>OZ021713.1:13425690-15825690 GCA_963978555.1 Galerucella nymphaeae
CTTACACCATTGAAAAATGTGAAATAAACCTTTTAAAATGTTAGGTGCTATTAAAAAAAAGCTTTGGTCAATAAGTGGTGAATAAGGTGCTTGTTATTTCATATACCCAGTCTCGTATTATTCTATAGAAGGCTAATGACCTCGTAGTCCATGTCTCTCACAACAACAGCAAAATATTCTGATATTAACGAGCTGATAGATAAATTACAATTCAATCAAAAATAATACCAAAAGTTTGCTAATTAGTCTTTATAAGACGCGTCCACATTATGCGAATGGTGTCGATCGACAAAGTCGATGCAGTGTGGACGGTCGCCCGACATTGTCGATCCATGTCGGGTCGAATCGAATGCAAACCCGGACCAAGTCGGTACGGATAAAAGGAAGTCGAATCGACATGGCTAGTATGGACATGTCGAAGCATGTTGCTCAACATTTCCCACACGTTCCTATTCATTTTGGTTAGTTTTGTGCGCTGTGTAGTATCTCAATATGGATTGGAATGAGGAGCAAACGCTAACTTTCATTGAAATATACCATCAACCTCATCTAGCAGTAAATCCTTTATAAATTTCTTTGTAGGATATTTTTTCCTACCATTAACAAGGCTGGGTCGTACCCAAAATCTTCGAGGTCGACGAAAACGCTGTTGCTAGTTTCCAACAACTGCAAAAATAATTGTAGCAGCAGCTGCCACTACAGCATCTTCTTCATCACTCATAAATGAAAATTGTAATGACGCAAAACGAATTCAAAGTATTTTCAGTTTTGATGTCGGCGATGTGTGTCGGTCAACACGTCCACATATACTGACGATGTGGACGAGTTGAAAGTCGAACATGTCGAATGAGATTTGTCGACCGACCTTGTCGATCGACACCATTCGACATAATGTGGACGCGGCTTTAGAATTGGAATTATTCAAATATTATCTCAAGGTCTTCTTGAACAATAAATCTTGAAAAGTTAAACCGTCAAAAAAATCTAAGAATATGATTTTTAAAAATTTTTCGCAAGTCCATCAAACTGCTTTTTTGTTGAATGCAACAAAAACCTCATCTCAAAATAATTCAAAACGAACAGTGAATTTAAAAATAATATCCCATTTCGCACGACCTACATTTTGAATATTCAAAACTTGTAACCTATACCCATAGTATTTTCCCTCTACGAATCTCATTTCAATTACCACCTATGCATTCAGTATTATTTGATGATAATCTATATCATAGATCTATATCATCACTTCTCACTCCGTTGAATAAATATTTTGATTCTCCGGATTTTCCAGTTTTCATTGTCGTTACTTTTTTCTTTTATGAAGAAAACTCTTAGTGGTGAGGTTGATTGAAATATAGCTGGAGTGTTTTTCGAAAATGGTAGCTGTCTTAGTGTCCTTGGTTGAAAATCGGCATAACAACCAAATATCTGATATGTATCTAAATGTATAATGTATAAATGAAAATAGCTATTTGTGTATTAAGAGCGGAAAGTGATACTCTGCCGAAAGCGGCAACGCACTTTCAGCTCGAATTGCACACAATATTTTTTCTACGATCACCTTATTTTTAAACAAATAATTAAAAAAAACATGAAAAGTACACTTTATTAGAATGTGATGTTGAAAACATGTAACAATTACTTATTATTTTTATTTATTGCCTACAATATTAAAGTTGAATGTACAGTTTTGTCCGTATAAATCAATACTATGAAAATAGGAATCTGCAAAAACAATCAAGAAAATTGTCAATCTTAACAACGTTATATTTGTAATAAGTTGTAGATATTAATTTTTATCAATCCAAATTTACCCGATAAAATACAAACCTCTTGTGCAATTATAAGTGATAAATAATTTGACATGTTTGTCAACAACTTATTGAATTTATAAACACTAACAATGAGCCGATTCATTGAATTGTCCTGCCGAATTACACTCGATGTTTGTATTGATATCGGGTGAATTTGTGTTGTTCAACTTCTAAACTGTTTCCTTTAGCAATTGGACTCGAAAAACTGTCAACCTAAAAACACTCCACCTTCGGTGTCGCGTTTTTAATAGTTGACAGTTGTTCTCGTCTAATTGCTAGGAAACAGTTTCTCATTAAACAATTCAAATTCACCCGATAAAATACAAACCTCTTGTGCAATTATAAGTGAAAATACATGCAATTTTATCACCCATTATTGTCAAAAATAATGAGAAAAAATGCAGATAGCAAAGTACAAGAGATGAGTGAGGGACATGGTTCCTACTTATGAAATGAAACAATTTCAATTTGTTAAATCTACATTATATTAAACTTAAAGTTGTGACGCGCATCGCTGACATAGTAGCCTTGTCAAACGAATGGGGGTATAATGAGAAATTTTCAATTAATACAGTGCCTTAATACTAAATTATACGGATACTAACAATAAAGTTATGATCTATTTACAGGGGAATAAAATGAAAAAGGAGAAAGAATTTGTCTAAATATGGGATTAACTAAAGTATTTAACCAGTTTACCTGAAAACTCATTCACAACAATCCTACAGGAACCTTTCTAGGTAAAAAAGTTTAATAAGGGGGAATTCGTTAATATCTATTTGGTCGTTGAGAAGATTATCTCAATATTTGCTTTTATTTATCTCAAGGGCTTCTAAAAGTTTTAATTTGAAGGATTTAGGTATATGCAAAATTTCAAAATTTGAATTGAAAGAGTGTTGGTTCGCTAATAAATGATTTAAATAGTTGGAATCTGATTTTTGGTTGTCATAGCTACGTTTGTATTCTGAAATTCTAGTATTCAAATTCCCAAAAGCTCTACCTATATAAATTTTGTTACAGTTGTCATTACCATATTTCAATTTATAAACTCCTGATTTATTTAGTTTTGATGTTTTGAATTAAAATTATTTTATTTCATAATTAAGTATGGATCTACATCAAGTAAAAGCCTCATCTATTCAATAGTATTCTTATTTGAAATTCTCATTACAACACAACCGTATTTTTTTTTCAATAATTGCAATCAACTTGAATTATACAATGTTCCATCACACATAATATCGACCCTGGGTACGTAACTAATTATTATCATTGCATACATTTAATTGAGAAAGAACGTCTTAATATACAGGGTGGGGCAATCTTCTGACATCGGAGGATTACATCGTTGTGGTACGAGATAAAACTTAAAGGTTTTGTGTGAGCTGATAAAGTTACTGAGGGCACATTTTGGAAATACTTTCGTTCCTACAGGGTGTTCCAAAACCACGTAGCAGCACAAACTTACATTTTTTTAAATGAAACGTACTATATTTTGTTCCAGAATCGAAAAGATCTCACTGAGAACGTTACAAAAATATAGGATTCCAATATATTTTATGGGTGTTTTGAAAAGATATGGCCAATTATTGGTAAAAAAAAACCTCCTCTTTAACACTCTGTTAAACAGTGAATCACATTTAATTAAACAGGTCTTTGTATTCAATTGTCATTCACATATCATTGGGTGTGCTAAGTATGAATTACTTTTTTTATCTGTGGCTTCTTCAATACAGGGTGAAACAAAACGCGAATCAAGAAATATCTCAAAATATTAAAATGAATCACCCTATAAGTCTTTTTACAATTTGTTAGTACAATTAATAATCTTTCAAAAGATATAGCACATTTAGGGTATAAGTTCATGGAAAACCGTAAATATTTCATGATAATGATCAAAAACAAGTATTTTACGTACACAAATTAAATGGTATTAAATTTTTACATGCAACGTCCAAGGCATAAATTTTAATCGTTATTTTGGATGCATCTACAATATTTAATCACTGAAATAAAATGTTTGTTAATACCCTAGGTATCTGGAATTACCAAAATTTTGAGTTTATGTATGTTTTAATCTCAAGAATTGTTATTATAGGCTTGAGAAAGGGTGAAACATAATCAAGCCATATTTTTTTATTATATCAAGTGGGCTACTGTCATAATAGTATCTACTAATAAATGCCATAGAAATATTGTTGTATTCTTCGTTTGTGTTCTTACGTTTAAATGATAACTATAATGAATTTTCCGCAGGAAGACATGATCAATATGATTTACAATGTTACAATGTTAAAAAATTTGTCATTACTAAAAAGTTGTTGTACTCATTGAAAACACGTTTTGGAAGAGCATGAGGTTGATAGGAAACATTACCTGATGTGTCGAATCTTCCCTTAAGTCTTAAGAAAGCTCTTTCATTTGGATGTCTTCAATTGGGATATCTTTCAAGATATACTCGTGAAGCAGGTAAACAAGTACAAGTAAAACATGGATAAACATAAAAATTTTGGCAATTCCAGGTACCTACGGTATCAACAAACATTTTATTTCAGTGTTCAAATATAGTAGATGCATCCAAAATTACGATTAAAATTGATGCCTTAGACGTTGCATGTAAAAATTAAATACCATTTAATTTGTGTACGTAAAATACTTGTTTTTGACCATTATCATGAAATATTTACGGTTTTTCATTAACTTATACCCTAAATGAGCTATATCGTTTGAAAGATTATTAATTGTACTAACAAATTGTGAAAAGACTTATAGGGTAATTCATTTAAAAAATTTTAGATATTGCTTGATTTGCGTTTTGTTTCACCCTGTATTAAAGAAGCGACAGATAAAAAAGTTATTAATACTGAGCACAGCCTATGATATGTGAATGATAATTGAATACAAAGACCTTTTTATTTATTTTGATTTACTGTTTAACAGAGTGTTAAAGAGGAGGTTTTTTTGTGCTGCTACGTGGTTTTGAAAGACCCTGTAGAAACGAAAGTATTTTCAAAATGTGCCCTTAGTAACTGTATAAGCTCACCACAACGATGTAATCCTCCGATTTCAGGATTGCCCCTCCCTGTATAATAATTACTTATCACAAAAAATTATTTTGCTCACATTTCTCGAGGTTCTCGCAATTATCAATCGTTAAAAAACGTTCAATATAAGTACAATAAAACATATTATTCTCAACAAAATGTTTAGAATTCAAGTTTCTTCATTACCACTTACCGTGCATAGGGCCAATAACCACCATAACGACTAGCATCAGCAGCATCACTTTTTTCCGCCTCATATTCTCCCCTGCCTTGAAAGCTACTTTGAATGTATCCAAAAGATGCCTCACGTCAAAAAAGTCCCGGATGAAAGCACAAGGTTGATCTGGTAATATCGGCTTATCCAGTTTCTTTGGCTCCTTTATAGATTTATATCCATAGTAAAATGCTGCTACATACATAACTGCTGACAGGGAAAAAACACCGTAAAAACCAATTTGCTTATAAAGAATCCCACTCAATGCAAGTCCAATGGGAATACCGAGCGAGCAGAACACGTTAACTATACCGATTCTTAAAGTTCTAACATCGACAGTTGTAACGTCACCGATATAACTGAATATACCCATGAACATTGTAAACCATCCACCTGTCATGGCTGGGAAAAAGCCCTCTATAAACCCACTCACTTCCATAGGTAGTTCATGGAAAAAATATGTACACACCATGAGTCCCATAACTGTCATAAATTCACCCACTATTGGAAACAACATACAAGGTTTCCTTCTACCCCATCTATCACTCCAAGATCCAATAAACATAATAAAAAACGCTGGTAAGGCACTCTGCAGCATCGTTTTCCAAACACCCATACTGGCTACTAACTGCTGCACTTCCCTTTCTTCCAACGTGTAGTTTTCTGTTTTTCTTTGGGTTAACGCATCACATACTTCAGTGGAATATCCTAAATTAACTCTACAGGCTTTTTCAAGGTTTAGATTCTGAGTTGCTAGACTCGCTAATACACTGGGAACTATATAGCAAGCTAGCATTGGTTCTACTGTTATATTCTCAACGAAATAACTGTAGCGGTCTTTCCAAGTCATGTTTTTCATGTTAACATCTTTAGAATTAGCCTCTTTTTCTTTTGAAGCCTTTTTCTCGGCTTCTGATTTGGTATCAGTGGACCCGATCATTTTTCTTTTTGTTTTTCTCAACACCTGGAACAAAATAAATGAAATACTTTTATTTCCAGTTACATTCAAAATGACAAGTACTATGGTAAAATTTATATTCAGATGGTAGAGTAAGACAAAAATAGTATTATTTTATTTTATATTAAGCGATATCTCCACCTTGGACAGTGCCTATTAATTTTAATCAAAAATTTGCATCAATACAATGATTTCTCATTTTAAAAGTTTTATTGAGAATGCTGCAAAACTATAATTGTTATTGGTTATATAAATAGTCATTGGTAATGTTGTATTTTCTATCTATTGCGAGGCTGTACATTTGTACAAAATCGAACAGAATCCTCACGAAGAAGGTCGAAAAAAATAGACCCGAGAAAAAAATATTCCCGGAGAAAATAGACTTGAGAAAATGATACCAGCAGAAGAAGTCTTATAAATCAGATTTCAGAAGGAATTGATTTGAAAATTATATTAGATCCGCTTGTACCGGGTGTGCAAGAGGATGTGTGAACAGGAAGATGAGACTGTCAGGCATGTCCTATGCGAGTGTCCGGAGTTATCGTCAATAAGAGAGTGTGTGTTCGGTGAGTTTTGGCCTACACCCGCCGATATAAAGGAGATTTCTCCTGGTGACCTGCCTACCTTCCTGAGAAGGACAGGATGGACGATGACTTAGGAGGACAACTCCTCGGAAGGATGTACAATGGGTCATTTGTGGCCTAAGTGCTGTGAGTCTACGCTCACCCTCCCTACTCTATAACGGGCACGTCACTTATTAAGTAGAATTGAGAATATAATCATTACAGTGGTAGAAAAGAGCTCTTTCCATCAAGACAAAATTTGAAAAGATCGGTTAAGTAGAATCGGAGTTATAGTAGTTTTCCCATAACAAAGTTCCCACTTTCCCCTACCTCTTATTTGAATAGTTAAACTACAACTTACATTATTGAATATACGCAAAATTTTTTGAGGAATACAAAGATTGTTTTTGTTATGCTTCTAAATTAGGCATATTTTCTGAAATTTGGCTTCTTAAATTTTTTTTCATACAATAACGACCTCTAACGGTGGACCTACAATTCTATAAATCATTTCCAGATTTTTCTCGTGGTGACTTTCGTTATAATTTTTTTTTCAAAGCTGTACTACAATCCGAACCTAAGATAAAGCCGACAGTCGTTCTCATTTGTTCACCCGGTACATATAAATGAGACAATCTTGGGTTGATTATACAACAATAATTGTTTATAAAAATTAACTATTCATGGGATAACTATAATCAACAATAACTATTTATAACATAATTATAATTAACAGTTACTTTATATTACATGATTATAATTAACAATGACTTACCTAACCTAACCTTACATAACCTAACCTTTAACAAGACTTAGCTTGTGCACGCACTCAGTAATACTGAAATAACAATACTGAAAATCTACCACTTGTATCAACACCCGGTACAGCTAGAAGTAGCATTTCATCGGGTGTATGGTGATAGTGATGTACTTATATCCTCCATCCGCAGTGCGTTTAGAAAAGCTCTTCTTGGACCTGGCTTTCTCTTTTTTCAGCTTCCTCGAGTTTCATGAAGTCACTGATGATCTTGCTAGCTCTATTCCACTTATCATTATCATGTGTCATCCTTAGTATTATTTTGTCTGTAGCTAACTGGAGCTAATCCATCTTCTATTATTGTTTGCACTTTTGCAGGTCATTCCTGTGCCACTTCTGGTATTCCAATATGGTGTGTTGTAAAGTATCAATATATTCGCAATACATGCATATGTTACCATCCAAGCTGCAAGATCTATAGGTGTCTGTATACAGCACAATACCTACAAAACTATGATCAACAGGATTCACAGAAATATATTGTTTAAGGTTGCCTCCGCCTACAGTATCGCATCTGTTTAGTCATTACAGGTTATAACAGGCTGTCTCTCTTAGGATATCCTCACAGATGAGAGATATAAAATATATAAAAATAATCGAGATACAAAAGAGGGTAAAGGGAAATCCATTTAATTATGGTAGGCTAGTTGAGAAAAGAAAGTCTTCAAAGCTTCGTGGACCAAAATACTTATCCTCAATATCGTGGATTGAATAAAATGTAATTTCATCTATACGAATTGACTTCATAAGCCAATTTCTGTCTTTCCATGAGTCCTACTTAGTCCTTCTAACAAACCTAGCTCACCCCATAAGGGCTTCGCACCTAGACCCCATTCTGAAATGCTCTTTTATGATATTATGGATGCTGAGAGACTTTGGTAATGTCTGAGTCTATATTTTTCCAGGTTTATTTTTACCAAGTCTATTTTTCCGATTACCAATCAATACAGGTTCACAAGAGAACCGCGACAGGACTAAATTTAACAATTTTTCATTAATGATGTTAGTTATTTGAGGTAAAAAATCATAAAACTCTTAAGCGTAATATTTCTCTGAGTTTAGATTACAATATTGTAATAATTGTAATGGAAGAGGCAGGTACATATAAAACTACATTGAAACTATATTGGAACTCGTGAACACTTGAAACGTTGTTGGTACATGGCTGTAATGAATTTGTGGTCAAATAAAATGTTCACTCTTCATTTCTTCAAAATGCCTTGAAAACCAAAAGCAGCACAAAGAAGTTACCTTTTTTGTCCTCCCAATAATTGTCTACACATTTATTACGGTTTGGAACATTGGGAATGTCTCCATATAATGGAAGAATTATCCTGTGTCTGTATATGTAAAGTAGGGAGGGTCAGTATAGGCTCATAGTTCTCAGGCCACATGTGACCAATTGTACATCCTCCCAAGGAGTTGTCTTCCTAGGTCATCGACCATCCTGTCCGTCCCAGGAAGGTGGATAGGTCACTAGGAGACATCTCTTTCATATACGCAGGTATAGGCAAAGTCTCTCACTCTCTTATTGACACACTCTTTTATTGACGATAGCTCTGGACTCTCGCATAAGACATGGCTGACGGTTTCATCTTCCTGTTCACACATCCTGCAAAGAGGTATGTCCACTAGCCACATAGTATGGAGGTGTTTCCTTAGTTGATAATGGCCAGTCAGAAATCCTACAATTAAATGTAGGCGTTTCCTGGTCGTCTCCAAATATTTCTTTGGTGCCAGCTTCCCAGTGTCGCCCAGGGTGATCCTAGTAAGACTGCATCCTATGATTCCATCCCATCTTTTAGGGGATTGAGCAAGGGTGAAACATTTGGCTAGTTCTGCTATGGTCGAAGTCGTTAGGCCGTAGGTGTCACTGGGTCCTAAAATTTTTAGTCCTGTTTCCTGTATTAGCTAGAACAATTTTCTTCTAGATACAAAGTGAAAAAGTAACTTTTTCTAGCCACTGAAGTGTGTGGATTAGTTTCTGAATTGACAGTTCTACCAAACAAAAATTATTTAGCTTTTTTAAGATTTTAGATATTCCATATATTTTTGTTGTTTCTAAATTTTCCAGCTCACCTTCCCATTCATAAATGTAGTTCCGCTTCAGGATATATATTCCTCTGTAATATGACGTTATCCTCATCACGTAATATTAGTGCGATTTATTACTGTGACGTTCATATATATTTTTTTAATGTCTTACTCCAAATAAGTATCAACCACTTCCTATATTTAAATGCTAATTATCAAACCATAATGGATTTGACTGTGAATTCGGCTCGATATATAAAACACCTCATACATAACTGTAAAGTGACAAGTACATTTGAATTATGGAATAAAACAATTTCAATTTGTTAAAATCTACATAATATTTAAACTTAAAATTGTGACGCGTTTCGCTAACATATTATAGATTTTTCAAACGAATAGAGGTATAATGAGACATTGAGATAATAGACACATTTTTCTCCTTTTCATTTTATTTCCATAAAAAGATTATAATTTTATTGTTTATATCCGTATATAATTTAGTATTAAGGCACTGTATAAATTGAACATTTCTCATCATACTTTCATTCGTTTGATAAAGCTACTGTGTTAGCGATACGCGTCACAATTTTAAGTTCAAATATTATATAGATTTCAACTAATAAAAATTGTATTTTATAATTCAGTATGAATCTACATCATGTAAAAGCCTCATCTATTCAACAAGTAGATTCATTCAAAGGGCATTGTTTTTCTAAAGCTGCTTAAAATAAATGCAGTAGTCTGTTTCAATCGGAAATTATACATTTTTAATATATTTTGTCACCAAAGTTCACAACTTAGAATTGTTAGCATCATAATTGTATAATACTAAAGTATTTTTCCCGTTCACCAGCCGTAACATTTATATTTAATGACATACTATTTTATATGGATTCCTAGGAATTACTAAGAAACAAATTAACTTTATTCATCTGATAACATAATAATTATTTGTGATGTACACATGAAAAGTTTCCATTGTCATCACTTCCACTGCAAACTCTATATTTGATAGCTGGACGATTTTTCTTTATATTTAAGAACGAATAAAAATATCCAATATCCTTCCTGAACAATCCGCTTAGAGCTATATTTAATACGTTATCTTTGCCGATAACATATCCGATTTCATGTTTCTAATCAATCCAATGGAATAATTCATGAAAATTTTGAGAAATTTTTGGATAATTGCTTATACCCAAACTAAATAGTTTTTGTGATATTTCTATTTTGTTATTAAAAATTTTATATCTAATGAAAAAATCAATAAAAAGCAGATACTTAATAAAATTAAACCACAACAATTAACATGTTAGGAAACTGTGCTAACTTGGAAAAAGGATTTAAAACGTCGATAACAGTACCACCACACATGAAGATGGATCAGGTTTCTTAGGAAGCTCTTCTAAACCATATCATCATTAGCGATCTAGTGATTAGAAATGTAAGACGATCTTTTCAAGACCGAGGAGCATCTTTATAACTTTGTTGTTGATTTTTTTATAAATTTTAGTATAGCTGTTAATAAATAAGTATTAGTAAATTAATTATTGTTCAGCTTTGGTATCGTATAGGGAATACTCGATTAATTTTGAAGTATAGTTGTGCAATTTCCATTTACCGATATAAAATACATGATTCATTAAAAAAAATTGTGTAATCAATGTATTCGGTTTCTTGGATAGCGAATCAGTTCGATTAAATTGTAGTAAGTACTAGACGAATATCACGGACGTGTGGCTATGAAAGATTAATTTTAAATTGTGCAATTTAAAGTATACAGGGCGTTGGAGTCATTACGATTTACAGGAACAAGTTGTCAGAACTTTTAAAATACAATGTATAACCCATTACAACATTGCATCATTGTAATAGCAAAGTCAAGCAGAATTCAAATTTGAAGTAAAATACAGGGTTTCCCATTTAAAAAAATATAACTTTGATCTGGCACGGCGTTCTAGAACACGCTGTACAATTGCAACTAATTTCAAAATATGAGCCTTTAAGCTGGCTATACTCAGTCAAAATTTCATTCAAATATCTTCAACCAATCACAAGATATTGGACTTTATCGCACTAATGAATCACCGTGTATAAACAGTGACTAAAACAAGATATAAATTACAAAAATGGGAGGGTATGTGATTTCAAACATCAAAGCTGGGGTATTATTATCCCTATGGAGATATCTTGGATATTGTTTTCCCATTTGAGATAAGTTTAACTGTGCACTGACAGGAAATCAAGAAAAACTATATCTTTTGATTAATTTTCACTCAGGAAGTTCAATTGATAACTCCATATTGTGTCTCTCTTCAATGTCTTTCAATTTCCAATTCTTCGGGAAAATCAAGTTCGTACGTAGTATCTACTTCTTGTTCTGTGTTATGAGATTTATCTGACTGTTCCAATCTGTATGTTCATATGTGTTCATTTTGTCTTATTCCAACATTTCGATTGGTTTTACCAATAATGACAGCATTACATTCTGGACATTTAAGTTCACATAATCCAGGTTTGTTCAATGGGAATATCGAAGAAGTAGGGAGAAATATTTTATTGAGCGAAGGAAATGATCGTCATGATGATATTTAGTTAGTTGAAAAAGTAATTCTAAGAACATTACGTACAAATCGCGGCTTGGTTTATAGTAATATATTAGATATCCCTCACCTTGATTGTCATTACTCATGTGAGCTTAACCTCAACACGCGAAGTGCATATTAACATGGATAGCTACTTCCCAAAGCAATCAACTATTCAGCTGCTTAGCATATTTATTAATTGATGATACCATAAAAGTAGATGTAATAGAAATTTCACAAAAAAAACGGGTATGCTAGTATAGTTATTGAAAAAAATTAAATGAAAACATCATCTGAATTAAAAACTGAACATTTTGTTCATCTCCGACTTGAGACGTGCTTCGCCAAGTCAGACTTCGTATCAAGGTTGCCTCACTATAGTCCCGACTTCGTGAATTCTCGGGCAAGCTGGGATCCGGCTTAGTGGCTTTAGTAACTTTTGTGTTATCAAAATTCTGGTGAGAGGAGCGGGTTGAGAATACCGGCCCAGGTACCTAGCGATTATTAGAGTGATCCATCAGTTCGTAACTCTGTTGAACGTGCTAATAAAACCATATCATGTCAAACGTCAATGAATACAACAACAACAATTCAATTTTATTTGAAATACCTACATATACGACAATTATAAAATAGGTATCACTTTACACCACTAAAGTTAATCACAATAAATTAATCTCACACCACTTTGGAGCATACTATGAAGAGTGGAACATCCTGACACACTCTACAATTTCTTATTAAAATAATAAGTCACCTCCAGCTGTTCATTTATGTTCACTGAAATACAAACAAAAATATTTATATTCACTTTCCTACGACATAAATGACAGTTAATGCATCATCAATTGGTAGCGTGTAGCGTATTTTAATTCTTATTGAAAGAATGGCAACCGATACCATAGCCATACCACAGCGCGCAATCTGATCAGTTAACAAAACACTCGGTAAGCAGGAAAAAGATTACCACTTCGGTAGCGCTTAGTTGTGATGAACGCGATCTAAATCTGCCTTTGTTAAAAAATATCACAATTGAATTAATATAGATATAGTACACTTAATATTCGTCTTGGTGTGCGTCATCGTTTGTGACGTTTATCCGGGTTTCGGAATTGCTGTTTATTTTATTTACTATTTTGACATAATATGCCTAACCTCAAATTAGATAAATAAAATCATGGAAATCATATCCAGCCAAATTCGGAAAGGCTATGAAATTAATAATTACCCAGCTGAAATAGCTTCAGAACATTCAAAAAGATGATGTTTTTTCGTGTATCCAGGCGAATTTTTGTATTATTCAAATAAATATAACAATAAGATTGGTATTCACTTTTCGTAAATATTGATTGACCGTAAGCAGCATAGTACAGATCTGACGAGAACTGTCAGTAGGGCATTAGAAAAAGACGTAAGACACATGCGTGATGGTGAAAAAATACACATGCTGGAAGAAATGAAGAATAGTTATTTGTTTAACTAGGCAGCAAAGTAGTATATTGACTGCCAAGGCTGAATTCATAGCCGAGCGTAGCGAGGATAGTAATTCAGCCAAGGCAGTCAATCTACTTTGCTGCCAAGTTGAATATATAATTTTTTCTTCGATTGTTCATGAGGATATTGTATTTGCAAATTATTACAATTCCTACAATCTCTTTATTTTGGTTGGTTGCTATGGAAATGTATAATAACAGGCAGCAAAGTAATTACTTTGCTGCCTAGGCAGGAAAGTAACCACTTTGCTGCCTAGGCAGGAAAAGTAATACTTTGCTGATTGATATCAGTCAGCAAAATTAATATTTGCTGCCAATCGAAGAAAAATTTTTTTTAATTCCGAAATCACATTAAAAGTTTGCTTGGTTTCTGAAAAATTTGGTTTTGGTATTTCCGTTCTGGTATTTAAATCTCAGTTTAGTTACTATATAATTTAATGTTATCACGCAGTATGTGAAAAACCAGCAAATACATCAAATCACTATCAAATGTAATCATTTTATTGTTCAGGTGTTACATAATTTAACAGGAGAGCTGCTGATGTTTCACCTTACTTAAATTTGATTGTCACAAACACATTTGTCCACGACCACCCAATAATAAGTCAATATTTTACCTTTTAACAAAAGGTATATAGTACCCATATATGAACTGTCGTGAATTATAAACCATAATTCACGACTAGAGATGGGATATTTTCTAATATTAGGTATTTTAAAACAAAATACTCATAACGGTACGTTGTATTGATACTTTACACAGTATCGCCCATCTCTATATATGTCAAATTATATTTTTATGTAGCTGTCAAAACATTTTGAGGTTAGTTATACCAAATCGTTACAATCTTTTATATAAAAGAAATCAATGGTTGTGGACAAAAAGTATAGTATTTTACTCGCAATTTATGGCCAATATTCACTCGGCTGACTTGCGCCCCTCGCCTGCGGCCTGTCGTGAATATTGGCTATCTTGAATTGCTCGTTTAATAATATACTATTTCATACTGATATATTTTGAGAAAGCTTTTTTCACCATCGCAACGGATGAATTCTAGTGGAAAAATTTTCCCCCTGGGTACTCAACAGCAAATAATACTGGAAATGTTTTTAAGGCTTATAATGACAGAATATTTTTTTAACAATCTTATTTCTATTTGTTCACATGATAATTTTTATTTATTTCAACTAGAAGCTTACATGTTTTCTAAATTCTATGGACCATTATGATGTTTATATTAAAAACAAAATCATTTTATACTATGGCAGGTTAATTGGAAGTTGCCTGTTCTTGATTTAAACATTTCTGGATTGTCTTCTATGTTTTACAAGTACTTGATGGAGACGAAAATTGATGTTGTTGGAAATACACATTTGGTGTGGGATTTTCTTAGCGAATACCACACGAGGTCAAATTAAGTCCGGAAATTTTTTAAAGTTGATCAATATTTTGAAAATTTCCACTTCATTTGTTGTTATTTCTATATCCTACAGTTTTTCATAGAGAGATATTTTATAGGTACTGTCTTCTTCAGAATGCGGACTCAGTACATCCGCTTGGTTATATAATAGAATAATTAAAAGTAAATAAATAATACATAACTTGAATACAATATTCGAATTATCCCATAGCAATTGGCATTAATTTAATCAGATAAGTAAGGAATAATCATAAAAAAAACCTTAAAAAAAAGGAGATTCTGTTATACTGGTCGTCTCATTTCAACTCTCTATCCATATGGCTTCGAAAACTTGCAAGTTTTGTTTGGAATAGTAAAATTATCCTTCTCATCAGCAAATGATAATTCTTTTTCAAATTTTTAACCACCATTCGTTATGCAGACGGAACGTATACGCCTGAAAGCGAATGTGCGACGTGGCAACAGAGCAAAACGTGAGCTGGACAAAGTAGCTCAGTTATTCTAGCATGGTTCTAGCCCCAAAAAGAAAAAAAATTATGGAATATGTCCAAAGAAGATGGTGAGATCAGATGCATAAGAATTTCCAAGAAGCAAAAAAAAATTTGATTGAATTAGTTTCGAGATATTCAAATTTAATAAGTGGCAAATTTACAAATATGTTGTGTATGGATAATGGACAGGTACTACTAGATCTGAACAGACCACGTATCACATCAGGCCTAGTCCTGGAGTGTCACATGTCCCTGATCGAAGTCTGTAGCAACAATCCAACTAGAGTTTTCATTTAAAATTGCCACGGATGTGAGACACCATAGATTCGTATTGCAATATTTAACCACTAAGATGGATAAAAAATTCATGCTGGCCCCGCTTTTCCCTATGCAAACTCATTATTTTCGCAAAGAGTCATTTACGATAGACCTTGGACATCATATTCACATCAATAATGGACCAACAGTTAATTATAAATTCCACAATGAGGTATGTTGGCGAAAGAATTAACTGCAAACACGATGTAAAAAATAATACAATCAACTGTTGGTGATTAGAATGTTTGTTAACAACTTGAAAGAGTATGTCTATCAAAACGTATGTCAGAAAAATAAAAAACGTTTCGCAAGGTAATGATAAATGATGTGCTCAAAAATTGAACTATATATAAAAACTGTAAATAGAAATATTCTGAGAATTGTAAAGGATTTTATCGAAGTTCATACAATCGGTGGCTTTATACTAGCAATCCTCAGACTGACTTGGTCTCCAAACGATAGGAACACAATGATACAACTGGAACAGTGCTAGATGAGCTTATATTTCACATGGGCTTGGATAGCTTGACACCGGAGAACCTATTAATTGATCGAGTAAATACCTTCTGGAAAAATCATCTGATTCCATAATGGTTTTAAAGCAAACTATGACGCTGGGTTAGGAAAAATGATTGCTGCTATATCCAGAAACATCAGTGGAGGATATACCGGACAAAATACTGTAACATTCAATAACATCCAGGCTCTGCTTTGAGCTATTAGCAATCCAAAAACAAGGTAAAGGCTGGTACAAAATTGTGGAAAATCTCTTAAAAGACAACATATAGTGTCTTTAGTATGGGTGCCAGTACATGGCGAGTAGGCATATGCCCTACTGGCGATTTTCCACTGTACTGTCGTAGCGACAGCTTCTGGTGAGCATGTATTGAGCCAGTACGATGCCAGCAGAAATTGTTTGATGTGAAAGCTTATGGTAGATAACATAGGAATTGGTACAAATATTCAGATCAAGTACCTTGGCTGTTGAGCACAGCCCAAACGAATTGATGAATAGTTTCGAACAAGACAAGCCAAATAATAGTAAAATCTAAATAGGTCAATATTTGAATATTTGTGACCGCTATAACTGCGACCTTTGCGGATTCAGTTTGTGTGCTCTGATGATAAGTTACAGTTCCTTGTCTCCATCAGCCATTACCACTAAACTCCATAAGACATTCCTCATGTGCTTCAAGTATTAGCAGTGCAGCGTCAATGAGGGACATATTTGAATTTCTTTATCATCACTGAGAATAGAGGAGTTCAGTCTAAGGTCAGTTTTGCCAACAAAAAGTGTTTTTTTTTTCTGAAATGGATGACAGTTAAGATCTACTGTTTAAAACATAAGATTTTGCATGTTTTTTATCATTGCGGACATCTACAGATTGCGAAAAAGCTTATCGAAACATGCGGATTATACAAGTACGACAAGTAAAATATAAGAATAACAGCTAGAATGAGAGAGAAGGGATCATTGTGCTCGGTAGTCGAGGCGTGTACTTAATTCCAGAGGCTGAATGTTGATTTCCCCCCCCCCCTATTTCAACCGCTGTTGCCAAAAGCGCAGATTAATTTGTACCAATGATATTTTTGTTTGGTTATCGTTGACTTTTTTCCGATGTCATGCGCAATAGGTAAAACTAAACACTCTCATCATTCTCTCTGTAAGAGACACTGTTGCCGGATGAAAGTGTTTGGTTTAACCTATTATGCATGACTTCGAAAAAAAGTCAGCGATAACTGAACAAAAATATTATTTGTACGAATTAATATGCGCTTCTGGCATCAGCGGCTAAAATAGGGGGCAATCAACATTGGCCCTCTGGCATCTGGAACTAAGTACACGCCTCAATGACCGTGCACAATTATTCTTCCTCTATATCTTTCCGATAAGCTTTTTCGCAATCTGTATACTGTTTTGTTAAAATAATGAATACACCCCCAAAGCGTATATCTCGAAATGTCAAATGTCAGTAATATTTAATTTTCTTGATATTCGTTTAATTATGTATGTCCATTTTTGATAAGATTTTGTAGAATTCTTAGTTAGTTGTAACTCTATTCTCCCAATCAATCACTTTTTCCACTGACATTTGACATAACTAGTGACTGAATAACCGAAATTATCTTTATAAGCTAATGAATGTCCTGAGCAAATCTGTGTACATTTTGGGAGTATAAACTGTCAATTTCTTCAAGCACATAACCTTATTTTCTCTTGGTTAATTTATCCAGATTGCGAGGAAAATTATTGAAGAAGCTATACAGAACGGAAAGGGTGAATGGAATGGTTATTTTTCTTGTCCTTCTCGATTTCATATGGCAACGTAGGATTCGCTGGTGACATTCATGTGTCTCTCAAATAAGTATTGACAAACGTATAATGTGTTAAACAGAAATACTAACATAATAATATAAATATGAAAAATTCCACTAGAACTTGTGGTGATTCTCAGGCAAAAACAGAGGTGTGAAATGTTCAACTTGAATGATTTCAGTATAAAGCAATTCATCTATACCAATAAGATTGAAACTAAACAAAAAATATTGAAATTACGTAGGCGGTAGTGAAAGTTTACATTCATAAAACATGTTCAAATTAACTTTATATCCGTAAAACAATTTCAGTTGGAAACGGTAATGTGATAATAACATTAATGAAGAAGCAAATTAAATAGTTTAAAACAATCCGAATTTGCATATTCATTGCCAATATTCAATTTCAACATGCTCGATGCTGATTATTTATCGAATAACAGAACACAGAAAATAATATAGAGAAGCACTCAACACGCATTTTTGGAAAATAACTTCAAATAGTTATTGTTTGAATTGGGTAGAAGCATAAATTTTGCTATTGGTGGGAATCGACGTTTTATCAGGTCTCCTAACACCTTGAAAGCTTATTTTTTCAAAAAAAATACTAACTTTACTTTTAAAACGATTTTAAAAATCATAAATTTTGAAAGTCCGCCAAAACAAGTTCATCGCCTTTATTTAAACCCCATCAAAATGTTTCAATGTTCAAAGGAAATACAGTTATCCACATTATTTTCAAAATTCATCCATTTGAAAACTCAATTCACTAATTATGAATAATTTCGCCAGCATGCATGTCAGAGGCAGAAATGCGCTAATAAAACTAAATCCAAAAGAATCAAAATCAATTTTGAGCATTGTAAACAAATCTATATTTTTTTTGTTCATTGCATTGATCTCTGCTTGAAATACTGATGCGTATTTGCCAAGCAAGACAATTCCTTAACATTTGCTCGACTTGCTGTATACCTATGCCCGGTCCGGTGCCGAGCTCTTTCCTTGATTCGTTTGTGTACCAGATCAGTTTATTTGCTCTACTGAGTAGTGGTACGTTCTCTTCCTCAAGCTCTTTTCGATCTTTGATAAAAAACTTCCGAAAGATATATCTGGAGGTCATGTGGTCTTTTGGCATTTCAAAGATGTAGTCATCCACATGCCTCATTTCTGTGTGACCTTTCCCAGGTGCCACGTCATGGCCTGATACTTTGTCCAGTTTAGAGCTGCCCTTGCTTCGTACGTTATGACAAAATGTAGCGAAGGAAAGTCTTGCACTGTTTCCAGCGCCGCTGTAGGAATAGTATTTATTGCCCCTGTAATGCCAATGCATGCAAGTCTTTGGACCTTGCTTAGTTTCAGCATCGCAGAGGTTTGTCTAATCTTTGGCCACCAAATCAGAGATGCATATATTATCCTGGGGATGACAACCATTTTGTACAACCAGGGTACCATGCTTGGTCTAAGTGCCTATTTAGTGCCGTGGGTGCGTCTGGCAACCATAAAAGTTACCTATGCCTTCTTTCCTTTTGATATAATATTGAGCTGGATCCAAGAAAAAAATAGAAGTTGATGTCTGGACCGGAATTGTCATTTGTAGAGAATATTGAAACCTTATTGTCCGCAACCACTTTGCGGTCAGCATTTCAAAAAATAAAAATTTCTAATTTCTTCTCAAAATTAATTTTTGGTGGAATAGACAACAAGTCCACTTTCGAAATAGACGTTTATAGCGATAATGTGTTCTGTTCCTCGGAAATTTCAGCAGTACTCAAATTTCAATTTCAATAATCATTATGATAAGAGTAATTTCCATACTACCGGAAAAACTAAAAAGAAGTTCCGACGAACCGAACAACGTATCGCTATAAGTTTCCAATCGGTGATAGTGGATCGACTATAATATCTCCTCACTTTTCAATGTGATACGGAAATTTGAATTGAATACAAATATATCAATTTTAGCGAGCACAAATTTGACATTGAACTTGACTAACGTTTTCAAACAAAAGTGTTGCGAATTTATAAATGAATAGAACGGAAAACCTTGCGAATTTCACGGTTTAATTGTTTTTGCAAATTTGGGTTATATAATATTTTCTCGACAACAATAACCGTAAAACAAATTTTATCTCGAAACAACAATGGACAAATTTTGTTTATCATCAAAAAGAATAAAAAATATATACCTCATTGTTGATGATGGTGATTGATATTATTGTTAAAATAAATAGTAAGGAGATGCTAGATTTCAAATTAAAAGATTTCTTGAGCTCTCTTATACCGGGTGGTGACTCGACCTTAGGACATGGGGAATCAGAAAATCCTAAATATTTGCTTACCAGCAAAAGATAACCTAACGAAATTTTGTGTGGGCGTAGAGTACATTATTTCTGACAATATTGTCATAAAATAATCACTGTTTAATAGCAAATAAGTTTAAAAATTGGGATAATAAATTTAAAAACACAACCTGTCATTGAAGTACTTGAATTTGACAATTGGTGCCGGAGTCGGTTATAGCGCAGGGGTAGGAGCGATTGATTTCTATGCGGATAGCCCGGGTTCGAGACTAACTTAATATTTTTTTTTTATTCTCAATAAAAATTTGTTTTTTATCGTCTTTTAAATAAAATAGTTTTATAAGTTGTTTAAATTCTGAAACGATAAAATAAGTTTAGTACAATATTATTGTAATGTTGACAGCTAGATTATCAATGTGATTTTACTCCTTACGTTTTTTAATTAATTTCCTTAAATCTGTTTTCTGTGATAACATGCTTAATTTATTTTTTCTACATTCATGCAAAAAACAACACTTTTGTGCACCACATTTAATGGAAAAAGTGGTACTTTATTGCACTCATCTGTCATTCTTGTGTCAGTTTTGTGATGATTAATGACAAACAAACATTTAAATTAAATAAAAATCCATAGCAAGTACCTGATCCTGCTTTAATACAACAATAATATATGTATATCTTACTACTTAGTCTCAACGAGTTACAATTATTTCAAAAATCTTTAATTATTTAAAATTTAAATGGTCAAGGCGAAAACCAGCTATGATTGAGTACTGACAAGGTGGAGGCCATAAAGATACAAAAAAGAAGAACGGGTTGAGTTTTATTAGGTTAGATTAGGTTTTTGACATATTTATATTGTAATTTTCCAGTTTTTGCATGAATTTAGAAAAAATATTGTATGCAACTCTTGCAAAACGTGTTTCTTGCACTCGACGTGTTGTCCAGCTCGGCCTAAAGACCTCGTTGGACAATTTCACGTCGCGTGCAAAAAACACTCACTTTTTGCACTTGTTGCATAAATAACTATTATCGTTTTAAAATTTTAACAACTCATAAAATTATTTTACTTGAAAAACGATAAAAAACAAAATTTTATTAAGTATTAAAAAAAAATAGATTTTATCCTAGTTTCGAACCCTGGCCATCCGCGTAGAAACTAACCACTCCTATCTCTGCGCTATAAGAGACTCCGACTGTAACTGTCGAATTCAAATACTTTAATACAGGTTGTTATTTTTTAATTTATTTCTTTAATTCTTAACTTATTTGCTATTAAACATTAATTATTTTATGGCAATATTGTCAGAAATAATGTACTTCACGTCCACACAAAATCTCATTAGGTTTTCTTTTGCTGGGAAGCAGATATTTAGGATTTTCTGATTTCCAATGTTAAAATCCTATGGTCCTAAGGTCGAGTCACCACCCGGTATAAGCTCTACTCACTTTCCATGCAAATAGAGCGCACATAGACAAATAAAAAAGAGACGGATTGAAGCATAGGTGGTATACGGCATAACGTTTCTGCGCCACCACCCGCGCATCGAGTCGCTGCGGTCGCGAGAACTACAAGACTTTTTACATAAGGGAAATGGAATAAAATAGTTTAAAATATTATAAATTACATTACAATGCAATATTTATCCTTCAATGTCGATAAATATTATAAAATATCCTAGTATATCAACTTTTTAGTTATTAAAAATAAAAATATACAATATCAATCATACATTGGCTGGTGTGAATCTAGCTTCTGCTTGTCAAACAAGAAAGACAAGAGAGTGTGTCAACAAAACAAAATGGTGAGTGGTATTATTTTACTCATAGATTTATTTAGGATTTTAGTTCTAATAAAGGAAATAACAGTAAGTGAACCTTCTAAATATCATCACCAGATATAACTCTTTATAAATGTATTGCAAAAAATTGAAATAGTAAATATTTTTGGCCACTTCGTAGTAAAAATAAAACATTTCTCAAACTTCCATCTGATAATCAAAGTAAACAGTGGTTCATAATTTTAGGATTTCTTTCTAAATCCAAGATTCAAAGGTTTTGTAAAGATCATTTTGGTTGGTAATAATGCATTTACAGGTTCATTATGCAAAATACTTATTAAGATTTGTTTTACCTTCGCAAGAGAACTAGTAAACAAAAATAATTCTTTTTTATTTGTAAGTTATGGTACTGCATTTTATTTATTTTGTTTCAGACCTGTTCCTGTCTGGAGAATCTACTTTCTAACTCGTTTTTATTGAAATTTTTGCAGTTTTAGTGAAAAACTTTGAAATAATGTGCAATTTGATGTGATATTGGCTTAACTTTCCTAAATATAATGTAAGTAGTAAAACGTATGTTCATGTTTCATAAATTAATAATATAGATGTAGATTATGTCATGTTATTATGTGCAGTTTAATAAAAAAATTAAATTTGTGTTCATTTTTCATTTATCTAAATAATGTGTCTGTAAGTTGTTTATTAGTTATAATCATTTCATTATAAAAAATTAAATTATATTAAATATAATTCAATTTTTTATAATGAAATAATTATAATAATAAACATTTCTAGACAAATTGTAAAATTTACCTGCCCACTATCCAAACTAACCAATTTAAATATCCCGCCTTCAAAAATTAGTTCCACCACCTCTTCGGGGTGCGCTTCGATCAACGTGATGCCAACTGTTACTGCAGGGTTGACAACTCTCAATATATTATATTTCTCTATGAGAGCGCATTGAAAATTCTCAAGTATTGTTTATATTTTTTAGACATCTGAAAGTTGGTCGTTCTGTATTCATTCACATACCGAAAGTTGGGTTTGAGTGTTCCATGTAGTGAAAGTGACAGCTGCGTACTGCAAAATACTTTGGGACGCTCTGAAGTAGACAACTTTAACTTTTTCGAATGTGACAGTAGCCACTTCAATATTGACAGTTGACAGTTGACAGTTTCACTTTGATGATTTTGCATAACCTCAATCCAATGAATATTAATCATTGTCCTGGAGGTACAGCCACATTACTTATTGCAAATAATCAATAAATTAATATTGACATTGCAAATATCATTACCTAAGTACATCAAATTGTTCATAATTTTTTTCTTTCCTTGATGTAATTGAAAAAGTTTTGGATCTCATGCGTCGTTTAAAAAATGTTGTGTACACCGCGGCTAAAATACTACTTTGTTGAACTCGTCTCGCAATTTTCAGACTCGTCCAACAAAGTAGCACTTTCAGCCCTTGCCATACAAATAACTATTTAGGCGCTTTTATATCATATGGAAACCTTAAGCAACAGATGTGTGTAGGGTTGCCAGGAGTCCAGATAGATCAGGACATACCATGACAGATATACTATCGTTTTGCTTTGGGATTAGATTAGATTAAAATTGGAGTGGCTCTTTGTCCTATCCCACTGCGACCTTTGCAGATCTATTGTGGTCCTCCCTATATTAGAGCTCGATATCCAGCTTTGGGAAGTAATAGTAGCGATTGTGCAATTGCCTTTCCTCAGAATTGACGAAGAACTTGAAACATTTGTTTTATATTCATTCAGAATTTAATTTTGGTTGGTGACTGATTGATAATAAAGTACTTAGTTTGATTTATGAAATCTGACGCGTTTCGCTAACACAGTAGCTTTTTCAAACGAAAGGAGGTATAATGAATGAGAAAATTTACTGTGTTAGCGTGACGCGTCACAACTTTAAGTTAAAATATAATGTAGATTTAACAAATTAAAATTGTTTGATTTCATAATTTACATCAAGTAAAACCCCCATCTATTCAATACTTAGTTTGACTTGGCATTCGAGTGTATTCAAATTGTATTGGAACTTCACAAGATTAATGTTAATATTAAAAAAAATCTTGATTTTACAAACTTTTCAACGGCTATCAGGCTTAGCAACCTGGCAATCCTGGATGTGAGATATATTTGTTGACATTAGGATCAAATTAAGTTAGCATTTCTCACTTAATAAATCAATCCACATTTCCTCGAATAATCATTATTTTTGTATATAAATGTATTTTTGCTGCGTGATTTATTTTCAGACGCTAGTAGCCGGCCACAAAGTGTCTCGTCTGAAAGCGCTTTAAGTGTTCAAGAAAACTAAGAGAAATTATTATCAAATTAACAATTCAGTCTATTGTGTATTGTACTCAAATTATTACCTACGCAGTTTAAAACAAATTTTTATAACATGAATAATACAATAATGCAATGATAAATGAAATGGAATGGAAAACAAATAATTATTCACTCATTTTATAAAACAAAGCAAAAAACTTTTATCTTTACAACAGTTTTAATGTTTTGATATGACAGTCATTGCTTCAATAATTTGAATAGTTTCTTAATCAAATACTAATTATTTATTTAAATACTCAATGAATTTTTCATAGACCGTTATATTTGATAAAAAATTACAGATTATTATAGGCATTATTGGCGTTCTAATAGTGGGTATTTATATTATTATTTTCATGAATTGTTCTATAGTTTTGGGTTGAAGGTTAGGGTGGAGCGAAAAAATGAAGTTTAAATATTCAGTACGCCTGACTCTGTAAAGTACGGAGGACTTTAAAATAATCATTTAAAAATTAAAACGGAAATTTTTCGACACCCCCTTCCACCGCCCCAACCCCTTTACTTTTATTTTTCACATTTTCGCGCTGTGGCGGTGGAAATTCAACATTAACAAAGAAAAATCATTTACAAAAAATGTTTGTTTCAGTAAGACAAGTATTTTGCAAGCTCAGGTAGTGTACAAATAAATAAACAAATAATACTTTTTTTTTTTCACTTTAAGACATATTGTGTTTTTGCCCGTAAAATAGTATACTTTTTATTTCAAAATAGTTTGTGCCATTACCTATAAAATATAGTGACCTTTAGGACGTCGCTGAGCTTCCCCCTCTCTTTAGTTTTAGATGAAACACGTGCCGTACACATTTATCACGTATTCTACGTATTTGCTAAATTAGTTTTATGCTTACTGTTGAAGTGGTGATGTTGTGTGTTATTTTGCTGATATCGGTTGTCTACTATCAGTGCAGATTATTATGTTTTTGTCAGAAATTCCTTTTCTGGTTAGTTCTTTTGTGGCAATTGAGATACCAGCCAGTTCTGTTTGAATCACGCTGGTATTGTTTCCCATTCCCCACTTGATCCTTAGGCTTAGTGCTCTCGAGTAAACTCCACATCCTGAGCCTTCATTCATTTTTGAACCATCTGTATAAATGCGTATTGCATCTGCAGCATCTGGCTCTGTGTTGTGTTTTATTTGTATTTTGTAGGGTTTAATAAACAAAAACCTGGGTTTAATTGCATCATTGGCTGCCTGCAGCAGAGGTAGCGCAGTAAGCGCTTCCTGCCATAGGCTTAACCGCAATTGGCCCACTCCTACTTCGGGGTTTACATCAGCCGTGCGCAATCGTACCATGGCCATCAACGCAACCTCCTTGACGTACAGGTCCAGAGGGGTCAGACCAGTAATTAGCTCCATTGCTGCGGTTGGTGTTGTTCTTATGGCTCCTGTGATGTTTAAACAGGCCATTCGCTGTATTTGAATGGCCGTTGCTTGTAGAACCTTCGGTCCCCATGCAATTGCTCCATACGTTAACATAGGTCTTATTATTGCAGTGTAGATCCAGGTGACCACTCGGGGTGACAGCCCCCATGTGCGTCCCACTGTTCTCCGACACTGTTCCTAAGCCACATATGCTCTTTTTGCTCTGCTGTGTAGATGAGAGTTCCATGTTAGTTTCCTGTCGAGGGTAATACCAAGGTATTTCACCTCTTCCGAAAAGTTTAGTTTGCTTTTGAAGATTTCGGGGGATTTTAAAACCGATAAACTCCTTTTCCTGATAAAAAGGACCATCGCACAGTGTGTTCACAAATTTGCCTGTCTGCAAGATAACTATGTCATCTGCGTATGCAATTGTGTAGATTCCATTGTTGTTGAGGTGATTAATCAGGGTGTCCAGGACTATGTTCCACAGAAGGGGTGATAAGACTCCTCCTTGCGGACATCCCCTCATGACCAGTCTTACTGTTATGTCTTCTACATTGATACTTATTGCTCTACTAGAGAGAATCTTGACTATCCATTCTCCTACTACCAGAGGTACATTCCTGGGGTCTTTTATTACTTTGCCTCGTGGAGGTAAAGGGGATAATCACAAAAAAAATAATGCATTCAAAAAACACACCTTTTTGAGTAGAAAGCTATTGGACACTCAAGCATTATCATTTTAAAACAATCTGTTTTTTTTTAAATTGGCTGTGGCGGTGGAGGGGGGAGTCGTAGAAAAAAAATGTATATACAAAAAATACTACTTTTTCCATAATAAAGCTTTCTCATACTCAGGCGAGATCAATTTCAACAAAAAAAAATCTGAAATTTTCAAGTTGACTGTGGCGGTGGGGGGGGAATTTAAAAAAAAAGACAAAAATACGTGACGCCTTATTTTTTCATATCACAGCTATTGCCCGGTCAGGAAACTTAATTTTTGAAAACAAAAAAATTCTCACCTATACGGTCGCTCCACCCTATTGAAGGTTCTTATTCAATAATTCAGGATTCCAAAGCTCAAACGTAATATACAACAGAAAATTGTACGAATATTTCACTTATTCATGGACTATTATGACAACCTAATTCGTTGGTAAATTATTTGTTTTGTTGATTTGCTTTGTAATGTGGTCAATAGTTTTGGTTTGGGTTATAAAAAATGAAAATTACGTTATTAAACAATTTCCGATATCGGAAAACTATTCTATTTAAACAAAAAATGTCATCAATTATTCAACAGTTTTTAGAGTTAACAGCGCTGATGTAAATAAACAGTTTTTAAATATTTTACGATTCAATAAAGTACACACATGAGCAAAAGAAAAACGGAAAACTTAGAATTAGATCTTGAATAATTTTGTTGTTTAATTTTGTTCGATGTAGATATTTTTTTGGAAATATTAAAGATATGTCATCCTTTATTGAGACACATTAATCACATTTCGATCTTTCCAAGTCTGTCTGTCTGAGCATCTTTTATAACTTCGTTGTTGATTTTTTTATAAATTCCAGTATAGCTGTTAATAAATATAAGTATTAGTAAATTTATTATTGTTGGCTTTCTACCATAAAATAGAAATATCACAAAAACTATTCAGTTTGGGTGTAGGAAATACTCAATAAATAGTGAAGTAACTTTCATTCACAGATATAAAATACAGGTTGATCTTTAAAAAAAATTGTGAAACCAATGTATTCGAGTTTGGGCTCGCCCTGTATACGGTTTCTTAGATATCGAATCAGTTCGATTGAATTGAAGTACTAGACGACTATCACAGACGTGTGGCTATAAAAAGATTAATTTTAAATTGTGCAGTGTAAAGTATACAGGGCGTTGAAATCATTACGATTTACAGGAACAAGTGGTCAGAACTTTTTAAATACGCTGTATAACCCATTTATATTATTGTAATAGCGGAGTCAAGCAAAAATATAGCTTGGATCTGGCACGCTGTACAATAAATTGTGACTTATTTTAAAATATGAGCCTTTAAACTGGCTACAATCGGTCAAAATTTAATTCAGCCATTCACGAGATGATTTTTTCGCACTAATGAATCACCCTGTATATGCCTTACTATAGTTGTGCTGAATTTTAGGATGTTATGATTTGTCTTGTGAATCAGAAATCAAAATATGGAAATTTTTAAAATAACATCTACAGGTATTAAATATAGGGAGTTCTTGAAGTCAGTGTTTGCAAACATGCTTGGAAAAAGGAGCATTATATTCAATGGGATTCGGCGCACATAGTAATGAAAGAGAAAAATCAAGTAGATACGGATATAATTGAAAGATATTTTGAGCCGAATGTGGTTACCAATATGTTAAAAAGAAATTTCCAATAATCTGAAAAGTATCATAACTTTTGATCCAGGCTTTCTTATCATCTATCATTGGAATTGTTATCAATTGAACAGCCCTCCCAAACATAAAATCACGAAACTTTTTTTGACATACGCGTTTTAAGCATTATTTTCGAAATATACATAAGAGCGCTATTTCAATAAAACTAATCCTAGAGCATGCACTTCATTGAATGCCCTTCCTAGCAGACTATAATATTGGTAAAATGTCATACAATGGAATTGGACAATGGACCTTAAACAATATTATTTTCGAAATATACATAAGAGCGCTATTTCAATAAAACTAATCCTAGAGCATGCACTTCATTGAATGCCCTTCCTAGCAGACTATAATATTGGTAAAATGTCATACAATGGAATTGGACAATGGACCTTAAGCAATTTTATTTTATAACAAATTATTTGCAGTCTTGAACTAAAAATGTTATTGATTGTATATTTGTCCAATTTTTTCGTAGTGTCAGATAGAGAGGATAATTTTTTATAAACTCAATCATTTTTAATAAAGCTTAATAAAGCTGGAACTCTGCCTAAACGTTCAGTTAAAAATATAAAAAAAATGTGGTTTGATTTCCCAAGAAAATTACAGAATTAATAGAAATTAATGCATTGGTGAGTTAAGTGTTCCATTGTTTTTTATTGATGAAAATGGAAAATTGATATTTTTGACCCATTCTCAATGTGATTATAACAAAACTTATATCCAGATACAGAGGACCACAATATAACTGAAAAGGTCGAAGTGGAATAGGCCGATTAGCCACCTCATCAAATCTAATCTATTCATAAAATTTGCCGGAATATTTGTAACAAAAACTACCACCAGGCAAAAAAACCGTTTGAAAATATTTCTCAAATATTTTTCCCAGAAATTAACCCAAAACTCTGATTAAAAGTAATTTGTTTAACCTGATAAAATTGGCTGACATACCTTATCATAAAAATGTAATCAACTTCCAGGAAAACAATAAACAATCACAATTCAGCAACAATTGAAAAACTTATTATATTATTCAATGTTTTTCGGAGCCCCGATATAAAACAGTTAGCAGAAATCGAACCGTTATTTAAAATCAAATATTAAAAATGTAAGTACCTGGTAAGAGAGTGTAATGTTTAGTAAATAAACACCCCCACCTTTAAGGTGAATTCATTATGTGTACGTCATTGATTGTCCCCCCAGCAGTCTCCCTGAAGCCCCCTAACGATACACCTATACAGGTACACATCCGACAAATTGAACTTATGTAACTGAACATTAGTTCATTCCGAGAGTTGATCGCTAACAATACAGTGACATTGATGTATGATTGAATCAACTATTATGTAATTTTACTAAGATGGTTTTTAAATAAAAATCCAGAACTGGATTGAAAAATATTCGAAAGCGATATTGTGTTAGTGAAATTTCTCCCTGTATATTGAAATAGGTTTTTATATTCGAGCAAAGAATTGATACAAAAAGAACGCTTTGTACTAACCCACTTTTTTTTGCTTAATTTCAATTTCCTTTTATCTCTCGCCCTTCGTTAACGAGAACTGTAGAGCTCTAAATTTGGGATTTGAAAATGGTTTTTCATTTATAATTATTATATTGCTCATTGAAAATTAGTAAAAATTTAACAGTTTATGAACACCATAATTGTACCTACACTTTTTGTCGTCATAAACGAGTCAACAGGACACTTGTGAAATCAGGTACGGACTAAGGTCGATGGTTGATGCGGAAATTTTTTGTTATATTATACTACTTTACCTTTTTTTTGTTATACATGAATATAATTTTCAAAGAAAAACACCCTTTTGTGACATCTTGATTTCAATTTCTACCGTAGTAGACTTAATATTTGTCTATGGATAAAGAAAACCTCTGAAAGAACTTGTAGCGAGTCTACTAAAATAATGCTCAAAGAAGTTTAGTCTAAGGTCAGTATGGCCAAGAAAAAGTGGTCTTATCTGATAAAAATGACAGTTAAGGTCTACCGTTCAAAATATAAGATTTTTGCATGTTTTGTATCATGGCGAACATCTATATTGCTTCATTAAAATAATGAATACACCCCCAAAGCGTATATCTTCAAATTTAATTTCTGTTATTCAGTAACTAGATATGTCAAATGTCAGTTATATTTATTTTTGTTGGCATTTGTGATTAGATTTTTGTAGCATTTCCAATTAGCTGTATCTCTATTCTTCTAATTCCTTTTTTCACTGACATTTGACAGAAACATATTATACGAATTGTACATATCAGGGTAATAGTTTCCCCGATCGCGAGCGAGGAGCTAGGATTGCCTCCTCGGCGATTCTCGTGGTGCGTTTGTAGAACGCTGTGGTGTAGAGTGTGAGGTATATATTAAATGTTCCATAAGCGCTCACTTTGTACCCAAGTACATATAACTCTTACACTTAACTCGTTGTGTGCCAGCAGTTTGAAAATATTTAACGGACGAAGGCAGTTAAGATCAACTTTTCAAATGTCATCTGAATACCGTTAAAAGAAAATAATAGTATGGGATTACGAAAAAAGATATAACGGATAGAAGAAGATTGATTATGAGCTTTTTCATTAAACAAAATTAGCAATTTTAACTTCACGTGTATTTTTCAATAAATATTCATTTTAATCACAGTATATTAATATAATATGCGGTGATTAATGGCATATAATAATCTTCATCCATTTTTTAGGTGTTTTCATTTATTAGAATTTGTTCAAAGTTATATATTTATTTCACCATGTCTGAATATTTGACACGACAAAGACCCAAAAATATAGTGTACAATTTGTGTTTGGAGTTTAAAATTTTATATTTCTCTATTACACCATCCCAAATTAATATTAATGGTACTTTTTTCTTCATAATTTGCGTTAACCACTTTCAATAAATACTGTTTTCTTTTTCAAACTCTGTAAAATCATTATGTTGAATTCCATTATCATAACTTAAACATTTCTCAATAGATCGGCTAAAATATCATCAATACTAAGTGATCACAACATTAATGCATAATTTAAGTTAGCCGTATATTTGTTGTTATGATTGACCCTGTTAAAATATGATTATACCTTGTTCCCCTTGTTCAATGAAATTTTGTGTACGTTACGCAGTTGCTGCAAGGTCTTTATACCTTGGATCCAAAACGTTTATGCAGAATGTTTATGAGAGACGAATGAGAAAATTAATCGATAACTGTAGCTTTTGCCTTTTAAACCCATATACCAGCTGCTTTACTGTGACATTTGACATTATAACAAGAAGAGGTTTTTTTTAAATTATGTTTGAATATAGGTTGATAATTATTGCTCCTTCTACCAACTGAGAGGTTGAATTTCTCTAATTGGTGGTTAATAATTTCTTCTAATGGACTAATTCAAATATTTTCAGAATCCAGAAAGGTTCAACATTATACTGTATATCCAGGAGATTGTTTTCAACGTAGTTGCTGTTGAAATTTCCAATCTAGATAAAAATTCAAAAATTCAAAGTTCGCGCTCAACAAGAAGTTAGTGATGACTTAACGAGTTAATATGGATTGAAAATTGACAGTGTGCTTGTCAGTCAGACGATGAGGTAAACGACTCGAGCTAACTCTTTTACCAAATGTCGTCCATAGAAAAAATAATAACAGATTTGGAAAGGTCGTTGAAAAATAAGTTCAAATGCATTTTTAATTTTCCTAGATTCGCTCTGGTTCAATGGAAGAATGGATACGTAATTTTATTTCGCACTGCACACCTATTAGCGCATTAAGATTTATTTTGAATGTTCGATTGCAGGAAAAATTCTGTATTATTAGTAAATTATTAATAAATCGGTTTAGTCTACATTTATGGAAAGGAACTTTTACTTTGTTTAACAATAAAACTTTATTGAAAAAGAACATTACTTCAATAAAAGTAAAAATAGCAACAAAACTCTGAAAAATGAATAACTATATTACATTAACAGTTTAAAAAAACGAGTAACCAAGTAATTAACGACATTAAAAAAGTTGAGACGGTTCAAAAAAATTACAACAAATGTTAAGCATGAGCTCCTCTTACATCCACATGTACTTAAAATAATATTCAAGAATTATTTCGGATGTTTTCGCAGTGAAAACGTAACCTATTAATTAATTTATTTCTTGTATTCACAGGCGTATTGTAAACTGAGCTTTTAAGGTAACCTCGAAGTGAAAATTGCATGGGTTGATATCTGGCTAACATGCTGGCCATAGAAATGGCCCACCCTTTCCAATCCACCTATATGGAAAAATATTGTTCAGATAGGGTACTTCCTTATTACTTCACTCGTAAGGTACAAAGATCTTATCTTATGAGATTAAGGAAATGTGTCGATGTAAAAGGAGCCGATATCGAACATTTGTTATAATTTTTCAAGCCGTTTTGACTTGTTGAATGTCGTTAATTACTTAGTTACTCGTTTTTTTATCTGTTAATGTATTATTCATATATATTCATTTTCCAGGGTTTTGTTGCTATTTTTACTTTTATTAAAGTAATGTCTGTTTTCAATAAAGTTTTTTATTGTTAAACAAAGTAAAAGTTTATTTTTATAAATGTAGACTGTACCGATTTATTAAAAATTTACTAATAATACAGTATGCTTTCTGTAATCGTACATTCAAAATAAATGTGAAATTTTTAGTTTTTCTATAACCTCCCAAGTTTTTGGTACGAACTCCTGGGACACCCTGTATATTTCCTCAGAAAAATAATAAGTGCCATTTTTTTACTAAACCTTGTAAGTATTCTCGACATACAATTGTGAAAAATGTCATTTAAAGACTTCAAGTTTTTATTACGCTCTTAACATAAATAATAGTTACCTCCAAAAATGTATCCTCTACCTTAACCTTTTATTTTTAAAATTCATACATGCCACCACAAGGATAATGACAGTTTATGTGATACATTTTAATGTTAAATGTAAACAAACATTGGAATATTTATTTTTATGTAAATAGCATTCATAAAAATGTTTGTTTACACTGCGATAAACGGTTTAGTGATTTTCCAGCAACATCTAATCCAAACCATCCAAAAAATCTGATTTAGATAAAAAACTTTCTTCGTAATATTTTTTACTCATCAACAGTTAAGATCGCTAGCCATCTCGTAATATGCTGTTATCTCTTTTTTTCGTATTTAGGGTCAGGCAAAAATACAAACTCCAAGATCAAAGCTGCCCAAGAACGTCAAGATATTGATATGGTTTCTAAATTAGATGGTTATGAGGACCTCTTTGCCTATGATGCCAAATATCACAAAAGCTGTTATTACCAGTACATTGGTAAACGAAATATCACAGTTTGTCAAAATAAATCTGATATTATAGTACAATAACTTTGCAACCATTGAGATGAAAGTGTATCATCAAACCAGCTCAGATTCCACTGCCTTGTACAAAATCAACGCGAACGATGATTTCCAGGTTATTAAAGAGAACGAAATCCTTATTCCACGCAAAGCGGCGGGTATTTTGGAAAAAAATTTGGAGAATTTGATATCCCACAAAGCAATTTTCCAAATTCGGATGATATGAATCAGGCAGAGATTGAAAAGCAAGTACCTAGTGAGTTGATAAAATTTGAATCATGGTTAGTAGATCATGATTGCTACGAGAGTATAAACGAAATAGAAATAATAACTAAACCAGAACTTTTTTCAAATTTGGGAACTTTTATTAATATACAGGTCACCGGTAAAATTGAGTCGGTAACATCACAATAACGCTAACAGTACTTTCAGCTAGATACACGGCCGTGGCCCATGGAGGTGCGGAACCTTTTAACTTCAAGTAACTACTGCTTGAAAACTATGATACTTAGAATAGTGATTCTTGTTTTAAACACTTCCCTGAAGCTTTAGCCTCATTTGGTACGCAGATAGTTTGACAAAATTATTAAAAATAAAAAAGTTTCTCGATTACTAAAAATAGTGCTGCAAAGGAAGTAAAGATTATAGTTTTCACTAGTCTTTAAAAAAAACTAGGTTTTTTATACTAATGAAACTAACGCAGTAATCTCCGCTTATGTTTCTTCTGCCTATTAGAAAAAAAAGTTGAAAGTATCTTATCTAGTTCCGGAGATATCGCGAGGTATGTGTGGAAAAGTAATAAAACATAATTTTGACAGATTTTTGACATACGCAATAAGAAGAGTTGTCTCTATTAAAAAATTTTGTAATTGCCGATTTCAGATGGCCAGGGACCTACTCTATAATTTTGTAAAGACCACATGTACCTTCAAAAAAAATTAAAACCTTTTTGCCCCCTTTTCAGTCATCCTAAGATGTGCTTTAAATAGAAGAAATGGGGTATCAGTGTATATAATTGGGAAGTAACTAAATTGCTAGGAAGAACTCGCTTTCCATAAATTAAATTATTCGTTAAAATGAATCATTTTCTATTAACAATTTTCAAAACAATTTTCACTACAATATTTCAGTATAGGCAATAAATCATACAGTAAAATTGCGAGTAGGTGTAGAAAATTTCAAAATTATTAAAACAAGTTTGCGGCTTGCGCTGGGACTTCCAGTACATCCGACAGAATTTTTTAAAAAGTTTAAAAAATCTCAACATAATCTCAATTGTTAATCGTCTTTATTGATACACTATTTGGTTAAATAATCATTTCATGCTATCCATCCCAAGTCAGTGAAAATACTCCATAAATTAACTTTTATTAGATATTGTTTGTAAGTCCTTAAAAATGTATCTAGTTGAAGCAGCCTGATTCTGGTATTATCCACTATTTCTCTTATGTTCGATAGGAACGGCTATTTAGCTTCAAAGAAATGAATTGCGATAAAAATAAATTTAACAATTCACATTTACTTCTCGTATTTGGATAAAATATTATTCTATTTAATTTTCAATTCAATAAGATGTGAGAAGGTGAAATGTCATTCATTATTTTAGTTAATATATCTACGTATTAAACAAAATCTTGAAACTTGTCAAGGTCTTTTTATTTAAAGATTTTTTCTTAAGACCGAACAGAAAATGTACTCTTCCTGGACAATTTTTCGTCCAGAAAATAACGTTTTGCCGATCAAGACCGGAAAATGGACGTGAGGGAACGGCAAAAGCAAAAGGAAGTTTTTCCCATCTTCAAGTATTATTAGAGTTTACTGTAATAAAGTCGTTTTTTGTAGAACGGCCACTGTATTTGAAAGATATTTCTCAAGTACTATAGTACTGCAGTCAATCCAATGTTGTTCATGTGTTTGTTGTATCTGTCAGGAGCGTAACAAGGATTCCAGCTGTTCTAATCTTGGATCAGTCGGTGATGTATGAATTTTGGAGATTGTTCTTAAGTATATATCTAATTCCCGGCAACTTTCTCCAGTCCAGTCCAAGCTTATGCTCTGGAAGCTTCTGGACGGTTGATATCTACCTACCTTATACTGATACACCGAAATAGGTCTACAGATAATGTTGTCCCTTCCAATTACAAACCATGGTGGTTGGTTATAGTTGCAGATATCCGAACCCCGTTCAGCTTGGAAGTATAATTGAACATCTGTCAGGGCATATAGCCCGAAAAGTAGTTGTAAACGGTCTCTTTTCTTAAAAAAATATTTTTCAAAAACTAATAATAATATTAAATTATTATTTTTGACAACGATTCTATCCATACGTGTTTTTATTGATTAATTTTAGCTTCTGCAAGTGATTTTGAACAAACAAAGAATTATCATTCGTCACTGGGAATACAGATTGTGAAAAAGCTTATAGAATCATGCAATTTACACAAGTACAACAAGAAAAATATGAGAAAAATAGCTTGAAAGAGAGAGAAACAATAATTGTGCGTGGTCAGTGAGGGTGTATACATATTTCCCGAGACTGACCGTTCATCGCCCCTCTATTTAAACCGCTGTTGTCAGAAGCAGATTAATGATATTTTCGTCTCGTTATCGTTGAATTTTTCCCGAGCTCATGCACTATTAGGTGAAACTAAACACTTTCATCCGGCAACAGTATCATTTACAGAGAGAATTCACTAGTTGGTGGTATTGAGTATGTTCCCAACATGTAAAGGACACTGTTGCCGGATGAAAGTGTTTAAAAGTGCATGAGCTCAAACAAATGTCAACGATAACGAGACAAAAATATCATTTTCGTGCAACCGGACGCAAAACAATCATTTTGCAGCCGCAACAGAGGCCGCAAAATGATATTTTGCGGCCGTTACCCAGAGTGTAATTTTCTCTATTCGCGTTGAAACGCTGTCTTTTCTAAAGAGACATAATGTTTATTGAAATTATGTAATTTTCACGGCTGCACGAAAAATATTGTGTATACTATGGCCGCGAAATGTTTTCGCGACCTCGAGATTATCTTGTCTCGGCGATAATCTCTCTCTCGGAACGCGAAAAAGCATTTTGCGGCCTTAGTATACAAATAACTATTGTACAAATTAATCTATATTGTCACTAAGCATGGTTCTGCAATTCTTATTCAAATAATTAAGTCCCCTATTCACAAATATATTATATCTGTTATAAAGACCAACAAAAGTTTTAGAACGGTAGGTTTTAACTGATCGTAACTATTAAAGAATATCCAAAAATCTGGAAAATAAGTACACGTACACTCTGAAAAACTTACAAGAAACCGTTGGAAAATAAAATATAGTCAAAGGCACTCTTATCGTGCTGGTTCAAAGGTCACTAACCATATGTATCAAATCAGAAAACACAGAGGTTACCAAAATGTGAGATTACACTGCAGATTGACGAATTTCCACTTCTTCTTTCATTCTTGAAATAATCAATCAAACTAAGTACCTACCATTTTTTTGCTTGAGGATACAAAAAAAAACGGAAAATTGCTACTTATTATTCATATTGTCAAAGTGACAAAACTGACATATTTAGATAAAAACTCTGCTGGTGAAAGACTTTTTAGAATCGCTGAAAACTAAATACATATCCTTCTTTTTCCCGTCAAAATTGCATAAGTCTGTCTTATTCATCTTACGTATTTTATTTGGAGGTTATAATTAAACGCAATAAAAGAAAACAAAAACTGTGAGTATGTCTTTGTTGAATCGTATGACCCGCACGATAAGACTGCATCTGACATACGTAGGTATGTAATATATCCATTCTTCCCAGGAAACTTTGATTTTCAAGGAAAATAAAAAATGAACTGTGATATTTAATACAATAACAATTAAAAGATGATAATTAACTGCAAATAATTCATACAGAGTGGTCCATTAGTAATTATATAAGATAAAATAGAGGATACTGGTCCTTGAAAAAACACCTACACTATTTTTTCCAAAAATGTTTTTCCACTTTTTAATTTGAATCGCGTAAAAATAATTTGAAAGCCTAATTACTCCAATAATATAGCTCAAGTATCGCCTTATAGAAAAAAATATAGAAATGAATGTCGTATGATTTCCCGTAAATATGAATGGTGGTCCGTAAGTAACAGACCAAAGTGAAATGGCCCAAAAATATCACAATCTGACACAATTTCCTTCAATAAAATATTAATGATGGGAAAGATAAAGTGGAGATGTCAAAAATGGAAATTTCGCGACAATAAAGTATACTTATCATTAGTCTTAAAACTTACTGGTTTCCGAGATAGTCGCATTTTTGAACCCCCCTCCATAATTTTCATTGCATATATAGGCACAAAATAATAATGTTAGTAGACGCTGATGTAAGCAAATTTATTATCAGTTCAATATAGCAAAAATATTGATAATTTGCAATAATTTCGCCACAACTTTTTTCTAACAGGTTGGTTTGAGGTAACAACCCTTCGCCTTCGGAGCCTGGTTGTTGCCAAGCAATACGCTTTCGAAATCTATAACAATGTTATTGCAATATTATAGCTCTTGATAAATTTTCTGACATAAGCGCCTAACGTTATTATTTTTGTGCTAATAAATGAAACAAAAATAATGAAATGGGGGTCAAAAATGCGAATATCTCGAAAACCAGTAACTTTTCAGACTAATGATAAATATACCTTTTTGTCGCAAAAATGATGTAGATTTAAGATTTTTTCAATAAATAGAGGGATTTCGATAATGATAAATAAGTTGTAATGATCGCACAGCTACTCCAACAATATAGCTTTTGTAGTCCCTTTTAGAAAATAAATCGGAACTGATAACATATTATGATTTCCCAGGCCCTGAAACTTCTTCAAATTTTTACGTTTGTATATACAAAATCATCCAATTTACTGGAAAAAAATATTTTTGATATCTCAACTTTGTCACCCTGTGTCTTTCTCATCATCAATATTTTATCAAAGTAAGTTGCGTCAGATTGTAATATTTTCAGACGAAGAATCTTCCATTTCATTTTGGACCATTACTTACGGACCACCCTGGATAATAACCCCTATCTAATTTTCACCTTCGAATACCTAAAATCTCCCAATTCACCATGACAATTCAATTTATTCATTAAAATCCCATAAGCCACAGGACAATTGACACTTTGACAGTGGCAAAAGTTACTAGCAACATTTACATCGAATTACAGTCGATGTTTGTTTTGATATCGGGTAAATGTATATTGTTTAAATTCCAAACTCCACCTTCGGTGTCGCGTTTTCAATAGTTGGCAGTTTGTTATTTGCTAGGTAACAGTTTCTCATTAAACAACCCAAATTTGCCCAAGAAATTACAAACATCTTGGGAAAAAACATTTTTTACATTCGCTGAGGCCAAGCATCTTGCATTTCAGTTTGTACAATCACTCACGAACCTCCCTGTATATCGCTTTTAGTAGATTATCAATCACCCATCAACTGTACTTAAAATACCACACTCCACTGATAATTTTTTGGTAAATTTTCCAATTTCAAATTAATTTATATTCACTACGCACTTTGCTATGAATATAACACAAATTTTACACCACCATAACTGAATTCAATTCGTTTTTTTTTTTCATTTAACCTTTGTTTGTTAAAAGTATCCTGATTTACCTGACATGCCATTCCTGCAACAGCCCTAGCTTGTGTCTGCCTCATGACGTTCAGTTTTCACTCACTCAAAACTTAATTCACTACAATTCTACATCCGTCGTAGTAATAACAATAATAAACGATGAGAAGTAGTTGAATTTCCAAATGGGCCCTACACTTACTTGTTTGTAGTTGGTCAGTTCGCTTCTAAATGTGTGTACACTAATATTGAGTTTCATGGTCCTGTGAATTAAAATAATTCTTGAGAGATTAGTGAATAATTGCCAACAATTTTTGTTTCATCCAAGGAAAACTGGCTGTTTCTACTACTTCTATGGTGTTGGTAAATTTTTTTTTTATTTATTTCCATATTCTCCTTTATCTCGCTATTATTGTATTCATTTGAGAAAATAATTTTAGAAGCAAAAACAAACAGATGGCTTCCTGTTTTGTATTTGCAGCAAAAATGTTCAATCAACTTTTCGCAGCTGCTAAAGGCAATTGGTTGGATACTCCAGTGGTATGACCTTGAGAAAAAAGAACGTTCTTTATTGGCAGCTTTGTTTGTATGCATGTATTTTGGGGTGACATTCACCAAGACTAAAAGATCTATTGTGCCCCTTCACTTCTACTTAGTTAGACCCTGAAGAAAGTCTCATGGACTGGTAGCTCCTTTAGATCTTTTTGTAGTACCTACTATGGTATGACATTTTTGTTCTATTCATGATTGGCATCTTCGGTGATGGTAGATTAAGTTGTATTATGAAAGATTCTGTTATATTTTCAGTGTTATTTGTATAATGTTGGTCTTAAGGTCTTGATATATTTTAATGTTTTCTAATGGTAGATCTAAGGATCATGCTTTGCTCTGATGCTCCATCTGCGTTCTTGTTACCTGCAACTCCAAGATGTAGGGGTATCCAAAAGATGTTAATCAGCATACCTGAATGGGGAAGGTTATGATGAGTTTGGTGTATGATTGGATTTTTTGAAATGACGTGTTTAATAGAGTGAATTGCGTACATATAAACGGTGTGTATTGTTAAAGTTTTAGTCTATTTACTGGCACCTCTATTTCTTAGAATATGGCAAACAGTTTTGTGTTGTGTATATCGCACAGGTAATATAGACCATTCTTCGCGTTGTAATGGCTGATTTTTCGTGTAAAGACTGATGTGAAAAAATATGAGCCTACCACGACAGCTGAAGCTGTAGAGGAACATTGTTTAACTAGGTAAGAAGAGAGGGATTTTGGTAAAATTAACGTTATTCGTTTATCTTTTTTTTCTCTTCAATTTGACAGATAAAAAATGCTGGGACCATTTTTTTCTCGCTCTGTAGTACAATGCACATCATCTATAATTCTGTTTGTTTCAATTGTGTTGTTATTATTTTAAATATCTTGTTTTTGCTGTTTCCTCAAATTGTTGTACAATAAACCTTCAACTTTGACGCTTTGTTACTGTGTTGTTTTCAAAGGAATCTTTTTCCAGGCTAAAGCTTATTTATGCTTCTTTGGACAGGCGGTATATTACAACATTTTACAACCAAGGTCGTTCTAAATATTCATTCCCACGGTTGCGGAATTGCATACTTCTGAAAAATAATGACACATGACTTAATCATACCTACAAACTACCAACAAAACAAAACAAATAGAATAATTACGGAGGATATACAATGTCGTATAGGGGAGAATCCATTAATTTGTTTATAACGTCGTCATTTGCGAACTAATAAAGTTGCAAATTCAAGACTTCGTATATTTTTTTGTGAATTCAAAGAAATAATTAATGTACCTAATGTATATATTTTGAGGTGACATTCACTGAGACTCAAAAGATCTATTGTGTCCCCTCACTTCAAAACTGAGAAGTAGCTTCTTCAGTCCTATATCCAGGAGGAATTTCAGGATATCTGCAGGATTCAACTTAGGTAAATGTTTCTCCTCTATCCAGTAATCTTCCAGATGTGCTGTGGCCTAGGATTTTGAAGTGCTGTACAGTTAGAAAGTATGTAGATGGAGAATAAATTGAAAATAATTCAACAGATTTTGCTATGGAAATGTATAATCACAGGCAGCAAAGTAATCACTTTGCTGCCTGGGCAGGAAAAGTAATACTTTGCTGATTGATATCAGTCAGTAATATCAATATTTGCTGCCAATCGGAGAAAAAATACTATACTTTGTCCACGACCCTTAATTTCTTCAATTAAATAAAAGTCTGTAACGATTTTTTTGGTATTACAAACCTTAAAATGTTCTGACAATCACGCAGAATACTTGTGTAAAAAATTAGGGAAAAAAATGGGTCTTTTAAACGTATTTCTTTAAATTTATCACAGTGGTCAAAAATGCTGATTTACAATACAATTATATACTCTCACTTTACCTATTGTATATCTCTTCTGCTTGCATGTCCCAAGGAGCAAATAGGTAAATTACAAATACTGCAAAATAGATGTATGCGAATAGTTTTAGGCTGCAGCAGGTACACTGCTATAAATGTGATGATTGAACATCTAAAGTGGTTATCAGTTGAGCAGGGTATAAGGAGGGCGAATATGTTATTTGTTTACAAGATCGTTCACAAGAAAGTTCCAGAATATTAATGGAAAATGGCTGCCACCAGATTTGAAATTCACTCGCGAATGTTACGGTCAAAAACCAATTTGAATGTTCAGTTTGTAAATAAAACTTTTTTGCAGGGCTCACTATTTTCTGAAGGAGTTCGCCTTTATAATACCTTGCCCGACGAAGCTAAGAACGTAAATACGGTTACTTTATTTGATATGCGAATATGCGACTATTTGAGTGACGAAAAATGACTTGGAATTGCTTCCAGTTGTTATGTATTTCGTGCTGTGGGAAGCGTTCACGATTTTTCTTTTTCCGTTTTGTTCTGAAGAACTTTACATAGTAATGTATATATTGTACTATTAATGTATGTAATTAGCTTTTTTTGCTAAATAAAGATTTACTTACTTACTAACTTGGCTACATAAAAATATAATTTGACATATATAGAGATGGACGATACTGTGTAAAGCAAGTGTAAAGTATCAATACAACGTACCATTATAAATATATTGTTTTATCTACAACTGTCATGTAACGAGTATGATTTGACACTATTTTTAGTGTCATAATGACGTATATTACCGCACTAGTGCGTTTTTGATTACATTACCGCACTAGTAGAGAATCTAGAAACATATTAATACCAGAATTAAATATTCAAAATAACACTGGAAGCTGCATTTTCAATTTCCGAAAGGAGATTGTCATCGCTTGAACTCATTTTTATAGATTTTTGTTCATTCAAATTTGAAAATTTGATGACATAACTAATTTATTTTATTTTCACATCCTTATTGTTTGTCTTTGATGATATGGTCACAAAATATGATACACAGTACCTTATGTTTGCAGTCAATATTATTAAAAATACGTTGGATTGGATTTTTTTTTTTAATTTTATAATATAGGTTTTATTGATAATACTAATAAACAGTTGTAGATAAAATGTTGTACGTAACACGTGTGATAGGAATTATTAACGCACGTATGTGAGTGAGTGAGTGAGGCCGTAGGCCGAGTCGTGCAAACTTCACATGCGTGCGTTAATAATGTCCATATCCCACTTATTACGTAAATAACTATTAAAATACTAGAAAATATCGTTATGAAAAGTATCAATACTAAAAATTACAATATTTTATCGATACGATATATATATTTCAGAAACAAATTTCCTGAACAAAATACACAGATTTAATAATTTATTTTTTCTACTCTTGTTTTATAATATACTTATTAAAAGACTAAAATCTGTATCATAATGAAATTCATTATGATACAGATTTTCATTATGATACAGATTTTTAAGCCAATAGGAATGCGACATTCGCAGAATATTTAATATAGCCATGGATACCTGGTTGACATTTCTAAAATTAATTATATTAGGTCTGTGGCCTGCAATAAAAGTGTAGCACTGAGCTATACGATTTTATTTATTTCAAATATGTTTTAATGCTTCTTGCAGTTTACAAATGCAATATACATAGATATTCCCAAATTTAGTAATTTTATATGTATTTTTTCACAGATAGACCTGAATTCTCCAAAATTATATAGCTCAGTGCTACACTTTTATTGCAGGCGAACAGACATATTAAGTGACACTTAATTTGATAGCTGTCAAATAATTCTGATTTTAAAAATAACTATATTTAAAATTGATTTAACTAATAATTATTGATTAAATAATTTTTATTAACCGGAGTAGAAAAAATATTGTATGCCACTTTCATGTAATGGCCATTAATACACTCGCATATTATATACGAAACTCGCCTGCGGCACGTTTCGTATCCTACAATATGCTCGTGTCTTAATGGCTATCATTACATGTTCGTTGCATATATATTATATTGTACCCCCATCTTTAGTCGTGAATTATGAACCATAATACACTCCAGTGTATTATGAACCATAACTCACGACAGTAGATATATGGGTACCATATACCTTTCGTTAGGAAGTAAAATATTGACTTATTATTAGGTGGTCGTGGACAAAGGTAATTATTTTGACAACTATTCGACACCTGCTAGGCAAATAGAAGCCCGATGATAATCACAAGAGATTTCTTCCCACTATAATAATGACATAGTTGGTTGAAACTTACCCTTGTGACAAATAAAGAAGCATTTCATTGGTTTCAAGAAACGTCAAAAAATAATTAGCTATATTTTATAAAACTCTGGTCTCTGTGTAACACTATGAAAAAATTCGACAACTAAGCAGATAATAATATTTTAACGGTATATATTCACAGATTCGTTATCCGATGTCTGATTGTTAGACGTATCTCGTTATATCGAAGGAAATGGAAGGGCCAATCTCCATTGCTGGGAAAAAAATCGTACGTTTTAGTAACAAAAATAGTGACATGTCACTTCTAAGTTTGGTAACTTGAATGACAACTTTAACACTACACACCTGATAGCATTCATTTGAAAATGTAGCTTCAGTTTGACAGAGAATATTATTTTGTAAATGTTATAGAGCTTTTTTTATGTTTTTGTCGTATAAATTTAACGAATCTCAAAAATGGTTGGAAAAAAACAAAAAGTGGAATTGACTCCAGAAGAGAAAGCGGAACGGAAAGCTGCAAAAAAAATAGAAAGAAAACGCTTGAAGGAACAAAAAAAGCAGCAGAGACAAAGAGATGTAATTCTTAGGTAAGCTAATGTAATTAACAAGACTTTCATGAGTGTATGAAGAAAATTACATTGAAGCAAGTTCGTTTTCCACATTGTTCCAAATATTAATTTGATTGATGATCAAATATCCAGCTTCACGTACCGGGTGGCCAACTAAGAACAGCCATATCTCAAAAGTGGATCATAGCACGGGTTCGGGAAAAAAATTTATGGCATAAGTGGCCTTGAGAAACGCCTGGAAATTATTTTCAGAACTGTAGGTCCACCGCTAGAGGTCGTATTTGACAGTATTAAAATGCAAAATTTTCCAAAATTCACCCAATTTAGGTGCATATTAAATATTATGATCAGATTCCTCGAAACATTCTACATATTTTTTATATAACAAGTTTAAATCTATCTCTTCAAATAAGGGGTGACGGAGAATGGAAACCTTGTTTCGAAAAAATGCCTGTAACTCTGGTTATGCTTGACCAATTTTAATAAACCTGATGTTGTTCAAAAGAGCTTTTGCTGATCAATCGAAAATTTGTAAATATGAAGCAATCTGATTAATAACATAAATACTAGAGGGCGTTGTTTTATCTTTTTTAAATATTGTGTTTTCCCGTAACAATTCTAAATGGAAGCATACAAATTAAAGTAGGTTATTGAAAATTTGACCGAATAAGTGAAAAAACACTGCAAACCGCAAAGCGATATCTCTTCCCTATCCTGAGATATCGTGAGAAACAGTTTAATGACATCTAGGAGGCTAGTTCGCGTTGAAGAGCGACTGCCTTTCTCTTCTTGAAAGATCGTCTCCATTGACGCGTATTCGTTCAAAATTTTTCTATTCACACTTTTTTGGAGATTCCATTAATGAGGATGATTAACAACATAATTATAAACATTTATTTGATTAACTGGATATACAATTTCTGAGTATTAGTGGCGAAAAATTCAAAAAATATTACATTTTACGAGACCGACTTACACGCCGTGGCCGTCATTTTCCTACAACAACTGTCAGTGTCAAATCGCCGATCACGGAGATAAATAAAATTAATTGAAAATGTTTGAAATCCGAACACGGGTGAATAGAAATTATTAAATTTAGTCTGAATGAGATCTTACAATGGTCTGCAGTAATTTGAACTGTTATCATACTAATGTTAAGGTTGTACTCCTGTCGCTACTAACAATGAGAACGAATTTCAAAATAATGTGATAAATCGAACAATTGAAACCTTTAGCAAATAACTAGGTATAATACGTAATTAGTGCCTCTCTAGATGTTCGAAACGTCGTCCATCATTTTCAATGCATGATGAAATCAATCGCTGTCATTTGACAAGCGCAGTTCACATTATTTACTCGAAATCAGGATCCCCAACATAAATTACAGACCTAATTTTCACAAATAACCATATTTGGATCCTATTACTAGGCCTGGAACTCTCACAGTGCATAATATAAAACTCTACAGATCATTTTCCACAGTAGGCGAAAACTTGTGTGTCGTATAAAAATCACAGAGTGGCCGTTCGAAAAGTCGAAGTGTATACAAAAATAGTACGGTGCTGTATCTTCAGAAAAGATAGATGCCACATACTGGAGCGCGCACCAAACACTCTAGTAGTATTACTATTGTTATGGCTGTTTGCACCAATAGAAGCATAAGCTTAGATTAGCTATGACGAGTTTAAAATTTAAGGGTCGCTTCGTTAAAGTTCAGTTGCACCAAGGCTTTTGCTCTGCTTCTTAGCTAAGTGTTCAATACATTCGTCAACCTCGCTATTTGAGTTGAGTTTTATTAATTTCTCTATGGTTTCTGGTGACTTTTCTTTTTTGTGATTTGAAGTAACGTATTAAAAGCTGTTAAAAGTCAATTATTTGAAAATCAAAGGAGTTTATTCTTGTTTTTTAAATAAGAAAATTGTTTATAATGGAAAACACATTAAAAAATAAGAAAATCAGATCGGCAAATTATACAGTTGAGGAGAAAGAATTGCTGATATTTTTATCCAATTCTTCATAATAGTTTTTACGGTTGTACTGTCTTCTTGGGGATCCATTTTCGAGAATATCCAATACTTCCAAATCATCGTCCATAAACATCCTTCTCCAAAAATTAAACATTGACATATATCAACCAAAACACAAGAATGTTAGGTTAGAAATCGCCACTTTGAGGATAAGTGGAGAATAAGCGAGCGATTTTCTAAGCTTAGCTAAGTGCAGCTTAAAATGACAAGTTGCTCATGGTGCAAAACAAAAATTTTTTAGAGCGCCACTCAACTTTAGGTCGACTTAAATATCAATTGGTGCAAACGACTATTAGTCCAGTCAACAGTAATAAAACGTTTCACTTTGTATTTTTACTTCTCATTGTTTAAGTTTGTATTAAGCAATCGTCAACAAAAGATGTCTGAACAGTACTATAATAGTTCGTTCTAAAATTTCTCTTCCTCAGTGGCGAAAAAATTTGTAAAATATTTTAGTTGGCATTTTGGACCCACTTGACTTGACTTTCAATTATACTTCTAATTGACTTTGAAAGTTTATTCACTGTCAATTATTGATGCTTCACAATTCGAAACTAATTTAGTTTTTTGTTAAGTGATACACTTTTTATTAATATATTATACGATGGGACCAAAAAATAAAGCTGATCTCACCCCAGAAGAAAAAGCTGCTATTAAGGCTGCAAAAAAATTGGAAAAAAAACGTTTAAAAATAGAAAAAAGGAAGCAAGAACAAAGAAATGTTTTGCTTAGGTATGTTTTTTTGCATAGTCCACATGAAAGGATGATGATTCAAATAATTTTAATGAATGAAGGAATTGTGTGATGTGTTGCATAGGTGTGACAAATTAGGTCTATCTTTGTGCCCAATCTGTATTCAGTTGAAGCATCCTATTCTTCCTATGAAGGGCCTCTTCTACATGGTCCTCCTCTTTGTGGGGATGTATGTTTAGTGATATAGGATCGTAAGTAGAGTTGAGATGCATTTATTTCATGCCCTGAGCTCAATATGGCACGGATGCTTTGTTTTATAGAACTTCCTTGTTCAAATCCTAAGAAGGAAATTGCCGTTGCGTCCCTGGCTAGCACATCAGCTATTCCGTTTCTTTGTATACCAGCATCACCTGGTATCTACAACAAGAATTTTGGTTTTGTAAGTAAGAAGATGAAATAATACGAAGAAGAAATTGAGTGCAATACTATTAAGTAAGATGAATGAAAAATATCTTCGCTAACGCCCAAGATACGTTTTCAGTTACACATCTAGTCGTCAATTTCTTTTCTGGAAACTATATCGTTGTTTAGATTGTACTTTAAATCAAAACTGCATTCACAGTTCGTAGGAAAGAGAGAGCAGTATTATTTATCATAAATACAACTAGAACTATTGAAGAGAAAAATATTAATATTATTTGAAAGTCTGAGCCTTGTACTTTCGAATAGATTTGTGAGTACCAATAAGTTGCGACCTTCGAATCTTGTCGATTACGCTGTGATGCAATAACATTGAACAATTTTTTCCTTCTCCAGTATTATCTTATAGTTTTTGCTGAAATTAATACTATTGACGTGTTAAGAAATGATATGAAATATCGTTTTGTTACACAATATCTTATATTTTTTTGAAACAAAGATCCAAATAATATGAAAATATACAGGGCATTTCAATAAAAAATATCCACCCCACATAATTATGAAGGTACCACAAAAATTGAACGTCTGGTGTCGCATTTTTGCTTACCTCATTTTATGGAGGAAGAAAAGGAAAAAGGAAAAGGAAAAGTCCTATACAGAGTTAGTATAAAGTATGGAACCCCCTAAGTATTTCCTCAACGGTTTAATGATTTCAAATGAAATTGCTTATCCCCTTCTAAGAGGATCCAAGGAATTCAAAATTGCTATCAAATTTAATGTACCATTTCCGGTTGAACCGGATATCAACTTTTCTTTTCTTTTCGAGAATTCGAAGACCGTTTAGGAGATTGTCAAATAGTAGAACGGCGTATTTTTGAACATTTATCACATTTTTCAATTTGTGTTATTTATTTTTAAAAGAAATAAATTGTTATACTACCAATTTTTTGGAATGTTTCCATAAATAGAGTTCACCTTGACATTCCATCCCTACCAAGTCAGTAAATTATTTATTAAAGCCTCAATGTTTGTTCAATAAAAACATTAATGGAAAGTTTTACTATATGCAGAATTTTACAAGAAATTCAAAAATGCGAAAATATACAGGGTGTGAAAACCGTTGGGGAGATATTCAGGTGCTTCTATACTTTATACCAACTGTGTATACAATTACTCAGAAAAGCTTTTTATCCTGAAATAACACGAATACTTGGGAATGATGATACCATAGAAGCTTTGCTAGCGTTTTAACAACATTGGAGACCTCCACGTCCACATCACGTTCTTGATGTAAGACGGTTTTTAAACGAATTATTCCGTTCTCAATGGATAGGTAAGCGAGGAGCAATGTTGGAATGGCTTCCTGATTCAACCCCCTCAGACGCTTTTCATGGAGATATGTAAAAACCAAGTTGAAATAACGTGTACATATAAATAAACAATTTATATGATTGTTGACTTTGTGTTTTTCATTTTTGCATGTGACGATAGTTTTCATTGAAATGTTCTTTATACATACATTGTGTAAAAGCCAGATGGAATCAACTCATTATTTCGGTTACTGTACATATTTATAGAAAATCCCGATACATTTCAAACTTAAATTATAAATTGACATTCATCAAAGCGAAAATGCGTCAATTTATTCGAATGACAGGTACATCCCCCAATTTCTTGTGGTATATTGTATGAAACATCTCTTCATTATCTATTGAAAAATTAAAATGAGATGAAATAAAATCACACGAGTACACAGATGGCTCAAAAATGAAAGGAGGCTCAGGATGTGGAGTTTACTCCAGAGCACTAAGCCTAAGGATTAAGTGGAGAATGGGAAACAATACCAGCGTGGTTCAAACAGAACTGGCTGGTATCTCAATTGCCACAAAAGAACTAACAATGGCAAAAAACATAACAATCTGCACCTACAGTAGACAGGCCCTATAAGCCTTGACCAGATAACGTGTTATATCGGGGTTAGTTGTAGAGTGCCACCAAGATTTAGCTAAGGGCACGGCAGGAGTGAAGGTAATCGCATTGCCGATTTTTTAGCCAGGGAAGCGGCTGGACCAAAAATTTTAGGACCCAGTGACACCTACAGCCTGACGACTTCGACAATTGCTGAACTGTCCAAACGTTACACTTGTGCTCAATCCCTCAAGAGATGGGATGGATTCAAAGAATGCTGTCTTGCCAGTATCACCCTGGGCGATCCTGGGAAGGTGGCTTCGCAAAATATTTGGCAATTACCAGGAAAACCCTATGAACCCTATGTTTAATAGTAAGATTTTTGACTGGCCACTGTCTTCTAAGAAAATACCTCCATACTATGAGGCTAGTGGACTCACCTTCATTCTATGGGGAGCTAGTGGACACACCTCTATGCAGGATGTGTGAACAGGAAGATGAAACTGTCAGGCATGTGTTATTCGAGTGTCCGGAGTTATCGTCAATATAGAGTGTGTGCTCGGTGAGTTTTGCCCTACACCTGAAGATATTAAAGAGATGCCTTCTAGTGACCTGTCCACCTTCCTGGGAAGGACAGAATGGACGATGACCTAGGAGGACAAATCCTCGGAAAGATGTACAATAAGTCACATGTGTCCTAAGGGCTGTGAGCTTACACTCACCCTCCCTACTCTACAGATACAGAAAAACATGTGGTTACCGGAATTCAGGGAACCGATCATAGAATATTGTCAACCATTTCATTCATTCAAAGGAAATACGCAAAAGGAAACTCGTTGTTTGCTATTACTGCGGTCCATGATTGCGGTTGAAACAAACCCAATGTGAATTCCTTGGTTTTTGATTATCAAAATTTTCTTCTTATACATCAATTCTGTAGAAGGAAAGTTGAAAGACTTGAATGTTTCTAGTACAAGAAACCTCAGTTGAAAAAAATTCAACAAGAATATTATTATGGCTTTTGTTAATTTTTGTTTTTGGACACTGTTAAAATCCTTCCGTTCTTGGTAGTTACATTAGGAAAATTAATATTTATATATACCTTATTTTTGTAGGGAACTTAAATTTAGTGAGGTGACTAAGGGTACGCATGAAAAAGAATGGAGGCAAATGTTAATAGACATCGCCCTTCCTCATATGAGAGATGAATTGGAATTTGCCTGGCATAATTTTGAACTTGTCGTTGATAACAAAGATTTTACAATTTCTTTATTATTGGATGAACTGAAAGATGCCGAAGAACAGTATTCCATGAATTGCAAGAATCATGTTGAGCACATTGATAAACTACTAGATATGTTCAAAGAAAGAATGGAAGAACTCAAGCGTGATTATGATAACGAGGTGAGAGCTACCAAACACACTTATTTAGAATAAGTTACTGATATTACTAGTTCTGTACGATCTGTACTTTAATATATTGCGATTTAAGCCAACTAGCCTCAATAGAATGTTGATATCAAGAGAGATACAGGGTGCTGAACATGAAATTTTAATTTTCGTTTTTTAAAATAACTTTAACGCTTTTTGACGTATATGCACAAAAATTTGAGGTTGGGGGTTTTTGGGTATGGTTAATCATAATTTTGTACCCATTTTGATGTATTTTGTAGAGGGCGCCACGTAGATACATCGAAATAGTTACAAGATTATGATGAAATGACGAAGTGAAGATTTTACTGTACTTCTATATACAATTACTTAAGGACCACCCTGTATAAAGCTGAAAGAAATATATGCTATATTTTCATTCGTGAGTGTATAAGGACTATGTCTTTTTTAGATTGGTAATTTGGAAAAGAAAACCGAAGAAGAAGTGGGAGAGTTAACTCAAACATTCACGGAAGATGAAAACTATGTAAAAACTATTCTTTATATTTTGGAAATGGCTAGGAAGGAACAAAAAGCGGAAATACGAGCGGAATATTTTAGCAAACTGGAAGAAGAGGAAACGAAGAACACACAGTTGATCCAAAGACTTCGTGGAATTCTAGAAGCAGTCCACTTTGGAATAGAAAAAGAAACTGACGACTTTCTGATGAATTTCAACAACAAAATCAAAGAAAGAAAAAAAGAATATGAAGATCTAAGGTAAAATTCAGTGTGAAGTATTATCTATTTGCTGGTCTTATACAGAGCTCCACCAACTGTAAGGTGCTGCAGCCAAACATGAAAATAAGTATATTTCTATAATTACTACTTGCGTCTGGTTTTGATATGATTTTATTATTTTGACATTGACAAATCAATCACATTTTGAGTAAGACATACGCAGCGTTGCCAGACATATATTAGCAAAAATTGCTCTTCACATGTGTAGGAATGAATAAAGGTCAAATAAGAATATGTATGTGAAAATAATGATAATTCGACAAAAAAATTTGTTTCGTTAATTGTTCTGATCGATTTGTAGAACGCAAGATGATGCTCTCCAGGAATTATTGACCTTTCAACTTGAAAAGATAAGAAAAATGTACGAATATATAAAAAAGCTGAAACAGGAGCTTGCAGATTCTCAAAAAATATTAGGAAGGAAACTCAAAGACTTAGAAGCCGAACTTCACTTTTTTAATAACGCATTCAACATTTTAAAAACCCGACTAATGAACGATAGACAAGTAAGTAGCATAATTGGTATAATTCATGCAATAGCCTTCTTGGTGAGCGTTATAGTTGGTGACGTATATCCGGTTTTTGGGTATGTCGTTTATTTTATTTACTATTCCAACATACAGCTAACCTTAAATTTAATAAATAAAATTATCAGGGTCGTATTCATCCAAATTTGAGGGGGCTATGAAATTAATGATTATCAGCTTCCTTTTCTAACTGAAAATACTTGAAAACTCCCAAAATGCTGATAGTTTTCCGTGTATGTAGGCATATTTTTCTTTTATTCAAATAAACATAACGTAAGAATCATTTATCATATAAATAATAATTGACCGTAAATAACAAAGTACAGACCTGTCTAGAACTATCAGTGGGACATTAGTAAAAGATGTAAGACACATTGCTGATCCGAAACGTACGTCTGCATTCTATTTTGAATGATGCAATTTCTCCCGATTGATAGCGTCGCGCTTTCGCGTAATCTAACATCAACTAGTCAAATTTTTTCAAGTCAAAGTCAATCTTATTCATCTAATTATTTGAAAAAGAATTTCATTAATCTTGATACGGAGCTTTCGGGATTGGTGGCTGTTCGTCCATCACGTCGGGTTTTCAAACAATTGTAGGCATTATAACCAACTAAAAGTGACGTAAGGCTCTTTTTTTATATTCATGTTTAATTTTATTTAAGACTTGAAGAGTAGGAGCAGTTAAGATGTTGCATAGAAATAACACAACATCTGTCTTATACAACTGATATAGTCAAAAGCGCTCTTATCGTGAGGGTTCAAAGGTCACTAACCATATGTATCAAATCAGAAAACACTTTTCCCGTCAAAATTGCATAAGTCTGCCTTATTCATCTCACGGATTTTATTTGGAAGCTATAATTAAACGCAATAAAAGAAAACAAAAACTGTGAGTATATATGTCTTTGTTGAATCGTATGACCGGCATGATAAGACTGCATCTGACTATATAAATATATACATATTTCCTCTGTTATTTTAAATAAAAAAAAGTTTCTGTCCCTATATAGTGATTCTTTTTTTAAAAATATCACAATGTTACCCAATTTCTTCAACAATCAGAACGTTCATATTGAACTGCAAATTCATATTTCTTGCTCTCTCCAATCACCACAAAACGCCAACCAATATTTTAGTTTCATTATCAATAATTATTCCAATCATAATTTCATAAAACTGAATTCGTTACTGACTTGATTGGCTCCATAAACGTTCAGTAAGTAACTGTCGTTTAATTGTTTCGTTTAGTTAGATGCAAAAAAGATGGAAATACTCACAGTTAATTTCAATGAAACAATGCAAGCTCTTCAAAAAATAGCAGAAAAGGGAGAACACATTCTTCACGTCGCTGCAGTTTGTCGAAAATTAGAAACACAAGAAGAAAAAATTCGCCCTTTTCCTTCGAACTATTTAAGAGAAGAAGATCAACATGGTGAAACCATTGAAATATTGGATCTTTTTTGGCAAAGAGTGGGACAAGCCGAAGCATCAAGGTAAATATCCAAAGGCTCTTCATTTTATATATATCGAGCCAAGCTCCGTTAAAAAATTTTTGTAGGTTGATTATTACAGTTTCTAGTGAAATTGTAGTAACGCAAAAAAAATTTGGAAAATATTTTCAAAAACTTGACCGTCCACTTATAACAACTACTTCTCGGGAGATATGCCCCGACATATATTGAATTACACTTCTACGTTAAACGAGACCGGTATGATCTACAAGATTTAATGAAATTAAAAAAGACAATATATCACTTGTAGATGGGCTAGGTTCGGTTGGGTTAGGTTATTTGCACCTTCTCAGTGCAAGGAAGATATTCCCTGCCCGAGAGATCTGTGTGCTTAATCCCAGACTAAAGATGATGCTGAAATCACTTTGTGAGACGTTAATTGTATAAAACTAATATTCAATATCTATTAGTAGACTCTGTTCAGCCATCCTTTGCTGTTACGTCATAATCTGTGACGTATTCTGCTGTTTTATGTTTGTCTCACATTAGTTGAATGTTATTCCATACTTTACCTCAAAATCAAAATAATAAAAATCAACCTTCCTCAAAATTATCACTGACAGCCAGGCTCTGCTCAAAGCTATCAGGAAGCCAACAACTATTTCTAAACTGGTGAAAAACTGTAAAGAATCCCTCAACATGCTGGCAAGAGACAACAAAGTGTCTCTAATATGTGCCAGCTCATGAGAGGATGAAATGGTGGACCAGTTAGCTACAGAAGGTTTTAAAGGAACCTTCACAGGATCGGAACCGTTTTGCGGAATCACAAGGGATTACATAAGAGGGGAAGTAGGGAACTGGCTAGTTAAGGAACACCAACTCAAATGGAGGCTCACACAGAGACACCTCCATACTAAGAGTTTACTGGATAAGGTAGACAAAGAACTCTCGTACATACTGTTGTAACTGGGTAACAGAAATTTGAAGACAGTTACCGACCTGGTGACTGGACACAGTACCCGAAGAAGCATTTGCACAGGATGGGCAAAGTTAGTGAGCCTATATGTGCAGAAAATGTGAATTCTACGATGAAACACCTACTCACAAACTGTGCTTCTGTGTGAACTTACCAGACGGAAGCACTTTGGAGTGGAAATAACACAAATATCGCAACTACTGAAGATCACTCCAGATAAACTGGTGGCCTATACAGAAGACACGCTTCTGGAATAGAAGTAAACTCAAACGTTTGAATGAACCTACTTCAACTCAGTTTTCAATCGCATCAAATCGATTCCTCAGTGGAAGAAACGGCTGAAGCATTTCCACCAAATTTTCCACGTCTTGCTTCTGAAGTTTGTACAACTTTACGAAGTTGTGGTCTTGAAATTCGTAGCGATCTTCTGGAAAAAATATTTGGCTGCCCACTTGATGTTATCCCCTATGTTATGTGGTAGGCCAATTTGACATGATCATACGGTGAGTGAAAGCGGAATTGCAAGCGCTTAATTTACGAGAATAGTGGTCCTGGAACCTAATATTGAATTTCATTTGACTGACTGCTGGGTTGCCTAATATACCAGAGGATAATTTGACCAAAGTAGAAACATACTCACTGAGCAATTGAGTATGAGAATGCTATAAGGCATTAGGCATTATAACTAAACTAGTTTGTGATACACTTCTATAGTAGATTTGAGACAAATATTCCTAATATTAACCCACACGCAAATGTAACAGTTTCCGAAACTATTTTTCTTTTTCCAGATATGCACTTATTGAAGAACGTACATTTTTGAAAACGGAAAATGATATTTTGCAGAAGAAATTACATGAGTTCTGTCAATGTCTGCAATGTCCTATTCCAAAATCAGCGGATAACGAACAATTGAACTGGCCGCCCTACATAGGACATATTTCTAAGAATATTACAGAGGCTCTTTTTGAGATGAAAAAGTATAAAACACAGAATTTTCCTTTTGGACAATAACTTAGTTTGTAAAATATTATGTGATATATGAAATAAAAATGAAAAATATCAGCAATTTTCATTTTGTTTTACTTGTCACCCAAAGTAGATCAGTTTACCTGCTGAAAACTAAAAGATCTATTCTTATACAGAGTTTCTGAGGAAAATCTTCAGCCTGAAGGAAGTGAATAGGAAATCATGACTTTTTCTTTGCCTGAAATGTCAAAATTTCCCACCGATTCGCGGTACTGATGCACTGTATGCAAAATCAAATGTCGATTATGACAGCAGCTGATAGCTGTCACAGGTTATCTTTCAAATAAACAACAAATCATTTTAAAAATGGCATCCCGCGAAGAATGGTGTACAGATAAACTTTCAAAACTTTTGCAAGAAGATCTAAGAATATCAACTTTAAATGAGATCAAAGACCATTTAACATCAATTCCTCAATCGGAAGCAATAAAAGTTGCAGATAACCTAGACTTACCCCTAGTTTTTGATTGTTTAAATGACTCAAATCCGTAAGTAATAATAAAATTGTGCATAATATTCTGTTGATAAATATATTCCAGAGAACAAGTTGATTTGGCTTGTGAAGTTTTAACATTATGTATGAATAATTTAACAATAGGAAAAACAACAAATAAATATGATGTGCCATTAGAAAGAGCTTTACACCATCCTTATTCAGGTGTTAAGACAATGGCCCTCTCAGAAGTTTGGAGAAATATTTCCAAGGAAGAAGGACTTATCAATGTTTGCAAAAGGATATCATTACTAAATAGTGTAATTCATTGTATTGGAGACAGTGATTTGGGAGTTGCGAAAGAAGCTGTAAAAATTACTATTAATATTGGTATTTCGGATTTGGGCTTAAAAACTCTTGTTTCTCAAGATGTTGTTAAAGAAATACACGAAGTGATGTCTGTTAATGAACTTGCAAGGATAAGAGTATATGAGGTAAATTAAATTTTGTCTTGTCATCTTTGGTAACCTCAAATAAAATTTACATGTTTATATTTATCTTGAACCAGCTAAACAAAAATATTTAAAGATCTACATCTAATTTGATTTCCAATGCTTATGTCTGTGCACTATTATAGGTTCTAATGTTCATTTCAGCAAAAAAACAGTATTACAAGTAAATAATGAATAGGTATTAATAAATTCTTGAACAAATGACTAATCATATTGTTTTGATAAGGCATTACTGAAATTCTCATAGAGTATAGTATTTCTGTTATCAACTAGACCCATTATCAAATGTGCTCAATTTCAGATTGTTGTTGATATTGCAAAGGAGTCAGAAGTAAATTTGAATTCATTGAAATCAACAGGCATCCTCACTCAAATCCTAGAAGAACTAAACAGTAATGATATTTTATTAAAAATGAATATCGTGGAACTTTTAACTCAACTAGGACTAAGTAGGCATGGCTACGATTATCTTGAAGAGAATGGAATATTAAGCAAACTTTTTTCGTTAGTTGATGATAGTGATGATCCATTGGGGGTACAATTTTGTGAACCTGGTAAGGAATACTTTCAAAAATATTTATAAATTTATTTATAAGTATTTTTTATAAAATTACAACAACAGTATTATATACAGGGCTGTAAAAAAATTGTTCAACATGTCCAAAGAAATTATCACTTAATAAGTTTCCAATTTTTCAAATGTTGCTCTTGAACCACTGTTGAAATTAGTGATTGAAACGCTGATTTGGAAATTAGGCTGAACTTGCAGTACACTCTTTATTATTATAACAGTAGTAGTAGTACTCAAATTACTAGAATAGGTACAGTAATATAGCCAATTATATAAAACTCTAATAATACTTACGTTGCCTCTATCGTTTCAATATTTCCAATTATGAAAATTAACTGACATCCCGTCAAGTTTTAGTTAGGACATAGTATTTACTTCTTCGATAGAGACAACGTAAAGTCTTACAATATAAATTAACGTACAATATAAAATAATGAAAAACAATAAATTAACATTTCATTTAAAACATTTAATTATACATATATAGCTTGGCAAGTTTATTTAAACCTTTAAAAGGAATGCAGACTGGCGTAGGCTCAGATAAACTTGCCAAACTATACTATTTTTCAGAACCGCTGTTTATTTTTTCATGAAACATTATTGTGACATGTTTTATTACAAAAAGTTACATTTACCTGGGTAAATGTAATCATATTTTCTCGCTTATGTAGGTTTTTGTATTGATTTTTTCCCTATTACAATGGAATAGACAAAGAAAAGTTAAGGTAGGGACACAGGCACATAAGCTGCCGCATTAGGGACACACTTATCGATAGATTTTAATTCCAAATGTAATTTCAGGTATTTTAAGATTTTTTGGAAACATGGCCCATTGGAAACCAATTGAATTGTTATCCAAATATCCAAAAATATTTGATAGATTATTTTCAAATCTAGAAAGTAGCGACTTAACCATAGTCGGAATTTCTTTGGAAACTCTTGGAGTGATAGGGCATACTAGCCAAGGAAAATGTGCTTTACAATCCACAGGTTAGTTAAAAGTAGAACTCGTAATTTACCAACAGTCGTTGGCATGTCCTAACCTTGTCTTACCAATAATATATTATTCAAATTTGGTTTATTTCTATTTTAATATGAAATGCTATCATGATTAAGTGAATTTTATTTTTCTAATTCCCAGTATGCTCAGATTGAACATAGATCTAACATTGAGTAGTGATATCTACTGTGTCGTTTCTTCCACACTATATACATACTGTATTTTATTATGTTATTAAGTAAAACTTTTTTGTTCCCTTACAACTTTTAATAACTACTTGTACAGCTCAACATACAACCACCATCTTGTCTCTCTGTCATGTCCTTCTAGGTCCTTGACATTTGACATTGACTGTTAACATACCAAGATGACAACCTTGTTAATACCAACTATGCTACACATACAGCAACCACTATCTTGTCTCTCTGTCATGTCCTTCTAGGTCCTTGACATTTGACATCGACTGTTTACATACCAAGATGACAACCTTGTTAATACCAACTATGCTACACATACAGCAACCACTATCTTGTCTCTCTGTCATGTCCTACTAGGTCCTTGACATTTGACATAGACTGTTTACATACCAAGATCACAACCTTGTTAATACCAACTATGCTACACATTTTTTTCTTAGGGAACAAGATAACATATGCCATTAAAACAATAATCAAATTACTTTCATCTTATCCAACTGATGTAAAACTAAGAGCATTAGCATGTATTGAAAATTTACTTCGAGTGTCCGACGTTGAGTCTAATGTAAGTCAAATATCAAAAAAATGGTACAATTTGCTGAGCGACGATCCGATGGACGTTATTGTAAGATATGCCAAAAATCCCTTTTCCGAAATAAAACTAGCTGGACTGAGTATTTTACAAGCTATGTCAATACAGCAATGGGGACAAGAGGAAATACGTAATTGTCCAGGTAATTTATTGTATAGATATTACTTGAAGTTTGTTGTCAATCATTTAAAAAAAAGTTGAAGTCAGATTCCTAATATTAACATGTCAAATTTTGTATAAACCATTCGAAAAATTTGAAGAGTGGTATCTAAAAAAATCGAGAGATACACGGGTGTACCAATCTTACGACAAACTTAAGGGTATATGGGTTATTTTAAGAGATATCAAAAAATGTTATTAACAAAAATAGTAGATGTCTTTAAGGTGCATATTTTGAAATTATCTTGGACTATACAAAGTGTTGCATAACTCCGTTTCAAACCAAACATGATTTTTCAAATGACAACCGAGTAGAGGAGTTCAGTCTAAGGTCAGTATGGCCAACAAAAAGTGGTTTTTTCTGACATGAATGACAGTTAAGATCTACTGTTTAAAACATACGATTTGGCATGTTTTTTATCATTGCGAACATTTATATTGCTTTATTAAAATAAGGAACTTCTGGCAAGTCACCATTTCATTTCTGTTATTCAGTCACTAGTTATGTCAAATGTAAGTTATATTTTTTATTTTTGTTGATATTCGTTTGATCGTGTATGTCTATTTTCGATCAGATTTTTGTAACATTTCTAATTATCTTTATCTCTATTCTTCTAATTACTTTTTTCACTGACATTTGACAACTAGTGACTGAATAACAAAAATAAAATGGTGACTTGCCAGAATTTCCTTATTTTAATAAAGCAATATAAATGTTCACAATGATGAAAAACATGCAAAATATTGTTTTAAACAGTAGATCTTAACTGTCATTCATGTCAGAAAAAAACACTTTTTGTTGGCCACACGACACTGACCTTAGACTGAACTCCTCTATTCGCATTGCTCACATTTTTTGAAGCATCTGTTATAAGGTTTTACTACGTTATACAGAGTCCTTCAAAAGGTATGGACACTTTTATGTTAAAATCGAATGTAAATCAACGCTCTGTAGCTTATTGTACGTTGAAGGAAAAACATTTATTTTACACAAAAGAGTTTCGTGATACAATGCAATATCTCCTTTATTGAATCTTAATTATGAATCATTTTGTATAAGGAAATGGATGGAAACTCCAACATTTCATTTTCTCTCTTCTTTCAAATGGAACACCCTGTATTTCTTAGCGCAAATAGAATCTTCAATTATTCAACTTTAATTTTTGTCAAGTATTCCCTACACCCAAAGTTAATCAAAACAGAGTTATTTTGTAATATCTATTGTAAAGCATTGCAGCATTGCATTGATGTTAACGGTGAACACTTCGAACATTCAGTTCAATAGCACGGTTAGGATTATACTTTCGGTGAATTTTTTCGCTTAGAATATAGTACATTGTTTACCGGGTAGGAAAAGCTTAACATTCCTGGACGACTGTGAAGATTGCTAAGTCGAGGCGCAAGCCGAGACTTAGCAACACAGAGTCCAGGAATGTGGCTTTTCCTACGAGGTTTTCCGCAAATCGTTTAAAATTCGACAGATATTGATTGATTTAAAAAAAAAACGCGATAATTTTATTCCCAAATAAATGGTAGATACTTTGAAATTCCTAATAAAATTACTTGGGTTACTATGGAAACGTATTGAGGTTGAATTGTCAAACTTGACACTTATAAATTTAATTGCTGGTGCTCTCGAGAGTAAAATGATAAGTGATGATGAAATTTCCATTCCTGGGAGTCCTCCAGAGCTGGTTGAGGCAGTGAATACTGCTTCATTAGAATTATTGCCAAAGAAATCAAGAGAAAAGTACGAAAATGCATACAGACGTTTTATGGATTATGTAGAACACTAACAACTGTACGGAAATATCATTTCCTTACAGTAAGGAAGTCCTGACTTTTTCTTCAAGGAATGTCAAAATTTCCTAGCGATTTGCGGAAAATTAATTTACTGAAATTTATTATTATTTAGAATTTTTTGTTACATTCAACGTTTATTGCTTTCTCATAATAGGTTAATAATTATGGTATAATTATGGCCTTTTTTTAGGACTAGTTGAATATCTTCTAGATAGAAACGTGGAAAGTATCAAAGAGTGTAAAGAATTAAAATATGAAATAGTCAAGGGATTAGCTACAAGTACGGTATTTGAAGAGAGTACCTTGAAAAGATTAGCAGATTATGTCAAAGAAGGACCGTTTCACGTAGAAGCTGTAACTGAAATTGCTTTTGAAATGAATGAATAAAGGTTTTGATAGTTTTTCACTTGAATTTGAGTTGTTCAAGTTTATATTTTTTTTTAACTAATAAAGTTTGACTTAATAATTTGTGCTGTTTTTTTTTTATTTTACTTGTTTGGGAGTTGAAATACTCAGTTCCATTTCACTAAAGTCCATTTAATAACCAGGAGTAATTTGAAAAGCCTTACTCACACCACTAAAAGTTACCAGATTAGTTACTAATAAGTGTGTTCCGAAAAAATAGTCTATAGTCGTGTTCCAAATCTATTAAATATGCCTTGATTGATGAAGAAATCAGCCACCCATAGCCATAAGTCGATTTCTCGTCTGTTCAGTAGATTATTTAGATGTTTATTGTAGATATAAGTTAAATGTATTTGATTTTTGACGGTCCTAAATGACCTTACATTGTTTTACCGGACTAAGCGAAGAGCTGGTACTCGAAGTAGAAGGATCCATAATTGCAGATATTCAATACAATTGCTTACTGTGAGTTTTTGAAGGAACAGTTTCAACGAAACTAATAATAAAATAACAAGATCGGATGCGATGACAAAATGGATTATATTTATTTGTCAGAACTATCAAAAATGGAAATTATCAGCTGATGTCAATATTATAGAAAGTGTTGTGTGAAACTGGATGGAATCTGACCAATCAGACGTCTACAGAATTGCCAACTTAAATTCAAATTACTTCTCCTGGTTTTTAAATGAGGTATAGACAATTAATGATATTTTGAAGTTTAAGACTGCAAAATTTTTGTTATCAAATTTTTATTAAGGTCCATTCATAGTAGATCATATCTCTGGCAAAATGTAAAATAAAATATTTCATCCTTTCATGGCATTCCAATGAAGTTTACTAGAAATGGAATTCAGTGGAGTGCACGTTCCAGGAACGGTTTTTTTCGCTTATATTGGAAATGATAATAAATCGCGTTGGAATATCATAAAATGAATTATTTTATTCCACAGCAAGGAGGAAACATGAATAATGAAGGATAAGGAATTGGGTAAGAGCTGTTTAAGATATATGCACCAATGTTCATGACATATTTTCAAGAATTAAATAACAAGTGATGCTAAAAAGTCTTTATTCGTTTATAATAAATTAACAAATCAAACAAGCTCCTTAAGCTGTTGTAGAAAAAATAATTACAAAAACAAAGTAATCCTAGCAGTTAACTTGTAATTCCATTCTGTAAATAAAACGTAAGAAAATCTAATATGCTACACATTCTTATACTGAATACAAGATACAGAGTGTACCTCTACCAAAATTGCTTCAAGTCTTCTTATCATATTTTGACAGAACTTCAATAAAAAGCTCATCTTGCTGCATTAGAGCCACCTAGTGACTGGTAGAGAAATCTATTTCAACTAGTAAGTGGGATTCAAGATTCAAGAGATGTCTAGCAGGGTCTAGAAGAGCTACAAAGGAAACACTTTGGTGAAATTCTTGTCTTCAACAAGAAATTGAGCATGTCTCTGATGAATTACATGATATCGCGGAGAACGTCGTCGTTGAGTTAGCATTTCCACAAGTACACAGAAGTAATCTGAAACTTCGATTGAACTCAGGAGACGATGCCATGGTTCATTATACCTTATCATCACTCATAACTTCATTATCGAATGTTAGATTGTCACACGAAAATACACCTGCTTTTAACCTATCTCATCTTCATACTTCATACATGCTAAAAATTACTTCAAAAGATTTGGGAAAAAAATGCAAAATTTTTCATGGAGTTTTATGAGTTGGGTGAAATCTCTGCAGAATTAAATTTGTGGTATAATCTTGCAAAAATGGAAGATTCAGAAGGAAATAAATTAAAAAATTTAGAAGTGACTGCACTTTTGGAGGAGGCTATACAGCTATTATTTTTTCCCCAGCAACAAAACATGTACTTCTTATTTTAAGTGCTTTCCCATCCACTACGGCTACTAGATCTTGCGGTACCTACCCTTCGAAGACTAATACCCACTTTGCTGTTAAGAACAAATGGGAGATTGAAAGGGTTGAGTTTGATGAGCGTCTATCGTAAATTCTTGAAGGAAAACGGATAGAAACGATAGTTTTAAAGAAGAAAAATGGTAACAGAGTATAAGTCATGTAAAAAATAGAATAATTTTTTCAAGTGAATAATTGTAATTGCATACTTGATAAAGTTGATAAAGTACTGCTATAATTTTCTCAAAATTTTCAGTGATAAAATGTTACAGGCTGAGCGACCATGCTGTTTGGCCCCCGCCTAGTTTTGGTCCTTAATACGCCCCTGCTATTATAATAATGGAATAACAATTAACAATCTACTTAAAATAAATTCATAATTTGAGTAATAGATGTCGAATTATCTTAAAATCACAATATTTAGATATCTTATAACTATTTAAAAACTAGGGTAGATTCTTTGCTTTCTGGTTGACATAAGTTATTTATACCATCAACAACCTATATATGTGAATAACTATAATCGTCAAACAATACTTTCAATATCATTGAAATCTTGGACTATCATAAATTAGCACCTTCAAATCTTTTCCAATCACCAGATGGGGATGGATGTTCCATTATATTTGCTGGTCATTGTATTGATATGGAAGCTGCATACTATACCAGCATCAGCAACGATGGACCATATCATCCAAACGTCAAAAGTGTTCACTAAAAGCAGCAGTAGTAGTCATGCTACGGTCATGCTATCGGAGATCTGCTTGTAATAAGCTTCATATACTAGCAAAGCTAATGAAGTTGACAGAAAAGTAAACAGAACACCTTCCTGACGAATGTGCAGATTCTTGTATTAAGCTATGAAAAGCCTCTGACAAGAAACTTCATGAAACGATCAGTCTAGAGGAAGCTTCGCTACTTAAAAAGAGTTGTCCTGGAGATAGATCTGGAGAAGTAGCAGTGGTATAAGGCGACTATAGCCACTTCATCAAACATAATTAAATCTAAACAAGTCTCATTGCATTTTTTCGGACTATCAAACATATATATTTACAAATTGTAATTGTTGAACAAAGGAAATATAAAATGTAATATTTATCAGTAAAATAAACAAGCTTTAGACTCATTGTTGTTGAGCAAAATATTAATATTGTTTATTCGTGAACGTGCTGAAGTTTTGTAAAGCTCATAACATACGAAGGGTCTTGTACATAGACAGTATAACAGCAATTGGGAATTGAGAAATTATAATGAAATTCATATTGAGAAGGCAGCGCTGGACATGCTGATGCTATCGGATTGTATAGGTAAGTGACGTTTAGTTGTAGGTATAATTATTTCCAATGTATACATTAAAGTTTTCATTTAACTCTGGAATTGTCAAATAGGTTGATTGAGCTGGCATCACTGCCCTAGAAATTATACCATAACAGCTGGTTTAGCATTGTCAATTTTTAAAAGATCAATTAACACAACTACAAAAACACTATTTTTGATCATAATAGTTGTACCAGTTTTATATGACGCGCAGTGTACCTATGTACTGCCCTCTTAATATGAATCACTTTGAAAAATGGTTTTATATTTTACCATAAAGTTTCAATACATTGCATCTGCTTCTATAGGTATCGTATCAAATCACGATTCACTTTTCTAACAATAAATCAATAACAAAATCCTTACTTACTAAAGTAAAAAAAATAAATATATACAATTTTTTTTGGTATCTCAATTCATTATGAAACATGGTTATTGTTATTAGAGGTGGACGGTTTCCTTGTAATAAAAACTTTAGTTATAATTCTTAATAACGAAACAATGGGCGCTTCGAATGCAACAGAAACAAAGAATGATAAAATGTAAGATAACATCATCTGTCCTAAATAAATTATCACCGTGATGACACTGCCAAGATGTAGAGGACTATCCATATACATTACCATCATTCTTATTGCGATTGGGTGGACTAAATAAGCGCAATAGGTTACACGGCTGAATGGATATAGGATGGTTGCAGAAAGGATTTTATCCACGGGTCCTGAAAATACAGATGAGTTTAATTGAATGAAAATCATAGGAAATTTTCATTGAGTATGAATGCACTTAATAATAGTGACTCACCTCCATATCCAGTCACACAAGCGATTACTATCCAAGCTAAAGCAAGTGCCCAAGCCGAATGACTCAAAGAACTATAGGCGGCACCTAACCATGGTGTCAATTGTGCTTCATATAAACCATACACCAAAGATAATAGGGTTCCAAATGATAAAATCCAACCACCTGCGAGGATCATCTGGAAACAACAAATATTATTAATAGACCAGTGCCGAAATCTTCAAAAAAGGTAAAAAGTGAAAAAAAAATAATAGTAGGATGAAACCCATTAGAAAAGGAGGGAAATATAACAAAATCGAAAATAAAATATAACGGGCGATCAGAGTTCGGGAAGTGGGAGGGGGTGAGTTTTCAAGGGTAAAAATCTCTCGATATCTGGCAAAACTTCAAGTCCTATGGAAAAAAATTGAATGGCAAGGTTGTAAGTAATAAAAAGTTCTACAACTTTTGTATCTTAAATTTTCACACATAACTTCAAAATGTATGTGAAAAATTCAAATAACCAAATTTTTGGCTTTGTATTTTTATCTTTAGGAAAAATATATTTTTTTCACGAAATTTCGTGAACAATTACCTTATTTTGTTCCAAATACACTGTAATTTATTTGATTTCAACTATTTCTTTTTTTAATTTCTTGGGAAATTAAACCACAATATTTTTAAATTCTTTATTTCAACGTTTCGGTAGCGTTCCAGCTACCGTTGTCAAGAAAAAATAGGTAGAAATTAATTTTTAACCCTAACTGACACAACAGAAAAAATTTTCAACTAGACAATCAAAAAATATCAAAATAATGTGGGAAAAAAATATTTCAGATCAAATGAATTACACTATTACAGTGGATTTGGTACATAATAAGGTAAGTTTTCACGAAATTTTGTAAAAAACATATTTTTTTGAAAAAGATAAAAATAAAAAACCAAAAACTTGGTTATTTGAATATTTAACCTAAATTTTGGGGTTATGTGTGAAAATTGTAAATACAAAAGTTGTAGTTTTTTATTACTCACAACTTTGCTATTTTATTTTATTTTTTCCATAGGACTTGTAGCTTTGCCCGAAATCGAGATAAACCATTTTTCCCCTTAAAAACTCACCCCCTTCCACTTCCCGTTGTCGGATCGCCCATAATCTATTTTTCTTTTCAATTTTATCACATTTCCCTCCTTTTCTAATGGATTTTATCCTACTGTTATTTTTTTTGTTTCAAAAATTATCGACCCTGGTCTATAAAGGTCATTTAAATATAAAAAATCCTAGGACCATTTCAATCGAAGTTTGTGATAAATGAAACGGTTGCCTTTCATAAAAAACACATCTGATTTATGTTTGTCAAAATATTTGTATTTTAATCGGAATGTAATATTTTACCTTGGTCATTTGTAGTTGACAATTTTTCTTGAATAAAAACCATCCAGTACACATTCCAATAAGATAAGGACCTAATCTGGTCCAAGGTTTGTCATAGATTTTATCGAATAAAGCTAATGGATCATCCGAACCTGGCATGTGGCTATTACTGTAGGCTATGTAACCGGTTGTTATCCAAGAGCTTGTCATGAAAACCATAAGAATAGCGGCTGCACTTTTGAAGTGACTAAAATAAAAATAATTGAAATTAAATGTTATGTTGGTATCTTGATAATTCCCGAAATAATGTTTATAATACTGATCATTACAGCAGAAGCTCTTTATTCGCGGGGTTGTCTGAATATGGAATAGTAGGTAATTTGTATGGTATGTTAGAACATCAATACTAGGTAACAAAATTAAAAACAAACATATACAAAAAAATTTATTGGAGTTTTTGACCATATCGATTGATTACTATATTCTGGCGTAGGCAATTGCTTTAAGAATTTTGTAAATTTTGCAAGCTCGGCATTTTTAAATGGCCCCTCAACTCAGACTGGTACTCAGCAGGGCCATCAGCAGTTTGCCTCTTAAAAATAAGAATTTGTTCCATAGACGGATCAATTTTCATAAATAGATCCCAAAGCTCATTTGCCAAACCTTTTTCCATCATGATTTCAATGTGTACCTATGTCTTGAGTTCCACCAATAATCCTTTAATGTTCACGATGTATTTTGCTAATTAAATTTTCTTCCAGCATTCTATAATATTAACATCAAGATCACGTTCCATATTATTCAATATGATTCTGAAGGTTCGTCTAATGTAATAGAGCTTAAAGGCCTGGATCATTCGTTGGTCCATTAGTTGAAGCAAATCCGCCATGCTGGGAGGTAGAAATGTCACTTTCATATTTGGATGCATAGTTTAGGTAAGCCGAATGACCTGGTCATTATCCTTTTTCTAAAATTGGAACTGCTTTAAAGTCCTTTTTTTCAAAAACAAAACATTTCTGAAACCAGTCACAAAAATAGCGCTTGTTACCCACACTCTCTTATTAGCACACCAAAACACTGGCAGGAACTCCTTGTTTTGATTTCATAAATCACAATGATTCAACGGTCTATCTTACTCTGGCAAAAGCTGGATCAGATACTTTATATTTATCGGACCTGAACCATTTTTTGGCATAGCGGAAAACACTGCTAAATCAGCCATACTATACGAGCACATACTATGCTCATGCCCAGACTTGGGCAGGGTAAGTATAATGTAACGTTTATTTTAATTTATATTTACAATTACTTAATTATATTTACAGATTTATATGTACTACTGTCCTTAATTAATAATTTTTATCATACACCAAACTAACTAACTACACTAATTTATATGAAAGTCACTGAATAAACACTTTTATCGATACGCGATTGCTTTCCAATATAAACACTAGCTGTTCATCTATATGTCTATATGACGACTCCTGACCACAGAGTACACCATCTGTGTAGTCTGTGATATGACGACTGATTTCTGTGCAGCGATGCTCAATCTATTTATATCACGCGCTGATTCTAGAAATCTCTCGTTCTGCCGAAAGCACTAGATAGACTAGAACAAGTAGGAAGGCGAGGGGTAGGTAGTATCTGGATTGTTCTTGACTAGTGGCGGGGGAGCGTAGGGTAGGTAGTCTTCTCGATAGTTCTCGGCTAGTGACGGGGGAGCGCGGGGTAGGTAGTCTTCTCGATGATTCTCGACTAGTGAGTGCAGGAGTCATAGTCTTCTCATGTGGGAATTTCACTGGGGCACTCACGTAACAATAATATATTCGCTTTTAGCACCTTAGAGCCGAACGACTTCAAAAAAGTATCACCAAATACAACCAAGGAATTCGACAATAGACATAACGAAGGTCGTAGTAGAGGTGCCGAGAAGGCCCCTCTCACTTAGAACCTTACCTAACGTGACTCTTCATTTAGTAAATTTGACAACGCGTTCACTAGGGATATGAAATGGATACCTTTTTTTATTCATATGCGAGTGGAGGAAGCTCTACTACTCCAATACTCCTGTCTACTACTCTATTCTTCCTGTCGGAACACCACACACCGAGCTATGCATCCATTCAGATAGCGAAAATCGATCAAAACGTTTTCTTCGACGGAATTCCAACAATAGACCAGGACCAATTGGACCAGGTGCTAAATCTGTATATCTATCTTACTACAGTATTTCTTAAAAAAACTTCCATTTTATGTCGGAATCCTGTCTTTGACTGTGCAACCCTTCCTTCAATATATGTAACTACCCTTTTGGAGGGTTTAACCCATGTTTAACCTGTGCGAAGCTGGAGTGGGCTCCTAGCTTAGGATAAATCAATGCAAAATCGAGATCAAGAGAAATGACTCTATCATTAAAAATAGTTATTGTTTTAAGTTTAGGAAGTGAGTTGTTTATTTACCTTGTCGCTAATATTAAAATGATTGCTCCAACGACGTAAAATTGTGTGTCGTCCGACAAATACCAGCTCCATAACATGCACTGCAAAAAAAATTATTAGTATTGGAAATCCGTATCCTTATAATAAAATGTTAAATTTCGTTACCGAGTGTTGAATTTCTTAAGGGTGTTCCAACTGATAACATCCATAAATGGTTTATTTGCACTATAGCTCCAACCATTGAAAATAGATATATAATATTATGTCATATCAGATAAATGAGAATTAAAAAAGGGAACGAAAAACGTCAAAATATACAGGGTATCCCTTTTAAAACAACATAATTTTGCATTATATTTCCTTAGTGAGCCCCCTAAACAAAAATTCTGTGCGCCATTGAACTCTTTAATATTATATCTATCAAAAGTTTCCAAATATTTTTTTATTATATTTTTCTTAATTCAGAAATTATAGTAGGTACCTTGTAGTTTTCGACAGTTTTCAATAACCGCCCTATATTTCCCAACTGCAGGGAGTTACTAAAGTTTTAATTAGGCTATCGTTACTTTACCAGAAAAAAACTCATAACATCAACTACTTTTCTTCTCTTCTAGTTTACGAGATACCCTGCAAAACACACCAATTTGGGACACCTTATACAAGAGTGTATCCGTTTATGGGATGGACACAAGAAAGCAGTAGGCGAGATTTTTGCTGGAATCCCTCAAAAAAATCATTCATGGATAATAATAATTTTTTGCATCTCAACCTGTCAGACATGCCTTATGCGAATGGCTGGAGTTATCGAAATGAGAGAGTGTGTGATCGGTGAGTCTTGGCCCACTCCTGTCTGTCCTATAGTGACCTGTCCACCTTCCTGGGAAGGACAGGATGGATGATGACCTAGGAAGACAACTCTTCGGTGTCATGTGGCATAAGTCAAGTGAACCTACTTTACAGATATCAGATACCCCTAACCGGAAACTTTGGTGAACTCACTAGTGTACCAATGGTGGCGTTCTTTAACGAGCCCAATATCCATGGACTCAGAACATCGGCTTTGCATCTCCTCCGAATGACGGTATATCTACATTATAATGTGTATTATATACCTCGTGCTTATTGGTATAACGCCTGCGATCTGTGATATGTTACTTCGTTGCCGGCTGTGCGGGCCCTATACGACGGTATATGGTCACCCATCCAAATATTTACCACGTTCGACACAGCTTGACTGTAATTATCGCATCAAAGGCGATCCACTATAGTGCTAGGTCGTCGCCTAATCGCAATTAATTATTTAAATAGAAATCTTACCATTTGGTTGACTGGAAATAATGTATTTATGTAAAGAATATTTCTCCACCAATAATTTGGGCAATTTAAATGATCGTTTGTAGGCGGTTCAAAAACTGAATTGTATGCGAACCATTTCATTGTTACTTCTACGACTCCCAATGTAAATAGATATGGAAAAGTTAATCTGAAAAATAGATTGTTTTAATTTTTGATATTTTTGAATAAACTTTACGGGGTGCTTAAAAAAATAAACCACAGATGCGAAATGCGATTTTATATTATACTATGCATTCAATTGGATCCCATGAGTTTGAATTTTTATTGATCTGGATCTTTATTGTTTCGTCATTAGTTTAATTTGATTTGAGATGATAATTTTGTTGTTTATAATGTTGGTAAGTAAGCAAGTATGAGGACACGTTATAAATTGTATAATTAACTCTTTTTTCACGTACCTTGCAAATCTGTAAAAAACCAATCCCAAGAAATGCAGGACTCCGGCTATAAATCCGTTACCTTTATTCAAAGAAGCTAGTTTTCCTTTTGCATTTGTTCTAAAATAAAGAAACGACACCAAAAGGCCGCTACAAAAGAAAAAAGTATCCACGCTAAAGGTTCCATTCGTTACTGTTTGAAATAAGAACTCTTTTTGAACAATTCTTCTGAACTCCATATTATCTACAAAATATTATAATTTTAAACCAAAATAAACAGATAGTGAATTTTTCAAAATTAACTTCCATCTGTTTACAAATAATAATTAATGATTCTCAATGGCTTACCTGAATACTTGAAAGCGACTATGCATGTATGTCCCAAAACGACCCAAGCCATACTTATAGCTTTAAGACCATGTATTACAGAAATCGTATCACTTCCTACAGTTTGGTCGCAAATGTAACCCATATTAATTCTCACAGAAAATGATAATAGCATTTCCTTAAGAACGAATTCTAAAAATAAGATGTGGACGTCAATTAATTGTTTAAAATATGTATTTAACTATAAGTGCTAACTAAGCACATATCGATAAAATATTACATGATAATCATGAAGGAAAAACTGCAAACTTCTGAGATACTTTTTAGTTGTATTTTGACCTGAGAATAATTATAGTGTTCTATCTGCATAGTTTCATACCCTTCTAAATCTATTCAGGAGGTTATTGTGCTTATGAAATTTAGATGGGACTTTCCTACAACAAAATTTCCTCAGTCCAACCTTTTCCGAGATATCACCCTTAAAAGGTGGTGACTGAAATTGAGTTATTATACATATATATTTTTTTAATTTCAGTAAAGCTAGAAAATTAAATTCTGTAATCTCTAGAAATTGCAGTTATTTCTCCAGATCTACACACCAATGTATATGATTGGGATATGATATATACATACTTGTGAGAGATTCATGGGAGTTGGAAGCATTGCTACTACTAAGGTCTAAGCTACGAGTATGGTCATCAGATGCTGTATTATTATTGTTGTTCACTACATAAAGCCCTGTAATAAAAGCTAATAATATTATAGGATTATATTACAATGAACTTAAGTGCTGGAGAATTGAACTTAATATAATGTGCATGTGGTGTGTATAGGAAAAAGGACTAAGCAACAGAGATGTGTATTAAACGCGCAAAATGAGATATCGCTTCTCTGAGCGGAAAGTTTCACTATTCCATTTTGCGTTGACACTTACAGGTGAACGGCAGGCCTATTTGGACAGTCCTGGAGCCAGCCGAGCAGCTTTTCCAAGCACACGCCAGCCTTCGACACGTGTAAGCCTACAGTTTTCGAAAACTGGCTGTGTTTGTGATGGAAATTTGTGTTCACTTATGGGGGGGACTTAATTATGTCCTCACCATGTGAATGAAGGCAAACCTATTATATAGTCAAATGCAGTCTTATCATGCGAGTCATTCGATTCAACAAAGACATATTCGCAGTTTTTGTTTTCTTTTATTGCTTTTAATTATAACTTCCAAATGAAATCCGTAAGATGAATAAGACAGACTTATGCAATTTTGACGGGAAAGAAAAGGATATGTTTTTAGTTTTCAGCGATTCTTTAAAGTCTTTCACCCACTTCTTGAAACAATGTTCATACCAACAAACATCTTCTCGAACGCAGCCCTTTTGACTATATCTACATATTCGTTGCTAAAATTGACATGTTTACATCATTATTATCACTTGACAACGCCCCAGAAGTATGTCGTTATGAAATCACGAGGCAACTTTTCGAGGCCCACAATCCAAGTCCACAGTTGAAAAATTACGCATTTAGGTCAGTATAGCGGCCCTGAAGTGACGCCAAAATGGTATAAAATATTGAGTTTGGCTACCTTTCTCTAACTACATAAAACAAGAGCTAAAGTGGTACATATAATCTAGAGGCACTAGTTTGGAAATTCACCTCCTCCACTACATTTTAGAGGTGCCAGACCGGGAATTCAAATTGAGGAATAGCGTTGTCTATCAGTCCCCTAAGTCTCTGCGTGAGGACATACAAAAACCATCTCGGCTCCAGTATTCAGCCCAGTACTGTCAACACAGTGAATTGGCCATTACAAATATATTCATTTTGATACTATTTACGTGGAGAAATTTGTAAAATAACTCAATAATGCAGTATTTATAAATTAATTCAAGGCACTGAAAAAAACTTTTGCTTTTGCTAGAAAAAAAATAGTACTTACCGTTTTTCGCCTTTAAATCTGGCATATCAAGCTTTCCATTAAAATTAGCGCAACTCTTTTCTTTCAGATTGCAGTTTTTGAGATGCTCCAAATAGTAATCAAAAGCGGTACCAATTATCAACATGAAAACTATAACGCCAGTAGTTATACTAAAATATTAAAAATAAATGTTACCTTCGCATTTAAAACCGAAAGTAGGTATGCTTTTGTCCGCTCTCAACAAAAGTAGCAAGTACGTACTTTCGGCCGTGAATACAAAAAAATAGTTTACACAACACGGGCAGAAAATTTGAAAACCCTGAACTGCGCGAACAGTGTAAGAATCTCAAACTTTTTTCCCTTGTTGTGTGATATTCTATACTATATTCTATACACTCCTGTCATGAACTGGTTGGTCTATCAATTGTCACAAAAGAACTAACCAGAAAAGGAATTTCTGGCAAAAACATGACAATGTGCACTGATAGTAAACAAGCCCTATTAGCCTTGAACAGACAACGTGTTATATCGGGGCTAGTACTAGATTGCCGCCAAGATTTAGCTAACGCCTCAGCAGATAACAATATTATCCTGAGGTCGATTTAAGGACATGACAGGAGTAAAGGTAATCGCATTGCCTCTATAAACTAGGCAAGAACAGCATAGTTAACCCACACACTGAAATAGAAGGACACGAAATAAAAGATAAAATGGCAGAGATCGATTGAAATACCTTTTTGGAGGACAGAATCGTCTTGAGCACCAATGTACTATTGTGAAAAAAAATCGAGAATTTTGGAATGATTTGTGTAGACCTAGAAGGGGATCACCAAGTGGTATTTGAAGAATTCACAAGCCAGAGTAGGAAGAGTTTTGGCTTGTATCTTGAGTGCATAACTCCTCGTAGATTACTTAATGGAAGAGAAAAACTGAAGCCTACAAATATCCTCAATCTATTGAAGGAATTCTAGTCGTCTACACATGGAGAAGCAATCACCAGTTTGATGCTCAAGAAGGTCCCAATACCAATTCAAGGACCTTTAGATTGAGATTTCATGTACCACCTACGTGTAAACGCTCACCTTAAAGCAATGAATGTACTGTCCGTCATAAAATTATATCGATTATGTTCAGATCTAACTAGTTGAACTTTAACAGTTATCTTAGATGATGAAGCTGATGTTTCTTCCATAATCTTTTGAGCATCGTTTGCGGAACATGCATGCGGTAAGCATAGACCTAAGTGAATGATTCTTTCCTGAAATACAAAACAGGTTAGTACAAGAATTTTTCATTTTGTTCTTTAAATAATAAGATTCTGATTTTGGCATCAAATATTGAATTATCTTATATTATTTAGTATACAATATAGTAAATGATATTTCCAAGCTATATTTGATAACATTTCTTTTGGGTTATTGAAAATATTGAAGCTATAAATTCCCTCAAATATGTACCCTATATTCAAAATTAAATAATAAACATGAACATAATAGCTATAGTTTATTCCAGAAAGGTGTAGAGTATTAAAACCTCATTAGGTATGCCAAGGGAGCACAGAATGACCCAACGTATTATTCAACCCACTTTCATAGTTTGGCATTGATTTCATTGTAAAAATTCTTTCTTTTCATCAAGTGCAGGTAGTACAACTAGGGTTGGGGTCAATATATGTGTTGTAGATAGTTGAATTTATTTTTATCTACGCTTAGAGATTTTTTGATGTTTAATGTCATATAAAATATTTTGATGTATTTTACTTGTATGTCATTATTGATTACTAAAATTATATTGAACGTTTTATTTTGGATTATCGAGTATTTGTTCTGTTTCACATCCATATTATTGTCCTTCATCGACGTATTCAGTCACCGGGTAGGTGAATTTTCGAAATCTAACAATATGGGTTTAGCCTATTGTTATTCAATACACTGAAAATAATATGCAAAAGGCAGGTAGAATACTCGTAAGAAGGAAAGAATTTCATTTCAACAGAATAAAAATTAGGCATTATGTACATAGTATTAGGTACACTCATTTTTTATTAAACATTATACAAAAAATACATTGTACAGAAAATAAATTATAAGAAATCATATTAGAGACTTTTAGCTTGTCTTAAATTTCTCACGTATCCGTATGCGTAACGAGCTGCGCATGTGTATACCCTTTACGTCTCTGCCGATACGATGCGCTGAACGTATTGTTAAGTACCCAGTACCCTACTTCGTATACTTAAATAATCTTAAACGTAGCCGTATCCAGAGATAATATAACACGCCGTATCCCGACCATAGTCAGTATTCCGTGCTATTAGTGCTATTTTACAGGTCTTCTTCTTTGATATTGGTTTGGTTTGATATGCATCAAGAATAGCTCATCCAAATCATTATCGTTATTGTCTAGCAGCAATGGATTGCTTAATATCGCCCCCATTTTACGCTTTACAAAAATATGAAAAGGTTAAATAAATATTTAATTAAAAACAGAAGAAACTATACGTTTTCTTCTAAAAAGGTCTTCGTGACAATTTCTTCACGTCAATGTAACTCCAATACGGATACGGATACGTGTAAAAACATATGACAAGCTAAAAATGTCTAATATTCTTTGTCATCTGAGGACCTGCATGTCCTCTTGGCGTTACAGTTAACGGGTCGACAGTCCAATCGATCAAATAGTCAAGATCCCACATTTTCTCCTTTTCTGTAATGACATGCTGGGCTGCTTTTCACCAGTTCTCAGGTGTCACCTCCTTAATGGCTTGATCAAACAGTAGCCTAACGTCTTTCATTTTGAATGTCGTGTTGTGGCTTGCTACAAATCGTTTCACTTGCGCCCATATAAGTTCTATAGGATTTTGTTCGCAATAATATGGCGGTGTGCGCAGCATAGTTACTATATGTACCTATACCTACACTATATTTCGATATTAATACTTCAGGTCAAAAAACATACTCTCACGCAATTACTTGAAATTTGAATGTGTCAAACAATACTATTACAAGACTTACGCGTATGGCCGACACTGAAATTGAGCCGAACTGGACGGAATTCACCATTTTATTACTCTATACCTTCCTGAAATAGACTATAGATAAGCTCGTTGAGAAATTCGACTTTATTAATTCAAATATAAACCGTTAAATCCATATGTCACTGTGTAGAATGTATTTTTTTTCAATCTGTTAGTTTTTCACCAAAACCTCCACAGATGCAAGAAGGCATCTTGGAATGGAAGTAACCATTACATTTTAATTATTCAATCATTTGCTTTAACTTCCATAAAAAAAACAGATTTATGAAGTGAGTCTGGTCTTATACGTTTCCACATTTTATTTAAAAATTTTGAAAACACAAAATTAGTGATATTTACCTCTGTAGTGAAACTAGAATTAAGGTGCAATCTCAGTTTAAAAAATGATACTGGAAATGGCGCTCCGTTGGTAAATACTATCGAACCTGGATTATATCCCATAGAAAGTCCTGGACTGTGGGGTTTCAACGAGGCATCAGCAGCTCTAGCAGATCTAGAGTGATTCTAAAAATAAATACGAGAATAAATTATATATTTATAAAATTTCACTAGCACTTCGCGGGAAAAATTAAATTCATTTTCAACGCATTCCTGAAATAGTTTTTTGTATGCCAAGGACTGGAAGTGCTACTTTGTTAAACAAGTCTGAAAATTGCGAGACGAGCAAAGCGAGGCGAGAACCAGAACGAGTCCAACAAAGCAGTATTTCAACCGCAGTGTACACAACATTTTTTAAACGACGCTTAAGATCCAAAACTTTTTGAATTACACTGAGGTAAGCAAATAAATAATAAAGGATTATAAACATTTTATTGATTGAACAATATAATGTACTTGATGATATTTGCAATGTCAATATTAATTTATTAATTATTTGCAAAAAGTAATGTTGATTGTAGCTCCAGGACAATTATTATTATTTATTGGATTAAGGTTAAGCAGAATCATCAAAGTGAAACTATAAACCGTGAACATTTAAGGAAGTCAAAGTTGTCTACTCCAGAACGTCCTGAAAGTGTTTTGCAGTACGGAACTGTCACTTATACTACATGGAACACTCAAAACGCAACTTCTGGTATGTAAATGAATACAAACCGAGCAACTTTCAGATGGCGTCGTCCAAAAATTAATTTGGGCTAAAGTTGATCAGGTGGCGATTTTTAGAGTGATCCATCAGTTCGTAATTCTGCTGAACGTGCTAATAAAACCATTGACAAATATGTCAAATGTCAATTTATACAACAACTCAATTTTATTTGATATACATATACGACGTCACGTGATTGTCTGAATTAGAATCATAGATTTAAAATTAGAAAGATTAGATTGCTATCTGAAACCATAGGTGGCGCATTGTTGGTGCATTATAGTGTCAACATTGGCACATGAAAGTTTGTAAAACCTGGCAACACTGTGCGCCGATTCTACTGGGTGAATCCAAGAGAGCGTAGAGACAGCGTAGAGCATTTTTATAAGCAATGTTTTAAAAATAATAACATTGTAAGCCGAATATTTTATTTCTATCCAAATCACAGGTTATCCAGAATCTAAGGTTATGCACGTTTATTACTTTAGAGTATCATATAAGCCTAATATTTACTTACTTGTGAAATGATTATAATTTGTTTCTTCGGATTGATGTGTTCGCATAAATTCTGAGATCCAACCCAATAACTGTTTCCCCAGAACCAACCTGTTGAGTATCTACCGCTAGCATCGTCCACTGGAAAAGGAAATTTTTAGATAAGAATAAATTATTCAAGTTTTTAATTTAATGTGAAATTTGTCGAATAACTAAGACAAAAAAATTTAAACAAATAGCCATAATAATAGCTACGATTATACTAACACAGACTTAAGAACAAGTATTTCCTTCTGTTAAAAATAAAAGTAATCAACTCAAGTGTCTCACATCCCTAAAAATTAAATCATTTTTTGAAACTTCAGACATGAATAAATCCGATCAAAATTCATTCAAACTCATTAAAAATAACAAATCTCAATCTACAATATTAAACTGATCAGAAGGATATAATTTAATATTGTAACGTTTATTTTAATTCATATTTACAACTAATTAATTTATATTTACAAATTTATATGTACGGTCCTTAATTTACTAATTTATATTAAACACTTAACTAACTAACTACACTAATTTATATGAACGTCACTGATTAACACTTTATTGATCGGTTTGTCTTTAGTATAAGCACTACAGTGTCCATCTATGCGACTACGTCTCAACTATCTGATTATTGTTGACTGTTCACTGTTAACTGCTAACTTCGCCCTGTGCGGCGATGCACATATTTATATGGCAAAGGTACATTTCTGGAACACTCCCGATGTTCTCTGGCCACCGGTCGGTAGTAGATGGAGGGGATGGCAGTCTGAACTCTCGAAATCTCTGGAATGTTTTCGGCTAGTGACTTGAAAAGACGCAGGGCTGAGGGGACGCAGGGCAGGTAATCTCGACAATTCTCGATTACGGTCATAGTCGTCTCACGCGGGAATTTCACTGGGACACTCGCGTAACAATATTTAGTAGTTAGAAAAAAAATTCAATTCTGAAAGTGGATTCATGCAAAAGAAAATTAAAACTGGATTACAGGTGGATGTTAATGCAAGAAACCAAGAAATTGAGATTTAAATTAAAAAATAACATGGTTTTATCTTCTTAGTTTAGTTTCAAATCAATCTCAGTTTCAATTTTTTCTTACATGAATCCACTTCAACTATTCATATCATTAATTAGCAAACTTAAACTCTCTCGATTCAAATTTATAAATTTCACATGTAGAACTCAAATCCTGAAGCCATCGAGATTAATAAAAACAAATATTCAAGTAATCTCAACGACCAAATATATATCAACTAGTCTCTCTTATTAAACTTATTTTATCTGAAAAATAGTTGAAGAGGGATTGTTGTGAATGAATTTCTAGATATACCTTTTCAAATTAAGAACCTTTTTTGCCTTCATTGGCAGTTAAACATTTCCTTATTCTTTTTCCAATATCCGCACAAATAAAATGGAGATTCAAACAAATAAAATCATATTATTTTATCATGTAAATTAGGTTGAAAAAACATAAAACCACAATTTCATTTGTATATAATTCACCTTCTATTAAAATAATATGTTAGTTAAGCTTTCTATTGATCAATTGATAATTGCAATTCATTCACCATGTAATCGATTAATAAGGGTAATTATCAATTTGAGTTTATTTTCGAATAACAGGATTCACCAACCATAAAATCATTTCAATCTTGATGAACACGTTCCTTTTCAATTATAAACCTTTCCTTAAAAGTCCACAGTTATCGTGGAAAATCAGATATTTTGAAATGGTTGTAGGTCAATCCCTTACTATCATATCACGAGTGCTGTAATCTTGATATATCCTGGCTAAAGATAGCTGAACAGCAACTATTAATTGCGAACCTAGCTATGAGCTAGGTAAGACTCTTGAAAAGTGGTAGTAGTTCAGGAACCTCAATTTAACCAGCAAATATTTCAAAGTGTAACCTTTTAAAAATCAAAAAATACAAATTCAAATTTTATAGTGGCCTCACTGAGGTGCAAAACTCAGGAATTAGGAAATCCAAAGAAATAGATTTCCATAAAATTGTGTAGCGTCATAAACAACATAAGCTGCAGCATGTTATACAAAGCCTAGGCGCAAAGTTGGGTCTACACAGATTTGGCTTAAAAACACCAAAATAGAAATACTCCGAAATCAAGATAACTAGAAACTTATTTCTCCAGAAGGAACCCAATAAGGTAGTGAATTATCTTGAAAGTGACAACGAACCTTCAGCAGAAAGCAATACCATAGTCAGACACAAATGTGGTAACGGAAGACTGAAGTGAGCTGTAAACACCTTCCTATCTTAATCACCAGGAGCTTTGCGACAAAGCAGCATAGAACTGGACTGCTTGCTAGAAGCTGGAAAAGAGTAGTAGTCCTTTTTATGCCAAAAACTGGAAAACAGAACACAGAAAACTTAAAATCATTTATTCCAATCACCCCAATATTGTTTGTATTACCACCAACCTAAATTCTGACTACAACCTAATTTAGGGATTGAAAAAGGGAGTCTTGCAGCGCCGTCAAAGTTTCCTACTTTTTCCAACCGTCTGATCCTTCACTGGCGACTTGCTGCATGTCCTCAACCTTGACTGCCAAAAAACAAGTGTTTTTTTGAAGCAGTTACATGAAAGAATGCAAACTATGAATATTTAATTTAGAATGCGACAGTTTTATTTCAAAAGCATGGAGACTAAATAGGGAGATCCAGTTCCATGTATTCCAATTTCTGATCATTGTAGATTGCGCCAGTTTAAAACCCGTATTTGACAATACTCTACATGAGGCTGTGAAAGCAGCAGCAAAAAGAGAAGGTGTAGACATCAGAACATCAAAACGTTGTCGGAACTGATCTCCACTAGAGAAGAAGAATGTCCTATCAAAACGTTGTGGGAAAATTTAAGAATAGCTATATTTTTTGACAAAATTGAACTAGGTATACGAACATCTAATGTAGGCAGGTGGAAGTAAACATGAACTCTTTGGAAACCATCCTGATAATCGTAATTACTATATAAAAAATCAACCTTAAAACTACATGAAGTTGAGGTTGAATGGAGTAAGAGATGACATAATATGTAGATCTTTTAGATAGTAGGCTCATGTGAAAAAAATACAAATAGGAGTTAATACAATAGAAAAATGGTTCTGAGAGTACCTACAGAATGCTAGTGCACACCTGAAAGACGGTTGTAGGAAGAGACACTTCAGGTATTACAACTGTAGGAACTACTCTAAGCTATCCCATTTAGTGAAAAATGTAAAGACTGGAACCAATGAATATTACATCTGTATCTGTAGAGTAGGGAGGGTGAGTGTAGGCTCACAGCACTTAGGCCACATATATTACATATACATATGTATTGAAAAATTCTTAGCCTACTATAAAACAAAACAAAATTTCAATGTCAAAATATTTTATTACTCAACATATTCTCCTCCTAATTGGATACAAATATTAGAGCGAACCTGCAACGTCTCTAGACCTAAAAAAAATGTTTCCTCTTGCTCTGCAAATCAGACCTCCACAGCTTTTATTACCTTCTCGTTGGAGGAGAAGGTCGTAACTTTTAAACTTTTTCCCAGTTGAGAAAAGAGATAATAGTCGGTCGGAGACAAATCTGGTGAATAAGGGGGGTGTTCTAGTAATTCAAACCCAAAATTTATGAATTTTTTGCATGGCAACATGAGATCTGTGTTCAAGGGCGTTGTCCTGCAAAAACAGAACACATTTGGAAAGCTTTCCGCGTCTTTACTCTTCAGTTTTTTCCCGTAGAATGGTCAGTAATGTCATGTCATGAACTGCATCGATATTTTCGGGGACTGACACAGAAACTGGCCTTCCCAATCGATCATCATCTTCAATGGAATATTTACCTCTTTTGAAGCCTGCAGTCCAATTTTTCACAGTCGCATACGAAGGACATTGATCATCAAGGTTATTAAGCATATGTTCGTAAATCTGCTTACCTCTTATTACCTGCATTACGATTTTCAAAATTTCGGTGGACATGTTTTTTCTTTTAATTTATTGCGTAACTCTGGTTCACTTTTTTGACGTCCAACTTCACACTGACACTTCTAATGAGTTGTTGTACGTTGCTATAATAACACAATATTTTGTTTATGCATGGAACTGGACTAGGCTAACTAGATATCGATACACCTTACACCCTACACCGTACAGCAATAGTACTTTTGGTATTCAGTATTATCAGAATCGACTTTCCTATCCTTTGGAATTTTGATAGAGTTAACAACAAATTAGAGTTTGTTCAACCATCCTCTGCCGTTACGTCATACATTGTCCATCTTGATCTCTCATTCATGAAATGGATGAGACGGAATTTTTATATCAGTAACGTAATTCTTAACTAATGTTAACGAACATTGCATTTGTTATTTTTGACAACGCAGTTGTCAAATTTTGTGAACAATTCAACATTCAACTTTCAACAATATGTCATTGATTATAATTTTGAGGTTAAGTGTAAAATAACTCTCAACTGATAAGAAAAACGTAAAACGGCAGAATACGTCACATATTATGACGTAGCGGCAAAAGAAGGTTGAACAAACTTTACCATCTTATATTTATTGCGTGGTAAAATTCAACAGTTCCAATACATAAGTCAATAATCAGTCCTAGTGATCAAATTAGTTGAAATTGAATAGTCTCCGGCGCAAGTTATTCAAACTTTCATTTCGATTGGGCTATAAGTAATGAATTTTCTTTCTGTATAAAAATATGTATTTATCAACAACAAAAATTTTAAATTCCATAGAACGATTTTCAATTTATGCATTCACGTAAACGTGACGACATAACATGCATTTTCTTAATTTTATAACAATATACCTACGCAATTTCAAATTATACAAAATATTCCAATTTTCTTCGCTTTCTTGTAACGAAAGCAAAAGTAGAAGAAGAGACATGTAAACTTGGCACGAAACTGTATAAAGTTTTATATAAAATTCACTTTCAAAGTAATCAAGTAATTATTACTATGTATATATAATAATAATGATTATTATCTAGCATTATAATTAGGTACGAAAAAAATTTGTAACAGAGACAATTTTAAAGATTATAAAAAACTGAAACGAGTGAATTTCTGCCATATCACAAACTGAATTTTTTTATCATATGCTCCATTCTGAGTAATTTTTAATACCATCAGCTGTTTAGATAAGAAGAATGTGAATTATGTGGAGTAGAAAAAGGAAACATCAATTCACACATTTGCTAAATGCAAAGCAATACAGAATCCTAGAGCATAACAAGTAGGAGACTAATGAATAAAATAGGGACACTAACTTAAAAAGACAAAGCTTAAAATGAATCCTGTTAATATCCTAAAACACCCCCAGAAAATAGGTCTAAAAGCACTACTATTCTGTCAGACTTTCCTCAAGAACTAAGTAGAAGAGGGGGGCACCATAAAAGTTTTGTTTTTCAACGAATGTCACACCAGAATTCATACATATTTTTAATGAAACACCTTGTATATAATCATTATTCTACATCTGCATATGTAATGCAGCTCCTTCTGAATGACTGAACGGATGTTGATGAATATTTTTGTGTATATTTGAGGAGATACAGAATTATTTAAATTCACAATTGGTTCAGATAGGTGACGCTGCAACTGGCTGTTCAAGGTATACTCAGATCAAGGCATACGGACGCAGGGCTTTGTGGACTACATAGTCACTAATGAGAAATTTCCAGAGTTAGTTTTGAATGTCCTACAAAAAGCACTACGAATTGTAGAGGAATTGTATCTTGAAGACTACTTTTCAGTTAATAAAAGAACTAGCTGCTTCCACAAATAAAAGAGATCTCCCGTAGGAGAAGATTTGGATATGGGAATATGCATAGAAGTTAAATACATAGTTAGTATAAAGTATGGAACCCACTTAGCATATCCTCAACGGTTTAATATTTTTAAATGAAAATGCTTCTCCTCTTCTAAAAAGATCCGAGGAATAAAAAAATGCTATCAATGTAATGTACCATTTCCGGTTTATCCGGAAATGCATATCAATTTTGTTATTTTAAATAGAAAACCCGGGAATATTTTTTCATTTTTAAATTGCTTTCAAAATTCTACATACAAATTCCATTTATATTTTCATTGAATGATTGAGGCTTTGATAAATAATTCATCGTTTTTGACTTATGGATGAAATGTCAATCAGCGAATAAAGCAAACTCAATTTATGGAAACATCCTAAAAACTTGGGAACAAATTACTTATGCTCTTTTGCTATTTGACAATAACTAAACGGTGTTTTTAACCGAAAATTAATATCAATTTTGTTGTTTCGAATAGAGCACCCTGTATATATTTACATTTTTCAATTTCCTTTGAAGTTCTGCATACAGTAAAACTTTTCATTTACATTTTTGAATTCCTTGGATCTTCTTAGAAGAGGATGACCAATTACAATTAAAAAAATAGAACCGTGAGATATTTAGGGGGCCCATACTTTATACTAACTCTGTAGAAATCGACCTGTTGAAGTTTATTTCGTATTATATGAAAATAGAGGAGTTAAAAGATTGTGTAGAACAGAATTGTTATGGATGTTTGTTTTCGTTGAACATTATCATAAATTAAAATATTTCCAGTATAATAGATTCACTTTTTACTATGAAAAATTGTTCGCAATCCGGAATTATTATATCACAAAGAACAGTCTTGAAGCGTGTCACTCTATTGGATTACACAATTTCACTTTTTACTGTGTATATTCTACAAAAGTGATGAAATTAACTAATGAGATAGTCATTTTATGTTCTACGTTACATTTCAACTTATACCAACATTTAAGTGAACAAAATAATTATTTTAAAAAATACATCGTCAATTAAAGAGTTGAAGAAACTATTGATTCGATTGTTGTGTTAAGTATTTCAAAATATATCTTTCTTAATTTGTGTGTTTCAGCGGTTTAAGAAATACTTTCAATTGACGAATAAAAATATATTTACAGAGTATTTATTTTCCCATTGTCATGGATTGGAAAATTACAATAGTGCCAAAAAACGATCACCATTTAATGCGTTGCTTCATACCTCATCCATTATTACTCTCTATTTGCTGATTTTTACCTAACCATTTGGATGTTATTTATGTCAATAATTTTTTTTATGAAAGAAACTGTCAGCTTGACTTTGTGGATAAAATAACAATGCTTATGGCGCTATAGAAACCGGTTAAAGCTGTCCATAATTTCATGCGAAAGGTAGACTCCGTTCCACATTAGAAGAAGCCACGTGAAGTTGCAGTCGTACTTGTCAAACCCAGCGCTATATTGTTAAATTAAATATTCATTATACGTATACTTTAAATATAGCATATTATGTAACGATATTTTTTACACGAGTGAGAAGTATTGTCTCATCAAGGCTCAAGCAGAGTGAGATAATCCCACGAGTGTGAAAAATCACTTTCGCGCAAGTTATGTACACTATTATTTCTACGACCCCGCGATATACTTCCACCGAATCATGCGTACATTTGCGTTTTTATATAGATGTGAAAGGTTTTACATATGTGTATTTGTAATCACTTTTTATAGTTTTGATTACTTACCTTTAAAAGTGGCACAGAAAATTGTGATTTTTATGCGATGAAAAAGAGTGCCTTCATAAAAAAGTTAGAATAAATATTGGTACACAAAATATCACGAACATTTATTTTAACAGCTAACAATTGGGAACAGAACATTAGAAATAAAACTGATTTTGCTACATAAATATTGCGATTCGGAATTAATTCGAAAAATCGTTCTCAACTAGTAAACGTTACGTATAAATAGCTAATGGACATCGAGACTCCTCCAAATGATACTGTTTTTCAAAATCCATAAAGCGAAATAAAATATTTATTGAGTCAGCTTTCCCACTTCCCCTTACTAATTATTTTTACAAGATAGAGGAAAAAGTACTAAAGCAAACTTAAGTATGATAATCTAATTATCACAAATACTCAAATTTTTTGGTGTTTTTGTGATATTATTGTGAGCTACGTCTTCTAACGGCGGAGTAGAAAACTTGGAAGTAGTTTCCAACAGTTTCTCGTTTTTGATACAAATTTCTTTCTTCAAGTCGTGCGAAATAGTAGTTTGTACAACTAGTGCGCAAAGCGTCACTTTCCCACGAGCTCAGAAGTTTGCGGCACGAGCCGTAAGGCGAGTGCCGCGAATCTAGCGAATGGGAAAAATGATTTGCGTACAAGTTGTACACAATATTTTTTCTACAACCACATTTATTAATGAAAGAGTGTTTTCAATGTCCGAATTGGACAACTCCAAAGATAAATTATTTCCATCTTGGTTCATGATTACTAAAATAATGCTTAATAGGTTAATGTTTCAATAATTAATAAATTAAAATAAATAATGAAATAGACAGTTTACTCACTTTTAGTTTCAATTTGAAAATTGTACATCAATAAGAAATTCAATTAAGTTGAATTGTCAAAAAAAGTTGACAGGTCATAGGTTTGTTTGACATTTCGGTGCGGAAAAGTGCCACAGCGCGTACTTTTCGCATTACTTTTACAAAGGTTATCAAAAGTATTGAGAAAAGGCCTGCTTTGCGTATAAAAATGTGTGTAGAAAAGCGTGTTTTGCATAGTGGTTGTAAGAAAAATAATTTCTGAGACACAGCGGATAACCTCTTCTAATCAGACACTCGGTACAATATTGTTCATGTAGAATTATTCATAAAAGCAGTTGTCAATATTCATCCGAAATTATGTAGAGCTTATATTGAGACATTTTATAACTGAATTTATTTTTAATATGCAAATTTTCAATTGTCCCAATAAATCAGGAGTTGATTCATACGTTGCGCATCGAGGTCGAATTTACTACTTTAATCAACTTTTGTGTTTTGAAACAAACTATTTCATACGATTGTGCAAATGACATTTTTATAAATTTTCTCTAAACCTGCAAGTATTTATAATTTAATCATGTACTTATTCTAAATGTAAAACTGATGAAATGGTAATGCAGTGCGGACAATAGGTCGCGTTTAGCGATACTGTCATTGAAAAATTCATTTTTTCATTGCGTTAATTTATTATTTATTGATTTGTTGCACTGATTAGCTTTTACTTTCAAGGCTAATGGAAGATATTGATTCTAGTACCTATATTGGAAAATTAATTGATGATAACCCACAATAACCTCAAAGATAATTATATTAATATTGATCTAGATCGTATCTAAGTGGCTTATTCTTTGTTGTGAATGTACAGGATGGCTTATAAATTTGTCGGATGTATACAACACACGGAAGCAATTGGAAAATTTATACAGTTATACCGAATGAAAATTCAACAGAAATAAGAAGAAAACTTAATCAATATAAAACACCATCTTTTGATATGATCACAAATGAAATAAAAACAAAAACCTCATCTCAATATTTTCCAAATTGTTCGGAAATCTGTTATTGTTCAAGCAAAGAACACATCCATCTCAACAAAGTTGATTAGGTGGCAATTTTATATAAATCCATTGTTTCTTAACGTGCTGATCTTGATTATAACAATTTTTCTGTAGCTGTCATGAAAATAGAACTTTCGGTATGATATATTGAATGGAAAATGAAACTTTACACAAATCATACCGAAAGTAGCTATTTTCGGAATGTTTTGTTTTTCTTTCGGTACGATTTTTAATATCTATGTAGGCGACCTTAACAATGACATTTACTGAAATTTTATTATGACATGGATTGTTTTATCTCTATTATTTTCAAATATTTTATCTAATAAACGGCTGCAGAAAAAATATTGTACGTAACGCTACCCGAAAGTGATTTTTAAGTATTTTAAAACAATATATTTATAACGGTACGTTGTATTGATACTTTACACAGTATCGCCCATCTCTATATATTATGTCAAATTATTTTATGTAGCTACAACATTTTGAGGTTAGTAATAGTAATACCAAATCGTTACTGTTTTTTATTCAATAGAGAAATTAAGGGTCGTGGACAAAGTATAGTATTCTACTCGCAATTTGTGGCCAATATTTACTCGGAACGTAAACGTCAACCATCGTGAATAATAGCTATAGTAAAGTGCTCGTTCAATAATATACGATAAATAAGATGCGACATAGGGATTCCTGTACAAGACTGTCAAAAGCGAGCTAAGTTTTTTACCAAATAGCGTTCATAAAAAATAATAACAGATTTGGAAAGGTCGTTGAAAAATAAGTTCAAATGCATTTTCTATTTTCTTCAATTTGTTCTGGTTCATTAAAAAAGAAAAAGGATAGCTATATTTAAAATGCCGAACTCCATTTTCATACCACTTTCGGATAATCTTAACCGCTTAGGATAAAGCCAGCTGGTTAGGGACACGGGAAATTGTTTTTATCCTATTTTTGGCTTCTGCGTCGATTATCGCGCACTTTCTAGTTTATTGTCATAAAATAGTTATTCATGCAACAAGTGCAAAAAGTGAGTGTTTTTTGCACCCGACGTGAAATTGTCCAACGCGGCCTTTAGGCAGTCCAAAAAAACACGTTTTGCACGAGTTGCATACAATATTTTCTCTACATTCATGCAAAAACTCAAAAATTAGAATATAATATGTTAGGAACTCAAACTGTTCTTTTTTTTGTATCCTTATGGCCTCACCTTGTCAGTAGGTACTTAATCATAGCTGGTTTTCGCTTTGACCATTTGAATTTTAAATAATCAAAGATTTTTGCAATAATTGTAACTCGTTGAGACTAAGAAGTAAGATATACATATATTATTGTTGTATTAGAGCAGGTTAGGTTAGGTTTTGTTGAACTAGTACAAAAAAGAACCACTTTTTCCATTAAATGTGTTTCACAAAAGTTTGTTTTTTGCATGAATGTAGGGAAATATTATTTTTACTCCGAAAATTTCGGTAATAATTCTATGGCGTGTAAAACAGCAAAAATTATTCTTATGATGAATTTTATAGTAAATTTCGCAATAATTCTCTTACGTGTAAACCGGTTCCCATAGAAAGTATAGTTGAAATTTTATTTAAATTAATATCATTCATCTATACCTCCGCAAAAGCTATAGGTTCAGTCTCCACGATAATATAATTTTTTCAAATAATTTAATCTAGAGTTCAGAGAACCACAATTGATCTGAAAAGTCGCAGTGGGATAGGACAAGATCCACCTCATAAAATCTATCTATCTATACCTCCGCAGAATGTGACAAAATATTCTTGTACAAATCAATTCAATTGAATTTTATTCAAAAAATCTTACATCAGGAAGTATGAGACGTTTAAAAATTCTTGAGAAATAAAGAAAAATATGGGTTATGCCGTTTATATTATAAAAGTCTTATCTTGATCCAATCTTTTGTTTATAACTAAAAAGTTCATTTTATGGCTAAAAAGAGAAGTATTGAAATAATTAAAATGTCTATTGAATAATGCAGGAAGTGAATAGTTGCAAAATATTACAAATAGATTCATCAAAAAATAATATCTGTGGTTGTGCTACTTACACACTAAAATATCAATCCTGTTTCTCAAAATTAACATTTTAAGTTATTTTCCAATTATTTGATGAGTAACTACTCTTGTATATTGTTATATAACATGTCCTTGATGTCTTGTATGCACCAAAAAAACAAAATGACCTCGTTATTCTTCGTTTCTACTAGAATCTCACATTTCATCTCGAGTGAAAGTCTTTATTATGTAAGAACTTATCGAGTTGGTAAAGTCGATAGACGATTATGACAATATAATCGAGATATTGGTCGATAATAAACACATTTTCTAAGAAAACCGATTTCATAAAAAAAATCTGATGAAATTTTACTAAATATTTGTATATATTCACTATTTATTGCCATGTTTGTGATTATTTGGGAATGAAATTGTCACTTCACTAAAAATATTCATCACCAATTCATTTCTCATTCTTATGTATCTAAGTATACAGGGTGCGGCAGAGAAACCGTCTATTAGAAAGATCGACAATTGAAAGGTCTCTGAAAAGTAGAATAATGCTACAGTTATAAGCATAAAATAGTAGAGACGTAGACAGCACAACATCCAAATGGATGTCAGAACTGCTCACCAATATTGTAGCATAGGCCGTTGTACGCCGAAAAGGAGAAAGCTCAATGAATTTTTTAATAGTTTCATTACTGATATGTCCTTCAAAAATACATTCTCCCATCCGGCTTTCTGAATTCTTCCAAAATACTCTTATGCAATTTAATGTGCCAACTTCATCTCTTAATGACTAAGTAGTGTATTGTCATTTACAGCAAAAAATATTTTTCTGATACGCAGAATTTTATGTATCTAATCGCGACTTCTGTTTTATGGGAGCGTTCGTTTTTGGATTCATTTGAAAGTTGATTCACTTTATTTAAAATTAGCAATTAATGAATGAAAACGGATGGTATGAGGAGATTTGAGCATATTCTTAATAGGTAACTTCACTGAACGGGATTTTCACAAGAATTTTTTCCTGTGCGCTAGCGTTGCTGAAAGGTCTCGCACCAAAGGATTGTATTCGAAATGGAGAAAGAAAAGGTAATTGAATTCTCCGACGATGAATGTGATTTGTGCTAGGAGGAAGATTGGGAGAAGAAGATAATAGTGAAATGTTCACATGCGGAGAAGGTAAAGGGTTTTAGGAAGTTCAGGATATTGGAAGGGTGGGAAAAATGAGTTGGATAAGGACAATAGACAGGGGTAAAGTGGAGGAGGAGAGGGAGAAACATAAAGTAAAGAAAGAGATAGAAGGCATGAGGGGTGATATGTTGAAGAGGCTGTTGTATGACAATGGGGAGTACTTCTGGGAACTATTTAACAGAGTGCTGAGGGAGGAAGAGCTCCTGGTGGTTCAGAAGTGATGGAAATTAAGATAAGGAAAATATTCTTCACAATTTAAAATAATACAAAGACTTTTGTCCACTTTTATTTGAAATTAGCTCTGATCAAATATCTAAATTAAAATAAATATTTTCCACATCAACATCACCTTGAGACATTACGGTATGTATACACATATTGCAAGAGTTTTCAATACTATATTTCAACTTGAACTGTTTAAAATATATTTATGATGAATATCTAATTGAAAATGACCACACTTTCCCCCGACAATAAAGTGAATCTACCATAGAAGTGCGTATAAGGCCTTCAACTTGACCCGATTTCAAGTCGAATAAAATTGGTATTCATATCCTATCGTCTAATATAAGTTTGCGGTGAGTACCTAAATTGTGAAATGGTAGGTGCGATGTATCAAGATTTCAATTTTAAAAATTTACACCATCTTCGATTAATCCGTTATTTGAATAATTCAATTTGGAAATTGCGTACAAACAGAAGATATTTTATAAGATAATAAAACAAAATTTACACTTAAATGCAATTATTCAGATCATCCTGATAGATTATTTAACTCTTTCAAATGTCAGTGAAAAAAGTAATTAGGAGAATAGAAAAACAGCTAATTAGAAATGCTACAAAAATCTAATCAAAAATGGACATACGCATTGAACGAATATCAACAAAAATAAATATATCTGACATTTGACATAACTAGTGACTGAATAACAGAAATGAAATGGTTACATGCCAAGAGTTTCTAGAATTATGGGTCACTGATATGTTAAGTACCTATTTGGCTAAAAAGTCATTTTAAATTTCAAGATATACTCTTCGGGGGTGTATTCATTATTTTAAAAAAGCAATATAGATGTTCGCTATGATAAAAAACATTCAAAATCTTATGTTTTGAACGGTAGACCTCAACTGTCATTCTTGTCAGAAAAAACCACTTCATAGCTGCGTTCGTTATTTTCATCGCAGAGGCGACAGATTTTTGGACACGTGATCACAGATTAATCTGAGCAAATTGCGATTAACGAACGGTCCGACCAACGAACTTCTAACCTCTTTTTTTACTTGTGTCATAACTTTTCCATTTATGGACTACGATTTTTTTGCTTACTCTTTTCGTTCTTCTAGTGTTATAGAATTTATTTATTTATTATTTAGGGATTACGATTTTTTTGCTTGCTGTGTTCGTTCTTTTAGTGTTTTAGAATTTATTTTTTGATGATTTACGGCTATGTCAATCCCTGAGGCAATTTTGGTCGCTATTCATAGTCATCAAATAGTATTTGATGACGATGATGAGGAGGAACAAGAAATTTATATAGTTTGTCTTCCTCAACATCGTATAACTCAATATCGGTCATTTTTGCCAAAGACATGAAAAATACACAAATAAAAATAACAGTAAATAAATACAACACATCTACAACATAACCTCACAACATGACAGATAAACAGATTAATCTTTTCGTCGGTGAAAATATTCCGAGCAAACAGATTTACATCCGACTGATCTGAGCGGAATTACCGAACAGTTCAGATTTACCTCCCCTACCTCTAGATGTAATAATCGAACGATTCAGACTAAAAAGATTGATCGGACGCAAATAACGAACGCAGCTATGTTGGCCATTAGACTGAGCTCTTCTATTGAACAATGACAAGTGACAGTATAAGTGAACACAGAGTTTAAGTTATCCAAAGTGAGCACAGAACTAACATTATAACAGTGAGGTGTAAATGTAAATATTAAGGAATTTATTTCAATTTGTGAAAATAATAATAAATAATGTGATCTATTGATGACTCAAAACTAATAAGTATGTAAATTTCCCAAATAAAAATTGTAAAATAGATTCGGTATTAAGGTCCGATGAGAACCCAATTTTTCAAAAATCAATAGGAGTAGAAAAATATTAAGGGTCTAATGAGAACCCGTTACTAAATCTTATTCAAACAGAAAATTTTTATCAGATCATTAAAAGATTAATGAAACATTGAGTTTGTTAATATCGAAGAATGTAATTATCAATAAACAATTTCAAAATACTAAATACTGTATTTTTATTTCAACGTTTCGATAGTGTTCCAGCAATGTTCCAGCTACCGTTGTCAAGATGAACTAAATATTAACGATATTAACTATTTTTTTCTCCTATCTGACACAACGAAAAAAAATTTACAACTAGACAATCAATAATCTATAAAGAAGAATAATATACTACAAGGAACATACAGAAGATACTAAATCATGTAATTTTGTAATTTATCCAAAGAAGCAACAAATCATCTAAACTAAAAAAAAAGAATTGATTTAGAGTCCAATGAGAACCCATTACTCAAATCCCATTCAGAACCGAAAAAGATTATGGGTCTAATGGAAACTCGTTGCCAAATCTAATTCAAAACAAAAAACTGGATTAACACTCGAAAGAGGTCGAGTGGCATAGCAGCTGAAGAACAATACAACATTAACGGAAAAAGCGAAGAAAATTATTAAAAATACCATGAGCTGAGCAAGAGCATGAGTTCCAGGAAGCATTACTTCAGTATAATGTACCTCATACCTCACAGGATATCAAACTGTTATTATGAAATTGAACCTTAAATGTATTAATTTTATTCAATTTGCCAAACTATTAGGAATTAATTATTATTTATTTTAAAATCAAATCATCGATGAATATTTCAAAAAAGCTGTTCAACTTACCTACTTATGTTGTATAATACAAATTATTCAAGTTATATTAAAATCTTACATAACAATAACAACCGATATAGTTGAAGCTGAAACCAAATCCACTAAAAACTTATATAATATTCTCTCCAACATATTATGCGTGTATATAAATTATTAGATAGTGAATAATATAACTAGAGAATTGCAGAAAATTGTTGCAAAAGTTGAATAATGACTAATTTTGAATGTTTATAAAACTTTCTGTGATATGTTCATATCAAATAATAAACAAACTCACTTATTTCTTCCACAGTTGAATCTAGTATGTAACAATATGAACTATTATGTACCCATTTAAATAAATCTTTTAGTACAGTTACTGCAATCGGTATATTGACAGTATTTAGCAATGGGGTAGTTTCATGGGTATGAATTAACAAGTGAATTCATATAAGCAGGGTTGAGAATAAATATCTTGTTTCATGATAACGATATTTACCTCAAAAAGTTATAAATCTTTATGAAATTTAGTGTTAACATTTTCTTTAGATTGAAATAAACCGTTTTAATTGAACCAATGGCAGAAGCCCTTCTTGCCAGATTCAAAGTACGTTCTGCTGCTAAAGCTTGGCTTGACTATCAAAGTTGATCAGAACAAACTAAAAGTCGACTATACCTCATTTAAAAACCAGGAGGAGTAATTTGAATTTAAGTTGGCAGTTCCGTCCAGTTTCACACAAGATTTTCTAGTATTGACATCAGCTGATAATTTCCATTTTTGATAGTTCTGTCAGAAAAATATAATAATTTTTTCATCGCATCCTCTCTTGTTATTTCATTATTATCACTCAGTTCCGTTGAAACTGTTCCTTTAAAAACTTCAGTGAGTAATTGTATTGAATATCTGCAATTTTGGATCCTTCTACTTCGAGTACCAGCTCTTCGCTTAGTCCGGCAAAACAATGTAAGGTCATTTAGAACCGTCAAAAATCAAATACATCAATCTTATATCTACAATAAACATCTAAATAATCTACTGAACAGACGAGAAAACTTATGGCTATGGGTGGCTGATTTCTTCATCAATCAAAGCATATTTAATAGAATTGGAACACAACTGTTGACTAATTTTTCGGAACACACCCTTTAGGTAGTAACTAATCTGGTAACTTTTAGTGGTGTGAGTAAGGCTTTTCAAATTACTCCTCCTGGTTATTAAATGGACTATAGAAGAATTTGACAGTTGTCAATTTATATCATCCACGTTCAGTTTTTAGTAGTTGTTTGTCTTATTTTATAGTTATATCAGTGGCCAATAATTCTAGGAACTCTTGACATGTCACCATTTCATTTCTGTTATTCAGTCACTAGTTATGTAAAATGTCAGTTACATTTATTTTTGTTGATATTCGTTTAATTGCGTATGTCCATTTTCAATTAATCAATTGTTGTAGCATTTCTAATTAGTTGTATCTCTATTATTATTCCAATTACTTTTTCACTTATAATTGCACGACAGGTTTGTATTTTATCGGGTAAATTTGGATTGTTTAATGAGAAACTCAAATTGCTAAAGGAAACAGTTTAGAAGTTGAACAACACATATTTACCAGATATCAATACAAACATCGAGTGTAATTCGGCAGGAGAATTCAATGAATCGACTCATTGTTAGTGTTTAGAAATTCAATAAGTTGTTGACAAAAATGTCAAACTATGTATTTATTATGGTAACCAGCACTGCGATAATTGATAAACAAATGCATGGGTGAAAAAACCACAAGTGCATTTATCGCTGTAACAGTTTCAGCTAACTTAACTAACTTAACAAAGTGACAAATGCACTGTGGCATATGCGACTTTTTATACATGAGTTGAATTGTCCATTTTAAATTTATTCCTAGTGACTTTGGATTGACAGCAAACACGTAAATATTCAAGTCGCCTATGGTTTTTTTTGTTTATTCAGTATAGCCTTATTCTGATGTTCGGGAATGCCTAGAAATCTTTGAATCATATATTATTATTGTCTTGACGTAGAAAATGACAGTTAGACCCGCAAATGTTGTAGTGACAATACTGAGTGGACAAACATTCTAATAGAATTAGGCTATCATACAGATATATCGAGGCCGTGATGGATTCGCTATATTGTAAAGTACGTCCAATTGCATACCAAAACCTATGGAGTCTAGTGAATTGTGGGACACCTTGTATAACAAGTGTACAGTTAGGAGCCAAAATATGAATCAAACACAACATCAAATTGAATCAATAATAATTCATGATATAATAAAAAAGTTTTTGTCACGTTATTCCCAAGACGTCTCAATTAAATGTAACTATGAACAATAATGAAGTGACTAGATAGATTGTTTAGTATAAATACCGTTTTGAATGAAGAAAGAGAGAGAAGGGGTTAACGGTACTGGTAGTTTGCATGAATACAACACCCAGTATAATTAATAGTTTCTCAAATTTATTTAAAAACTGTATTTAAGCATTATTTGACAGATAATAATTATAGATTCATGCTAATAACGCTACGATGTACCTATCAGTTACTATCTTATATAATTGAAAATATACATAGTAGGTAGATTTTGAATAACAAAGTATCTGACATACATTTGACTCGATTGACTAACAATCTACTTATATCATATATGTTTACCAAATCCAGTAAAATTAAATCAATTTCAATTAATAATATACTATAAAGACGATTTTCTTGGTATACAACATATATACAGGGTGTAACAAAAAGGTAGGTCATAAATCATACCACTTAATCTGGGGCTAAAAATAACTCGATCCAACGCAAGTTACCCTAGTACAAATATACATGCGAAAAAAGTTACAAATCTTCGAAGTTACCAAATGAAAATTGATTTTTTCAAATATTTCGACAGTTGTTCGACATATTATAAATGAAAGTTGACAAGTGGCTTACTTATGATAAGAGCATCTTAAAAAAATTAGGGAATTATTGCACCCCGTTAAAAATTTATGGGAGTTGAAATCCCCTATATCTCCCCCAAAATTTTTTGTACGTTACAATTTAATGTTTATTGCTGCACTATTATTCAAACACATTATTTTTGAAATTTTTTTGCCCCTTAGTATTTTTTTCCAATCATTGGTTTTTATCGAGATATGGCCTATTTTTCATGATGCTCCAAAAATTTCGAGTAGCAAAAATTAAAGTCAATGAATTTTTAAGTTTTTCGAGGGTCCCAAATTTTTGCCCCAGTATATTTGGTATGATTTATGACCTGCCTTTTTGTTACACCCTGTATACTACGATATACCTATAGTACTTGTGCACTTTGTTTAGTATCACTTCTCCCTTCTTTTTGTTGTCGCTTCTATTCAATTTTTCTAAACGTTGCAATCAATATTTATTTCTGTGGTTTCAAACTGTACATTACCTCAAAAATATTTCGATCTTCTGCTTACTCCAGTATAGCCTATGGCTTATTCGTTAATCGTTTATGCTAAAAGTAGAGAATTATTCAAAAAATAGACTTAAATCCCCTTTGTGAATGGACGAGAAATTCCACTGTTCTGTGGAATGACTGATTATATGTAATACGCATAGTACAGTCGAGTTCTGGTCGAGGTATCCATCTAATAGACTTCGTTTCACATAATTTTTCCTTTTCCAGGCACCTCAACTCAATCTCTGTACCATTTCCAATGTTTTCTACTTCCATTCCAGAAGCTTCGTGTATGTAGGCCACTAGCCTAACGAAAATATTCTGAGTAGTTCCAATAGTTGTATTTTCTTTTAAAAAGTACTTCTGTCTGAGTCGTTGTAAGTAGCAGTAGCAGAAGCAGAGTATGCAAATAAGTATTTTCCCCATTTTTTTATTGTCCACAGTGTCCAGTGAACAGGTTAGGTTCTTATAACCTGGTTAAAAATGACACCGGAGAACATATTCACTGAGCGAGTGAATATTATCCTCGATATTATCATCCCATCCAGGGAATGTGATGTGATGCATCCAGGTAATTCTGGAGGAACCATGGCACTGGGTCTTGTATAAGTGGACCTAGGAAGAAACTGTTTCTTAGTCTTGGTCGATACACGAGCAGAGATAATTGCCGCTATAGCCTGCATTGATGAAAAGATCGAAATAGAATATACCGGACAAAAAATTAAAATAATCACTAACAGCCAGGCTTTGCTTAAAGCTATAAGCAATCCAACAACTAGGTCTAAGCTAGTAAAAAACTGTAAAGAATCCCCTAACATGAAGAGACAATAAAATGCTCTAATATGGATGCCGACACATGAGGGGAGTGCAGGGAATAAAATCACAAAGGCTTTCATAAGAGGGGAAGTCGGGAACTGGCTAGTTAAGGAACACCAACTCAAATGGAGGCTGACACAAGGGCACCTTCATACTAAGAGTTTACTGAATAAGTTAGAGAAGTAACTCTCGTCCAGGCTGTTGAAGCTGGGTAAGAGAAATTTGAAGACAGTTACTGACCTGGTAACTGGAAACTGTACCCTGAGGAAGCATCTGCACACAATGGGCAAAGATAGTGAACTTATGTGCAGAAAATGTGAACTTCACGATGAAACATCATACTCAGAATATTTATCTATTTAAACTAGTGGCCTATATAGAAGACACGAAGCTTCTGGAATGGAAGTATAGGTAGATAACATGGGTAATGGTACAAAGTTTTAGTTCAAGTGTCTGGTCTGTTGAGCAATACCCAAACGTATGAATGGATGAATCTGGTTGACTTCCTTGTCTATCTTGTTCAATAAGCGATTTGTATAAAGGTGACCTTCTGTCAACCTTCTATTCATTTGAACTGATGGTCTTTGTGATTCCACAGTACGGTTCCGGTCTGTGAAGTCTCCTTTAGAGCCTTCTTAAGGTAGCTGGTAGGCTAATTCCTTACCTGGATTGGAATCCATACCATAAACTATGAGGCCTATTGAGCCTATTGGCCTATTGAGGGATTATGTAGTTTCTCACCAGCCTAGATTCAGCTGACAGCTTCAAGCAGAACCTAGCTCATTTCATTTGAATTCAAATTTAAAATTCAGTATGTTTAGTTTAAGATTCTTTAATTTCTCACATTGGAACAGGTTTTTTATCCAAATGAAGCTACATGTAAATGAAAGTTATTTTTTCCACATTTTTAATATTCATGAATGGTTTTTGTGTTACTTTTTGAACATTAATTCATATCCGGAAATATCTGGTATGAAAATAGAACATATTTTTTAATGCAATTCTCAATTTTAAGAAAACTTTTTAAACAAACTTGTTGAATGAAGATCAAACATAGCGTATAGTTATAATTATTTCCGTGTAAACAATGACGAAACATCGCAACTTTTACCATAATAATGGTATAGACAAACACCACATTTCTCCTAATAGTATCAAGAGGTGGTCATAGTCAACCTACTTATAACTTAAAAAGTTTCTTCATCAATAGAAGGCCGTCCAGCTCGAATTGCGATTTTTAATCACTTGTTATGTAATTTAGTATTGTATTATCACTGAAACTACCGCCCAATTTTATAATTAACCATTGAAACACATTTTTACTGTACTTAAAAGTAATTTATATCAAATTAATTATAGAGCAACTACCGGTATAAACCAAATAGTTGGATAAATAAATATTTGATTAGTTGTTTCTTGAGCAGCTTGCTTAAAAATTAACAATACGATTGTTGTTTTTTATATTTTGCATATATAGCAAGAAAAAAATCAGTGAATAACTTTCAAATGTCATTATTTTATAACTTAACACAATTTACACATAAGAACAGTGCGGGGTAAACATTTGACGTGGGCGCAAACTCTCTCCCGACGAACACGTTAATATAGGGCATGTCCAAGTGACGTGGGTTGTAAAACAATAAACAAAGGGTTCAGATAACGTGGTACTTAATAATGAGGTTGTATCTGTATCTGTGAAGTAGGGAGGGTGAGTGTAGGCTCACAGCACTTAGGCCACAAGTGACCCATTGTACATACTCCTGAGGAGTTCTTCTCCTAGGTCATCGTCCATCCTATCCTTCCCAGAAAGGTGTCACTAGGAGACATCTCCTTTATATCGATTATTGACGATAACTCCGGACACTCGTATAAGACATGCCTTACTGTTTCATCTTCCTGTTCACACATATGTAGAGGTGTGTCCACTAGCCCCATAGTATGGAGGAGTTTCCTTAGTTGACAGTGGCCAGTCAGAAGTACTACTGTTATACTTAGGTTTTTCCTGGTCTTCGCCAAATATTTCTTCGTCGCCAGCTTTCCAGGGTGATACTGGCAAGACTGCATCCTTTGATTCCATCCCATCTCTTAAGGATTTGAGCGGGGTGTAACGTTTGGCTAGTTCCGCAGTGGCTAGGCCGTAGGTGTCACTGGGTCCTAGAATTTTTAGTCCAGCGGCTTCCCTGGTTGAAGAATTGGCAATGCGATTTCCTTTACTCCTGTCGTGCCCTATTGGAGAAAATCACGTGTCAATAGATGGCACTGAATTTCTCAATATGGCTGCTATAAGGGTGAACAACAAAGGCACGCGGCCGGTCAGCTGATCGCATGACAGTAGTCTGTCACAGTTTGTGAAGGTGTTTAGTTCGTTCAATTTGTGTGTGTGTGTAATGTTTGAGTTGTTAGATAAAAAAAAATGGCAAAAATTGAGGTAACCCTTCTTAATCTTATGGAATAACACAACAAAATTATTGGCATCTGACTTTGTTGTTCACCTTTATTGTAGTTAGAAAGGAATTAACAGATGTCGCCCACTTCGTAGTTTTCGCCAATAACCCACCTCAGGAGTGAGGTTATGCTGATTTATAATGATAGATCGTGTTTGAGTTTAGTTGGTTTTGCTTAAGTGTTTTTTTTTAAAGTTATTCCAATTTTAGAGCTTGCATATTTTATAATATATAATATAGATCAATAGTTGTTTGTTGTTTGATAATTATTGATCGTGTTTATGTTTATAGTTTTACCACCGAATTATTGTCAACTTTCGTGGACATGCCCTATTGCATTACATGTTTTTAGAGGTTAAGAAAGCAATGTTAAGCTCTAAAGCTGCGTCCGCACCGAGTCGACATTGTCGATTTAGTGTGTACGTGGCAATCGACTGTGTCGATCGACAAAATTAATCGATCGACATGTCGGTAAACATCAAAGAGCCGTCGATCGACTTTAGTGTGTGGACGTATTTTCGACGTTCGACTTTCGACAAACTGAGTATCCAGTGACGTCTTGCATTGTTGACATCATTGCCGTGTGCTGTAGAAATGGAATGGGAACAAGACAAAGTCATAGCCTTTATTGAGGAATACAAATTAAAAACAAATCTGTGGGATTCAAAAACCCAAAACTACAAGAAGATAAACTGGAGGCACGATGCCCTCATGGAAATTGCTAGAGAATTCAACGTCGAAAAGCAAGACGCTCCGTTATGGGAATGGCAGGTCTATAATTGGTATCTTCCTTACAAATTTTGGGCCCGATGTTTTTTAATAAATATTCAAATATTCGTCAGACATGTTGATTTCGACTGATCGACAAACATTTCTGTCAACTCGGTGTGGACAGATGCAGTTTTGTCGCTTGTCGATCAACAACCGTCGACAGACAGAGTCGATCGACAGTGTCGACTCGGTATAGACGCAGCTTAACCTTTTACTCGATTGACAATTAAGTATTTGGTTGCATTACAGTGTTATTTACTACCAAGGTTGGGATACAATAGAAATAATTCTATTCAATATATTTTAGAAATCTAATTAGCATTATAACAATCCTTTGCTTATTACATGATTCTAATGAACTAAATTTAACATTTGGACCTCTCAAAACTTATTTAGGTATTAGAACAGAAAGATTCTTATTGGGACAACCGGTACAGTATGATAACTATAAACAAAATATCGCATCTTTGACACATCAAACAGACAAGTCTATAGAGGTGAAAGTTTATACTTTATAGAATGACCTTGAATGAAAAAATCTGAAGTGCCATCTGTAATTGAGTTATCCAAACTAATGCCCATAGAGAAATAAAAAATTTGTCTATGCTAATGCCTCTAAACACCTGAGTGAATCATATACGAGTAGAATAGGTACTATATTTTGTCCACGACTATGAATTACCTGTTTCTAGGTATACGTACATTTTTTTGGTATTATCCAAACCTATAATACACACCTTTTATTCACTTGTGAATAATGTACGTCATTATATTAGAAGAACACGTAAAATGTTGAAATTATCAAATAATCTTGGACAAATGCAATAATTTACATGTCAACACGCGCTAATATAAGAAATACCTAAGAATGATGGGTCGGCAGTGTATTTTCATATATGATATTATTGTTACAATTCAAGACCCATTCAATGTTTGTAATAATTGATCACAATACAACCGGTAGTAACAATTTCCTCATGCCTTAAGTATAGATCGTAATGTTAAGATAACAGTTAAGATCATTTTAGATAAAAATAAAAACATTTCACTCGATTTAACTATATTATATAGTGGTAACAACTATTTCTATTACATAACTACTTATTTCCTTTTGTCTTTGTTAGTAAGTGTAACGTTATTTCAATAATAGGTATAAGAACTTATCGCTACTACTTTTACTTTAATTTTTATACCAAACAAATTGATTGTGAAGTTCATCAATTAATTTAGACCTGATATCAACATTTGTATATCGAAAAATCACGTAACAGTAATAAAACTATAACAAATAATGTTGTTATGCACACATTTTATGTAATTATCCTCATTTCTTTGCTTGCTGACCGAAAGAAGTTAAATTTATTTTTTCTAAATTGGCGTTTATTTCTAACGACACGTTGTGTAACAAGCATTAAAATTTCAGAAAGGAAGACGACTTTATTGACGCACTAGAGGTAGTTGAAATACATATTAAGGATAAAAATAGTATATTGAGGAATATTTATAAGAATTAAAATTTGGATCACAAATTTAGTGCGACATTATATTCTACACTGTGTTAATTATAAGATGCGACCTGTATTCCTGTACAAAACTGTACAACGGTACAAAATTACCAAATATCGTTCATAAAAAATAATAACAAATTTGGAACGGTTCTTGAAAAGTTAGTTCAAATGCACTTTTAATTTTCTTAAATTCGCTCTGGATTAATGAAAAAATGGATAGTTATGTTTAAAAAAGTGTGGTTAAATTTTTTCCTTTTTTGTTTTCAGTTCTTTTTTCACAATTTTTGAAACTCAGTTTATTATTAATTCAATGTTTTTTAGACATAACACAAACATAACTATCCATAAACTAAAAGCGCATTTGAACTAATTTTTCAACGACCTTTCCAAATCGGTTATCATTTTTTATGTCATACTAGTTAATTATTGTGTTTTTATTGCTTATACCAACTATCTAATGTCGTACTTTATACCAATACCCCTATGGGCATAAAGAGAAATAACTTATCATCAATATCTCCTACGTAGTTTGCTTGCATTTTCGTATTCCATGTCGTAAGCGTCTTTATACTTTTTTAACACGCTTTTATCAGCTTCACTTGTCTGTTTGTTTGTTTGTATGTTTGTAACTCTCATGTGGCAGCTGCTGTGGCAACTCGCTACACTCCACTCCGTTGGGCGTATTTATATTATAGCACCGAATAATCAACAAGGATCACTCTCAGCCCCGCTTTCTTTTACGATATTTTCATGACATCATTATGTGGCATCGTCGCAACTATTTTTTCGGAGTCTGTCGAATTATACTCATGGAGACAAAAATTATAGCGATAGTGTAATTTTGTGCTGACGAAGTATTTAATTATCTAAGTATTTCCGACAATTAAAAAGCTATAATAAAGATGCTGGATATACAATTGATAAATAGAGAAATTGATTTGGATAAAATCATTGAATTATCAAAGTATTCTAATTGAATTAATAATAATTTCAACTTAAATGAATTTTAAATTCAACTTCGAAATAAAAACATTAAAGTCTAGATTGTTCTTAGAATTTATCACTGCTAATTTTTTCTTTAGCTCGAAACAAATATTACTACTGTCCGCCCTCTATTGGGGAGTCCCTATACTACCTACTTCAGTATTACTTCAAAATTTGGCACCTTAAATTTTATTGTCTAAATCTAAAAAGTGGAAAATAAATATAGTTTAAAAAAACTAAAAAACACGCTTTCATAATAGGATAAACTGAAAAGTAGATAATAATTTTAATGTATAAATTAATAAACAATAAATAGTATTATTGTGGAAAAAGCGTGGGGTGCTCCATATATCTGTTCTCAAAATCCACATTTGTTCTATATTTATTTTAAAAGTTATTATTGGTAACAGATTTTCAGTTGCTTTCTTTGCTTTTTCGAAAATTTCGACAGGAATTCCAAAATGTTCGTTCATTTTGACGTCTAACTTTGACACATATAAAAAATATTGTGATTTTATGACATTTACGTTTGTCAACATTCACCTAGCAACGATAGTGTCGGGCCATTGTCGGGCCAGAAGGGCATAATAGCTATTTGTGTATTAAGAGCGGAAAGTGATACGACAATGGTGATACTTTGCCGCTTGAGGCAGAGGCAATCTGCCGAAAGCGGCAACGCACTTTCTGCTCGAATTACACACAAGATTTTTTCTACGATCACCCTATTTTTAAACAAATAATTAAAAAAAAAACATGAAAAGTACACTTTATTAGAATGTGATGTTGAAAACATGTAACAATTACTTATTATTTTTATTTATTGCCTACAATATTAAAGTTGAATGTAAGTTTTGTCGGTATAAATCAATACTATGAAAATAGGAATCTGCAAAAACGATCAAGAAAATTGTCAATCTTAACAACGTTATATTTGTAATAAGTTGTAAATATTAAATTTTATCTTGAACTAAGAAATAAATCCTTCACTGTTGTATCGAATCAAAATAATATCAATGTATGAGGTTTAAATTATTTTATAATTTCAATAAAATCAAACATATAAAATATACACCTCCATCTATGCGAGCGGAAAAGTACGCTCTAGAGCGTAAATAATGTCAATTATGACAGATCGCGGAAAACTTCAACTTTGCGGTTAGATTTGAGTGTGCAAAAGTCTACTTTGGGTAGTGATCGTAGGAAAACATCTTTTTATACCCTTGGTACAAAAATAACTATTATGAACGCTATTTAGTAAAAAATTTAGCAGGCGTTTGTCAGTTTTGTACAGGAATGCCACACATACACAGCAATGGAGAATTTTTAGAGGGTATAGACTCTTTTCAATTTTATGAATAAACGGTTTATCAATTAGTATGAACCTAAAGGCGGGTACTGACTAGAGCATTTTTACTCGCACGAACGACTTACGTGTAAAAATGATCAGATGAGGACGCCACGCACATACGTACGCGTAGCAATTCTACGCGCACAAACACGATCCGGCGGCTGTCGGTCTTTTGAAAAGATCAAAAGGTTTTCGTGCGCATAACATGCTCAGTGTGGACGTAGTTGTCGTTGTGTTTTGTTGTTTGTATCGTGAACTATATGAAAATGGCATGGAACAATATCACTGGAACGACAATTTAACGCGCACTAATTTTATGCTAAAAATAATTTTCGCGGACAATATATTCGCTTTTGTGTGTGCACGCAATTTGTGCGAGTGAAAATGCTCTAGTCAGTACCCGCCTTAAGCCAAGAATTATACTCAATCTTACAAATTTAAACATAACTTAATATGTTAAACACTTCGAATGATTAATAAAAATTTAAACAAAACTCACATATTTTACTGGGCTATGACTTTTTTTAGAAATACTTGTTTTTTTTAACACATTCCCAGACACATGAACGAAGAAGAGGAACAGTGAAACTGAATCAGGCGGAAACGCATAACAAAGGTGGGTACTGACTAGAGCATTTTTACTCGCACGAATTGTGTGCACACACAAAAGCGAATATATTGTTCGCGAAAATTATTTTTAGCATAAAATTAGTGCGCGTTAAATTGTCGTTCCAGTGATATTGTTCCATGCCATTTTCATATAGTTCACGATACAAACAACAAAACACACACACAACTACGTCCACACTGAGCATGTTATGCGCACGAAAACCTTTTGATCTTCTCCAAAGACCGACAGCCGCCGGATCGTGTTTGTGCGCGCAAAACTGCTACGCATACGCATGTACGTGGCGTCCTCATCTGATCATTTTTATGCGTAAGTCGTTTGTGCGAGTGAAAATGCTCTAGTCAGTACCCGCCTTTACTATAGCTACTACAAAATATTAAAGAGGATTTTATAACCACTTACTAGTCAATGAAGAACATTTACAGCATTTACTTAATTTGGTTTGTTTGTGTACGTAAATTCTTGTACGAATTATCAACTTGTAATATGTTTTTCGTTTTTTCGATTCAGCTCAGCAAAGAAAGTACGCAAATTTAAAAAATGGGGTTCCTCAATTCACAAAAACTGACGCCGAAGTCTTTCAAAAGAAATCCGTTATAGATATTTTTCAAATAATAAATACAAATTAAAAATTAAACCGAATTTTTTTCAATTTATGTTTATTTGGCTAATAATATGAATGTATACGTGTTATACTTTATGGATGTAAAACTGTAAGTAGGTATTCGAAAAAGCAAGATTTTGAAATGCATACACTGCTTGACACATTTGACGAACATGAGTTTGGTACCATAACAATGTCAAGATCAGCAGGATAAACCCTTTGACCTTCTTTTGTTATTAAAAACGTAAGACCTTTGGTAAAATTATAAGTAAATATAACTAGAATCAAAAATAGTAGTTTGTACAACTAGTGCGCAAAGCGTCACTTTTCCCACGAGCGCAGAAGCAAATCTAGCGAGTGGGAAAAGTGATTTGCGTACAAGTTGTACACAATATTTTTTCTACAACCACATTTATTAATGAAAGAAATACATTAACTAGAGTATTATCAATGTCCGAATTGGACAACTCAAAAGATAAATTATTTTCATCTTGGTTCATGATTCCTAAAATGATGCTTAATAGGTTAATGTTTTAATAATTAATAAATTAAAATAAATAATGAAATAGAGAGTTCACTCACTTTTAGTTTCAATTTGAAAATTGTATACCAAAAGAAATTCAATTAAGTTGAATTGTCAAAAAAAATTGGTAGCTTTGTTTGACATTTCGGTGCGGAAAAGTGCCATAGCGTGTACTTTTCGCATTACTTTTACAACGGTTATCAAAATAATTGAGAAAAGGCCTGCTTTGCGTATAAAAATTTGTGTAGAAAAGCGTGTTTTGCATAGTGGTTGTAGGAAAACTAATTTAATTCAAAAAATCCTACTTTGTAAAATTAAAACTTACTTTTCAAAGCCCAGTTTTCAGCAGCCGTCAGCCCTTGTATATAAGCATCTATATCTTTTTGACAAGATTGACTTAAAACATTTTTAAATCTTGGAAAATTCGCTGCTAGTAATTCTGTATTATAAAAGTCCAATAGTCTCGCTAAACTAGCTCTCACCACTTGAGTTTTATTATTAGCACCACTCACACTTATATTTACAGGGGGTAACGAATACGTTGCTTCTATTGAAGTACCCTCGCTGTAATCCATTTGATGCACGCCGTCCCTCGACAGGGTATTTTCAGTAGTCGTCAAATTTCCAAAAGCGGATTTTAATATAAAAAGCACTAAAAGTGCTTTGAGGGCCATAGTGGGCGCGTTCGATCACAATTTTTTTTTTATTAATATCGCTCACAAGTTCAAGTCGCGGTACTTGAGGAATGATTCTTCGTGCACCACTTGAATGTTATGTCTGTTCACATCGAGAACTTTCTCTTTCTTCAGAATGACTTACCATTTCTTCGATAACGGTCCCCTCTATATTTATATTACTTAATATTAAGGAAACCACGAATTTTAGACGTAATATGTCGCACAAATAGTGGATTCGGTTATACCGACGCGAAACAAAAACAGTAAGAATGTTATACAGGTGTCATCTATGAAGAAAGTTTCATAACACTAATTTGAAACTTGGAATTAATGGTTTATTTTTATTTTTAAAATTTATTTCAAGGTACGTTTATAGTCAGATACAGTCTTATCGTGCGGGTCATGCATACGATTCAACAAAGACATACTCACAGTTTTTGTTTTCTTTCATTGCGTTTAAATATAACTTCCAAATGAAATCCGTGAGATAAATAAGACAGACTTATGCAATTTTGACTAGAAAAAGAAGGATATGTATTTAGTTTTCAGCGATTCTAAAAAGTCTTTCACCACACCAGCAGAGTTTTTATTTAAAAATGTCAGTTTTGTCACTTTGACAATTCAAAGTGACAATATGAATAATAAGTAGCAATTTTCCGTTTTTTTTGTATCCTAAAGCAAAAAAATGGTACTTAGTTTGATGGATTATTCCGAGAATGAAGTGGCAATTCGTCAACCAGTGTAATCTCACATTTTGGTAACCTCTGTGTTTTCTTATTTGATACATATGGTTAGTGACCTTTGAACCCGCACGATAAAAGTGCCTTTGACTATACATCTGACACTTCTGTCAAGATATAAGTGTGAAATATCCGACATAAAATAGCAATGACTGTTATTAAAATCCCGAGGGATATTTCTATTTTATTTTCGGTTGAAAGTACTTCAACCTTTTTAAATTCGTTATGGCGTCTTTAAAAATCAGGTTGATCCATAGAGTAATAAATTATTATTATTATTTATTACTCCATGGGTTGATCTATTCATTTTTTATCAAAAGCGTTTAATAATCCGATTAATTCCGTATTTAATTCTAATTCTTCGTTGGGTGTTTTCGTAGACATAACTTTTTTAATATTTCGCATAAAATTTTGCGGCAAGCTTGACAAGTTATTTCGAAAAACAGCGGTGATACTTCTTTCAAATGTATTTGGGGTTTGTTAACATTTTTTATGAAATTATAGGTATATGGTATAGTTACGTATTTTATAACCACTTTTTCTGGTTGATTTCTACTACACTTTTGTACACCAATGGTAGAAGCAGATTTTATATTTTATCATTAATTCCGATATTCTGGATAGTATGAAGATATAGGTAGATTAAAATGAATGCATAAGTCAAAGTAAAACTGCGCTTTAAGAGTTTTAACAGGGAATCAACGGGACATTGTCGCCTGAATGGGCACCTGAAAAGCTCAAAATAGTGGAGGAAGAAGATTGCAGATATTGTGGCATGGAAGACGAAACCTCAATCCACATACTTTCCATCTGCACAGCACTCCAGAATCCTAGAACACAGTAGCTGGGAGATTACTGGATAGAAGAGGAACATTTACCTAAGTTGGAGCCTCTGTAGATATCCTAAAATTCTTCCGGGAAATAGGACTAAAGGAGCTACTAATTTCAGAGACTCCTCAGAAACTAAGTAGAAGTAAGGGGGCACAATAGATCTTTTAGGTCCCAGTGAATGTTACCCCAAAAATGCATCCATTCATACAATTTATTTTTGTACACACCTCACCATATGTTAGTTTCAAAAGAATATTGATTCCGAGTTTTTATTACAATGTTTTGATTACTAGACCACCGGCGACAATTTTGTGATGAGACGGTTCCGTTTGAAGAAAATGTTGCTTCAACGGAAAATATTATAGCTCTAATAAAAAAATGGGTGTTCAACCAACTTTCCTTGGATCAGAGCGCAGAATTCAAATCGAATATCATAATCCCATGTGTACAAATTGCGGTTTGTATGCATATTTATTACTTTTCAAAATATTTTCCACTGTGTATATCTTTACTTACTGAAGTAGTTTGGATTGCAGAGGCCCTTTTTTTTAATGACATTTTTAGATCTTCTACGACAGAAAGAATCAATTCAAATTTCAGTGTCTTCATTGGCAGCCCGTTTAAATTTATTTAATATTTTCGTTAATGTTGAATGCCTAATGTTTCTATGCTAATGTCTATTATTAAAAATATTTGCAGTCTCTTTATATGTTTTTCCGTCGACCGTGTACTACCTAACTAATAACGTTCTCAAAACTAGACAAAATTATACATTATAATCACCCCTATTAATGCTTGATTTCAACGATTTTCTGCAGGCAACCCAATGCACATCTTATAGGTATATTGACATTTTGTAAGCAACCAAACATACAATAGCGTCTTCAGAAAATGAATCCTAGTATAGAATACTTCTAGTTTTGACTGTTATTTAATTTCATTATTCTACAAAATTATATTAATTATTAGTTTTAAGACATCCAAAAAGAATTTAAGAAAAACGAATGTTTGTGACATTGGAACTATCGACCATCTCTATGACATTTCAATGTCATTATTTATTAATTCAGTATGATATTTACTGTCACATAGGTACTTTATGTCAGGGCACCCTAGATTGTGTTAAATTGTATCCTGTCAGAATAATTAATATGTAATGAATAAGTATAAGATATAATCACATAACCATAATAAATTGCTGTATAATGCATTTTTGAATATAAATTTTAATTCAAAACAAATTTACTTTATAACATTTTTCTGAATTGTAAAAAATAAAGATACTTTACTCTTGCACAAAATCCAAATTTTTCGACAAACCTCATATACTGCTTTAAAAAATTAATATTTGATGATTGCATTTTAACTTTTGAACCATGCAGAACTTTTTATCAAGAAAACCTTTTTTTCATAAAACCACTAATAAAAAAGTTTTTCATATGGTTCCAACTTAAATAGACACACTGTATAAGATTTTTATTTTTTGTGTTACTTTCATCAATACAGTGTAACAAGTAACACAGAAACACCTCATTTTGACTGCAGCTACAGTTATTTTTTGTCAAACTAATTCATCATTCCAAAGAATATCTAAAAACATTTTTATAACTTATATTACAAAATGTACATAAATAGAAAATATCATCTTCACAATTAACTTTATGTTCAAAAATATTATCCGAGTATTAGCTTCAAGAATATCATCAGTATGTTGAGAAATACTAGTGGAACTGAAAAAAGAAAAAAATTTAGTAAATCTAATTAATTCAGCAAAAACTTGAGTTATAAGGGTACAGTGATTTTTGATTCAGTTGGAATCTTCCTAATACATACAAACAGAAGTAATAATCAGGTCACAAATGTTGAAACCATTGTTTACATCAAATTGTATAAGTACTACTCAAATTACATCAGTTAAAAATATAATACAAGTAATGATAGTACCTCCTCGAATTTAGAGCATTAACTAATGAAACTACTTCGTTACCAAACCCTCTTTGGAGAACACTATTTACTTCTTTTATTTCAAAGTTAAATTTCACAAGTTTCTACCAAGATATTTTCCATAATGTATGTTTGATAGTCAGCAAATATTTATTTGAATAGTGTAAAAATAAACTCACTTCTAGCTACAGTTCTAATAGAATGGAAGAGAGTATAAATTTGTGATTTTGTTGAAGGGTTTTCTCCGAAACCTTGTATATTACTACCTCTGAAACTCCAGCCAACTGAAAACAAGATAAAAATATGAATTTGTTCAAAAAGTTTGATTATTTTACTAACTTTTACTTAAAAATCGTTCTTCATTTAAAATACAAACAGCGTTTAAAACTAATAAGGAAGCTTCAAATAAATTCCAAAGTGAAAATGCCACTGCCATGATATCGATTTATTATATATCAATTTAATTCGATACAATTAAATAAGAATTCCTAAAAATTTAAATAAATTGATAAGTATTATGTATTATCACTCAGAAAACCAAATAATAATATTTATGTCAGATGTCAGGTCAGCAATGTCAGCATGTCACGTCAATGCTGTCATGGTACTGTCACTGCAGTCAGTGCGTTCGAAAATGTAGTTGAACCACAAAATAACCTACTCACATATAAGAAACCCTTTGACTTTTCCATGAGAAGAAATACAATTTTTTACCAGAAAACGTATCGTTTCGTTCTGTTTTTAATTGTATAACTTCAAACGTTTTTTCATTTTACCTTTTTATATTTTTGTAAAGCGTAAAATGGATTAAACAATCCATTGCTGCTAGACGAGAACGATGATGATTTGGACGACCTATTGCATATTAAATGCATATTAAACCAAACCAATATCAAAGAAGAAGACCTGTAAAATAGCACTATTATAATAGAACTCTTTGGTCGAGATACGGATACGTTTAAGTATACGTATACGTCGTTCACTGAGATGTAACGGGTTTACACATGCGCAGTTCGTTACGTATACAGATACGTGAAAAAGACAAGAAGAAGAAGAAAAGAGAAGACAAGCTAAAAGTCTCTAATAGCCAATAGGTCGGTTGATTTTAACTAATATTTCAACAGTCCATTGCTACACTGCAATCTGAAATAAAGTGATGAGTAAGCACCAAAAAGAGATGCGTGATCTATCGATGCAACAAAATTTAATTAAAAAAAAAAGTTGGAAATATTGTTTGTCATGAAATATTGCCTCTATCAAGTGCTTTCAGAATGATAAGCCCATTAAGCTGTATGGTTAGAATCGTTTGAGACCGTGTGAGCTGCGTCTCTAAACGCTTACTCATTAAACAAAGACAGTTGGGGGGACTCATACCGATATCTCCCCTCCAAAAGAACTGTGATCATACCTATGAACAACTTATAGGTCAGTGACTGGGATAGTTTCACTCATAGAGTAATTAGATTTTTCTATGACTGTTGAGAAATGGACCCTTTTTATGTAACATTTTTGTTGAGTAACTGGATGCATTACACAAAACAAGCCACGCCCCGTGTGTAATGATCCATTACACACGACTATCTGGCCAATCACCGTCAAAGAATGCCATTACACACGACTATGTTCGGTGTAATGTTTGAATCAGACTCGCTATGAAATGTCATAATTTGACTTTGACAGTACCTATACCTACCTACCGAAGGTGATTTAGAGCTGACTTTTTATTAGAATGGATACAGAAAGTGAAAACAAATTCAACTGCTCAAATTTCACCATCAATATTGTAAGCAATAAATGAATTTTCATTGTAGCTTCCAAAATGGAATTGTTTGACATAAAGCATTAAGTTTATTAAATAAAATATTCTCTAAATATCTCGTTCGTTTGAATTGATAGGTGAACACTCAGTCATAGAAAAAGTATAGTATTCTACTTTCGTGTAATGGCTATTACTCACTCGAATGATTACGACGTTCGCCTGCGTCTCACGTCGCAAACTTCATTCTCATGAGTAATAGCCATCATTACACGCTCGTTGAATAATATACTATTCTCTATTGTTCCCTCTATCCAATTAGCTCAATGACTAAACGAAAAACCACGGTTGGTCGGTGGAAATAGTGGAAAAGCAGTGCCACTGCAACTGATCACTGTTGTTGATAAAGTTGACAAAAGCTTATGCTATTATCAGTTGTTCACAACACAGATTATTTATTTTCATTAAAACATGCTACATTATTTTATTAAACTGTGGTACGTACAGTCAGAGACAGAATTCCAGTAAAAAATAAAGGTTTATTCTTAAAAATACTATATACAGTCACTATTTACAAAAAGGCATATAGATTTGACAATTAGTTTGAAATCTAGAATCAGAATGGACACTTTTATTGTTGGGTCGTCACATCGATTTCTGTGTGGAGTCGGCGATATCTTCAATATATCTAATTGTGCCTCTTATAGAATTTGGGCGATGGGAGTTTCTGGTCGGTAACACTCTCTTAAAGGACTCATGTCCTCCACGACATTTAGAATGTCGTCTCTTTCCATGATTCTGGTTTGGAATATTTACTAACTGTAAACCTTAACCTTCATTATATCTCAGTATCTATATATTGACGGGGTGGGGCGAGGATGGGTTTTTGGTTTATTCTAAGGAGGGGTTAAATCGTCGTAGGCTTTGATGTGTGCTTTTACTGTACGATTATTTTGTGTGTCTCCTAATTGAAAAATAACTTTGGAGCATACTTTCGAATATTCTACAGAATCTCAGTAATTTATTCATTTGTTGGTTTTTCAGAGAAAATAACAACTCTTTCCAAGCCTTTTTTTCAACAGTTATCTAAACTCAAATATCTTCCAATAGATGATTATTTTGTTGTCTTTCATTGAAATAAATAATTGATCAATATCGGGACTTTTTGGTTATGAGAATATTGCTCAAAATTTATATTACAGTTTTCTCGCATTTTCATGGAAGTTTCAGGATAGGCACACATTTTTTCAAGTTTCATGTACAAATCATCCATGTTTTTATAAAGACATTCTGGTGGATATATTTCTGGATATACTAGAGAGTTAGGAACTAGCGGAAAACAACCACAATAAGCAGCTTCTAACCTAAAACAATAATTTTATTAATAATTCATTTGTTAATAATTAATTTTTTACATCAAGGTTCAAGATTCAAATGTGTGATCCTTTAGGACTATAAAACCTACAAAAATACTTACATAGATACTCCAAAAAACTCGTGTTTTGCTGTGGAAACTACAATGTGGCTATAAGAAAGAATATCATAATAACTACTTTTATTTTCTACATATCCAAAATGAAGAATTTCTTCAGATAACTCTTCTTTCGCTTTTTTAAATACATCTGGTACGTCACAAAACATTTCTCCAAGGATAGATATTTTAAATGGAATCTTTTGTTTTTTCAATTTCATTAAAACATTGAAAAAATCATCAGGACCTTTATCAAATTCCCATCGATGAGGCCAGACTATGTGTAACACGGATGTTGATTTTTGTTTAGAACTAAGTTCTGGATACAAAATTGGAAAATATACAACGTTACACTTCTTTATTATATTCGTTAATATATTTTTGGGTCTATGATCAGGTATAAGTTTTAAAATTTTAGGGACATTCTCTAGAAATGAATTCATGTTAAATTTGGAATTAAATAGAACGACGTCTGCAGTTAAACTGAAAAATAAAAGTTAAAATCAATAAACTTACCTACTACTTAAATAGATTGGAAATTTTACTTCAAAAATTGAATTATTACTGCATACTCAAAGATTTATAGAAAGCTGCACTTTACTTTAGTTATTATTTATACATTTTCAGTGAGAAAAGACTATGTCCTCTATATTTTGCATATAGATCTGTAAAAAATAATAGATAACAAACATGCAATCAGTTGGTCCAACACAACATTCAGCCAATCATACATGACCTCCACAAACATCAATGTTTGCATGAAATTACCTAATTTGAATAGCGGAAGTTCCATTCACAGAAATTTGTACTGCGATATCATTATTTATTTGAGGTTAACTTACATATTTAGGTAATATCTACATAGACTATGAAATGTTAGTTCATTTGTTAAAACGTTTCATCAGATTAATGTATAATTATTTGTATCAAGACACTTACCAAGTAGTTATTTCGTTAAATGCATATTGAACATCTCTTAATTTAATTTGTTGAACAGGATAAATTAACTGATTTTCATGAAAATAAACAACTTTTTTCAGCTGGGATAAATCAGGTCTTATGCCTAACAGTTCAGCTAAATTTAATACTGAGCTTGTGAACAATACTTTTTGTGTTGTTACTTCTGGGATTTTGTCATACAATTGGATTGCTCCACATCTTGCTCGCCAATGCCATTTTTTCGCTGGTAATGTTATTAATGAGTAATTGATATGTTTAGCCTGAAACCCTAATAATCGCTTATTAATTGTGTGTTTTGGTATAATAAAAGTAGTTAATATCTTCCAATATTGCATGCGAACGCATGATGGCATCTAACTATGAGACAAACTGGTAATTGTATGTGACATTAAATAATACATAATTTTAATGGGTAATAAATATTAACAATAATGCTAACCTTTTATTAAAATATCTATTAATGCTTTATGGGATCCTCCATAAAATGGTTCGATAATAATCACATCAGTAGTTGCTTCCACCTGTTCACCCCTATTAACATCCATGAAAATACTATATGAGATCTGAATTCTTCAAGTAAAAGAACTAGATAACTTTACATATTTGATATTTTTTAATTTCAAATTTCAAGTAATAGGTGAGGTTAAGTCTTCTTTTTTATAAGTCAAAATAATATATATTGTATGATCTACCCATTGGAATTGTTCCAAAAACGAGACCATTTTGGACCATTAGACTTTTTTTCTTTTCAAAACTATCACTTTCCAGTGATGGGTATTAACCGGTTAATAATTTTTTTAACCAGTCATTGGTTATTAACTATCAATTTTAAACCAAAAAAATTGTTTTCAAACAATCTGATTGATGTATCATCATCACCCATGTATCACCACAGAATACCTCAAAAAGGTATTCTGTGGTATCACCAAACCAAAGAGAAAATGTCATTTGTCAACTCAAATGCATAATTTTAAATTGAAAATATTATTGAAATGTGAACAGTGAATTAGAATGATTCCAACTGAAATATATCCTACATTGTTATTAACTGATAACAGCAATTATATTTTGTTCAAAGTAGGCAATTTTGTATCATAATAATACAATAATTTAAAACTGAATTTTTAGACGGCTATTTATTATGCTGAATCGGGTTTGAATGTTTGGTTTATTTCTCCTATGGTCTTCGACAGAATTCCAGAAAACATTTCACCCCCAGATAAAGAAATTTTACACTTAATCACATTCATGTAAGTATTTCCTACATTTTCTCAAACATTACTAACCATACTTTAATAAACTTTTTTTAGATATCTAAAAGACCATAAAGACTTGATAACTCATTTAAATGCAATCCACATGTGGCATAAATCCCCAACTGTAATAATTTTAGCTGGATTTGATACATACACTAACTTGCATGAAGAAAACTATGACCCAATATTAACTGGACTTATTTCTAGTACAATATTAGACAGTGCAGCAGTGTGTAGCAAGAAAAATAACAAATCTGTTTATATAATACTTACTACTAAAAAACCACCAGATGAGTACAAAAGTAGGATGATGGTTTTACATGACATGTATTTCCCTAATTTAATTCATAATATAATGGATGAAAATGTGATATTGGATGTAATTGTTGATTATTACAAAAACAAATAGTTTCTATACTTTTTTATTATAATACATTTATTAATATACAAAATATATATTTCTAATGAGTAAAAACAGTTATGTTTCAATTATCTTTAAAACCATTTAAGTATATCACTTAAAATACATCTCCACTGGTAAAAGATAGTTTTTCAAATAGATATAAGCTCTTAAGAAAGGCAATTTCAAATAAGATTATATGGTTCTACAACTTTGATGGCAACTATTCAAAATAATGTTTCTCTATAATATTTGTTTCATTTTTCTCCAAGAAACTTGGGATTTAAGCAAATCTTTGTAGGTATAATCATGTAAAATAGGTAAGTAGAATAGAGTTCAGTCTAAGGTCAGTGTGGCCAACAAAAAGTGTTTTTTTCTGACAAGAATGACAGTTGAGGTCTACCGTTCAAAACATAATATTTTGCATGTTTTTTTATCATTGTGAATATCTATTTTACTTTATTAAAGCGTATATCTTGAAATTTTAAATGACCTTTTAGATGAATACTCAACATATCGGTGGCCAATAATTCTAGGAACTTCTGGCAAGTCACCATTTCATTTCTGTTATTCGGTCACTACTTACGTCAAAAGTCAGTTATATTTATTTTTGTTGATATTCGTTCAATCGTGTATGTCCATTTTCGTAGCATTTCTAATTAGCTGTATCTCTATGCTTCTTATTACTTTTTCACTGACATTTGACAATTTTGACATAGCTAGTGACTGAATAACAGAAATGAAATGGTGACATTCCAAGAGTCCATAGAACTATTGGCCACTGATATGTTGAGTAAGCAGCTAAAAAGTCAATTTGAATTTCAAGATATACGCTTCGGGGGTGTATTCATCGTTTTAATAAAGCAATATAGATATTCGCAATGATAAAAAACATGCAAAATCTTATGTTTTGAACGGTAGACCTTAACTGTCATTCTTGTCAGAAAAAAACCACTTTTTGTTGGCCACACTGACCTTAAACTACATAAAAACGCTTGTATTTGCGAAAACCACTTGTCACTAGACGGCGCTGTCTGTAAAGGTGTTTGATGCTGTTTATTCTGTTTAGTTTTTTATGTATTTTTCGAGTTAGAGGTGTTTTTAGTGGTTTTAGCAGGCTTTTCTTTATTTCGGTTATTTTCTAAACAACAAAATTAATCACCTCTATTGAAGTTTGAAAAAAAATTAACAGATGTCGCCCACTTCGTAGTTTTCACCAATAGTTCCCGGATTAATTTCAAATGTATTAGAAAACTTTACAAATAATGCATGTCTGTACAAAATAGAATGAACACAACAACGCAGTTAAAAATTACCTTCAACAGTTTTTAATAATACATTAAGTTTTATCGCCTTTGATATTTTATTAATATTAGTAACATTTACAAAAACAGAAAACTTTTCATTAATAAAAATATTCAAGTTTAACTTACTACTCAATAAATGTTATGTACATTAGTCAAAATAGAGTCTGGTTTAGTTTTAAAAGGCACTTTCTTTTATAGTATCGTTCTGTATCGCAAAAATAAATTGTACAACACCCTTAGAGTCGATTTCAAATCCATATTAACCACATCTAAAAAATAAAAAATAATTATCAATATATTTACATAATTTCTTCACAAAAGACACCAAAAATTCAATAAATCTCACCCTCAGGTCTCGCTTTTGGTTTCTGTAGACCAACTTCCTCCATAAGTTCAAATGCAAAAGTAACGTTATGCACTTTTTGTTCAAATTCATGTGGAGTTAAGTGGAAGATATAATGAGGAACAAAAAAACCTTCCAATAAACCCATCAACATTATCAAATAAACACCATCATGGAACTGACTTTCAATTTCAGTTACTTCAAAATTCATCTTGTTTAGATGTTTGTTTACAAAAGTTACTAACGACTGAAATGAAAATTAAATTTACTGTGATATTTATATTTATTTAATTTATAGATTACCTTTTTAACAACTTGAAGTTTTTCGGGAGCATGATCGAATAATGTGTCAAAAGCATCTCTTTCACATCTCATACCAACATCATCATAGGCTTTTGTTAAACTTTCTCTGACCGTTTTGTGTATCAATCGTCCATTAGCTTTTTGAACTACTACAACTTCGACAGAAACATGTTCTGGTAACCTTACTGGAGGTCTAAAGTGTCTTGCTAAGGCTACCAATAAATGAGTTATAGCAACAATATTTTTAGAGTGGATAGATTCAACATTCCACTTGTTGTGTGATATTTTTTGAATGCCCAGCACCTAAATACATAAAATTATTAGTAAATAATGATCAAAATATATAAACAATTTACTCACTTTGTTAAAATGGTCAAGGACGACCATTAATTTTTGTTTCTGACCTTCTTCTGATTGAGTAACTTCGGGAACGTCAAATTTATCTCCTGTAAGTTTTTCAAGGAGTTTTTGCAATACTTGTCCATCATATAGATCTTCAGATAGATCCTGAACTATGATTCTTTGAGAAGCAAGTTCATCATTTATCCATTCTTTTAAAACATTAAGTAGCTCATAAAATTTAGGATCATCGTACGCTCTTGGTTCTATCATACATCTTTCTTCATTATCTTCTGCAACACCAAAAACATATTATAAAAACAAAACAACTAAGTGAAAAATAAACTTACCAAGATTATAGTCTTCGGGTGGTATGATAGGAGCTGTGGGACAACCGGGTGAATCGATTGCATATTTTCCTTCTGCTTGTACTTCTTGAACTGCGAAAAAAAATTGATAAATTTATTTTCTTCAATTGAATTCACCTTGGTCTATTTAACCGAAATGTCAACAATCACAACCATATATGGGAATGTGTAAACTTAGTTTAATTAAACTTAGAATATAACGTACCTTCCTTAATTCGTTTCTTGCGACCTAAAGTACCAATCTTATCCCAAATAGTTTCTTCTTTTTCACCTTTTAGAGGTACAGGGCGAGGAGATTTCGGTCGTAAAGTCGCCATGTCTTCCTTCTTGTAAGCTCCGCCTACCCTATTATAATCGTCCCCGTCTCTCTCGTGGGCGCGCTCTTTGTTTTTATTTTTGTACAAGGCTGAAAATGTCAAAGGTGTCAAAGATTGGCTGTGATCCGTTTTTTTTAGAATTAGTTCTACGTGAATAAATAACTTTGTCGTCTTTGTCTTAATTCTTTCGTACACATGAAAAAGAAATCAGAAATTTTGATCTTATGCTTCACAGAGCCAAAAACAAATGAAGTTCAAAAGGTCACATTTCTTCTTTTCTTCCACTACAGCCACTCTCAGTAATTTAGAGTGGCTTATCTGTAATGCGGGTTGTATAATTTCTCTATACTTGAAATAATTCTTCAGAAAGTAACATAATTACATAATTTAAATCTGTACAACGATTAAATAATAAGAACGCGTTACCTCTTAATAGACCCGTTGACTGTTCTGTGCCCTCATTATGCCTGTCATCTACATTTTCTTCTATAACTCGAATTCGTTTATCAGACTGTTGAGGTTTAAATGTATTTGGAGCAGAATATAGTTTTTCATCTCTGTTGAGGCCAACTACTATTTTTTTCATCAACTCATTTCTGAAATCATCGTTGGAACTTTTCACGTCTTTATCATCATAGTTTCTATTCTCCAAATTAATTGAAGTTTGATTTGAGGTTGGAGTGTTTCTGGATGTTTCTTGTGTCACGTCAGCTCTTCCTGTAGAATTTCCTAGATGTAGAATGAAATGGAATTCAATATATGAATTTTAGGAGACTACGTTTTTAATAGTTTATGTTATATGTAGATTTAAATCTCCACTACAGTGGTTTAACTGAATTTAAAATCATTTTGAATTAAACTATAAAAATAGATATCTACCTTCCAATTTTTTATTCAGCTGTTCTAGAAACTGATTGTTTTTCACAGCTGACATGCTATTTTTAACATTCCTTCCATCGTTCGTCTCTTCGTTTCCTGCTTTTTCAACTGCATTTATTGTTCCAAAATCTGCAGTTGGCGTGATTTTTGGTTTGGGAGTAATTAATGGCTTATCATTTACATTTGAAGATTTTTTCTTGCAGTCGACTATTTTAGGAACATCGCTTTTAGCTTCTTTGAAAAATTCTTCTTCCTCCGAATAAGGAGAAGGTGATAACCGCGTTTCAATGGAACACTGTCGAAATAAAATTTCACTTAAAGGTTTTTGAATTGCGTCTTCTTCGTCCATTTTACCGAAAACTAAACGATACTCTGAGATATTCAATTCGCTAAATCATGATGATATATAATATGGAGGTAAAGTTCCGGAAGCACATTTCCGTCTGATAAGAGCGCAACCACAAAAAGAAACATTGATTATCTTTTCGATGTACATAAAAGCAAATACAGGTGTAATATTTATCTTTAGAAATGCACGATGTCTTATAAGGAATTGCCAACTAACTTAGTAAACTGGCTTATTTTTTTGTCCAGGATACCATAAACTAAAGTGTACAAAATACTCAAATTAGAATTTATCCGCTTTTATTCCATTATTTATCATTCTCATACATAACAATAAAATTAGTTGTTTATCATTTTCCTATACAAATTTTAGATAGTTCACCTTATCTGTGACCAAAAATCAAAAATAATTACCGCGACTTTTTCCTTACGTACAAAGTTCAGTTCATACCTGTAGCCAAGGTAGGCGCTAGTGGTAACTTTATACCACAGAATGCCAATCGTTTAAAGCTCTTGTCTCTGGTTATAGTGTGTAAAAAAGAAGAAAGTACTGTAGGTGGCACTGTAGTAGACTGTAGTCCCACTGGTCCCACTCCCCAGAACAAGAAGATTAAAAATAATAAAGCTGCTTTATAATTTCTTAGTTTTTTTTACAAAATGAGCGAAGATATACAAAGAAAGTTACAAAATGAATTAGATAACTTCAAAAAAACTCAAAAAGGCAAGTATAAATTTATTATGAACACATGACGATATAACCTTAAATTACTTTTTAGAACTGCAAAAAACGATTCAAACAAGACAACAGTTGGACGGGCAATTAAACGAAAACGACGTAGTAAAACAAGAATTAGATCGACTCCCGAGCGATGGTAAAGTGTATAAATCCGTAGGAGCAGTTTTGATCAAAACTGAATTGGTTGAAGCTAAGCAAAATGTCAGCAAAAGAATGGATTACATAAGTAAAGAAATAAAACGAATTGACGAACTAATTAATACACTCGACAAGAAACATGATGCACACAGAGAAGCTCTGCAGAAACTGCAACATCAGTTCCAGCAAGCCCAAGTTAAAGCTGCTCTTCATGCTTAATGTTAATCTCATGCTCCTGAATCTATTTATACATATTTCAATTTTGAATTATTATTCTAAATGCTTATTAAATTTTTTTTACTAATTCACCAATTAGAATCTAGTTTCAATATTTCCATGCTATTAACAGGCAGGAGAATGGTGGGAAAAACAATTCTCTCTACTTTTGGAGGTGGTTCACAGACAAATTCAAAATTGGATGCCCAATCAAAGATAGAACTTGGTGAGAGTCTTGGAACAGTACGCAACAGTTTTGCCATTGATCTGTGCTTCAGGTGAAATCTGGAGAATAGGCCAATAAAATTATTTTTTGACTACCAGACTGCAATAAGGGTGCTGCACTTGAAAGTTGCAATTCAAAATTGATTTGGAATCCGAGGTTACGAAACCAACTGAGTGAAGTCAACAAAGTTGCCTTGATATATACATTCTTGTGTTACAAAGTAGTGAACTAACTTGCATGGAAATGTCATCCAGATCATAGGCCTTGGGGACCCAGACTGGAAATCCCTTTTAATATGGCAGAGACATATCTCTGAATAGCAAGAGGAAGGCCTTTGCCAAACATAGATTGGGAAAAAAGGCTTTCAACTGAAATTCTCACAGAGCAAGGCAGGCTAATCTATTATCTGGGAAGCATAATGTCTGTAGATGAATGGCTGAAATATGTGACTTGTCACGCAAACTAAACAAATGTATCACTAGTGTATAAATATTTTGCATGGAAATGAGAACAAATAAATAAAAACAATGGGAATGGGAAATTTTTATGAATAGGAACAATTTTTGATCATAAAACTTCTTTTGCAATTGGGGATTATTGGCAGTGACTCAAAAACTGTCCAGAAATATACTTTTATATTTTCCAACTATGTATCATAATTTTACAATAAATTAATTATTCTGTGTTCATACATCTGTCCAAGGATACCTCGGATATTACATACAAAATATGAAAATAAGATATTGCTGAAATAAACCAGTTTATTACTTGATTCGGCAACAATGGTTGGTGGCATGTATCTATAACAAATCTAACGATATGAGACTAGTGAAACTGTAAAAGGCATTCACATCACTCCACATCATCTTCTTGCAAAGATGCACTGGGAGTACTACTTTGTGCCTTCATTAAACGAGGTGCCACAGCTGGCAGTCTTTGGATAAGTAAGTGGAACACATTTGGTTGTAGTGTTTGTTGCAAGACTTGTAAAAGATCATTTGGTTGTCCGCAAACAGCGACTGCATTGCCAAGATGGTCGACTCCATTTTCAAGGTCGCCTGCTGCGAGTAATTCTTCGCCGAGTTGGATCTCTTGCAAAAAGAATCTTTGTACTGCTTCATGATCTTTCATATCAGGAAATACAGTGTTTGTTCGTTTACCAGCTGATGCGGCTGCAGCTCTTCTATTACGTCTTCCTAGAAAGAATGAATGTTATAAAACAACATAACCTAAATAATTGGAGTTACTTACTTTGTCTCAATTTCTTTTTAAAATCTGGGTCATTGTGCCTTTGGTTGTCAAAGTAAATACAATATCCTAAAAATAAAGTGGCTGACACACCAGCACATATACCTATGACGGCCTTTGGAGATACCATTTCCAGTTAATTTTCAAAATTTCTAAAAGACTTCACTCAAACGCCAGCTTCCATCACTCTACTAGCGCAAAGAAAAAATGAAATAAAATTGTACAGGAGATGGCGTAACTGTTACTTGCCAATGACATCGATAGATTTAGTCAACTTTTAGCGCTTAAAAAACATACACAAAATGTTTATCTATGGACTAACCTTTATACTTCCGATTTATTTATATTTCCACAATAATAAACTAAGCGAAAATAAAAAAAATGTAATTTAATTACCCAAGGGCCAATCACCATTATTCAATAAATATAAATAAGTAGATTGTTGTTATTATGGTGGTCTTTATCTATGATCTGGTGGAGTCATAGAGTAATTCGATTCTCTTTTCCTAGCTGCGGTGTTATACCATTGACATATGAACGAGCGCATCCATTATCTATAGATTTATGATATTATCCATTATCTATGCATATATGTCAATGGGAAATACCAAAACAAATACTGCTGTGAATAGTGAATAATTTTTTAATATGGAATATGTGGAAAAAACTGCAAATGATTATTCAAAGTGTTGTGATATTGATATAGATTCAAAGGTAAATTATTTTATTACAATTTAGGCGAAGTAAATTTATGATTTAAAACCAATACAGAAAGAGTGTACCTATACATTTTTTAGTTAAAACCAATTAACAAATCAGTTGATGAGATGTTGGCAAGACTAGAAGAATTCCAAACTATGATGTCTTTTGTTGTTCAAGACAGGAAGGATTATAATGATATTTTAACTTCTGTACCCAAATATAGAGAAGAATTTGATACACTTTGTAATAAAATAGATTCAGTTGAAAAACTTACTTCCCACATTAAATGTAACTTAGATGAGCTAGAAAATGAAATTGAAAAATCAGAACTAAGCTTAGGCTGTACTGAAAAAACTACAAAGGTCACCCAAATGTTTACTCCTTTATTTGTAAGTTGAATTTTATTTAGTCAATTATGCTGATATTTATTGTGTTGTAGCTTTGTAAACAAGCTGATATATTTGACCATCTAATTTGTTACAGAAAAAGAATGTGGACAAAAAACAATCTACCCAAAGTACAGAATTATTTAGAACTGAGGATTATTTTGAGTAATTCTGGATTGTAGGGAAAAATATATTCATTATATACAAATACAACTGCATAAAAAATAATTTATTGAATAAATAAAATATAGGTAGTTACACATAAACAATATTTACATTAAAATTAATTTAAAATTATTTATTACTCAATTCATCCAAAGTTTTCAAAATGGTGTATGAAATATGGTAATTTTCTTCCAATATTAACTTCATCACAAGCAGACATCACACTTTTAGTAAGAGGCCTAGGTCCACAGCTAAATACTCCAATCTTACTCACCTAAAGGGTATTTGTTTAGTACTTCTGTTGTTTTGAAAAAGTTATGTACTTACGTAACTGTGGCGCTTTTGGACAAATTTCAAAAACGACGTCATATCCGGTCGTCCAAAATGATTGACAGCTTTCAATCCAGTAAAAATGGATGTTTTCGATAGTCTTTGGAAGTGGTTCTCGCATATATACAACATGGTTGTTCGTAAATCAAATTTATGGAAAAACTGTGTTATGAATATGTGAATTTCTAGAACGTTTGTTACATCTTTCTTTTCTACATCTCTTAATACATCAATGAACCATTCAAAATGTTTGTGAGAAGGACATATCCATAAAAAGTAAACCTAAAATAATTGTTACGTCGTCATACAAGCTAAATCCTTCTGAAATTGAGTTTGTACTGAATATAATTCAACCTGAACAACCTACCTTTTTACACGCCATACCCGAATATCTATTGGTAGAAGTTCCAAAAACTAGATCATTAAGAATAGAAGCATACGGGGTAACACCAATACCACCCCCAACCATAACAGCTACTTCGAATTTGTACCAGTCTTGATTCCCTCCTCCAAATGGACCTTCCAACAAAATTTTCGGTTGATCTTCCGGATTGTAATTACACGGATCAAAATAATTACGCAGTTTCCACGTCCAAGGACCTACAACAGCCATACAAGATGTCTAATACATTCGTTTAATTTCGAATATTTTGTTACCTTGAGCTTTAATGTGGCACGACAAGAAGTTCTCATGCGGCGCCGATGTTAACGTAAAAGAATGAAATTCGTAATTAAACGCAGTACAAGCCAATCTAACCCATTGACCTGATAAGTATTTTAAATTCGGCGGGCGATAGAACTTTATTTTAATAACATCAGATGGTAACAGCTCCGTTTCCAATACGCCTAAGGGAATGTATCTAGTTCTCAAGCTGACTACCTACAACATACGTTGAAAATTTTGACACACGTCATTTGTCACTTGTGCCAACATGATAGTTTAGACGCACGTCATTGGTGTCAACATGAAATGACGTTAGCTTTGACACACGTCGCCTGTCAGTAGTGTTAAATAGATACTTTACCTTATCCAGAGTGAATATTATACCAGGTACGATGAAAAATATCCAAAATCTAGGAGCTCCGGTGATTCTCGCTAAACCATGTATCAAACATAGAATGTAAAAGACGATGTATAAGCTGTGAGTGAACCAGAAAAATTTATAAGCTTTTTGTCTAATTGTAGGGTGTGCAAATACGATTATTATGCTCATTATTATGAATAGAAGTACCCCGGTAACACCTGGAATAAAAAATATATCCAATGCTTGATATTAGTAAGTTTTATATAGGGTGTCAAGTTTAAAACTTACAATAATGTATCTCGTGAACGAAAAGAAACATTAGAGAGAATCCCATAAGCTCCACCTACAAAAAATAAAATAGCAACCCCCTACTTGTGATACGTCGCTGGAAAGCGTTGGTAATATCAGGTGGCGGTAAGTGTAGACATAGGGGGTTCTCTCTCTGGTTTTTATTTTCCCATCTCTACCCTAGAAACGGTTTAGATTGATGCAGCCAAGGAATACTATAACAATCGAAAGGGTCTCTTGCGCAGCTTTTGTGCGCAGTGACAGTCTATCGAGAATAGGATCACATTTCGACGTTGCCTAGATTGTTGTTTCTTTTTATCTCGTTAGGAAGCTGTTGCCAGCTCTAATTTTAGGATCACAACTTTCAAGTGTCATTTAAATTATGTCTGACATAGATCAATAAAGGAGCCGACGGAGAGATAGGAGTATTCCGTGATACAGTCTACTGTAAGTTTTAAAATAGACACCCTGTATTTTTATATTCACCTGTTATTGTTTGGAATATCCAAAACGTAAATCCGGGTTTATAATCCGACGGGAATCTAACTTCGTTTGTTAAACATTTCAAATTGTCTATCGGTTGCGTAGACACGTGGTAAAAGTTAACGATATGTCCAATGGTGTGTAACAGAGAAAAGAATAGACCCGTACAAGCGGCGATTTTGTGAAATTGTATGTTTGCGTCTAACGGAATGTATTGATGTATGGAGAATTCTTTTAATTTCGTTATTAAGTTTCTGGACATTGTCAATAATAAAATGCTGTAACAAAAAGATAAGGATGCCGCCGAGCCTCTCGTTATGGCTATTCCTACACCCATTATATGTCGTAGGTCGGTGTGTTCCGTCATGAAGGAGTAATCTACGAAAATTCATAGTTATAAAAAAAGGAATAATGAGCAGTCATAGGAATGAAAACACAATTAAATGATCCCCTTGCAGTCATAGAGATTAAAACACAAACAAATGAACCATTTTTGAACGCCATGAGTAGATGGAAATTTTTACAAATAAGTTCATTCCTTTTAAAAATTTTAACGTAGGTAAGCCCATGTTAATTGGAATTTTTCACAACTGAATTAAACCCTTTTAAAAATGTTATCGTACGCACTTGTTGAATGGGAATTTTTACAACTCCCCATTTGAAACATTTATCGTATACTCATGATTTAGAGGTTGAAAGGATTTTTTTTGAAATAAATTAATCTTCCCGACGTACGCCCATGTTAAATAGCGATTTTCATAACTAAGTTAACTCCTTTCAATAATTTTATCGTACGCCCTTGCTTGCTGGATATTTTTACAACTAAATGAACCCCCCTCCTAAATATTTTCGCACGCCTACGAAAAAAGAAAATTTTCACAAATAAATTAATTCCTTTATGAATATTATCCCCCTTTTAAACATTTATCGAACGCATATGATATAGAGGGTGAAAGGAATTTTTTTCAAGTGAATTAATCCCTTTCAAAAATTTCAACGTACGCCCATGTTAAATAGATATTTCCATAATTAAATAAACTCCCTTTAATAATTTTATCGTATACGGCCTTATTTACTGTATAATTCATCACTAAATCAACCCCCTTAAAACATATTATCGCACGCCTACGAAAAACGGAAATTCCCACAAATAAGTTAATCCCTTTATGAAAAATTTTATCGTACGCACTTGCTGAATGAGAATTTTTGAAACTAAATTATCCCCTTTAAAAACCTCTATCGAATGTTCATGATATAGATAGAGGGTGAGAGGAAATATTTCCAAATAAATTAATCCCTTTCAAAAATTTCATCGTAAGCCCATGTTTAATAGAGATTTTCATAACTAAATTACATTAATTTTATTGTACGCCCTTGATTGTAGAATATTATTACAATTAAATCAACCCCCTTCAAAAATATTATCGGACGTCTACGAAAAAAGAAAATTTCCACAAATAAATTAATCCCTAAAATTTTTATCGTACGCACTTAATTGTTGAATGAGAATTTTTGAAACTAAATTATTTCCTTTTAAAACATTTATCGTACGCTCATGATATAGAAAATTGAAAGAAATTTTCTTAAATAAATTGACCATTTAAAAAAATTTTATCGTCGTCCATTGTCCAAAAAGATATAGTCGAGGCGCAAAACGTCATCAACACATAAGTTTTGCCATATTCAAAAATTTTCAATTCAAAAAAACTTATTAAAACTGAAAAATTACTTACGTATAAATCTTTCTACGAACAATAAAATGGTAACAACGTAGAATACGAACAAATAAAAGATATTTTGTCGATTTTCTTCCAAAAAAGTTACTAAAGTATCCCATTTTAATCGAATGAAATTTTTTTTGTCATCCAAACTGGGCTCTATGTGAAAACTGGTCATTCTAGCTACGTTCGTGGAGGTGTCTAGGAAATTTTGTTTTGCTCCTTTACAATCTAAACCAATGGCTATAAAATCACCTTTATATTCTTGCATCAACACTTTAAAGTCCGAGTAAGTTAAACAATATTTATATTCGAGACCGGCGTCCTAAAAAAATAAATACCTTGAAACACCGCCACCTGTCTATCATTTTAGTAAATAAGTAGATAAACTAGAGCTAGCTGGTTTACTGAATTGAAATTGAAACTTTTTTTCGCCGCCAACTTTGTTTTTATCGTAAATTGGGACTAACGTGTTTTTCATCGTGACTTGTTACCAACTTTGTTTTATTTTTAATCGTGAAATGGGACCACCTTTGTTTTTCATCGTGAATTGGAACCAACTTTGTTGTTCATCGTGAATAGAGAACATAGCTAGCTTCTCATGGTGAACGGGATCAACTTTGCTATGATCGTAAATTGGAACCTATCTTTTATTTCATCGTAAATTAGTACCCACTTTGTTGTTAATGATGAATAGGAATCAACTTTTGGTTTCAGCTTAAATTGGAGCTAGATTTGCTTTATTTTTAATCGGGAAATGGGATCACCTTTGTTTTTCATCGCGAATTGGAACCAACTTTGTTGTTCATCGTAAATAGAGAACATAGCTTCTCATGGTGAGATGGGACCACCTTTGTTTTTTCATCATGAATTGGTACCAACTTAGTTGTTCATCGTGAATAGGTAACATAGTTCTTCATCGTAAATTGGGAGCCACTTTGTTGTTAATCCTCAATGGGAATCAACTTAGGTCTCAGCGTGAATTGGGAACAACCTAGTTTTATTTTTTATCGTGAAATGGGACCACCTTTGTTTTTCATCGTGAATTGGAACCAACTTTGTTGCTCACCGTGAATAGAGAACATCGTTTTTCATGGTGAACGGGATCAACTTTGATTTCATCATGTATTGGGGCCAATCTTTTATTTCTTCGTAAATTTGGACCCACTTTGTTGTTAATTATGAATGGGAATCAACTTTTGGTTTCAGCGTAAAATGGGACCAGCCTTGTTTTATTTTTTATCGTGAAATGGAATCACCTTTGTTTTTCATCATGAATTGGAACCAACTAAGATGTTCATCGTGAATAGAGAACGTAGTTTTTCATGGTGAACGGGATCAACTTTGCTATCATCGTAAATTGGGTCCAGTATTTTATTTCGTCGTAAATTGGGACCTACTTTGTTGTTAATTATGAATGGGAATCAACTTTGGTTTCAGCGTGAATTGGGACCAGCTTAGTTTTATTTTTTATCGTGAAATGGGACCACCTTTGTTTTTCATCGTGAATTGGAACAAACTAAGATGTTCATCGTGAATAGGGAACTTAGTTGTTGATCGTAAATTGGGAACCAATTTGTTGTTAATCGTCAATGGGAATCAACTTTGGTTTCAGCGTGAATTGGGACCAGCTTTGTTTTATTTTTTATCGTGAAATGGGACCGCCTTCGTTTTTTATCGCGGAATAGAACCAACTTTGTTGTTCATCATGAATAGGGAACATAGTTTTTCATGGTGAACGGGATCAACTTTGATTTCATCGTAAATTGGGGCCAGTCTTTTATTTCTTCATAAATTAGGACTCACTTTGTTGTTAATCGTCAATGGGAATCAACATTGGTTTCAGTGTAAATTGGGACCAACTTTGTTTTATTTTTATCGTGAAATGGGACCACCTTTGTTTGAAACCAACTTAATTCAGGTACGCAGGACCCTGTCCTGGAATTTGTAATTTCATGACCATAAAGCTCATAATCAATACAAGTAAGTGGGTTCAATTAAAATGCGATAAGAATTTTTCCCAGCCCCAAGAGCCTAGTTCCAAGTCAGTAATATATTGGAACTACAGTCCCTCGAGCCTTGGAAGACTCCTTGTCCCATTAGAATTGTAAACCTCGGGGCTTCATGGCCCCAAATTTTTGGTAATGGTTTTCACCCCAAATTGTTGGTTCCCAAATAATCCCACGTATTTGTTTATGGATTATTTAGTCAAATAATTTCAATCCCGGGGGTGTTTTGTATACAAACTAAATTCGTTCCAGTTTACCTTAGTCCCAATTAAGGGCCTACTTAGTTTATCTACTAAAATAAAGTGACATTTTTTACCTGGAACATTCCATCTATGAGTTCCGTGACATGATCGTCTGATAAACTGGTGGTTCTAGCGATTTCCACTAGAGATCTCAGCATTTCTGAAAATTCTTCTTTGTCTATGACTCCGTTCCTATCATTATCGCACATATCGAAAATAATGCGTAATTTATCTTCGGTTGCTCCTCGTGAAAAAAGCACCACGGTATCTAAAAATTCCTAAAAAAACACATATCGTTTAGTAAGTACTGAATTTAGTTAAATCCAACGTTACCTGAAAAGATATTCTTCCGTCTTTGTCCTTATCGACAATATTAAACATCTTTGTAACGAAAATCGCGTCTGGTTTCATACCCAAAGCGCTAGCGAATTCGCTTTTTGTCAAAGACGTTCTCATTACTGTCACGACTTCTCCGTCTATGTTAGAATCGGATCTTCGCCGTCTTTCCCCGGGTCTTAGACCGAAGGTTAAAGCGTACGCCTCTCTGAAAAAATGTTCCAATTTCTTTTCGCGTCTTTGACGCGTTTCGGCCTTGGCTAACAGAACTTCTCTTACAATCTGTAACAGTAAAAAAATTCATTAATTACAACCTATTAAATTAATTTCGCGTACACCACTGGAAAAAATTCCTCAAATAAAAGCCCTTTGTAAGTATATATTATTACTGGAAAAGCTTCTTAAGAAACTCAAAAATATTTTTGCATACGCCACTGGCCTATCTTACCTGCGTAGAGAAGATAGTTTTTTTATTTGCATTTAAAAACACTTCTAATTTATTCATAAACTTCTTTTTCGCCGCTACTGATTCCAACTCCAATACCAAATCGTAATCTCTCGGTACGTGTATCAAAACGATCGGCTTTTTATTCGACGTAACATTCAGTGATTCTTCTATCAAAATATTATCCACTTTATTCAAATTGATCGTTCGCAATTTTTCCCCTTTTCTCTCCAATACGTGTATCGCTACGTCCGGACCGAATTTCACTTTGACCACTCGCTTGTGATTGGCGTGTAGCCATTCGGTCACTATCATCGTATCCACTTGTAATTTTACATTGCCGTTTCGAAGTTCTTCTTGTTTTATCTTCAAACGTCTTCTTTTGCGGTTCTGTAATTTGACTACTCCGTAACCGGCGCCTGCGCATAAAATCGGAACGAATCCCAGAAAAACGCATACGTAGATGTAGACCAATTCGTTTCCCTAAAAAAATATATGAGTGTTTAAATGGATGCGAATAATCTACATTTCCCCCATTTTATAAGCAACATAAATTTCAATAATTTACAACCACAACACTCTAATCGCTAATAGAGGAGTTCAGTGTAAGGTCAGTGTGGCCAACAAAAAGTTTTTTCCGACAAGAATAACAGTTAAGGTCTACCATTCAAAACATAAGATTTTTGCATGTTTTTTATCATTGCGAACATCTATATTGCTTTATTAAAAGAATGGATACACCCCCGAAGCGTTTATATAGAAATTTAAAATTATTTCTTAGCTGAATACTTATAACATATCGGTGGCCAGTAATTCTAGGAACTCTTGTTATGTCATCATTTCATTTCTGTTATTCAGTCACTAGTTATGTCAAACGTCAGTTATATTTATTTTTGTTAATATTCGTTTAATTGTTTATATCCATTTTCCATCAGATTTTTGTAGCATTTCTAGTTAGTTGTATCTCTATTCTTCTAATTACTTTTTCCATTAACATCTGACATAACTAGTGACAGATAACATAAATGAAATGGTGACATGCCAAGAGCTCCTAGAATTATTAGCCATTGATATGTTGAGTATTCAGCTAAAAATTCATTTTAAATTTTAAAAATTTTTCTTTTTGAATGGTAGACCTTAATTGTCATTCTTGTCAGAAAAAAACACTTTTTGTTGGTCACACTGACCTTAGAATGAACCGAATGAACTCCTCTATTTTAAACAATAGTGATACCTCAAACTATTCACGTTTTGTGGTACCGTTGCCAACCCAAAAACTTTTATTAAAAAAACAATAACAAGCATTAATGCGTATGTCCCACAGCCGACACGAAGTGCACTTTAAAGTGAAGGTTTGCAGCTCACATAAATTTAGACTTCAACTCTGACGCCAAATTGCGTTGTAAACGTTCACACTGAAATAGATTTGCTTAGCTTGCGTGCTACTAATAGACGAAGGAAATGCTGCGATTACCTTCACGTATTAATCATTGCCTCAATAAGTGTCTATTAATTCGAAGTCAATGATAGTCCATACTTACTTCGAAATAATCATAACCTGTAATCATTTTACATGGTTCCATTTGCGAAATATTCAACTGCATGGGCTGAGGACAAGGATCACCGTGCATCCAGAAGAAGACATTTTTCTGTATCGCTTTTGGATCAATACTAGTACTATTAATAATTACATCGTACAAACTTATCTTTTTTATTTCTTCGATCTCTTTTTGTGTGAATACCCTAAAATAATAAAATAGTTAAAGCATCGAGTGATAACAATAACCATACATAGGTAATAACCACAAAATATACTACCACTTGCTATTGTGTGTCTTATAAGTTAAATTTTCCTAAGTCATATCCAGTTCTTTTGGTATTATTATTGGTCGAATAAGTGGTAAATGCATGACAAACATTTACATAACCTCTAACTTTAACATAGAAGAGCTGCGCATGCCGGACATGTTAAGTATTAAGCGCTTTTTTAACTCTGTGTTCTAACAAAATCACTTACACAATAAAGGAGTTCAATCAAAGATAACAGAATAAAAATATAAGATGTTTCACTCCAAGGCGGTTTGATTCAAGCTGCTGTCCGAAACGGACACCGCTCTCATAAATCATTTTTACGAATCGGCTTTGTTGTCAATAATTAGACCGGTAGGTACCAGAGAAGTGCGAAAAGCATCTTATCAATTTTATGATACTTATTGGTAATCTAGCGGTTATTTATCACAAATTCAATTAAATATACTCATTAGCCACCAGAATAATGGGGCCACTGAAACTTTTATCTTTAAATTAGACACCGTGTATTTTTTGGAATCACAAGGTAAAAACAAAAGCAGCTGCAGGCAGTGCCGTACCTGGGGTGGCGAACGCCTGCGTGCAAGAATAATTTTGCGCGCCCTTATATACCTACTACGCTTAAATTTTGATGATAAGGCCAATTTTCATAATCACTTTTAGTTGAAGGTTTAAACCTCAAGAGTAGCGAATAGTTGAATTTGGCGCCCCTTAAATTAGGCGCCTGCGTGCGGGGCTTTCGCTGCATACCCGCCAGGAACGACACTGGCTGCAGGATACATTTATCAAAAAATCTCATGAATGTTTTAAAATATTAAGTTCGGAGTATATGTGCTAAATTCAATCTATTGTCTTTCAAATCTTTCAATATAAATTTGAGAGTAAAATAAATACGGACTATGGTATATTAATATGATTTTTTGCTTATTTTAATAATTAATTAATACATTCAAAAAATATATACAACATAAACATAAAGCCAACACCGTTCTAAAATAACAGTGCTTGACGGGCGACGTCCCGTATAATATGCCAAATTGAATGCAAGTAAGGACATAGCGACATACTGTACCATGGCCCTAGCCTCCAAGTCACCAGACAGTTACCAGCGGCATCAATTCTTTGATCGATAAATGTGAACAAGTGAAATATCTTATATTTTTATTCTGTAATCTTTGGTTCAATCTAAGGTCAATATGACCAACAAAAAGTGTTTTTTCTGACAAGAATGACAGTTAAGGTCTACTGTTTAAAACATAAGATACTGCATGTTTTTTATCATTACAAACATCTCTATTGCTTTATTAAAATAATGAATACACCACCGAAGCGTATATCTTAAAATTTAAAATGAATTTCTAGCTGAATACTCAATATATCGGTGGCCAATAATCCTGGCAAGTCACCATTTCATTTCTGTTATTCAGTCACTAGTTACGTCAAATGTCAGTTATTTTATTTCTGCTGATATTCGTTTAATTGTGTATGTCTATTTTCGATAAGATTTTTGTAGCATTTCTAATTAGCTGTATTCTATTCTTCTAATTACTTGTTTCACTAACATTTGACAGAACTAGTGACTGAATAACAGAAATGAAATGGTGACTTACCAAGAGTTCCTAGAATTATTAGCCACTGATGTTGAGTATTCAGCTAAAAAGTATTTTTAAATTTCAAGATATACGCTTCGAGGGTGTATTCATTATTTTAATAAAGCAATATAGATGTTTGCAATGATAAAAAACATGCAATATCTTATGTTTTAAACAGTAGACCTTAACTGTCATTCTTGTCAGAAAAAACACTTTTTTTTGGTCACACTGATCTTAAGCTGAACTCCTCTATAGGCATGGTAAGTGGATCTATCTAATTTGGTTATAGCAGCCATAAATGCTAAAATGACAGTTAAAAATAAAGGCTGTTCTAAATGGAAGGGAAAGTGTCGCTTCTTTATAAGTGAATATTGATTTGACTCATATATATGCATATGTAGTTTCCACGTGAAGTGAAATAAGTCACCTAACGAATCCAGAACGGTTCGCGATTGTCCACATAAAAAACATAAACTTACCCGTTTTCTAAATTTTCAAACCAAAATCTATCTGCGTCTCTCAAACGTTTAAACTGTTCCAAAATAACTTTGGTGAACAGCTCTCCAGGTTTTCCATAACTCTCCAGCATTCCTCCGATATAAACGTCGATGTTATCGATATCATTATCGTATGCAGCTACTAGCGTTTTCAGAATATCAGGACGTAGTTCGAAAAGCTTCGGGTTAATATCGGACCAGTTTCTATACTTAGCTAAACCATAGGCGGCTCGTATAGTGTTATAATCAGAAAGTCCGTTGTCTCTACCGCGCATTATGTTGATGGCACCCAGATCTCGTCGAGAAAACTCCATCGGACCGAAAAGTTTGTCTCTGACGTCCGAGCATAGAACTGAATCTTCCCGTTCGGATAATTGAGAAGTCATTCCCATCAGTATTTCTTCTATAGAGTTGTTTGTTAAAACTTCCTATAAAAATAATATAAATTTCCTAGTTGGAAGGGATACTTGCCACCAAAATAAGAACTAAGCTATTTTGGACGACAGAAGTGAAAACACAAATAAACAAACTCTTTTCAGAAATTTATGTTACGCTCGTGGTTTATGGAAACCTCAACCACACCACTAGAATAAAAGAAGTGTCTAAATGTAGAGCTCTTAACCGACGTTGTCACATTTATAAAATTATATATAAAACAAACGTGTTTCTCAATAGCTATAGGTACTTACGCTGGAATCCCACCAGGTCGAGCAAAGTCTTAGAGCGATGTCACCTATTGGAGTTTTCTTGAAGTTACATCTGGAGTCTCTTCTGTACAGCCCCGGTGGTATTAAAGAATGTCCGAATCGAAAAGCGGCGCTTTGGAATACGTGAGTTATACCAGGGTGGATGTCTGGATTGTAACCTTTATAAGGAGGTAATTCTTCTTCCAGAAATGCTGGAAGGTACTCGTAAGCTATTATGTTCTGTAAAAATCAATTATGTTTTTAGAAAAATGAGTGTCCCAGAGCTTTTCACACCGTTTTTTTTTAAGGAACATCGTGTTTGGTATTGAAAAATTAAGAGATTTTTATTCTACATTCTACTCCTTTTTGCAGCTCAGTATGCAAGTCAAGCCAGTTAAGGTACCTATTCTAAAAAATATCAATTTATGTTTAAATAAAAAAAACAATATTCAGAACCTAATCATACTCAATAATCAACATAAACAATGTCAAAACGTGATAAGTATGTTGTGCGCAGACAGTGTTGGGCGTGTGCTTAGTTCCAGCTACCAATCTGTTATGAAAGCAGCGTTGTCAGCTTAAATCACGGTGATAGAATGACAACTTCCATAAGAAAACACTATATACCAAGATACAATAAAAGTGGAATGGAATAGAATTTACTGAAAATAAAGACAAAAACCTGCACGACGTTTCTATCGGTGTGAAATAGTTCTCGAAAAACAAAATTAAAAATATACTTGCAGAGTGGCGATAACTATACGTCTAGCTTTTTGGAAAATATCTTCATCCGACCAATCGGGATTGTGTTTTTTTATTCTGTTAGCAACAACATTGTGCCATCGAAAAAATAAAACGCTCATCGTTAACAAAGCGGGATTTTGATTCGTTCGAGCATCACCTAACACTGAAAACAGAAAATTAATAATACATTTAAAATAGGAAGTATTTCACAAATAAATTAACTGATTAAAAGCTGTAGTGTACGCCAATGGTAAATCGACAATTTTCACAAATATGAATAGAGCAAAGCTGCAGGGCTTGCAGCGAACAGCATGCTTGGCCATTACAGGAGCAATGTCATCCACGCCAGTGGCGGATATGGAAGCCCTTCTGCAACTAAGTCCTCTCCACATTAATTTGGAGAAGGGAGAAGCAAATATGTGGAAAGACCCTAAGGGATCACTCAGGATTGATGAGGGAAATAAAAAATCACCACATTCTTGGGATGCCCTCGGATCTTTTTGTCACAAAACTTCACGTGGACAAGCCCTTTAAGGTCCTTATTCTCACGAAAGACCAATAGGATAGCGAAGAAATTTCCTTCCTAGAAACGGACTAGGTACCGTCTTCCAGGGTGAGGTATACGCCATTGAACTGGCTGCATATAAATAATATAAATCAGCCTGTTGTAAAAAGGAACAAACACATTCTGAAGCACTGGGCAAGGGAAACAGAGGCATTTTGACCTGGGTGCCGAAGCATCGAGGAGTGGAAGGCAATGATAAGGCGGACACTCTGGCTAAAAGTGATTAAAGACTTAATTTATCGGACCTTATCCATTTTTTGGCATTGCGGAAATCACTGCTAGATCAGCCATAGCTGCCTGGGAGGAGAGAAAAACCTACGCATTCTGTCGGGACTGCTTACAGGACATTGTCGACTAAATTACCACCTAAAGAAGATGAGTCTGGTTCAGACCTCGGACTGTCGGTTCTGTAATTTGGAAGGCGAAACTGCTGAGCACATACTACGCCCAGCTTTGGGCAGGGTAAGGTATAATATATTCGGTTTTAGCCAAACAACTTCAAAAAAAGTATAACCAAATACAACCATGGACTTCGTCAGAAGCACAGGCATGTGTGGTGAATTGTAATTCCTAGGAGTAAGCCACAATAGACCTATCGAAGGTCGCAGTGGAGTTGACGAGAAAGCCCCACTCTCCTAGAACCTAACCTAATCATTACCCATCCAAAAGAAGTACATCATTCACATGATATAGTAGAGGCGCAGCAAGTCACATTATCATATTGGTTTTGCCTTTAAATACATTTTTTTACAATCAATTCAAGCAATGAAGTAAGTGGTATCTTTTTTTGTTCCCCAGCTAGGGTATGCACCCTTCCAAAGTTGTATTTACACACCATCCTTGTCAAAATTCAATTTACTCTAAGTGTTATTTTAGAATTATTAGAGAGTTATTGTGAAACAGAAATAAAAGTTTCTTTTATTAAAGGAGCCTGTAATAAAGGATGAAAATGAGGGTATGTAAAATATAATTATTGTAACTGATTTAACATAAGATATTTTCTTCTCTTTCAGTTCAGAACGTTCTGAACCGAAAAAGAAGAAAATACATAACAGGTAGTTAAATCGCAACCTTTTAGGTTCTTCGCACATTTTTTATATTAAATACCTGGAGAAACTGGGAACGAAATTAACTCAAATCAATAATGTAAGGTTTCATTTAATTGTCGCTGTCAATTTCGGAAAGTATTTCTTCTTTTCTCAATTTAAATGTCAAAAACGTCAAAATTAACGATCCTTTATTAATGCCCGGTTGCACCAACCGACCGTGAAAACGGTCGATACAATAACCGTTGATCGATCGATTAATCGATGATTCTCCGATTTCTCAAAATACCAGTTGCGCCAGAAATAGTTACAGTTGGTATTTGAACCGACCGTTAAATTTGGTGTGAAGTGAGCGTTTTAACTATAACCCTACATTATACCATTGCCTATAATAATATACGTATTGTCAATGTCATGTAAAATATAAATTGGAAAGAAAAAAGAAAAGAAATTGAATTTAAAAATAAGTGTAATTGCAAATTTACTTCAATTGTAATTAATTTATGTAATACTACATTTGTATTATACATAATTGAAGTTAAAATAAAATATATTTTTTACTAATTCGAATTTCAAAAAAGAGTCTGCATTAATCAAATGAATTCGTAATGCATTCCAATTTTTTTCCAATCCAGCATCTTGATGTAAGTTTAATTTTATTTCCAATATGTTGATCGCAATAAAAAAATGCCATCGTTTTCTATTGCTAAATTATGTAATACAGCTGTGCTAATATGATCACCTTAAGATAAAACAGGAAAGCGTCGTTTCCAAATTTCGAACAGTATTCCATAGTACCTTAACGTTATTAATAATTGATTTATAGAAGTCACTTCATTATTTTTTTCTGAACGTATTAAATCTTCTCCAATAATTTGCAATAGCTGGTGAACTGTTTCTTTACAGAAACGTTATCTTGCTTCAAATTGTTGATTGTTGAATGAATTGAAAGAATCACATCTTGGTTTTACTTGACTTATTTCTGAAGAAGTTCCATTATGCGGTAGATCTTTTCGTCAGATGAAGAAGATGGAGACGTAATAATAACTGCTTTTGTGTAAAGTGTAACAATGTAATTTTCCGTAATGGTTTAATCGCATTTATCAATAATATTGAAAATATTGCCTAATCCGCTTAAACTCCACAACATCCAACAAATTTCATTAGTAAAATAGTGGGGTTATTATAAAAAACGGTCCGTATTTGCAATGATCGCCCGAAAACGGTCGGTTAATTCTATCGGTAAAATCAATCTATTAACGGACAGCATTTGGGTGGTGCAACACGAAAGCTACGATTTACGGTTGATCGGCCGATTCAACGGACTGTTTTTCAGTTGGTGCAACCGGGCATTAAAGTTAAGTTATCCTGTATTTTATTTAAATACAGGCTGCCTTTATTTTATTAAGGATCCTTTAATAAAAGACGTCAAATGCGCATGCGTAAATGTCAAAATAAAGGAATCCTTTATTAAAAGACGAAGAAAAAGTGGTTACAATAACTCTCTAATCAGTATACAATTTAGTTCCTTCATTGGATTAAATAAATAAATAAACTTACAAAATAATCTTTCTGTATTTAAAGTCTTCATCATATGCGGCACAGGATAATTGAATAAAGGCACTCTCATGTGATTGTGTATGGGCATTTTCCCAGAGATATCAGTTAGAAAAGTACCATTTTCAAACGAACGCATGGTATTCACCCACGGTTCACTAGTACTGTATATAAAACTACCATCAATCCAACTTGTAACCTGATTTAACTGAAAAAAATAAAATGAAAACTTTCAACTTAAAATGTAATAAAATATTATTACAGTTTCCTTTAAAATTGTCTTATTCAGTAAAGCGTGCTACCAATAGATATAATTAATATAAAGTATGGAGCCCCCTAAGGATCTCCTCAACGGTTTAATATTTTTAAATGAAATTGCTCATCCCCTTCTAAGAAGATCCAAGGAATTCAGAAATGCTATCAAATTTAAATGTACCATTTCAGGTTAAACCGGAAATGCATATCAACTTTGTATATTTTTACATTTTTCAATTCCTTGTGAAATTCTGCATACAGTAATTCATATTTTTATTGAATATTTAAGACAAATCAAAAATTTTCTGTTTTTGACTTAGTTGGCAAGGGATGAAATGTCAAACTTAATTTATGGAAACATCCCAAAAACAGCAGCATTACAATTTATTTATTTTAACAAAAAATAACATAAATTAAGAAAATTATAATAAAAGTTCAGAATTACGCCCTTCTGCTTTTTGACAATATCCTAAACCAGCGGTTCCCAACCTTTTCAGTCCCAATAATATTTTCAAAATAATTTTGCGGCCCGCCCCGATTTTATATATAGGTATATAACAAAGAGAATGATAATTGGGTGATACAAACAGAAAAAATAAGCTACTAAAGAGGAGTAGTAACAGCAAACATGCATGTTTCTGGCTAATTAGCCGTCCTCAGTACGGTATAACTAAGTAAGGATATGTGAAGCTTGGGAGCAAAGATGATGACTGAAACATGGGAAAACACAGACAACAGCCAAGTAGCGAGCTGCCCGGGCCCCACTTGTTGGGAACCGCTGTCCTAAACAGTCTTCAAATTCTCGTAAAGAATTATTCAATAAAAATATGAATGGAAACATTGACCGTTCAACTAAGAAGTGTAATTCAATGTCCGTCGGGTCCGATAGCCCGGGAAGTAGTTGTTTCTTCTTAGTTGAACAGTCACTGTGAGCGTTAGAATAATTTAATTATTCTTCGATCTCTAAAATAAAATAATTGTAACCATACCTGTTCTCTAGGACTATTAGGACTCTGTCCTGTCTTCGTATCATAGCTGGCTCTATGGAAGGGAATGTACTTATTTCCTGTGCACTCTTTGTCGTACATTTCGTCGCATTTTTCAATTTCTATGTGATGCATTTCAATGGGACAACCACTTTCGCTAGCCATTACTATTTCTGACGTGACTAATTGTCCGAAAAATGCCAATAGTGCAGTACGATTTTTCGTAGATGCCAAACCGTCTGTGCCTTTCATGAAAAGTCTGCTAAGTTTCCTCGGGCTTGGTCGGTCTTGACCGGAAATCATGTAGACGCCGTCGACATAGGCTGCGGGAGCTCTACGAATAAGGTGGCTGTCTACAATAATAAAAATACATTTATAATTCATACTCTGTGTACATAATAGCTTTTTACCTAACAAGTGCGGCAAATGAGTTTTTCCGCACGAGTCTGCCGTTCACCGTACGATGCGTAGCGGAATTCGGTGAAGCAGCCGAGTGCGGAAAAACATTTTCCGCAAGTGTTAGGTACAGTAGTTTTCCTACGAGCGTGAGGATTCACTTATTCACGAGCAAAATAATTTTAGAAATGCACTGACAGTTTTCTGACAATACCGGTTTATTATTAATTTGACATATTGGTGTGGAAAATTTTTTCCACACTAAAATGTGTGTGGAAATAGTAGTTTGTACAACTAGTGCGCAAAGCGTCACTTTTCCTACAAACGCCGAAGTTTTTGCCGCAAATCTAGCGAATGGGAAAAGTGATTTGCGTACAAGTTGTACACAATATTTTTTCTACAACCACAGTTATTAATGAAAGAAATACAGTCATTTATATGGTTATTTTATTTAAACTTTGAAATAAATAGAAAAATCATTTTAATATATAATTGTAAAATTTGAACAGTTTTGTATTGTTATGTCTGGTGTATCTTTTTCGGATACGTTTCCATGAATTCTGGAGGAGTATTTTCAATGTCCGAATTGGACAACTCAAAGGATAAATTATTTTCATCTTGGTTCATGATTACTAAAATAATGCTTAATAGGTTAATGTTTTAATAATTAACAAATTAAAATAAATAATGAAATAGATAGTTTACCTACTTTTAGTTTAAATTTAAAAATTGTACACCAATAAGAAATTCAATTAAGTTGAATTGTCGAAAAAGTTGACTGGTCATAGGTAGCTTTGTTTGACATTTCGGTGCGGAAAAGTGCCATAGCGTGTATTTTTCGCATTACTTTTACAACGGTTATCAAAAGAATTGAGAAAAGGCCTGCTTTGCGTATAAAAATTTGTGTAGAAAAGCGTGTTTTGCATAGTGATTGTAGGAAAATTCAATTTTCCGCCCGCTCTTAGTAAAAGTAACTTTTCCGCACCGAAATGTCAATTGAAGCTACCTATGACCTGACAACTTTTCTTTGCAATTCAACCTTATAGTGAATTTCTTATTGGTGTTTAATTTTTGAACTTAAATCAAAAGAAAATGAGCTATTTATTTCATTATTTATCTTAGAAATTATGAACCAAGATTAAAATAATAATAATATAAAATTGTTCGAATTTCACAATTAAATATACATTCAACTGATTTGTCTATTTATTTTCATATTGTAAGTCCTTTCTTTTCAAAGTTTGAATAAAATAACTATATAAATTACTATTTTTCTTCCATTAATAAATGTGGTTGTAGAAAAAATATTGTGTACAGCTTGTACGCAAAAAACTTTTCCCACTAGCGCAGAATCTAGCCCTAGTTGTATATTGTATAATTAGTGGGAAAAGCATAATATTCCCAAACGACTGTCATAATTATTATCAGGCGAGGAGCATAACGACGAGTCTGATAACACAGGAATTTGGGAATATGCTTTTCCCACGAATTATACATACTATTTTTTCTTCGATCGTTGATTTACATTAAAAAAATTAATAAAATATTCCATTCAAGATGTAATTTTAGATAGGTTTCTATATGTTCATATTGAAATATAGATGTGGTAACCAGATAAACCAAGCAATTAGCCATGCAGCTTCAACGTCTATAAACTCTCGTTGTCTTCCAGTACAATTTACAAATTATACAAACTGTATAATAAATGTAAATATTAACAACAATTAATTTGTGTTCAAGAATATCGTTATAAATTGGATGCTTATTTTATTTCTTTTATAACAGCTTCATCAATATAAAAATTAAAACCATACTTTGTTTCATTTTATTGTAATAATCTATTTGTAACATTACCGCACGCTACAGCAGTGCGGTAAAAATATTACCGCACTGTTATTTTCTAATTGCTTAGCTGCTGCCCACAATTCTGGAATGTTGAGCTTTGCGCATAGAAAACAGTTCAAAATAGTGTAACTTTCCCCACGGTCTGAGAAAAACTACTATAATTTTCTGGATATCCCTTTTTCTCCGACGGGCAGTGTAGTTGAAGGAATCTAACGCCTACCAAGAAAAAAAATGGAATACAAAATTGCTTTATAATTAATAGATATTTTAACGGTAATCTTAGTATTGAAGGTCATTAAGAATGAGTTAATATATTATATAAAATTAATTAGCTGAGAATATATTATGAGTAACACAATTTTTGTAACAATGGATAGAATGTCGTAATGATTTACACAAACATACATGAAAGAAAAAATATGAAAGATTTATAACTAAAATTCTGCTTTTGAACAATTGTATATTTATATTTTTAACAATTTTTTAAATCAAAATGCCTGTTACCATTTAATGTTGTAGGTGTATGTTTTGTTGACAATATTTTTCAAAGTCTATATAAATTTTGCACATTTTTTTCCGTTATTTGCTAGCGCCCTGGGTGCTAACCATGTTGTCTTCCTTTTCTTCATTATTTCTCCTTCTCTCCATTTCATGTTTGCTTCGGCCTCCCTCGTTTTCTAGCGCTTAAGGTACCTTGCATGACACTGATGACAGCCCTCTTATTATTCGTTCTTTGGAGAAGCCTTCACCAACTAAGTTGTCTTTTCATATATAAACCAAATTTTCATTTAAATTTTTATTTTCAACAATTTCTTAAATCAAAATGCCTGTTACCATTTAATGTTGTAGGGTATATGTTAATGTCTGTTTTGTTAACAATATTTTTCAATGTCAGTATACAAATTTTGCCCATTCTTATTCGTTATTTGCTTGCGCCTTCGCCACTAGCCATGTTGTCTCTCGTTTTTTCATTATTTCTCCTAATACTCCATATCATACTGTCTCAAGTCTTCCTCATGTTCTAGCTCTGTATCTGTAGAGTAGGGAGGGTTAGTGTAGGCTCACAGCACTTAGACCACATGTAACCCATTGTACATCCTCCCGAGGAGTTGTCCTCCTAGGTCATCGACCATCCTGTCCTTCTCAGGAAGGTGGACAGGTCACTAGGAGACATCTCCTTAATATCGGCAGGTGAAGGCCAAGACTCACCGAACACATACTCTCATATTGACGATAACTCCGGACACTCGTATAAGACATGCCTGATAGTTTCATCTTTCCTGTTCACACATCCTGCATAGAGGTGTGTCCACTAACCCCATAGCTTGAATATATATAGACTTTGCCCATAGTATGGAGGTGTTTCCTTAGTTGACAGTGGCCAGTCACTTTGCTTGACAGCCCTCTTATTATTCATTCCTTGAAGAAGCCTTTACCAGCTAAGTTGTTGTTTCACATATACATCAAATTTTCTATTAAAAAAAAATTAAATATTCCTGTTTTCAACAATTTTTCAATTAAGTCGACATTAATAATTTAATATTATTTCTCAACATAAATCTATTTAGACCTTTATAGTTAAACGACCATCTACCTATAAATCATTGTCACAAAATGAGACATAATAAGATTGAAAAAATTATCCACCGACTGACCCCAATCATTGAAAAGCCTACCACTTAACGCCCGGAGCACTCAAGGTTATTCTTCGCCGTCTAATACGTTAGTTCTAAATTTGCATAATTTTATCACGGATGTAAGGCTGGCTCTTAAAATTCAATCTATCTCGAACTAGATTAGATATTCATGATAACCGGAAAGTTTTGTAATAAATTTTTGTAAGTGTATTATTAATATTCATTGAGATCTGAAAGATTAATTGTCCCCCCTTACTTCTACTTAGTTCCTGAATAAAGTCTCAGAAACTAGTAGCTCCATTTGTCTCATTTGAAATTATCTTCAGGCTTTAAGTTAGGTAAATCTTCAGTTCAGTAATCTCCTAGGTGCTGTGTCTTGGGATGTGGATGGAGGCATCTTCTTACATGCCACAGAATCTGCACTCCTCTCACTATTTCGAGCTATTTAAGGTGCCCATCTAGGCGTTAGGTTGCTGGAGGTGTCGGAGAAAAATAAGCTGTACGGGAGATTTCAACGAAAACGCTGCCTAAACAGCGAAAATGACCGAAAGCTTCCCCCAGTACTGCTTTCCAGCACCCAGTCATTTCCGCCGATGTTCCATGTCGTTTTAGACAGACTTCGCATCACTTGACTTCAAATCGAGGATATACGTTTTGTTGTTCTACATTTACACTGCTCAAAACAGTTTTCAAATTTAAAATCGGACAATCGACCACGCATCCAGATACGCTGAAAATGATCGTATGAAAAAATTAGAATTGCAATTGCAATCAAAGTAACCGTCGCTTGGCGTCTGCTCTTCGCTCATATGAAGGGCATTCATCTAATGACAGAAGTGGCTAGAACCTCATAACATGACTGTTTGGGTGGTTTGAATTATCTGTTTTCAATTTTTACAATTTACTTATTTATTCACTTTTTAAAGATAGAGTTTTACATTTAGTCATATTACATAACATAGTTCTAATTGCAATAAATGCAATCGACAGAGCGACTGCATTGAGTAGTGGACTGTAACTGACTCACCTCGGAGTCGGGTGTCGGCTTACCCTTAACACACAGTAATAAATAAAAGAGAGGTTTTAAAACATATGGAAGAAACTGGAACAAAGTTTGTGCGCAGCCAGTTGAGCATGGCGCATCACAGCGACGAACTGAACTAACAAACCCGCCTCTAACCACACGAAAATTGTCAATGTCAATATTATTTCAATTTAAAGTTAGTCACTTGTAGTCACTTCTGAACATCTCCATATGATATCTATTTTTATTTAATTCTTATCGGCCTTTTTCTATTTAAATTGATTATCTTCAACATTGGCACCTATTATTATCATAGGATTTATTATACCTCATCATAGGTAAGCTAAAAAAATAAAATAATGGAAACAATATTTTTCATTTTATCGTTTGTTTTTGCAGACAATAAGGAAGATTTGCTAAAAGTTGTAGCTATGTGAAAAAGTAGTATGTATTTCAAACATTGTTCGTTTGATATTGGTGTGTGCTTCAAGATGTCTCCAAATAGAGTGGTGTATAAGTGTGGATTATTTGTTTGTCTGTTCTTATTTTATTTTTAATGACTGTTTTTGTGTTATTTTCGATATTTTATTGTATGAAAAATGTCGTTTTAATAGTAATTTCTCACTAGCAGAGTTTTTTTTCTCCTAGGTAGGCGCTAGTGGTAACTTCGTGCCACAAAACACTACACGTTCAACATCTCTCTTTTATTTATTACTCTATGGCCCTTAATGAATCGAAAAGAAAAACAACATAAAAAAAGGTGAAGATAAAACGAAAGGCGGCATATCGCCGGCGTGGGACAAAAACCAAAACTAAACTGCGTTGCCACGTCAACAATGACAGATAAATAGATTAATCTTTGTACGTCAGTCAAAATATTCCAAGCCCTTGCCCAACTACACTGCACTGTTTCGGCAAATTTATCACTTCTAAATATATTTGAATGGTAAAGGCATTAGAGTTCTATTGTCCTCGATACCTGCGGTTCACTACAAAGGAAGAATCTAGCAAAAAGTTGCTAACTGAACACTTATTTACATGAAGAAGCGCATACAATTCTGTTTAATTCTTTGAATCACCCTGAAGTGTTTCAGACACGTTTATTAATTAGATCCTCAGCTATCATTATAATAAAAATACACTATAGAATCACTTAAACTTAATTATAATTTTTAGTGATCTATAAAAAATGTGGTGGCGTACGACCTTATTTAAAACGTTCAAATTAAATCGAACATTCGAATGAAAGTCGTTATAGTTCGTACCATTAAGATATTTTACACGTTTTACTAACATTTGCATCATTATGTTAAGTATTTCTAAGTATACATTTGCAATAAATACGTGTTGATACCAATGATACCGGATGTTCTATATTTCTTTCTCGAATAAATGTCCTAGAAACCAGTATGGTTCTTTTAATCCATATTCATTTCATGTGCTTAAAGCTAGTTTTAAAAGTTGAAATCTATTAAATTAATAATTTGACATGCACTATTCATTCTCGAAAAATACACTATTAACTTTAAAAAATCATAGAAACCACAAAACAGTGAATATCGAGCTAAACTTTTAAAAGAGCACTATGTATGTATGTATTTTGGGGTAACATTCACTAACACCTAAAATACATATTTATTGTGCCCCCTTACTTCTATTTAGTTTCTGAGGAGAGTCTTTGAAACTAGAGGCTCCTTTAGTCCTATTTCCCGGAGGAATTTTAGGATATCTGCAGGCTTCAACTTAGGTAAATGTTCCTCTTCTATCCAGTAATCTCCCAGGTACTGTACTCTAGGATTCTGGAGTGCTGTGCAGTTGGAAAGTATGCGGATGGAGGTTTCTTCTTCCATGCCACAAAATCTACTACTGTAGTCGGCCCGCTCTTACTTTACCACTATCGGATTAGAAAGTTATAGTGGTAAGAGGTGTTCTGTTGGTCGGACGTTTCAGCAGTTATTTTTAATAATTAATAATATAGAAAGAGAAATCAATTTAAAGAATTAAAATTAAATCCATGGTATTTTTTCAATGATACCCAATATACAGGGTGTAACAAAAAGGCAGTTCATAAATCATACCACATATTCTGGGGCTAAAAATAACTCGATCCAGCCCAAGTAAAATTATGCATGCGAAAAAAGTTACAGCCTGGCTGCAATAAGATAGCGTCAGAAGCCATTACCAACTGTGTATTCAAAAAAATGGAGGTATGAAATTTGAGTGTTTAAATGTAGAATGCTGTGATTTTGTTAATTGGACAATTTTTTATTGAAGGAAATTTCACATCAGATAAAAATATGAACTTTTACCTTGAAATGCAATTGTATACCTACACTGAGAAACTTCTTTAGAGCTCTTGTTAATCAGATATGATTTTAGCAAGCTGGAGCTTCAACTCATTTTAGTGTAAATGTTCGGCTTTATTTAGATGAGATATTTCCAGGACAATGAATTTGTGGATGAGGTAGAATCGATTGGCCTCTACGTTCACCTGATTTCAATCCTGAGAAATAATTTTTATTGGAGATAATTGAAAAATTCAGTTTAAAAATAGGCATTGCCAGTTTTATGTATCTTAGACCTTCCAGACTATACATAAAAGACTACAAGTGTCACATATGGTTGAACTCGTATTAATTAATGACTGAAAATACAAGATGATGAATTTGGAAAACCAAATTTACTGATAATATAAGAATGAATGGCGAATCTGGAAAATATTAAATATGGAATCTTCGTATCCTAAAATAGGTGTACCTACCCCAAATTTTGTACATTTGGGACTGACAATTTATGAGATTGGTCCTTTCTAGACTTTTGGGCCATTCTGTATAAATAAATAAAACAATAGATCCTTGTAAAATATCGAAGAATTTACATGATCTACATAAAACGGCATACGAAGGTCGAAACGAAGAATAGAACGAAAGAAAACAAGTCAAACAAAAAACTAAATATTCACCAGAAAAACTGGTTGTTACTCGAACAACAATATTTAAAACTGACATCTACCTTATTGGTAAAACCAGCGTATCAAAAATACTTGACGATTTAAGCCGGCTACTCACTACGCGATACTTGACAAGTACTGGTACTGGATCATGTACATGTACAAGTTCAAGTATGGTCGATACATCATGCGGCTACTTGGCAAATGCCAATTTTTGCGGATACTGCAAGTACTTGTGAAAGATAATTACAATCATGGAAATTGATAGTGAAACAGAGGCAGTAGCAGCAATTGTTGTAATGAGCAGTGCATATCTTTTAATGAAACCAAATTCAGAGATAATGGCGGATATTCTAAAGGAACCTTCTGGCTTATTCGAGAACTTTTGTTGAATGTCTTTTGAAAATTTGCTAAATAAAGTTGAATGTCATAGCTCTAAAAAAGATACAAAGTTGAGAGAAGCTATAACAACACACAACAACACTATTTACTAATTATTTACTTGTACAAACTTGTCGAATAAGTGTGGCGCTGCTACTTGACTCGCTACTTGTTGCCTCTGACTTTGTTCAATTTACCGACTGCGTACGGCAAGTACAAGTAGCTCGTCGATTTTCATGTTAGCTTCATACACACTACTTGAAATATGCCAAGTACTTGTCAAGTCCCGCGTAGTGAGTAGCCGGTTAGGTTTTAGCATAGCTTTAACTACCAAAAAACTGATAATAGAAAAATGTTCGTTTCATAGTATTTATGTATTTGCTTTATTAATAATCTGTTTTTGTTTTATCATGTACTCAAATACTTATTGTTTAAAAAAATAGTTAGTGCACCTCAGCAACTACAAGTGTGCAAAGGTATTTATTAGCAAATTCAAGATAATTTAATAATATATTATTAAACGAGCAATTTATGATAGCCATTATTCACGATGGGAGACGTTTGCGTCACGAGCCGCAGGCGAGGGGCGCAAGTCACCCGAGTGAATATTGGCCATAAATTGCGAGTAAAATACTATACTTTGTCCACGACCCTTAATTTCTTTTATTAAATAAAAGTCAATAACGATTTTGTATTAAGTACTAACCTCAAAATGTTATGACAGCTATTTAAAATAATTTGACATATATAGAGATGGGCGATACTGTGTAAAGTATCTATACAACGGATTGTTATAAATATATTGTTTTAAAATACTTAACATTAGAAAATATCGTTATGAAAAGTATTAATACTAAAAATTACAATATTTTATCGATACGATATATTTCAGAAACCAATTTCCTGAACAAAATACACACATTTAATAGTTTATTTCATATTGTACCCCCATCTCTAGTCAGTGTATTATGAACCATAATTCACTCCAGTGTATTATGAACCATAATTCACTCTAGTAGATATTTGGGTACCATATACTTTTTGTAAGGACTTATAATTAGGTAGTCGTGGACAAAATATTCAGTTATATAAGTAGTAAATAAGAAATTAATACCCATTGGATATATTTTCGATTACTACAGTTTGTCTCAAAGTATATCGTCTCCACTTTTGCCAGCAATCATAAAATTAATAAGCCAATTGCAATAAATCTTGTGGCCAATACGGCCAATAGCTGCTGTAGAAGAGATAGCCAGTGGCGGACTAAAAGTATTCTAAAGTGGATCAAATTCATAAATAACTATCTTTTTGTTTTTTTATCATACATCCATTGTTTTTTATTTAATATGTGGAGAATATCTCTCTAAACTTTTCCTTTTCCTCCTAAATGAGAGATTATTAAAAACTATTGAGTTAAATAAACTATAACCAGGCCCGCCCTTGCCTTGTCACTCGATTGTTATTGGGTTTCATTTCAGGTGAAATTCTTTTAAGAAGGTTGTGATTAGTCGTATATCTAGATGGTTGCCGTCAAAAGCGAAGACGGTATACTTTGAGACAAACTATAGGTACCTTGCTTGTTTTTCTTAGGTACAACACCATTATTGAAAATGGAGTCTAGATCCGCCACCAAAGTGATAGTTTTTCCACATGAATTTGAAAACGGTGAAAGTTACATGTTTATTCAGAATTATAACTAAAATACAAATTTTTTCAGTTCACTCACCTACCGATCCCCACTCTGGATGGGCTAAATTATTGAACCAACCATCATGTCTTTGTTTCTCAGTTTTGCTCATTAATTGATCTGAAATCAAATAAAATGAAATTCATAATTTTTTGAAATACCCTCGTAAAACAGACAAAAAAAGAAGTAAGCCCCATTTATCCATTCCACCTCTTATAATAAGATAATTATCAACAATTACTTGATATATTTTGAATAAAAACTACTACCATATACCTGATGTGAATTTAATTAATTTGAAAAAAAAATAATTTATTAGGTTTTAAAGTACCTGAGAATGTATTAACGATTCCTTAGTAGTCCGTATCCTGGACTGTGAATAATTCGTCAAAAAGTGATTAATAATCTATAATATACTATGGGAGGCGTAGTTTAATTACACTAACAAATATTCAATGCATTGAAGATCCGGATCACAACACACATAAGAAAATAAAACAGTTATATTTGTATTAATATCTACGTCTCTGACTCAGGCTTCAAATAAACGTTACCATTTACGTAATATACAGTGTTGGAAAACCAAATTAAATAAATTCATTAAACACGACAAATTTAAATTATAGGCTTTTCTTAACGTGAAAATGTGATCACCTCTTCAAGTGACAATTACATTCAATTTTTTAAATGGGCTTGTAATATATCGTTTGCTAATATTCTTACGAACTCAGTGATTCAGAAGCCGGTCCTGTGGTGAACTATAAGATTCCATAACAGAGTAATGCGATGATTTTTTCCCGACTGTTCTGGAAGTTCCGCAAACGCAAATGTGGTAAATTCAAAAAGGATCTAGAGTTGCGAAGGACTATACAGGGTGCGGCAGATAAACGATCAATTAGATATATCTAGAGAACTGAATTATGAAAATTGGTATGACTTCCGGATATTTTCAATTGACTTTCGAAGGCTTCGTATACAATTTGTATCGCATGGGGTGACTCGAGTGGGTATGCACCATTAGTATATCAAACTTCGTATACGGTTATAACCTTATTTTTGTGTAGAATTGTCAGTTTGATGTTTTATCAGGTTTCTATTGTGAATGTGTAGTGAATAATAGCAGGCTTGAATTTTCTCATTGAAAGAAACGTTATAAATGCATTGGAAGATGCTGAAATTCTGGCAGATAGAGAAAATAGAGTGTACCATCCTTTTCAAATCCCTTTTAAAGAATTATCGAATCCCAGATTTTAATTCCGGATGTTCTTCCATAAACTCAATTAACTCTTTTTCTGTCCGGATGAAACGAATCCTGATGCATATTTTAATTTTTCTTTTTTTTCACTTTCCATTTCCAACTGATTATACTTACTAACAATAAGAAAACATTCTGAAACTGTCAAGTGACAACCGAAAAGTGGTTAAAAAAGGGAAAAATTTCGCATACGAATACATTTTCGAAGATGCTTCAAAAATACGATCATTGAATCGTGTGCGATTTTTTTCATTCGAACTATATCGCATACTAAAAATTTCAGTTGATCTCGAAAATACGAACCCATGATGCTTCCTTCAAAGTAAATGTGAATGCGCCAATAGGTGTGCAGTGCGACATGCGTAAAGAAAAAATTTTATATGAAATACCATCATTATTTTTAGTATTTCTATCACCATCCAAGTTTTTGGTACGAGCTCCTGGGACACCCTGTATATGTTCAGCCTAATTTCTTGATGCATTATTTATCATACACGTTGCGATGCAGCAGAAGGATTCAGGTCCTGGCATTGATGAGCCTTGTCTGTGTCTGTCTGTTTCATCCACCAGTTCGTTATCCTTATGACTCTCTTGTCCTAATACTAAAGGCTACCATACAATGGTCCCCAAGTGCGCCAGAGCATCTGAGCAAACCCATACCTGCTTTGAATTGACCACTATGGATAGAAGATCGCAACTGAACTGTATGACTTCAAAACGCACTAGTGAATAATAAAAGTGTATCAGTGAGTCTGGTACACACCAGGTACACACTATGTCGTGTAGATTTCTTGTGGTTTGAATTTGACGCTACCTTACAATGATCCCCAAGTGCGCTAGAGCATCTGATCAAACCCATACTAACTTAGAACTGACCACTATGGAGGGAAGATGGACTGTAATACTTCAAAACGCACTGGTGAATAATAAAAGTATATCAGTGAGTCTGGTACACACCAGGTACACACTATGTCGTGTAGATTTCTTGTGGTTTGAATTTGACGCTACCTTACAATGATCCCCAAGTGCGCTAGAGCATCTGATCAAACCCATACTAATTACTAACTTAGAATTGACCACTATGGAGGAAAGATGGACTGTAATACTTCAAATACTTCAAAACGGACTGGTGTAAAGTTTTATTGAACCTGTGTTTGGATTTAACCACATTTGAGATATGATTGAGCTCTTTGAGTAAATGTACCTGTTTTTCTTGGAATGAGATTTGGATACATTTTTTTGAATTATTTATATTTTTACCTATAAAAGCGTAATAAATTTTTCGAGTTTCTAGATCGTAAAAATTCAAAATCCAACCGGTTTCACGAATTACGAAACATAAATGTTATATATTTCGTTGCGAAATATATTAATTGATTTTATTTGATAATTAATTTGGTAATTAATATAAAAATTCTACGTAGAAAAGGGTTAAATTCCAACAAAATTAAAACCGGTTGAATCAAGGTGGATTTATGCAAGAAAAAATTAAAACTAATTAGATTAATTTAAAACTAAAAAGATGAAACCATGTTATTTTTTAACTTAAATAATCTTAATTTCTTGCATGAACATCTACATTACATTACATATAGTATCTTCTTAGTTGTTTTAATTTTTTCATCCATGAATCCACCTCTAATCTTGGTTTAGTTTCACTCTGAATATTTAATTAATTTTTGGTGTAATTTGTTATGAAAATGAGATAAAAGAAATATTTATAGTAACAATTTGCTTTGCACAATTTGTATTGTGACACAAAAACAAAATTTTATAATATAAACGTCATTTTGAATTAGTTTTCATAGAAAACAAATCATCACCTTCTATTGAATATAATATTTTAGTTTTTAATATAAATAGAAATTTAAAAAAAATCACACAAACCTGACTGATATACAGTAAAAACTGCTACCAAAACAAATCCAATCAACTTCATCATCATCGACACTTTCCAGCACACTTAAAATCAGCTGTTCGTCTCATTACCTACCACAAAGAAATTTCTATACTGTAAGCGCACTTTTTCCACATCTTGATTTAAAAAAAAACCTAAATATTCTCACGTAAAATCCTCGCAAAAGTTATTTTCAAGATCTAAATTTCGTAATTTCAAATATAATTTTTTTCAATTAGCACTATCCTCATATAACAGAGACAACGGATAGTAATAACCCATCTAAGCGAGGTAAAGGTAAGAGAAAGTAGTCTCAGACAATTTGTGACCAATACACACGTTGCCTTAGTATACCACACGAAGTACAACAAAATCATAATCCCCACTATACGAGAAGACACGTAGGCCAGTACATAATAATATACAATGTTGCGAAATATTGTAGCAAAAAGGCATTTACTTATAATAAATAAATTTATGATTATTAAGTTTTAGTATTAGATGGAATCTTATTCAGCGTTTTTTAAAGGACCGTTTAAAGTTTATATCGATGGGTTGGACGTCGAGGATTCATAGAGTGGTCTGCTCGTTTTACGGACCTTAGCCCATTCGATTTTTTTCTTTGGGGTTATCTAAAATCACGTCACACGACCAACAAAAACGAGATATAATTGATGAATGTGAACTTATACGTGGAGAAGTCTTGAACATATTATCAGCAAGTAAACGGCGAGCTTTTTGAACATTTGAAGTGATTTTGTTTCTCATCATTCTAGAATAATGAAAGGTACCAACATCTATTGTACAACTAACATTGAGTTATTCCTCGTTTTTACAAAATTCTTTGCACTAAACTCAGTATTTATTAATTCAAAATAACAAGCTCTTTCAAAATTTGTAAATATATAATAGGGTGTCCCATATAAATTGAAGAAGTTGATGGCATTTCCGGTAAAACTGGAAGTATATTATTAACAAATAAATACAGTTTAAAAAAACTAAAAAACACGCTTTTATAATAGGATAAACTAAAAAGTAGAAAATAATTTTAATATATAAATGAATAAACAATAAATATTATTATTGTGGAACAAATGTGGGGTGCTTTTTTAAGAACAGATATGTGGAGTACCCCACGCTTTTTCCACAATAATACTATTTATTATTTATTAATTTATACATTATAGTTATTTATGCAACAAGTGCAAAAAGTGAGTGTTTTTTGCACGCGACGTGAAATTGTCCAACGAGGTCTTTAGGCCGAGCTGGACAACATGTCGAGTGCAAAAAACACGTTTTGCAAGAGCTGCATACAATATTTTTTCTACATTCATGCAAAAACTGGAAAATTAGAATATAATTATGTTGGGAGCCTAACCTAACCTAATTAAACTCAAACCGTTCTTCTTTTTTGTATCTTTATGGCCTCCACCTTGTCAGTACTCAATCATAGCTGGTTTTCGCCTTGACCAATTATTGATAATTAATTAAAGATTTTTGCAATAACTGTAATTCGTTGAGACTTAAGGCCCATCCCCAATCAATTTAGTGGCGAAGTGGCACTTCGACACGCGTGCTTGGACAATGATGTTTAAACGTAAGTATCCTCAATTCAATTTCGTGCTAACATGCGCGCCAATGTGGAAGTGCAAGCTTGCAAGCTGTAAGCTTTTTCGGTGCGTGCCGAATTGTGTCATGCGCATTTAATAATGGAAAAAATAATTTAGGTACCCTAACCCTATTTCATTTTATTATCTTTGTAAACAAACATACAATATTTTCCAACATTGTAATTATATTAATTGGTTGTCTTTGATACCATTTTTAACTACTTTTATATACCTACTATAATTACAGGCTGAACTTTTTGAATGCCTCGTTACCTTAAGATAACAATGAAAATGCGCATGTGCGATAAAATTCAGGCAGACTGAATTGACTGTATTCAGGATGGGTATCCCGTTTTGCAGCACGCGTGCTGAAGTGCCACTTCGATAGCAGATTGATTGAGGATGTAGCTTAAGTAGTAAGATATACCTATATTATTGTTGTATTTAAGCAGGATCAGACACTAACTATGGATTTTTATTTTATTTAAATGTTCATGTTTGTCATAAATCATCACAAAACTGCAAAAAAGAACCACTTTTTCCATTAAATGTGTTACACAAAAGTGTTGTTTTTTGCATGAATGCAGAAAAAAATTATTTTCTACTTTTTAGTTTATCCTATTATAAAAGCGTGTTTTTTAGTTTTCTTTTAAACTATATTTATTTTCCACTTTTTAGATTTTTACAATGAAAGTTACACTATCGCTATAATTTTTGTCTCCAAGTATAATTCGTGTGAGGAGTCTGACTCTGACAGACTCCGAAAAAACAGTTGCGACGATGCCACAGAATGACGTCATGAAAATATCGTAAAAGAAGGCGGGGTTAAGAGTGATCCTTGTTGATTATTCGGTGCTATAATATAAATACGCCCAACGGAGTGGGGTGTAGCGAGTTGCCACAGCAGCTGCCAGATGAGAGTTACAAACAAACATACATAGAAGTGAAGCTAATAAAATAATAAAAGCGTGTTAAAAAATGTACATCAGATGCATTTTGTTCCATTGCACTTACCTGCAAATTTTCATAAATATCGTTCTTTTCGTTTAAAAGATATTATTTACTTGGTTCCATCCTTTATCCCAGCTCTGTATATGATCTCAACATAATATAGCTCTAGTCACTGCTATTGATTTAAGAGCATTGATTCCCAATGTGGTCCACGGTAGACACGATGGCTTTGGACTAATTTGCGTAACAAAAAAATGAGAGTTCACAATTCGTAAGCGAGAGTCCACAAAAATTATACAATGTGCTGCTTATAAGACGCGACATAGGGATTCCTGTACAAAAATGTCAAACGCTAGGCAACTTTTTTACCAAGTAGCGTTCATAAAAAATAAATTTAAAATAAAGCAAATTTATTTATTTCAAAAATTGTGAAAAAATAGCAAAAAACAAAAAGAAAAAACTTTCACCGCAGCGGCGAATCGAACCGCCATACGTTAGGTCTAATTTTTTCATTTCCCGTGTCCCTAACTTGTTGGCTATATCCTAAGCACTTGTAAGTATGAGAAAGTGTTATGAAAATGGTGCATTTGTACTTATTTTCACCGACCTTTCCAAATCTGTTATTATTTTTTATGAACACTATTTGTTAAGAAATTTAGCTAGCGTTTGACAGTATTGTACAGGAATCCCTATGTCGCATCTTAAAAATAACAAAGTGTATAATGTTAATGTACGTTTTAAGAAGCTCAGGACTTGTTTCAAGTGATGTTGTAATGTATAGGGGTAGATCGTTTTATATGCAGTGTTTTATCCAGTTTTATCTAGTGTGTATGATGTATGGTCAAAAGCAGAAGTGACGTTTTATAGTTATTCAACCAACAAGTGTATTAATGAGGACCATTAACAATCGAGATAATTTAATGTTTTTTTTTCCTATTTCGGCCTATTTCTGCGACTAAGGCTAATCACCGACGCCGGGAGCACTCTACCCCTAACCGGAAATTTTGGCGAGCCCACTGGTACTCCAACCAGTGGTAGCGTTCTTTAACGAGCCCAACATCCATGGACTCGGTACCTCGGTTTTACGTCTCCTCCGAAAGACGGCATGTCTACATTATACCTCGTGCTCATTGGTATAATGCGAGCTGTGATATGCTACTACGCTGCCGGCTGTACGGGCCCTATACTATGGTTTTTCCTGACGGTCACCCATCCAAGTACTAACCAAAGCCGACATAGCTTGACTGTAATTATCGCATCGAGATGCGTTCCACTACAGTGCTGGGTCGTCGCCCAATTTAATGTTTGAGATTGTTAATTGCCCTTTTACCTTTTAATACTCGTGTTAGTTACAAATCTTTTCCGTCGACTGTATCAGTTTTATTCGCTTCTCTCAATATTTAAAAACTAAAAATAATTATTTGTTTCATATGTAAGTACTGCCACAGATTATAAAAGAGAAATAAAACGATAGGTACGTCAGAAACTAGAAGTATTCTATATAGGATTCATTTTTTGAAGACGCTATTGTATGTTCGGTTGCCTACAATATGTCAATATATAAGATGTGCGTTGGGTTGCCTGCAGAAAATCGTTGATTAATATAAGTAAATCATGCATTAATGGGGGTCAATAATGTATGATTTTGTCTAGTTTTAATACACGGTTCACATAAATAGGGAATTCATAGTCGTTGACAAAGTATAGTATTCTACTCGCATATAATGGCTTATTAATTTAGATGTTTATGTATAGGCGCACCTACGTAAATAGTAGCCATCATTATTTGAAATCGCATATTACATGATATGTCGCGCTCAAATTTTCTGTTTAAACATCAATTTTGTGAGGCGTGAACGTTGGCAAGATGGAGAAGTTTTTGATAGAAAAAGTGCTAGGTTATTTCAGTACCCGATCAAGTAATTTCCGTGACTAACAAATGCTTGGCAACAAATACGACAATACATTTCAAAGCGATCTTCTAATAACCCCCCTGAAACAAACACTCCAGTGTATTATGAACCATAATTCACTCTAGTATAGGTATATGGTACCTACCCATAGTTGCTAGGAGGTAAAATATTGACTTATTATTAGGTGGTCGTGGACAAAATCCATCAATACCGATGTAGATGTATAGTTATAGGCCAATGGAGAAATTGCGAGGAAATAAAGGTGGATTGGAAAATAGTTAGATCGCTTTTTCCCTAAACTAGTCGATTTATTCCATAAATAATGTTTTTCTACATTCATGCAAAAAACAACACTTTTGTGAACCACATAAACCACATAAACCACACAAACATAAACATTTAAATAAAATAAAAATCCAGAGCAAGTGTCTGATCCTGCTTTAATACAACAGTAATATATGTATATCTTAGTCTCAACGAGTTTATTTAATTATTTAAAATTTAAATGGTCAAGGCGAAAACCAGCTATGATTAAGTACTGACAAGGTGGAGGCCATAAAGATACAAAAAAAGAAGAACGGTTTGGGTTTGAATTCCTATATCAACATAATAGGTTTGTTCCAACCGCAGTCAGAAACCGTTAGAAACTATCAGAGACTAGTAGACCATTGCAAACAACGAGTTATTTCCGCGTAATTCCTATTACTGATTGCAATGGTCGACTATTCTCTGATAGTTTCTGACGGTTTCTGACTGCGGTTGGAACAAACCCATTATTATATATTCTAATTTTCCAGTTTTTGCATGAATTTAGAAAAAATATTGTATGCAGATCTTGCAAAACGTGTTTTTTGCACTCGACATTTCACGTCGCTTGCAAAAAACACGTCTCACTTTTTACACTTGTTGTATAAATAACTATTATGTCAATAATATTTTACAAAATATATCTGCATACATTTAACATTGTTTTATTGCACAACGACTGGCCTAATGAAATAATTTGTTGCTATGATTTGATTGAACAATGAGATCCGTTCACAGTCTAACGTTTTAAGCAATATTAAACGACGTAAAGTTATACATATTAATGAAACGAACGTTTCTCCTTCGCCAAAAATATTTTAAATTTAACAGTATGTACCTACATGAAAGGTACAATTTGAAACAAAAAATATTAAGAAATGATAGGATCTGCTTTGTTTGAGAAAATTAGCCGCGTTGCTCAATGTAGGTAACGAATTATGAAATACCCCCGTGAATATAAGCACATAAGTACACAGAGAGGTTGAGAAATTTTTTTGAATTTTTTTTCAATGGATTAAATTGCATATTATTCTAGCGCTGCACCTGCATATGGTATTAATTATGTGTTTGTATTGTTATTGTAGAGATTTGTAAGTAAAAGTTATTAAATTACATACTACAGTCTGTTCGCTGAATCTTTTCCCATGTATGAAATGATTCACATACTACTTTTTGTATTACGTCTCTTTCCTACTCACAGAATCTTAACCCCCGAAATGAAACCGTTTGTTCCATTACAGCGTAATATAACAAACAGAGATAGCCATATGATGAATGTCGGCGTTAGGTTAAACGCGTTCTGTACGTTGACAGACCAAAGACTTTGTTCACAACTACGACCTACGTGTTATTTAATGTATTGATGTATTGCGTTTGTATATAAATGATGACGCATGGGAAAAGATCCAACGAACCAACTGTACCTACCATGGGCAATAGAAAAAAAAATGATCAGTAATAATTTAACAAGAGAGTGAGAATAAATTGAAAATAATTTGACCTGCCCTGCGGCTTCGAGTGGCTATTTCCAAATGGCAACAAGTTTTCAAGAAATTTGTCAAATTATTTTCAATTTATTCTCACTCTCTTGTTTACTTGATTATTTTTTGATTCACAAATTCTTTAGTGAAGGTCTTAAATTGCCCTGCGAGAAGTGAAGTTTAGAATTATTGCATCTTCTAGCCAACTGAGAAGATGAATTTCTCTATTAGTGGTTAATAATTTTTTCGATCATTAACCTAGGACAATTAAGGACTAAGTAATTCAAATATTTTGAGAATCCAGGAGATACCTAGTAATTCAACAAAAACTCTGTAACATAATTTTGTATACCCAGGAGATTGTCTTTAACATATTTGCTGCTTGATTAAAAATGCCACTAGTTTCAAATTCACGCTCAACCAAAAATGAATGATGACATAACGAAAACTGACAGTATATACTAAACGCTTCTCGTGGTTGGTTTTTGAATTATTTTCAATTTTTGTCTCAAATTTGGCTAGTATAGTGGAAAAAATTCTATATACATCATAGTGGTGAAGATATTTATTAGAATTATTAGCCTCGCACCCTGTTCCGCTCGCGGGGCGAAGACCCTCGCGAAATAATTTTGGTACTAAGTTTCTATAGAAAGTTTTAGCTTGTCATAAGTTTTTACACGTATCCATATCCGTATTGGAGTTACGTTGACGTTAAGAAATTGTCAAGAAAACCTTTTTAGCAGAAAACGTATCGTTTCGTTGTGGTTTCGTTCTGTTTTTAATTGTATAACCTCAAAGTTTTTTATTTCAGATTTTTATATCAAGGTATGTAAAGCGTCAAATGAGGGCAATATTAAACAATCCATTGCTTCTGGACGAGAACGATGATGATTTGGACGACCTATTTTTGATGCATATTAAACCAAACCAATAACAAAGAAGAAGTAAAATAGCCCTAATCACTAATAGCACGGAATACTGGGGACTTTAAGTCCTAATAATCACCTCTTATCCGTATACGTACATATAGCAATGCGCATGTGCATGTGGGCTTCGTTTCGTTACGTGAAACGTATCTTTACGTCACACGTACCTAACCTACGTAATCCTTTATTGCGTTCCGTGTTCGAGATTTTCAACGACCAAGAGACGCCGAAGGTCACTTTAGGAAATACTATTTTTTAGTAGATGTCAATGTAATAGTGTCTCACTATTTCTTAGGTTGAAAATCAAAACACATGTATGCTTACGTTACGAAAGCATTTGTTTTATACTTTTTTTGATGAATTACGTATCTCCATTACGTTTTCCGTATACGGATAAGGGTACGGTGATCTATTTGAAAAACTGCTTTATGTTCCTAATGACTTTGGTCGGGATACGGATACGTTTAAGTATAAGGAGTAGGCTACGTAACAATACGTTAAGCACATCGTATCAGCTGAGACGTAGTGGGTCTACACATGCGCAGTTCGTTACCTATTTTCGATGACCAGAACATTACTTGTACATATTGCTATTATTTCTATAATTTGTTATTGATTTTTACGGTGTATCCAGTAAGTCCGTACCTTTGACTTTAAGTATTGTGTCTATTCTTGGCTGTGAAGAGACTATAGCTGTAGCTGGCTGTAGCTATCAGGATTGACATCATTTTCGCTAAATCCTTGCTTGGATGCTCTTGTCCTAGAAGTTTATATCGCCATTGCCACTGCTTCACATTCAAAGATAATAATGTGTTGGGCTGTTCCCTTCAATTGGATACACAATCGGTACCTATAGATAGGTAGCAAAATTTAATTTTAAAATTTTTTCAACGGAATAATATATGTTTCAGGAGAAAACTGGTTATTAAGAATTATTAAAATAAATGTTTGCAACTCTCAGTACAGATACGATACTTAGATACCAAGCACATGGTACTAAAGATGAAGTTAGCCACTTTCTGATTAGATATGTTTCATGAACTAATAGCAGTTACAAAATGGCCATTCGAATTTTAAGTTTCAAAGTCCATAATTGTTACTAGCTTGACGTTTCAATATTATCAAATTGTGAGCATTCTGTTAATATATTTTTAGTTAAGTCTTGTTTTGTATCATAGGCACGACACAACAGTTACACAACGCATCGTAAACAATTTGAAATTTGTAACTGTGCCTGCAGAAGAAATTATAACAAAATTGTGGCTTAAAACTGCAATATAATATAACCATCAAACATAACCTATACCATAGAAAAAATATATTATATTCCTCTATGACCTATACAATTTTAAAAAAGAAGACGTCAGAAGTGTGGTCCTATATGTCAAGCCGTATGTAGCTAACTTCTATCATTCTTCTTTCTTGGGCTATGTACTTCACAGCATAAATGGTGAACTATTTTAATAATCATTTACTTCGCCCGCTCCGTTCGCCAACTTTGATGAGCTATGTGTGCAAGTGATAACCTCACTTTCCATATATAAAAATTTAATATTTCGTTGGTAATTTAGCAATTTGACGTGTTAATACTTTGACGTAGTGGCTCCAGTGAATCTGATATTTCGTTTCCATCCTACACTGCGGTTTTTCAAATACCAAATACTGGTTCAAAATCATCTAAATTCATTTCAGACCCTTCCAACGTCTACTGTACCCTTGCACCCCAGAACCCTCTTAATTGTTACCTTATAGTGTTTATCATAATTCACAGGTCACTATAGGTCTCAACAAAGTTATGTAGTTAGTTATATGGACTTAGAAAAATATCTTATATGTTGCAGAGTTGTACCTAATCTATCATCTGCCCCATACCTTGCAACAGAAGGAGGTAAGATTTGCTCTTATCTAATAAATAAATGACAAGCTTAAAAAATGATAACTTCCATCACATTTAATTCACAATATTCACTTAAATTAAAACACAGGATTAGCTGTACAAAGTAAAATAAAAATTGTTCAAAGGTAAAATTATTTCAACACATTATAAATATATTTAACTAGGTCGACAATCAGGCATACTTTCTTGGTTTTTAGGTTCAATTTTCTTTATTTCTTCATACAATAATTTTTCAAATTCCAATAACTCTTTGGGCTTCTGATAAACAATAATAAGAGTATTAAATTTGTGCGTAAAAGACACTTTTGATTGGTCTAAATGAATGTGAAGCCTTGTAAGATCAGGTATTGGAATTTTTTTAAAATATTTTTTATTTGAAGTTTGAATCACTAAACATTGTTCATCTAAGTTAACAGTCACTGAATAAACGCCTATGGGATATGGAAGATTACGGATTCTCCACTCTAAATTAGATCTAGTGTTTCTTCGAGATATAAAGGGCTGACCTGTACTTTCTTTAATTACAGGTTCTTCTTTGTTGTTGTAGGTTGGCTCAGGATCTCCTATTTCTATATCCCAGTTGTCGTTATTTGAAAAATTACCTGTCAAACATATACATTAATCAAGAGGTTGATTTTTTTAAATACCTTCCAGCATACCACAGTTTTTCCAAGCTCTTCTGGTAAGAACACCTGTATCCACATTATATTCTTCAACTAATTGTCGTCCATCACTCAATTCATAGTGAACTTTTTTCAAATTTTTGTCTTTTATACATGATTTTTTAGCACTCTTCAAATATGCCAACCAGTCACTCATTTTAAAATTGTTTTGTCAATATTTTACCATTTTACTGTTTTGTTTTATGAAATGTCACATTATTTAAAATGAAATTACTGAACAGTGCTACCAGCAATAAAAAATAGGCAAATTTTGGCGAGAGTTCAGGTATAAAATGAAAATATTGTATATTTCCTTTAAAAAATTTGAAAACTAACCCTTTATTCTTTTTTTTGAACAATTTGCAATTATTTTTAGTTTATTTTCGAAATTTATTGTCATTTTTATAAAACTATTTGGGCCATGTACCCAAGGATATTAGATGAGCCATGTACCAAGGCCACATGGACGTCCATTATTTGAGTAGAATGTAGGTTAGGTACAAGGATATTAGTTGGGTTAGGTATGGGTTAGGCAAGGATATAGGGCATGTCCACGACAGCTGACATTGACAATACGACGGTGGTAAAACAATAAACAATAGACACGATGAAAAATTATCAAACAACAAACAACTATTAACCTATATTATATAGTATTAAATATGCAAGCTCAACAATTAAAATAACTTTAAAAGTACACTGAAGCAAAACCAACTAAACTCAAACACGATCTAACATTATGAAGCAGCATAACCTCACTATAAGTACCACGTGGCTTTGTTTATTGTTTTACCACCAGCTAGTTTGTGACGTCACGTGGACATGCCCTATTAGATGAGTGGGTTAGGTACAAGACTGACACATGAGACCTTGAATTTTTTTATTTGAAAATCGTTGATCTTGAAACCCCTTCACCCCTCACATAATCGATATGATTAGATGGTGTTATTATTGTATTGTGTAATTCCTATTATCGTACGCAATTGATAGATAATAGATAAACATTTCTTAAACATTAATGAAGTAATAATTATGTATGAATTACTGACGTGATTAAAAGTTTCATGAGTGTTTCCTAGTATTTTTTATCAATATGTCTAAAACAAAATTCCAGGAAGATTTATTGATAGTTATTGGAATAAGCGGTGTAACATGTGGTGGGAAAACGACAACAGCCCAAAAATTAAAAGGTATTTTACCAAAAACTACAATCATTAGTCAAGATTATTATTTTTTTGAAGAAAATGATACGAGACTCACATGGATACCTGAATTAAACCATGCAAATTACGATATACTCTCTAGTTTAGATATGGATAAAATGTACTTAGATGTGTCAAATTTCCTTAAAAATGATAGTTTTAAACGAATCAATAATTGTCAAAATATAAAAAGAACCACTCATGACATAGAGTACATATGCGAAGTTTTGAAAACAGCCAAATTCAGATTATTAATCATTGAAGGCTTTTCAGTTTTCAACTATAAACCTTTAGTGCCGTTATGTGACCTTAAATATTACTTTACTTTATCCAAAGAAGAGTGTTTTAGAAGAAGAATATCAAGGACCTACGAACCACCAGACTGTCCTGGATATTTTGAAGCATGTGCATGGCCTGAGCATCTTAAACAATTGGATGAAGTAAGAACAACTGTGGATCACATAAATTACTTCAGTGGTATGACGGATGCTACAGAAAGTATACTGAGAGATATTTTTTCATTGTATATTACTATATAATTTTTTTCCAATTTAGTGAAGCTACTGTGTAAATGAGTTATGTTTCCTGGCATTTTGAGTAGTTTTTGTTAAAGAATCTAAAAGAATTCCTATTTATTATATTTCTTGTGATATTTTTACTAGGTGTACTGTATTTAGACCACTTATTTAGAGATTCTATTACCACATTTAGCATGTATAACTAAACAAATTGCCCTATATTACATTTAATGCTGTTGTAATCAACTTTTTACCTTCCCTCATCTTATCCAATTAGTGAAAATTGTAATTTATTAGTTATTATAGTAGAATTAAAAAAATGCCAAGGATGATTTTGAGAATATTAGATGCATTCTTTTTGGCTGAGATATCAGTTCACTTCAGTTAATGTGATCTGAGATATAGAGATATGAGTAAGCACCAAAAATAATGATACATAATAAAAAAAATATAAGACAAATATGTATCAGCATTGAATGAAGTAATTAATTTCATAATCACATAGATATTCACCCAAAACTAAAAATCATCTCCACACATCTTCTCCACTTTATTCCGAGTCAAGTCTAACTGATACTAACAAAAGCATATGCAATAAGAAGTGGGTGAATAAAACGAATGCAGGAAGGTGAGCTGAGATCTGTCAAAAAGAAAGACCCTATTGTTAACCTGTCTAATGTCACTTCCTCACAAAAAACACAAAGTTGGCTATTATAACATTGATGGTCTTTAGAAATAATTCCAGCATGACTTTAGACTAATAATCTAATACTTAATTACTTCACTTTTACTTGTGTTTAAAACCTTATTGTCTGTTTGAAATAGACAGTAAAGCAGAGAATTGAGATCATTGGTAGTTCTGCAAGAATCCATAAGAAAGCTGGTAAGCCCTTGTCTGATGTGGAATATTTCCAGACAAAGAAACAAAAAGTGGCTACTGATTAGGAAACATTTCCTACTCGGTATATTACCGGAATGTTCCGATCTACCGGAAGCTAAATTTAGAATGTTCAAAAGACCAAGATTAAATATGTAAATACCATGAGTACTAATATAGCTATGATACAGTATTATAATCTTGTATGTACAAATAGAATTATAAAAAATATACATAACTCAATGTTATGAGAAGCCTTTTTTCCACTTGTTTTGATTGATGATCCCATCACATGAAAAATAATTTATAAATTAATTCAATTTCGAAATATTTAATCAAGAGTAAATTAACCAACTTTTCGAACGTGAGTGAGGAATATGGGGAAAGTCTTGTCGAGAAACTGTACTAAGTATCTGCTCCATAACAAAATATGATTATTGATGGTATTTAAGGACAATAAAGAAAGTACCTCTACAATAAATTCAATAAAATATAATTTTATATTTCAATTAAAAAATCGTGGTGAAACTGCGTTAAAACTGTACAAACACTAAAAATTATGCAATTCTTATAAGTAATTTGATGGCTACTGCAGTGAGAGTATTCTAACAACTAACAACAAAAAAGATTACCGATTTTAATAGATTTGTTTCTGCTGTTGATATTTTGTAATAATACAAATATAAAGGATGATTCATAAGTTATACACACTTCCCACTATTCTATAGGACAAGTCCAAGTTAAGTTAGTCATCTGAGATAGACAAGCGTTTCCAGAACAACACTGCTTCTTAATAGTTATTTGATTTAGTCCTCTATTTTATTGCTTATGTATATTAAAATCTATATTTTTAAATTATGATCATTAAATCAATACAAAACCAAATCACAAATCTAATCATATAAGGTCTGTTCGTACTTCGTAGAGCAGTGAGAAACGGTTGGAAACTGACAACTCATGCGCAGTGAATAAAAACCCTTCAGGGCGACTGTCATTAGTGTCAGCTGGTAGAAAAGTCTGAGACTGACAGTTTGACAATGGAATTTCGGTCTGGCAAATTTAAATTTATATACTGAAGAATATTATATGAAAATTACAGATATACTAAAGAAACTTGAAACGGATTCTTTCAATTAAAAAAGCGCCTAACACAATGTTAACAAAACATAGGGCCTGGCGACCATACAGTTACATTCGAGGAAAGGAATGAAATGAAGAAAAAAAATATCTTGATTAATTTTAAAATCAATTTTAATAATTATATAGGTACAAATCGGATGAAAATATGTGAACGCATCGGATTCCAGGTACCAGCGGCACGGTGGATCTATAACTGGGTCGAAAAACAGAATATCAAAAAACTAAAATAAAATGTTTCGTGACGTCGCCAATTCTTGGACTAGAAGGTTTAAATGTTGATGATAAAATGGGAAACCAAGAAAAACAATATTAATGAGTGATACAAATTGATTTTCTGCAATGTGTGATTACTATTTGTGTCTAAACTATTGGTTGATTCCAACTGGCGATAAAATCGTTTTTGGCACGGTACAAAAACTGTTCCTATTTCCATTCGCAAATTGACAGTTCAAGCATTGGATTGGAGATTTGATGAGAAGACTAAAATTGGTCTATTCCACTGCCACCTTTTCAGATCCACGGTACAGTATAGATCTACAGTAGATTCAAAAAGGTACAGTGGAATAGGCATCTCATCAAATCTATTTCTAGTATCAATACTCTACATGATACCAAAACAATTCATCTGACAGTTTGAACAAACTTAATTGACCAATGCAGAGACAAACCTACTATTTACAATAAAATTTGTTTCTTAATCATACCGGAGATTCGGTTGAACAATTTCACATTAAATCTTTAAATTGATTTTAATTTACTGTTATAAGTTGTAGTTTTGTTGAGTTTTGTGACAATGGACGAGTTCTATATTATAAGGGAATTGCTGCCAACATAACGAACGAAAAAATACTGTAAAAGGTTAGTCGCATAAGGAAGTGGTTTTTCCAATCTATTATTAGTTTTTCTTATATATTTTGAGTCCCCTGAAAAGTTTGGAGTTTCAACAGAGAAGTTTGCAGGTCTATTTAGTTTTGGGTATTTTACATCTTACAATTGAAACACTGATGGCCGTTTGCACCAATAGAAGCATAAGCTAAGAATAGCTATGGCGAGTTTAAAATTTAAGGGTCGCTTAGTTAAAGTTCAGTTGCACCAATGTTTTTGCTCTGATTCTTAGCTAAGTGATTAATACATTTGTCAACCTCGCTTTTTAAGTTGAGTTTTATTAATTTCTCTATGGTTTCTGGTGACTTTTCGTTTTTGTGGTTTGAAATAATGTATTGAAAACTGTTAAACGTCAATTTTTGAAAATCAAAAGATTTTATTCTTGTTTTCTTAATAAGAAAATTGCTTATAATGGACACAGCTAAAAATTAGAAAATCAGATCGGCAAATTATACAGTTCAGAAAAAATAAGTACTAATATTTTCATCCAATTCTTCATAATAGTTTTTACGATTGTACCGTCTTTTTGGAAATCCATTTTCGAGATAATTCAATCAAATCATCCTCCATAAACATCCTTCTTCAAAAATAAAGAAACACACCTGAAATAGGAAGACGCAAAACGAAAATCCGAAAACAGAAAAATAATTGACATATATCAATCAAAACACAATAATGTTAGGTTAGAAATCTCCACTTTGAGGATAAGTGGAGTTTAAGCGAGCGATTTTCTAAGCTTAGCTAAGTGGAGCTTTAAATGACAAGTTGTTCATGGAGCAAAGCAAAACTTTCTATAAGCGTCACTTAACTTTAAGTCTACTTAAATATCAATTGGTGCAAACGGCCGAAACAAAGCCAAACAAATCTGTATTGACAGCTGTCATTAGTTGTTCGTCAACTGTAAGATGTAAAATACCCCAAACTAAATAGACCTGCAAGCTTCTCTGTTAAAACTTCAAACTTTTAGGGTACAACATGGGTGGTAAAGGGACTCAAAATATATAAGAAAAACTAATAATTGATTGGAAAAACCACTTCCTTATGCGACTAACCTTTTTCAGTATTTTTTTGTTCATTATGTTGGCAGCAATTCCCTTGTATAGAACTCTTCCATTCTAAAATAATAATTTGAAACTTGTGTGTTTATTCTTTTTTAATTTTAAACAATTTGCAACAAAATGACGTTTATATCAAAACTAAAAAGAAAAACAACGAAATTTTACTCTATCTCAGTTTTGCGTATTTTTAATAGTTTACTTTCTACATAGCATATGTACTCTTAGGCTGTTCTTCGTCTTGTAAACCTGTAGATTTTTTCACGTATTGAGGATTGACTTGAATTTCTTCATCCATTGCTAAAATTTGTCTATCTAATTCCATACAAAGGGCTAATTGTTCTTCCAGGCCTTTCAGAACTTCTGGACCGCTGAACTTGTCGGGTTCATCTCTGAATACTACCATTCCGTCTTTTTGGTTTATTGTTGCAAAAATTTGTTGTTTCTCGATCTAAAATAATGCAATATATTAAAATAAAAATTTCATTGCATAAGTACTTTTTCTTACCATTTGCAATATATGGCTTTCAGCTTCTCCAGGACTAGACAGACCAACTCTACTGGCAACATCTGATAAACTTAACGTCAAAAATGTCTTTGTTAACCTCTGTATGTTCTTTTTATAAAGCACCGATGATACTTGTTTTACAAGACCCATATTATGGTCTCTTGTGAACACCTGGAACATAAACAATTTTTAATTTGGCATAAAAGACCCCCCCCCCAATCAACAGTTTCCTTTTTCAAAGTTTAAGCAATCAGTATTCTATCTGCAAAATTAAATAAATTGTCTCATGTGCAAAATATTTCAACCCGACAGACATTGTCCTGTTCAAACCTTCATTGATATGTATTTTGGATGGAAAGAAGTAACTACACTGATGCCAAATGTTGACAATTCAAATATTCCAAAGTAGCACTACACCAGCTGTCAAAAACACATTTGAAATTTGTAAAAAGCTACCCAAAACCAAAAACATACCAACTAGTCAACAATAAGTTAAAAATTTGTAGAACAAATACTACTAGAAATAAATGTAAGGTCAGATCTGAAAAAAATACTCACCTCTGAGTGTTTGTTAAGTACTGTATTTAATTCTGCTGTGTTGTTTGATGTAAAGGCATTAGCTAAATCAGTATAAGGCAGAGATAGAGGCTTAATAAACCTTGTAACCACTTGTGAAGCATATTTAGGAATTGGTTGCACCTGAAATATTAAATAATTGATTTGGACATAGCTGCTGTTGAAAAAAACATACCTTTCCATGTAAGAGCAAAGAAACCAAGATATATTTCTTGAATGATTCCAACATAATATGGGAAACAGCCATTGATGGTGTTGTAATTGCCACTTCAAAAAAATATAATGCTCTATCTAAATTACGAACTGCTAAATAAATCATACCGCCGTAATAATAATATAAAAGAAAGTATTTCGAATCAAATAGAGGTCTAGGATTTTGAGATATCTACAATAAAAATTATATAAATAAGAGTTGTAAGGTACTTTTTATTTTCTATTATTCACTAACCTCTTGACATATTCCGGTAATATCAATATCTAACACTTCTAGAGCTGGTTTAAAACATTTTGCTAACAAACATAACTGACACAAATCAGCATGAATGGATGTTAATTGTGAATCGAACAATCTCAACTTTGAAATAGCTTTTTGTAATAATAGTATTCCTTTTAAAGGTTGTTTCTGTTCCACTAGGTAGTTGGTAATATGATGGCATAAATCAGCAACTGAAAATCATACACAACTCAACATTTATATTCATATAGCAAGAGAATTAAGTGCTTACATGTGTCAGGAGCAAACCTGATTTGTTCTCCATTGCAATTTAATATGAAATCTTGAGCTTGGGTGAATGTGGTTTCAGCAGTAGTGGCTGTTGGAGTTGCATTAAATTTAGCACATAGTACAGCCAATATTCCTAAGGAATGATGCTGAATGTCTAACGTTTCCAACACATTATCCAAATGTTGACTATGCTTCACTAATATTTCATTAGATTTGTTTAAAAATACACAAAGCTCTCTAAAATTACCTAAAATCATAACCTTTAAAAGATTGTACAAAATTTAATGATAAAATATTAACCATGGGAAGAAGAAGTCCTAACAGTATTCACAAACTGTTCCAATGCAGATGCCATTTCATTGGAACTACCTATGAATTCCAGTATAGTTTAAGTATTTAATTAAAAATAAACACCACAAATACTATTCCTATTTGACTTTTATGAATTGCTTGTTTATATGACATTTGACCGGTGATTTAACTGTCACACTGAAAAGATCAAAACAAATTTGGTCCAGGCAACACCGATCGGGGTGTAGGGATGGTGTTGGTTTAGGGTGCAGTGACTGATAAATCATTGGAAACGTTCAGCTTATTAAATTTCACTTTCAACTTTCAGTGATGAGTGAATTCATTTTTGTTGATTAACAATCATGTCAGCATACTTCCTAAATTATTTACTTATTTATGGAATGATATCGAAGCTGATGAAAGCGAACCGGTCGAACGCGCCCATAGCTTAATGTCTATTTTAGTTTTATCACAGAGTACACCATCTAATGGAATACTCTGTGGCTTTATGTCTGTGAGCCTCTGTCAAAGCTGTTCTGTCAACATTGTCTTGTCTTTTCTGTCATTCATAATTTTCCTATTTATTGTGAGTGAAAGTGTATTTGTTAAAAAATGTATTTTGTTTGCAATTTTTACCAATGAAATCAGAGAGTACATAAATATTTTTATACAAAATAATGTGAAAAAAACTTTGAGCAATGAGTGTCTTTGGAGATTTTCAACAAGTTTGGCTGCAAAGGTTTCCCGATAGCCCTTTGCCAGGTGCCTGGGAGGAGGATGTTAGAGCCAACTTAGCAAAACATAAACAGAAGGTGCTACTTTTAAAGGAAGAACTAGAAAAAGAGCAATTTTACGTTGAATACTTAGAGAGGCTATTAAGTGATGTGGAGGAACACAAGAAAAAAATATCAAAAGAGAAAAGTGATGAATCTGATGATGTCATTGGAGATACAGTATCTAAAGTAAATATAACATTTTCTGTGTTTGAATTAATTTGCAAATATTTATTCATTCACGTTGCCTAATTCTTGTTTCCTCATTTTCTTGAATCCTTATTATGTTGTAATTTCCCATTTAAAGGTGTGGTCATTATTATTTTTTAAGTCATGAGCAATACAAAACATTAATGTTAATAAAATATTCATTAAAAGTTTTGTCTTGAGATAATTGCATATTTATTAGATGAACCACAATTTAATCAAGCAAAATCAACATGTACAATACAATGTGAATAGTTTTCAGTTGATATATCATTGTGGTATGTGACCTGATTATTTTAGTAACTGAAATTAGGAAGTGGTTATTAAAATATTTAAATTTTCATGAACAAAAAATAACAGTGAACAAACTAATTACTATAAGAATTAAAAACATTATTTTGTTCACTCATACTTTTTATTGCAGAACAGTTTTCTATTGAAATCAATCAACGTAAAAACATTGAACTGTGTCATAATTTACTCTAATTAAGTGTGAATATTTTGTATTGAATTGGTATTTTGTAATTATCTTGATTTTTAAGATTATGTCATTCTATGTACAAATATCTGAGTTTTATAATAAATGAAGTGAAACTTTATTTAAAATACTTATTAAGGTGGATTCATGCAACATCACTTTATTTAACTTATCATTTTCACTAAACTTTGTCGAACTTCATAAGATAAATTAAATAATTGTTTGAATGCTTGTGTTAGTTGTGTATACTTCATCTTATTAAGATAAGTTAAGTTAAATTAAGTGATGTTGCATGAATCCACCTTTAATTGGTAAGAAGATAAAGAGTCAGATCTTTGTTTTGTATTTTTACTAATAAATTTTAGACTGAAGTCAGTCAACCATCCACAATATCATTAAATGTTGAAGAACCAGAAAATATATCAGCTAATATGTGTGTGAATGAATTATCCAAACAATTGGTCAGTAGTGAGGTCCCTGAAAAATATGAACCAACAGCTCCACCTGATCCAGATCCGGGAACTTTTGTTACTGTAATAGAGGTGAATGGATTGAAACAGAATACATCACCAGTCAAGATACCACCAAAGTAAGTTTTTTTTTCAACCAAATTTAGTCGATTAACATGTTTTCAATAAATTATCGTTTCCTGAATGTAGGAACTAAGCAACTCAAATGTTTTATAAATTGAGATCTATTTGCTAGATGTTGCGAAGAAAACTGCTTGAGTTAATCACTTATTACATTGATTTCTGCTTTGTATGGAGTATACTTTCTGATAGATCAATTAATTTAGTAAATTTTTGAGCTATGTTAGTTTAGTTCTTACATTCAGATGACAAATATGATAGTTGTATAACTCTTTTTACTTTAGGGTACCACAAAGACCTGACTCCTTAAGAGCGAAACCAAAAACCAGTTCCAGTGATTCTAGGTCATCTTCATCTGAATTTTTAGCAGTTACAGATGAACCCTATTACGATATGGTGGCAACAGATGAAGATTTTCTAGTCAAAAGTAATCATTCCAGTACAGAGAATGTATTTAGCTCCACAAGTACTCTTCAATTAGAGTTGAAAAGGGATTCAACACAGACTGTACAAGATCCACAATCTCCTGGCACCTCGAATTATGTTAATATTGAATATTTTATTCAGTAAGTGGAAACAAATATATATTGATGAAAAATAGGTGAGCCAAACTGATCATAGAATTGGGCTCGCCTATTTTTTAGGCATAACAAACCTTGCAGCTTCTTTCAATAATAATTGTGGTGATATACTTGTAGAGCAACGAAAAAGAACGGTAATGGTCATAGTAGTAGTGAAGATGAACAAGAGGATATAACAGAATTAAGAAGGCAGAACGATAATAGTTCCTATGCGAGTTCTAGCTCTTTGGAGTCAGTAACACCTGCAACTAGACGGAAGTTTAGTCATGTAAGTATTTGAAAATATTAACTCTGTTGTTTTTAAATATATGATTATTTTTTGTAGGATGTAGGCGATGCTAAGGGAGAGACGGATAGAATGTATAAAAGTATTTTTTATAACATAACTGACAGTGAGAGTAATTACGTTGATTGGTTGGGTTTTTTATTAAAGGTAGATAAAAAAAATACATTTTTGGGAGTATTTTAATGTTATTCCTGTTTCAGTATATGAAGGCGATACAAGCTACAATAGGAACTTCTCAACCGATCGTTAGTGAGACAGAATTGAATATAATTTTTTATAAAATTCCAGATTTATACAGTTTACACGCGAATTTTCTAGAAGCTCTTAAAAAACATATCCAAACTTGGGATACAAGAATTGGAGAACAATTTAAAATAATGGTAAAAACAAATCCCAATGCAGTTAGCTCTATAAACAAAAATATCAATTTTTAGGCATCAAACTTATCCTTATATGGGGCATTTTTGAGTAATTACGGCGTGGCATTGGATACAGTTAGAAAATGCAGCGTTGCAAATGTACAGTTTGGCGAAATATCCAAAAATATAACGTGCAAACAACTTTCTGGACAACCGATTAGCTTGGAAGACCTTCTGCATAAACCAGTAGCTAGGGTACAAAAGAATGCTTTAGTTTTACACGATTTATTGAAATTTGTTCCGTCTTCACATCCAGACCATCATAGTTTAGCTGAAGCTTTGAATCTTACGCAGAATTTTTTGGATCAGTTCAATATGATACAGACCAAATCAATGTTTCCTGTATGTATTTAATTATAATTATTCGTTATAATTTTGTAAATGTTTTTCTTTTTTTATTATTTTAGGTTACCGATAGAGCGCAAAGAAGACTTGTTAAAAATTCATTTATTGTGGAATATGTTGACGGTCACAGAAAATTGAGACACTTATTTTTATTTAATGATGTTATAGCTTGTGCCAAATACAAGGTAAGGCAAAACATTTTTTTTTTTAATAAAATTGAATTTAATATTTGTGATAATATTGCACAAATCCTGTATATAATTAATCTGTTTAAAAAACTAGTAGTCACTAGTTCTTTATTTATGTACATCTAATGTTATATGTCAAGAAAATGTACCAAGTAATAGACGATTCCAGAATGACAGGTCGGTCATATTGATTCACCAAATTGTCTCTCTCTCTTGTCAATTTTTTCCTTTGATTAGGCATATGCAGATCAAAGGAGACAGTCTGTAATGGCCGTTCGCACCAATAGAAGCATACGCTTGGAAAAGCTATGGCGAGTTTTTAGCTAAATGTTTAATACATTTGTCAACCTTGCTATTTAAGTTGAGTTTTATTTATTTCTCTATGATTTCTGGTGACTTCGTTTTTGTGGGTTGAAGTAACGTATTAAAAGCTGTCAAAAGTCAGTTCTTTGAAAATTAAAGGATTTTATTCTTGTTTTTCAAATAAGAAAGTTGTTTATAATGGAAAACACAGTAGAAAATAAGAAAATCAGATCGGCAAATTATACAGTTAATCAGGAAAAATAATTGCTAATATTTTTATCCAATTCTTCATAATAGTTTTTACGGTTGTACCGTCTTCTTGGTAATCCATTTTAAAGAATATCCATTACTTCCAAATCATCCTCCATAAACATCCTTCTTCAAAAATTGAAAGAAACACATCCGAAATTAGAAGACAGAAAACGAAAACCCGAAAAGAGAAAAAACATTGACATGTATCAATCAAAAAACAAGAATGTTAGGTTAGAAATCTCCACTTTGAGGATAAGTGGAGAATAAGCGAGCGATTTTCTAAGCTTATAGTCAAAGGCACTCTTAACGTGCGGGTTCAAAGGTCACCAACCATATGTATCAAATCAAAAAACACAGAAGTTACCAAAATGTGAGATTACACTGCAGATTGACGAATTTCCACTTCTTCTTTCATTCTCGAAATAATCCATCGAACTAAGTACAAAAAAACTGAAAATTGCTACTTATTATTCATATTGTCACTTTGAATTGTCAAAGTGACAAAACTGACATATTTAAATTAAAACTCTGCTGGTGAAAGACTTTTTGGAATCGCTGAAAACTAAATACATATCCTTCTTTTTCCCGTCAAAATTGCATAAGTCTGTCTTATTTATCTAACGGATTTCATTTGGAAGTTATAATTTAACGTAATAAAAGAAAACAAAAACTGTGAGTATGTCTTTGTTGAATCGTATGACCCGCACGTTAAGAGTGCCTTTGACTATAGTTAAGTGCAGGTTAAAATGACAAGTTGTTCATTGTGCAAAACAAAACTTTCTCAAAGCGCCACTCAACTTTAAGTCGACTTAAATATCAATAGGTGCAAATGGCCATTAGTAATTTTTATTCCATTTCACCATTTTAGGATAATTCCATTTTTATTAACAAAAAAAGAGTATAAAACTTTCAACAGAACAAAACAACTTAATAAACAAAGATTGTTAATTGTCATTGCATATGATTGATGATTGTGCTCTTTGATTGTGTTTTCCTTTTCCAAATCTACCAGATTTATCGAGACTAAAGCCTGGTAGAATAGATCTATCGGTGAATTTAAGAACGCTGGGATGATTCTATCGACAGTCTATTGGTAAATTTAACAACGACTTTGGTAGACACCGCATTTACCGATAGTTGTATCGGTAGATTTAAAAACTTGTCTATGATGTAAATTGCCAACTGTCAAATTCTTCTAGTCGACTTTCACTTTGTCCTAATCAACTTGGGTAGTCAAGTAGGATTTAACAACAGAACGTACTTTTAATCTGGCAACAAGGGCTTCTGCCATTGGTTTAATTAAAGCGGTTCATTTAAATCAAAAAATTTCATAAATATTTATAACTTTTTGAGATAAATATCGTTATCATGGAAAAATATATGTTATTCTTAACCCTCCTGATATGAATTCACTTGATAATTAATACCCATGAAACTATCCCATTCCATTGAATAGTCAATCTGCTCTAATTAGCCTATCAAATTATCTCCATAATGCAATTCAACTGATTTGTATTAAGAGTTGATTCATTATACAATAGCAATTTACACTTAAATTTACTCAATTCGTCACATAACTATTTGTTAACTTTTTTTTTAAAGACTGCCGGTCGAAATGAAAAGTATACGTTCGAATTGAAGTGGTTTATCCCAGTGGAAGATATATTAACTTTAGAAGAGACCACAGCAAATTTACATGAAGTATCACAATCTAATATAGTAGCTTTAAAATCTCAAGCATCAAATGTCAGAGATCAGTTGAGGCAGGAAGAAAAAGCCAACGAAGATAAGGTATGTATTTTATTTAGGCTTTTGGAACGAATAGTATATTTCGCGATTACCGATTATTTTGGTCATATTATGTATGTATGTACTGAAAGATCTATTGTGCCCCCTTACTTCTACTTAGTTTCTAAGGAGAGTCTCTGGAACTAGTAACTCCTTTACTCCTATTTCCCAGAGGGATTTTAGGATATCTGCAGGCTTCAACTTAGGTAAATGTTCCTCTTCTATCCCAGGTACTGTGCTCTAGGATTCTGGAGTACTGTGCAGATGGAAAGTATGTGGATGGAGGTTTCTTCTTCCATGCCACAATATCTACATTCTTCCTTCACTATTTTGAGCTTTTTCAGGTGCCCATTCAGTCAACAATGTCCCGTTAGGATCCCTGTATAAACTCTTAGCGCAGTTTTACTTTCACTCATGCATTCATTTGATCTCAACAGGTTATCTCAACCCAGAAGAATCTTCCTAAGCCCCACTAGATCTTTCCAATGGTCAGATCTTCTCTTTCTTTCGGCTTCACCTACTTCTTCCAATATTACATTGGGACTGATTCCGCAAAAGGGTTCAGGCCCCCAGAAAGGTATTTTAGTCCCCCTCTTTGTTAGTTCATCTGCTATTTCATTTCCTTCTATACCAGTGTGTCCTGGAATCCATAGTAAGGTAAATTGTTCTCGCCTAGTTCATTGAGTTTGCTTGGAAATTTTGGAACTGATTACAACACAAGAGCTCAGTGCCTTAATGGCTGTTGGCCGTATTAGGCAAAAGTATACGTTAAGTGTGTAGGTGCCAAAATTAGTGTCGACGTGATTGTTTAGTAGCGGTTTCTGTTTGAACATACCTTTATTTAAGTACTTACTAAACTCTCAACTATTTTTTCTCCACTTAATAGAATCGCTCGAAACTTCTACGTGGTTCAGACAAATATAGAAAAAGACTGATAGAACTGGAGAGCCAATTGGTACTAGTATCACCAAATCTGGTCTACAGGATAAAGAACAAATCGACTGGTCGTACTTATATGTTTTTCCTATCGTCCGATTTCGAACGTACCCAATGGATAGAAGCAATATTAACGTTACAGAAGACTGAACGAACCGGAAAGGTTACGGCGCAACCTTTTAATATGCTGGAATTGCAAGCGTGGATTACGGCTTGCAGACAATTTTTAAAAACCAACATGGGATCGTATCTATTGAGAAGTGGAAATGATGAAAGTTTACTAGTGGGAGATTTACATGTTTATATATACGATGTGACTGGATTGGAATATTTCTGTGGTAAGTTGATTAAGGTATTACTCCAAGTAATATGTAAATATTTTTGACAAAAATCTTAGCGGTGTTCTCTGGCGTTTTTGGCAGACTTCGCATTATTTTGATAGAAATCGAGAATATACGTTTTGTTGCTCTACGTCTATACTTTTCAAAACCGTTTTAAAATCAAAAATCGGACAATAGACATCGCATCCAGACCCTTTGAAAATTATCGTATGAAAAAAATTAAAATTGCACTTGCGATAAAACTAACCGTCGCTTGGCGTCTGCTCTTCGCGCATATAAAGGAGATACGGAGAACTTCTTTCGTACCAAGTTTCAGGTCTTTCAATTGAAAAATGACAATTTATTTGGAAAAGTTTTCTCTCTACCATGGGTGTACATGTTTGAAAGGTGTTAATTTATAAGGGGTTGATTTATTAGAAAAACTTTTCTCTCTACCATGGGTGTACATGTTTGAAAGGGGTTAATTTATTAGAAAAACTTTTCTCTCTTCCATGGGTGTACGTGTTTAAAAGGTGTTAATTTATAAGGGGTTGATTTATTTGAAAAAGTGTTCTCTACCATTGGTGTACATGTTTGAAAGGTGTTGATTTATCTAAAGGGGTTAATTTATTTGAAAAAGTTTTCTCTCTACCATGGGTGTACATGTTTGAAAGGTGTTAATTTATCTAAAGGGGTTAATTTATTTGAAAAAGTTTTCTCTCTACCTTGGGTGTAAATGTTTGAAAGGGGTTGATTTATTTGAAAAAGTTTTTTCTACCATGGGTGTACATGTTTGAAAGGTGTTAATTTATTTAAAAGGGTTGATTTATTAGAAGAACTTTTCTCTCTACCATGGGTGTACATGTTTGAAAGGTGTTAATTTATTTAAAGGGGTTAATTTATTTGAAAAGTTGTCTCTCCACCATGGGTGTACATGTTTGAAAGGTGTTAATTTATAAGCGGTTAATTTATTTGAAAAGTTGTCTCTCTACCATGGGTGTACATGTTTGGAAGGTGTTAATTTATAAGGGGTTGATTCATTAGAAAAATTTTTCTCTCTACCATGGGTGTACATGTTTGAAGTCGTTTATTTATAAGGGGTTAATTTATTTGAAAAGTTTTCTCTCTACTATGGGTGTACATGTTTGGAAGGTGTTAATTTATAAGGGGTTAATTTATTTGAATAAGTTTCATCTCTACCATGGGTGTACAATAATATGTTTGAAAGGTGTTAATTTATTTGTAAAAATTTCATCTTACAGCCGTACGATACATTTTTGTAAGAGATTGATTTATTTGTAAAAATTCCTTTCATCAAAAATTTCCTTGAGGGGTAAATTTATCCATAAAAAGCCTTTTTCTCATGGGCGTTTGATGAAATTCTTGAAATTGGATAATTTATTTGTAAACATTTTCTTCTATCATAACCGTACGATAAAATTTTCATAGGGGATTGCTTCACTTGTAAAAAATTAATTTTATCATATCTGTGCGATGAAATTTTTTTTAGGGACTAAATTATTTGTGAAAATAATCGCCCACTACAGGCGTACAAAGAAATGTTTAAATGGGGTTAATTTATTTGTAACAATTTCCTTCCTTTATATCAAAGACGTACCATAAAATGTTTTTGATGGGTTGATTTATATATTAAATTCTTTTTTTGATGAATCTCTTAAAATTTTCCCACTCACCATGGGCGTACGATAAAATATGTATAAGGGGTTGATTTATTTAAAAAATATTTTTTTCTAGCATAGTTTTACGATATAATTTTATAATGAGTAATGTAGAAATGTCCTTATATCATAGACGTACGATAAAATTTTTAAAGGGTGCTAATTTATTTGCGGTTAAAAATCTGATGTCTATTTTCAATTATTCTTATTCCAGATTTATATATAGTGATTGAAGTCGACTTTTACGGTCACTTTTTCCAAAAAGCCAAAACGAAAATAATCAACAATACGAACAATCCCCAATGGAATGAAAATTTCATGATAGATTTGGAAGGTTGCGAAAATCTTCGAGTATTAGTTTACAGAGACGGTAACGCGAATCCGACGCTTTTCGGAAAACACACCCAAAAATTGAGTAGGAAATGGTTGAATCAACACATCACGGATAAAACTTTGTCAATTAATGGGTGTACATTACGAATGGGTTTGAAATACATTCCTTGCGAGATTAGCCTAAGGCGAGTACCAACCGGTAAAACTGGCGCCTTATTCGGAGAAAAAATACAAGCCGTTTGCAAGTAAGTTGAAAATTTTTCTTCTTTAAATTGCTTTATAAATTTCCAGGGGATGCAAAATTCTTATGAGAAAAACATTTTCCTTTGTTAGGTTCACAAATACTTGTTAAAAATTAGGAACGCTGCAATTTTCTTTGGAAATACAGGGTGTTTCCAAATGACGAACCTTTGCATGTAGATACCTCTTGTTCTACCGCGTGACCCAACAAAAGTTTTAGATAGAAATATGTTTATTTTTGAGGGTTGTTAGCTATTTTATATTCTAGTACGAAAGCTGGATAAAGCTATTAAAAATATAAGCGATAATTTATACAAGGTTGGCCGTAAATAATGTTCAAAGTGAAATGGAAGATTCTTTGCCTGAAAATATTACAATCTGAAGCAACCTCCTTCAATTACACTGTGAAATTTGATAAAAAGTGATAAGTGTGTACATAAAGTAACGTTACGATTTCAGTTGGGTTTACAAAAAAAATGTTAAATAAAAGTTTTTCCACATATCTCAGACTATCTGCATAAGTCGGTTAGAAGTTTACAGGGTGCATCTCATCATACATTTTTTTACGATCACCGTAACCTCTCATCATAAGAATCATAATTAAATTTGGAAAGCAACTACTTTTTCACACCTTAACCTAATAACACTGAGAAATAATTTATGATACTTAAAAACAATTAATGACAGAAAAACGTACTACTTTTTTGACATGAACAATTGTTTTATAATTTTAGATTCAAATCAATGTAACTTTAGAATTATTGAAGATAGAACCATGCAGTCTTGACGGCTGTATTTGTAATTTATTAGATTATCATAAACTGGAAATATATACATGGTGTACTATTTAAAAAAATATGTTAATAAGTTATTCTGGAGCAACGGTGCACCCTGCATACTTCCAATCGACTTATACAGATGGTCTGGGATATTTGAAAAAACTTTTATTTAAAATTTTTTTCCGTAAACCTAACGTAAATCGAAATATAAGCAAGTTACGTTACTTTATGTACACACTGTATATTGACATTTTGTAGGCAACCAAACATACAATAGCGTTTTCAAAAAATAGTATAGAATACTTCTAGTTTTTGACTTATCTATCTTTTTATTTCATTATTCTACACAAGATTATAATAATTATTGGTGTTAAGACATCCAAAAAAGAATTTAAGAAAAACGAAAACAGTGACATTTGAACCAGCGACCATCTCCGTGACATTTCAATGTTATGATTTATTTTTTACAGCATTTACCTATAAAACAAATAAATATTGCAAACTTATTAAATGAATTATAAGAAAGAAATTTATCACTTATTTTTCAAATATAAATCTAATCTTGAAATCATTTCTTTTTATACAATTTCATGTATCGTGCTAATACCTATCATGTTTCAATCAATTCAAACAAAGAAGAAACAAGTTCTACAGGGTATTTCAGTGCATTAAACCTGTTTTGGCGCATAGACTCTTGAAAAAAAGTATAGTTTAGGTCTTAAGTGTGTTGTAATAATTTTTAGAAGACAGAAACGCGACATTCCTTTTATTATAACTGCATGTATACGAGAAGTCGAAAGGAGAGGTATGGCAGAAGTTGGTATATACAGAGTATCCGGTTCCTCTCTCGATATAACCAAATTAAAGAAATCGTTCGAAACAAGTAAGTCAAGCGTTTTAACTGAACGTATAAATTTCAAACAAATTTTGTTATTTTTAAGATTCTTACGAGGCTGAACAACTTCTTAAAGAAGTCGATATACATTCTGTGACAGGTATATTGAAATTGTACCTGAGAGAATTGCCCGAAGCGCTGTTCACCGATTATTTATATCCGGAACTTTTAGAGGCTTTCAATCAGAGCAACGGCAATTTGAAACGTAGGACTGAATTACTTAAAGAATGCTTCCAAAAATTACCCAAACAAAATAGCGAAACGATCAAATTTATATTGGACCATTTAATAAGGTAAAGATGATAAAACTTTTTCCCCGGCAAATTATTAAAATTTTAAATATACAGGGTACATCGACACGAATGCGACAACAAGATGTCGCTGCACAATTTAGCGACGGTTTTCGGCCCTACGCTTCTTCGACCCGCCTTCAAACCCGACAATTTGAAGCAAAAAGATACTTTGGCTACCGGTACTGTGGACGTAATGGCGCAAGCAGGCATCCTCTACTGCTACCTCCAGGATCTCTTGAATACCTCGCAGAGGATATGTAGATGAGGGGAATTACAAAAAACAAAAACAAATTTCTAGGTATTTTATTGATTCACAGTGAAGGGTTACTGCAGATACATAGTCTTAAATGATTTTTTTTCTTCTTTTTTTTTTGGAATATTGAAGTGACGTACTTTTATTTTAAAAGTTTTAATCGTTTAACCATCATTGATCGCACTGTATATCTGTGGTTACTAAAAATAGCAATAGCTGTCTGTGAGTAACCCATCACTTGTTACAAAACACCAAATCTCCTTTATATATTTATATAAATATTATTTGTATACATGCAATGTGACTGTAATTATTATTATTATTTTTTAAGTATATTTTGTAAAATAATAACAGAACAAAGTTCAGTATGTGTGACTTATGTATAATTTATTTTAAGTTGAAACGGTGAAAAATAATATCTTGCGAGATATGTACAGTACAAAGTGTTTATTAAATATAGATAACAATTTAAAAAAAGGTTAAGACTAAACTTCAGCTGTCAAATTTGCTTATATATCACTATACCTCATTTAAAACCTAGGAGGAGTAATTTGAATTTAAGTTGGCAATTCTGTAGACCTCTGATTGGTCAGATTCCGTCCAGTTTCACACAACACTTTCTATCGACTTTATGGCTATGGGTGGCTGATTTCTTTATAAATCAAGGCATATTTAATAGATTTGGAACACGACTGTTGACTACTTTTTCGGTAGGTTAAACCATTGTTATAGTTAACCACTGGTTAAACGGTTGTTTAGACGTTCACCAACTGATTAACCTTCGAAAAGTTTACCATCAGATCTTGGAGAGTTAAACTATGATCAAACACGGAACAATACAATTTTACTTGTTCTATCTGTTTGTATGCTTCAACTTGACAATTTAGGTTTGCAATTGACGTTCCACATGACGTTTTACAGTTATTTTGGCTTTCCATTGATAAGTAAAAAAAGTATATAGAGATATATTTATCCTGTTGAACATTTAGTGCGAATAATTTTGAACAGAATGGGGAATTACAAGAAGCAATAGCTATTTTACAAGAACTTACAGATGATTGGTACTTTGGAGAGCTGCTCGAACTAGAAATGATTCCAAGACCCTCTAGAAACTTATACATTATACAGAGGAGATTAAAACTAATAAACTGAACTGATATAGCTTTATTTATTATGAAAAGTTTTCAAAAAGTCAAATTATTTCACTCTCATATAATCAAAAACCCTTTTTATACTCGAAGGTGTAAGGGTAGGTATCTACATCTAAATATATTTTTCGTAGATGAAATTAGTCCATTTCTTTTTTTGCCATTGTTTCTGCTACTTCCCATTTCACATTTCTTCTTTCATCATTTCTGCAACTTCTTGGTTCCAAGTTTTCTTAGGTCTTCCTCTCTCCATTCTGTTATTATTCGGGCTTCCCACACATTCCTGACTGGTCTGCTGCTCATTTTTGTCCTAGCCACTTAAGCTTTTTAAATCTAATATTGGCTCTGCTTCCAGTTCTTTTCTCACAATCTTGTTTCTTATACGCTCTCTTCGTGCTATACCCCTCAGTCCCCGCAAATATTTCATTTCTATTGCTTGGATTCGATTTTTATATTTCTGTGACACTTCCATAAAAGGATTGGCTGATAAACTGTTTTACATACTGTAATTTTGGTTTTTGCACTGATTTCCTTTTTTCCTATAAATGATCTTGATAATGATTGATACAGTTTTTATGTGCTAGTGATCCTTTAATTTATTCCAATATATTAATTTCCGTTTTTATTTATCTTCATATCAAGGTATTCAAATGCGTCTATGAAACAGAATCACTAAATAATGTAAATGACCATTATGGAAACTAAGGGTCGAAATGTCAACTGAGATCCGGTGGTTACGTAACCCTTGATCCACATATTGTGTTACAACACAAAAAGGCTTAACTAATGAGAAGTGGTTAAACGTGGTTTAACCATTGGTCCAGTGACCAGTGAGTTAACCTGCTGAGTTACAACACTAATCTGGTAACTTTTAGTGGTGTGAGTGAAGCTTTTCAAATTACTCATCCTGGTAACATTTTCATTTTGTTAATTTTCGAGGCAGTGTTTTGAGGAAATACTTGCCTACTGTTATATATTCATTTGAACTACTTTCTCAATTCAAACATCCATAGTTTTTTTTGTTAGACCCTTTTTGGTGTGTTCCAAGAAAGTTTTACCCATAGCTTATGGCTTATTTCAAAATTCATTGATGGTAATAATTTTTTGAGGAAAGAGGTATGGGCATTTAAGTAAATGGTCATTTTTGGCTCTTGGTCACTTTTCAAACAATATCTTTTGATAGATGATGGTTAGAACTGGTGAGTGGGCCTATTAGAACCACTGTGTGACTTGCAAGAGTCCATTGTGGCTCCAATGAAGTATTTCATACTAATCATTCATGTATGAGTAAAAGGTTCATTTGAACTAATTCGTTGCCGGATGAAAGTGTTTAGTTTTCCTATTATGCATGACTTCGAAAAAAAGTCAACTTTGAGACAAAAATATCATTTGTTTTTGGAATTAAGTACACGCCTTGATAACCGCGCACAATTATTCTTTCTCTTTCAAGCTTTTTTCTTATATTTTCCTTTTCGCACTTGTGTAATCCGGCAGAGGATTTTCGCAATCTGTATATCTTTTGACAGTTGAAGTATAGTATAATTATGTCTTTTTCATTTGTTAATCTATATTGCTGGTTCTCTCTCTTTAATCGTTCGCAATATAGTTCTATGATTTTGGTTGTCTTGGTATATTTTTAATTGAAATGGCAGTTCTACTGAGGTTTTAAAAAGTTTTTACAGTGTAAAATATTCAAAAAGAGCAAGAAAAAAAGACACATTTTGAAACTTGTTAAGTCTGGATTGAATAAGTATTTAACGAACAAATATTTTTAATTTTTATTTATGCTTATTTTAAATTTAGCTCAAAATATTATTATTCTAGTCAGACCGTTATAATATGGTTCAATAATAATTGCGCGCGTTTATTTATGTATTACAATGAAGTATGCTATTTTTTTTTAATAACCAAAGAGACAAGTCGTCAGAACCAATTTGGGACCAGTGTATGTTGATTAAATACTAGTGTATCAAGGAACTTTTAGTTTTAAAAATTGGTTTCACTGATTTTAACTGTCATTATAGTCAAACTGGCTCTCTAAAGTGGAGTTCACATTCAGATGGTTGTAAAAGGGGGATAAAATAACAGCTTTGTTTTCCCTTCCGCAATTGTTCGCATCTTAATTAGAAAAATCTGGGGTTTAAGTAACAAATTTTATAATTAAATAAAGGGTTATTAATTTTTTCAATGGGTAATTAGATGTTAAACAAAGCCATGAAATTCAGTCGTTCAGTTTACCTACAAACATTTCTCAAATTGAATTATGTTTTGCGGGTTCTTTAATAACACATTTAAGCTAAATGTAACTCTTTATTAAGTACAGTTAAACATTTAACATCGGATTTTACATAAGACTGAGCATATACAATGAAATGCGCCAAGTCATAATATCTGACTGTCAAACGTCAACCTCCTTGCAGTTTACTTCTCTAACCTGTTTTTCTTGTTTTGATGTAGATGCTTAATTTCCATGTTTACTTTCTGCTCTCTCTCCAGACTTCTTATTCTTGCAAGCTTTAGCAAAATGCCCCTTCAGTTGACAAGCAGCACACTTTTTATTAAAGGCTGGACACTTATTTGGCCAATGTTCATACAAGCAGTTTTGGCATTTAACTTTCTGGGACTTTACAGTACTCTATGATTTTTGTTACGTCTACATCTGGTTCTCTAATCAATCTAGCTTGTATCTGTTTATCAAAGATGCATATTATCAATCTATCTCGAATTATACGATCTTCATAACTTGTGGCACAATCAGGTTTTTTACTTGTTTTACTTGTTTTTTGAGCTCAGTCAAATATTGGTCAATAGACTGATCCTCAGATTGGATAAGGTTGTTAAACTTAAAACCCTCCGTTGGGATTATTTTCTTAGGTGAAAACTGATTATCATAAGCCTGTAAACATTTTTCCAAAGACGAGGTATCTGGCGGGAAGGTATTATAAATGTCCAGGCCTTCATCACCAATGCAGTTCAGAAGAATTGCTATTTTGATATCTTCTGCTACGGCTTCCTTAGCAGCGGCTTTTAGGTAAATTTTGAACTTTTGTTTCCACAAGGTCCAATTTTTGATATCATAGTCCGTTAAAGGACTGGGTGGTTTAAAGACATCCAAACTCACAAGTCAATGTCGATTACTATTCCAAAATTAACGGTTTAGAAATATTTTTTGTGGTACTACCAACACTATGTACTTTTCATGCACTTTTCTCTAGTCTAGCAAACTTTGCAGGTGGCAAATCCAGCAGCCACACCTGATACCATGTTTGGCGGGTTCTTTAATAACACATTTAAGCTAAATGTAGCTCTTTATTAAGTATAATTAAACATTTAACATCGGTTTTTACATAAGACCGAGCATATACAATGAAAGGCGCAAACACTCTCAAACGGCAACCTCCTTGCAGTTTACTTCTCTAACCTGTTTTTCTTGTTTTCATGTAGGTGCTTTATTTCCATGTTTAATTTCTAATTCCTTCCATCCTCCATGGTTATCTTCAGCACCCTTTTTAGGAAATTCATTTCAAATCCTTAAACAAATTCATTTTTGTTTCCTGCACTAAAAAAAATCTTAATCCTGCCTACTTTCCGCTCGGAGTTTTTAAACCCGTGGGAAGCCCATTTCCAACACTAATGTAAACATGTGAATGTGAATTCCACTACAGTGTATGCTAAGTAAATAGTGGTGTATTAAGGAACTTTCAGTTTTCCTGATTACAACAAAATATTTAAAATGGTTATCTTTAATAGTTTCATATTATTTTTATATGATTCATTAAAAGTGTGTCGCTGATTAATTGTGTGATATGTGGTAGCGATCAGTATAAAATGAAAAAAAAAAACAAGTAGAAATGGTGAGTCCCAACCAATTAAACTTTCTAAGGTTAAAATATTTTCTCTTATATAAGATTTAATTTTAATTACATTATCTATAATAAATAACTGATAAGTATCTGCAGGATGAAATGCATTAGAAATAAGAAAGAATATTCTTTGTTTTTCCAAATTTATTCCCTACTAAACGTTTTTTTATCATGGAATTTGTATTGAAACAGTAAATATTTTATGTAAACACTTTGTACTTGCAAAACATAATAATATATTCTACAGTATTTTTAAATGCCTTTATTTATGAATTGTATTAATCTTGTCTCTTTCAGTGGAATTGAAATATTTTTTTACTCTTCTGTACTATACAATTGCTTAAAACGTAATGGGACAATATTAATTAATCAATATCATTGAATAGGATTCAGTTTCTATCAAAACATTGTTTGGGTAAAAAAAAGACATCTGCAATTTGTATAAGTACCTAGGAGATATCTATAGAAATTTTAAGACATTTTTGTGTGATTTTTATAAGAAAAATATATATTGAGCTTGATAGTACTCAGTACAGTATATAAAGGCAGCTTTATTTTAAAATATTCATTAAACCAGATTTTTTCAATATGTTATTTGGTTGAGAAAAATTGTGACTCCTAAAGCAAAATTAGCTGTGAAAAATGTGTTTTATATTAGAAAATATGCTTCTTATACAAATCAGGTATAAAATTCTCAAGGACCAGTATAAAATAAAAAGTAACAAAATGTTATGCTAAGCTCTGAATACAATTTATTTCTTGCTATCCATGTATAATGTAGTTGATATCCTCAAAGTTGGAAAGTCTTTGGTATTAGAGTATACTAGACAATGTTATTTATTGTAGACTACGCTTTGACATGTTATACTGGTATAGCTACAAGTTGATAGTACAAAATAGGTTTTCAGTTGGTTCTCATTACATGCCTAAAATTATTTTCAAATCCTCTGTTATATTCAATAAGAATGCCATATGTGACCGTCAGCATACAGTAATCAATAAAACAAACAATAATTTGAAATCCAAAATCATCTTTTTCATAATTTTCTCAAAATTAAATGAGTATTGTCAAAAATAGCGATAAAAAGAAAGTTGACTTATGATGATAACATATAACTTAAATCAACATATATGAATTGCTCGATAAAGCCACTGTTGACAAAGAAACTAAGTAGCAAAAAAATACGTTTCATAAAGCCGAGAACACATTGTTCTGAAGCTACGCCACGCCATTCGATATAATGCGTCACTGTTCCCACGTCATCAGATACGACTCCACGTTACATAATGATAGAAATTGAGACTAGTTTGAGAACAGACACCATGGCGAGTAGGAGTTCCTCAGATGAGTGGAAAGAAGATCTAGAATGTGGAGCATCAGCTTTACTGTTATTAAAACGGAAACAAAGAAGAAAATGTTGGGTACATCCTCCCAAGCTTCTCCTCTCATATTCTGGTCACTATAGTGCTTGCTTTTCATATTATAAAGACACTCGTGCTTCCGAACCAACCCAATTAATAAATCTTCATCGATTTTTTGCCGCCATTTTATACATATGATGCCACTTTCGCGTGCACACTGTTACTACACCAACGCGGTGCCACGCGACGTGACATCATATGATGAAAATCAGGCAAGAGGAGATTCGTACCATGTCGGATGGCGTCGAGTACACAAAACATATAAATATGCATTAAAATCTACGGTGTCAGATCCTTCTGACGTTGGGTCGGATGGCGTGGTGTAGCTTCAGAACAATGTGTTCCCGGCATAACAACTTTGGAATGTTCAAAATATTTTATGCTGTACACAAAATAAATTGGTGAAGTTGCCTTTTTCAAAATTTTAATGTCTAAAATGGTCAAAATGCATTGCAAAATCTTGTTTGCATAAATAATAGAAAAATAAAATGATCCTATATATTTATATGTATATACATTTTATACTTTGTAACTATTCCTGTAAATGTGTGATTGTATGTATTATTTATTTTATAAAATGGCAAGCTCTGGCATTAGGTTACCTGTAAGTCAAAAAAAGTTTGAGCATTATTCTTTCTCAGACTACAAACACACTTTTTATTATTTCAATCTGCTTTCGCGTTCCCTTTAATTTCAATCTTTCAACTATTCCTTAGAAACAAATTACATTGAAGTTATCTGTAGACTGGCAAGCGTACGGATGTGGCGGAGACTTGACGTGTGCAATGAACACAGAATGTCCGTGGTAGTGACAGAAAAGTCATTCCTAGTAGACTTGTTAGAATGTCGTAGATTAAAATATTTCTCTTCACATTTCACCAAGAATATGATTTACTGTGAATGGACCTTTTGACAACAAATTTTTTGCAGACTTTTAAACTTCAAAATATTATTTATGGATTCTTAGTGTCAGATAGGGATCAGAATTTTGTTGAATGTTAATAATTCTTGATAACGATTACTGAAAAGCTACCGAAACGTTGAATTAAAAATTTAAAAAAAGGATGTGTGATTTCCCAAAAAATTAACATGAAGAAAAATGTGTATAAAGGTTCCAGAATTCATATAGGATGTCTCTGGAGTACTTGGATAATGTATTGACCTTTGGTCAAATAAAAATAATGTTTTGACTACATAACAGTTTAACGGACACGTGAATCATCATCCTACTCCACCACGATCATATCAATTCGCTTTTTCTCTTTTTTTTCCTTCAGTATTAACCCCCGTTCTAAATCAATTAGATAAAATTTGAAAGAATAATTCTCCTTTGATATATATAATCTAGGACCTCCTGTCTTATAGGATACCTACCTACTTGATAGTATGCATATTATATTTTATATACATTTGTAACTGATTACAATAAAGATATTTACAACAGAATTGGTGTTTTTTAATTTAGGTGTAGTAGAAGAGCTGATTATATATGGTAGGATTCATTATTTCACCATCGAGTTTCATTTAAAAAACAAGTCGAATAAGACTATTGTCGAAGACCCAAACGGGATAATTGATGCTACGATGGACATTGGAAATCTTGGAAGTAGTAGTCTAGAAGTAGAACCATATAAATATATATATAAATTTTGCCGCGCCTTCCAAAGACTCTGCGGAGGCCGCCTTGAGACACCTTAAGGCTGCTATTATAGATGATACTAACCCGTACGGTAAAGTTACTGTAGAACGGGAGAGAATCTGGACAAGTTCATTTTCTCCGCCTCCAGCAGCAACAGCAAAGCGCCCACGTTTGAGTCGTGGACATACTCCGGTGAAATCATCAGAGTGGTCTGCGATGACGACGGGACGCTCGAGTGGCTGAAAAATGCCACAAAAAACCTTAAGCCGTGGGAGGAAGCATCACTGGCAGTCGTTATCGTGGATAGGCTCACTAGGCTGAATAAGGGGTCGCTCTGGATCCCGGAAGACGTCCACAAGACGACATCCGGTGAAAAAGAGGGTGCTTGGTCGGCTTAGGGCGCAGAACCCGGATCTGACGGTGGCAAGATGATGCACTTTCCACCATGAGGTAAAGGTGAGCCCAGAAGGGCACCTCTTCGTCTTCGGTATCGATTGCGAGGATATTGCTGTCCTCAAGAAGAAGTCGATGAGAATGAGCTATGCGTACACCTCAATGACTATCAGGGTAACGAGAAAGAAAGCAGGGGGTACCTCTGAAGACCCGAGTTCCATGATAGTCGAGCCACCTAACGTGGGTATTGACCCCAAGGCCACCATGGGTCCCGAAAAGGACGTTTAAGCAGCCAGACACAGCGAGGTCGTGTCTCCCCTAGCGGAGGAGCGGGTTGACCTCCAAAGCAAATCCACTTCCATGCAACTGCCTCAACCAGAGAGTGGAGCTGATGTTGGTTTGCGACTCAAACTCTCGCCACTTGAGCTGGGGCAGCAAGGATATCAACGCCCGAGGTAAGTCTCTATGAATATGTAATTAAGAAAGATCTAACAATCTTAAACAGAGGCACGGGGCCAACATTTATTAACGCCCGTAGCCAATAATTATTATAAAATATTACGCTGGCGACAGCCAAAATATCAAACAAAATTCAGGACTGGCAAGTGTCGGATCATATTTCTATGTCAGACCACCGCTGGCTGACCTACACGGTAAGCCAGGATCTCAGGACCACTGTAAAATCTCGTGACCCGAAGAGGACGGATGTAGCTCTCTACAATCGACTCTTAAAAGGTGCTCTGCGGGAAACAAAGGTCCTGACTCCTAGCAATAATGAGGAACTGGAAAGGTACACAGTATCTATCCAAAACAAAATGGACATTGCCTATAAGGAATCCTGTCCGATGAGGATGGTTCAGACAGGTGGCACGACCAATAGCTGGTGGTGCCCTGAACTGGAATTGGAACACCTCAGAAAGACAGCGAGAATGACATTTAACAAGGCCAACAAGCCAACCAAAAGTTAAAAGTCTGCAGACAAAAGCAAAAAGAAGCCTGGAGAGCCTATTGTAAGGCAATCGAAGACTTCCCACAAATTTTTAGGCTACAGAAGGCACTCTCAAACGACCACCATAAGAGAATTGGCATCCTAACAAGGAAAAATGGCGACAAGGCCGCCAACCTCGAAGAGAGCGCTGGGATTATGGAAATTCACTTCACAGGTTCTGTCTTTCCTGGAACGCCAAACTGGACGGAAGTACCAACACCCTCACAATACGACTGGCAATCTGCTAGTGCAGGACATATCGGACTTTTTCCAGTTCAAGTCACCAGGGCCTGACGGAATAAAAACCAGCCCTACTTCAATGGGGAATGAATATTCTCATACCGCACCTGGTTTGAATTTTTAGATCCTCTTTAGCTCCGATGTATATTCCCAGTAAGTGGAGAGAAGTACGAGTGGTATTTATACTCAAACTAGGTAGGATGGACTACACCTTACCAAAAGCATTCCAAATTAGTCTCACATCGTTCTTTTTAAAAACAATGGAGAATTTATGCGAGCGGTATATAAGAGATGAAGTGCTAGTTCACAACCCACTTCATCCAAATCAGCATGCATATACTCCGGGAAGGTCCACTGATTCGGCCATTCACCAAGTGGTTATGTTTACAGGAAGATGAAACTGTCAGGCATGTCATATGCGAATGTCCGGAGTTATTGTCAATAAGAGAGTGTATGTTCGGTGAGTCTTGGCCTACACCTGCCGATATAAAGGAGATGTCTCCTAGTGACTTGTACACCTTCCTGGGAAGAACAGGGTGGACGATGACATAGGAGGATGTTTTTATCATGATGTAGATGTTTTTCTACTGTAGATGTGTAGAAAGGTGAAATAAAAATTCAATAGAAAATGTTACAATTTTATTGTTACTACAAGGCTATATCCTAGATATTCATTTTTTTAATGATGAAAATATGGCACTTCTTTAGAAGAAGTTTTTTTTCGACGCAACAAATACAAAATTCAACATAACAATTTTCCTCTTGTACTAAAAATATAGGTAACAATATTAAAACTTAAAAATTACAATAGTTCACAAATAGCACCTTAAAATGTATAAATCACTTTAAAATAAAAATCGTCTTTGGTTGATTTAAATTCACATTTAACTTTATGCCAAAAACTTAAAAAAAGTACAAACTTATTTTGCAGAGCAATGTGATTACAAAAAATACTAAAATTAGGGGAGGCGTAGTGCAGTAGAGAAATATTTTTTAGTTTTAGTTTGTCGATATATTGATGGTATTTTTTCACGAAAGATATTCCTCTACTGTTTCCATTAACCATTGCAGTGATTGGTAGGGGTTACGACATTTTGTTGATAATAAAACATAGTCTGTATGTAAGTCCTTCGCAATAGTCGAACATATGAATATTCAATCGATGCAGTCAAACGCATTTTACAATAGAATTTTTTAAAATATCCTCGTTTGTTAAAATTAATTGCATGAATAAACATTTTGCAACAAAATGGATATTTTTTTAACCAAATTAGAGTCTTTTTCAAGCGTTAATAATTCCTATTTGATTATCTGAAACTGTCATTTACCATCAAACGGCATACCTACTTCATATTTAATTAATATTGATTAAAAGGCAATGTTGGGATTCTGAGATTTTACCCATAAGCTACAGAATCTGTAGGATATTATAAGATCTGTTACTTGTTTCTTTACAGATTTGTAAAATTTGCTATTCTCGGACCAAATCTGTAAGATTCATAGTTATATAGGTTTCAACTTCAATTCTGTTTATAATGTAAAAATTGAATAAAATGGCGTGAAAAAAACTACTGAAATAGTTATTTAATCAACAAGTGTATTAATGAGGCCTATTAACAATCGAGGCAAAATGTCAATATATAAGATTTGCGTTTGATTGCCTGCAGAAAATCGTATAGGTAAATCATGCATTAATGGAGGTCATAAATGTATGATTTTGTCTAGTTTTGAGAACATTAATATCATATGTTAATAGACGGTCGACGGAAATAATATATTTGACATGTTGTTCATTTTAAAATATACGTATTTTGTAGAACGCAAATGCCACGCTCTGTACCACACCCTGTACTGCTTAAAGTGACAGATGTCTAGTCCGTAAATATTTACAAATCTGTAAGTAACAGGTTAGAATCGCCTTTCCTATAACTCTTACAGATTTCGGCTTATAGATCTTACAGATGTTCTCAGAATTCCACTTTATGTAAAACCGTTCAACAAAAACAGTATTTTATAGATCATTGTTATAGCTGCCGAAAATAATAGATTGTTCAAAAACCGTAATATCTTTAAATCATTCAATTAGTTTGTTAAACAAAAGCCACTAAATTTATATTTATAATAATGTGTGAATTATTATGAATGTAAACAAAAATTTTGTTTATTTTGGTGTTCTGGCCGCAAGATTATTTTGAGGTTATAAGAAGAGTATTTTTCTAGATTTTAACGACTGTCCGACAATGGACGAGCTCTATACATGGTAATTGCTGCCAACATAACGACCAAAAAAATACTAAAAAAGGATAGTCGCATAAGGAAGTGGGATTTCTGAAAAATTTATGGTTTTTCAAATGTTTGAGTCTCTTTACCCCCCATGCTGTATCCGAAAAGTTTTGCAGGTCTATTTAGTTTGGGGTATTTTACATCTTACAGTTGACAAACAATTAATGACAGCTCTCAACAAATATTTGTTTCTTCTCGATGGTATTTGCAATAATTAAAGCAGATCAGAGTCTCACAAGTCACAAACAAACAAAGGCAAACAAATATCTGTTTACAGCTGACATTAGTTTTTCGTCAACTATAAGATGCAAAATATCCCAAACAAAAAAGACCTCTCACACTTTTCGCGTAAAACATGGTGGTAAAGGTACTCAAAATATGAAAAACCATTTTCTTATGCGACTAATTTTGTCAGATTTTTTTTTGTTTCTTATGTTGGCAGCAATTCCTTTGTAAAGTCTTTCACCAGCTAAGTTTTTATTTAAACGTCAGTTAAAGTGACAATATGAGTAATAAGTAGCAATTTTCCGGTTATCTGTATCCTCAAACAAAAAAATGGTACTTAGTTTGATATTATTTCAAGAATGGAAGAAAAAGTGGTAATTCATCAACCAGTGTAATCATACATTTTGGTAACCTCTGTGTTTCCGGATTTGATACATTAGTTAGTGACCTTTGAACCCGCACGATAAGAGCGCTTTTGTCTACATAGAACTTGTCCATTTCATAAGAATCAAATCACTATGCAAGATATTCCAAGTGTCAAAGGTTGAGAAAAGGATTTGCATTCGATGTAGGAATTTTTAATAATTGTCCCATTTAACATTCAGCTTACTTAGCTACTAAATAATTATACTGGTTGATTTCCAATATTTTAAAGTTTTTTCAATTTCTTTTTTCAGTGACAATTCAACTCATGTATAAAAAATCGCATATGCCTCAGTGTAATTGTCACTTTGACACCGGCAAAAGTTAGCTTTAACTTTTTCAGCGATAAATGCACTTGTGGTTTTTTCACTTATGCATTTGTTACCATGATAAATAATTTGACATGTTTGTCAACAACTTATTGAATTTCTGAACACTAACAATTAGCCGATTCATTGAATTGTCCTGCCGAATTACACTCGATGTTTGTATTGATATCGGGTAAATTTGTGTTGTTCAACTTCTAAACTGTTTCCTTTAGCAATTAGACTCGAAAAATTGTCAACCTAAAAACGCTCCACCTTCGGTGTCGCGTTTTTAATAGTTGACAGTTGTTCTCGTCTAATTGCTAGGCAACAGTTTCTCATTAAACAATCCAAATTTACCCGATAAAATACAAACCTCTTGTGCAATTATAAGTGACAATTCAACTCATGTATAAAAAATCGCATATGCCTCAGTGTAATTGTCACTTTGACACCGGCAAAAGTTAGCTTTAACTTTTTCAGCGATAAATGCACTTGTGGTTTTTTCACTTATGCATTTGTTACCATGATAAATAATTTGACATGTTTGTCAACAACTTATTGAATTTCTAAACACTAACAATGAGCCGATTCATTGAATTGTCCTGCCGAATTACACTCGATGTTTGTATTGATATCGGGTGAATTTGTGTTGTTCAACTTCTAAACTGTTTCCTTTAGCAATTAGACTCGAAAAAATGTCAACCTAAAAACGCTCCACCTTCGGTGTCGCGTTTTTAATAGTTGACAGTTGTTCTCGTCTAATTGCTAGGCAACAGTTTCTCATTAAACAATCCAAATTTACCCGATAAAATACAAACCTCTTGTGCAATTATAAGTGAAAATTATGCATTTGCTGGTAAAATGTTTGATTGTTTTCTGTAACAAAATATTGTTTTCTAAAAAAAACTGGATCCTTTTATAATCTGAATCGGTATAATTCTTTCCACTTTTAATTTTGTTCTTAAATGTATCAATATACTGTTAAAATATAGTATTACTGCAAATTTTTTATTGTTTATTTAAGTCAGTTTCATTAGATCTTAGATATGAGAAGAACCATACAAACAGTGATTAATACTGAAAAATTAGAGGAGCACTGAACAATTAGACAAAAATAAGTTTTTACTTTCATATTAATTCACACAACATTGTGGGTAACCAGAAATGCAGACAATTCAACTATTTTCATTTACCAAATTAAATGGGAAATTAGTTTAACTTGTATACATGTTTCGCCATCAAGGAAGAGTATTAAAATGATCGTAAACTAGTAAACCATGGGCACACCTTTATACAGTGGACGGCTAATTTATGGAATATTATCATTATTTCGAGAACCGTCGAGTTTTGAGGGTAATCCCGAAACAGGTCGATTTTTGTTATAAAATACCCATCTTATAACGTACATGGAGTAAGGATGACGTCACCGGTGTGGGTGTAGTGACGTAATCGTTAATTTTTTTAAATAGAAATCGGTATAATGCGACACCTCATTTGAAGGAGAATTTAATTCTCTATTTAACGACATTACATTTGTAACTAAAATATTTTTTTAAGGGTACAAAAACATTTCTTTTTTATTTAAATTCAACCAAATTACAACTAATGATTTAATTGATAACGTACCTTAAAGTAACCAAATTATGCATAATAATTATTTTAAATTAAATGTTCCAAATGCCATCCATCGGTTCTTGCCATGACTTTCTGAAATAAATACTTAAAAAAGCAAAAATAAGTAAAAATAATAATGGACACAAAAAGTTATCTCATAAACACTGAAACTTTTTGTCAAATGTTAAATCAAGCAAGTGATATTGGCATAGTTACTGTAATATTTATTGTCGTAAATATTTTTTGATTTTGTGAATTGCCATCAGTTGTCAATTGTAATTTTTACTTTTGATTACTAAATTATGGCTCACCTAAATGAAACACAACGCATAGAAATATTAATTCTTAGCGGATGTGGAGATACAAAAAGAACACAGAACGAGGTATGCAATTTATTCAACGCAAAATATCCAGACAGACCCATCAGCCAATCAACAGTAAGTAAAATAGTCCGAAAATTTGGAGAAACTGGGCACGTTAAACATATTCCAAACGCTGGGCGTCCTAAAATTGCAGACAATGTGAAACTTGATGTTTTATTAAATGTCCATGACAATCCTCACAGTAGTTCAACACAAATGGGTGAATATGCTGGAGTTTCCCAACGATCGGTATTACGTATTTTAAAAAAAGAAAAATACCATCCCTACAAAATTCAACTACACCAGGAATTAAACGACGACGATCCCGATCGCCGGCTTCAATTTTCTGAAATTATGCAGGATTTATGTATCGGCAATCCACGTTTCATCAATCAAATCCTCTTTTCCGATGAAGCCACATTTTTTTTACATGGTACCGTGAATCGTCAAAATTGCAGGTATTGGAGTCAAGAAAACCCACATTGGATGACTGAGGCACACACGCAATATCCTCAGAAAGTGAATGTATGGGCAGGGATCATCGATGACAGAATCATTGGCCCTTTTTTCTTTGAAGAAAATCTAACAGGAGAACGTTATTTAACTTTTTTGAGAAATCAACTTATACCTGTCCTTGCTAACATGTATCCAAATGCCAATAATGCAAATTTACCTAGTGACAATATCTGGTTTCAACAAGATGGAGCCCCTCCGCATTACGCACGTGAAGTACGTCAATTTTTTAATAATTGCTTTCCCAGGAGATGGATCGGAAGACGAGGTTTTATAGAGTGGCCAGCAAGGTCGCCAGATCTAACACCTCTAGACTTTTTCCTGTGGGGTTACATAAAATCAAAAGGTTATGTCAATAGACCCCAAAATTTACAGAACTTAAAAGATAGAATTAGGCATGAAATGAGTCTCATTACTCCAGAAGTCATCCGCAATGTACTTGATGAATGTGTCCGTAGATTCGCATATTGTCAAGAAACCGATGGAGGGCATTTCGAACATTTAATTTAAAATAATTATTATGCATAATTTGGTTACTTTAAGGTACGTTATCAATTAAATCATTAGTTGTAATTTGGTTGAATTTAAATAAAAAAGAAATGTTTTTGTACCCTTAAAAAAATATTTTAGTTACAAATGTAATGTCGTTAAATAGAGAATTAAATTCTCCTTCAAATGAGGTGTCGCATTATACCGATTTCTATTTAAAAAAATTAACGATTACGTCACTACACCCACACCGGTGACGTCATCCTTACTCCATGTACGTTATAAGATGGGTATTTTATAACTAAAATCGACCTGTTTCGGGATTACCCTCAAAACTCGACGGTTCTCGAAATAATGATAATATTCCATAAATTAGCCGTCCACTGTAGAATTATAATTATAGTAATAGTCTATAAATATAAATAAGGATATGTAATAGAAGAAGAGAAGAAAATGTGGTAAATGGACAATATTCTACAAGTGACATTTACAAACGTAACACCTGTAACATTTGTTGTTAACAATAGGAGTTCCGATAGCGAGGAAGGTATTTGTGAGTGACTTACTCCTCTTTGTATTCACTGGTATGGATTTGCTCACATAATCGTTAATTTCCGAATAGGAAGAAACCAAAACCAGACATTTTCAAATTTCGCTGTTTGATTTATGTCAAACTTTGACATTTGTGACAACAATAGTCCTCTGTTTACCTAAACAGCAGCATATTACATATCATATGACTTCAATCATGCAATTCTATAGGTGCAGCCATGTGAGAATGAAATAAGCAGGTTACTATTAGGTAATAACTTTTTGAACTATCAAATAAATTGTCAATACTTAATAAAGTAGTTTTATTTTATCCCTTTTATTAAACCTAGGATACCACGCTTAGGTAAGGGATATTGACCAGTTTCTATGCGATTACAAAAGGGTCGTCTAAATTGTTATAATCAGGGGAAACTTACTCGTGAAAAAAGCTATACACAATATTCAGAGACATCTGTAGTTGTCCTGAGTTATGATTGAAGATATAGTCAAGTTTTTTTTTTCAAAGATGGCGCTGTTATCATAAATAACTAAACAATTTGTTTGATAGAACAGATGACAATTTTTTGGGCCACCGCTCCTATAGTTTTCATACAGAATTAGGTTTATTTTACTCTCTTCTGATGGCGAAAGAACTATAGCTAAAAATATTAAGTTATAAAACTGAAAATATCAAACTAGAAAAAAATTAGACGTGTGAGTTCTAGATATAAAAACAAATGTGATGAAACGAACACAATTTAGACTAATTTTAATTTAGACCAATAAACAATCTGATGAAACTAATCGCCCATTTTATCGAAAAACTGTTACAATTAAAATGCGAATATTTTTATACAGGTTGTCCCAAATAAATAGTTAATTTCGGATACCCTACATCGACAAACGGACGTTATTTCCAGAATATCATTTTTTTTTCACTCAAAATACATAAAAAACCGTCTGTACATAATACATAATTACCTAACGACTAACTGCTTATTCAAATAGAAAAATTAATGTCATATACCTAATATATGATTCGTTAGTGCCATTTGTCAAAGTCAACACGTTTTAATTTCAACATTAATAAAACTTTAATATATTTTTCTAGGTTCATGCAAAAAACAAAACTTTATTGAACTGTATTTGGTGAAAAAAACTAGTTCTTTATTGCACTTATCTGTCATGGCAAACAAAAATTCAAAACGATGCCATTTTCAGTATTTTTTAGAGCAGCCTAAATAAGAAATTTTTTTGATTTTTACATGAACGTAGAAAAAATATTGTGCACAAACAACTAATACAAAGGACAATTCTCAATAGTTTGTTACTTTTTTTTGACTAGACATTATATACGGGTACCGATACAGTGGCGACACGTTGTATAAAACAGGAGGGTCAGATCCAATAAAAGTCGAGCAGTCAAATCGGAATCAGGCGGATCCAATCAATAGAGCATGCAAGTCATTTTAGATAAAAAATTCTAATAGATGGTGCCATCGTATAAAAGTAATTGCGTAGTATTAGTCTCTTTTGAATTTGTGCAGAAGATGTTGTGGATACACAATAGTATATTGTGACACAAAATGAGCTTTAGCTAAGGGCTGCTAAAGCGTTTCCTGCATGCGTGACACACAACATTGTTTTGCCTACCGAATAAACCAGAAAATAGGAAAGTGTAACGTCGTGGAGATGATTTTCCGCCCTTAGGGTGTTAAACAATAATTTCTTAAATGAACAAGAATAAGACCAAGACTGAATATTATTATGCCGGACAAATTTGGCAAGTTCAGGTAACGTCATGCCCTGAAGAATTTGATGATAAACAAGCGTTCTTTACACACTTTAAATCAATACAAAATAACCAAATCATAAATTTGAAACCTATAAGCAAATAATTGTCCTCTGAGGTATTGTCAACTGTCAGTTGTTGGACATGCGTTATACCAATACTGAATATGCAAGGTAGGCGAAAAAAGATCTTATCCTCTTATAGGCCACATTGTGGTAAGGCCAAAAAAGCACTTTTCAATTTTCAAGCTTCAATTAGGCCGTTGAAAATAGGAAAAATGGCTATTTAATTGGGAAATGTCTTCTTCATGCGATTTTATTGTCTAGATAGGTATTTTGCAAGAAATGTATAGTGCGCACGCGTGATCTTGGCCGATAGGCATTTTAAATTGAACATCAAAAGGTCAGAATGGGTATTTTTTGCTGTTTTTGTTATATATAATTGATATAAATTCAATACACGTCCAAGAATTTTGTTGTTCAAATTTTTATGTTACTTGTAGAGCCAATCCGACCCGAAAAAAAATAAAAAATTGAAAAAAAAATATTGAAGTACATATAGTTTGGCAAGTTTATCTGAACCTACCGGGCATCGGTAAGAGGCGAGGAAACCTGGCGCTTATCTGTCATAAACATAACATTGGCGTTCTGTAAAACTGAAAAAACAAGACACTGACAATACCAACGCCACTGGACGAATCAATATCAGTCAATTGGCGAAATGAGAGGGAAGAACACCACATGCGCTTACCAATAAGAAGTCAGCTGTCGATAAAAATAACCAACTACTTAATTCGGAGGGTGTGGTAATTATGGTTTTCGCACAACTCAGCCAGAGCTTGAAGAAAACCATAACAAATGTGGAAAAGTGTTCAACTTTTAATATTTAAAAATTGAAAAAATTATGTTAATAGACAAAATTGGAGCTGTAATATTGTTAATAATAAAAAGTCCATTTTCAAATTATTATTATTACAAACTTAGCACCTTAGCCTTTTCATAGTTAAACGTGCACGTCAACAAAAAAATTTTGAAATAAAATTTTAAATATTTGATGCACTCCTTAAAAACAATTTTTCGGGTGCTTATCATATACAGTTACATCAAGGCCCAAAATTGTTTTATAACGAAGGAGAACAAAAACAACTGTGTTTCATAAATGTTAAAGTTGGCGCTCTGTTTATAAAATCGCTTCATTCGATGAGTGATGGCACTTCCTTGAAAGGTCTGTGGCCGCGTGTGCGGCAAGAAGTAGAAAAATGACGTTATCTGAACTGTAATGTCGACCACGTGTGTGGGTAGGATGTACCGTTACCGAATAAATTGCTCTCCAGAAAAATAGACTTTCAATAAATGTCCAAATACTAGAAACTACCAAGGGTTATCCCGACAAACTGAATCACGTTCATTTGTGCTTGTTTTAAAAACGAGTCGCCACTGATTAATCTCTCCTATAAATACCCCACAATAGGAGATAGAGAAAAAAATCAACTTTTCATCCATTTTAAATGAAAACTTTTTTTATCCAATCACAATGTCAGTCTATAAAATGTGATGACTTAAATCCTAAAAACCTCCTCTTATCGTTGAATTTCAACTAGAATTATCTTAAAAATTACAAACGTCGATGTCGTACAAAATAATTAAAATCGAAGAAAAAATAAAAATAATAATAATCATAGTAATAAACAGCAGCCATACAATAGTATCAAAAATATATTTTTGGAAACAAATTATGAATCAAATTTCTTACGTAATATATTGAATTTATATAATTTTGGTGAAACCCCGTTTAAAATTATTTAAATTCAATTAATTACATAAACAATTTTTTTTCAAATTATACTTACCATTTTTAATTTTTTTTTATTTAAATGGTATTATTTTTCTTAAATGAATAATGCTCCCACCATTTATCTTAATCCAAATTTCGTTGGTTCCATAAAATGACCAATATGGCATTCGGCATTTTTTTTTCTTCTAATCTTCATTGTGGCCATCAAAGCTGATCCAATCGTCGGACAAAGTTTTGAATCGTCCAAAAAATCGTTTTTCTTCTCGTTTTCAACTATTAATTTTACGCTACACACAACGCCATTTTGATAAAAATTATTTTTTTTTTCAAATGAATCAATACACTATTTACATATTTACACACTTTCAAATCGATTTCTTTTTGTTTTTTTTTGCTTAGGAAAAATGCTAATCGCCTGGGTGTTCCGGACAGGATCTGTTTACTTCGAACCATTGATCTATACACCTGCAATAAAATAAAAATAAAAAATTTTTAATTGAATTAAAAAAAAATAGTTTTTCTTTGAGACACACTGTATAACTGTAGTGTGTAAGCCAATGTTCTGGAAAAATAAAATGCAAGTTTGTAATTACAGGACTCACAGGGCGAATAGTATTATATTTAAATATTCCGTATTTGATTTGGACGAATTTTGGTTATAGGAAAGGAATTGAAAATTTTTTCAAAAAATTATGCAAAATTTATACAAATACCTTGAAAACCACTGCTAGTTATACAAAGAGACTAAATATAATGAATTTACCGATCTCTGAACAACGTCGCCTTCGTAGGAACATTTTTATTTTCTAATCACCTTAATTTTTGTATAGTAAATAATCCAGGGCTTATGGATCTTAGGGTCCCTGTCCATACCTTAGTGTAATAATAATAATTTAAAAAAATATACAAATTTTTTCTTGTAATTTTCATTTTATTATCTAATTACTTATGGATCTTACGGCCCCTGTCCATACCTTATTGTAAAAAAATAATTTTAAAAAATATTTAAATTTTTTCCATGTAATTTTATTTCATTTTTTTTATTTTCTAATTACTTTAAAGTTTGTATTATATGTATAGTATAATTCAGAACTTATGGATCTTAGGGTCTCTGCCCATACCATATTGTAATGATAATAATTTTGAAAAATATTGAATTTTTTTATTTATTTTCTAATTACTTTAAAATTTGTATTATTTGTATAGTATAATTCAAGGATTATGGATCTTACGGTCCCTACCATACCTTATTGTAATAATAATAATTTGAAAAAATATTTAAATTTTTTTTGTAATTTATTTATTTTTTTATTTTCTAATCACTTTAAAATTTGTATTATTGGTATAGTATAATTCAGGGCTTATGGATCTTAAGGTCCCTGCCCACACCTTATTGTGAAAATAATAATAAAAAAAATATATTAAAATTTTGTCCATGTAATTTGTTATTTGTTAATTACTTTGAAATTTGTATAGCTTATGGATCTTGGGTTCCCTGTCCATACCTTATTGAAATAATAATAATAATTAAAAAAATACTTATTGTCAGTTTCAAGGGGGATATTTGGGGATATGGAAAAAAAATTATTTAATTAAAATTTTTAATAAAACAAAAATACAGTTCCAAAAATGTCAGGGTGTCTTACGATTAGTACAAAGTAATATCCAAAATAATTAGAGACAAAAATTTATTATCAATCGTCAATTTTGACAATTTCAATAAAAATTCAAAACTTCACACTCAAAATTGAAAAAAAATGTCAGAATTTTTAATATATACCCAAGCCCCCTTTTTGAAAATAACATTAAGTAATTTAACAATTCAAACGGTTTTTGAGATATTTAAAACAAAATTTTGAAAAACATTAAAAAATAGTGGTGTTTTGAATTTTACACGAACAAGAAACTGACGGTTTAAAATAACATGTTATGTACCTCGTATAATATTAAAACGCTTCCTACTATTCGATATTCGAACGTTGTAACTACATTGCATTATGCCGTTTATAAACAACAAAATAAAAATAAAGCTCATACCTAGGCCAACGACAATGTAAATGAGATATTTGTACATTAGCCAAAGATTGTTTATAGCATGACAATTATTGAGAAATTAAAATATGCAACAACGACTACATCGTAGTTATCGAGTACAGTATAAAGAAATACGGATACAGAACCTTTATTATCCTTCACATATTGTAAAAAATTGCAAATATTAAATTAACTGTCATGGGATGGAGCTTTTTTTTTTGCGTTAAAAAAATTTTTTTCCCACAAAGGACCCCGCACTTTTTATAGGTTGTTTGAAAAATGAATTTTTGGACAAGTGTTGAGTACAGAATAATGAATATATTTAATGATAATAAAGGAATTTCACCGGGTTAATCGTGAATTACAGGGTGATTTCTAAAACTTTCATATTTTGTCATATTTATCATCGAAAATTTCCGAGATCACCCTATATATCCCAACAAAATCATGTTTATACGGTATCAGATTTCTTCAGAGGATGATAATTCACTTGAATATACAGGATGTGTACGAAAGAACCGGCCATTTATCTCACCAATTTTTCAAATCACCCGGTACGAAATGTATGAATTGTGATAAATGATGGAATGAAAATAGTATATTGCATGCCAAAATAATTTTCCATAATAATATTCCATTATTACATCGAATTTTGAGATATTACTAAAATGTTTTTATTTCTCACTCTGTACATAATGATATAATCTGCACCATCTGAATGATATTTACTAATGTGAAGGTACGTTAATGATAAGAGCAAAAAAGATGCAGTTGGCACTTTCAAATTTTGAAGAAATAATTAAATAAAATTTACTGATTCTTAACTTGAACGCCCTGTATTTCAATATCTATCCATCAACGAACTTTGCGATTTTGCACGTTCAATCAGTACATCGAATACTACAATATTGTTACGCGAGTGCCCCAGCGAAATTCCAGTATGAGACGACTATGACCGTAATCGAGAATTTTCGAGATTACCTGCCCTGCGTCCCCTCAGCCCTGCGTCTCTTCAAGCCACCAGAAAGACGAGAACATTCCAGAGACCTACACTTTGCCATATAAATATGTGCATCGCCGCACAGGGCTAAGTTAACAGTTAACAGTGAACAGTCAACAATAATCAGATAGTTGAGACGTAGTCGCATAGATGGACACTGTAGTGCTTATACTAAAGACAAACCGATCAATAAAGTGTTAATCAGTGACGTTCATATAAATTAGTGTAGTTAGTTAGTTTAGTGTTTAATATAAATTAGTAAATTAAGGACCGTACATATAAATTTGTAAATATAAATTAATTAGTTGTAAATATAAATTAATTAGTTGTAAATATAAATTAAAATAAACGTTACAATATACTAAAAATTCAGACAATTTCACCGAGAACCATTTTACCTATAAAAAGTGCGGGGTCCTTTGTTCAAGTACTTTTTTTATTTTTCTAATAAAGAGTGGGGGAAAGTGTTTTATGATAAATACCTATAACTTTGGTTTAAATCAAGCGATTTTAACGAAATTAGTTTATTTGAAAAAATTAAAAAAAGCAATTAAACAAGTTTGTGCGAAATTTAGCCCTCTTTCTAGTTAACTTATTCAACACTTGGTTCAATTGGGCATATTTCACAAAAAACTGGTTTTTAAATTTTTCTTTACAGGTCACGCCCCCTAGCGATTAACATAGAAACTTGAAATTTTATTCCTAGCAATTTTTCTTTTATTAAGGAATTTTTTCTCCCAAAGTTATAACATGAATAGTTTCTGATATATAGCCAAGAAATCGGTTATTGGACCTACATACATCTATTGTAGTGAAATAAATTTGATGAATTTTTTGAAATAGGAAATTTTTAAACATGAAATATTATTTGTGCTGAAAAGTTATAAAATTGTTATTTATAGACTATACCTAATCAATTTGACCATTGGAAAGATCTAGTAGGGCTTAGACAATCAAAGATTCTTCTGGGTGACTACAACCTGTTGAGATCAAATAAATGCATAAGGCAAAGTGAAACAGGGATCCTGCCTGAATGGGCACCTGAAAAAGCTCAAAATGGTGGAAGAAGAATACAGATATTGTGGCACCCCAGAATCCTAGAGCAAAGTACCTGATAGTTTACCTAATTTTTCGCTTGATGAATAAGAGCTTACTTACACTTATTTACTTACTACTACCAATACAAGCAGTAACTCGCTGTGTATTGGATCTACTGCAACAAACAAACAAATCATACTCTTTATTTATTTATAAGTAAACATTTTTGCAATGGAAAGTTTAGAAAATTCAGGAAAAGTAGAGTTATTCGTCGAACAGTCCTTAATCTTATTGAAATTTAAAATCTTCATTTTTTTCCGTCTCAATCTAAACCATCAACAAACATTTTTTTAATGAATTCTTCTTATACTTACGTCTTATGATATATACAAAGGCAAGGAAGGCGAGCAATTATATCACCTTGACTTAATTCTTCTAAACATATGACACATTCCCCTTTATCATCAGTCAGTACATCTTCTGCAAAAATAAAAAAATAATATGTTTATATTTATTTACGTTATCGACCGCAAAATCATCGTTTATAAACAATTGAAAATAATTGTAGCTGTAAAATGACGGTATAGAGATAAACAAACTAATTCTTATGCAAACATTTGACAAAAATTTTACAAAATAACTACTATAATTTAAACTTGTGCTAGTGTATGAAATTATAGCCGGAATAGAGTTTATTCATTAGATAGATAGATAAATTTATTGTGTATAAGGATTACCTATTACCTACATATTTTCAGAAAAAGTACGGCTATACAATATTTTACAAAATAGGTAAATTATTTATTAATTATAAAAGCTTGAAATTTCAACACATTAAGAATATTATAATAGTATATTAAACCTCAAGGTGGTGAAGACTATTATTATTATTGACTAAGCACCAAAATTATTTCACGAAGGGCTTCTCCCTGAGCGGAATAAGGTGCGTGGTTTATTATAAATGTCCTCATTACCGCGGTATTGCGTTCACAACAGAACACCTTGAATGTTAGAGCTTTACTTATACACCACAGCACTTACAAACGCAACACGAGAAACGTTTACTTCGTCGTCTAACTGACAACTACACTGTTTTCACTCCATATATTATGAACGTACTCCTTATGTCATCAGTCATTTTTGGTTGAGCACAAATTTTAAACTAATGGTATATAAATTCAAATAATTTCATCTTGTTGGGTAATTTCAAGCAGCAAATAAGTAAAAGACAATCTCCTGGCTATACAAAATTATGTTGCACAAGTTTTTGTTGAACTACTCTCTCTGGATTCTCAAAATATTTGAATTAGTCCGTTATTGAACTAGAAAAGTTAATACTAATAGAAAAAAATTATTAACCACTGATAGAGAAATTCAACTTTTCAGTTGGCTAAAAGAAGCAATAATAATTGTCAAGTTATTGCATTGCTAGTAGTGGTAAAACAAGATTATTTTGTTTATTTAAATTATGAAAATCCAGCAGTAGCACCAAATCATTTAAATTTGAAAACAACTGCGTGTTCCGAACACCGCTGTATATTGGGCGATCAAACAATACCTATACCTATGAGTAAGAGACTATCAGAGTCTTTTGATCTTGCTTTGCGCATTACTAGTGGAGTTCTGTTACAAAAGAACTGATTTGCCATACATTATAACAATTATTAAAAATGTATATGTTCTGTAAAATAAATGTATATGTCTAGTACAATCATAATTTGTTGTTGTTTTTTCTTTACCCAATAGTCTATGTGTCTATGTGATGGCAGATTATAATTTATAATTGTTGTTACATGTATCATGCATAATTCATAATTTTATGTTGTTTTGAAAATCAAACTTCATTTGAGTACATTATATTGCAACCATGTACCACTTCATACAAAAAAATTAGAATTTAAATACACAGCACCTTTTTTCTTGAAGTCTATCAAAAATAAAACGATATAAGTATTTGTTGATGAAAAATTTCCACATATTTTTGGCAACATTAATATAGTTTATTTCAAAAGTAATAAAACCTCATTAGGTACGTGAAGGGAGCAACGAATATTTAAGCCACTTTCATAGTTTGACATTGATTTTATTGTGATGTGGCGCATAAAAAGTACGATGATCCATCAAACTGGATATATAAATTTAGTTTCTTGTTTAAAAAGGTACCAGCTTGTAGAACCAAAGGTTTTGAATAAAATATGGGTTTTTAGTAAAGATTTTGAATAGGACATACCACAAGGAACGTACAGTTTGGTATTTGAAAGATTGATAGAATTCTGAATTATATTGAAATAATAAAAGTACTTATGATATAAGATTTTAAGTAAATTAATCTTCAGGCAATAAAATATTTGAAGTTCTCTCATATCACAAATATCTGAAAAATGTGATGACAAATAAAAAGATAAGATTAAATAGAAAAAATGGTTTTAAATTTCACAAATGCCAAATTTCTTTATGAAATTTGGCTAGCACTACAATATTTTTCTTTCAATAATAATTAGGTACCAAATCTGTGTTATCTGTTGCGATTCTTAAGTGTAATAAAATGACTAAAAAATATGTTTACCAATATTGCTCTAACCCAGAGGTCTCCAAACTTTTCTACCAACGGTTCAAATTGTAAACCATGAAAGGGCAAGCGGGCCAATCAGATTTGGAAGGATACGAAGGTCCTCGTCCGTTTTTTTTTATTTTTATGGAGGTGAAAAAAAAAACTTATGGAGCGTTGGAGTAATTTTATTTATTCTGCGACCGAAGGGGGATGTGACCACGCGGCGTTAGAGCAGGGAGAATGGGAGTCATCTGGGCAAACATCGCTCATGTCAACGCGGGCCGTATAAAAACACCACGCGGGCTGAATATGGCCCACTGGCCGTAGTTTGGAGATCCCTGATCTAACCCAAACACTACTAGAATGCATCTCTCCTCTTAATACAATTAATAAAACATGCGATCTAAGGACTTTGCGACATTTCTAGTAATGAAATAGCAGACAATACATCAAAACAAGCAGATTGATTATGGAATTTTTGCTCCTTTGATGAAGGGAGTACCTCAACAAAGTACACACAATCTCCAGAGCATGGAAAAGGCGATGATTCAACTACAAGGATCATAGAAATCGTCTGTAGAAAAATGGAAATATCACGCTAAAATTTGTTGCTTTTTAGTTGCTAGTTAGTTGCCAAAACATCGATTTTTTTGCTCAAACCAATCGTGTAAAATCGGCAACAGTTCTAGCATTTCGTTAAGTTAACGTGAAAAAAATCAATAAACGTATATTAAATTGGATAAATGCAAGTCAATTTGTTGCTGGAGGAAAAATTATGAAATGTTTATTTTTTTAATTTTGGCAAAATTGATAATGGCCTCGCTAGCTTAACTTTCGACTCCTGACGATAAAATATTATTTAAAAAATTGTTGCTGCTCAGTTCTTCACTTAACGCGGTGTATAGAGTCAGCAATAAAACATAAACCGGAAGTTACAGTGATTTGAAAACCGGGTTACTCAAAAACCGGTTACGCTATCCTAACATCCGATTTCTGACGGTAAAATATAATTTAAAAAATTGTTGCTGCTCAGTTCTTTACTTTGCACGGTGTATAGAGTCAGTAACAAAATATAAACCGGAAGTTACAGTGATTTGAAAACGGGTTGCTTAAAAACCGGTCACGCAATCCTAACTTCCGATTTCTGACGGTAAAATATTATTTAAAAAATTGTTGCTGCTCAGTTCTTCACTTGACACGGTGTATAGAGTCAGCAACAAAATATAAACCGGAAGTTGCAGTGATTTGAAAACCGGGTTACTCAAAAACCGGTCACGCTAGCCTAACTTTCAATTTCTGACGGTAAAATATTATTTAAAAAATTGTTGCTGCTCAGTTCTTTACTTTGCACGGTGTATAGAGTCAGCCATTTTTGTTGTCTACTTGTGTACTTTGTAAGATCGAAATTACCGTTCAAAAGTAATGATCTAAAAAATATCAGTCAAACTCCACAATTTCCCCTGTATATTATGGAAGCAGACGCTTTTTAATGGCCATTTGACATTTCCCATAGGGGTCCATACGAGGTAGGAGTATGTAGTTCTTCATGATACACCCTGTATATTATGAAGTCGTTATTGTTATTCTAATTATGTATGTCGATTGAAAAACATCTTACAATATTTTTAATAATTTTTCAAAAATTAAGGTTTGAAATTTTTTTTGCAAATATTGCATTACCTTATCTTATATGGTATAAAATTCCCCACAATTTTGATACCTATCCAATATTTTTTGGTAAAATCAAATCTAAAAAAGTTATGGACGAAAAACTGTTGCATTTCACGTGATCCAAGCTTTGCTTGCAAGCTGCATCGCAAGCAAAAAGTCAAATCTCTTCTGGGAATCTATTCAATTTCACGACAACTTTCGACCTTACTTCACCGGACTACATGACAGATGTCGCTTCTGATATTAAAAATATTTTAGTACAGAGCAAACTTTTAAAAACGTTGATTTAATTTCAATAACAAACCATTTAGGACTAAATTGTTGCTGTAATATTGTAAATTTCTCAATGAGAGTTTAAAAAGTATATCAACAGTAACTCAATATACTATTTAAAAAAAAAGCTGTAGAGAAGTTCAACTTCGCCAGTCTAGACGTACGTATCTTCATCGGAATCATCGACCAACTAACTTCAGACAAAATGTTTTTACAACTATACGCTTCCACGCCCATTTATTTAACAGACTCGTTTAAAATTCGAAATATCAAGCTAACAAAAAATAAAAGTGAATTGTATAAAAGTCTATAGCGAACTTTACTGGGGTTGTTAACTTTTATAAATTCGCCAAGTTAGTTTTCAATTGAATTAAGTGGCAAAAGAGGTATTTTCGAGAAAAGAAAGTTTTATAACTCTGTAGTCGACAGTAATATATCAATGAGTAAGTGTCAGCATTTGGGTGACATTTTAAATAATAATTTTTCGAAAAAAGTTATTCCTCATAAAAAGTTCCAAATGTAATGCTACCATCAGATTTCCAAGTCATATAAGAAAATAGATATCGAATAATAATAATTATTCTTTTGACAAATATTTTTTAAAAACAGTGACCGTTCGAATGTGAAGCAACAACTACTTCCTGCACTTAAGACCCCGACGGCTATTGAATTACACTTCAAAGTCAAATGGGTTGGTACCTATATCTACAAGATATTTAGCACCGGACCTTCTGGTTTACCGACCAGAAATGGCATCTATTTAAAGACCTGATTATATTCGAAAATATAAATCCAGCACTATCCAAAGTTATAGGACATTTGTGGTACTTATCAGTACATCATCACAGTTAATGAAGAGCAAAGACAACATCCACTTTCGATTGTCAAAGATTTTAGAAAAAAATCCCGACTAAGTAATTTGTTTGTGTATTTTATGTTTAAACTTTGTCATATCAATGTCAAAATGGCCAAAAGTATTGAAATTTAAAAACGTTGATGTGTTAAATTGCAAATAATGCAATATTCATTCATTCTCCCAGAGAGTTCAACTCGCATTTATAGTTCTACCATAAAATCAATATTTATCTAGATGGCGCTAATCAGAACGTTAGAGTAAAGTCTTTGTGGGGAATTAAAATTATTCCGACTGGACGTAAACAACGCATTCTTAAGTTAAGTTTGAACAAAATCAGCTGGAAGAGAGCGAGTGTCAACGGCCAGTGTTGTCTAAAATAACTTTCAAGGTCATATATCTTTTTCAACAAATAAATGGCGAATGTTGGATGCAAAAACAAAATACAGGAAGAAAGAAGACCGATGAGACGAATTCGCGCAGTAATTGGGTTTTCCAGTTATTTTTATAGCCAGCTAGGACGATATATTGTGTCTAACTAGTATTGATATTAATAGAGATTGCTTTCATATAGTGTAACTAGAACGTAAAATATACAAGTGATATATACCATAGTCCATAGATGAAAAATAGATGGGAAACTGACCCTTAAGAGTCCCGTCAGTACCTCTGGCACAAATTAGGTTGTTTTTTGCGGTATATTCAAAATTACTGTCAATTTACTTTTATTGCAAAATGACATTTACGGTCCATTATTTGATATTATTGATATTTCATTTAAAGTTACTCAAAATTAGATTCATATTACAATAATAACAATGAAAAGTCAAGTAAAATTAACTGAAATTTTAAAAAATTTACCATACAATGCCCGAATTGGGAAAAATAAAGCAATAATCAAAAAGTTTATATATTTTATTGGATAAAAAAAGTATACAAGAAAAATGAATGTTATGAATTCAACAACAATGCTGGGAAGTTCAAAGATGTATGGAAGAATAACTACTTCTCTCACTCTTTATTTGATGAAACATATTTTTTAATAAAGTAAGCATAAAGCTTACCGTGTGCACCTCACATTACAGTATTTCACAATACATATTATTTGCGACATTGTCTCTGGAAGTAAAAGTCCCACTATAAACAATAAAAACCAAATACGAATACTCAACACACACACAAATAAGCAGTTGTCAGGTTAGGATGTCAGCGATAATATATATGTGGAAGAATCTGTAACTACCACTAACAGCGTTACAGTTTTCATTAAATTACAAATTTTAGTACTGATGGGACTCTCTATGTGGCAGCACCCTCGCGCCTTCAGAGATTCCTACCGTATGTACTTCCTACATCTTTTTAGTACAGAGATGTTCTTAAATAATTAAAGCTTTTCTAAATTCGTAAACTCTAGGATTTTTGTTCTATTGTTATTATAAATACTTTATTCTATTGCAATGCATTATTTGCAGCTGGTTAAAAAGTGCGGCACTGCACGGTAAATCTAAAAAGTTTATTGTGTTATTGCATCTCAAACCAAAGTCAAGTCAAGTAAGTTTCTCAGATCGTGAAAAGAGCTATACCATCTCTTAGCTTTTAATGTCCAACTGCTTGTGCATTTTGAAGCGTTTAACCATAAATTGAAGATTTGTTATCAAAATAACTGATAATTTTAATATTAAAAAAAGACAAGGATCGACATAAATAAGGAAGTTATTTCACCGACTCATCTGTCAAAATCTTGAAGTTTTGCCAACCCGTAGACTATAAATTGTATGTAAGGTTGGTGAATTTATATTTATTTTGATTAGCACAGCTCTTCTTATTTTTGTCATGAATATTAATGAAATTAAAAAAAAAACTTACCGTTGTACGAGAGCCGCGGTTTCGTTAGGCACATTACCAAATGACATTCTATATCATCAGGAATCACAAATTTGCTGCATACTGGACATTTAATGCCTGAAACAAAACAGAATGACAATTTTTTTTTAAATTGAAATTTAAGCCATGCCGGCCCTGTTATACTCGTCGTAGATAACACAAATTATATTATTTGCTTCGTCAGGAGGTATTAAATATTTTATGATTCTGTTTTGATAATTAGTATTTATTGATTTTATTTAATAACTACGAAAATATATCACGTAAACAATTTGTTTTTTTTTTCAATTCCGTATATTTTGCAAATTTTCAGGTCACACGATTCTATTGTTTTGATATTATTAAAAACATCATCCAAAAGCCAATAAACAGTTAATCTTTAAATAAATATTTTTGTTCATTGTTCCTAGAACTTTGGCAACGTTGTAGGTATGTACAGTTGGTTCGTTGGATCTTTTCCCATGCGTCATCATTAATATACAAACGCAATACATCAATACATTAAATAACACGTAGGTCGTAGTTGTAAACAAAGTCTTTGGTCTGTCAACGACGTCAACGTACAGATTCGCGTTTAACCTATCGCCGACATTCATCATATGGCTATCTCTGTTTGTTATATTACGCTGTAATGGAACAAGCGGTTTCATTTCGGGGGTTAAGATTCTGTGAGTAGGAAAGAGACGTAATACAAAAAGTAGTATGTGAATCATTTCATACATGGGAAAAGATTCAGCGAACAGACTGTATATCACTTTTATAAACGGAATCCATGCATCAATATATTTTTGTGGTTTGTTTAAGATGAAATCCTATTTTTTGCAACGACACTGTTATTATACAAAATCATTATTTATAATGAATAACAAAATACGGAGCATTTCACTGAAAACCATCCACCGTACATAATTCTGAAAAAATGAAAATGCACGTCAAAAATCATACAGGGTGTACCGTAAATTAAAGACATGATAGATCGTTAAGAAATATTTAAAATACCCGAATGCAACTTTTCTCTAACCTTCTTAGTTTGCGAGATACAGGCTGCTGAAAGGTGCAGAAGAAATACACATTATATTGCATATCTTCTTGGGGGATGGGAGTACAAATTTAAATTTTTTTGTAGGTTATTGTCTTTTCGAAACACATCAACAGTATTAATATGTTAAATTTTAATAAGCTAGAAAAGTGCACCATTTTTTTCAGGGAAGAAATCTCAACACTAGCTAAAATTTTGTCCCATTGAAAAGGTGCCAAACACATCATGGAGAAAACAAGAAATTATTAAAAGACTAGCAGACAAAAATATTAATTTTCCTAAAAAATCAGTCAAACTAGAACTTCTAAAAATTTTAAAATTGAATAAGCCTCCTGCTCGAAATGCAGCGAACGAACTAGCAAAAAAAACGTGGTATTGATAGTGCAACTTCCGCCATATAACTGACAATTAAATCCCATAGATCTGATTTGAGCCCAAGTGAGAAGTTTTATAGGTCGACATAATACTAAATTCAAACAAAAAGTTGTGCAAGTATTATTAGACAGGTCCCTATTAAAAGTTACTAAAGAAAATTGGCAAAAGCAATAAATCATGTATTAAAAGAGAAAGAAAACATGTGGAATATAAAGCATAGTGGTTGTTATAGTTTATCCAAAGTCAGTTTGAGGACCATAAAATAAAGCAATGTTGTCAGATATATTTTCTGAAAGTGTTGGGCTGACTATACATATGTTTCCCATTACTTCAGTATACTGTTAGCACGTGATGTTCTTAGAAAGCAAGTTTGGAAATATTTAATAAGAAATACATAATATAAATTTATTTGTAAGCATTAAAAACAGTCGCTCGAAACTGTTATAAAAAGAGAAATTAATTAGAACAACTTCATGTATGCCCGCTATATTTAAGAAAATTTTGATTATCTGGCACCGCAGCTGCAGGTGGCCAATATCGCAAATCATCGAGTGAAATATTGCTTATAATATTACGGAGTTCTACGGTCACTTCTAAGGCGGACCACTATAACATAAAAAATTGTATGGATAGGGAGGCTACCCTTTTAAACGATGGTCTAGGCTTTCATGGGCGTCTGTCAATTCTGTTTGTATATTTATATGTATATTTAAAATAATGTAGTATATATTTCTTGGTTGAGTGAGTTTAATGAATAATAATATAATATTTATTGAGTGAATTGATAACAATATAACATTTATTTGTCGTCGTAGACGTTAGGGTAATTTTTGTGAATATAGTTCATTTGAAATTAATTAGAATGGAATTTTGGAGACCATTTGAAACGTCAGTCCAAGATGATGCGCTGGAATCTAATAATTTGCCGCCACAAGCAAATGACTTAGCAATAAATGATAATGATGATAGGGCCGAATTTAAAAACAATTCACTCAAATCCACGGACAATAGTTATTTGTTTAACTAGGCAGCAAAGTAGTAGATTGACTGCCGAAGCTGAATTCATAGCCGAGCGTAGCGAGGCTAGGATTCCAGCTAAGGCAGTCAATCTACTTTGCTGCCAAGTTGAACATATAATTTTTTCTCCGATTGTTCATAATGAGGATATTGTATTTGCAAATTATTACAATTCCGACAATCTCTATTTTGGTTGGTTGCTATGGAAATGTATAATCACAGGCAGCAAAGTAACCACTTTGCTGCCTAGGCAGGAAAAGTAATACTTTGCTGATTGATATCAGTCAGCAAAATTAATATTTGCTGCCAATCGGAGAAAAATTAATTTTATTGTATATTGATATCAATTCACTCAACTCCACGAACAAATAAATATTATATTGATATCAATTCACTCAATATAGGTATTATTATTTCATTAAACTCACTCAACCAAGAAATAGATACTACTATATTATTTTAAATAGGTCTACATATAAATATACAAACAGAATTGCACACGCCTATGAGACTTATGAAAGTAAACAAGTGGCTTGCACCCTAATCCCATAAAAATTATCCCGAAATTTTCGATATTATGAGCAATTTTTCACTCGCGACTTTTTTTAATTCTTACAAATAAATTTATATTATGTATTTTTTATTAAATATTTCCAACTAGTTTTCTAAGAAAATCATGAGCTAACAGTATATTGAAGTAATGGGAAACATATATAAAATACACAACAATTTCAGAAAATATATCTGACAACATTGCTTTATTTTATGGTCCTCAAACTGAAAATGGCCAAAGTATACATAGATAACTATTTTTTATGCAAAATAAATGCAGGATATTGTTTTTGAATAAAAGTATTTTGATAATTTTTTTATTGATATTTACAAATTATTATGTTTGACTGATAACAGAGTTCAAGAATATTTTAATCCCGACCTCGATTTTTTTTCAAATTGAAACAATCTAGATTGTAAAGAGAAAATATCTAAATTCATCAACTGTAGAGTGTTTGAATAAATGTCTTAACATTTCGATGTGGCAAAATAACTTTTTTTCAAAATAAAACAGTTAAGATTGTTATTGAGCGGTGAAAACATTATCAAAACATGATCTTGTTGCTTTCTATTATAGAAAACAAGTATAAGATGAAGCACTAAGAGATTACGATTTATTTTCGTTTTACGTGACCGACTAAATTTCCAGCTGGAAAAATAAACAAGGCAGTAAATTTATTTGGACGAAACGAATAGTTTGAAATCGCCACAGCACTCAACACACAGAATATTAAGCAATTTTAATACGTGGGAAGTTGAAATATTTGATTTATTTGTTTGGAATCGTTTGCACAACTTTATAAAATCAAACTATGTTTTTTTTTTAATTTGTCAAATAGGTTGGGATATGAAGTTAAAAAATTTCACAACATACAGAACTTTTTAAGGCCGTTTTACAGTTGGACATTTTTGTTGTGGCGAGTAAAAATTGTTCCAGCAAGAAATTATGGATCCTGATCTATTTTTCTTGCAGCTGCGCGGCAATTTTAGTGATAATTCTGGTAATTTTTATGTTACCAACATAACAGTTTGACAGAAATATTCCCTGCTCCTCAGATAATTGAAGTAACAGTCAGCAGGCTATTGGCATAACACACGCGACTCCTTTACTTTCTTGTTTTTATGATTCAAATCCTTTCTTGACATAAAAATTTGAAAAATCTTATTGGTTTAGACAATCAAAGAGTCTTCTGGGTGACTACAACCTGTTGAGATCAAATAAATGCATAAGTCAAAGTAAAACTGCGCTAAGAGTGGGATCCTAACGGGACTTTGGCACCTGAAAAAACTCAAAATAGTGGAGGAAGAGACCTCCATCCTTACTGGATAGAAGACGAACATTTACCTAAGTTGAAGCCTGCAGACATCCTGAAATTCCTCCGGGAAATAGGACAAAAGGAGCTATTAGTTTTAGAGACTCTCTTCAGAAACTAAGTAGAAGTGAGGGGACACAATAGATCTTTCAGATCTCAGTGAATGTTACCCCAAAAAATACATAGATACATACATAGGTGGACACAGTGCATAAGATATTCCTAACTACCAACCATAAACAACTTGATGTAATCTAGGAATAGCTTCGCTTTCTTCCTCAGGAACACAGGATCCGATAATGATTCCCATAATTATGACAGTCAAATAACTAAAAATATGTTGACAAAACTATGAATTCCGTTCACATACGTCCACATTTCAATTATTCACTGCAAACTCGTCAAAAAATTTAAATTCTGATTATTTTATTATAGATGCAAATACATTTGCGAAGCCAGAATATTTTCTTCAATTATTAATGAAGAGAACAACGTAAACTAGCATTATTTATATCTAAAAAATTTTAACGTCTACAAATACTTTTTTTTTGTTATAACGGTCCCGATTAAAGCAAGGCCACGGCCGTTAAGGCACAACAGGTACGGAAAGTGAAAAGGTCACGTCATAACCCGACCGGTAACATTGTTCCTACAAGGAAAACGTGGAAATTGTGAAAAGGGAAATTCGTTTCGCGTTAAGCTACCATGCGCCGATGGATTGACCGATTTTTTTTCTTCTATTCCCATTGTCAATAGCAACAAAATTATATCTAATGAATTATGTAGGACAAGCATATTTTTATAATTGATTTTCGATGATTCGTTATATAACAAACCTACAGGACCGATCCCTACTTTTTTTTTAGAAAAAAAAAACCATGAAATCATTTTTTATGGTGCTGTACAGCAATCCAAGATAATAGAGGAGTTCAGTCTAAGGTCAGTGTGGCCAACAAAAAGTGGTTTTTTCTGACATGAATGACAATCAAAACATAAGATTTTGCATGTTTTCTATCATTGCGAACATCTATATTGTTTTATTAAAATAATGGATACACCCCGAACTGTATATCTTGAAATTTAAAATGACTTCTTAGCTGAATGCTTAACATATCAGTGGCCAATAGCTCTAAAAATTCTTGACATGTCACCATTCCATTTCTGTTATTGAGTCACTAGCTCTTTCAAATGTCAGTGAAAAAAGTAATTAGAAGAATAGAGATACAGCTAATTAGAAATGCTACAAAAATGTAATCAAAAATGGACAGACACAATTAAACGAATATCAACAAAAATAAATATAACTGACATTTGACATAACTAATGACTGAATAACAGAAATGAAATGGTGACATGCCATGAGTGCCTATATGATCTAGGATACTGGAGTGCTGTGCAGTTGGAAAGTATGTGGATGGAGATTTCTGCATTCTATTTCCTCCACTCTTTTGAGCTTTTTCAGGTGCCCATTCAGGAGACAATGTCCAGTTAGGATCCTTGTTTTAACTCTTAGTGCAATTTTACTTCGACTTATGTATTCATTTGATCTCCTCAACAGGTGGTAGTCACCAAGAAGAATATTTGATTGTCTAGGTCCTATTAGATCTTTCCAATGGTCAGATCTCTTTCTTTCGGCTTTACCTATTTCTTCCAATATTACCAAAGTCTATTACATTTGGGCTGATTCCGCAAAAGGGTTCATGCCCACAGAAAGGTATTTTAGTCCCTCTTTTTGCTAATTCATCTGCTATTTAATTTCCTTCTGTTCCAGTGCGTCCTGGAATCCTTAGTAAGGTATTTATAGTGTTCTCGCATAGTTCATTGAGTTTGTCTAAGCATTCCCACCACCGTGGTGGGAATGGACAAAAATTGAAAATAATTGACATTGTACAATGCCAACATATTTCAGCCTGAAGTGTATTGACCTTGACCTAGGTTAATAAGGGAAAAAATTATTAACCACTAATAGAAAAATTCAACTTCTCAATTGACTAGAAGAAGTAATAATAATTATCAACTTCACAGCTAGTAGTAGAAAAAAACTATTGATTAAGTTGACCTTGTTTGTGTAAATTGCTATATATAATAATTGTTACATTGTTTATATCAAGTATGGAGCTTCTGCCTTATTGTTCTGTAATAAAAAAAGCGTTTATTTTATGCAGTTAATCGACCTATTGTGATGTCTGTCTATTGTTCATGTTATGGTATTTGATCCAAAATTGTTTTCTTATTCGGTAATACAGTAATTAAAAAGCCTGCCCTAGACTGTTTCAAAAAAAATCGATAATACTATGTGACCCATTTTGTTTGGAAGCACCCCGCATTTCTCAACCGATATTGAACTTTTTTTGATAGATTTAGTGTTAAAATAGCTATTTATGCCATCAGTTACGAAATGCCTAATTTTGTGTAACGCGTGAGATTTTTGCGGAACGAACGAAGTGAGTTTCGCAAAAACTCACAAGTTACACAAAATTTCATTTCGTTACGTATTGCATACAAGATTTTTTCTAATTTTGAAGAAAGTACCTAATAAAAAAATAAAATTTCATATACCTTATTGATAAAAATTTGGAAAACATAAATTTAGTTTGTTGCTGTTACTTCAAGTTAGTTGTCAGTTTGACATTTTGTAAAAAATTCTAGACGGAAGGTTTTTAGCGAGATGAGAAAGTTTTACTTGCATATTTTGAGGGTAAGAAAGATCAAAAAGTTTCCACATTATGGACACTTTACCCAATGTTAAGGTCTGAACTATTATAGCAGTTTAATAAATAGAATAATTCTTTTTGTCACTAATTTTGAAATACATTTTTCGTCACCAGTTGCATAAAATTTTACTTTATGCAACTAGTTACAAAAAGTAAGACGTTTCATAACGTCAATCAGTTTTAAAAAGTGTCACTTTATATGTCAAAATTAGAAAAACAGTATTTTGGCACAAATTTTCAAATCTTAATTACTATTTTCAAGGCCCTCCATGTTAATTTTTTTGCCAAAAAAGACCACTACATTAGGTAGTTTTTTTTTTCAATGTGACTATACCACTGTATTCTGAATAATTACAAATGTAAACTACCAAAATGTTATGAAAAAGTGGTTCTTTTTTGCATCTGTCATTTTTGTGTCAGTTTTGTGATGATTTATGACCAACATAAACATTTAAATAAAATAAAAATCCAGAGCAAGTGTCTATGATCCTGCTCTAATACAACAATAATGTATGTAAATCTTACTACTTATTCTCAAAGAGTTATAATTATTGCTAAAGTCTTTAATTATTTAAAATTTAAATGGTCAAGGCGAAAATCAGCTATGATTGAGTACTGACAAGGTGGAGGCCACAAAGATACAAAAAACAGAAGAACAGTTTGAGTTTTAGTTTTCAACATATCATCATCTAATTTTCCAGTTTTTGCATGAATGTAGAAAAAATATTGTATGCAAAACGTATTTTTTGCACGCGACGTGAAATTGTGACAACACTTTTTGCACTTGTTGCATAAATAACTATTGCTTTCTGCTCCATTCTCAATAAATACTTTTTTAATTTCGTGCACTGCAAATTGTATTGTTAGTCATTTCTAAGAGTTGCTAATTTTGATTTTCATGTCATAATTCGTTGATTTCATTTTGTCAATAAATGAAATTATTAAGCACAATTTTCTTAGAATTTATTCTTCCATCGATTACTGTAGTTGAAATGTAAAAATGTCCACCAACCTTAATGTTTTCGTACATCGGCATGACATAGAAAATGATCCTTATGCTATTCCCAACCTTCTTTAAAAATTATGAAAATCCATGCTAGACGAAAAAATCAGGAGCAAAAATGTTAAACTTCCTGTACTAATCTTGGGAGACACGGCGAGCAACGAAAAACAGGGACAACAGAATTTATAAATCCATTTTTAAGGTGAATGTACTTCATTGTTAGCGCGCTTTTTTTATACAGTGTGGGACTGCCAAATGGAATGAATTCGAAAGCGAATAAACGTCGATTTGTATTTTTAGATTCGCATTTTTTTCAAAAAAAATTTATCGTTTTAAAATTTTAACAACTTATAAAATTATTTTATTTAAAAAACGATAAAAAACAAATTTTCATCAAGTTGAAAAAAAAAGATATTATGCTATTTTCGAACCCGGGCCATCCGCGTAGGAACCAACCTCTCCTATCTCTGCGCTACAACCGACTCGTGAAGCAATTGTCAAATTCAAGTACTTGAATGACAGGTTGTGCATTTAAATTTATTATCCCAATTTTTAAACTTATTTGCTATTAAACAGTGATTATTTTATGACAATATTGTCAGAAATAATGTACTCCACGTCCACACAAAATTTCATTAGGTTCTCTTTTGCTGGGAAGCAAATATTTAGGATTTTCTGATTTCCCATGTTAAAATCCTATGGTCCTAAGGTCGAGTCACCACCCGGTATAGAGTCTGTGGCCGATAGCAACTTTCTTATTTCAAATACAACCCCCTGCATATTATAAAATTTTTGGATTTTAAACTAAATTCTAGACATAATTCATGGACAATTTCCCATACAGAGAGACAAAAAAAGTAAATGCCAATAAACTAAGCGATGATACGAAATTGGGTGTTAAGCTTGGGTTTCCAAAAAACCCACATAATCTGGTCGAAAAGCAGCCTCACTGTTCAACATTAGCCACACATTAATTTTTCGAATATTAAGGGAAAGTAAAATGCATCCCTATAAACTGTTGCCAACTCAGGAGTTAATGGAAGACAATTTCGACAGGAGAACGTATTTTTGTGAACAAATGATGGAAATAACAATATGATCCAATTAGAAGATGTTTTGTTTTCTGATGAGAGCACATTTACACTTCACTGTCATGATAAAGAATATACGCATCATCCTGGAAAAGTTAATGTTTGGGCAGATATTGTTGGAAATCATATCGTAGGTCCCTTTTTCATTGATGGTAACTTAAATGGAGATAGACACTTAGAACTGCTCCAAAATAATGAACAAGATACAGACTAAAAGTCCAAATCGGTGGATAGGGAGGCGCGGATCGATAGAATGGCCAGCACGATCTCCTGATCTGACGACATTAGACTTCTTTTTGCGAAGATATGTCGAAAGTATTGTATACCAAACTAAACCACTCAACTTAGATGACTTAAAAAGACGAATCACGCTTGCGATTAGATCAGTCACGCCTGAGATGTTGAGTGCTAGAAAACATTTCTATACCAGATTAGCATGTTGCCAAGACGTTCGCGGCGAACATTTTGAACATCTCTTACATTGAAATTAATGTTTTTTACATTATTTGTGAAATAAAATAATTTTCTTTTTTTTTAATGTTAATTTTTGTAATACATCTGGAAACACTTTAATATTTCCGAAACAGCAGAAGATAGGTATACACTGTACATGAATTATGTCTAGAATTTTCTGAAAAATCCAAAACACTAATAATACATGGAGGTTGTATTTGAAATAAAAAAGTTGGTATCGTCCACTTTCACATGACACACCCTATATAATATTTTTTTCTTTTTAAAGCGCATCTGAAAATACAAATCGACGTGTCCAAGCGTTGTTGGCTGTTCCACACTGTATAATGTGTTCAATGTCATATTTATTCGTATAGATTTTATTTCAAATAATAAGCGACACAAAAAAAACCTTGGTAAACTTGATTCACTTCGTTCAACTATCGTCACAGTTTCATTAAAAAATCAGCCGGTATATTGACGCACATTCATGTTTACCTATTTTTCCAATATGGGCTCGGCTTTGTTCTACCGCGTAACCCAACAAAAGTTTTATATGGAAATATGTTTATTTTTGAGGGTTGTTAGCTATTTTATATTCTAGTACGAATGCTGGATAAAGTTATTAAAAATATAAGCGATAATTTATACAAGGTTGGCCGTAAATAATGTTCAAAGTGAAATGGAAGATTCTTTGTCTAAAAATATTACAATTTGACGCAACTTCCTTCAATGAAATATTGATGTTAAAAACAGATACAGGGTTGAAGTTAAAATGTCAAAAATGCTTTTTATCGATATATTGAAAGATTTTGGATATACGAACGTAAAAATTTGAAAGTAGGGGTTTTAGAGCCTGGGAAATAATAATATATCATAATATGCGAATATCTCGAAAACCAGTAACTCTTGAGGCTTAAGACTATACCTAATGGTAGGTATACCTTTTTGTCGCAAAAAAGATGCAGTTTTAATATTTTTCAATAAATAGAGGGGTGTCGTTAACGATAACTAAGTTGATAGCACAGTTACACCAACAACATAGCTTTTATGGCGCCCTTTTGAAAATACATAGAAATCTTCAAATTTTTACGTTTGTATATCAAGCTGCGTCCATACCGAGTCGACACTGTCTATCGACGGTTGTTGATCGACAAGCGACAAAACTGCATCTGTCCACACCGAGTTGACAGAAATGTATGTCGATCAGTCGAAATCAAACATGTCTGATGAAGATTTGAATATTTATTACAAAAAATCGGGCCCAAAATTTGTAAGGAAAATACCAATTATAGACCTGCCATTCCCATAACGGAGCGTCTTGCTTTTCGACGCTAAATTCTTTAGCAATTTACATGAGGGCATCGTGCTTCAAGTTTCTGTTCTTGTAGTTTTGGGTTTTTGAATCCCACAGATTTGTTTTTAATTTGGCTATGACTTTGTCTTGTTCCTTTCCATTTCTACAACACACGGCAATGATGTCAGCAATGCAAGACGTCACTGAGTACTCAGTTTGTCGAATGTCGAACGTCGAAAACACGTCCACACACTAAAGTCGATCGACTGCTCTTTGATGTTTACCGACAAGCGACGGAAAACAAATCGACATGTCGATCGATTGATTTTGTCGATCGACACAGTCGATTGCCACGTACACACTAAATCGACAATGTCGATAGATAGTGTCGACTCGGTGTGGACGCAGCTTTGGAAATCTTTCAATTTGCTTAGAAAAAAACATTTCTGACATTTCAACTTTGCCAACCTGCATCTTTTTTGTAATAATTTTCGGCCATTTCACTTTGGAGCATTACTTTCGGTGCAATTGTAACTTTGCCAGTGGCTTTAAACTGTTCCTTGTATTAATTTGACTCGAAAAACTGTCTAATATCTAGGCAACATCTTTTGTTAGCACGGTGCAAACTCAAACGGTTCAGGGGTGGCATTCTCTTCACACTAGCGAGTACTTTTAAATCGATCTTGTTGATATACAAATTCCGTTCACCAAATTTGGTTGTTTTGGAGCGAAAAATAGTTCCTATAAGGTGTCGCCTACGTATTCTTTATCTTTCCTTGTCAAAATAACAAAATGAAATGTAAAATCCAAGCGACGTCGCTTAAAAGCGATCGCTAGTTTTTATGAACGGAATGTCACCCCAGATCGTTTAAAGTCATGGAGACTAGTTAACGTTTGACTGGGTACGTTATTTATTAGGTTAAAAATATTAGGTTATGTCCCTACTGCAAAAAATTCCAGTTCTAAAAAGCTAGAACTCTCTCCGAGGAGTGACTATAATATTATTGTAATGTTATAATAAAATAGAAGATTTTCATTCACAATTTATTCAATAAATTGAAAATAAAATTATTAATGTCGTAGTTGTCGGACTTTTTTCAGATAGAGACCAGAATTCATAAAAACTTTATTATTCTCGATAAAGTTGTAAAAGGGGTTTCCAAAAATAGTTAACAGAAACAAAAATAAAAAATAATTTGTTTTTCAAACCTTAATTTTATTATCTTCTGTATGTTCCTTGTGGTAAATATATTATTCATTCTTTTTTTTAATTTCTTGGGAAATTAAACCACAATATTTTTAAATTCTTTATTTCGACGTTTCGGTAGCATTCCAGCTACCGTTGTCAAGAAAAAATAAGTAGAAATCAATTCTTATCCCTAACTGACACAACGGAAAAAATTTGACAACAAGACAATCAAAAATATTTTGAAGTTTAAGACTGCAAAATTTTTGTTATCAAATTTTTATTAAGGTCCATTCATAGTAGATCATATCTCTGGCAAAATGTGAAATGAAATATTTCATTTTATGACATTCCAGCGATATGATAGTCTACTAGAAATGGAATCCAGTGAAGTGCACGTTCCAGGAACGGTTTTTATTGGGATAGCGCGTTTTTTTTCCGCTTATATTGGAAATGTTGTTAATAAAACGCGTTTCTTGATACTTTTTGTGTGTGTATGAATATTCAAGTTTTCAAAATATGTATACTCAGTTTTGTGATTTTGTGTATTGAAATGTGTATCGATTAACAACTATTCAAATTATAAATCATAAGAAAACCTGGATAAAAACTTATATGATGCTATCCTGATAACGCAGGTAATTGATTATTGGAAATTTCTCTTTCTAACATTGGTAACCAAATTTGACTACATTCGGCTGAAACACTAGCTACACATTTATCTGCATTTAGTTGTATTAAAGCACTTTCTTTGATTTTCCGTCTTTTATTATTGGGTTCTTTTAATATTATTTTTGATGAATCCTATTGAATTTAATGACCCTCTTCCCAAGCATGTTTGCAAATAGCTGACTTAAAGAATTTCCTATCTTTGATATATTTTTTGTGTTCGTTTATTCGTACTTTCAATGGTCTAGATGTTTCACCTAAATTTTTTATTGTCTAGTTGTCAAATTTTTTCCGTTGTGTCAGTTAGGGATAAAAATTAATTTCTTCTAGCCAACTGAGAAGTTGAATTTTTCTATTAGTGGTTAATAATTTTTTGTATTATCAACCTAGGTCAATAATGAATTAATTCAAATATTTGTATAATTGTATATACCCAGGAGATTATGTTTAACATATTCGCTGCTTGAAATTACCTATTAATATAAAATTATTTGAATGAAAATGTCATTAGTTTAAAATTCGCGCTCAACCAAAAATGACTGATGACATATGGAGTGCGTTCATAATATATCGAAATCTGACAGTGTACTTGTCAGTCAGACCACAGGGTAAACGCTTCTCTAAATTATTTTTGATTTTTGTCCCAAATTTGGTATGTAGTGAAAAAAGTTGTTTACAAACCATGGTGTTAAAGACATTTATAAGCCTCGCACTTTATTCCGCTCGGGGCAAAGCCTCTTGCGAAATACCTTGGTGGATATTATACTATTATTTATATAAATGTGTCGGTGGAATCAAGAAAAACAAACAATGGTCTCCGTTATTAACCGAAACAATTATCGCTACGCTATATAATTAGAAGTCAATTAGTTTAATTACAAAATAAACGGTGATAATGAATAAACAGACCATAACCCACAATAGAATACAGTAAAATGTTCATTTAAATCGCCTGTTAAAGCAAGAACGTAAAAAGAGATATATAAAGAATGTTATTTTCTACTTCGAAATTTTTGCACTGGTGCGAATATGTAAAACTGTACACATAGCAATAATAGCTATTTGTGTATCAAGAGCAGAAAGTAGTACTTTGACAGTCGAGACAGAAAGTTGCAATTTGTCGAGACTTTCTGCTCGAAATACACACAAGATTTTTCCTACGATCACACCAAAATAAAATTAATTTGTACTTAGCAGTTTCCAGATTGCAGTTTAGTGTACCTATGTACGTAGACAACACTTATTACATTAATGTCAGATATTTTTTAGATTTCCTTATTTCTCATTAAATTATCACGGAAAATACTGTTGGAAATGCTTTAACGTGTTAGAAAATCAACTAAAATCTTTATTTATTCTACAGTTTATATTAAATTAACTACTAGCTCTATTTTATCTATAAATAAAATTAGGCAAAGTTACTTTCTGCTTAAGAGCGCCAAAAATGTCAAATTATGACAGATCACGGAAAACATCAACTTTGCGGTTAGATTTGTGTGTACAAAGCCTACTTTGGGTAGTGATCGTAGGAAAAATCATTATTTTCCTACAAACCTATAGAATAAGTCGTTATTTGTAATAGAATACTTTCAGCGAAAACGTGGTTTCCGTCACCAGTGAGAGAAAGTGTCATAACGTTAACTTTCATCTCTAGTGTTGAAAGAATTTATACTTTCAATTGTTTGCCGCCCTCGTATATAATGTTTTGACGACTTTTTCTTATTAATGAGCAAAGATAGGAATCATTTCTATAATAAGAATGCATTTTTTGTTTTTGTTTAATTAAAAAATAAAAAAGAATTGTAAAAATACCGTGAGATTTAAAAACAATTCATATCTAGTTTGACCCACTCGGTTTGACATTTCTCTTCAATTGTTTGCACTCAAAGCATTGTTAGTTTTTTAAGTAAGTTATCATGATTTCTGAATCGGATAGTGATTTAGATTTTCCAAATACACCACCAGAAATAGCAAATCAAGCTGGGCAGAGCTCTTTGGATATTACCATTAAAATCCAAAAAGAGAAATGAAGAAATATATGTTCATTCATTTTCGGAAAATGTGCTACTTGCGTATTTTTAGTATTTATATTATGATATAAACAGGGTTGTAGAAAAATATAGTGTTCCACTCGTCGAAAACATTTTTTAAATGTGTTCTACTTGCTTAAAAAAATGTTAACTTTCGTCACTCTTAATATAATATACTATTATGCAACAAGTATGTAAAGTAATCCTTTGTTGACAGTCGCATGGGTCGAAGACGAATGCGACGATCAAATGAGTCAAAAAAGGTACTTTACACACGAATTGCATGAAATATTTACTTTACACAATAGTGCGTAAAGTGAAGAGAGTGAAATATAACCGAATTTGTGAAGAATTGTGCAAAGCATTTCACAATTTTTAAAATTATAAAGTAAACAAACATTAAACAAAAAACTTTTCACCTTCTCAGAATTTATTCGGTATCAAAATAGTGAATTAGAAGAAATTAATCGAATTAATATCAAATAAAACTTGATATTTCTTACCTTTTTGTTTATTTCTAGAAGACGCATGTGAAGGATAAGAAGAAATGCTTGCACCCATAGCAACAACAAAATAAAAACACTGTACTTATAATATTTATCACTTTTTAACGACTCGCAGTCAACAACGTAGTATATATTTATTCGTAACGATTCGTACAAGGTTTTCTTCTTAATATTTTACAATAAAACGCATAAAGAAATATTGAAAAACAGGAAAATATATAAAATAAACAGAGCGTTGAAAAAAAATGTGTTTTTTTAAGTACGATATGCGCGGTGCAACGTTTTCAGTAAGAATGATTAACATAAGCAATGCGCATCTCTCTCTAATAGATACTGGAGAATGAATGCTTGCTGTGTAAATAATCAAGCAGCGTTGCCACAGTTACGTTTTGTTGGTGTTAATACTACAAATTTTTCTTATTTAAAAACAATTTTCTACAAAAATAAATAGACCAGTACAGGTGAAGTACAAATGCTGTTTATATTAGGTTAGTTTTAAAATCATTGTGTTTTTTGTGTAACAGGTCGGTTTTTTGTCTTCCAATATACATGCGTATTTATTGGCAAGAATTCATCAAGTGCAGTTTTTCAGTACTTGTAAAATTCTGTACCCGTCTCACCTTAACTTTTTATTCAAAAATTAAATTCATGTTTAATAATAATAAATGCGTTCTTTTGAAACTTGTAAAAAACGAAATTGACATTTACTAGATTGGGTTTTTTAGTTTTAACAAAGCCTCATTTATTTATCTACGATAACATTGTCTAATATAAAAAAATTTAAGCAGAGCTTTACATTTCAGCCAGGTTTAACTAATTGTAGCATAAGCTTGAAACGGAGAATACGGCATAAGTGTCTGACGCAAGTGATTTTCATTAACAACACCTCTGGAGCAGTTGCCAGTGAACCACCGAGGAGTTGCCCTCCTAGGTCATCGTCCATCGGCAGGTGTAGGCCTAGACTCACTTTCTTATTGACGATACTCTCCTAAGGCATGCCTGACAGTTTCATCTTCCTATTCACACATCCTGCATAGATTTGTGTCCACTAGCCCCATAGTATGGAGGTGTTTCCTTGGTTGACAGTGGCCAGCCAGAAATCCTACTGTTATACGTAGGTTTTTCCTGGACATCGCTAAATATTTCTCCGGCGCCAGCTTCCCAGGGTCGCCCAGGGTGATCCTGGCAAGACTGCATCCTTTGATTCCCTCCCATCTCTTAAGGGATTGAGCGTGGGTGTAACTTTTGGCTAGTTTCGCAACTGTCGAAGTCGTTAAGCCGTAGGTGTCCCTGGGTCCAAGAATTTTCAGTCCAGCGGCTTCCCTGGCTAAAGAATCGGCAATGCGATTACCTTTACTCATGTCGTGCCCTTTAACCCACCTCAGGATAATATTGTTATCTGCCAAGGCGTTAGCTAAATCTTGGTGGCACTCTAGTACTAGCCCCGATATAACACGATATAACACGTTGTCTGTTCAAGGCTAATGGGGCTTGTCTACTATCAGTGCAGATTATTATGTTTTTGTCAGAAGTTCCTTTTCTGGTTAGTTCTTTTGCGGCAATTGAGATACCAGCCAGTTCTGTTTGAACCACGCTGGTATTGTTTCCCATTCCCCACTTAATCCTTAAGCTTGGTGCTCTCAAGTAAACTCCACATCCTGAGCCTTCAATCAATTTTGAACCATCTCTATATATATGCTTATTGCATCTGCAGCATCTGGCTCTGTGTTCTACTTTATTTGTATTTTGTAGGGTTTATTAAACAAAAACATGGGTTTAATTGCATGATTGGCTGCCTGAAGCAGAGGTAGCTCGGTAAGCGCTTTCTGCCATAGGCTTAACCTCAATTGGCCCACTCCTACTTCGGAGTTTACACCAGCCGTGCGTAATCGTACCATGGCCATTAACGCAACCTCCTTGACGTACAGGTCCAGAGGGGTTAGACCAGTAATTAGTTCCATTGCTGCGGTTGGTGTTACTCTCATAGCTCCTGTGATGTTTAAACAAGCCATTTGCTGTATTTGATATAATTTTTGTAGGGCCGTTGCTTGTAGAACCTTGCAATTGCTCCATGGGTCTTATTATTGCAGTGTAGATCCAGGTGACCACACGGGGTGACAGACCCCATGTGCGTCCCACTGTCCACACTGCTCATAAGCCACATATGCTCTTTTTGCTCTGATGTGTAGATGAGAGTTCCATGTTAGTTTCCTGTTGAGGGTAATACCAAGGTATTTCACCTCTTCCGGAAAGTTTAGTTTGATTTTGAAGATTTCGGGAGGTTTTAAACCCGATAAACTTCTTTTCCTGGTGAAAAGGACCATCTCAGTCTTCCTGGGATTGATCGACAGTGAGTGTTCCTTACACCATATTTCAATTAATCCAAGTCCATCCTGCGCCATAGCCACTTTTAATTATACATAGCAGCTCTTATATTATTTTAAACAAAATTGATCCCCAACCTCAGGATAAAGGATCGTTTTCAATCTCACTGCTGAATTTAATGGTACGTTCTCAATTATTTTGTGTCACAAAAATAAGCAATTTCCATGATATATTTGTATGAAATCGAACGCCCATTTCCTGGCCTACAACCTTTCTCGAACATAAGCAATCCGGCAATACTGTACGATTGCACACTGCGAACTGTCGTTGGAAAAAAAAACGTTTTCGAGTTAACCAAGATATATTCTAAAGATAGTAAAGTCATTTCTCATTTGTACTATTGGCTACGGACCAACGGAAAACGTTAAAAATAAATGTGTTGATAAATAAAATTAACATTAAATGTAAACGTTTATATGATGTTGAAAACATTGCACTGTACTTAACCGACTGATAGTTTGTGTAAACTGTAAGTGTTTACGTTTACAGGGTGGATTGGAATGTGTTACCGGGTCGTAAACAGTATGCATGTTTACGAAACTGAATTAAATTATATTGTTTTTCATTTGGGATTCGTCTGTTCTGATTAATTGTTTCAAATCTTTAAAAAAATATTGTATATTTGGTTGCCTATACCAAACTAATTTTGGACCAACTTTCGTTTAGCTGAAACCAGTTGTGTAAAAGAAATATTCGTTTATTTACCATTAGGAATATTTTTCAAACAGAAAAACTCGATTTTTTTTGCGGAAATGCATAATTTTCATTTTTCCGACTTTAGAATAACTGAAACCAGAAAATACGTTTCTGTTTTACATGTTAAACAATAATTTTCTAAACACAAACACGCAAAAAACTTCTTGCGGAAATCTACCATTTTCATTTATTGATAAAATATATTGTAGATTTAGATTGATTCGAACTTTAATCGGCGACTCTGTAAAAAGGCATGTACAAAAACGTTCAAGTATTGTCGGAAGATGGTTACCAGTGCTTTTACTTCAAAGCAGGCATCTCTTCCGAAAATTGGAGGGCCAGGAATCATAGTGCAGGTTTGTTTCTTGAGATTTTAAGCGATATTAAGCTGATAGGAATAGATATTATTGATTGATCTGTGTTAAATGCCGGAAAGAGGATTAAACTTAACTTAATATTTTTAGGTTTATATTTTAATAACACATCAACAAATTGAATAGGAGAAATTTTTATTTTTTGATTGACGAATCGAAATTTGGGAAAAGGAAGTTTTCATTTATCTGCAAGGTACAACCATCTGTACAAATAACACCTGGTCACCGCAGAAGTTAATTTGCGTACTTATGTTTAGGAAAGTGTTTGAAATATAAGGCATAAAAAAGTTTTCATGTAACTGGTTTCAGTTACTCTAAGGTCGGGAAAATGATGCATTTTCGCAAAAATTTTTCGTGATTTTGTGTTTGTGCTATACAGGGTATCCCACGACGAGTGAAAACTATCTGTATATGGCAAAATACTTATAGTAAAATCATGAAAATTTCTACGTTTGCGTTTTCGGATACGATCTTTTCAACAAAAATATTTTCAAAGATGGCCGACTTCCGGTTCTACCGGAAGTCGACTGTAACTTAGTTATTTTAAACGGAACACCCTGTATATTAATACATTTTTGAAATCTACGTAATATTTTAGTATACTTTTGTCTGAAAACTTTTTTCGAAAAATGCACACTTTTTGAGTAATTGATTTTTTTGTAGAAAATTTGACCGTTGAAGACCCTTATAAATTATTTTTTTACGAGGAGACCCTTGAAGAATACTTAACAATTTGAAGCTATTCGGTTCATTTTAAGCAAAAGTTAATCGAGTTAAACCATTTGTGAGAATAATAAGATATGCTACAAAATTTTATGGAAATTTAAAAGCCAAAGAAAAATAGTCTGATGTTTTAAAGTAAATTCATTCGTCGCACGGCTAATCATCATCTCAGAAAGGGAATTGAAGGAATTTCGAACGCTTAGCTCACAATCTTCTCTAGATGTTAACTAATGTCAGTTAAATAAGTGTCATTTATTACAAAGCCTACTAAAAGTATACATGAAACATTTAAACTTGTTAAAAAATATAATAATTTAAAACCTCGAATATCTCGGAAACGACTAAAAGTTGGAATAGGATTAATAAAAACAATTTGATTTGATTTTTTTTAGAGACAGATGGAGAAAAAGGCTTTTTTATTTCTTAGTGCTTGTATCAAAATTTCGAGCAAAATTTAGACCACACCTGCATAACGGTAAAATTTAGGTATAGGAAAGTATACATGAACTTGCCTTATTTTTTTCTCCTGAATGCATTAAAATAGAAAAAACAGGGTGGTTCTATTTAAAAAAATGAAACAATTTCATATTTATGAAGTTAAGCTTTGAAAACTTTTTATTCACACCCTGTATAAAATGGAAAATTTTTCAACATAGATTCGATTACGTTTGACCTTGCTTAAGGCAACCGAACAGAAACCATTTTCATATCTTCAAGGGTTTCCTCGTAAAAAAATAATTTATAGGGGTCTTCAACGGTCAAATTTTCACACAAAAATCAATAACTCAAAAAGTGTGCATTTTCGAAAAAAGTGTCGACAAAAGTATACTAAAATATTACGTAGATTTCAAAAATGTATTAATATACAGGGTGTTCCATTTAAAATAACAAAGTTACAGTCGACTTCCGGTAGAAACGGAAGTCGGCCATCTTTGAAAATATTTTAGTTGAAAAGATCGTATCCGAAAACCCAAACGTAGAAATTTTCATGATTTTACTATAAGTATATACAGACAGTTTTCACTCGTCGTGGGACACCCTATATACTTACTGAAAAAACAAATTTTATTTTGAAATTGGTTTCATATAGGTAACTAGTTTCAGTTATTTTCGAGTCGGAAAATGATACATTTCCGCGGAAAATTTTTTGTGATTTTGTGTTTGGGGAGGCATCTTCATAATGAAAAAACAAAAATTTTTCCTTAAACTGGCTCAAACTAAAAAAAAGTTCACCCCTAATTTTTTAATAGGGGGTCATTTATGAATGATTTTGTGTACATTAAAATGGATCAAAAACACACAAAGATAATAATTATTGACCATACGACAGATACTCTTTTCAAATAATTTTTGCTTCTGGGAATAATGAATATTCAGTTTAAACATAAATAGAGTAATTATACAGTTAATGAGACAATCAGACTCGTAATTGAGTAAATATTGTGGTGCTGACACCGATTATACAGAGTGAGTTTTAAGTATGGAACAACTCAAATGTCAATCTGGAACTGGCATAAATCAACTAGACAGATAGACAACAACCCACTGCTACCTACAGAATAAGACTTTTCTCGATACATAGACCAGTGCCGAATCCTTCAAAAATGGTGAAAAAATAATAATAGTAGGATGAAACCCATTAGGAAAGAAGGGGAATATAATAAAATCGAAAATAAATTACGGGCCATCCGAGCTCGGGAAGTGGGAGGGGGTGAGTTTTTAAGGGTAAAAAATTGTTTATCTCGATTTCCGGCAAAATTACAAGTTCTATGGAAAAAAGTTAAATGGCAAAGTTGTGAGTAATAAAAAGCTCTACAACTTTTGTATTTACAATTTTTATACTCAACCTCAAATTTTGTGTGAAAAAATTCAAATAAAAAGGTTTTTGGTTTTCCATTTTTATCTTAAAAAAAAAATATTTTTCAATGAATTGACTTTTTAACTGAACAAAATTGCAGCAATCAAATTATTTTAGATGAAATTATACATAGTGATTAAAAAAAATTGAATTTTAGATTTTTCATTTTTTGCACTTTCTGAGAACATTTACTATAGTTATGTATATTTTCATTCACACTATCAGAAAGTAGAGATTTTACGAACAAAAATCCCACCGACTTTTTGAAAAAAGCTGATATTCCGACGCGATAATTTTCGGTTGAAAATTAGAGTGCTTTTTGATATCAAGTCAAAATGAAAAAAATTTTTCAAATCAAATAAATTACTGTATACAGGGTGTCCCACGACGAGTGAAAACTATCTTTATATGGGCAAAATACTTATAGTAAAATCATGAAAATTTCTACGTTTGGGTTTTCGGATACGATCTTTGCAACTAAAATATTTTCAAAGATGTAACTGTAACTTTGTTATTCTAAATGGAACACCCTGTATATTAATACATTTTTGAAATCTACGTAATATTTTAGTATACTTTTGTCCGAAAACTTTTTTCGAAAAATGCACACTTTTTGAGTAATCGATTTTTTTGTAGAAAATTTGACCGTTGAAGACCCTTATAAATTATTTTTTTACGAGGGGACCCTTGAAGATATGAAAATGGTTTCTCTTCGGTTGCCTTAAGCAAGGTCAAACGTAATCGAATCTATGTTGAAAAATTTTCATTTTATACAGGGTGTGTATAAAAAGTGTTCAAAGTTTAACTTCATATATATCAAATTTCTTCATTTTTTTAAATAGAACCACCCTGTTTTTTCTATTTTAATGCATTCAGGAGAAAAAAATAAGGCAAGTTCATGTATACTTTCCTATACCTAAAACTTACCGTTATCCAGATATTAAATGTTTTCTGTAAATTTTTAGAGATGCTGGTGTGATACAAGCACTAAGAAATAAAAGTCTTTTTCTTCATTTGTCTCTAAAAAAAATCAAATCATATTGTTTTTATTAATCCTATTCCAACTTTTAGTCGTTTCCGAGATATTTGAGGTTTTAAATTGTTATTATATTTTTTAACAAGTTTAAATTTTTCATGTATACACTCTGTATTTGGAACATAATAAGGTAGATGTTCACGAAATTTCGTAAAAAAAAATATTTTTTTTTGAACAAGATAAAAATAAAAAACAAAAAACTTGGTTATTTGAATGTTTCACATAAATTTTGGGGTTATGTATAAAAATTGTAAATACAAAAGTTGTAGAGCTTTTTATTACTCACAACTTTGCCATTTAAATTTTTTCCTAAGACTCGTAGTTTTGCCGGAAATCGAGATAAACCATTTATTACCCATAAAAATTCACCTCCTCCCACTTCCCGAGCTCAAATCGCCCGTAATTTTTTTTTTTTTTTCAATTTTATTACTTTTCCCTCCTTTTCTAATGGGTTTTATCCTACTGTTATTTTTTTTTTTGTTTCAAAAATTATCGACCCTCGTCTACAAACGTGGAACGTCATTTAGATTATACCGTATTATACTGACAGAAGACTGAACGTTTTTATGAAATTGTTGTTTCAACTATCTTTCTCGCAATTTTTCCATAAATTCACACCGTTTAAATCTTCCCTGGAAACATTTCAAAACCAAAATCAAATAATTAGATCCAGCCATACTAGAGTTTTAGCGAGACAAACGAAGAGCAATTGACTTTATATACAGTATGGTGCAAAAGAATTTTCAAATAATGTATAACAGCCACATTTCCATTTAAACATAAAAAGGTATCCTTGGGAAAAGCCTAAAAATGAAAATCGAGGGGTTTCAGGATTTTTCCTTAAAGTCGACCGCGTCAAAAATAACGATTTTATCGCTTTTATTTGCACCATACCGTATATACAGGGTGTGCCACAACAAGTTAAAACTATCTGTATATTGCAAAATTTCTACGTTTGGTTAGGTTAGGTTTGGGTTTTCGGATACGATTTTTTCAACTAAAATATTATCAAAGATGGCTGACTTCTGGTTCTACCAGAAATCGACTGTAACTTTATTATTTTCAATAGAACACCCTCTATATTAATACATATCAAATCTACATAAAATTTTAGCAGTGAAATAAACTATAGTTAAAAAAAAACTAAAAAACACTATTTATTGTTAATTGAACCAAAAAGTAAAAAATAATTCTTTATCTATGAAAAAAATGATAATCAAGAAAATTAATATCACAATATTGAGAGTTTCTAAATTATTGTAAATTGTTTATATTTGAAACTAGAGAATCAATCATACATTTTCAAAATGTTTCTTTTTTCAGTTAATATGTGGTTTAGAATTATAGAGCGCCAAGTTTTGTGCATTGACCAGTTTTCTCCAAAATGATCCTCATGAGCTACCCAAAGACATCTCACTCAATATTGAACATAACATAAAATTAAATAAGCAGAAATAAAGTTTCTTAGAAGAATGGCAGGAGTAAATAGAATGGACAAAATAAGGGATGAGCTGGCAGTTCAACCAATATACAATAATGACAACTCAGTTAATGGGGTCACATCTACATAATGGAGAACAGGATTTTCCAATATAATTTTCAATTTGTTCTTTCCACTTTTTTTTTAATCTATAAAAATGTCAAAAATCATGGTATTCATTTTAAAACAAATTTAACGAAAATAATCTACTCACATGTATACTAATGAATATAAATATAGTATTGATCGTGTTGGAAAATTATATCAATTTTAAATTTTATGTACATTTCTAATTCACAATGTGTTTTTAATAACATTCATATACAAAATACCACTGTAATAGTTATTTTTATATTAATCACTGTTACTATGGAGATTGTATAAAACTAAAACTTACTACAAGGTAGATCACCCCCAAATTCACTTGTTTTATTCATTTTTTTCAATGAGTAATGATTGCAAAACAAACTTAAATCAACAGACTCTTCTATTTACAAGAAGAAAATATTAGAATAGATTTAATAGCACAACATCTACCAAATCATTAGACATTTTCAGTAAGTACTTTTGCACATTGTTTTATTTATTTCCATATCATTGCTTTTTATTTTTAAAAACGGTATATGGATTTCGCAAATAATTATTTCCCATATACCCACTCTGTGAATGAAAGAGAGAAAGTTATAGAACAACAGAGAAACAATGTTTCATTCTCCTTTTTGAAGAGTGTATGAAGATCAATTGAGTTTAGAGTGTTTGGTGATTGATTTAGGGAAAGTTTACTGAACCTATATATAGGGTGACTTTTATCCAATTTAAAATTTGATTTACACTGTATATAAAATCATGAGTCTTTTGGAAGATTACTAATTTGTTACAAAATATTGTTATTTATTGATAATCAATATTTATCAATATCTTATTGTACCGAATATTGCTTTTTATTATAGTCCAATCAGTACAACCATAATAAAATCCAATTTCCATAAAATCCTATACTATAATGTTTAAGTGGCTATGAACTTGACATTTTTAGTATGAATAACCTTTTGCATAAAGTAATAATTTATTTTTAATACATAAATCAACTCAGACAATTCTGAAGACCATTGTAGGGTACAGTATAACATAGTTAAATTGTTGGTGATATACTGGTATAATAAAAAATATACAGGGTTAGGAAAGGTCACTAGAAAGCATTAATACTTTTGAATAAAAACACCAGTGATATTTGGTGAACACTGTACTATTGAAAATTATTTGAAAAATATACAATCACATGTTATTTTTCAAATACACAGGAAAATCCGATATCGGATAACCTTGAAAGCATGATGCTGACTAATGATTATTGGAATAAAGATAATAATTTTAAATATTTATTTTTGATATTATAAAACTCAATGATAAACATTTATTAATTTCAGGTATAGTTACAGTTGTATCATTATTCCAAATAATAGAATTCTTAAAAACAGATTAAAGTCTGTTTGTGATTTATTTGATAAATAATTTTAACTTACCATTCAAAGACCATATATGTGAAGGTAAAGAATGAGCAGCGTAAACCCTTCCTAAGGCTAAGTTAGCAGCAGCAGACCCTAAAACACTACTAGCCTCTTCAGCTGAACTACTATCAGTCTCAGGGCTAGCTCCAGTGGAAACATCAAAGCTAGCCCCATTCGTAGGCATTGAAAGAGTTTCATGGCTGGCATGTAAATCCGGAACACTAGAAAGCGATCGAGCCCGCTGTCTATCGTTAGACAATTCATTTCCTAAGGCTCGCATGAACCTAAAACCGGGTGCAGCGACAACTTCGGAGCTACTACTTGTTGAAAAGGTCCTTGTTCGAGGGCTCTGAGTGCCATTAGCCGTGCTTGGCTTAGCACCCATGACTTGCACTATGGTACTATTATCAAAGTATTGTATGGTATCTATTAAATTACATATTAATGTTTGAAGTCATACACATGTCATAAATTACATTCAATTTCATATGATTTGACAGACGTCATCTCGAATTGTTTTCACTTAAGCCGAAAAACACTATTAAGGTACAACGACACTACTTAATTTCATGAAATTTGTTTAATATGTCCACCACGAATAATCAATTAGTTAAATTTTAAGAGTATTGTTATTTTTAAACATACACATTGGAGAAATGCAATACAAAACATTTCCCCTACCATCAGCTTTTTAACGTGAATTGACAAATATGACGTTGACATTTAGAATGTCTTTCTAGAAATCTTCTCACTAAAGCAGTATAATAATTTAACCGCCATCTATACTATTATTATAGGAACTAAAAGAAAATCCAGGACAAATAAATTGGAAATTACAGTTACTATAATTTTCCGAATAAGTTTTATTCATTAGCTATGCTCGATCCAACTGTATATAGTCATTATAAATCAATTTATATACATTTTATAAAAATGAAATCTCTGTTATTACAGTTAGCTATAGGCATAAGACTTCAAGTAGTAGATAATAGATAGAGCTACCAGAAAATAAGTTTAAAGTAACCAGCGGGTTCACCAAACTTTGAAAAAATTTTGTTCACGCATTATAAAGAATGAAAATCTGAAAATATTATATAAACTATTAATTTATACTTAATAATTTCGAAACCAATGAGAAACGTTTAACACCTGCGTATATTTCAAAATCAATATGAATAGTTGCCATGCGCATTTCGCCAATCGTTGAACCTAAAGTCCGGCATATTTATCCCTTTCAAGATTAAAAATACTTCGAAAACTTAACTAAAACCGTTCGTGAGAAAGTGTCGAACTAAATGTAGTGGAAAGTAGTAAACCCAGTGTTTAATATAAGCTTAAAAATGGCTGAAGAAAGTCCGGAATACGAAAAATTAGGCAAAAACAGAAGAGATGAGGGATTTTCACGAGCAGAAGTACTCAATGAATTATCACCTCCTGTAGACAAATACAATTTAGTGTATTTGTCTTTTATGAGCGGTGGTATTGGTTTTTTGTTGCCGTATAATAGGTAAGATGTTTATACAAGTTTTTAAAAACACTTGACCTTTCTTAAGAATGGAAACATTGTGGGGCAATAGGCGCAATCTCAAACATTCTCAACAGGTGAGTAGGTACATCCTATAATGCGGGGCATAAAGTACCTACACATTTATGACCCGCGCGGGCATAAGACGCAACGGTTTTTGATTAACTTATATATAAATTTACGTTCCTATATTATGTGATTTTTATTTTTTATTTTAACAAAACTGTCCGAATAAGGTAGAAATCTGCATTCATCCTTTAGGCGGCCACTTCCAACATGTGCCACTGGTGACAACTAATCCACTATTTTTTTTCTCTTGCAGTTTCATAATGTCAGTCGACTATTTCAAGTCTCGATTTCCAGAAAGTCCAGTCGTTTTTGATATGTCTTCAGTATATATTATAACAGCTTTAATTACAGTTTTTGGAAACAATATGTTGGTTGAAATGTTCTCCTTGCATTCCAGGATATTTTTTGGTAAGTTTATAACCAAAATATATCAACTATTTCAAACAAAAACATATCTAGTAGGTAATTGTTCGGATATGGAACATTATTACCTAATTTTATTAATTCGCGATTTGACACTGACAGAAGAAAAAAAATGACCTCCACGGTGTGTAAGCCGGTTAACTATCTTTATTATTGGAATCCCCAAGAAAAGGTAACAAGAAAAATTGGTTGTCAAAATCTAAAAATTTGAAATCTTGCGCGTCAATGGAGAGAAGGGCAATCGCTCTCCAGTAAGGTAAAAGCAAAGTCTATAGGTAAAAGTACAGGTCTTGCCCCTATTTTTATCGTCCTGAAATGCATGGGCATCGCTTCACAAAGGAAACTTCAAAACGACATTCTTGGTGATGAGCGAGACTGGTCTTGGTCTTGCGGTCTTGGTCTTGCAGAAAATGTCAGAAAGAAAAAACTCAAAGGGCCTTTTTGTTGAGAATTCGATGGACATTTAGATAAAAAATATTTTTTTTTCAAAACAGTAGCGTACCATATTTTTTCCAAAAAAATTTACATCTGTCCCTTAAGTCCGGCCCTGGACAAATTAAATTAATTTCAATTGGTTTTAAATTGGCAACACAACTTATTATTTACATCCTAAATATTTCAATAAAATCGGTAAAAGCGTTTTCAATTTAAAAGGAAAAATTCCATTTTTTTGTATAACTCTAACACCCCGTATTTTGGAAACAACACACTTCCGGCCATAGGTGTCCTACCTCAAATAACTTCTCTAGGGTCCCTCAATACACCCTAAAAGTTTTGACCAGTTGAACGGGGACACCCTGTATTTATGTTTAAACCTAAGGAATCCCACCTCAAGTTTTTGTGCAATACTTATGAGTCACTGTGTATATTATAAAGAACCTTTCGCCGCTTTATATTATTAGAATATGCATCTTATTACAATAAAATTTAAAGGGCATATTATGTCCGTAATAACATTTAAAAATCTGTTTTCTTTTGTCCAATACTAATAAAAGCATATCGTTTTGAACTATATTCTAAAAAAATTGTCAAAATGAATAAAAAAAATTTTATACTTGATTTATCGCTACAATTAAATATAAAAAACAAAATTTTTATAATGAGAAAGACTGTCCCTTTCATTACTTTTAATGATTTTAGAAACTATTTTTTCTTATTCACTTTTTTGTAAAAATGGACTCCAGAAAAAATCTTCAAAAAAAGTGCAAGACTTGCAAGAGTCTTGGCGCAAGACCAAGATTGGACCCTGCAAGACCAAGACCAAGACCGCTTGTTTGAATGCAAGACCAAGACCAAGACCTTGTATGCAAGAACAAGACCAAGACTAACCGGGTCTTGGTCTTGCATTTGCTCATCACTAGACATTCTTCACACCCCACAAAGGAGAAATATTTCTACTAACACCAGAATTTCATGTTGTGTGTCTTTTTTGTTTTTTCCCTAAATTTACTGCCTACTTTCGTCTAATCGAAATTGGAATTAAATAAAGAATGTTTTTGGATCAATCTATTACTTTTTTTCACGTTTTAGGTTATCTGGTATCAATTGTAACACTTTTACTAGTGATGAGTTGTGAAGTATATTACGAAATGTTTGAAACTAGAGGATCCTACACTGCTAACTTAGTAGCTGTAGCTATAGTTGCGATTGGTTGCACAGGTAAATATTTTTTTACTAATTAAATATTATTTCTTAAGATCTAAAGCCCGTCCACGCGCTGCTGTGGCTCAGTTGTTTTTGTCATATGCATATTTAAGGTTGACATAAAAGTCATATTCATCCCCTACCTACTGAAGATACCCCTTACATTTTTTCCAAATGCGCTAGGTATCAAATCATACCTCATTTATGCATTTATTGCATGGTTCGATAAACTTTTTCGCAATCTGTATAAAAAATATCTAAGATATTTATGTTTATTTTCAATCACTTTCTTTTGCAGTGCAACAGTCCAGTTTCTACGGATATGCTAGCATGCTACCACCTCAATATACACATGCTGTTATGGTTGGAGAAAGTGAGTCTTCAACTATTTTCATATTTTCTTCGTAACAATATCTCTTCTCTAAAATTTCTGTTTGTCTTTTGACAGAAATACATTTGTATTTTGAATATTTTAGAATGGAAACAAAGACATTTTGGTATATATCTAATTCCATCCCTTTCACAACGTGTTTTTTCAAAAACCAAAGTATACTTCGTTCCAACCAGTTTCGTTTTGACCAGATTTAAGATCAAAACCCACAACAGGTTGTCGTCATCAAATGAGGAGCACGCGTGTGGAACCGGATATAATATATCTTCTGTATGTTCCTTGTGATATATTATTCATTCTTTTCTTCTCAATTTCTTGGGAAATTAAACCACAATATTTTTAAATTCTTTATTTCAACGTTTCGGTAGCGTTCCAGCTACCGTTGTCAAGAAAAAATAAGTAGAAAATATTAATTTTTATCCCTAACTGACACAACAGAAAAAATTTGACAACTAGACAATCAAAAAATGATTGATTGATAAAAAGGGATAAAAATTAATATTTTCTACTTATTTTTTCTTGACAACGGTAGCTGGAACGCTACCGAAACGTTGAAATAAAGAATTTAAAAATATTGTGCTTTAATTTCCCAAGAAATTAAAAAAAGAACGGATATAATATATCGACTTTTCGAACTTCCTACATAATTATTTGTTTTTTAAAATTTTTAAGACAGTTCAAAAGTAATGACCTTAATGGCCGTTTGCACCAATTGATATTTAAGTAGACTTAAAGTTAAGTGGCGCTTCAAGAAATCAAGGGTCGTGGACAAAGTATAGTATTACACTCGCAATGTATGGCCCGTATTCACGCAAACGTCACCCATCTGGCTATCATAAATTGTTCGTTCAATAATATACTATTCTGTACCATATTTTGCATATATTCCCCAAAATGCATCTTATTTATTTGAAACATTTTTTGATAACACATGAGATTAGGCCACCCTGTATGTTTCAACAGTTTAATCAATAAAAGTTAACAGTGCTGTTTACTGTGCAATAAGAGACTTTTCCAAAACTTCCAGATTATTTGGTTTCTGCTCACTCTTATCCCATTCACTTCTAACTTCTAACCCCCAGCAATCATTCGACAAATACCCAATTTGAAATTTCACAATTTTTTAGGTGTTGCAGGAGTGGGTACCTCTTTAGTACGAATGACGACGAGATTTTTCATAAAAGATCTGCGACAAAGTACCATAGACTTTTTATTGATATCCATAACAACTGTGGGAATGTGTGCTTTGATCTACCCTAGAATTAGAAAGACTGACTTTGTACAATTTTACCTAGGCTTGTGTGAAAGGGAAAAAACGAAAATTACTCTCGAGCCCAAAGAGGACGCTGGCTTAGTGAGTATATAAAAAAAATTTCCGTCCACCGTGTATTAATATTGAATGTGCAGTTATGAAAAGTACAATTATTGAACGTGAAATTAAATTTTCTGATCTAGAACTAAGCACTTTCCGAGTGAAACTATTAACGTTCTCCAAATTGGACAAAATCATACATTAATGACCCCTATTAATGCATTATTTATCTTAATAAACGATTTTGCTACAGGCAACCCAACGCACATCTTATACATTATATTGATATTGACAGTTACCTGTAGGCAACCAAACATACAATAGCACCTTTAAAAATGATTACTTGTATAGAATACTTCTAGTTTTTGACTTACTTATCGTTTTATTTCATTATTTATTTTATTATTATCATTATTTTATTTAAGAAAAACGAAAACAGTGACATTTGAACCAACGATCATCTCTGTGACATTTAAATGTCATTATTTAATTTTGACAGTATGTATCTATGAAACAAATAAAAATATTCTTAGTTTTCAAATGAGAAAAACGAATACAACTGATACAGTCGACGGAAAAGCTTTGTAACTAACACGAGTGTTACTTAAAAGGGCAATTAACAATCTCGAACATTAACCCACTCGCTATTATCTCGATTGTTAATGGCCCTCATTAATACACTTGTTCGTTAAATAACTATTAATTCTAGTTTTCTAACAAGTAAAGTGTTTTTAAGATAGAAATTCAGGATTCCCGTTACGGGGTACTGAAAATTCAAACGAGTCCACCGCCTGCTTCTTCGAACGTGATGAGTTTTTCAAATCCAGTTTACGAACCTTCAGATGCTGGTATTAGACCAACTTATAAAGTAGAAGATGTGCTTATAGCTGGCGTAGGAATCACTGTTACCAACACCGATCGATTCGGATGGTCTTCTTTCAAAGGTTAGTACAGAATAATCGCTGTTTTTGCGGGACATCCTGTAAACAAGATGTCACAGTTGCCACATTAGTCAATTATGGTTGAACGGTTGATATTTTAACCAAAAATGTAGCAGTTTTTTTTAATAGGACTCACTACACGTACACCTATTTAGTGGCATTTTATATCTATAGTAAAAACCAAACAAAGTTGCGTCCACTTCATCATTGTAAACATTTGCAGCGTTGTCAGATTGTTCACGAAATATGTTGTAAATGGTATCACGAATAGAGCTTGTATTTAAATTTTCTGTATTTGTTACTCGTTTATGAGCGCAACGTTTTTTCTTTGGTGACTCAAAGTTTTCACCTTCTTTCTTTGTTTGACAAATTTTGTTCACTGTTCCTACACTGATTTTTAAGGCAGCAGCTACACGCTAAAATAATAAACAGTTTCGATTATAAATATTTGTCACAAGAAAATTTTATAAAGCAAGTACCTATAACCTCAAAAATCGATGACACTACATGAGAAGAAAAGTCACAAACAACGCGACAACATGACATTATTTCTGGCAGTGACTATTTTACCGTCAATAATTGGAGGCTTCTTTATGAATTTTTACAACACAAATTTTTACATCGAGGGACGTCTAAGCCCAATAAAGCTATATTGCTTATACATTATTTTGGTACAAAAGTTTTTTCATTGATTGGGTTATCTTTATAAGCGATTAATTAACAAATTTAAGCATATGCACTTTTCGATAGAAATGTAGCCACACACTGCGATAGAAATACAACCTTGGTGACGTGCACGCTACTTTATTTGGTTTTTACGATATATCTATTTCCCTTCCTTCCATGACATCCACCTCCTCGTTGTCTTTTGCTTAAGGGGATTCTGTTCTTTGTGCCTTTCTACGGACACTTTCTGATCGGATTCTTTGCTATGTTTTCCATGGCAATCCGGACACCGAAACAGCTCTGCATAATATATTATGCAACTGTGAGACGCTGGACCAAAGGAGAAACTGTATGGTAGACCCCAAAATGAATCCAGAATACTTCTACAACCAACCAGCTAAGAACCTGTATAAGCTAATACAAGGAACGGTTTGGCTAAATAGGCTATAGTCAGAACACATTAGGATGATGTACAATAAGCCTAAGAGGCTGTGGTGGAGCCGGCGAAGGGACGGCCCCTTAAAAAAACTACTCGCCCTTTTTATTTATTAGACACGATCGTTTGCAAAACTTTTTCCAAATTCTAATCTACAATCTTATAATTTTGTTTTTTTGTATATAGAAAGTATGAGAGCTCGATGGACTGTTATACAGAAGATATACCCTTACATGGTGTCCATATTTTTAGTTTATTTCACAACTCTTTGCCTTTACCCTGGTATAACTTCCGAAGTTGTGAGTTGCCACATGGGTCAATGGATGCCCATGTTGATGATGATCGATTTTAATTGTGCAGACGTTATAGGTAAATATTCTTGTTTTTTTAAAAAAATTATTAGGTACACACGAAAGGATTTTTAAATAGATATCGCAGAATAATAGTAATTTAAGCGCTTTATAAGTTTTGAAAAAAAAATTTTTTTAAACGGTGACTGTTCAACCAAAAAGCAACAACTACTTCCCGGGCTATAGTCCCCGACGGCTATATGTGTTACACTTCGAAGTTAAACGAGGTTGACATATCTACAAGATGTTTAACTCCAGCCATTGTGGTTTTCAATTAGAAGGGACAACATAACTTGTAGAGTAATGAGAACCACACCAACCGCAGCAATGGAACTAATTATTAGTCAGACCTCTCTGGGCCTGTACGTCAAGGAGGTTGCTTTAATGGTCATGGTACCATTTCGCACAGCTGGTGTAAACCACAAAGTAGGAATGTGCCAATTGAAGCTAAACCTATGACAAGAAACGCTTACTGCAATACCTCTGCTACGCAGGCAGCCAATGATGCAATTGAACCCAAGTTTGTATTTAATAAACCCTACAAAATACAAATAAAACAGAACACAGAGCCAGATGCTGCAGATGCAATACGCATATATACAGATGGTTCGAAAATGAAAGAAGACTCAGGATGTGGATTTTACTCGAGAGCAGTAAGCCTAAGGATCAGGTGGGGAATGAGAAACAATACCAGCATGGCATGGCAATATTATCCTGAGGTGGTTTAAAGGACACGACAGGAGTAAAGGTAATCGCATTGCCGATTCCTTAGACAAGGAAGCCGCAGGACTGACAATTCTAGAACCCAGTGACACCTACGGCCTAACGACCTCGACAATTGCGGAACTAGCCAAACATTACACCCATGCTTAATCCCTTAAGATATGGGATGGAATCAAAGGATGCAGTCCTACCAGGATCACTCAGGGCGACCCTGGGAAGATGGCGCCAAAGAAATATTTGGCGATGACCAAGAAAAACCTACGTTTAAGGATTTGTGACTGAAAACTGTCAACTGAGGAAACACCTCCATACTGTGGAGCTAGTGAACACACCTCTATGCAGGATGTTTGCCACATGTGGCCTAAGTGCTGTGAGCCTACACTCACCCTCCCTACTCTACAGATACAGATACAGAACCTGTAGATCGGCTTTTTCCTTGATTCAAGAAAAAAAATTTTGCAACAGCGTAAAAAAGTTTTTTTCTTTCAAATCTGCTTCTCGATATCTTAATCGCTTTCCAAGTTAAGGGCTCATCAAAATATCACTCACTATTATGTTTAATTCCTCTATCTAAATTTCCAAATTAACCATGTATTATGTGCAACCATAAAGAGACTAAAACCTTTGTCAAATTTATGTTTTAGGCAAACTTATGGCATCGACCCGATATTGGACGGGTCCACGTCTACTAAAATGCTCCATTGCAAGACTGATAATCATACCAGCAATGGCATTGTGTGCGGTACCACCGCTAACAAATTTCAGCTTCCTTAGTAGTGATCTCTTAGCCTTCGGTTACTCTATCATTTTAGGATTATCGAATGGAATATTAGGAAGCGTTCCCATGATTCAAGCACCTACCAAAGTACCTCGATGTTACCGTGAACTGGCTGGTAAACACATCACAGTTCACTTTAAAAACATTTGTTATTATAATTATTGTTTTTAGGTAACATGATGACCTTGTATTACATGTGGGGGCTAGCAACGGGTTCTGTTGGAGCTTACGCGCTGGAAAAAATACTCAGACCTATGAAAGTACACCGGTATTGCGACTACAGACCTGACAGGTATACTCGCATCGATCTATCGAGGAGTAATTCAAATTTTAACACCACCGATTTTACAACTGCGTCGACTTCTACAATAATCACAACAATATTGTCTTCTTTAGCATCTATGAATACCACCGAGAATATATAAATAACATTTTATTGTTACCATTACTTGTATAATTAGTTAATTGTTTTGTTGAACGTGTAATATTAAATGTTTTGTGTTATCAAGTTTGTCTTTTATTTCGATCCTATTGACTGCGCCAATTAGCTAGCGTGACCACTAGTTTATCAGCCACTCTCACCTCATTAGCATAGAGGACCCTGAACAAAAGCAACACGAGCTGAATTGAGTTGTCCCTAAAGATTTGTCATATTGAGACCTTAAAGATAGGTTTCTACGTAAAGTACCACGAATCCTTTTTTGAGGAAATATAGTTACGCCTGCTCACAAAAATGGTGTAGTTTTTTTGAAGTCGGTATAATATGAAATAAAACCCAAAGAACTTGTCGGACGTGAGATAAAAAGTGTTTCTGCGTTTTTGTTTGTATTTGACTGGAATAGAATGGAAAATGGTCCAATTTCAAGCTAACTTTCAAGTATATTCGAGTGAATTTGTGCATTATTTAGTCTCCTTGTGTGTTTTCAGCGATCTTTGGAGTTTTGGTCTGTATTTGACTGAAATAGAATGAAAAATGATCCAGTTGCAAACTAAAACTTTTTATCTCACGAAACATAAACGAGCACTTTTCCACACTGTGGTAATACGTGTATCCGTGCAGGAAATAGTCAATCGTATGTAACAAAGTTTGTATACATGTGGCGTGCTTAACTGGTAAAATAAAAAGCTTACCAGTTGAAAAGTGAACCAACAACCAACTTATTGAAGAAAGGTAGGTGGAGAAATGAGGAGCGACATAGCTTACCTATGTCTTTTGAAAAAAATAGCCAGCCTGTTAAAGGAGGGGGAGGATGATAATTAGAATAATGATGAAATACAAAGCTTACCTATGTCTTCTATAAAATAGCCAGCCAATGGAAGAAATGAAGTACAATATTCTTAAAATTAGAAACGACATAGCTTACCTATGTCTTTCGAAAAAATAGCAAACTTGCAGAAGAAGGGGAGGATGATATTTGGGATAAAGTGGAACCTATGTCTTTAAACCCATACCCTTCAACAAACGCAAAACACTTAGGCGTTTTGTAAGCGAAGCTTACCGGCAACCTAGGAGCAAGTACTTTGCCACAGTGTGGTAATAGGAGCTTCACTGAAGAAAGTCAATAGCAAGCAAGCTGGTACATGTTAGCTTACTTAACAGGTGAAATAGAAAATATTGCCAATGTTTGTTGAGGAAAGAATGAGCTTGTGAAAGAAAGGCAGGACAATATTTGAAAAAATGGGGAACGACAGCTTACCTATGTCTTTTGAAAAAATAGCCAGCTAGTAAGAGAAGGGGAGGAAAATATTTAGAATAATGAGGAAGGAATAATGAGGAGAGACGTTGAACTCATACCCTTCAACAAATGGAAAACACTTAATTAGGTGCACTCGCCCCATCGGGATGACTGCTCGTTTTGTAAGCGAGGCTTACCGACAACCTAGGAGCAAGTACTTTGCCACAGTGTGGTAATAGGAGCTTCACTGAAGAAAGTCAATAGCAAGCAAGCTGGTACATGTTAGCGTACTTAACAGGTGAAATAGAAAATATTGCCAATGTTTGTTGAAGAAAGAATGAGCTTGTGAAAGAAAGGCAGGACAATATTTGAAAAAATGGGGAACGACAGCTTACCTATGTCTTTTGAAAAAATAGCCAGCTAGTAAGAGAAGGGGAGGAAAATATTTAGAATAATGAGGAAGGAATAATGAGGAGAGACTTTGAACTCATACTTGTGAAAAAAAGGCAGGACAATATTTAGAAAAATGGGGAACGACATAGCTCACCTATATCTTTTAAAAAAATAACCAACTCGTAAAAGAGAGGAGCACTTGGAGAAATTAGGAACCAATTTCTTTTGAAAATTTAAGTAATTGAGGAGCCTCACCCCTTGAAGATGGAAGATTGTCCCCCATAACAGGAAGATGACCCCAGCCAGTAGAAAATATAATCAATCTGTGACAAATATTCCCCACCGGCTTACAGGATGTTTTCTACCGGATGCACCCTGCCAGAAGTTTGTCTCTACTAGCAAAGTGCAGTAATGAAAATATACAAATATCAACAAAATATCAACATCTACCTATATTGATTACAATATTTCAACGGAAATATTAAACACGAATTACACAGCATTAACATATTATTATAAAATTAACATAATTATTAGTACTCCAATATATCACCACTACTCTACCAACCCCTACTACACTCAGCCTTGAGCATGCAAATATTAAACCCATGCAGTTAAGAAAATAAACATCCAAATATTATAAAGATTTGGAGCATAGGTGTACGCAGACTTTTTCATGGGGGGCCAAATATCAAACCTGAATCTTTTGATGAAAAAACAGAGCCGTGTCCTCCATACAATGCTTTTGTCTATTGCCGCCCTTCAATTTCTCGCAATTCATTTTAAGAATAAAAAACTGCTTCCTCGTATCATTGAAAGAACGTTAAAATATTAAAATTATAGAATGTTTTCAATTGATTGATATTTTGAGGAATTGGGGTGTACCGTTAGGGTGGGCTATTGCTCACCCTGTCCCCCTGTAGGCACAGCCATGATAATTATTAACTTTAAGAATAGAGAAAGGAGAAATTATCAAGTCCCCGAGAATAGCAGGTAAAGCTGGTAATATTTGTATCCATTGACAACCCAAAATCGATTAAACAATAATTGTATCACTATTATTTCAGTAAGCGAATCATTATAGTTCAAGCTGAGGTATTTAAAATGTCTCACAAAACCTATAATGATTATTTTAAAAACGCTCAAGATGCTTTAAACGAAACTTTACAACTAGAACCTGTACAAGCCGATAGACGGGAAGATAGAGAGCTTCTAGCAACTTTGTACGTTAGGTAAGAAAATACAGATATTTATTTTACAGAAAATTTATACTAATAATAAACACGCTAGGTACATAGGGATATGTAATAGATTGACAATTTGTGTGGACCAAGTAGTACAGCCACAAAAGCGATTGCTTTTACAGAAATTATTAGAAGCTACGTTGGGAAGAGTTTTGGAATTAAAGGCTGATTTGGTAGAAGCGGATTTAAATGAATACACTCATTGTGGGGATATAATAGAGAAGTTGAAGATTACTCCAATGGATCGAGAGTTGGTGGTGCCTACGTGTTTTCGGAATGAACGGAAAGAAGAAATTCAGTACAACGCGAGAGTGATAGATGAGGTAAATTATGTTTTTACTTATAGTGGGGTGTATAAAACGGATTACTCAAGGGTAGATAAAGAATATACAGGGTGTGGTGCGATAAGTTTTCATTAAAAGTAATGGCGGATACAGTAAAAAAACTGAGCTGTAGGTTTTGGATGACGCTGAGCTTTAATATAATGTTGCTCTGAATATGGCACTTTCGGTTATACCAAAAGTAGAAGTCAAATTTGTCATAAAAAATAACGAATTCTACATGAAACTTTAGCTGAAATTTGTACATAATGTCTTATACCATAAATGGAGTATTTTCAAGATATTTTGATTTTTTTCCAAAATTTTGAAAAATCTCAGTTCACATTGAATAACGAGATCTCTATTAAAAACGTATCTAGTGACGTGAAATTGAAACCGATGAACAACAAGGGCTTGTCTGTTAACTCTACATGTCCATCTCATTGATATTCAATACAGGGCGTTTTAAACTTAGCCGCCAACATGCACAAATTATAGAAATAGAACATCCTGTATTGTATTACATTTTCTGCAGTATTTTTTCAAGCCAATTCCTCTTTATTAAGTTATGTCTTATAATTCTGGAATTCGGATGCTAGAGAATTGAAATCAATCTGTATCATATCTTCCATGTTTTAAGAGGTTTGGAAAATACCTGATATTTAATAAAGTCCCAATACCAAAATCTCAATTAGCCAATTCAGGAGAGCGAGCTGGCCAACGAAACGAACCCTTATTGGCAATTCGTCTATCATCAAACATGTCGTAAATATGCTGAGTTATCAGTAACAAAACTATGTTCAAATATGCAATTACATTCATTTATTTTGAAAAAATAGGTTTTGAGCTTGTTTACTATTGTTTCTATTTTTTCTTCACTATTTAACAGATTTCTTGTAATTTATAACAACAAAACAGCGATTTGACGTTTGCCGTCAGTGCATCCTAGACAATTGTGAATATTCTGGAAAACTCTTGAGTAAAATTCATACTTTTTGGCATACCTTGTAGACGACTGAAAAAATTTGATATCTGATGATTGCATTTTAGATTTTAGAACATGCAGAACTTTTTGGGAAGAATACATTTTTTTCCTAAAACCAACAATAAAAAAGTTTCCCATATGGTTCCAACTTACTGAGACATATTGTATAAGTACTTCAAAATAATCAGGTTATACATCGATAACTTGTTGCATAGTTAGGAAAGAGTGTCAGTTTGACAGTTTAAATAATCCAACCGCGAAGCGTAGCTTTATACCATTGGTCCAGTGACCAGTCGGTTCACCTACTGAGTTACACACCCTAAAAGTATGAACAGACTTTATGTAGGTTCTTTCAATAGTGATATTTTTTTTTTCATTTTACTTTGTAACAGGTTCTTTCGAAATTAGGTTACATAGACAAGACGGTAAAGAAACCTCCTATGACTGAGCACCAAGCCATATTAATTATACAAAAGCACGAACGTGCTCGTCAGGGAAGATTACGACAACAATTTATGAAAGAAATTAGGACAATGAAAGAGAAAAGTAAGCCGACGCAGGAAGATTCAGATGAAGAAGCGAAAAGGGGGGGAATAAGTTTATCAGCCGCTATGAAAATTCAGAAGATTTGGAGGGGGTACATTGCCAGAAGGGCGACTAGACGAAGGAAGATACAGGAAATGTTGCTAATTGGCATGATACCGCCGTTGAAAACTAAAAGCGTTGAAATTGAAAAGGATTTGGAAAATAAAAGTTATAGGTAATTTTTTTCAATTTTAAATGCATAGTTTTTTATCTTGTTTGAAGAAAATAAAATACTTAAACTGGAAGATTGGCAGAATTCCTTATTCAAGGCTTATCATTGGTTGGTATTGTATTGTCACCAGACATTAGAACAATAACGTCATCTTATTTGCATAGATGAAGTTGGTGCTCCTTATCTAGTCTCCATGGTCAACAATGTCAACATTATCTCAAAGATCATTTCTGTTGGAATTACCCAAACTAAGTATTTACTGGCTGGAGTGAAATTTTAGATAAAAAGTTATAGATCTAATTAAGATATAGATTCAGGAAATTTCTGTAGATAATTTAATACTTTTACTAAGAATATTTTTTTTAAATAAAGCTGACTAACCTAATTCAAATTAACGTTGCGTTCTTCTTTGGCAAAACTTCCACAACCTTATCTAAATTTTTGTTGTATTTTGTTTTGCCTTCATTTAAATGGACAGCAAGCTCTACATTTTTTTGTTCGTCATGCTGGTAGCAATTCCCTTGTATACCTAGAACTCGCCCATTGTAATTTTTAAACTTTTGCATCATAAATTTTTAATTATGAAATAAAACAATTTTAATTTTTTGTTAAAATCTACATTATATTTAAAATTAAAATTGTGACGCATTTCGCTAACACACTAGCTGTATAATGAGCAATTTTCAATGTATACAGTGCCTTAATACTAAATTATACGGATATTAACAATTAAATTAAGATCTATTTCCATGGAAATAAAATAAAAAAGGGAAAAAATGTGTCTGAATATGGTATTAACTAAAGTATTTAACAAGTTTACCTGGAAACTCATTCACAACAATCCTACAGGAACCTTTCTAGGTAAAAAGGTTTAATAAGGGAGAATTGTTGATATCTATTTGGTCGTTAAGATTATCTGAATATTTGTTTTTATTTATCTCAAAGGCTTCTAAAAGATTTAATTTGAAGGATTTAGGTTCTATATGCAAAATTTTTAAATTTGATTCGAATGAGTGTTGGTTGGTAATAATTTGAGTAGTTGGAATCTGATTTTTGGTTATGGTTGTGGTTTGTGTTCTGAAATTCTAGTTTTAAAATTCCTAAAAGTTCTTTCTATATAAATTTTGTTACAGTTGTCATTACCACATTTTAATTTGTAAACTTCTGACTTATTCAGTTTTGAAGATTTGGATTTTTTGTTTTTAATGAATTTGGATAAATGTATAAATTTAAATGTCTCATACTTCCATTCGTTTGATTAAGCTATTGTGTTAGCGCGTCACAACTTTAAGTTTAAATATTATGTAGATTTTAACAAATTAAAATTGTTTTATTTCATAATTCAGTATAGATCTACATCAAGTAAAAGCCTCATGTACTCAATATATTTTTAATTTCTTATTTAGATATATTTGGAGGCTGGCCGGTTGGGGGGGCTTTGCAACTCTTTATAGAGGCATAGCCCCCTAACCCCCCTAGTTGTGCCTGTGTTATATTGTCAATTGAAGTTTATTTTTTGTACAAGGCGAAAATTACAAGAAAAGCGCCGTAAAGAATACGAAAAATCTGTAAAAGATATAAGAAATCACTTGGAAAAAAATCAAAGAGGAGCAGTTCTGGAACAACTAAGCGACCAAGTAAGAGCTTGGCTGCAAGAGTACAAATCTTCCACAGGAAAAATTCCGGAATATACAGGGGATGATAGAAGTGCCTCGAGGACTCTATTAAGCAGACAAGGTATTAAAATTAATCTTCCTATACATTTTTTTTTTCAAATTGAAATATAATGTATTTAAAGGTACTGAAAGCGAATTGAGTAAATCCACTCAAATGTCTTCGAAAGAATCGAAAACTAAAAAAGATAAAAGTTCTAAAGGTAAAGAGAGCAAAACTGAGAGCGTGGAAGAAGACCAGTCCACCAAAGCCATCGTATCCACTTTTGTGCCCGAATTAAATCTGAGAAAAGAAGAATACGACGAAGTTTGGAGAAATAAAGACGAATCAGGAAAATTTCGACAGTATCATTATAAAAACATGATCGAACAAGAACAGATGACCGAAATGGAAAACGAATTGAGAAAAGTTGTCGATGAAATGATGAGAGCGGAGCTGGAATTGTTGCAGGTAAGAGTTGATTTTAGGCATCAAAATACGTTCATATAAAACTACTAATTAAAAATGTACTACTATGAAACCTCGAATATCTTTGTTGTTAATGAAACAAAATATGGAAAACTATACATTTTTGGAAAGGAGAATGATAGCTCTTTCGAATGAGATCAATAATTATAGGGTGCTCCATTTAAAATAATACATATTTTGCCCTTTAAATTTAACCAACACTAGTAAAACACCCTGTGTTGATAAGATGAAACGTCAGTCAAGCCTAAAAAATCTCTTTGATAAACTGGTTGAACTAGTGAAAACCCCATCGCTTTGGAGCAATTAATAAGCTGGCTATTTATGTTTAAAATCAGTCACTGTTATTTGGGACACCCTGTATTCAGATATCATGAAAAATACATATTTTCAAAATAGTATTACTACATTTTCCTTTAATATTGTCGTATCTAACGCTTTATAATTTTTCAAAAACACTTTTCAATGACAGTGACCGTTCAACAAAGAAGCAACAACTACTTTCCGGGATATATGCACCGACGGCTATTGAATTATACTTCAAAGTCGAACGGGGTTGGATAACTACCAACCATTCTAACTAACCAACCAACCTTCTCTTTGGAAACCAGAATGGTTCTCTGTTGCTGTATCTATAGAGTAGGGAGGGTGAGTGTAGGCTCACAGCCACATTGTACATCCTTCCGAGGAGTTGCCCCCCCTAGGTCATCGTCCATCATGTCCTTCCCAGGAAGGTGGACAGGTCACTAGGAGATATCTCCTTTATATCGGCAGGTGAAGGCCAAGACTCATCGATAACACACACTCTCTTATGGACGATAACTCTGGACACTCGCATAAGACATGTCTGATAGTTTCATCTTCCTGTTCACACATCCTGCATAGAGTTGTGTCCACTAGCCCCATAGTATGGAGGTGTTTCCTTAGTTGACAGTTTCCAGTCTGAAATCCTACTGTTAAACGTAGGTTTTCCCTGGTCATCGCCAAATATTTCTTCGGCGCCAGCTTCCCAGAGTCGCCCAGGGTGATCCTAGCAAACTCTGCATCCTTTGATTCCATCCCATCTCTTAAGGGATTGAGCATGGGTGTAACGTTCGGCTAGTTCCGCGACTGTCGAAGTCAGAATGGTTAGTGTTAAATATCTTGTAGCAGTTGCTGCAAAACTTCCCCCGAATAGTTTGGTCATTGCAAAAAGCAAACATTTTAATTTACAGGAAGCGTTTGACAGAGACAGAGGACACAAAGGTAAGAAAAAATCTAGCAAAAAAGCTAGAAGAGCTGGAAAAAAGAGTAAGAAGAAAAAAGAAAAAGATTTAACGCCAGATCGAACAACCGAATCATTGTTTGAAGAGCTTGTTGCCAACGGGATAATAAAAAGGTAAACAAAACACTTGAGTTTTGTTTTTGATTTGTTGTGGGTTTTTCTATACAAATCCAACTAATGTGGATAAAATTGTGGACTTTTAAAATATTAATTGGTCGATTCAGACATCTGAGAGCAGAAAAATTTTAATCTTAATGAAATCTAAAAAGTCCTCATCGATCCGTTACTTGTAAAAAAATTTCTCTGGGTCTATAAAGTCACAAAAACACCATGTACATTTTTTATAATGTTTGGCAAGTTTATCTGAACCTACGGATCATCGGTAACATGGCGCTTATCTGCCAAAAACGTACAAATGGTGTACTGTACCTATTTTATGAAGTAAAACTGAAAAAAACAATACCAGTCAACTGACGAAGTGAGAGGGAAGAACACACGCATGCGCTTGCCAATAAGAAGTCAGCTATCGATAAAAATAACCAATTATGTAATTCTGAGGGTGTGGTAATTATGGTTTTCGCACAACGCTGCCAGAGCTTGAAGAAGTTCATAACAAATTTGGGAAAGTGTTCATATTTTAATATTCATAACTTGTAATATAATGTTAATAGACAAAATCCAAGTAATCAAGCACATTGAAGAATTAACGTTTAATCATATTGTTATTATTGTTGATAACAAAAAGTCTATTTTCTTATTATTATCAATACATACTTATAATAGTACTTTACTTTTCCATAGTTAAATGTGGCAATATCGAATGTTTTCGACTGCATTCCTTTCAGAGGTTTAGATAAACTTGCCAAACTATAGTAAGTATAGAGTCGATGAGGACTTTTGAGATTTCATTCATGATGGATGGTTTTCAACAACCTTCAGCTACTCTCCTATTTGTTAATTAATGGACTCTTGAGATTTCATTCATGATGGATGGTTTTCAACAACCTTCAGCTACTCTCCTATTTGTTAGTCTAATTTGACCGGTAAATAATTCAATTGAGTTTTAGGTATCCAGAAGTTCATATAACAGACTTCCAAGGCGAGATTTCTTACTATCCTCCTTCAAAATACAACCTTGGAAAAGATCCTCCAATAGCTCTCGGAGATTTACGTCAACTCCTAACGGAATATTGCATAATCCCCTTTTTAACCCCCAGCCTTCACCAAACCACACCTCACATCAAATCCCTTCTTCTTACCGGAAGTAAAGGAAGCGGTAAAAAAATGCTATTACACGCGATATGTACTGAAACAGGATCTGTATTGTTCGATCTAACTCCTTCTAATATAGTTGGAAAGTATCCTGGAAAATCCGGATTGATTATGTTAATTCATCTGGTGTTGAAAGTATCGAGATTGTTACAACCTTGTATTATTTATATGGATAATGCGGAAAGGCCGTTTGTTAAGAAAATCCCTAAAACTGATAAAAGCGATCCTAAGAGATTGAAAAAGGACCTGCCTAAAATCATAAAAAGTAAGTAATAAACAAAATTGAGAGTGTTTATAAAGTATTGTAATGTTTATTTTAGTTTATATTTACAATTAATGTACTACTGTCCTTATTTAATCATTAATATTATACACTAAACACACTAACTATAATTTATGTGAGAGGCACTTAATAAACACTTTATCGATGCGCGATTGCTTTCCTTCTTTATAAACACTAACTGTCTATCTGACTATATGACTATCTCATGTGCAGCGATGCTCGTCTATTTATACTCGCGCGTGGGGATTCTAGAAATCTCTCGTTCTGCTGAAGGCGCTGGATAGCCCAGAAATCTCTCGACAAGTGGGAGGGCGCGGGGTAGGTAGTCTCGATGGTTCTCGACTAGTGAGCGGAGGAGTCATAGTCGTCTCATACGGGAATTTCACTGGGGCAGTCGCGTAAGAGTATAGTATAGCATAAGAATATCATTCAAAATAGGATGCAGACGTACCTTTCGCAGCGGCAATGTATCTTACCTCTTTTTCTCATTGACAGTTCTCGCAAGTCTGTACTTTGTTGTGTACGGTCAATTATTATTTATTAAATATTAATCTTATTGTTATATTTATTTAAATAATACAAAAATATACCTTGAAACATACAAAAACATCAGCATTTTGAAAGTTCTCAAGTATTTTCAGTTAGAAAAAGAAGCTCTAGTAATTATTAATTTCATAGCCTTTTCGAATACGGCTGAATACGATTTTGATGATTTTATTTAACAAATTCTAGGTTAGTTATATGTCAAAATAGTAAATAAAATAAACGACATGCCCAAAAACCGGATATACGTCACAAACGATGACGCACACCAAAAAGGCTATTGAATGATCCATAGCATCACTTACGTTTGCTAAAGTAGTAAATGGGAGGAGCGGAACTTTGGCATTCTCGTTAAACATAACTTAATAATAACTAAGATGTAGAGCTCTTTTCACAATCTAAAAAACTAACCTGACCCTGAAATCGAATGGGTCGTATTTATTTTACTGAAATCACAAGGAAAAACAATGTCTTGAAGGAACTGAGGGGAATTTCACATCCCTTTCAACAACGTCAAAAGTAGACTGGGATACATATAGCTATAGGTAAATAGGCTCATGCAATACAAAAAAGAAATTCATAAAGTCGAAAGGAATTCATACAGAAAGTCTTGCTAAAATATTTCCAGTGGCGTAACTTGGAAGGGCAGCAAAGGCCATATACAGCGTGATTCATTAGTCTGATAAAAACCTATATCTTGTGAATGGTTGAAGATATTTGGATGAAATTTTGACCGATAGTAGCTAACCTAGAGGCTCATATTTTAAAATTAATCGCAATTGTACAGCTTGTTCCAGAACGCCGTGCCAGATCAGAGTTAAATTTTCTTAAATGGAACACCCTGTATTTTACTTCAAATTTGTATTCTGCTTGACTTCGCTATTACAATGATATAATATTGTAATGGGTTATACAGCGGATTTAAAAAGCTCTGACCACTTGTTCCTCAAGAGTGTCCTATTAAAAAATATATAACTTTGATCTGGCACGGCGTTCTGGAACACGCTGTACAATTGCGACTAATTTCAAAATATGAGCCTCTAAGCTGGCTACAATCGGTCAAAATTTCATTCAAATATCTTTAGCCATTCACAAGATATTGGACTTTATCGCACTAATGAATCACCCATACTAGAAGATTATTATAAAGACCAAAAAAGCTTCTTACAGTATCGTTTTTAATTTTTTTTTCTAGATTTTAGTCCGGAGGACAGAGTAATGCTTATAGGTACTACTAATTTTCCGTGGGAAAGCGATCAGAAACTTTTACAACAAGTTTATCAGAAATTCGTGATGATACCACCACCGAACTATAGTTCCAGATATATAGCTTGGAGTAATCTGCTCGGTGAATACATGCCCGTTAATTGGCAGTTCGATATTGGTCTAATGACTAGAATATCTGATGCTTACACTATAGGTAAGTATTATCTTTTTTTTCTTTGGTTTATTTCTAAAATTGAGGCTAATTACCGACGCCTAACCGGAAATCCTGCCGAGCCTACTGGTGTTGTATCAAACCCAACATCCATGGACTCAGACTTCGGTGCTTTTTCAGTGGTCACCCAACCAAGTAATAACCGCACTCGACACTGCTTCACTGTAATTTATGGCTGTTATTCGGAAACAATCAAACATTATTTATAAACCTTCATTAAACAATGCTAGATACATCTCCCAGCAAATATTTGAAAACATTTTTAAGAAACTAATTAAATTCCTTCTGTTTTTATTGCGCGGAGTAGAATTCAATGAGACCTCTGGCGGAAAAAATTGTAATTGTCGCAACGAGTAAAACAATTCGCTTTGCATTGTTTTTGTATTATATGCAAGTCAACGTAATTACCGTAAATTCGTACTTTATTTGTTTAATTTTGTGTCAGTGACAAGATTAAAATTGTGCTTTTCTATTCCACTAAACTGTCATCATTTCTGAGGTTATATTCTTATATAATCAGAGATATTATGGAAGAGGTTATGTTATTCTATTTTTTGTTTTAATTGCACTTTTATGAAAGTGTCACTTATTTCCTCTATAGGTACCATGCAAAAATATATGGCCAGCATTTAAAACTGCCTGTCCCTCATTCATGCACTGAAAGAAGGCTCAGTATTTACAAATTCAAATGAACTTTGAATAGTCAGTGTATACCTAATCCATAGTTACAAAAACAAACTCAATACAAAAGTACCTTCCATCTAACTTTTGTAGATACGACTATAACAAAAATAAAATAAAAACACGAAATCAGACCTTAACTTTTTATTTTTGACAAATATAAACCATACCTATTACTCCAAAAATAAAAATATTACGAGTCAAAATTTAGTTTAACAACACAAAATACTAAAGCACAATAAAAGAAAAAGCAAAAGTTTCACAAAACACACTGAAAATAACTAAAGCAGCAAAATATAACCATTTAAATATCAAAGGGCTTATACGGCAGCTGATTTGTTTTACTCGTTGCTAGGATGACATTGACATTTCGGAGCGCCATCTATCGAATTCTACTTTTCCCAATACAATATTTATAAGAGAAATTACAATTTTAGGGTCCATAATAAGTACAATAAATGAAGTGATGACAGTCAAAAGAATGCTGCAGTTGCGGATACATCCGTTAAGTCCTTTGGAGCTGGTGAACGTTTTATGTAAACGAGTTCCAATTTATAAAGAAGAAGAAGATTCTTACGAACAATGGTGGTCAAAAGTACCGATTGTCAAGAAGAGAGCCAGAGCTGTTGAATTATTGTTGGAAGAACAAGCAGAGCTACAAGCTAAACAGCAGGCTAATGCCAAAAAGAAAATTTAATAATAATCACAAAATGAGTTGGTATATTACCTTCTTTTTAAACTGACCACATTATAGGTCCTTTTTTTATTGAGGGGAACAGAAATTCCGCCAAATATTCAGACTTATTACAAAATCAAGTAACTCCTGCAGTTCTCCTCCTGATCTGAACAGAATTTTTGGCAAAAAGTCTAGTTTTGTCAATATCTTGCTATTAATAATTAAAAAACATGAATATCCTATCAATCATTTTTACATTGTCTAATAAACTGTTTAAATAACTTTATCAGTGAATATATCATAGAAGCCAGTCAAAATCACTTCAGTGAAGTGATAACCTTTAAATGAACACTTCGCCTGGTCATGTTATGTACATCGCATGTTCGATTATACAATGTCAAATTGTGAAGCTCATCAATTTTTCGATAAAGACTATTTTTAAATATTTCATGCAGTTATTTCAAAATATAAATAAAACGAATCAAATTATATAACTTCAGTGAAGGAAATAAAAAATTGGGAACGTTTTAGCGAACAGAAAAAGTACTTTATTGAATTCCAATTTTTATACTTTTTATTTTTTTGTTATAATCCAGTCATTACGTCGAATCAGTCGGGTTAGAAATGCAAATGAACCAAGAAAACCAAATATTGGATATTATTACGTGGGGAGGACCATAGAGAAATAAAAGAGAGGTTCTAAAACATATGGAAGCCAGTTGAGTATGGCGCATCACAGCCACAGATTATAAAAGAGAACAGATACGAATCCCGGCAAAACATCACAGGATTTTCAATTCCGACTTCAATGACCTTGGACCTTTAACTCGGTATGGCCGCGATTTTGCCAGTTTAAAATATTTTCAGAATTTCTTACCAAATTGCAATGTTGACTTGGGGACAATAACAGTTTCCAGTGCAGGTTCTTTACTTTTCTTTCCGAATAAAATTAATTTGGACAGTCTCTGTATGAACAATATGTAAGAAACTGGCATAAAGTTTGTGCGCAGCCAGTTGAGCATGGCGCATCACAGCGACTAACTGAACTAACAAACCCCGCCTATAGCCACACGAAAATTGTCAATATGTCAATATTATTTTAATTTGAGGTTAGTCACTTTTGAACATATTAATATATCTATTTCTATTTAATTTTTATTGGCTTTTCTCTATTTAAATTGATTATCTTTAACATTGGCCTCTATTATTATCATAGGATTTATTATAACTCACCATAGGTAAGTAAAAAAATAAAAATAATGGAAACAATATTTTCCATTTTATCGTTTTTTTTTTTGTAGACAATAAGGTATTTCGAACATTGTTAGTGTGATATTGGTGTGTGCTTCAAGATGTCTCCAGGTAGATTGGTGTGGATTATTTGTTTGTCTGTTCTTATTTTATTTTTATTGACTGTTTTTGTTTTATTTTCGACATTTGATTGTATGAATTATGTTGTTTTAATAGAAATTTCTCACTAGCAGAGTTTTTTTCTCCTACTCCTATTAATACAATATTACGCATATTGCTGAAAACTTCCAAATTCAAAAAGCGCGCGTCTTGAATGCTAGTTCATACCAGTAGCCAAGGTAGGCGCTAGTGGTAACTTTGTGCCACAAAACGATACACGCTCAACATCTCTCTTTTATTTATCACTCTATGGGGAGGACTAGAAAAGCAACAACCTGCTGCTTGTTGCGTAAACTACTATTAACCCTTTTCTTAAATATGGCGTAAAGCCCACAAGGTTATTTTGGTCGAGAATTTGGACTTAAACTTTTCTAACCACCCCCCACGTAATATCAAAAATTTGGCTTTCTCGGTTCATTTGCATTTCCAAATGTATAATGACTGGACTATTAATTTAAATACAAACCCCTGTATGTTTTACACTAAATTCATATATCCACACTTGCACGAACTATTCAAAATATTTTTGACTTTGCCAGTTTCCGTAGCTAGCGTTGAAAGAAGTTTTTCTTATTTTGCGGCACATAAAAAGTTGTTTAAGATCGACCATGGTAGAAGATAGATTAGTTGGTTTAGCTAATCGATATGCGAATTCACGTAAACACCGCCTTGAATTTATTGTATAAACAAATTATTGTAAGTAAATTTTGTAATAATAAATAATGCTTTGATGTATCGAAAAGAAAATATTTGTTGTTATCTGTTCAAACCTGTGCCTCAACCATCATGATAATAAATCATAATGGTAATCATAATAATAATATGATAATTTGGCCCGATCACCCTCCCGCCCGGAACGGGCCTCTGGATCCGTCCCTGATTAAGAAGAATGAAGATATTGTGGCATGGAAGAAGAAACCTCCATCCACATACTTTCCAACTGCACTGCACTCCAAAATCATAGAGCACACCTCATAGTACCTGGGATATTCCTGGATAAAAGAGGAACATTTACCTAAATTGAAGACTGCAGGTATCCTAAAATTCAGTTATTGTAAAAAAATTGTAATTAATTTTTACCTTTTTTACGCAACAAAACAATAAGCAACTAGGTAGGTATAACTCATTAACTTCAAAACAATTTTTAAATTTTAGTTTATTTGCAAACCAATAAATAATGCAATAATCGCGAAGTAACATCATTATCTAATCTCGTCAAATATGAAAATAAAAACCACCTACTCCAATCACGCTGCGTAAAATATAGTGCAATTGAGTAATGACATTCGCCGTGAATTTCGGTTATCAGCGGATTTCTTATCAAGGTCGACTATGCTATAACTCTTTCATCTACTGTAGGCATTATTACTTAAGATTCTTGCGAGTCAGTCCCAAAAAACCGGTGTTGCGATATTATGTAGTAAAATATTTAATATATCCGTGATATTAGATCATTCACATGAAGTTACGTGTACATCGTTGTCAGCTTTTAAAAATTTTACTTGGAAAATTACCTCATAATCCGAAACTATTTTTTTTCCAATTCTTATCCCTTTAAAACTAAATAGTTATTTATGTAACTAGTGTGTAAAGTAGCCTTTTTTTTGACGAATGTGAATGTTGTCGCATGAGCCGCAGGCGAATGCGACAATCACATGAGTCGAAAAAAAGGTCTTTACACACGAATTACATACAAAATTTTTTCTACTATCGAAAACTTTATCAAAATACAGAAGTTTAGGTAATATGCCACTAGAACATTTTCGAAATTTATCATTTTATTTTTTCCACACTATTTGCGAAGTAATCTTCTGATAGATCCATCTTATAATTATAATAATATAAAATAACATCATAGTTTCCTAAAAATATTCAATACTTACATCAAAATACAATTGATTACCCTAGGTATAGTCGGAAGATCTCAATTTAAACTTTAATTGTCAGATTCAATTCACAATTAAAGAAATGTCAGTCACTCACCGCCAACTTATACCTATTCAGATACACATAACTACATACATAATAATATTGGAACTTTTACTTTACGCACTAGTGCGTAAAGAAAAACTCTTTACGCACTAGTGCGTAAAATCAAATTTTACGCACTCGAAAGTGTGTCTAAAGTACCTACTTTACACACGGTAGTAGAAAAAATATATATCAATTTTCTACATCGACATTCACACGTTTCATTTATAAAAAATAACATGTATATTACATGACCTTAACCATGCGAAATGTATCAAGGTCAGGTATTCTCTGAGCTAGATATATTTCAGTGGCATTGGCAGCATCGCAACGCCTCTAACCTAACCATCATCGACTGAAAATCGCGAATTTGTGCGCCGCATCTGAAAACCATGAGTCTTTCACGCAGACAGACGATTGGTTCAAACTCATGGTCTGACAACGAAACACCACCGCAGACGAATAAATGGCAAGCGCATTTCTTTACCGTTCAGTCAATTGGTATGAACTGGTGGTATTTGTAGCTCTACACAAAAAACTTCACAGAAATTGATAATTATTAAATGTGCACGCATATATTGTGATATTTACATTCCTGTAGGTTCTTAAGGATAACCAAACGATTTAATGTGAGTTGCCATTTATTTATTTTTATAATATTAGGGGTTGAATTTGAAAACTAGGTTATGTGGAAAGATGTTTTAAATAATTCTAGCAAGTTTGTCAGTAATTATGTCGAAGAAATGTAAGTTTGAATTTATTGACAAATAAACTTGAAAAGATGTGATTTTAGAAGGTGTAGGAACGTTAGGTATTTTGTATGTCATATCACTCATACCTATTTATTTATGAATTGAAATTGAATTCCTATTTCATATTATGAAGAGTATTTACATGCTCCATGAGTATTTAGAAAGAATGAATAAAAACTAGATTTTATATTATAAGGATGGCAACGTAATTATAATTTATGTTAGCAAAATTTACAATTTACCTAAAGTTTTATTTTTGAAATATTGATATTTAATGTATTTTAATTTAATTAATTTTTAATTAGAATCCCGTGTTTAATTTAAAATCTTGAATATTTTTCCATATTTTTATATTGTTTTTTTTTATATTACATAATAAAAATAATATTCATCGCTTTTATTATAAATTATTACAAACTAAAAAGAATTTTTATTAGTGATTTATAAAATGAAGTTTATTTACAATTTTTCGTTGATACTGAACCAAACCAGACCGTTTTTTATAAACTTTGGTACCTAAACATACACTCTCATACGAGCTCTCATAGGTACAGTAAGATTTGAAATATAAGTGTACTGACTGTTGTGGTGAATAAACGATCCATTTGTAATGTTATTAGGTACATGATAATTAAATATCAGCAAGTTCATTGGGATCGTATGATTAACTGTCCAAAAAAATAGATATCGTTAGGTAGCTTCAGGTGATTCAAGCTCTGTTGAAAGCAACAAATAACTAACTGTAGTTTGTTGATGGTTTGTTGTTATTGTGTCCCATGAAATTTCGCATTAAGCCGGTAATAAGAAATCAGTGTCGGGTTATTTTATACAACCAGGGTAATCATTTTATTTGGATTATTTAGAATATTTCACAATGCAGTTTGTTGAATTCTAATAGTAACAACTTCAAATAATCTTATCAGTTATAATAGTTCTGTGTAGATAAGAAAAAACATAAAAAATACTTATGAAGCGATAAACGAGGTAAAACCAGAATCGATTTTGTCATGTCTTCATGCTGGAAATGTTGGATAGACGATCATTATTAAATATTTATGTCAAGCAATAATAGAGCATCAAAATACTGAGTTTTTGACGAAAATACTAGTAGAAAGCGGTCTGTGCCATCATGTAAAAGACAAAAAAGTACATAAATAGGTACATAACAAAGTCTTAATTGATCTCTTTTCGCCCAAAAACTTGTCCGACTACGCAGCACGTGGCCGCGCCGCGACATGTTTGAACAGTAGTACCTATAGTATAGTAGTTTATACAACTAGTACGCAAAGCATCACTTTTCCCACGAGCACAGTGGGAAAAGTGATTTGCGTACAAGTTGTACACAATATTTTTTCTACAACCACATTTATTAATGAAAGAAATACATTAACTAGACTATTTTCAATGTCCGAATTGGACAACTCAATAGATAAATTATTTGCATCTTGGTTCATGATTACTAAAATAATGCTTGATAGGTTAATGTTTTAATAATTAATAAATTAAATTAAATAATGAAATAGATAGTTTATTTACTTTTAGTTTCAATTTAAAAATTGTATACCAATAATTAGAAATTCAATTAAGTTGAATTGTCAAAAAAAGTTGACAGGTCATAGGTAGCTTTGTTTGACATTTCGGTGCGGAAAAGTGCCATAGCGCGTACTTTTCGCATTACTTTTACAACGGTTATCAAAAGTATTGAGAAAAGGCCTGCTTTGCGTATAAAAATGTGTGTAGAAAAGCGTGTTTTGCATAGTGGTAGGAAAATAGTATATTGTTTTATTAGGAGTAAAAGTATAACTTTTTGTGGCGAGTCTGAATGTTTGATGGCCGAACGTTAGTGAGGCCGACAATTTCAGACGAGCCACAAAAAGTGCTTTTGCTCCGAATGAAACATGCTATTTTTTCCGCAAACGGCATCCAGACTATAGAACTAATTAATATTTAAATAAAAATTCAAAACGATTGCAACGAAGTTGATAAATTCAGAGAATAATAATAATAATTATAAAACTGCGCACTACATTTCCGTGGTTACTGGTTTTGTGATTGCCAAGTCAAAAACAAATTTGACAGTTCAATATTATTTTATAATGTCAGAAATATTGTAAGTGATTTAAAGCAACAATTGGACTGTGCATTTTTGGTAAGTACTTGAGCATAAAAATTTCGTTTGTTATAGTAAAGTGTACTGAAATTTTCTTTCAGATAATATTATGTCGGATTCAGAACCCAACTGTACACCGCCCGACGTTGTTGACATTTCTACTTTTTTGTACGGCCGTCAGCGTACAGAAAAGTACTTTTTTGTCCGCTCACGGCCGTACAAAAAAGTGGCGTCTGTGAAATCATACTTCAACATCATGAATTGACGTTAATAATGTCTACTTTTTTTGACGTTTGCGGAAAAATATATTTATTTCTCTTATTGTTTTTAAAGTTTGATTTCAAACAAGTAATTTTGATCGCATTGTATTGGTAACTAGGTTATTCAAGAAGGGGAAGAGTATATAATCATTGGATTAGCCGTTCTCCTACCTAGTCTTTACATTTTGGAGAGCTAATGGTTTTTAGGTTGAGTCTTCTTTTCACGTTGAAGGCTATTAAGATGGTATTGACCTACACAATCTATTTGTATAGCTCAGACCCTTTTGTACGATGTCACAAGGGGTGTTTTCGAATTCTCCCGTGGTTGTTATCTTTTGTAGGATATTCTGAGGTTAGTCAAACCACACAGGAATACGTCAAACGTCAGGATTCACATTAATGGGGATGATACTCCTCCCTGTGGAGAAGGTATTTAATATATTTCTTAATAATTTTTCTCAAATTTATTACTTCCATTGTTTAAATAATTGGCATAAACAAACACCTACATTGTTTATTGGTTTGAAAAAAAAAGTCCTGGGAATCTGGTAGGTACTTGATAAAAATAATGGTTGAAAAAATCGCATCTTAATGAAAAAAATTTATTGTTAGAAAAAACGCTTTGCTAATTAACAATTTTTATTGTTGTTTAAATATGAATATTAAGGAACAATTTCTTTAAAATAATTATTTATCACGTTCTCTCATATTATGACAAAGTAATGTTTTTATTTACTTTTCATTTGTTCGTTAAACATCATTCAAATAATTGGCATAGATAAATACAGTGTTTATTATATTGCTTGGGAATCTGGTACTTGAAATAAATTATATTTAAAAAAAATAATCTCATTAAAATTTTTTTTTTGCCAATTTACTATTTTTATTTTTAAAAAATATGAATATTAAGGAACAATTTTTTTAAATATTCATACTTCACGTTCTCTCATAACATGTAATTTTTTTACACTAAAAAATTTCTGTAAACAACCAATTGTCATTTTTTATAAGACCGCGTTTTTATATACACTGCAGAGCACAAAATTTAGGTCAATTTAAATCAAAGAGAGATGTTAAACGTGTAGCGTTTTGTGGCACAAAGTTAACACTAGCGCCTACCTTGGCTACCGGTATAAACTATCATTCAAGACGCGCGCTTTTTGAATTTGGAAGTTCTCAGCATACGCGTAATATATTGTATTAGTAAGAGTATGAGAAAAAAAACTCTGCTAGTGAGAAATTACTATTAAAACAACATTTTTCATACAATAAAATATCGAAAATAACACAAAAACAGTCAATAAAAATGAAATAAGAACAGACTAACAAATAATCCACACTTAACCTTGATTCACATTATCAGACATGCAACAACATGACAAGGAGCGACAAAGACACGACAGTTATTCGACATCTCGACGGGTTGTTTGTATTCTTGCCAAGAATGTCGGTCCGCTCCGTCGTTGCCTTTACGTGTCGTTGCCGTGTCGTTGCCGCGTCGTTGTCGGTTAGTGTGTATATCAATATTTATTTATCTAAAAAGAATGGTTTGTCGTGTCGTTGTCGGTCCTTGTCGTGTCGTTGCATGTCTGATAATGTGAATCAAGCTTTATACACCAATCTACCTGGAGACATCTTGAAGCACACACCAATATCACACGAACAATGTTCGAAATACCACTTTTTCACATAACTACAACTTTTAGCAAAACTTCCTTATTGTATGCAAAAAAAATAATAAAATGAAAAATATTGTTTCCATTATTTTACTTTTTTAACTTGCCTATGATGAGTTATAATAAATCCTATGATAAAAATAGAGGCCAATGTTAAAGATAATTTAAATAGAGAAAAGCCAATAAAAATTGAATAAAAATAGATATATGTATAAATATGTTCAAATTAAAATAATATTGACATATTGACAATTTTCGTGTGGCTATAGGCGGGGTTTGTTAGCTTAGTTAGGCTACCATTATACTAGGATGCTAGCATCCCACTTAGGCTACCATTATACTAGTATGCTAGCATCCGGGATGCTTGCGTCCGGGATGCTAGCATCCCACTTCGAGTCGAATTTGTGTTGGGATGCTAGCCTCCCGGACTGCTATTTTATTTTAATTTTTGGTCAGTGATCAAACTGCGTGCGCACGCATATCTGAAAAGAGAAGGCTACTAGCATCCTCGGATGCTAGCAGCCTAGTATAATGCGCCGCATTTGAACCAATGCCCCACAACCGATTTTGTGCATCCCGGGAGGCAAAAAGCGTCCGGCTGCTCGAATTTCAGCATCCCAAGTGGATGCACAAAATCGAGCGTCCGGGAGGCTGTTTTAGCATCCGATGCTGGCATCCTTAGTCTAATCGCTCCCATTTGATTTAATGCCCCGCTAACCTCCCAGATGCCAGCATCCCGGATGCTAGCATCCTAGTATAATGGTAGCCTGAGGCTGTGATGCGCCATGCTCAACTGGATGCGCACAAACTTTATGCCAGTTTCTTCCATGTTTTAAAACCTCTCTTTTATTTATTACTCTATGCTTCTGAGTTCTTCGTCGCATTCCCATACCAGCCCAGATGTTACCTTAAAGCTTTGAAGATTTTGATCTGCCTGTTTTAAGTGCTTTCTAATCAAGATGCCCCTGTTCCAGTACAAAGGGCTTCGCTTTATAACATGTATGTAGCTTATAATACCTTTATAGTGTAGTGGAATGTGATCAGTACACTATCAAATACCTACCGATTCCTTATCTAATCTCCCCGACTAAATGACTAATATATACATTCCAATAAACTATCCAATACATTTTTTTATCTAATCTTTTCCGGAACGTTTCATCTGTACTTTTCGTAACATGATATAACCATAGTTTCCTTTTATCTATACCATCTGTCATAGGCGTGCCCACAGGGAGGGCATGGTGGCTCATAAATTCCTCAAAATATCAATATACAATGTCCGCTATAAAGTTGGAATCATATGGGAATTTTTTCATTATTGTAGTTAAATAACAACTTTGGATATCAATCACTTCTGCTTCTGAAATAACTTAGAATGCGCCAAGTCAAAGTTGACAGGTAACATCTGTCAATTGTCAAGTTCGTTATTTTGGAAAAAATGTCCTAAAAACGGGTCAATTTGTTGAAATTTCGAAAAATGTTACTTGGAAATTATGATTCTAATCACATTTTATGCTTATGTGCCGATTTTGAGAGAGAAATTTTGATGTTCAATAAATTTCATATTTTCGTACTTTTTAATTCACCCCGTATCTGGCTACTTTAAAATCATTTGAAACTCCTTAAAGTAGTATAAAGGCTACTATTCCATTGCATATTGTGATCATAATATTCGTACGTAAGCTGGTTTTGAAGATTATTGATATTTTCGACTAAAAAAGAGGATTATTTTCCAAATTTCAAAAAAATCAGAAATTGTTTTCCAACTTTTTCCTCATTAAACTTTAGTTGGATAGTACAAATTGGTTTTAATTATAATCTGAATATCTTAACGCATAACGACTACTTCAAAATTACAAAATAAATAGAATACTTTAATATGGTTTTAAATGAAACTAACTATTTCTAAATGACTACACAATATATTTGAAAAAATTGTAAAAATTGCAAGTAAATTGACAATTGTTTCGATATATAGGTATATATATCGAAACAATTGTCAATTTACTTGCAATTTTTACAATTTTTTCAAATATATTGTGGAGTCATTTAGAAATAGTTAGTTTCATTTAAAACCATATGATGAGTAGATTCCACGAAGTGAGGGTTTATACAGTTAACTCAAGAATACTTTAACTTTAAAGGAAGTGTGCCTCCCTTCGGTTTCCATATATTTTTCTGTTCGACGGGTAAAATTCCCTGACAGCATTTAGTAAGAACTGCCTAGGTATATTTGCACACTCTTCCCTTATAACATCTTCAAAATGTTCCACATTTAGAAAAGGCCATCTTTGGTATACTTTTTCTATTAAATAACCCCAATGTAATAGCACTTCATGGTCAAATCGGGGGATTGCGTCGGCCAAAGAAATTCAGAAAACCTCCCCATCCATTTTCCTCTGAACAAAATGTTTAAAAATTACAGTACTGTGAATTGATGCTCCATATCTTGTTAAAAAACCAAACGCGACCTTTCATTCAACGGCATTTCATCACGGAGGCACACGGAGATGTAGTTTTCTATTTATTGTTTGTAATTTTGAAGTAGTCGATATACGTTAAGATATTCAGATTATAACTAAAATCATTTTCGTACTATCCAACAAAAGTTAAATAAAGAAAAAATTGAAAAACAACTTCTGATTTTTTTGAAATTTGGAAAATAATCCAGAGACTACCTCTTTTTTAGTTGAAAATATCAATAATCTTCAAAACCAGTTTACGTACGAATATTATGATCACAATATGCAATGGAATGGTAGCCTTTATACTACTTTGAGGAGTTTCAAATGCCAGATACGGGGGTGAATTAACAAGTACGAAAATATGAAATTTATTGAACATCAAAATTACTCTCTCAATATCGGCACATAAGCATAAAATGTGATTAGAATCATAATTTCCAAGTAATATTTTTCGAAATTTTAACAAATTGACCCGTTTTTAGGACGTTTTTTCCAAAATAACGAACTTGACAATTGACAGATGTTACCTGTCAACCGAGCTGTCAACCTTGACTTGGCGCATTCTAAGTTATTTCAGAAGCAGAAGTGATTGCTATCCAAAGTTGTTATTTAACTACAATAATAAAAAAAATTCCCATATGGTTCCAACTTTATGGCGGACATTGTATTAAAAACATTTCATAATTATTAAATTTCAACGTTCTTTCCATGATACGAGGAAACAGTTTTTTATTCTTAAAATAAATTGCGAGAAATTGAAGGTCGGCAATATGCAAAAGTAATGTTTCAGCTCTTTGTTTTTTCATCAAAAGATTTCGATTTGAATTCTGCCCCCCCCCTAATAAAAAAGTCTGCACACACCTATGCCATCTGTATGTATATCATTAATTTCCAATCAATTTTGTTTTATAAATAAGGATACCTCACAAGTACACATTTTTTTCCTACCCTTTTCGAGTTTTGCGTTGCGTTCTGTTACTCTATGACCGATATATTTATACATAAACATTTTGTTTGGTGATTTTTGTTGAAATAAAAAATGGGTACGTACGTGAGAGAAGTTATTTTGTTTTATAAACAAACTGTTTCAAGTGGTTTATTGTTTTGGTGTTGAAAATATGGTATATTCTAGTTAAAAAAAGGTCTTGGAATTTACACGCTGCTCAATATTATGTTCTCTATAAAAAGCAATATAATTGTGTATTATTTGCATATTATATTAAATGTGAATTGGTGATTTGTCTAAAATGCTTTTTTTTGCGTAGCTAATAAAGTTGTCTAATAAAAATTTGTGTTAACAGTGAAAATACGAGTTTATCAAGTGAATTATATTTTTGTTAATGACGTCACGTTTAGTTTTATCAACAGTCGTACACGTGAAATAGAGTGATCGCATGTGTTTAGGGTTATCTAAGAGAACCGATTTATTTTCAATGTCGACTTGCGGTTTCCATGGGTGGTACATGTTAACATGTTGCATGATGTTCGACAACAATGTTTTTCTATTTTAATATCTTGTTTTATGTTGAAAAATATTTTTATGTGTTCTATGAATACTATTTTTCATGTAGATAAATACTGGGCGTTTCAATTTCGGTCATAAGTTACGAATAGTTTATACAGTGTGTTCATAAAACATTTCCTGAAAATAACTGAAAATTTTGTTAGTCATTTGTGATAATATTTGGGATGAGAAGGCAGTTTCCAGGGTGAGTCCTGGAAGCCTGCGAGTCCCGTAAAATCACTTTTGGGTAGGGTTATGTTTTATTACGTAACGAGTGCGGAAAGAGACATTTTTCACACGAGTGGGAAGTATTGTCTCGCGCAAGCCGAGTGAGATAATCCCACGAGTGTGAAAAATCACTTTCGTACAATTTATGTACACTATTTTTTCTACGACCACGCGATATACTTTTATAGGATCAGGAATGTACAATCTTGCGTTTTTATGTAGATGTGAAAGGTTTTACATATGTGTATTTGTATTAATTAATATTGGTACACAAAATATTACGAACATTTATTTTAACAACAAATGGAAACAGACCATCAGAAATAAAACTGTATAATCAGTTATGTCCAAAATAAAACAAATCACTCACCCATGAAAAATTGCATGGTCTTAAACAAATTATGCATATATATATTTGAAGGACAAAAACAATTCCCTCAATTACATGAATGTAAATTTGACGAATTTGAAAAACTACTACATTAGTTAAATTTTACCCATTTTCAGACAACATAAAATTCACCTAATGTCTCGACCAGAGTAATCAGAACAAAAAAAATGAAAAAAATCAAGTTGAATAATAGTTATTTATGTAACTAGTGTGTAAAGTATCCTTTTTCGACGAATGCGACAATCACATGAGTCGAAAAAACGACCTTTACACACGAATTGCATACAATATATTTTTCCTACAACCACTATGCAAAACACGCTTTTCTACACAAGTTTTTATACGCAAAGCAGGCCTTTTCTCAATTTTTTTGATAACCGTTGTAAAAGTAATGCGAAAAGTACACGCTATGGCACTTTTCTGCACCGAAATGTCAAACAAAGCTACCTATGACCTGTCAACTTTTTTTGACAATTGAACTTAATTGAATTTCTTTCATTAATAAATGTGGTTGTAGAAAAAATATTGTGTGCAGCTTGTACGCAAATCACTTTTCCCACCTGCTAGATTTGCGTCACTCGCCTTACGGTTCGTGCCACAAACTTCTGCGCTCTTGGGAAAAGTGACGCTTTGCGCACTAGTTGTACAAACTACTATTCTACTATCGAAAACTTTATCAAAATACAGGTTTAAGTAATATGCCACTAGAAAATTTTCGGAATATTTTACCATTTTATTTATCCTACACTAATTTGCGAAGTTGTGGACAAAGTATAGTATTTTACTCGCAATTTATGGGTGACTTGCGCCCCTCGCCTGCGGCTCGTGACGCAAACGTCACCCATCGTGAATATTGGCTATAACTGCTCGTTTAATAATATCCGTTTATTATACCTACATTTTTTAAGACTAGATACCTATAAATACATACATATTGGAAATAAAGTTTTACGCACTCGAAAGTCTGTCTAAAACTTTACACACAGTAGTAGAAAAAAGAAATTTGAATACATCTTCCACCACTCGTATTCTTTTAAGCAACTTACGACCATTTTTGGCACTCACGCTAAATATAAAAGGCAAGTTTAAGATTATTAAGACTAATAAAATAGTCCATTGTTCACTAAACGATGCTTAGTTAACGTTAACTTTATTATTCCGAAGTACTTTTGCGTCTTCTTTCACGTGTGATAAAAATTACCACGATGGCAATTACTTCAATATATAAGTCGTAGAAAAAAAAAGTATGTAACTCGGGTGTAATATGGATTTATATTAAAGCATATTTCTTGCTATAAATGAACGAATTTTCTTTTTAATTCAATTTCTATTGAATACGTGTAGAATAAACATCACTTAGTAGATAAATTGTCCAAGTATCGATTTCGTATTTGTTTTTTTTTCAATCGTTTTATGAAATTATATAAATTTCTCTAATTACTAGGCGTGGCTCTGTCGACTATCTATTGATAATATTTTTCCATTGTTGCCGCATAAGTAATGTTTTGGGAATTTCCACACACGTGAAAAAAATTGTGAAAAAGCAAACCTACTAGAAGAGTAAAGCCAGGAGCACATTGTTCTGATGCTACGCCACGCGATCCGACGCAACGTCAGAAGGATAAGACACCGTAGATTTTAATACATAGTTATACAGTGTGGAACAGCCAATTGGCATAAATTCGATAACGAATAGATGAGAGCGTGTTGAGAAAAACGCTTGGACACGTCGATTTGTATTTATATATAGGGTGTGTTGTGCGACAGTGGACAATACCAACTTCCTTATTTTAAATACAACCCCCTGTATTTTATTAGTTTTTTGGATTCTTCAGAAAATTATAGACATAATTCATGTACAATGTTTTCAGATGTATTAAAAAAATTAACATTAAAAATAGAAAATTATTTTATTTCACAAATTCGCTACATTACACTCAATACTGATTTCCGTTAATGCAAAAATAATTTTTCCACGACTACCTGATAATAAGTCAATATTCTACCTCCTAACAAAAGGTATATGGTACCCATATATCTACTAGAATGAATTATGGTTCATAATACATTGGAGTGTATTATGGTTCATAATTCACGCCATGACAACTCACAATATTTCATTACTTAGGTGACTAGAGATGGAAATAAACTATTAAATCTGTGTATTTTGTTCAGGAAATTTGTTTCTGGAATATATCGTATCGATAAAATATCGAAATTTTTAGTATTGATACTTTTCAAAACGATATTTTCTAATATCAAGTATTTTAAACCAATATATATATTTATAACGGTACATTGTATTGATACTTTACACAGTATCCCCCATCTCTATTTATGTCAAATTATTTTATATAGCTACCACAACATTTTGAGGTTAGTAATACCAAATGATCGTTACTGACTTTTATTTAATAAAGAAATTAAGTGTCGTGGACAAAGTATAGTATTCTACTCGCAATTTATGGCCACTATTACTCGCAATAATGGCTATCATAAATTGCTGGTTTAATAATATACTATAATAATGCGTTCCTTTTTTTTACGACCCCCAACGTGACCCAGAATAGTATTAGATCGAAACCCCGCACCCAAAAAAAAAAATAAGCTATATGATTTTTGGACAGCCCCTAACAGTGTAAATTGTGTGTCACAGTCGTATAAAGTAGGTACTTCATTTATACAGTTTATTAAATCATGTATATTAACTCAGGTCAAAATATATCGTTGGCTTTTACTTTCATAAAATAACCTATCCACTTAAGCCTCTTTGTGTAGCTTAATCTCTCGCCATTTATTAGTGTTGAAAATTTAAATGTAATAATTTTATTAACATTGTTGAGATGAACTGTTTATACATACAGATTTCGAAAATTACATTGGAACCCTCGGACTATGCAAGAACGACAGAAAAACAGCTGAAAGAGAGAGAAAGAAGAATTATGCGCGGCCATCGAGGCGTTTACTTATTCCAGCTAGGGTGTATACTTATTTCCCGAAACTGGCCGAATGCTCATTGCCTCCCTATTTTAACCGCATTCGGCCAGTCTCGGGAAATAAGTGTACACCCTAGCTGCCTCGATGACCGCGCATAATTATACTTTCTCTCTCTTTATATCCTTGTCGTACTTGTGTTATCCGAGGCGAGGGTTCCGATATAGTTTTCGCAATCTGTAAGATGAATTTGTAAAATTTGCCAATAACCCCATCTTGTAAACACTCTTGTGAACATATTTATTAAATATTCGACGAAAAAAAAACATGAATAAAAAAAGTAATGGCGAATAAATAAATCTTAAATTAATAAACAAACACATTAAGAGCTCTTTTAGACGAGACACTTTGTGGCCGGCCACTATAATAAAGATTCAAGACACAAAATTTGTCCCGGAAAAATTACCTTTCACACAAAACATTATTCGTACACGTGTATCTGTTTCAATTCAACAAAAACATTTTTTTTAATATTCATTGGTCATCCAACTATGGAAGAAACGCTTGGAAACGAAAAAAGTTTAAATTATAGCAAATAGAAATTTTATCAAACAAATTGACCCGCTCGAAAAATGTAGAGGTACGCTCATGATATAGGTATAATTTTTACAAACAAAATAATCTTTAATAAAATTGTACGTCTACGATGAGAGGAAGTTTGTCAAAATAAATAAACCCCCATAAGAAAGTTCATCGTACGCCCATGGTAAATGGGAATTTTTACAAATTACTTATTCCTTTACATAAATTTTATCTTTCGTTCATTGTAGATAGAAATTTCTGCAAATAAATGTTTCCCCTTTAAATATCGTATGGTACTCCCAAGGTTAATGAAGTATGGAATTTTTACAAACAAAACAATTTCTAACAAAAATTTTATTGTACCTACGTCTATGATGAGAGGAAATTTGTCAAAATAAATTAACCCCCCTAAAATGTTTATCGTACGCACGGCTATGGTAAATGGGAATTTTTACAAATTAATTTTTCCTTTACATAAATTTTATCTTTCGTTCATTGTAAATAGAAATTTTTGCAATAAATGTTTCCCCTTTAAAAATCGTATGGTACTCCCAAGTAAGTGAAAATTTTTACACATAGATGAACCACTTTTCAAACATTTTATCATACGCCTATGATGGGAGGAAATTCTTTAAAATAAATTAACCCCCCTAAAAATTTCATCGTACGCCTATGATAAATGGGAATTTTTACAAATCAGTGGCTCCATTATACAAATTTATCTTACGACGTTGTTAGACAGAAATTTCTGCAAATAAATGTTTCCATTTTAAAAATTGTATGGTACTCCCATAGTAAATGGAATTTACCACTAAAAAATGCACCCCTTTTCAAAAATTTGATCATTCGTCCATATTGTGTGTTGCATAAAATGGGAACCATAACGAAGACGTTTTTTTCTCCTCCCAAAATGTACTCAACGCGCTTAAAAAAGTTTTACCTTGAAAAATACAATTCCATTCATTTTATAACAAATTTTTCTTTATTTTCCAGACGAAAACACATTCAAGATGCCAGCCAGAGCTCCAGATACCGAACGCCTCATGGGAAAAAACTTCAGCGACGACATCGTCATCACAGGTATATCTGGCCGTCTACCAGAAAGCAACTCCATCGAAGAATTCAAGCAACAACTCTTCGACGGCGTAGATCTGGTAACCGACGACGAAAGAAGATGGCCGTCCGGATTATTCGGCTTACCAACCCGAACGGGAAAAATCAAAAATTTACAATACTTCGATGCCACATTCTTCGGAGTACACGCCAAACAAGCGCACGTAATGGATCCGCAACTTAGAATGTTGTTGGAATTAACCTACGAATCTATGGTGGACGCCGGTTTAAACCCCAGCGAAATGAGAGGTTCCAAAACGGGAGTATTTATAGGAGTATCCGATAGTGAATCATCCGAATATTGGACACAAGACCCGGAACAAATAAACGGCTACGGTTTGACCGGGTGTTGCAGAGCTATGTTCCCGAATAGAGTATCATACACCTTCGACTTTAGCGGACCAAGTTACGCAGTCGACACAGCTTGTTCGAGCAGCTTATTCGCTTTCCAACAAGCAGTGACAGCTATTAAAACAGGACAATGCGATTCGGCTATAGTTGGCGGAGTTAATCTTCTATTAAAACCAAACTCTTCTCTACAATTTCACCGACTCGGTATGTTGAGTCCTGAAGGTATGTGCAAAGCGTTCGATTCATCTGGAAATGGTTACGTACGATCGGAAGCTGCTGTTGTAGTACTGTTACAAAAAGCTAGCTCGGCTAGAAGAGTTTACGCCAGTGTATTGGGTGCTAAAACAAATACCGATGGTAATAAAGAACAAGGTATTACATTCCCTTCTGGATCCATGCAAAATAAACTTATCCGCGAAGTATACGATGAAATAGGTATTCAACCGCAAGACGTTTCTTACGTAGAAGCTCACGGTACCGGTACTAAAGTTGGAGATCCTCAAGAAGTTAACTCAATTGCTGACTTTTTTTGTAAAAATCGTAAAGATCCTCTTCTTATTGGATCTGTTAAAAGTAATATGGGACACTCGGAACCAGCATCCGGTTTGTGTTCTTTAGCTAAGATTGTTATAGCGATGGAATCTGGAATGATTCCACAAAACTTACACTTCAAATCACCGAACAAAGACATTCCAGCGCTTAACGATGGTCGACTTAAGGTAGTTTCCAAAAACGAACCTTGGAACGGTGGTATCATAGCAATTAATTCCTTCGGTTTCGGCGGTGCTAACGCTCACATAGTCTTAAAATCGAACCCTAAACCAAAAACCACTTGGCCTATCGGAGAAATACCGAGAGTCGTTGGAGTTTCCGGTAGAACAGAAGAAGCAGTTACGAACTTCTTAAATAAAATCGAAGAGCACAAAAACGACGAGGAATTTCTCGCTTTGATCGACGAAATACACAACAGAAACATCAACGGACACACTTACAGAGGATACGCAGTTTTAAAAGACCAAACTGTCAAAGAAGTGCTTCAAACAATCGGCGACAACAGACCTATCGCTTACGTTTTTTCCGGAATGGGTTCTCAATGGTCCGGCATGGCAAAAGATCTAATGCAGTTAGAAACCTTCAAAAACTCTATAAAAAGATGCTCAGACGCTTTAAAACCACACGGAATAAATTTGGAAGATATTATTATAAACGGGACAGACGATACATTCAATAACGTTTTAAATTCCTTTTTATCTATCGCTGCTATGCAAGTAGCCTTAACGGACGTTTTGAAAACCTTAGGAATCGAACCGGATATAATAGTGGGACATTCCGTAGGAGAAGTAGGATGCGCATACGCAGACGGTACGTTTAGCATCGAACAAGCCGTCCTAGCTGCATACTCGAGAGGTCGAGCCATTATGGAAAGTAACTTAGCTAAAGGCGCAATGGCGGCTGTAGGTTTAACGTGGGAAGACGCCAAAAAACGTTGTCCAGCCGAAATATTCCCTGCGTGTCATAACAGCGAAGACAGCGTTACCATATCGGGTCCCGTAGAAGCGGTAGCTAAATTCGTCGAACAACTTCAAGCCGAAGACATTTTTGCTAAAGTAGTAAACTCGTCCGGTACAGCTTTTCACAGTAAATACATCGCCGATGCCGGTCCGAGGTTAAGGAAAGCTCTAGATAGTATCATCCCCAGTCCGAAACCGAGATCACCAAGGTGGATTTCCTCTTCAATTCCGGAATCTGCTTGGGGTACACCCTTGGCCTTACAAAGCTCAGCTGCTTATCACGTGAATAACTTGTTATCGCCTGTTTTGTTCCATGAAGCATTGAAACACGTTCCGGAAAATGCTATTACCATCGAAATCGCTCCTACTGGACTTCTCCAGGCTATTTTAAAAAGATCCCTAGGACCTAAGACGACCAATATCAGTCTGGTTAAACGTGGACATGCCGATAATTTGGAATTTCTGCTTACCGCACTTGGAAAGTAAGTATAGGTTGATATTTAAGGTTTAAAAATACTTGGTTCTTCCCGTTGATGTTGGTCTCAAGCTACCAAAAGATACTTCTCAATATAAAAACTTGACAAAGTGTTTGTGGTGTGGATTCCTGGTCATTCTGGTGCAAGAATGGTGCCGCAAATGGTTTTATTGAACCGGAAACTGCAATTGGCATCTCATTAAGTTTTTCCAAATATACCTGAACTGCAAGAAGAGTTACAGACTTCTGCATGAACTCCTGTACGCATAATATACTTATGGCCGTTTGCACCAATAGTAGCATAAGCTTAGAATAGCTATGGCGAGTTTAAAATTTAAGAGTCGCTTGGTTAAAGTTCAGTTGCACCAATGTTTCTGCTCTGCTTCTTAGCTAAATGTCAATACCTTTGTAAACCTCGCTATTTAAGTTGAGAGTTATCAATTTCTCTATGGCTTCTGGTGACTTTTCGTTTTTGTGGTTTGAAGTATCGTACTAAAAGCTGTCAAAAGTCAGTTCTTTGAAAATTAAAGGATTTTATTCTTGTTTTTTTAATAAGAAAATTGTTTATAATGGAAAACACAGTAGAAAATAAGAAAATCAGATCGGCAAATTATACAGTTCAGGAAAAAGAATTGTTAATATTTTCATCCAATTCTTCATAATAGTTTTTACGGTTGTACCGTCTTCTTGGTAATCAATTTTCAAGAATATCCAATACTTCCAAATCATCCTCCATAAACATCCTTCTTCAGAAATTAAAAGAAACACACCTGAAATTGGAAGACAGAAAACGAAAACCCAAGAAAAGGAAAAACATTGACATATATCAATCAAAACAAGAATGTTAGGTTAGAAATCTCCAATTTGAGGATAAGTGAAGAGTAAGCGAGTGATTTTCTAAGCTTAGCTAGGTGCAGCTTAAAATGACAAGTTGTTCATGTTCATGGTGCAAAACAAAACTTTATTAAAGCGCCACTTAACTTTAAGTCGACTTGAATATCCATTGGTGCAAACGGATTACCACCACAAACCTAACCTAAATTAGGGATTGGTAGTTGGCAACACTGGTGCTGCCATGTCAAATGTCAAGTATCTATAGGGAAATTTATTATTTTTGACGTGAAACTTTTTATTTTATAATAACTTATTTCTCACGCTGCTCTTTTCATTTATAGAATCTATGCAGCAGGTGCACAACCACGTTTCGGAAACTTGTACCATCCTGTAAGTTTCCCTGTGGGCAAAGGTACTCCAATGATCAGTTCCATGATTAAATGGGATCATTCCATCGAGTGGGCAGTGGCTAATTTCGCCGGTAAAGGATCAAGATCTGGAGAATTAGTGGTCGATGTTGATCTAAGTAAAGAAAGTGATGAATACTTCGCTGGACACACGATCGATGGTAGAGTTTTATTCCCTGCTACTGGATATTTGGTAAGTCGACGAATTAAAATGGAAAAAAAAGGAAATTTTGATTTTTTTTTAATTTTTAGACTTTGGTGTGGAAAACCTTCGCCAAGTTAAGAAATGAAGATTTTGAGCAGCTTCCGGTAATATTAGAAGACGTTCAATTCCACCGAGCTACTATTATGCCTAGAGAAGGCTCAGTTAAATTCCTAATTAATATATTCGAAGGTACTGGGGAATTTGAACTCTGCGAAGGTGGTTCCGTTGCTGTATCCGGTAAAATATCAGTACCAGAAGATGTCGAAAAAGAAGTCTTACATTTACCAAAACCAGTACCCAAAAAAGAAAAAGACGTTCTACCTTTAACTTCCTCCGATATTTACAAAGAATTGAGACTACGAGGATACGATTACGAGGGTATTTTCAAAGGTATTACCGAATCAGACAACCATGGATTGACCGGAAAACTAAAATGGAACAGCAACTGGATCAGTTACATCGATACGATGTTGCAATTTTCCATCCTTGGACAAAATACCAAGGAACTCTATCTCCCAACTCGTCTTCAAAGAGCCTTCATCAACCCCAAAGAACATTTACAAGCCATTAGTTTACTAGCAGAAGGTGAAAACGTTCCCGTTCATATGTACCGTAATATAGGAGTCATCAAATCCGGTGGAGTAGAGCTGCGCGGGATGAAAGCTAGCTTAGCACCGCGACGTCAACAAGTCCAATCGGCGCCGAAAATCGAAAAATACCAATTCGTACCATACGAAAACACTCAACCTCTAATCGAAGACGTCGAAAAGAACCAACTCCAAGCTTTAACCGTCATAGTGCAAACTGTAATCGAAAACAGCAGCGGCGCCATGAAGTTGAAAATAGCCGAAGTCGGTACTGACAAACCGGTCGAATCAGTACTCGCTCCTATTATCAAAAACATCGTCGAATCCGAACCGATGTTATCAGCCGATGTAACAGTCGTCACTTCCGTACCAATCGACACGGCTTCTTTGGAAGCCAACGAAATCAAGCACGTTATAAAAGACGTAACTACAACTAACGTAGCTCAAGAAGTCCATCTGGTAGTACTTAGCGACGTTCTTATGTACAACAAAATTAATATATTTAATAACGCTGTAGCTTCGCTTAAAGAAGGCGGTTTCGTACTTATAGAAGAACTTAAAGGATCCTTGAATATGTCGAAACTAACCGGATTGGAGTTGATAAGCAAGCAATTAACTGATATGAAAGTTTACCTGCTTCTACGTAAACCTATTCAAGTACCGAAAGACGCTACGGTTATTCAAATAACCGAAAAGAACTTCAATTGGGTGGAACCTTTAAAAGAAGCGATGAAAAGCGCGGAAAACGACGGTGGAAAGATATACCTGTACGTTCATGGTGAAAAACTCACCGGTTTAGTCGGTATGGTGAATTGTTTGAAACAGGAAGCGGGAGGCGGTAATATTAGATCGATTTTTATAGAAGACGCCACCGCTCCGAAATTCACCATTGCCGCATACGAAAAACAACTAAGAAAAGATCTCGTTCACAACGTTTTGAAGAACAATGTTTGGGGTTCCTTCAGACATATCGTACTCGAACATTATGACGATAGCGGTAAATTGCAAGTCGAACATGCGTTCATTAATACACTCACAAGAGGAGATTTGGCTAGTTTAAGATGGATCGAAGGACCTTTAGGTTATTACAAGTAAGTAAAAAAATTTCATTTCAATTCAATAATTCGTTCTTTGTCGATAAAAAAATCCTCCTAAAACAGGGGTAGCCCAATCAAATATCCCAGTCCCATTCAAATATAATAGACCAGAGTCGATAATATTTTAAACAAAAAAAAATAACAGTAGGATAAAAATAAAACCCATTAGAAAAGGAGTGAAATGTGATAAAATTCGAAAGAAAATTAAATTACGGGCAATACGAGCTAGGGAAGTAGGAGAGGGTGAGTTTTTAAGGGTGAAAAATGGTTTATCTCGATTTTCGGCAAAACTAAATCCTATGGAAAAAAGTTGAATGGCAAAGTTGTGAGTAATAAAAAACTACAACTTTTGTATTTACAATTTTTACACATAACTTCAAAATTCATGTGAAAAATTCAAATAACCAAGTCTTTGGTTTTTTATTTCCATCTTTTTAAAAAAATATATTTATTTTACAAAATTTAGTGAACACTTACCTTATTATGTCCCAAACCCACTGTAATTTATTTGGTCTGAAATATTTCCTTTTTCACCTTATTTTGACTTAATATCAAAAAAGCACCCTAATTTTCAATCGAAAATTCTCGCGTGAGAATATCAGCTTTTTTCAAAAAGTCGGTGGGATTTCTGTTCGTTGAAATCTCTATTTTATGATAGTCTGATTAAAAATACACATAACTATGGTAAATTTTCCCAGAAACAGCAAAAAAATTAAAAATCTCAAATTCGTATTTTTAATCGTACAATTTCATCGAAAAAAAGTGATTGCTGCAATTTTTTTCAGTTAAAAAGTTCGAATCACATTCATGTCATAGAAAATCTCATTCAATGTAAATATACATGTAAAAATTAGATAGGTACTTCATTCTGATTACGTTATTCATTATAATATTCTTAAAAACGTTTATCTTGTTCTATCCTGAATTCTAATCACTTATCCATTAGTTTTTGTTTCTTTGATGGCACTTCTCCATCGTTAGATTCGACAAACTTTTCCAACTTTAGTTGATCTTCGAAATCTTCAAGACCATCACATTCTTCGTCTCCAATGTTATTTCCAGTCTGCATTGATTCTTCATTAACAATTTCATATGAATCATTCACATCCTCGTAGGTTTTTTTGCAGCAATCACATTTTTTTCGATGAAATTGTAGGTACATGATGATTAAAAAAAATCGAATTCAAGTTTTTTTCATTTTTTTGCATTTCCTGAAAACATTTACTACAGTAATGCACATTTTTTCCACACTATCAGAAAATAAAGATTTCAACGAACAAAAATCCCACCAACTTCTTGAAATAAGCTGATATTTTGACACGAGAATTTTCGATTGAAAATTAGGGTGCTTATTTGATATTTAGACAAAATAAAGTGAAAAATGAATTATTTCAAATCAAATAATTTACAGTGTATGTATTTGGAATGTAAGAAATTTTGGGAAAAAATGTTTTTTGAAAACGATAAAAACAAAAAACCAAAAACTTGGTATTTTAAATTTTTCACATAAATTTTGAGGTTATTTGCAAAAATTGTGAATACAAAAGTTGTAGAGCTTTTTATTACTCGCAACTTTACCATTCAACCTTTTTCCATAGGACATAGTTTTGCCGGAAATCAAGATAAACCATTTTTTACCCTTAAAAACTTACCCCCTTCCACTTCCCGAACTCGGATCGCCCGTAATTTATTTACATTTTCGATTTTATTATGTTCCCCTCCTATTCTGATGGATTTCATCCTACTATTATTTTTTTTTCACTTTTTACCATTTTTGAAGGTTTCGACACTGGTCTATAACGGAACTGGATATATCGCGTTACTCATACGGCCGCTAGTTCTGCAAATTTGTATGAAAATGTGAGATATACAAACTGTAGCTTTTGACTTCCACGTTTAGAAGCGGTTTTAAAAATTTAAATCGGGCGATTCATTCAAAATTTACGCATTTTGCAAGATTAAGGTATAAATTGTATAACGCGAAATTGTATAACGCGATTGTGCAAAAACTATTAATGCGACAAATTTCATCTTTCGGAATTTCAAAATACATGTTATTTTCTATAATTTCCCGGAAAATTAGTCCTTAATAATTAACATTAACGGAGATATGAATTTTTGAAAAAAAGGTCCATTTTGAACGTTTTTTCAGCGAAAAATGCTCGGATCGGAATTTTACAAAAACCATTTTATAGGTTTTTGCATTCTTTACAAAAGGACTTCTATGAATAACGTGAAATATTCAGTACTTTTTATTATATTTGCTAAAAACGAAAAAAGCGCCTATTTTGTTAATTATTGCTGAAACCAATTTCACAAGTTGAAAATTTGGCTGGATTTTCGATTTTAGTAATTTACAAGGTATCCCCGAAGTCATGGTACAAACAAGTTTACTATTGAACTTGAACTATAACAAAAACAGCCTTGATTATTACTATAATAATTAACATAGATGGATAAAATCCATAATAACAAATATAGTTTGACGAGTTGTTTATATTCTACAACCTGCATATGGTTGTGTCTAATCCTAAGCTGCTCATGTGTTTGCGAGGCTACAGAGCTGTGTTTGGAGCCCACTTTTGTCTGTTTGTTCATTATTTCAACTTGCCCAACTCCTTCGTCAGCTCTCCGAATATGCCGTAGGGACTGCACCTTCTTCTCAATTCCTAAGAAAAATTTTAAATACAAGCTTCAGCTTAGGCAAATTCTAAAACCAAACTGTTCCTTGAAGGAATTTTATGAAATACGTATGGCTTCTATTTAAGCATGTCTTCTATCCAGTAGTCTCCCCCTCTGGTGTTGTATTCCGCAAGTATGTGAATGGATATTCAACAGATTAAACATTTTTCCTCAGCTTGTATAATCCTTTCTTTTTTTTTACAGAGACGACGATGTAAACTCCGAACTGTGTCACGTTTACTACGCCCCACTTAATTTCCGCGATATTATGCTTGCCACCGGAAAACTCCCACCTGACGCACTACCAGGAGATCTGGCAGGACAAGATTGTATTCTCGGCTTGGAATTTTCCGGTCGTAACTCGATCGGGAAGCGAGTGATGGGTATGGTGGCCGCTAAAAGTTTGGCAACCACCGTTTTAGCAGATCCAGGATTTTTATGGGAAGTACCGGAAAAATGGAGTTTGGAAGAAGCTGCTACCATCCCGGTAGTTTACGGAACTGTAAGTTTTTATCGACCACCATATCATTAAAAATTATTATAACGGAATTATTATTTTCAGAGCTACTACGCTCTTATTGTCAGAGGTGGCTTGAAACCCGGTGAATCTCTACTTGTACACGCTGGTACCGGTGGTGTAGGTCAAGCTTCGATAGCAATAGCTCTTCACATGGGTTGTACAGTATTCACGACAGTCAGTAGTCAAGCTAAACGCGATTTTTTGAAAAAAACCTTCCCTCAACTCAAAGACGAACATATCGGTAACTCCCGAGACACCAGCTTCGAACAAATGATTTTAACACAAACCGACGGTAGAGGAGTCGATTGCGTTTTGAATTCTCTAGCAGCGCATCAACTCCAAGCTTCCGTAAGATGTTTAGCCATAGGAGGACGATTCTTGGAAATCGGCAAAGTAGACCTTTCCAACAATTCACCGTTGGGGATGAGTGTATTTTTGAAAAACACCACTTTCCACGGAATACTTCTCGACGCTCTATTCGACTCTCAAAGCCCGGAAAAAAAACTAGTTTTCAACTTGGTTTCGGAAGGTATTAAGAGCGGAGCTGTTAGACCCTTACCGAAGACGGTCTTCAACGAAAACCAAGTCGAGCAAGCTTTTAGATACATGGCATCCGGTAAACATATCGGTAAAGTTTTGCTACAAATTAGAGAAGAAGAAAGTAGAGATACTCGTCGACCTGCCACTAAGACTGTCAGTGCTATACCTAGGACTTATATGGATCCAGAGAAAAGTTACGTTTTGGTCGGAGGACTCGGTGGATTCGGACTGGAATTAGCTAATTGGTTGATCACCAGAGGCGCTAAGAATATTGTTTTGACTTCTAGAAGCGGTATCAAGACCGGATATCAATCGCTGTCGATCAGAAGGTAAATTTTTTCTGTAAAATATATTTTATTTCTGTAAAAACATGTTGAAGTGATTCCTTGTGGATATTCTCTAGTTGTTCAGATGGAGTCGACGACTTTACTTATATTCGTCTCTGTAAGCAGTTCCGACATAAATTCTTCTATTTAATGAGCAGCTTCTTGTGGAGTATTTTCAAAATCTCCGTCTATGTCCAAGAACGCACACAGTTTCTCCTTCATCAGGTGTACCGGTGCAGTCTCCGTGATCTGTTCCCGCTAACTGCAGCATAAATGCAATGGCTTTGTAAAGCCTTGCCGCAGAGGGTATAGTGTTTATATTTTCACAGAATGTCGTAAATCTACGTCTTTCAACTTTTCTGACTTCCTTATAGTTGCTCAATGCATCTCTGCTAGCTCTCGGTAATTTGGCTGTATCTGTATCTGTGAAGTAGGGAAGGTGAGTGTAGGCTCACAGCATTTAGGCCACATGTGACCTATTGTACATCTTCCTAGGCCCTCGTCCATCCTGTCCTTCTCAGGAAGGTGGACAGGTCTCTAGGGGACATCTCCTTTACATCGACAGGTGTAGGCCAAGACTCACTGAACACACACTCTCTTATTGACTAAAACTCCGGACACTCGCATAAGACATGTCTGACAGTTTCATCTTCCTGTTCACACATCCTGCATAGAAGTGTGTCCACTAGCCCCATAGTATGAAGGTGTTTCCTTAGTTAACAGTAGCCAGTCAAAAATCCTACTGTTAAACGTAAGTTTTTCCTGGTCATCGCCAAATATTTCTTCGGCGCCAGCTTCCAGGGTCTTCCAGGGTGATCCTGGCAAGACTGCATCCTATCCCATCTCTTAATTAAGCATGGGTGTAACGTTTTTCTGGCCGTAGGTGTCACTGGGTCCTAAAATTTTTAGTCCAGCCGCTTCCTTGGCTAAAGAATCGGCAATGCGATTACCTTCACTCCTGTCGTGCCCTTTAACCCACCTAAGATCCTCAGAATAATATTGTTATCTGCCGAGGCGTTAGTTAAATCTTGGTGGCACTCTAGTACTAGCCCCGATATAATAAGTTGTCTGTTCAAGGCAAGTTTTTAAATTCTGACATGATTGTTCCAACAACATAGGCACTCTGTAACAAAATAGCGATTCCATTCTCTTCTTTACTACTTCTTACGTACTATGTGACTGAGTACGGTCGTTTCGGAGCATAGCTGAACATGACCGAAAATGCGCCAGCGAAGCGAATGATAGCGACAACTTCAAGGGTCTTTCTATTTAAGAGACATATCGTTCTGCCTTATTCTATTCAATGTGTAAGATAATAGGTTTTGTTCTGGTTATTAATATTAATTATAAGGTTAGAAGTGTCAAAGGTTGTGTTTGTAGAATAATCTTATACCTGAAAAAAACTATCATCTCTCGTCTCGCAATACCCCTTTTCTAACTTTATTTTTTTGCATTTTTGCAATTTTTTCGAATTATTTTACAAGAAATCTTTGTACTGGCAACATTTTTAACAACATTCCCACAGCTATTTGAAAATCAATAAACAGTATCATAAATGAAAATGTGAGGTTATAGTCAGATGCAGGCTTATCATGCGGGTCATACGATTTAACAAAGACATACTCACAGTTTTTGTTCCCTTTTATTGCGTTTAATTATAACTTCCAAATGAAATCCGTAAGATGAATAAGACAGACTTATGCAATTTTGACGGGAAAGAGAAGGATATGTATTTATTTTCCAGCGATTCTAAATAGTTTTTCACCAGCTGAGTTTTTATTTAAATGTCAATTTTGTCACTTTGACAATTCAAAGTGACAATGTGAGTAATAGGTAGCAATTTTCCGGCATTTTGTATCCTCAAGCAAAAAAATGGTACTGAGTTTGATAGATTATTTCGAGAATGAAAGAAAAAGTGGAAATTCGTCAACCAGTGCTATCTCACATTTTGGTAACCTCTATGTTTTCTGATTTGATACATATGGTTTGTGACCTTTGAACCCGCACGATAAGAGCGCTTTTGACTACACTAAAGCTGACAGATAAATGTCAAATTACTTGTTCTTTTTTATTTTTTCCCCTGAAATAGTCAAATTTGCATATTGTTTTCTAAATTGATAGTAGATTATTGTCTATTTGATTGACGAACTGTAGCCAAGTATAGCGATTCGTTTAGTTAGCTTTTTCTCTATATCTTTCCTTAAAATGCAAATTACAGGGTGCTTCGCTATTTTTTAAGAGATTACTGCTCATCCGGTCTTCTCAAAAACTGATCAAATTCACCGTCCCATTTTTAAAATAAGTTTTAATTTTTCCAGATGGAGAGAAAAGGGAGTAAAAGTCCTTGTATCGACTTCAGATTCGACGACGGAAAAAGGAGCTAGACGTCTTCTAACGGAAGCAAACGATTTAGGACCAGTCGGTGGTATTTTCAATTTAGCCGCCGTTTTACGCGACGCTATGATGGAAAACCAGACAGAAGCAGATTTCAAAACAGTCAGTAAACCGAAAGTAGACGGTAGCAAAATGTTGGACGTTGCTTCGAAAGATTTAACGCCACATTTAGACTACTTCGTCAACTTCTCTTCAGTATCGTGCGGTCGCGGTAACGCCGGACAAGCTAACTACGGTCTAGCCAATTCGGCCATGGAACGTATTTGCGAAGCAAGACAAAGCGAAGGTTTACCAGGTACCGCAATCCAATGGGGAGCTATCGGAGACGTTGGACTTGTAATGGAAACCATGGGAGGCAACGACACAGAAGTCGGTGGTACTTTACCGCAAAGAATGTCTTCGTGTTTAGCGACTATGGATATTCTTTTACAACAACCACACTCTGTGGTCGCAAGTATGGTCCTGGCTGATAAACACAAAGGATCAGCTAGCGGTAATCAAATTAGCTTAACAAGCGCCGTTGCTAACATTCTTGGTATCAAAGATTCTGCAACAGTATCGCCAGCGGCTACTTTAGCTGATCTAGGTATGGATTCCCTCATGGGTGCCGAGATTAAGCAAACTTTAGAAAGAAACTACGATTTGGTACTTAGCGCTCAAGAAATTCGAGCTCTTACCTTCGGTAGATTAGTAGAACTTAGCGACGGTGGTAGCAGTGGAACCGAATCTGCTCCAGCACCGGCTATGCAAGACAACATGGTGCATTTCGATAAATCAATTGATATTATGCCGAAAAAGAATCTAATCCAAATGAACGCAAAAGTAACTGAGGATAAGAAAAATCCAATTTTCGTCGTTCATCCAATCGAAGGAGTCGTCACAGCTTTGGAAACTTTGGCTAAAAATATAAACGTGCCCGTATACGGTCTACAATGCACAGCTACAACTCCGGTGACTTCTATAGCCGATTTGGCGTTGTATTACATCAAGCAAATTAAAACAGTTCAACCGAAAGGACCTTATACGATTATCGGGTATTCGTTCGGCGCATGCGTTGCTATCGAGATGGGAATTCGTTTGGAAATGGTTAAGGAAAAAGTGAAATTACTGCTTGTCGATGGTTCGCATTCTTATGTTGCTACGCATACTGGTAAAGCGAAGAATTCGAAAATTCAGGGAAATACGGCGGCCGAACAAAGCGAAGTTTTGATCTACTTTATTATGCAGTTCAAGGAAATCGATCAACAAAAAGTGAGTTTAGTTATCAACAAATTTCTCCTATTCTGTTTTTTTTACGGTGGTGATCTAATCACAGTCATCCCACGATTTCTTGCAATTTCATATTTTTTGAATTTATCATTATCGACAGGACTCCCCACTCGACAAAAGTGGTAGTTATCGTTTTCTATACAGATTGCTAAAAACCTTATCGAAACATGCGGATTACACAAGTACGAAAAGGAAAATATAAGAAAAAAGCTTGAAAGAGAGAGAGATAAAGAATAATTGTGCACGATCATCGAGGCGTGTACTTAGTTCCAGAGACCGAATGTTAATTGTCCTACTATTTTATCGCTGACTTTTTTTCGAAGGGCATAATAGGTAAAACAACACTTTCATCCGGCAACAGTGTCCTTTACAGAGAGAATGATGGAAGTGTTAGTTTTACCTATTATGCATGACTTCGAAAAAAAGTCAACAATAACGGGACAAAAATATCATTTGTACAAATTAATATGCGCTTCTGGCAGCAGCGGTTAAAATAGGGGGGCAATCAACATTCGACCTCTGGTTTCTGGAATTAAGTACACGCCTCGATGACGCACAATTATTCTTTCTCTCTTTCAAGCTTTTTTTCTTATATTTTCCTCTTCGTACTCGTGTAATCCGCATATTTCGAAAAGGTTTTTCGCAATCTGTATGCAGATGTGTCGTTTTCTACTATTGCAAATCTATAACGTTATAGGTTATATTTTCAAATTTATGACATTTGACATAAAAGACAATAAAAATAGCAAAACAAGTCACAATCTAAATATACATATAAGTTAATTTAGTAACCCACGTCGAAAAATTAAATTATCACAAAAAATGTAGCATTGCCACGAAGAGAACTATGAAATGTTCACATTTAGTTTATTTACGATGACCAACAAACCAACACGAGAAATTCTCATAAAATTGTCTGATTTTGACAACGTAAGTCTGGCAACCCCGGGCATGGCAGCCAACTTTTGGACCGTAACTTTCCCCGTTATATGATTAATTATTCCATTTACACTTTGAGCATTTGGATTTTATTCAGTGGCAAGAATTGTTTACTACAAATGTCAAAATTGCAAACTTATCGAAAATTAACTTTATTACTTACGTCTCTTACAGCAGTAAGCGGGAGTAGCGAGCACCCTTTTTGACATTCTCGTTTAAAATAGCTTAACAAATATGTTACCATCTGTTGACATTTACTATTGTTTTCTTTTTAATCTTAAAGTAACAATGAATTTAAAAGCACAAAAAATACTTGTAGACTATGATCGAATGTCAATAAACGTCAAAACAAACTGGGGAATTTTACCAGTTGATCTGACAACGTCTTGATGTTTTGCCAACTTGTTAGCTGTAAATTGCCCTGACTGTTGAGGATAAATTGTATTTACGGTTGGTAAATTAAATATTTATTCTGATGAGCAGGAAAGTACATAACTAAAAATGACATCATCGTCTTTTTATCGAGAAATTCCTATAAATACTCCAAACTGATGATAATGTCAGTAATAAAAGAAGAGTTTCGACACAGTTACGGTACAAGTAGATTCAAAAGTTTTCAACAAAACCCTAAAACCGTTTAAACTGCCAATATGTACAAATATCAGTCAGCCCACCTTTCCTGATGATGGATTTAAACCAGTAGATAAACTATTTAAGAAAAACTGTCTTCAACTTGTAACAGTTTCATCTTTCCAAAATTTATTTCGAGTATGCCCCTCGTATATTTTTTCTTTGCATTATCATTACTTTTATAGTCATTAGTCATTAGGTAATTTCTTCACAATATTACAACATTACAACATCGCTTCTTTCCTATTCAAAATAGACTTTCTGGAACGCTTTTTTCTTTCAAAAGTTTCCATAGTGTGCTTCGAATCATTTCAGGTCAATTTTGATCATCTCAAAGCGTGGCAAGAACTTTGTCTACTGCCGGTAATTCTTTTCTAAAGAAGAATCGTACATAATGGTCCAAACCAGTGGTATGGATCCATTGATTCTGGACCTTGATTTTACGCCTTCTCTAAAAGACGGCAAAATTTCATTATTGTTGCACATTGGTAATTTTTCTTAGCAATCGAAATAATGATTAATAAGTATCTTAAAATATCCATACATTTTTCCATTGGATTGTGGAAAATAGTTGTGGTAGTAGATTCCACAAAGTAAGGATCTAAGTAGTAAATTCAATCAAAATTATTGCTATTCAACATTATTTATTACATAAATATATCTCGTTACAGGCGTTAGCTGAAATGATGGAACTAGAAACTTGGGACGATAGGTTAGCTAGAGCAATAGACATCTTATCAGGAGCGACACCTTTCTCTCCCGAAGACATAGCAGCTGCTGCGACTAGTTTCTATGGAAGATTAGCAGCTGCTGACAAATACGTACCTAGTGGAAAATTCAACGGAAAAGTTACTTTAGTTAAAGCCGTAGATAATTACGTACAGATGGGAGAAGATTATGGTTTGTCGGAGGTGTGCACGCAAAAAGTAACGATAGAAGCTCTTAAAGGCAATCACAGAAGCATCTTATCCGGCACAAGCGTAGAAAGAATAGCCAGTATATCAAACGACTTCGTTCAAGCGTAGAATCAAAATTTGTTATTTGCACATTTTTTAATTTGCAATTATTTTTTTCTACATTCATGCAAAAAACAACTCTTTTGTGAACCACATTTAATGGAAAAAGTGGTACTTTATTGCACTAGTGCAATAAAATATTTTATTGCACTCATCTGTCATTCTTGTGTCAGTTTTGTGATGATTAATGACAAACATAAACATTTAAATTAAATAAAAATCCATAGCAAGTATCTGATCCTGCTTTAATACAACAATAAAATATGTATATCTTACTACTTAGTCTCAACGAGTTACAATTATTGCAAAAATCTTTAATTATTTAAAATTTAAATGGTCAAGGCGAAAACCAGCTATGATTGAGTACTGACAAGGTGGAGGCCATAAAGATACAAAAAAAGAAGAACAGGTTGACTGATTAGGTTAGGAAAGGCTCTCAACATATTTATATTCTAATTTTCCAGTTTTTGCATGAATTTAGAAAAAATATTGTATGCAACTCTTGCAAAACGTGTTTTTTGCACTTGACGTGTTGTCCAACTCGGCCTAAAGACCTCGTTGGACAATTTCACGTCGCGTGCAAAAAACACTCACTTTTTGCACTTGTTGCATAAATAACTATTCTTGGGTCCAATTTTTATTTATAGGTGTAAATAGTCTTATTATTTTGGATGTATTGTAAGTAATTTATTGTTTACGAGTTATTTCTTTTTTTTTAATTAAAAAGTGAATTTATTTTTGTATGTTCGTGGCCAAAGAATCGAAAGATGTGTCGGTGTTTTTGACTCTGGTGATGGCGCAGGGTTTGTTGCTTGACCTTTTGCATCATCGTCACAGTTTATTTTTTTGTTAAATGTGATAAGAATAAATGTATAATAAAATATTGAGAAATTCCAATTCTAAATTCATTACCCAACCCAATGATTTTGTATATAAAAATAATAAACAGATGAAACTTTTTTAAAAGGGTGCACGCGTCACAATAGAATATCGGTGACGTTACCAAAAATTGTAGAAACTCGGAGTTGAGCAAAAAGTGGCGTCATATTAAATATTAACTTCGGTCTAGTTGCCAACTCTAAAATAAAAAAAATTCTTCCGCTGAGAAAGGGAAATTTCAGAACTAATTTTTCTAAGGTGAATATCTTTATACTGAGTACACATGACAAAAAGTCAAGAAAACAATTTTTTTGTATTCTGTGTAAATAGTAGTTTACCTAACTAGTGCGGAAAGTGATACTTTTCCGCACGCTATTGCAGATGGCCGAACGACGCTTTAGCGGAGTTCGGCCAGCAATTGCGTGCGGAAAAGTCACTTTACGCACGTGTTAGGTACACTATTTTTTCTACTAGCATGCGGAAAAAAACCCAAAAGTTGATATAAAAAAAAGATCTATAAAATACTTATCAAATAAATTATTATTAATATCAATATTAAATGTGCAGTTTGTTGCATTCTGCAAATTTATTCATTTTCATACCTTTGACGAGATTTTGATAGTAATAGATCCAAGTTTGCAGCTCTGGCTGATTCCAAATCTGACTCTGGCAAATCTTCATCTGAAGAATCCATGGATAAATTATCTCTTAGAAAAAGCTGCGACGGTAAAATTGGTTTTGATAACGTATAGTATTGACGTGGTATTAGAGAAATTTTAAGCCACATAAAATTTTGACATACGTTAACGCTAAACGTTAAACTGAGCAAGCGCAGTCTTTCTAAAATAGCGGATGTCATTTTTGATTATTTTAGTTTTTGAAGCCATAACCTGTGAACGACGTTATACGTTAAACGTTATTTTTTTGGTGTAACTAACGTCAAATTTTCTATTTGTTCAATTTGATTTGTACACATTAATCCATGACATTAATTGTGGATAATATAGAAAATATAATAAGAGGCCGAAATGATCAAAGGACTAATAGACCACAACTTTAAGGGGCGCTATTCTTCAAATTAGAATATTTTGATAGCATACATCAGACAAAATTAATGTTAAAAATCGGCGTTGACAAGTTAAAACATTCAAAGATGTTTATGGTACAATTTGGAAGCCAAAATATAATTGAGTGTTAAAATATATAATTTAAAATTATTTGTACAAAGTTTCAATACATTTTGGATAGTTTTTCATATTTTTTCTTTCATTCATCGAAATAAACATAATACACTTGGCAATTATGTCAAGCCTTACCGCTTAATAAAGTTTCGGTTATTTCCACGTAAATAACGGAGTACGTTATCGCTTATTAAGGTGATCGGTTATTTTTTTACTACTGCGCATGAGCAGAATAACCGATAACGTATAACGTTGACCAAATAAGTGGCTTAAAATCTCTCTAATGACTGACAGGATTATTTTTTCTTTGTTGATTCAATGTGACAGATGAGAAATGTCAGATATTTATTATTATTTGACAATCATTTGATGAGGCTTATACCAGCTTACACCAGACATTAAAAAATTATTGAAGGATACGCGTTCCTCTTTATTGAAAATTATAGCAGAATTCCAATAAATTTCTCAATTTTTCAGTCATTTGGTAAACTTGGATATACAAAATACATATTTTAAATATTCAAACGTCAGTATACTCCTCAAATGTCAACAAATCTACTTTCCGCACTAGTGCGGAAAAGTGACTCTTTCCGCACGCTTTTTAGTGCGCAAAAGTGGATCTTTCCGCACGCTAGTAGAAAAAAAATTTTTTTATTTAAAATTGCAAAGCGCTTTCGGCTGTTAAGCCATCTTCAGTGCCTCACCTGCAAGTAAGCAAGCAATAGTTGTTTTAAATTAAAGTTAGGAAATTTTTTATAAAGAATTACTTACTCGTCAGTCGATTACAAAAAACCCCATCTATTAAAAAGTTCACAACACATTTTTAAAAATTTTTTTTTTTAATTTCCAATTAAAAATACAATATGTAAGTTTTATAAAATTTATCCCTTATTTAGGGTACTGTTATTTAATATGCATTTTTTGTCATACTTGATATTCAGGTACACCTGTAACGGTAATTGAAGTGACACTGAATTGACTGAATTAATAATTAATTTGAAATCAACAAAAAACTTACATGGAACTATGACAATTGACAGTCTAAATGGACACAGAGTTAAAGTTATCTAAAGTGAGTATAGAACTAACAAATCAACAATGGGGTTAAATGCAAAATATTTTTAAGGAATATATCAAAGTAATAATTCAAAATTATATGGTAATTGACAGAAACCAATACGTAAATTTCTTGAATAATTGTAAAATAAATCTTAGTGGTGTAAACTTATTCCCGAGAGTTACCGAATGCTCATTGTCCCCCTATTTCAGCATTTTTAACCGCTATTGCCAGAAGCTCAGATTAATTTGTACAAATGATATTTTTCTCTCGTTTTCATCGACTTTTTTTCAGTCATGCATAATAGGTAAAATAAAACACTTTCATCCGGCAACATTGTCCTTTACAGAGAGAATTCACTAGTTAGTGGTACTGGTAAATGGTAATTCAGTATGGTCTCTGTATTAATGTTATCTATGGTATGGTCCAACATGGAAGGAGTGAGGGCGTGCCAGAGGAGGGAAAATAAGCATTCGGTCAGTATCGGGAAATACATCCACACCCTAGCTGGAATTAAATACACGCCTCGGTGACCGCGCATAATTATCTTTCTCTCTCGTTCATCTCTTTTTTTTGTCGTTCTTGAGTAATCCGAGGTCCGAATGTAATTTTCGCAATCTGTTTAAGACGAAAATAAGAAGAAATAAGGTTTTTTTTCAAGTTTTTCAAACAGAACTACAGTTAGAAATTTTAATCTCTCAAAGCAGGTAGCACTATACCAGCTAATGAAAATATATTTGTTGATTAATTTACAAAAAATCAATATTAGGTAAGGTCTACCCAAAATCGAAATACTCGAAAAAATTCCCTCGAGACAAAAAAGTAAAATCTCATTCTATTCTTTATTGAATATAATCTCACATAGCAGGATCTTGAATGGCTTTAGTAGAATCACAAGTAAAAGATATGGTAATGGCAAATCGTAAACCTTCAGTTACTCTTTCCACAAAATGAGGATTTTCTGAACCAGAAGTAAACATTGATACCCTGCCTTTTTTTGGTTCAACAGTAACGTTTTTAGTGGGCGTTGATATGTTATCCATGTAAATAAATCTACCTCCTTTGAAGTCTGTTCCATAATCATTCAAGTACAGTAGAGAAGTGTAATGAAAAGCTTGATAAGTACGCTGAAAGTTGAGAATATTTCATTTTTAAATAAAAGATATGGTTGCTTACAATACTTACTTTATCAATATGTTCATGCCAATATTCATCATGCCGTGTTTTAGGATCTACATTAGATAGTCGAGAAAAAAATGTGGGGTAAGTTAAGTGTAAACTGGTTATATCAATACCAAAGGAATCAGCGATGGCATTTTGGATCTTCTTTCTCACCAATTGGTAAACAGTACGTTCTGGTTCAGTTAAAATCTTTTTGTTAGCATTTTGTTGGTATATGTTTATAAATTTGTCTTTATATGATAGTGCTCCGGTATGAAGGTCAACTATAGAAGCTCCTCCCGAAGAACCACCTTGAGCCATTACTGAAATATATAGAAATGTTTTACATTAACTGGGATTAAATATTTAGGAATACCTACTTCGAACTGCAAGTTTTAATAAAATATCTGCTTCTTCTTCTGTAACAAGTTTGTCACTGACATATCTACCACATTTCTTTGGTACACACCCTTCATATTGTTTTATATCTTTTAAATATTCAGAATCACATTCTACATTTTGTGATCTTCTAACATATACTTCAGTTTGTTTGGCTAGAATTGATTCTTTTGTGCTTTTAGAAAAATACCAAAGATATATAATGACTCCTATTACTAAAATACCTCTACTCCACATTCTCTGTCCTGGAAATTTTGGCAAGGGACCATATTTACTAAAAATAAATATTATGGTTTAGGAGAAATAGAATGTATTTTCTTCAAAACTTACAAGTTTTTAGCTGCATTTTCTTTTGTACTTTTTTTATCCTTGTTATCTTCAGATTTTTTTTGTATCTTACCAGCAGATTTTTCAGGGTGTCTTTTTGTTACATTTGAGGTCATTTTGATATAATATAAACAGAACCTAATAGCTGCCTAATAACTAATAATCTCAATAAATTTTATCTTATGATAAGTACCCACTTATTATAGAGATATGGAATGATTTATTGCATTGATATAAATTTGGAAAGATGGATATTCATCCAAGAAAAGTATAATTTACTAATATTTACATTATAGGTAAAGCAATATTTTCAATTTGAAGGATCCAATAGTGGGATATTTTAAACAATAATTTATAGGTAGTTAGATAGGACTATAAAGCTGCTGCAACCACAATATAGATTCTTCTTATAACCATATTTTTTGATCTATTTACTAATAATTGTAATAAAATTCAAAACAATTTGATCAATCACTAGTTTAGAATTTGCTTCCACTTTTCGCCACCGAAAGTCGCCACTGTCCACACTGTGTCGTATTATTAATTATTACGAGGGGTAGCTTGAAGGTACTTTGAAAATGGTGGTGAACCATTACGACTTACGAGCTCTGGACATAGCTGCAAAAGATCGTGAGAAGCTTGTATGCAAACGTCTATTTTGTAGATTAATGAACTATTAGTCGTCATTTTTTGGAATGATTCTAAAATGACCCCTAATATTAAAGTTTTTTACGTTGATATAGTTCTTCGTGATTAATAGCGAGGGAAACGTCCCCCTTCGTTGTTAAATATAAAATATACCTACCAAAATGTGAGATAAATGAAAATAAAACAATATCCTACACGACAACTTTGCACCCAAATTTATCGTGATTCATTTATTGACTAATTATCCAGTCTGTTTGTTTGTATCTAAAAGTTCAACCAAACGGAAAACAATTAAGAAAACACCTGGTGTGGTAATAATCGTCCTCCAGAAATAAATTACCTATACATATACATTAATACAAAATCATTGCGCGGGTAAGATAAATTGTAATGTTTTCAGTGACAAGTAAATAAAGCTTTTTATTTGAAAGAAAAAAGTTTACTTCAAGTCGGGAAAATAATCAATATTTTGAAGGACGGCGCAAAAGGTGGAGGTGCTGCTAGTATTACTGAACATATCGAACAGACATAAAGCAATTAAAATGTTTATTAACGACATAAGAGAAAATGTAAAAGTAGTGTTTGTTAGTTGTAGTTCATTTATGTTTTAGGTAAGTTAAAGAATATTTACAAATTAATTAATTAAATAATGGAAATAAATCTTATATAAATAAATATATTAGGTACTTAATACATTATATAAAAAGTCGTGTAATAAATTAAGCTTTTACCCACCTTTATTTTTTACTTTTAATTAAACTGCTCTAATATCCAACATTTTGAATCTAATATAATAATCAATTTTATAGCAACTGCATAATTGTCCTATTTCAATAAAAATGGTCAGTGTGTCAAGTTTAATTTTCTAGGTTTGAACCAATGATCTAAATTATCATGAATCGTTACACCATTCTTCACCAATTAGGTGATGGTACTTACGGTTCAGTGGTACTAGGACAAAGAAAAGACACCGGAGAAAAGGTTGCTATTAAGAGAATGAAAAGAAAATACTATTCTTGGGACGAAGCCATGAATCTTAGGGAAGTCAAAGTAAGTAAAATGTACTTATTTGAATATATTGGGTGGGTTTAGTGAATTTTGACTTTTAAATTTCAACTGTTGTCATTATATAGACGACAAAATTGACGTTAGTGGTAGTACTTCATAGTAAATATAGACTTTATAACTATATGCACTAAATTTCCAATCTAATTTTTATAAGGTTTAGGAGCACTTACTAAGAATAAAATGACAAAATGCTAATAGATTCCGGTGGAACTTTAGGCGCTATCGTGAAAAAACATTTTTGGCCAATATCTGAGGAACTTATACTTTTAGGAAAAAGTCAATAGATAATAAAACTTTGCACCTTTTGTTCTACTTAAACTTTTTTATAAAACTCACCGTTTGCGCGGATTTAGGACTCATATTTAATTAACCGCTTTTTCTATCTCCGCCTATAACTCCTAAAATATTGGATTAATTAATAAAATGCATTCATCCATTTTTAAAGATCAATTTATTCTCTGCGAATTTTGCTTGAAACTTTTTCTTATAATATCCGTACTTTTTGAGTTATAAGACGTTCAATGTTCGTAAGCTAAGGTCTAGGTACATGTACCTATACCAAGTCGAGTTAGCCTATTCGGAGGAATATAAAAAGTGGGTATTTTCCCAATAGGTCATTGAATGGGAAAATACCGTCATTCAACCAAACTTTATTATGATGGTATTTTCACTGTGTATTATAAAGGAATCAATCCATTTTTAAAATATACAATTAAATATAATATGTATTCTTATTATAAAGTAAATTCAATACTATACCTATTAATTTACGAATAATTGATCCAAAGAAATGACCTGCTTCGATTATAGTAGGTCAACAAAATATGATATTGAATAGCTTATATCGTTTGAATCACCTCGGTGATTTTCACAATGCTTTTCAGAGAGTACCTACCTTGTCTTGCACTTAGACAACTATTCATACACTTCTCATAATGAGTTAGACAACTTTTCTTACACTGGTTGTAATTAAATGGAAAATAACAGAAATGGGCTAGACAACCTTTCTTACACTTGTTGAAATTAAATGGAGAATAACAAAAATGAGAAACAAAATATCTGCTAACCAAGGTCGAAAGGATGCTCCAAACACGATCTGCCCTTATTATATAACACGTACTTATTTATATTCAATTTTCTTTCCGTTTTTAGTCTTTGAAGAAATTACATCATTCCAATGTGGTGAAATTAAAAGAAGTCATTAGAGAGAACGATGTGCTATATTTTGTATTTGAATATATGCAAGAAAACTTGTATCAGTTAATCAAAGACCGAAGGGTGCCTTTTCCAGAATCTGTAGTTAGGAATATTATCTATCAGGTAAAATAAAAAAAGTTATTTTTCCGCAAATCGCTCTGTGTAGCAATCTTCACAGTCGTCCAGGAATGTTAAGCTTTTCCTACCCGGTAAACAATGTACTATTTGGTGTAATCCTCTATCCTATAAAATGAAGTAAAATACACGTAATATACGAGGAGCCTTCAAAAATTTGACAATTGAAAAAGCGACTCGGACCCGGATCTCCACAGCCCAGCCACGAAGCTTTAACGTAACACGTATCAATTTGAAAATTAACTGTAGGTACATTCTTTGGTTTGTTTTTGTTAGAATGTAGGTACGTTTTATTCTACATCAATTATTTTGTAAATAAATCCGCAAATTGAAATAAAACATTACCCAAAGGTTATTCACCCTGTATGATAGATTTCATATGAAAAATGGTATATTTAGATGAAAAATCGACTTGTTTTGGGGAATTTTTCACATTACTATTTTATTTGGTTACTTTTTGGCGCACAATTGCTTTGTATAATAATAAATATTGTCTAATATACGGTACGCTGTAAATTTAATGTCCGTTCTTACCATTACAAGTGATTAATACCTCTTAGAGTCAATTAGGTAATTTATGCATAATACACCGTGTTTGACCTCCTTAAACCCCACATTTATTTCGAATTAATCTGCTTTCGTGCAAAATTTTTTATTTCCTCCATTTTCGTTGATTTATTATAATAAATTATTCCACTAGACGGTATTTACATACATTTTTGTTCGTTAGTTGTTCTTAACACGCGAATGCTCTACATACATTTATGCAAAAATCTTTAAGAGCCAATGCGCTCTGATTTACCCGCGTAAGATTGGAAAGCTTCGAAATTTGGAGGAGGACAGCCTCTGATTAAAATCCAAGCGTTAAAAAAGGCGAGAGCCAGTCAGTACACTCTGTGCAAAATATGTATGTACTCCGTAAGATGTCGCTTCAGACCGTAGCATTAAAATTCAAATTCTTACGCACCTTCAATCAAATTTTTCTCATTAATTAATAAACATAATGATTTCAAATTTTGACAGTATATTACTAGTGTGTAGCTTCGGAGACGATGCATATTTATTACTGCACTGATAAAATATTAACAAAATTTATTTAAAATTTCACAGCACAGAAATTTTTTTTCCAAAAAATAATATGCATCGTCTATTCACTGTAATGGTTCATATAAACCCTGAAATTTTGAACGTATTATCTTAACTAATAAGGGAGAAAAATGTGTTTGAAGGAAAAATCACTTATTTTCCAAATTTAAAGCAAATCTTAACATAATTTCTATTTCTGTTCATACAAGTTTATGTATTGAGTAAATACCTATCAAGTTTCAATCAACAGAAAAAAAAACACATTCTACAGGGTCTTTTAGTACATTTTAGCTTTTTTGGCGAGAGCGCACACAGCGCATTGACTCTTAAATCGTATAGTCAGGTCGCTCTTATAGCGATAAGGTGTGTCGGAAATTTCAGCGATACTCAAACGTTATTTTTACCCGGATTGTAGCAGAAAACACCTAAAATTGTGAATTTTTTATGAGAGTTAAACCAGATAAAACCCAAAACAAAAAGAACGACCTTTTTAGTGAAGTGAAAAGCTATCGACATGATCTCTTGTTGAAAGAAAAAGTTGTTAACCCTTAACCACAGCTGAGACAGAGTCTGACATACTCAGCGTCGGTCATTTTATGGTTCTACTTATACATCACAAATTTTTTGGGCCCTTGCCACTTCCTAGTTTGAAGTGTTCTTCAAGCTGGCAAATCCATAATTATAGGAGATTGTTATCTTGACTTATACGCATTTTGGAGTCTCCCAGACCACAGATCCTTCCCAGAGTCAGTGTTGTTGGAAACGTAGTAGGTATAGAAAAATACCAGAAAAACCACAAAACCAACAGCAACTTCTTTAGACACGAAAATACTGCTATGTCCTTAAAGTACTACTACAGTTTCCTGTAATATTGTCTTCTTTAATAAAGAGAGTTACCAATATACAGCGTGTATATACAAATTTTCTACAAAAAAATCAATAAATCAAAAAGTGTGCATTTTTCGAAAAAAGTTTTTAGACAAAAGTATTCTAAAATATTACGTAGATTTCAAAAATGTATTAATATACGGGGTGTTCCATTTAAAATAACAAAGTTACAGTCGACTTCCGGTAGAACCGGAAGTCGGATATCTTTGAAAATATTTTAGTTGAAAAGATCGTATCCGAAAACCCAAACGTAGAAATTTTCATGATTTTACTATAAGTATTTTGCCATATACAGATAGTTTTCACTCGTCGTGGGACACCCTGTATATCGCAGAACAATAATAATTTTTCTAATGCTTTATAAGTTTTGAGAAATATTTTCCTAAAACAGTGATCGTTCAACTAAGAAGCAACAACTACTTCCCAGGTTATAGTCCCCGACGGCTATTGAATTACACTTCACTAAAAAAAGTGTTATCATATACAGGGTGTACCAATCTTACTACAAACTTCGGTATATGGGTTATTTTAAGTGATATCAAAAAATGTTATTAACAAAAATAGTAGATGTCTGTAAAGTGCATATTTTGGAAATATCTCGGACTATACAGAGTATTGTATAACTCCGTTACAAACCAAACATATGATTTTTCAAATGAGAACCCCTGTATATTATACCGAATTCGGATTTCTCACATTTTTTTGGTTTGTATTGGAGTTATGCAAGACTCTGTATAGTCCGAGATAATTTCAAAATATGCACCTTAAAGACATCTACTATTTTTGTTAATAACAGTTTTTGATATTCTTTAAAATAACCCATATACCGAAGTTTGTCGTAAGATTGGTACATCCAGTATGTAGAATTAATTATCGAATAGATGTGGTTGGGTTTCATTTGGCTAAACTCTCATAAAAAACGACACAATCTTGGTCCTTGAGTACCTGTGCAAGTGTGCAACCCTTGAAACGTATATTTAAAATATCAATATTTTTAATACGTATAAACCGTATTTTACTAGTTATTTTCCATCAAATACTAGATATTAGGATATTAAGTCAGGTATTGATTTTATTGAATATATTATTCATAAAGCTAGTCTATCTTGAGAATCAGATATATTAATAATATCAATTGTGGAAAAAGGATAGGTAATAATAGGAGTTGTTTAATTTGATAACCGTGTTGAGGTTACATTCGCTGAAACCTAAAATATCTATTTTGTCCACGACCACCTAATAATAAGTCAATATTTTACCTCTTTACAAAAGGTATATGGTATATCTACTGTCGTGAATTATGGTTCATAATACACTGTAGTGAATTATGGACTAGAGATGGGGGTACCTACAATATGAAATAAACCATTAAATCTGTGTATTTTGTTCAGGAAATTTGTTTCTGAAATATATCGTATCGATAAAATATTGTAATTTTTAGTATTGATACTTTTCATATCGATATTTTCTAATATTAAATATTTTAAAACAATATATTTATAACGGTACGTTGTATTGATACTTTACACAGTACGTCAAATGATTTTATGTAGCTACCACAACATTTTGAGGTTAGTAATACCAAATGATCGTTATTTAATAAAAAAATTAAGGGTCGTGGACAAAGTATAGTATTCTACTCGCAATGGCCAATATTCACTCGGGTGACGTCACCCATCGTGAATAATGTCTATCATAAATTGCTCGTTTAATAATATATTATTGTTTGCATCAAAACGTCAAAATTTTACATTGAATTTGTTATTATTGACAACTAAAAGTGCTTCGAATTTTATTGAAAAATGAATACAAACCGATTCAGTGCCATCACCCAAAAGAATATTGGTAAAATAAAGCAAAGTCCTTTTAAATTGTTGAAAAAAACCAAATACCAAATACAACTCGCTCTTCAAATTTTATCACATAATTTTTTATTTTCATCACTCAAACTTGTTTATTTGAGGCAAAAACATTCAAACAAACCGAACGGAGTTGTGATTTTATCAATCGGTTTGTTTTCATATTTTTGCCAAATAAACAAGTTTTCGTGGAAAAGAAAAAATTATCGAAAAAATTTGAAGCACTCGTGGAATTTTCAGGGCTGGATACTGTGGGTACCATAGAACTCTATAGTTACGTAGTATAGAGTTCTATGGTGGGTACTCTCCCTCTCAAATGGCTACGCTGGTGGCTACCTTGTAATCATGGCAACGAACAACGACCAGCTAGAGCAGACCAGAGTACTGAGACTTTGCACACTATAGAATTCTACCGATCGCTTTCTACAGTATTATTACCATAGAGTAATAAATGCTCTATGATTATTACTATTATTATTCCAGTCGACAGCAGTCGAAAATTTCACTCTGCATACTATCTGTATACTGTCGACAAGTTTTATTTTATTTCTAACTTCATAAAATGAAATATATTGAAGTTTTTATTAAGAAATCGTCGACAAAAGACGAGTGGATACTGAATACAGTCGATAGTAGAATTCTATAGTGTGCAGAATCCCGGCACCAGGTCGGGATGGGTGAAGATCGTTTCTGGTGTTCTAACAAAAACAAACATAATTGATATAACAATTAAATGACAACCATAGTCACGAGAAATAGTTAGGTTCCTTGTTACTTAGTGGCTGCAACATCAATTGATTGTCGGAATTGTAATAATTTGCAAATACAGTATCCTCATTATGAAGAATCGGAGAAAAAATTATATGTTCAACTTGGCAGCAAAGTAGATTGACTGCCTTAGCTGGATTCAGTCAATCTACTACTTTGCTGCCTAGTTAAACAAATAACTATTCTCAAACCAAATTCCTCGATGTGGAGCTACCTCAATTTTGGTTTCAGATTTTGCAGGGACTAGCCTTCATTCATCGACATGGATTTTTCCACCGTGATCTAAAACCGGAAAACATACTTTGCTCAGGACCAGACTTGGTGAAAATAGCAGATTTTGGATTAGTTCGAGAAATCCGTTCCAGACCTCCATACACGGACTACGTTTCAACCAGATGGTATAGAGCTCCAGAAGTTCTTCTACACTCAACTATTTATAGCAGTCCAATCGATCTGTGGGCTTTGGGATGTATAACTGCCGAAATTTATACGTACAGACCTTTGTTTCCTGGAACCTCAGAGACAGACCAGCTGTATAAAATATGTGCCTTGAGAGGCACTCCAGATGAAGTAAGTTTTGTAGAATGTATGTATGTATTTTTGGGGTAACATTCACTGAGACCTAAAAGATCTATTGTGCCCCCTTACTTCTACTTAGTTTCTGAGGAGAGTTTCTGAAACAAGTAGCTCCCTTACTCCTATTTCCCGGAGGAATTTCAGGATATCTGCACGCTTCAATTTGGGTAAATGTTCCTCTTCTATCCACTAATCTCCCAGGTACTATGCTCTAGGATTCTGGAGTACTGTGCAGTTGGAAAGTATGTGGATTGATCATTTTTTCTTCCATGCCACAATATCTGCATTCTTCTTCCTCCACTATTTTTAGCTTTTTCAGGTGCCCATTCAGGCGACAATGTCCCGTTAGGATTCCTGTTAAAACTCTTAGCGCAGTTCTACTTTGACTTATGCATTAATTTGATCTCAACAAGTTCTAGTCACCCAGAAGGATCTTTGATTGTCTAAGTCCTACTAGATCTTTCCAATAGTTAAATCTTGTCTCTTTATTTCGGCTTCACCTATTTCTTCCAATATTACATTGGGGCGGATTCCGCAAAAGGGTGCAGGCCTCCAGAAAGATATTTTAGTTACCCTTTTTGCTAGTTCATCTGCTATTTCATTTCGAGTTTTGTAGAATAAAGTAGAATATTTGGAGCATTTTATTTTAAGAACTTTGTTAGAAGTTAAGTTTGTATCTGTTTCTGTTGTTCTGTTTCAGAATAAGTGGCCAGATAGTTACCAGCTTTCTGGAGCTTTAGGATTCAAATTTCCATATTTTGCCAAAACTCCGCTCAACGATCTAGTACCACAAGCTGGAACGAACGGAATTAATTTAATAGATGAGTTTTTAGAATGGAATCCGGCGCACAGACCTACAGCTCAAGGTGCTTTAAAACATCAGTATTTCCAGGTATGTAGTTTTCAACGAGTCAACAGTTTTTGAACAAGTTTTTTTTATACTTTTAGACCGGTCAGTACAGCTCGCTCCAATCGAATCGCCAAATTCAAGCAAACAGTGCCTTAAACTCCCACACAAACGGAATCATTCAAAAAATACCTACCCAAGCAGCTTTAGAACAACAAGACAATTCATTATTCCCCAATTCCCAAACACAGCTTCATATCCAAACGAACAATCGATCATTAATCAAACAACTGTCAAATTCTAATACTAACCTACCTCCTATGCAACCATCCGTACAAATTAATATCCAATCATTGATAAAGCCGGTGGAACCAGCTTTGGAGAAACCTAGGTTGCAAGCGGCACCTATTGTCTATAGTTTTGGACAGTCCGATTATGGAAGCAAATATCTACCATCTGTTTTTAACAATATAAATAAAATTAATAACGGCAGAGGAGTAGTGGTACCTAGTAAAAAGATCACTTGGGGAATGGAAACTAATTTCGAATATGAAGATGATTTTGCAGATATTTTGGGGTATGTTGTTTTATTTTAAGAACGTAGAGTAGACGATTTTTTCTTGCATATACTACTAGCCATACTTTGGTATTCATATAGGGTAGCTCGACTGTACTATGCACGTGACATAGAATCTGTCGTTCCATAGAATAATGAAATTTGTTCCATTATTCATAAGGAAATTCAGGTTCATTTTGTCAAAATACTCTCAACTTTCAGCATAAACTATAAATGAATAAGCTATAGGCTACTGGAATAAACACAAGATCGTCTTTTTGAGGTTATGTACACAGAAATAAATATTAATAATTGGAACGTTTAGAAAAATTCAATAAAGATGACAACAGAAATAAGAGAGAATCTGTATCTGTAAAGTAGGGAGGTTGAGTGTAGGCTCACAGCACTTATGCCACATGTGATCTATTGTACATCCTCCCAAGGAGTTGTCATGTCCAGAAAGGTGGGCAGTTCACTATGAGACATTTCCTTTATATCGGCATGTGTAGGCCAAGGCTCACCGAACACACACTCTTTTATTGACGAAAACTCCGGACATGCCTTACAGTTTCTTCCTGTTCACACATCCTGCATAGAGTTGTGTCAACTAGCCCTATAGTTTGGATATGTTTCCTTAGTTTACCCAGGGTCACCCAGGGCGATCCTGGCAAGACTGCATCCTTTGATTCCATCCCATCTCTTAAAGGTTTGAGCATGGGTGTAACGTTTGGCTAGTTACGCAATTGTCGAGGTCATCAGGCCCTAGGCGTCACTGGGTCCTAAAATTTTTAGTCCAGTCGCTTCCCTGGCTAAAGAATCAGCAATGCGATTACCTTTACTCCTGTCGTTCTCTTTAACCCACCTCAGGATAATAATATTGTTATCTGCCGAGGCGTTAGCTAAATCTTGGTGACATTCTAGTACTAGCCCTGATATAAACACGTTGTCTGTTCAAGGCTAATAGGGCTTGTCTACTGTCAGTGCAAGTTGCTGTGTTTTTGCTAGACAGCAAAGTAGTAGATTGACTGCCGAGGCTGAATTCATAGCCGAGCGTACCGTGGCTAGGAATTCAGCTAAGGACCTCGCTGGTATTGTTTCCCATTCCCCACATAATCCTTAGGCTCAGTTTTTGAGTCATCTGTATTTAGGAGAAGAGAGAAGAAATGACACTAAAAGTACTCGACTCCAGCGCTGTGTGTGCCTTGGTCCGTACTTCTGGTATGGTTTCACAAGTCGAAAACGACAAGTGTATACCGTACCAAGAAAAAAATCGGCTACTGTAAGAATAACAAAATATAATTCCCATAACATAGTGGTGCTTTTGCGCAATGATGGAAAGTTTTATTAAAAATTTGTCAATTTCTCGTAAAAACGTTTTGGGTAATTTCATGTGTAAAATCACTTGAAAAATGTTCAACATCATCCATCCCGGATCGACGGACCTTAATAGCAGCAACTATAAGTTCTTCTCCGAGGGTGAAATTAATAGTCGACACTTGAGGGTCGCTCATACTTCACTCATTCTTATTGTATGCAGAGACATCTTGACAGGCGAAAAGTGAGGTTGAGTTTGAGTGTAACTTGTGTGAAATATGAGTCCAGATTCCAGCTCCCTTGAGTAAAGATTTCTAACCTATAAACTACGTTTGTACCTTACACTGTCATTTTACGATATCGAAATTTTATTTGGTTGATATATTGGTCTGTTTTATAGTTTGAAAATTTCATTGATTTTGTAAACTAGCTTAAAAAATAAACTCACGCAGCAAATAAGAAATATATATGAACAGTAAGGAACTAAACTGAGTACAAAATACTTGCAGAGGGCTAATACACGAACCAATGAACTGAACATATAACACAAATTCGAGTATGAATCAGTATGAATGCAATGCAACAGATGTCAGATGTCAGGTAATTTTTAAAGGACATACACAATTTGTTAACCAAACCACAGAATACAATAACAATCGGAAGGGTCTCTAGAACATAGAACAATAAGTACGCGCAGCTTTTGTGCGCAGTGACAGTCTTTCGAAAATAGGATAACATTTTGACGTTGCCTAGATTGTATCATAGTTTCTTTTCATGTCGTTAGGAAGTGTTAGAAAGCTGTCTAAATGGAAGCTGTTGCCATATCTAATTTTAGGATCACAACTTTCAAGTGTCATTTATATTCTGTCTGACTTAGATCAAAGGAGCCGACGGAGAGAGACCTGTTCCGATTGTTATACTATTCCGTAGACCAAACGCGACCAAAAGTTGCTAATAATACCATTGATGGCAAAAACTTTCTTCGCTAAAATTATAGGATTACTTGAGTAATGACTGTGGACATGAAAAGTGACCTCGAGCTAAACTCAAACTAAGTTGAGTTTCAGTATGAGTGGCCCTCAAGTGTCGACTATAATGAATTTCACCCAGAAACTTAGTGGTCCTTAGCGGCCTCCTTTTTCAAATATGAATTAATGATTTTTTGTTTTGTTTTTTGAAGTAAAATCAAGCTCCAGCCATCAGAGAAGAAAAAAGAAAATACAAAAATAAATTTAAGTCAATTCAACTTGCAAGACATTTTGGAGCCACTAGCAAAAGCCAGCGCTGGAACCATTCGGAACCAATATTTGAACGTACCCAAGTACATCAACGGGCAATCGACTGTACGACGAGATTCAAATCTCAGTTTGTTTTCTAATTTCTCCAATAACGGAAGGAACAGTGGTGTTCAAAATAAACAATCCAGTTAGTTTATCAAGGGGTAATATTTGAATTTTAATGAAGAGGGATTATTTTTTAGGTAAATTAGATTTGCAGCCGATGTGGACGGATTTTGGAGATTTAAGCTCGGCAAAAAGAAGATTTGGGAATTTGAAAATTTCGAATACAAACGGCTTTGATTTGACAGCCAAGTAATCCTTTCAGTTGAGCCAATGTAATAATAATGAAAAGAAAATTTCTACTGATCGTGAAAGAAGAACGGTTATGAATTCTAATCTGTGATAGTCATTTATTTTTATAGGTAGAAAAATCACATTTTTCATATTAATATAATATAAAAACTGTATAATTCTAACACAATAAATTATATATGTTTAATATTAACTATTTATTTAAAACTTTCAAATAAACAATAGAGAGAACCCTAAACCCATACTTGTCAGAAAAAAACACTTTTTGTAGGCCATTCTGACCTTATGACGAATTTGACAGGAGCACGATCCAAGTGCGCGGCCTACCCCACTTCTATTCGCATTTTCTCAGTGCCATATAAAAGCTGCTCCAACTCGTATCCGGTGCAGTTACCAAGCAGCACTAAAGAAATGCGAGCCACACCAATGCAGTTCTTAAGCCGACGTTGATTCGAACGAATTTATAAATGGACGAGTTCTATACAAGGGAATTGCTGCCAACATAACGAGCAAAAAAATACTGAAAAAGGTTAGTCGCATAAGGAAGTGTTTTGAGTGCCTTTACCACCCATGTTGTACCCAAAAAGTTTGGAGGTATTTTTAGTTTGGGGTATTTTGCATCTTACAGTTGACGAAACACAAAGAACACAAACAAAGCCAAATAAACATGTATAGGCAGCTGTCATTAGTTGTTCGTCAACTGTAAGATATAAAATTCCCCAAGCTAAATAGACCTACAAACTTCTCGGGTAAAACTCCAAATTTTTCGGGTACAACATGGGTGGTAAAGGGACTCAAAATATATAAAAAAAACTGAACATAGATTGGAAAAACCACTTCCTTATGCGACTAACCTTTTTCAGTATTTTTTTGTTCGTTATGTTGGCAGCAATTCCCTTGTATAGAACTCGTCCATTACAAATACAAACGTAACCTAAAAAGTACTGGTAAATATAGTATATAATGAAGTAAAAAAAACATATTGGAAAGCAAGACGGTATTGAAATATTTCGTTGGACGAGAAATCACTTTAATCACTCTCGCTGCTCGATGAGTTTAGAAATTCTTTAAGTGCCGCCATCAACTCCATTTCTATTTATAGGTTGTGTTTGCACCTCTAGAACTGTACTATTATAGCAGCACAGTGTAAGCCAGTCGATTTTTCACCGGACCACACTAAATTGGTGCATGCCCGTGGCGAACACAAATAGCGTTTTCCATTGGCATGCACTAAGTTGACACCAAGTTCGAGTGTACTCTACACCAGTGTACCGATATTTTGCACTGAGTGTAGGGTCAATGGAACACAGAAAAGTTGTCAGTTCACAACATCATTAATGTAGTTTTGAATTTTTGGAGCAGATGTTCGTTTTTAATAATTATTTAGTTCTTCTAAGTCGGTATCATATCCGAAGATGACGATAATAATAATAAAAAGGTTGCTGCTTTTCTTCCGAATGCGCACCGTTCATCATTCGCCGCCATTTTGCACTCTTGCACTATACTCGAAACTACCTCCTGAGCAGGTGCCGAAAAAATTGCACTCAGTGCACATTCGTTTGCACTAGTTTTCCCATGGAATATGAAACACTGGTGCAGTGCAGCCAATGGAGCACAAATTTTGCACTCTGTTCAGTTTCAGTGCACCTTAGTTAATGGTTTTGTCAAAGGTAATACCACGAGTGCTTCAAATTTTATCGATAATTTTTTCTTTTCCACGAAAACTTGTTTATTTGGCAAAAATATGAAAACAAACCGATTGATAAAATCACAACTCCGTTAGGCGGAGTGATTTTATCTAAATTCGGTTTGTTTGAATGTTTTTGCCTCAAATAAACAAGTTTGAGTGATGAAAATAAAAAATTATGTGATAAAATTTGAAGAGCGAGTTGTATTTGGGAAGATTATTTTTTTCAACAATTTAAAAGGATTTTTGAAAGCGCTTTTAGTTGTCAATAATGACAAATTCAAAGTAAAATTTTGACGTTTCGATGTAAACAAGGTTTTATCGATGAGGAAGCATAATTATCAGTATAATACCGAATGATTGGCTAGAATAATGTATTGCTATTGGTTAAAACCACCAAAATGTCAGATTTTGACAAGTGAAAAAAAATAATCAACAGTAAAAACACAAGAGCTTTTTTTTTATCGGATAAATTTCTCTTTGCAACGAAACAGTTTTGCCAATCACTAATTTCACGAGAAAAACTGACATGATAAAATCGCGACACCGAAGGTGGAGCAATTTTATCTAATGTCAGTTTTTCGAGCAAATTTAGTGATTGACAAAATTTTGAGTTGAAGAGAAATTTATCTAATAAAAGAAAAGCTCGAGTGTTTTTTGGCAAGATAAATTAACGACAGAATATATCGATGAACAACAACAATAATTATCTCATTGTCATTGTGTAAAAGTGACGTCCGCTTACTAGAATTGAGGAAGAGAGGTTTTTATCGCGATAAAAAAGGATGCACCTTTTTTATCGATGTCAAAGTGACAATAACATTTCCAGGTATATGACATTTTAACATTGGAGTTAATTTATCAATGGAAAACGCTAAAATATCTTCAAAACCGGTGCATAACTGAATCAGTCGAACAGCCAGCACCAAGATTGAGTACTTTCAGAGCGCACTATAGTGCCGTCAGTCGAATTCGCCATTAGACTGAACTCGTCTATTTGCATCCTCACAGGAAGAAAATCTGTTTCAAATGCAATGACAGCTGTAACACGTACGTCGAGCACTTGGCGCGGGGGGCTCATTTGCGATCTCAAAATGGTTAACTGGTAAAGACTGATAGGTAATGTTTATCAAGAGTAGTATGAGAATTTTTGAATTGTCGCTACTTCAACATGGTGGCTGCGCTTGCGCTGGTCTCAAGTTTTTTTTTTGTAAAGGAGAATACATCCTGCAGTGATTTAACGAGACTAAGGATAAACACGAAAGGCTATATTTTATAAAAATTTTATTGCGTTCAAAATACTGAATATCCGTTCATGAGCACGTAATCATATTTGTTCTTAATTTTAATGAAACTCAATGACTTATAGAACTCGTACGCGAAACCGAAGTTGACATTTCGCTCTGCAATTCTTTTTTGATATTTAATTTTGATTGTAAATATTCCACTTTTTGATGTAACTGAAAATTTTCGTACATGAGGTTGTTATTCTTACGCACCTACAAAAAAAGGTATTACATTTGATTATATTCGAAGTTAGATTGTTTAGATTAGACATACAGAGGCTCTGAAGCAACCTGGTAGAGTTTGTTCAACCATCCTTTGCCGTTACGTCATATTCGATGACGTATTCAGCTGTTTTACGTTTGTCTTATATTAGTTGAATATTATTTTACACTTAACCTCAAAATTATAATCAATGACATGTTAAAATGTTCAAAACATGACAACTGAGTTGTCAAAAGTAACAAATAAAATTTTCGTCGATATTAGTTAAGAAATACGTCAAAATTCCGTCTCATCCATTTCATGAATGAGAGATCAAGATGTACAATGTATGACGTAACGGCAAAGAATGGTTGAACAAACTCTACATATTCCAAGGAAGAAGTAGAAGTATGAGACGGAATTATAGTGCTAAAACAAAGGATAGATATATATTCCAATGAGATTTTAAGGACGTCACTACTTTCCAAGCAGAAGTGAAATTCTTCTCGGACATCCAAGCTGCATTCAAGGCACTCAATTACATGGAAGTCAACTCGTAGGATTCTATGAGGGTAACCAACTAGCGAATGAAATTACCCTGAAGCCCATCCATTCAACCGAAACGTTTTTACTGTGTCGCACAAGTCGACAATAAATATAGCCACAAGAAAGTAGGTGGCACCAGAAATCTGTTAACTGCTGGGTAATCTCACCTGTACAGACACAGGTGAAACAGTTCGTTAGAGGACATTCGTCAACAGACCTAATATAAGATAGGAAAATTGCCAAAACCGTAGTAGGTATGTCAACGGAGGACACTGTAAGCTTAACAGGAACACAAAGCCAATGGGATTGGCAGACGAAGTCATTTGTAGATTCTGTCACCTGTCAGGTGCCATTGCGACTGTCTAGTGTCTGGAATGGATGGTTTCTTGTAGTAGGAAGCCACCTCGATCGAATTCCATAAAAGATTCAGTTTCGAGGCTGATTGGCTGTATAAATAGAGTCGAAGAGGTTGCAGTGGAATATACCGATTATATAGTAACCTCATCAAATCTAAGTTGGATTCAGGCCGGGACTCTGCACTCTATAGAATTCAACTATCGACTCTATTCACTCGTCTTTTGTCGACGATTTCCTAATAAAAACTTCAAAATATTCCATTTTAAGTCAAAAATAAAATAATACTGGTCGGTATAGAGATGGTATACAGAGTGATACTTTCAACTGCTGTCGACTGGAAAATAATAGTAATAATACTGTAGAAAGCGATCGGTAGAATTCTATAGTGTGCAGAGTCCCACTGCATGGCTGGCTATTCAATCGGAATAATCGATTGAAGCAGGATTTAATCGATATCGCTGGATTATCCTCGACCGTAGTAAATCATATTTGATATTAACAGAATTTACTTCTTGTAGTAATAGAGCTTTTTCGGAATTTGAAGTCTTCTGTATCTGTTCCATTAAAATACCATCTTTTTCCATCGACTGTTCGGTTAACAGACTTACGAACCGGTTATGAACAAGTCGCAACGTATCTCTTTCTTCTTTCAACTTATGGATCTAAAACATTTCAAAAATTTCCCATCAACACTACGGGATACGGATACGTTAAAGTATACGGAGTATAGGGAACGTAACAATACGTTCAACGCATCGTATCGGTTGAGACGTAACGGTTCTACATAAGCGCAGTTCGTTGTCTGCTTGAAATGGACGAGTTCTATACAAGAGAATTGCTGCCAACATAACGAACAAAAAAATACTGAAAAAGGTTAGTCGCATAAAGAAGTGGTTTTTCCCATCTATTGTTAGTTTTTTCTTATACGTTTTGAGCCCCTTTACCACCCATGCTGTACCCGAAAAGTTTGGAGTTTTAAACGAGAAGTTTGCAGGTATTTTACATCTTACAGTTGAGGAACAACTAATGACAGCTGTCAATACATGTTTGTTTGGTTTTGTTTGTGTTTCGTCAACTGTAAGATGCAAAATACCCCAAACTAAAAATACATCCAAGCTTTAGTTTAAAATTCGCCCTCAACCAAAAATGACCGATGACATAAGGAGTACGTTCATATTCTATGAAGCGAAAACAGACAGTGTACCTGTACTTGTCAGTCAGGTGAGTCAGGCGACGAGATAAACGCTTCTCGTAGGTGATGCGTTTGTAAGTGCTGTGGTGTATAAGTATGGGTAGCAGTCGTGGAAAAAATGTATATTATACACTACGGTCGGGAAGACATTTATAAGTAAGCCTCACACCTCACACCTTATTCCGCTTGGTCAATATTATAGACTTCACCATCTTGGTGTATAATATATACTAGCTATTACCGATATTTACCTTTTTGTTTTTCTTATTCTTTATCCTGTTAATTTCTTCTAAAAGTTTACAGAATTCAATTTCATATTTTTGTAAAATAAATTTGCAATTTTCTATTTCTTCCTTCAGTCTTGCATTTTCCGTTTGGTATTTTCGAATATCATTTTGCCGTATGTCTAACATTTTTAATAAGCCGTTTTGGTTTGCTAAAAGCTCTTCATATCTGAAAAAATACAAAGTGTAGCTCTGCTCCTACTAATAAGTATATGAAACAAAGGGAACATGGCCCTAATGGCTGCAAAAACGAACGAAACCAAAGACACTGGCTGTACACCGCTGTGGTGAAACCCAAGGTCACCTGATGACTCTCCAAGAAGGACTTAGTAAAAGGTCTGTTAAACCTGTAATGATTAGGGTACACTGGGTACGGTTGTGACAGTCGTTAAAACCGCGAAACTTTACAGAAAATGGCGAAGAGAAGCACTGCAAGACTGAACACATATCCTAGGATGTCTTAAGATTAATCTAAAGCTCAGCAATATTAAAGAGGATGCATTTAATAAGCTGAATGTTAATAAACATGTATAAGTAGCTTAAAATGTATTAAGCAAAAATACTGTTTCAGTTGAAACATAATTTCATTTACAAATTAGAATTCACATACTTGTATTGCAGATGCACCAAACTCATAGTAGTACATGAGGTGTTGGAGTTTGACCTAGGCACATCTCTTCCATTGCTTTGATCTAATTGAATCATGCCTACAACAATAAAATCCACATAAAATTAGTCGCGACTTTTAATTGTTAATTGATAAAGACTTATGGAAAGGGAAAAATTATGAAACGTTAAAAATAAATCCATAAAAGCTGGACCCAAATATTACTTAATAGGTGTTTATTTTCTGTCTGAGCTTCGCTTAATTGATTAGCCATATTTTGATTGCTGAGTTGATCCAATCGAATCATCATTAAAATTTGTTTGTCCAATTTAGTGGATTTGGAAATGTTGTGTTCTAATTCATCAATAAGAGCATAAATATTGTTGACTCGTTTTAGAAATTCTCTTTTCTCGACACGTGTTAATTCCTGGAATGTTTAAATAGTAAAGTTTTTCTTACAATTTCTATTTACTCACTAACCTTTTCCTTTTGACTATTTATCATAAGATTTAATATAAAACCGTGCTATGCAAGAAAAAAATTATCTTCATCTATTTACAAAATTGAGGTTAGCGATGACATTGTCAAAAATAAGTACATAGATCATACTTGGATAATGTAGATGAAGTTCCTTGTTACATTTGAACTACTTACACTGTCTTGAATAAATAAAAAACAATATTATAAACTATAGTCAAAGGCACTCTTAACGTGCGGGTCATACGATTCAACAAAGACATACTCACAGTTTTTGTTTTCTTTTATTACGTTAAATTATAACTTCCAAATGAAATCCGTTAGATAAATAAGACAGACTTATGCAATTTTGACGGGAAAAAGAAGGATATGTATTTAGTTTTCAGCGATTCTAAAAAGTCTTTCACCAGCAGAGTTTTTATTTAAATATGTCAGTTTTGTCACTTTGACAATTCAAAGTGACAATATGAATAATAAGTAGCAATTTTCAGTTTTTTTCTACTTATTTCGATGGATTATTTCGAGAATGAAAGAAGAAGTGGAAATTCGTCAATCTGCAGTGTACTCTCACATTTTGGTAACCTCTGAGTTTTTTGATTTGATACATATGGTTAGTGACCTTTGAACCCGCACGTTAAGAGTGCCTTTGACTATATTAAAAAAATGTATTCAACAAATAACGTGCAAATAAAACAACTGCAATAAACAAACAACAAACTTTCTATCTATGTAGTAACAATCAGTATCTAATAAAAAAAAACAAGACAATGCATGTTTAAAGTTAAAATTTATCTAAAAAACAATGAGATAAGTAGTAGTAGAGAATTGTCAACTAATTTTTCTGTGTTTCTGGATTTGTAACATAGGCAAACAACCTTTTACCCCACCATGATTCCAAGTCAAAAGGTCTAAAGTCTTGAAGGGATATACAGGGTCCATCTTCATAATAGCATACTGATGATTCGCCTGGAAATAAATAATGCTGAATGCTTATTTATTTAGAGCTACGATAGACCCAAGAGATTCATTCTAACCAAATAATTACTTTACCTTCATTGATTTCTGTGCTTTCTTCAAATTCTGCACACACTGAATTCCATGCTACAAGTTGTATAGATATTAATAAAATCATTAGCATTGTATTCAGTAAACTCACATTCATGAATAAAATTTATAATTTCCTCATGCTGTGGTGTAATATGCTTATGTTTTGGACTAGAAGGTGTTGATTTTTTAAGGAAAACTGGTTTTGGAATACTGCAAAGTGATTATTGAAGATTAAATTACTTATTGAAGCTACTTATAAGAAACTTACTTTCTGTAATCACTGTTTTCATTTTCGCCCACTTTTTTATTAACTTCTCTCAAATTTTCTATATTTTGTGGAATACCTGAAAAGCAATTTAAAATGAAAAATGCACTGATTGTTAATATATGTTATGTACCTCTTCTTGTGGTTTTGGCGACAAATTTATTAGGTCCTTTGATATTGTACATATTTAAAACAAAAATAATAAAAAACGAATTAACCTAAAATAATCATTACAACCTTTTTATGGTTACGAAAGCTGCACGAAAACTACCAACCGTAAAAAATAAATGTTACTTGTGGGCAGCTGGTATAAATTTGCGTTTACTTTCATTATGATCGAAGAAGCCATATAATGTTATAATGAAATGAAGAATGAAGCATCGATTTTAATGGTGGATGAATAAGCGTTAATCGTTGTGTTGAGGTGGCCTTTTTTCTGGTCTCGTACTTGGTATTTGTTTCACTATTTTTTGTTTTTGTGGCTAGAAAGTACTGTGATACTTATTAGTGTAAGCACTGTAAGCCATATAGAGTCAACTGTCAACTTGTCACTTGGTGGACTTGTCCTATGAATATTTTTTGTAATTTTATAAAAAATAAATAATATAACATGATATAACCAATACTTTAGAATTTACATCTGTTGAGAACGTATTATCACTAATGTTTCTAGAATGAGTGCTTCGTTAGTTAGAAAAGGTTTACAAATTGTTGACCCACAACATGACAAAACTAGTACGTATTTTAAAGTCTTTTAATAAAGGTCTTGAGACAAGACTGACGATTATTGTTTCAGATAAAATGAAAAAGAAATCAGATGTTTTTAGACTTGCACCCCAAAATCATAAGTTGATAGCAAAAGTTCATAAAAAAGGAAAAGGTAAATTCAGAATATCGCCCCACGTTTAACTAGAATTTTTATTACCATTATTGATATGTATGTTTTAGAGGTGAAAATTAATGTGTTATCAACGGAGAAAAAACTAACAGTATCTGAAGCAAGAAAAAGTTTCAAATCAAAGGAACAAATACTGAAAGAAAATATTAGAAAATTGGAATTGATTAAAAAAGCCAGCCAAATTGAATTGGACAAAAATTTAGTGAAACAGGTAATATTTGACATACTTTTATATGCAAATCATGTTAGTATTTTTTCTTAGATAATTGATAGGGCAGTAAGTAGAAGACCAGTTCGAAAAATTAAACCCAAAAAAGATAAGAAAACCGCATTTACAGAGGAAGATTTCAAGAAATTTGAAGAAGAATATTTTGATTCATAGTTTCTTTATAAATTCAAAGAGCAATTTATTAAATAATGGCGATGTCAGATTGTATGTTGGGATATATTCAGCTGGCAATAGGATGTGGAGTTCTACTATATATGTTTTCTCATATGATCATATGGCCAATTCTACCAGTCGATCACAATCCCTTAGAAAAATATACACCAACAACAATAATTCTCTCAGTTTGTGGTATTTTTGGTTCAATTTTTATTGGTTTTTTGTCTATATTTACATTAGTTGTCATACATAAATCTAAGTCTAATTTGAAATAAAAAAAAATAAAAAATTCATAACAATTCTTTAATATGGTCCTCTTCCTATTCCAGCTCCCCACCAAGGCCTAAAAATAAAAAAAAATTACATGCCAACTTCTGTAACTCGAAGAAATCCTTACATTTGTCTATACTGCATAGATCTTTCTGATGTAACAAATGATCTTCCTCTTGTGCCCCTAACTATTCTCGAAGAAGCAAGAACTTCCCTGCTAAGTTTATTATATCCTGTAGGACCAGTCGGCTGTGCTCCACAAGTTTCCAATGCAACAAAATCATCTACGTGCAAAGAAGGTGGTCTAGATGTATTTGGAGGACGAGATCTAAAGAGATCTGGTCTTTGTGGAACACTTCGGGCAAATCCTCTTGCTCTCATTGGTGTTACTAAAATCATTCTCAGAATATTCTTAATTTATTCCATGTAATATTTTAAAAACTCACCAAATGGTTTTTTTAATTTTAAATTAACATCTTCCATTCTTTTTTTATCATCAAGGTTATCATTTCTTGATATCCTACATAGTTTTTCAATTTCTTTTATAATATTGAATTCAGGTCTTAAATTTTGTCGACAAACTTCTATTATATCACAGGTGACCTAAAATATTTGTATTTGTTACAATTTAATGCTTTGTTAGGCGGAGTGAAAATAAATATTTTTATGACAATAAACTAGAAAGTGCGCGAGAATCGACGCAGAAGCCAAAAATAGGATGAAAACAATAATAGCGTCATGTGTCAATATTTGTTGTCGTTTTCATTAATTTTTTTATGAGGAAAGCCAAAACCTTGGCATAACTGCAAATCTCAATTAATAGAATAAATAATCAATCAAATAAACGGTTCGAATACAGCTGATTATTTAGAAATGTCAATCGTAACCATGACAACCTATCCCCAAAACAATCTCACTGCGCAGGCGTTTGGCATGAATTCTTATGAAATTTTTAGTGGTAAAATGGTAAAAATATTATGTGTCAAGCAGTAAAATGATTTCAAAATTCTTATGAAAATTGCCAATATTATTTTCAGATTTATGGGTCGATTCTGTGCATGTCTGTAAGCATTCTGTAAGAAATCTGTAACTATACCATAGAGAAATCTAACTATACAGTACAGAACTTTCGTTAGCTACAGATTCGTAAGCTCTTACGAAAAACGCAGAATCGACCCCTAAGTTTCGCAATAATTCTAGTATAGTCAAAGGCACTCTTAACGTGCGGGTCATACGATTCAACAAAGACATACTCACAGTTTCTGTTTCCTTTTATTACGTTTAATTATAACTTTCAAATGAAATCCGTTAGATAAATAAGACAGACTTATGCAATTTTGACGGGAAAAAGAAGGATATGTATTTAGTTTTCAGCGATTCTAAAAAGTCTTTCACCAGCAGAGTTTTTATTTAAATATGTCAGTTTTGTCACTTTGACATTTCAAAGTGACAATATGAATAATAAGTAGCAATTTTCAGTTTTTTTGTACTTAGTTCGATGGATTATTTCGAGAATGAAAGAAGAAGTGGAAATGCGTCAATCTGCAGTGTAATCTCACATTTTGGTAACCTCTGTGTTTTCTGATTTGATACATATGGTTAGTGACCTTTGAACCCGCACGTTAAGAGTGCCTTTGACTATACGTGTAAAACGGTTTTCATACAACTATTTGTAAGTTTAGTCACAACCTCTAAACGTCATGCACTACAGTTGGTAGTCTAGCCATAATGTCAAAACATTTAAAGGTTAACGTTAATCCGAGGTTATGAAATTTCAGTAAAAATGGAATTGTCCTGTAAAGTTCAAAAATACGACTGGGGAAAACTAGGAACACAAAGCACAGTAGCACAGTTATTAAAAAAACAAAACCAGGATATTAAAATAGAGGAATCGACACCTTATGCAGAACTATGGATGGGAACCCACGTCAACGCCCCATCTACTATTAAAGAAACATCAGAACTTTTATCAGATTACATAGAAAAGAACCCTAAGGTTTTGGGAGAAAAGGTAGCTAAAGTATTTAATAATCAATTGCCGTTTTTATTCAAAATTTTATCAGTTAACAAAGCTTTGTCAATACAAGCTCATCCTACAAAGCAATATGCCATAGAGTTACATCAGAAGTTTCCAGATGTTTATAAAGACGCAAATCATAAACCTGAGATGGCAATAGCCCTTACACCATTTGAAGCCTTGTGTGGTTTCAGAGATCCACAGGAAATTAGAGAATTTATTACACAACTTCCAGAATTGGAAGATATTACACAATCAAAAAATGAAGTGGACAATATAAAATTTCTCGAGAAATCTTTTAGGTAAAGTATAGGTTATAAATTAAGGAAGTTGGTGAGTAAATAAAAACTTTTTAGAGCAATATTAACCTGTGATAAAGAAACAGTCTCCAAAACAATAAAATCATTAAAAACAAGATTTAGTAAACTCAGCAAATTGGAAAGGGATAAATATCTATCACCCCTTTTTGACAGACTTAATTGTCAATTTCCCAATGATAATGGAGTATTGATGGTTTATTTTCTAAATTACATGAAACTACAACCATCAGAAGCAATATTTCTAGCTGCTAATAAGCCACATGCTTATATTTACGGTGACTGCGTTGAAATTATGGCATCATCAGATAATGTTGTTAGAGCTGGATTAACACCGAAATTACGAGACGTTGAGACACTTCTAACAATGTTGGATTATACAGAAGGTTTGTTTAATAGAAGTCAAAATCTTTTATATTTTTATTTTTAATATATTAATTTTAGATTTTACTCAAAATAATCTGTTCAAACCCATTGTTGAGAATGAATATATAACACTATATAAACCACCAGTACAAGAATTTGCTGTTGCTGAAATAAAACTTCCGAAATCAATAAAGAATTATCTAATACCAAAAAGAGACAGTGCTAGTGTGATAATAGTTATCGAAGGCAGTGGCAGAAGTAAAAACAGAGAAATTTCACCTGGTTTAATTCTATTTTTAGCAGCTGAAGAGACTGAGGAAATAACGAATGTTTATTCGGAAAGCATTTTAATGTATCAAGGCTTTTCAAATGTGGAATAAATTTAAATAAATAATTAAATGCTACACTTACATGTTCTAAATCATTTTCTCCTTCATCAGATGGCAAACCTAACCAATAAGTAGTGGTGAGTCTTTCGTCACATGCGTCAGCGGAACTAAATACAAGTCGTTTTGAAAACTGCACCAACAAACTTTCCGGTGCAGGCAAATTAATTTCCACATTTTGACTCGGTTCTTTATTAACTTCTTCCCCGTCTAGTAGTAGTTTAAGTAAGGATGACAATTCTTCTAGAAAACTTTCATAGGTGTTGTTTTCTTTGACAGTTTCCTAAAAAATTAACATGATAATGAATTTTATTCGGCCTTCTGACTTTTTGTGATCTTGGTTGTAAGTTGTCCTTATCAGGTTTCACAAAGTAATGTCCTTCCTTGGAAAAATAATCCCTTGGGAGCACTAGTCCCAGAAAGGATACAGAAGACAAAGGATTATCATATTGAGGGATATTCAAGCAGGGATTAAAGTACTGAGCTCTTGTGTAATCAGTTCCAAAATGGTGTGGGAATGCCTAGGCACACTCAATGAACTAGGCGAGAACAATTAACCTAAAATACCTTTCTGGTGGCTTGAAATTCCCTAAAAATATATACTATTAACTTGTGATTAATGTGATCTTCTAAGAATGTGTACAGTAACCGAAATAATGAATTCATTCCATTTTGCTTTTACACACTGTATATATTTCTATTCCACGCCTTACCATTGACGATATCTGCCTTGTATCATACATTATTTCATCATATGAAGTAGGGGAAGCATTCGATGTTTAGTATAACATTGAAGATTATTTTAATTACATACTTTAGAAATTCAAAAAATATTCACTTTATTAGAATTTTTTTTCACTTCAATGTTTTAATTATTAGAAGGGGCACTGGGAAACAAAAACTATATAATCTAAGTTTGATTCTAATTGGATGCAAGTCTCTAGTTTTACTATGACTAAATAGAAGGAAATTGATGGTAGATCAATGAAAATTCTTAGCCAGTGGTACAAATGACACTAATTCAGCACATATCCCTTTTTCCAACTAACATTAATCAAAGTGCAACTAAAACCAATACCTAACTTTAACCATAATATGAGTCTTTTCTCATCTAGTTCATTGAGTTTGTCTAGGCGAGAACAATATAGTTACCTTACTATGGATTCCAGGACACACTGGAATAAAAGGAAATGAAATAGCAAAGAGTGGGTCTAAGCCCTTTTAAGAAATCAGCCCCAATGGAATATTGGAAGAAATAGGTGAAGCAGATAGAAAGAGATCTGACCATTGGAAAGATCTAATAGAGCTTAGACAATCAAATATTCTTCTGGGTGACTACAACCTGTTGAGATCAAATGAATGCATTAGTCAAAGTAAAACTGCGCTAAGAGTTTTAACAGGTTAGGGACATTGTCACCTGAATGGACACCTGAAAAAGCTCAAAAGAGTGGAGGAAATAGAATGCAGATATTGTGGCATGGAAGAAGAAATCTCCATCCACATACTCCTCTTGCAAACTAAGTAGAAGTGAGGTGGCACAGATCTTTTCAGTCTCAGTGAATGTTACCCCAAAAATACATACATACATACTAGCCCCAGAAGTTTATACCTCTTGGTGACTCATGAGGAACAATTAGCAAAAATATCAGATTATGTGGGGTGTATAGTTTTTATTGAAATGCTCTGTATGCAAGCTACGTTCACCTTCCAAAAACTGAAAAAAAGGGACACAACAAACTCCAAATCCTTTAGACCAATTAGCCTAACATCGTTTGTGCTCAAAACGATGGAAAAAGCTATTGAGAACCACATCAGAACGGAAATCCTAGAGAGAATACCTCTCCACCCGTGTCAGAACGCTTACCGGGCAGGCAGATATACGGAGACTGCACTGGTATAACTGACGGAGTATATCCGAGATACTCTAGACAACCAAGAGACTGTAGTAAGTGTATTTTTGGACATAGAAGGAGATTTTGACAACACTCCACAAGAGGCTGTCAAAAGAGCATTAAACAGAAGAGGTGTAGACAGCACAACATCCAAATGGATGTCGGAACTGCTCACCACAAGAGCAGCGGAGACAAGGACTTTTGTCTCCATTTGCACTACCAGAGGATGCCCACAGGGAGGAGTAGCATCCCCATTAATGTGGAGTCTGACGTAATCTGCCGAACTCCTGTGTGGTTTGCGAATCTAGGAATATCCTGCCAAGGATATGCCGACGATATTGTCATAACAGCCAGGGGGAAATTCGAAAACACCCTTTGTGATATTGTACAAAAGGATCTGAACTATACAAATAGCTGGTGTAGGCAAGTGGGACTTAGCATTAACCCCACTAAAACCATCTTGATAGCCTTTACTAAGAAAACCTCAAAACCATAAGACAATCGAAGATTCTTCTGGGTCAAAGTAAAACTGCGCTAAGAGTTTTAACAGTACCTGGGAGATTACTGGACAGAAGAGGAACATTTACCTAAGTTGAGGCCTGCAGATGTCCTGAAATTCCTTCGGGAAATAGGACTGAAAGAGCTACTGGTTTCAGAGACTTTCCTTAGAAACTAAGTAGAAGTAAGGGGGCACAATATATCTTTCAGGTCTCAGTGAATGTTACCCCAAAAAATACATACATACATACATACTCACCTTTAAAACTTTTTCAGATTTCTTCAAAGGATGCTCCTCATTGTCTTCACCACTCTTCCATCCAACAATATTCTTCAACTCCTCCAAAGAAATTTTAATTTTCCTCGGAGCGTACATCAAATTACCATCGGATTCCTCATCGATGCTAACGCACACCCTTAAAAACTCCACCAAAATATTCAGGGTCGATAAACACTCCCTATTATCCTTGGAAAAATTATCGGCTATCTTCGTCAAAACAAATAGAAACAAATCATTTTTCTTCAACAAACTTTCCTTGAGATGTACGAATCCATAATCGTGTTCCGTTAATAGCAACAAAGTTCTTACAATCGGTAAATACGTCACGAAAGAGTTATCGGTAGAAAGATGATCCACCATCATGGTGATATACATCGAAAGGTGTTCCTTTATAGGCATAGAATTCCCCAAGTACTCGTCCGAAGATATTTCTTTACCGGCACTTCCAGTTTGCGTAAGAGTAATTTCTGTGTCACAAAAGCTTTGTATTATACATAAAATACATTCTTGCGCTTGTATGTGACTAGTACTGGTGGAGTTTGTCTTTAAAATTTGCGCAAACGCTGGAATTAAGTTAACGTACCGCTCTTCAGTTTTTAACGTGACTGTACTATTTGTATGCATCAAATGGAGTACAGCGCACTTGATAGTATTTTGAGTAACCAAGCAAGCTAAGAAATTCAATAACTTAGCTATATGCGAATTACAAGGAGCGATTTTAGCGTTTTCTTTGGGAACTACAGCGTCGTAAACGTTATCCAACACTCCTCTAGCTATCATTATAGCAGAATACGCTGCTAAATCAGCTATTTGTACGCAAATACGTCTCAGCAAATTCAACAACTGCGGCTGCGTAGATATACAAAGTTTATTAACCATATCCTGTATGGCGCTACTATGGGGATGTAAATGAGCCGACCAAAGTTTCCTCAAGCTCATTATCCACGATATTTCTTCTTCCCTAAGATCGTCGCTCGTTTGTATCGGTAAAGGTAACGGAAGAAGTTCGGAAAATATTAAAAGCCCCGATATAAACGTATGCGGAACCGAAGTTATGTACTTGATCACTGCCCCGCACATTTGGGTCCACAAAGTTTTCGTCAGCGAGTCTTTTTCGTTGACTTGCTCGGATACCGGTTGCGAGTACACTAATAGAGTGTCTATGATCTTAGCTTTGACGTCTTGGACAGTGACATAGACAGGTGACGTGGCGGGAAAGTTATTCAACAAATTGAATGTTTGTAAAAGTATCGGTATGGCTGTTAAATCTTTGAAATTCGTATTTTGACATTGTATAACGTTGGATAGCATTTGTTTTAACAAATTTATCGATGGTTTAACCGAATTTATAATCATCCAACCTTGGTTAGCTGCTATTATCGACGAATGTATACTGGGTTGTTCGTAATAATCGCAAATTTTTTGTAAAAGTTTGGTTAGAATCGTAGTTCCATCTAGTGAGAATAATTGTAAGATAACGTGTTTATATTTCAACTCCACGTAATGAGACAAATGATTCTCCGATAAATCCTGTGTATTAGAGTAAGGACATATCCCTAAATGTTCGATTATCCTTAAGGAAGTTATAATTGGACCGAGATTGTGCGGGAAATTTTCCATGTGTTTAACTATAGTTTCTACAAAGGTGGTAATATTATCATAAGCGAGCGAAGGTAGATTTTCGAATGGTAGTAAATAGTATTTCAGTTCGGTTATTTTATTACTTTCATTTTCTTCGAATAAATCATGATAATTACTTAAATGTAATAAAAGTTTAGCGTGTTTTTCTAGAAGAGGTACGTTTGATACGACTGTAGCCGCCATGAAAATTAGATCGATTATATAACCGATAGATGGCGCGCTTTTTACTCGACTTAAGATTATTTCCGGTTTATCTTTGAAAAAAATAAAATCTAAAAATTGTAGCAAACAAAGCATGTTATCTCCCATTCCTAAAACTTGAGAACAAGCTATTTTACCATAGGGAGAAAAAGTGAGACAAAACAACGCGTGGAGGTTATCGATTATCTCTGGATGATCCCAATCGTAATTCAATTCTTTCCCTTTACTTAACAGTAGTTCGACGTGGTATAAACTTTGTAGTTTATAAGCGATTTTTAAACCCAAACTGTGAGATTTTTGTTCGACGTTGTCGTATTGAATTTCTTCTTCTGTTTTTAAAAGACACTTTAACAAAACGTTGACAGTAGTCATATTTTCGGATAAAAACTGCAACCCTTCGTTGTGGGTTAAAAGTTTCGAAATCACCTCGTAAATAGGGGTTTTTATAAGGGGTAAATTCATTGTAGTGGAATGCGTTAGCAACAATAAGAAACACTGCAATAAATTGAACATTTTAAAGTAATCCAAGAGAACGGTATCGTTATGGTCGCGAAAAACTTCAAACTGGGAAGCTACTGGAAGAAACCTTTTAGGTTGGGACAAAGAAAACGAACCTGCGCAACTATAACGTAAAATTTCACTTAAAGATTTCGTTATTAAGTTAATTTCTTCCGGGGAAATATCGTTGGAAGTATCGCGCACTTTTTTCAAAATAGAATTTAACTTATCAAGTATTTCGAAAAGATTTATCTTCTTAACAATCGAACTTAACGCGAATTTAATCCTCACCAACGGATTAGACCGAATATAGTTTATTAACTTTGTATATCCTACACTTTCCCCACCAGTTTCACTATTACCCCAAAGAAACTTCTCCACAGCGAACTTGTGATGTAAATACGTATCCAGCGATTTAAGTATCATTAATTTTATGGATAAAGCCATGAAATCTTGTTCGTAGAGGTTCAACAGTTCGTTGTGGATGTTAAATCCACTTTGCCACAAAATAGTTACGAATTCTTTGCTCGAGCAACAGTAATCGGCTAACCTAACCCCACTTTTGAGGTGTCTTATTTTGTAAGTGGGTTGCGTTTGGAGATTGGCCAGGTCGTAGTTGATGGCTATTTTTAACCAATCCAAAGTAGTGGTTACGATGCACTTGACTTGCTCTATCAGCTCCTTGTTTTCGGTTGAAACATTTTCTGTGTTTATCGAGGTGGTGTCGAGGTACATTTGAACTATTTCTTTGAATGTTTGAACTGTTCCTATGTTGCTCATTACTTTCTCGGACAAATGTACGAATTCTTCTTTAATTTCGGTGTTGAAATCTTTGAAAATGTTAGTTTCGTATTTGGTTATGCTGGATTTGAAATAATCGTCGGCTATGCTTATGGAAACTTTTAAATTTTCTTCTATATCGATGGTATTGTCTTTAATATAAAACTTTTTTTTCTTTTCATATTTAAGGATCTCGCTAACCCCCGGTATGAATAATTTGATAATATCGTCGGTGTTGGTGTAAGCCGTGTAATCGAATTCCATGTCCTGATAATGATCCGCGTCGTCAAGAATGTCTTCGTCGCTGAGAATTGGTTCGAATTCTTCGACGTCTAATTGCGGAGGTTCTTCCACGGGAGCTTCTTTAATCGGACTAGCTTTGACTTCTTCATTCACTTTTTCTTGTTCTGCATTTTCTTGGATTACGCTGATATTTTCTTCTATAGGAACTTGGGTGAGTTCTTGAACGTGAGGAGTGTGAGGTCTTTTTGGAGAATGAGAAGGTGGTGTTCTCGGTCGTTTTCGATCCTCCCTCTCTCTTTCCTCGTTTCTATTGTAATATCTTCTATAGTTGTCATCATGTTTGTATTGTCTGTCTCTGTCTCGTTCGTGTACCCTGTCGTTCCATTCGTTTTCTGTTCTTTCGGTACGATAGTCGGGTTCGTGTTCTTGCCAATTGACATCTTGGTCTCTTTCTATTTCTCGGTAATCACGTATTTGTCTGTCTTTGCTTTCTGATCGGGAGTATCGTTTTTCGCGATCCCTGCGATCGGTTTCTGGACGATTGTGATCACGCTCACTGGGCTGTTTCTGGAAAAATACTAAAATATTTTAGATTACTTTGAAAAAACAGGTCTTTGTTAACACTTCCTAATCTAACCTGTGCTAACTATAATCCATTTAATAACCAGGAGGAGTAATTTGAAAAGCCTCACTCACACAACTAAAAGTTACCAGATTAGTTACTAAAGGGTGTGTTCCCAAAAAGTAGACAACATTGGTTTTTAAATGAGGTATAGTTGCCTTAATGAAGAATTTGTTGCTGGAATAGCATATGAGATAATTACACTTCATTTCTTCATTTTAAAAGTTACTTTTGACATAGAGGTAGAGATACCTCAGAAAAAAGACAGTAAACTCACCTTTCCCCAAAATAAGACCTGGCCAAAGAGTAATTTCTAGATTTTGGCACATTGTAAATTTTAATTGACATTAAAACTCCATTATGAATTATGAAATAAAACCATTTTAATTTGTTAAAATCTACATAATATTTTAAATTAAAGTTGTGACGCGTTTCTATTTACATGGAAATAAAATAAAAAAAAGGGGAAAAAAATGTGTCTAAATATGGGATTAACTAAAGTTTATAATGAGTTAACCTGGAAACTCATTCACAACAATCCTACAGGAACCTTTCTAGGTAAAAAGGTTTAATAAGTAAGAATTGCTGATATCTATTTGGTCGTTGAGAAGATTATCTGAATATTTGTTTTTATTTTTCTCAGGGCCTTCAATTAGATAACTTCACTACTTACATTAACTCAATACATAAAAATATCAAATTTTCAGTGGAAATTGAACAAAATAAGTCTATAAATTTCCTACACCTCACAATTTCAAATATAAATAATAGACATTTTTCTATATTTCACAAACCATCACATACAGAAATTACAATTCATAATAGTTCAGTCCACCCAGTCAGTCATAAATTAGCAGCTTTCAATAGTATGATACACTTTCAGCAGTTCCATTAAATATTGACAATTACAACAAAGAACTAAATATAGTAAAACAAATAGCTGTTAATAAAAAATTACGATCCAGATTTAATTGACAATATCATAAATAAAAAAATACGAAAACATACTCTGGAACAAGTATTTCCTTCTGATAAAAACAAAAATAACCAATTTAGAAGCTTAACATACTTTGGAATACCACCCTTAAAAATCAAATCATTTTTAGAAACTTTAGACTTGAATATTTGCTTCAAAATCGATAACAATTTATCCAGTCATTAAAAACAACAAATCCAAATCTTCAAAAACTAAATAAATCATGAGTTTATAAATTAAAATATGGTAATGACAAATATAACAAAATTTAAATAGGTAAAACTTTTAAAACTAGAATTTCAGAACACAAACATAGCTATGACAAACAAAAATCAAATACCAACTTCTGAAATCCTTTATTAGCAAACCAACATTCTATCCATTCAAATTTTGAAATTTTGCATAGAGAACCGAAATCCTTCAAATTAAATCTTTTAGAAGCCTTTGAGATAAATAAAAACAAATAATCTTCTTAAGGACCAAATAGATATCAACAATTCTCCCTTATTAAACCTTTTTACCTAGAAATGTTCCTGTAGGATTGTTGTGAATGAGTTTCCAGGTAAACTTGTTAAATACCTTATTTAATCCCATATTTAGACAAATTCTTTTTCCTTTTTTATTTTATTACCTTGTACATAGATCATAATTTTATTGTTAATATCTGTAAAATTTATTCACAATATAAATTGAAAATTTTTCATTATATCTCCATTCATTTGACAAAGCTACTGTGTTATGAAACGCATCACAACTTTAAGTTTAATATAATGTAGGTAGATTTAAACAAATAAATTGTTTTATTTCATAATTTAGTATGGATCTACATCAAATAAAAGCCTCATCAATTCAATATTCAATTATTAAAACTTCAATTGCCATCATAATTTTGTAAAGTGTAAACATCAAGTATAAAAAACACTAATTTTAAATAAATATCAACCCAAGGAGTGTGTTTAGATTTAGATATAATTAATTACATACCTGGAATGGTATATCTCTATTGTGATCTCTTTCTCCTTCCCTTCGAGTAGTTTTACTATCCCAATCAGTCTCAGGGGTGTGGTGATAACTTCTGGGATCCTTAGGAACATCTGGATAGTAATCAAATTCTTGAATATATTGTTCAGGTTGGGGGAATTGCTAAAATTTTGTATTAAAATAATAATAAAAACAAAAATATTTGTATTCTACCTGGTAAGGTGCAGCTTGCTGAGCTGTATAGTCAATAGGAACTGCTGTAATGTTATCTTGCGGCCATTCAGCATCAAGTGGTGACCCAGAACATATTTGTTGAGTATCAACTATTGTTGGTTGATTGGTTAATGTGGGATTAACAACTGGTTGAATAATTTGTTCTGCTATATTTTTTGTAAGAGTTCCATATACAGCAAGTGTTATTGTTGTATACCATCCTTAAAGTTAATAGATATTTACAAAAAAAATACAGTTAGTGCTTTTTATAAATACCTCTGAGAACAAGTCCATCAGTAGGTATTTTCCTAACAACATCATTTGGGACACAGTCCAAGTTAATGCAACCGTTCTGGTCATATTTAAAACCACCTAATGTTTCAAATGTGCTAGCTCCTGTTTTTCCCAGATCATTGACAAAAAATTCAATATCAAACTGACTGGGATTAGTAGCGCCAAGTCTAACTCCTCCAGGGAAATCTGCCTGAACTCTAGCGCCAAGAGGAATAATTCTCACTTCAACAACATATACTGGTTTGGGAAATTGAACTAAATCTAGATTTATTTCCTAAAATAAAATAAAAACTCTTTATATGCTCGTTGTATCATCATAAAGCTTTACCTCCGAATTATCATGAGCGAAGGTATCGAAAAATAATAATTCTACTGGTTCAGTCATATTAACTTAATTTTCTTAGCTTCCAGTCATAGATAAGAGATTATATATTACACGGTTCGAGTAAACTTATTTTAAATCCAAAATTCACAAATTATTTATATCCCCTTCTCTATATATTCACTGATGGATGACATATGTCAGTCTTCTTCTTCCACAACCAAAAAGAAGAAGTAATATCTATTTTTCTTTTATTTTATGAATTTAAAGACATTCTCCATAATTCAATTCGTTCAATTTATTTTTAATTTTCTGCGATAGGCCAGATCAACACTAATATAATAGTTTGAATTTACCATTTGAAGCTACTTAGCTTTAGTTCTATGGTCAATAAAACGCATGGAACAATTATTAACATTTAACCTTCAACAACCACAAGGTTTTTTGTTTTATGGATGGTAAATTGTTTTAACTTTATAAAATATTGTTTACAGGATGTCACCCACTGGAAATATTTTAGTCGGTAAATATAGGGAATAACTTTTTTACAGTTAATAATAATTTACCTGTTCTAGGTGGGGGAACTGGATTTATTGGAAAATCTCTTTGCAGTCTTTTGAAACAAAAAGGGTACAGTAACACTGTGATATCTCGTATGCCGGGTATACAAAGAGTATCCTGGAATGATTTACAACAACTAGGACTTCCTAAAAACACTAGAGCTGTGGTTAATTTAGCTGGACAAAATGTTATGGACATATCCAGAAGATGGACTACTGGTTTTAAACAAAATATAATTCATTCAAGAGTTAACACTACAAAATCTCTAGCAAATTTAATAGAAAGAACGGAAGAAAACGAAAAGCCTTCCGTTTTTATTGTTATATCTGGTGTAGGAGCATATAAACCAGATAGTAGTTATGAATATACAGAAGATAGTTGTGTAAAACCCTATGATTTTTTTTCAGAACTCTGTAAAGATTGGGAAGAAGCTGCACAATTTCAAAATAGTGAAACTAAAGAAAAATGTAGATTAGTAATAATTCGCAGTGGTGTTGTTTTAGGTATATAACTAAATTTGTTGTAATTTCTATTAATTATTATGTATTATTGGGCTTGTAGGTAAAGATGGGGGAATGATCAAACAACTATATCTCCCATTCTGTTTGGGACTTGGTGGACCTGTTGGAAATGGTTCTCAGTTCTTGCCATGGATTCATATAGATGATTTAATTAATTTAATAGTTTTTGCTATTGAAAATCCTCTAGTTGAAGGTGTTTTAAATGGGGTTGCTGAAAAACCTTGTACAAATATGGATTTTACAAAAGTAATATTCAATTTTTATTATTTAAAATTTGATTATCCGTTTTTTATTTCAGGCATTTGCAAAAGCGCTTAGAAGGCCAGCTGTACTACCTGTCCCAGCTTTTGTTTTTAATGCTTTACTTGACAAAGAAAGAGCCGTTATGCTTACTGAAGGTCAGAAAGTTATTCCAAAGAAGACACTTTCTTTAGGATTTTGTTATAAGTATCCAGATATAGAAGCAGCTTGTAATGCAATTGTGAAGAACTGAACAAATAAATATACAACTTGAAAATTTATTTAAATATAAAATGTTATTTATTTTTAATATTTCTCATTCAATGTAATTGTTGAAATATATCTGTGGTATTTTAATTTGGTATTTCAACTAACCAGGAAATTGCACTTATAAAACCTTCAATTTTAATTTAATTTAGCATTTTATACAAAATAGTCTTTTATGCAATGATCATGTAATGATAGCCATTAAGACACGAGCATGTTGTGTGTATGCGAGTGTATTAATGGACATTACATGAAAGTTGCATATAATATTTTTTCTACTCCGATTGATACGAATTATGATTTCTCCAATGCATAAATTGTTTTTTACTTTTGAATTTCTTGGGAAATCAAACCACAATGTTTTTAAATTATTTTTCTACTCCCGTTTTATAATATACTTATTAAAAGACTAAAATCTGTATCATAATGAAATTCATTATGATACAGATTTTCATTATGATACAGATTTTTAAACCAATAGGAATGCGACATTCGCACAATATTTAATATAGCCATGGATACCTGGTTGACATTTCTGAAATTAATTATATTAGGTCTGTGGCCATGCAATAAAAGTGTAGCACTGAGCTATACGAATTTATTCATTTTAATTATGTTTTAATGCTTTTTGCAGTATACAAATGCAATATACATAGATATTCCCAAATTTAGTAATTTTACACGTATTTTTTCACAGATAGACCTGAATTTTTCAAAATTATATAACTCAGTGCTACACTTTTATTGCAGGCGAACAGACCTATAAAGTGACACTTAATTTGATAGCTGTCAAATAATTTTAATTTTCAAAAGTAACAATTAAACTAAATAATTATTGATTTAATAATTTTTATTAATCGGAGTAGAAAAATTATTGTATGAAACTTTCATGTAATGGCCATTAATACACTCGCATATTATATACGAAACTCGCCTGCGGCTCGTTTCGTATCCTACAATATGCTCGTGTCTTAATGGCTATCATTACATGTTCGTTGCATAAAATACTATTATTTCGACGTTTCGGTAGCGTTCCATCTACCGTTGTCAAGATGAACTAAATATTAAATAATTTTTGGTCCCTATCTGACACCTGACACAACTAAAAAAATTTGACAACTAGACTAGATTTCCCAAGAAATTCGAAAGAAAAAAATGAATAATATACCACAAGGAACATACAGAAGATACATAAATTGTTTGTTTAATTTTTCATGTTTTCTTGGATTTTTCTGGTAATATGATGTCAACTGCATTTTCGGCTCTTTCTCTAATTTTTGGAGGCGTCAGAGAAAATTCTTCGTTATCACTCTTCATTTTAACACAATTTAATTATTTAGTTTAATTAATTCCAAATATAGTTTAAGGTACTTTTGAAAATCAAAATTATTTGACAGCTGTCAAACTAAGTGTCACTTAATAGGTCTGTTCGTCTGCAATAAAAGTGTAGCACCGAGCTATATAATTTTGAAAAATTCAGGTCCTGTGAAAAATGCGTGTGATTATCTATGGTGTAAAATTGATAAATTTGGGACTATCTATGTATATTGCATTTGTATACTGCAAGAAGCATTAAAACACAATTAAAATAAATAAAATTGTATAGCTCAGTGCTATATTTTGATTGCAGGGAACAGACCTAATATAATTAATTTCAGAAATGTCAACGTAAATATTGTGCGAATGTCGCATTCCTATTGTGGCTTAAAAATCTGTATCATAATGAAAATTTGTATCGTAATGAATATTATTATGATACAGATTTTAGTTTTTCAATATGTATATTATAAAACAGGAGTAGAAAAAAATATTTATACTTTATTCATCACTAAAATATTATATACTTAAAACAGTAATACTACTATCAAATAACAAAAATAAACTTTTGTTTGATGCATAAATTCCAATAACTTCTTCATTACACAAATTAACCACTTGTTGTTGCGCTATTTTTTGTATTCTCCTGCCTGTACTTCTGTTTCTAAGTTCTGTGCTTTTAATTGTTTTATTTTGACGATAAATGAATAAATGACTAGAAGATTCACATATAACTGCATAGTTCATATCAGGCGGGCACAAAGAATACTTTCGATTCTGCTTAGAAGCCTACAAAATAGGAAATTATAAATAAATCCTACAAATGGTGAACCTTAGTTGTTTACCTGAACATATCCTAAGGCTAGTAGTGTCCCTTCATGATTGATTGAAAATGCTTCATTATTTTGTGGTTGCCATAAGCAAATATCAACATCATGGCGAATACCGAGGGCCGGTACCTGTTCTGGACTTAAATTGGCAGACATAACTGGGTGGGATCCTAAATTTATCTTGTGAGTCGTACAGTTTGTTTGTCCACACAGTCTTTCAAAAGTATACATTTTGTCATTTTCAAAATCACATTCTTCTACTTGCTGAGAATTAAATGTTGATCCAGACTGGGGTATATCCTGTTATAATAGAAATAAATCTAATAATTATCAAAAATTATTTCTTACGAAAATAAAATCAGTATATATGAAATTTACCTCAGTTTCACTAGTCAGATGTCCCAACCTTGCTTGTACCTCTTCTACTATACATGTGTCTACCACATGTTCCCCAGTATCATCATTTTTTACTAATTCTGGCCACATAAGTCCTGTTTCTCCTTTATTTAATGTTATTTCTAACACTCCTTGTACAAAAGTCCAAGTCGTTAATTCTGACTCAATTCTTTGAAATAAATCTCCCACTATCAAATTTGTTTCACCAGATTTTACTTTTATGCTAGTATTATCAGTATCTACTTTAATAATCTCTTTATTTGTATCTGGTGGTAATGGAATTTGTATTGATATATCTTCAATATTTTGTGACCATTTATACACTTTTTCCACTGGAATTATAATTTTTTCTACTACTGGTACATCTGAGTTTAATATAAATTTACACTCATTGTCACTAACTACATATATAGCTTCACAACTTTTTTCTATGTGTGCATACTGTATGCAACCTTTCGTCTTAACTTGCTTGATAGCAGTTTGACTCCATATGTCTTGTATTTTAGTAAATGATATCCAATGCAATATGGTGGAAAACCTTTCATCTTCATTTTCCTGTTTGAGACTTAATGCTAATACATGCAACTCTTCATTTTTCAAAACTGAGTCTAATATAAGGAAAGGTTCATCTTGACCTGCAACTTCATCTGAGAAACATACAGAGAAACTATCATCATCATTCCTATTACCAGTGTCTATAATGTATAAAGTACCTATCCCATCACCTACGACAGCTGTTGAAGATGAAACAAATTTCAACGAAACATTGTAATCACCCGTTTGTCTTTCTCTACTCCTTTGAAGTTGTAGAACTATTATTGGGTTTATAATTTCTCCTTGAAGTGGATCTATGTATACCTTACATATATTAAATTCTGTATCTACATAATACACAGAGTTTATCTCATCAAAAGGATCAGCTATAAGATGGTTGTGGTAACCGAACAAGTTAGCATGAAGTATAGAATACTGATGTGCATTTAAAAATACCCTATCAACTGGACTCGTAAGAGCTAATTTTTTTGTAGGTATTTCTTGAAGTGATAACTTATAACCATCAAAATTTGAATCTAAAAGTTGTCTATTAGGAAGTAATTCTATTAATTTTGGATGCATCTTGATCACAGCACTGACACAGATTATAGAGAGAACAGATGCGAAAGCTTGACAGAGAACATTAAAAAAGAGAGAGATGGGTGGACATACCCATTTAAAGGTCCATCGTCGTTTGTCGACTCCGTTCGGGCCTCTTCGCGAAACTTTTCAACAGGGTTATCAATTTGCATCATATTTCCCTCAATTCACGATTATGCGTCGAATATTTTATAAGCATTATTTTTAGTGTGATAGTTATACAGATACAAATACTCGACAACTACTTGTTTTAAATCAATTTCATTAACATTAAAAGAATTCTACAATTTAAAAGATTATAATGTATAAAAATCCTACCATAAAAATATACTTTTTTTCACAAACCATCTTTGGCAACCATGAACAATAACCGTGACGGTTTGGCTCAAAAATTAAAATACAAAACGTCAGTTTTGACACTTCAGTTTGAAGTTGTCAATCTGCGTTATTATTTGTGTTATTTGACTAATCGATTGTAGGTTGTGGTAATATTAACTGGAAATAGTGTATATTAGTATATTATTTTTATAAAATGAATAAACATCACGGGGGAGTGTATTGCTCATACATAGACTGTCCAAATAAATTTCATTCGGAAAGAAAAATAGAGAACCGGCACTGGAAATTGTTATTGTCTCCAAGTCAACATTGCAATTCGGTAAGTAATTCTGAAAATATTTTAAACTGGCAACATCGCGGCCATACCGAGTTAAAGGTCCAAGGTCATTGAAATCGGATTTGAAAATCCTTTGATGTTTTGCCGGCTTTCGTATCTGTTCTCTTCTATAATCTGTGGCACTGATTTGATAAAGTAAATATGAATATAACCTAAAAGGTTATTTAGGTTATGGGTTAAGTTCGTGGGGTTGAGTGTCTTTCTTCTCTTTTATCTAATTGGAGTACATATTGTATACGAACACGTAGGCACTTTGTTTTTGACAGTTGACTTGTAAAAAAAATAACGAATTAATTGCAAAATCAACTTTTATTGTATTTTCATCTATTAAAATACATTTCCTCGAATACAATATAAAATATATCTACGCATCTACATCGGTAAATATGTATTTCTATAAATTTCACAAACCCAACAACATATAAATTTTTGTTTTAAATAAATTCTATAGATTTAATCTTATATATTATTATAAATTGTTTTTTTTTCTCTATAAACATCCAACTTGCACATTAAAACTATAAAAAGCCACAACAACCATACCTTATCTTTTTTCATATTTTAAAACAAATTTACGAGGGTCATAACAAATTTAAACTTGCTTTTATAAACTGCACTGGAAACAAAAATTTAAGAACAATATAATATGATAAATTCAAGCTTTTATCATACCAAATATCTGAAGAGAGGCGAATAATGGTAGACCATGCGTTATTTTGTTGTTCTCGTTAACTTTTTGGCGTTGAAAAAGCATGGACGGAGTTAGGGGTAACAAATTTGGAGCACAAAATTCTGTTTTAAATATTTTTCTTTATAAAATAAGCTTATTTTATATACTTAAACAGGTTTGGCTCTAGTCATACAGTTATTTTCAAATGCAACATAAACAAATTTCTTGATTCCTATTTCCGTTATATTTTTTTTTGGTCTCCACATTTCAATCTGTTGAACGTACACAGCACATTTGATGATATTTTTATGTATAATATATTTTTTTTAATATACAAGTTTTTATACACATTAACGGGAGATTTAAGAAAAACAGAAAGTGGGAAAAATGTAAACAAAAATTAGCAATACATCAATATATATATATAGTTTAAGAAATTATCTGAAATATTGTACACTTGAATAATCAGTGGCGTCCCTAAGAAACACTTATTGGCGCGAAATAGACTTTACCTATAAACATTATTCAGATTAATTTGGAATCACCCTGTATATCCAGTGACATAGAAGTTAATTGATTGAAGTGTTTATCTATCTTGTGAAATATGGAGTGAGAAATATTTAAAATTGTAGTACAGTGCATTATCAAGAAAAGGGTAGGTAATTTTGTTTATATTTACATTTTAGATTCTGTTTTTTTTACGTCTATAGGATTCAAAAGCGTCATTGAAACATTTTAATAGGTACATACCTACAAGCTTATTGGGAATCTATAAGCGTCTACATTAGATAAACATTGATAAATTTGTGAAAGTGCGTGTAAAAGTTTTGGAAACATAACATAATTTTGTACGCAATTATTTATAACAATTAGAAATACATAATTTATATTTTTCCAAACACAAGCTGAAGAATCAGAAACAAATGGAAAAACTATCAATCATCTAGATATACGACCATTTACGACCTTAATAGAATTTCACCTGAAATGAAACCCAAAAACAATCAAGTGACAAGGCAAGGGCGGGCCTGGTTATAGTTTATTTAACTTAATAGTATTTAATAATCTCTCATTTAGAAGGAAAAAGAAGAAAAGTTTAGAGAGATGATCTTTCTGTATCTGTAAAGTAGGGAGGGCGAGTGTAGGCTCACAGCACTTAGGCCACATGTGACCCATTGTACATCCTCCCGAGGAGTTGTCCTCCTAGGTCATCGTCCATCCTATCCTTCTCAGGAAGGTGGACAGGTCACTAGGAGACATCTCACATCATGTAGATTTTCCATTCCTTAAATCTTGAATACGGGATTTCAACTGAAGTGTATAAAAAATATAAATTACACAAAACAATGTACGAATAAAAACAAAATTTTACGCACAAACTATTTACACTATTCAAATATTCATAGTATACACGGGATGTTTGAGAATCACTCAATACGCATAGACAATGTTGAAAAAATTGTGCGTTTCAAGTTGAAAGGGGTAAGTATATAGCTTGGAGGGGGTCGTAGACACATTTTTTTCTGCCAAAGTTAGCTCCACCAGCAAGGATATATTCATCATTTTTTTATAAAACAAGCAAAGATATTTGTTTGAATATTTTACAATAGTTATACAAAGCTATCAGTTTCGAAAATGACAGAAGAGATGTTCCAAAAATCTGGGAGATAATTCTTGCAGTGATGTATTCTAATTTTTCCCTAGACCAGGGAAAAAAATGACAAAAATTCAGGATTCTTAAATTCTAGTCGTGGATTTTTTTATATACAACACTTGTATTTCTCATGATTTTTGTAGCTTTGAGACTTTATTTCGTAAATATTGGTCGGTGGTTTTTCCATCTAATACCATCTATATACGGAAAGAAGCAAACGCGTTATCAATAATTGGAGAATCTAACTAATTCAGCTATTATTCGTCCTATTTGGCGCAGTCGATGGGATTCCCAACCATATATTCATTTTTATTAGAGGAGTTCAGTCTAAGGTCGGTGTGGCTAACAAAAAGTGTTTTTTTCTGACAAGAATGACAGATAAGGTCTTCCATTCAGAACAAAAGATTTTTACATGTTTTTTATCATTGCGAACATCTACTTTGCTTTATTAAAATAATGAATACACCCTCGAAACGTATATCTTGAAATATAAATAGCTTTTTAGCCACATATATCAGTGGCCAATAATACTAGGAACTCTTGGCATGTCACCATTTCATTTCTGTTATTCAGTCACTAGTTCTGTCAAATGTCAGTGGAAAAAGTAATTAGAATTATAGAGATACAGCTAACTAGAAATGCTACAAAAATCTAATGGAAAATGGACATCAACAAAACAAACAACAACAACAACAAAAATAATTATAACTGACATTTGATATAACTAGTGACTGAATAACAGAAATGAAATGGTGAGTGGTGAGCCAAGAGTTTCTAGAATTATTGGCCACCGATATAATGAGTATCCAGCAAAAAAGTCATCTTAAATTTCAGTATTTATGCTTCGGAAGTGTATTCATTTTGGTTTATGTTTGTATTGTGTCTGATTAGAATTGCTTGTTTTATTCAATTTTTCTCATTATTATATTATCTAGTTTATTAAATTATTCAAGTTATTTGATTTTATTAAAATTCTGACCAGTCTGAAGTGCAAAGAAGTTAAGAGCCGCTTTCGGGTGTAGTGCATCACGCTCCAGAAGCACTATACACCGGTGCTTTGAAGAGTACTCTTGATTTTCGTGCACCCGAACGCTCTAACCATGATCCATGATACAATGGTTTTATCTATGATTGATTATTTATTATTTTGGCCTGAGGTTTATTCAATTTCTTTTAAAAAAGTATTAAATAAAACTTTTATAAACATTAACGAAACATTTATAAAAACCGTATATAACCCACAAAAACAACATTTTGACGTTTAAGATCTTGTAACTCCTTGAAAATGGTAGGTGTATTGAAAGGGACGAGGTAGCCTAGAGTGGTCCGAGAGCGCCATACTTCAAGAACCCAAACGTGCAAGAGAAGAACCGAAGTGCTACGGAGTAGCACAGTAGTACATGATGCACCCTAAAGCGCCTAAGATGTACGAAAACTTTGTTTGCTTTGTGGAAAGAGTGGAGATACGGTACGGTACCACAAAATCAGCTGGTAAGTATCATACATATCATAAACCGATTAAATTGCAATTGCATCGAACTGCAGAAACGGATCAGCTGGGTCTCGACTACGCATACTGAAGACGTTGCAGCATCTAACCTTTAAGAGCGCGTGAAAAGTACATCACCATCCAGATTTTTTAGAAAACTCCAATAAATACCAATAGTTTAGAAGTTGTTTATGTTTTTGTATGTAAGAATTAAAAAACCCTGCTTTTGGCCCAGTGATGGGTTGAATAATTATTAAAATAAGAGGGGCGGTGGCGAATTTCCGCTCTGCCCCGGGCGGCACCACGGCACCACTGGTTTTTTCTTAAATTTTTTATTCTTAAATGATTTTCATCTAATATCGTACAGGGTGTTTTTAAAAGATGATCTCACAGTTCACGGTTACGAGTAGCTCACCTTGTAAATACGCTTGTAGAACTGTGAAAAAATCACGTATACAGATAAAACTACCAATCAACAAATTTATAAAAACAATTTACCCGGCAGATCCACCAGCAAATATTGTCACAAATTTTACTAAAACGAAAAACTAAAAAGCTTATCCAATCTTCGATACCCTAAAAATCTATAAAATCGTCGTCAAGAATACAAAGAAGAGCATGGGTTATGCATAGGTGGTATGTCGTCTTCCAGTGGTAGTACCGCTTCGTTTTTCCATTCATCCCTTATTTCTTCTACTCGCTGGAATACCCTCAACAAATTCAAGCCAGCCAAAGATGTAACATCTTTTTCAGTCCAACTGGGATCAGCTAAAAGTTCGGCTAATAAATAAGGATATTTGGATACATCTTCCAATCCGCTAGGCGTCATGTTTATACCATCATACCCTGTAAATAATGAAATGTAACAATAGCAGACTCCGTTTCACACAAGAAGAAGCCACGTGAAGTTAACAAAGTGTCTTGCGCAGAAACCAAAATTGATCTTATGTTTCTGTCGCCTCGTAACAACCTAACCTACAAACTTGAAAACGGAATGCCAATTTTACAATAGAGTTCAGTTTAAGGTCAGTGTGGCCAACAAAAAGTGTTTTTTTCTGACCAGAATGACAGTTAAAGTCTACCATTCAAAACGTAAGATTCTTGCATGTTTTTTATCATTGCGAACATCTATACTGCTTCATTAAAATAATGAATACACCCCGAAGCGTGAATCTTGAAATTTAAAATGACTTTTAAGCTGAATACACAACAAATCGAGGCCAATAATTCTAGGAACTCTTGGCATGTCGCTATTTCATATCTGTTATCTGTCACTAATTATGTCAAATGCCAGTTATATTTATTTATGTTTATATTTATTTAATTGTGTATGTCCATTTTCCATTAGAATATTTTTGTAGAAGTTCTAGTAAGTTGTATCTCTATTCTTCTAATTACTTTTTTCATTGACATCTGACATAACTAGTGACAGATAACAGAAATGAAATGGTGACATATCAAGAGTTCCTTGAATTATTGGGCCACCGATATGTTGAGTATTCAGCTAAAAAGTTATGTTAAATTTCAAGATATACACTTCGGGGGTGTATTCCTTATTTTAATAAAGCAATATAGATGTTCACAATGATAAGAAAACATGCAAAAATCTTGTTATTAATGGTTGACCTTAACTGTCATTCTTGTCAGAAAAAAACACTTTCTGTTGGCCACACTGACAGACTGAATTTCTCATGACCCTGGTTTTGAAAAGTTCGCGCATATAAGATAACTGCAACTTCACGTGGCTTCTTGTTACGTGAGTCTTCGCTATATGTGGGTGCAATTAAGACTTACCCGCTCCAATTCCGACGTGATCGATACCAGCGACTGTTCTTATATGGTTAATATGTTTAATAACGTCTTGTATAGTGGCAGTTTCGTTACAAGTAACATGGTAAGTGTAAAAATTTACCATAATTACTCCGCCGTTATGGGCTACTAATTTCAGCACGTCATCCGGGACGTTTCTGGATGAATTGCACAACGAAAAGGCGCTTGAATGGGAAAAAATGACCGGCGCTCGGGATATGTTGAGTGCCGCCTTGGCAGTGGTCATAGATGTGTGCGATAGGTCTATTATCATGCCCAGACGGTTCATTTCTTTGATGACGCTCTTCCCGAATTCCGAAAGTCCGTCTTGGGTCTTTGTGTTGGTCCCTGTTGCCCAAGGGGTATCGCATGAGTGAGTGATCGTTAAATATCTGCGAAATAATGTTTATTTTAATAAATAAAATGATTACACTGCAAGTTTGAGGTTGATGCTTCAACTGCGGTTCATAAGAGCCCATAAAAATTGAGAATTTATACGGTTTTTAGCATTTTTGATCGGTGGAACACAGCTGTACCTCGATGGGTTACAATGATACGAGGGATATCTGAAATTTTTTATCAAAAAACTTTGGACATCTTCGCTTAAAGAAGTTTTTATACATGATGATTTCCCATTGCTTATAAATATGAGGGAGAAGCATCTCCGTTAATGTGTTCCAGAAGGTTCACGAGCTTCTGTGGGATTTGAGAGACTTGGAAATATTCTACTGAGATGAAATTCATTTTTTCCACTACTAGCCATTAAGTTGACAATTATTGCTTCTTCTAGCCACCTGAGAAGTAAAATTTCTCTCTATTAGTGTTCAATCATTTTTTTCTATTATTAACCTAGGTCAATGATGGACAAATTAAAATACTTTGAGAATTCAGACATTAGTTTAAAATTCGTGCTCTACCAAAAATGACTGATGACATAAGGAGTGCGTTCGTAAAATATCGAAAACTGACAGTATATACTTGTCAGTCAGACGACAGGGTAAACGCTTCTCTGAATTACTTTTAATTTTTGTTTTATTGGCTATAACCTCATTTAAAAACCAGGAGTAATTTGAATTTAAGTTGGCAATTCTGTAGACCTATGATTGGTAAGATTCCACCCATTTTCACACAACACTTTTTAGGATTGATATCAGGCTGATAATTCAAATTTTTGTTAGTTCTGACAGATGAATATATTTAATTTTGTCATCGCATGCGCTCTTGCTATTCTATAATTTACTTCGTTTCGTTGAATCTGAACATGACAATATCTGTCTATATTGAGGTTACAAGCTATCGAAGATTTAAATTAATAAAGGTTTTGTTAGAAAATTGGTTCTTCTTTTTTATTTCATTCACTGGCATTCAGTTATTTGCTACTTAAAAACAGTCATATTAGAGTAATGTGTATGTTCTAATCTTTCAGTTTGAATACGAAACAGGAAAAAGTTTTGCATGTGACAGAATACCCGTCTGATCAATGCTTGGGTATAAAATAATCTACTAGACAGACGAGAAGTCGACTTATGACAATGCGTGGCTGATTTTTTCATCAACAAAGGCATATTTAATAGATTTGGAACACGACTGTTGACTATTTTTTCGGAACACATCCTTTAGTAACTAGTCTGGTAACTTTTAGTGATGTGAGTAAAGCTTTTCAAATTACTCCTCCTGGTTATTAAATGGACAGTAGTGGATAAAGTTGTATACATACCATGATGGTGAAGCCTTGCACAATTGAGAAAAGTAGAATTCGTTAGATGGCGCTCCGAAACGTCAATGTCATCCTAGCCACGAGTAAAACAAATCAGCTGCCGTATAAGCCCTTCGATATTTAAGTGGTTTTATTTTGCTGTTTTAGTTATTTTCAGTGTGTGTTTTGTGGAACTTTTGCTTTTTCTTTGATTGTGCCGTTAAACTAAATTTTGACTCCTAATATTTTTATTTTTGGAGTAATAGGTATGGTTGATATTTGTCAAAAATAAAACAAGTTTAGGTCTGATTTCGTTTTTTTATTTTATTTTTGATATAGTCATATCTACAAAAGTTAAAAGGAGTAATATTTTAAATCTTTAATGCCGACTTATTTTTTCTTTGTTTTTGTAACTATAGATTGGGTATACACTGACTATTCAAAGTTTTTTTCTTTTTATTAGACAATGGAAAAACACAGTTTTAAGCTTGTCACTGACACAAAATTAAACAAATAAAGTACGAATTTACGGTAACTACGTTGACTTGCATATAATACAAAAACAATGCAAGACTAATTGTTTTACTCGTTGCTACAATTACAATTTTTTCCTCCAGAGGTCTCATTGAATTCTACTCCGCCCAATATATTCCGCTGGGGGCAAAATTTTGGTGTATCTATAATATACTATTTTTGAATGTTTATTTATTGCCTAATTATTTTAACAAAAAAAAATAAACGTCCCAGGATTACGTACCAAAAACTTGGTGGACTATAGAGGGACTGAAAATAAACAAAGTGCTTCATTAACATTTCTTACGCCTTTGACGAGCTATAGGGATCGAAAGGTGGGAATTAAAAATGGCTTCTTTCGTTTATGAGCACCATAAATTCCCAGTTATTGCCGTCATAAAGAATAAGTATTTAGTTCGAATACTTAGGACACCAAAACTAAAGTACTTACCTAGCACCAAGATTATAAAAAGTCCTTAAAACGGCCAGCGAATTCCCTAAAGAATGTCCACCTTCCACGCCGATCAACGAAGCAATCCTACCTTCTTTATGAACAGTTCTGATCTCCTGCGTAGTCCTCACCAACGAAAAATGATTAGCATTAAACTCCACTAACCTCTTGATGACATCAATCTGCTCCAAAGTAACTTGAACCGCGTCAATATGTTGAGCTTTACAAGGCACATAAGCAGACCAAAATTGAGCCCCTAACAAACCCGCCCGAAGCTTGGGTATGTCCGTATGAGACCATTTACTCGTCGACCAAGGTTCTTCTCCACTTATAGCGCTCAAATTTAAATTAAACAACTTATTATGAACGAACTTTCGAAGGTTCCACGGCAGATCATTGTGGCCGTCGATCAAAGGTTGTTCTTTCAACAATTTTTTGATAACAACTAGTCGTTCTTCAGTCGTTTGTGGAGAAATGTTCGGACCTAAGGCTAGGGGTATGCCCAAGCCTGCAGTAAGAGTTGCTACTATTACGCAAATTATTATACAGATACACCAAGGGCCTTTGAAAGTGGTTTTGGAAGTGTCACTGCCCGAGCTGCACGAGCAAGATTCTAGGGAGCCGTGGTAATCGTAAGGGTGGTAGTAGTCTCTAATACCATTGTAGTATTGAGGCACGTTGAAAGATGTCTCTCGTATTGGAAGTTCACGTGCGCAATGTGGAATCTGGAATTAATAAAGATTCAATTAAAAAGCTTCTTTGTAACAGGTCACAGTATAGTAAGGATTTACACGTATTTGCAAAAGTACATCGGAAGAGGCTATACAGGCAAAAATATTTTTGATATTTTTTGAACCATTAAAAATTCAAATCTCTAAAAATATAAACTTTATCGTGAAACATCAAAAGACCTTTTTTATTGGTATTTCACTGGAGACTATAAAAAAAAATTTGTCAGCTTGAAAAATAACAATTCCTTGCTTAAACAATTTCGGTTTTCGGTTGTCATCGGATTGTCCCATGGCAGCTTGCATTTATATCATTATTAGGACAATTTGAAGAAGATCGCTTACAAAAATTGAAGCGGAATAGTTTTCGGTATGTATGTATGTATGTTTTTTTGGGGTAACATTTACTGAGATTTGAAAGATCTATTGTGCCCCCTTACTACTACTAGTTTCTGAGGAGAGTCTCTGAAACTAGTAGCTCCTTTAGTTCTATTTCCCTAGGAATTTTAGGACATCTGCAGGTTTCCACTTAGGTTAATATTCCTCTTCTATCCAGTAATCTCCCAGATACTGTGCTCTAGGATTCTGGAGTGCTGTGCAGTTGCAAAGTATGTGGATGGAGGTTTCTTCTTTCATGCCACAATATCTGCATTCTTCTTCTTCCACTATTTTGAGCTTTTTCAGGTGCCTATTCAGGTGACAATGTCCAGTTAGGATCCCTATTAAAACTCTTAGTGCAGTTTTAATTTGACTTATGCATTCATTTGATCTCCCCCAGAATAATACTAGATGTTTCCTATGGTCAGATCTTCTCTTTCTTTCGGCTTCACCTATTTGTTCCAATATTACATTGGGGATGATTCCGTAAAAGGGTTCAGGTCCCCAGGAAGGTATTTTAGTCCCCCTCTTCGATAGTTCATCTGCTACTTCATTTCCTTTTATTCCAGTATGTCCTGGAATCTATAGTAAGGTAACTATATATTGTTCTCGCCTAATTCATTTAGTTTGTCTAGGCATTCCCACACCATTTTGGAACTGATTACATAAAGGCTCAGTGCTTTAATGGCTGCTTGACTATCTGTCATTATGATAATCCTTTGTCCTCTGTTTCCTTCATTAATATTGAGCTGGGCGCACTTATCGCGTGGATTTCCGCTTCAAAGATACTTGGGGTTTTCCCACACTTTGGGAGTGTTTGGTTCCTGACCCGAACCCTCCTATCCCAGTTCCTCCTATTGCTTTTGAGCCGTCTGTGTACCATTGAATGGCATTCTTTCCAAGTCTGGTAATGGTATTTGGTTTCCATTCCTTCTTCTTGCTTAATTCTGTAACGAATTTCTCCGAAAAGTTACTTGGTTGCCCCATGGCAACATGCATTTATATCATCAGTAGGACAATTTGAAGAGGATCGCATAAAAAAATTGAGGTGGAATAGTTTTCGGTACTCATGCGCTGATTCCTCCTAGACTAAGTGAAGCAGCACTGAATTCTTCAGTATGTCAAACACTGACCACAGATCTCCTACTGGTGATTTGTGTTATTGTTTACATTCAAGCTTGTATTATACATATTGCGAAAAAGCTTATCGAACCATGCAATTTACACAAGTACGACAAGGAAAATATTAGAAAAACAGCTTAAAAGAGAGAGAAAGAATAATTGTGGGTGGTGGTCACCTTCTTGAAATTACCACCTCTACAATTCCAGAACAGTCGGGAATAATCGCATTACTCTGTTATGGAATTTCCTAGAAAGGTCGCATTTGCAAAAATTTATAGCTCACTTCTGAATCTCTGAGTACCTACGTAACAATATTGTAAAAAAAATTTAAAATCAGACCTCGATTGAAAATATACAGCTGGAAAGTTTGAAATTGATTAATTTTGTAATAAAATGGACGTTTCAAAATATTCTCGTTATTTGGCATATGCTTGATTAGCACCATAGTAGAATATTTATACGCTGTGACATTTTTTTTCACGCTTTTCAACTTCTTTTAACTGTTGCAATAAACATGTTTCACGCACTGAAAGAAGTTTAATATCAAATTAAAATTAAGTGGCATGGAAAAATCAATTAATAAGGCTCAGCAATGCATTATTTTTTTGCTATTTTAACTGCCCCACGGTGTTTTGGCAGTCCAATATTCACAAAAAAAGTTCACATAACAAATTTAACAGCTATAACTGATACTTACATTTACAAAATGGACAAACATTTTTAAATATTACATCAATGTACCAAATGATCAAATAAGAATTGCCATATCTTGTATATCACGCCAATTTACCAAGATATTCTTTGTAATATATTGAATGCTAACTTGCTTTTGAGTTTTTTTTGTTTGTAAGTTGATAAGTTTAAGGCAAGCTGTTTTCTTGTATTTTCAAAGATCTTACATCAGATAAAGTTTCGTTTCAGTTTAGACCCTCCTCCACTATATTATGTTATAATGTGTGAAGCAAGGGCAGCTCTAAACTGACTGGAAAGGGCATCGGACCATGACGTGGTTCAAGGAGAGGACACACAGAAGTAATGCATATGGATGACGAAATCCACACAGACCATATGACCACCAGATATATCTTTCGCAAGAGCCTCGAGATTGTCATCAAAGATCGGAAGGAGCTTGAGGAAGAGAACGCATCACCACTCAGTAGAGCGAATGAACTGATCTGGTCAGAAGGATCAAAGAATGAGCTCGGCACCGGAGCGGGCATATACAGCAAGTCGAGCAAATACTAAGGAATCGTCTCACTAGGAAAATATTCCTCGGTATTTCAAGCAGAGGTCCATGCAATACTTTAATGTGCAAGGGCAAATATCATAAGAGTCTACACTAATAGGCAGATCAAAATCTACAGCGACATTCAAGCTGCCCTTAAAGCACTTGAGAGTTCTAAGGTAACATCTTAGCTGGTATGGGAATGCGGCGAAGTACTCAGAAGATTGGTGACTCGGAACAGTGTATCACTGCATGGAGTGGGTCTATGGTCACAAAGGAATCGCTGGCAATGAAAAAACTGACGAACTGCAAGAGCAGAATCGTCAACAATGTTAAACAGACCCGAACCAACTCTGGGCATTCCCAGATGCTCAGCTAGGTCATGGTTAAAAAGGTGGGTAAAAGAGCAACACAATAAACACTGGAAGAATACGCCCAAGTAAAAGAAATTCATAAAAGAACCATTAGAAAGAACTGCTCTCAATGAGCAGGAACAAACTACGCACCATAACGGGGTTACTTACGGAACACTTTCTCACAATTGAGCACCTGAACAATATAGAGCTGTATAACGGAAACCTTACATGCAGATGATGCAAAAAGGACACCGAAACAGCTCTGCATATACTGTGCAACTGTGAGATGCTGGACCACAGGAGGCAGAAACTAACTGTATGGAAGATCCCAAATGACTCCAGAAGACTTCTACAACCAACCATCAAAGAACCTGTATGAGCTAAAACAGGGAAAGTATTGGCTGAATAGGCTGTAGACAGAACATTAAGGAGGATCCACAATAAGCCCAAGAGAGGCGAAGGGACGGCTCCTAAAAAAAATGGTAGGAAGGTGGTGTTGCGATCTTGTATGGATCAAACTGTAGAAAGTAATGAATAACATTGAAATGAATGAAAAAGCAAAAAATGTACATAACTCTTATAATTCGCTCAGTTACACTCAGCGACGAAAGCCAATAAATTTAACGATTTTTTTTATTAATTCAATTTCCCCATAAACTCGACCATAACGAATCCACAATGAACCTTTTCCCTCCGACATAACAACACACCAACACTATAGGAAGACATTTCGAACAATTTACGCAGATAGCGAAATGTCATTTCGTTTTCCGGCAGTGAAATTCTAAGCGGTAATTCATCGAAATAATGTTCGTCATTATCTGATATCGAGTCATTTCTCTAAACGATGATTGGTTGTTAGTCGTATTCGCTACAATTTACATATTATTATATTTAGGACAATCGTCGTAAAACATTGTTATGGCTTCTGTTGATTTCAATGGAGAATCGTTGTTTAATAAGATTAAATGGGGTGTTTTACTATTCATGTTGAGTTTTAGTTTAATATTAAAGTTCAATTAAAAAGATTTGTTGATATACACGGTGTCCTAGAAGTTCGTACCAAAAACATGGGAGGTGATAGAAAGACTAAAAATAATGATGGTATTTCATATAAAATTTTTTCTGTACGCCCTTCGTTAACGAACTACAGGGCTCTAAAGTTAGGAATGAAAAATGGTTTTTTATTTACTATTATTGAATGGCTGATTGGAAATTAGTGATATTTTAACCGTTAATAAACACCATAATTGTATACTTTTTTGGTTATTATTTTTTTAGTATTCTATTTCAACTGTTAACATTGATCCTTTTTGATCTTTTGACAAGTACATTTCTTTATTACAGCCTGATGATGGTAATTTTGTACCGAAACTAGTTGCTTAATCTTAATGGTTTGTCCTTTAGTGGACAATATTAAAATTGTGGTTCGGACTTAGAGTTTCATTTATCTCTTTTGTTTGGATTGCGGCCACATTTGAGAAATGGATGATCTCTTGGATTATTTTTTTTAGCTGAAACCAGTTTAAGAAAAAATTTTTGGTTTTTTCATTATGAAGACTCGAAAATAACTGAAACTGGTTACCTATATGAAACCAGTTTCAAAATAAAATTTGTTTTTTCAGTAAGTATGTAGCACAAACACAAAATCACAAAATTTTTTTTCGGAAATGCATCATTTTCCCGACTTTAGAATAACTGAAACCAGTTACATGAAAACTTTTTTATGCCTTATATTTCAAACACTTTCCTAAACATAACTACGCAAAAGAACTTCTTCGGAAATATGTGACCAGATGTTATTTGTACAGATGGTTGTGCCTTGCAGATAAATGAAAACTTCCTTTTCCCAAATTTCGATTCGTCAATCTAAAAATAAGAATTTCTCTTATTCAATTTGTTGATGTGTTATTAAAATATAAACCTAAAAATATAAAGTTAAGTTTAATCCTCTTCCCGACCTTTAACATAGATCAATGAATAATATCTATTCCTATCAGCTTAATATCGCTTAAAATCTCAAGACACAAACCTGCACTATGATTCCTGGCCCTCCAGTTTTCGGAAGAGATGCCTGCTTTGAAGTAAAAGCACATCTCCCGATAATACTTGAACGTTTTTGTACATGCCTTTTTAAAGAGTCGCCGATTAAAGTTCGATTCAATCTAAATCTACAATATATTTTATCAAGAAATGAAAATGGTATATTTCCGCAAGAAGTTTTTTGCGTGTTTGTGTTTAGAAAATTGTCCAACATGTAAAACAGAAACGTATTTTCTTGTAACTGGTTTCAGCTATTCTAGTCGGAAGAATGAAAATTATGCATTTCCGCAAAAAAAAATCGAGTCTTTCTGTTTGAAAAATATTCCTAATTGTAAATAAACAAATATTTCTAACATAACTGGTTTCAGCTAAAGGAAAGTTGGTCCTACTTTTTGGCGTGATATACAAGTCTATCACATACTTTGTGGACTCAGGTACCGACTAAGTTAAATGGTGGATGCGCTATTTTTGGCAATTAAAACTTTTTTCAGTTATAAATGCAACACACCTATTTGCGCATTCACATTTATTTTGAATGTACGATTACAGGAAGCATCCTGTATTATTAGTAAATTATTAATAAATAGGTACAGATACATTCATAAAAATAAACTTTTACTATGTTTAACAATAAAAAACGAACATTACTTTATTAAAAGTAAAAATACCAACAAAATCTAGAATAATGAACTAAAGTAATGTTAGACCAAAACCTTCCCGTGGAATTGCTAAATGTCTCACTAAGGAGAGCATCCACAAATAGATAAACACCCAGAGGTTGCGCTGGTGCTGGTAGTATGAGACCCCAAGACAAAGGTACGCTGAATTATTCCTTGAAAGCCCTTCGGCCAAACTGTCACACGACCTACTATGTCAAAGTAGATAGTCAAGCAGATAGTCAAGCAGCCATCAAAGCACTGAACTCTTGCGTAATCAGTTCTAAAATGGTTTGGGAATGCCTAGACAAACTAAATGAATTAGGCGAGAACAATATAGTTACCTTACTATGGGTTCCAGGACACACTGGAATAGAAGGAAATGAAATAGCAGATGAACTAGCAAATAGGGAATCTGAAACACCCTTCTGGGGACCTGAACCTTTTTGCGGAATCAGCTCCAATGTTATACTGGAAGAAATAGGTGAAGCCGAAAGAAAGAGAAGATCTGACCATTGGAAAGATCTAGTAGGGCTTAGACAATCAAAGATTCTCCTGCGTGACTACAACCTATGGAGATCAAATGAATGCATAAGTCAAAGCAAGACTGCGCTAAGAGTTTTAACAGGGATCCTAACGGGACATTGTCGCCTGAATGGGCACCTGAAAAAGCTCAAATCAGTGGAGGAAGAAGAATGCAGATACTGTGACATGGAAGAAGAAACCTCTATCCACATACTTTCCAACTGCACAGCACTCCAGAATCTTAGAGCACAGTACCTGGGAGATTACTGGATAGAAGAGGAACATTTACCTAAGTTGAAGCCTGCAGATATCCTAAAATTCCTCCGGGAAATAGGACTAAAGGAGCTACTAATTTCAGAGACTTTCCCCAGAAACTAAGTAGAAGTAAGGGGGCACAATAGATCTTTTAGGTTTCAGTGAATGTTACCCCAAATATACATACATACATGTCAAAGTAGAAAAACGACGAGAATGATGGCGGGAATTCTGACTTGACATTGTAGGCTGAGGAAACATATGCAAACAATTGGCCTAGCAGATGACAGCCTATGTAGGCTCTGCCAAGAAGAAGACGCAAGAGTGCGGTTTCACATGCTCGGAGAAGAAGAACCAAGGTTAGAGAGCTACGCAAGAGATGCGGTATCAAGGCTAATAAGTCTAATGAGAAGAACGAAGCTAGATATCGGGCTCTAAATATAGGGTGGACCGCAATAGATCTGCAAAGGTTTCAGTGGGATAGGACAAAGAGCCTCCCCAATACTAATCCAATTTAATGAGACTGGAAAAAATTAATTACCCTTCTCATGAGAAACTTATGGAAATCCCTAAGTGAACGACACATATTTCCAATTTAATTTCCAAAAGATGAGACGTACGGAATTTTTATTACTGTAAGGTTTTATTCAAAGTGGATTACGAAAAAGGATGAGGAAAATTCTTTCTTGATGGCTTTTAGCGGAGTTCAGTGCATGTTGCAGAGAATACGAGTCGTATTGGATATGAAATATGTGTGTTGTGTTAAGTGGATATGTAGAACAGCAGAAATTATTCTGAGACGTTTTTAAAGACGTGTATTTATTCTTCGAAAAGTGACACGTTATATTCTACTAACATCTAAATTGGAAACGATTTTCACTCATATTTTGAATTGTTGAAAAGTATTTGATATAAAATTCAACTCACTATTTTGATACTCTATTGAATAGGCTCCCACACACGAAGCGATATTTTGCGCGACGTGGTATGTGACAGACAGCGTCTGTTTAATTTGGCATATTGGGAACGCACGTTAGTGCTGAACAACGGATCTGGTCGGTGAAATACGTCATCGGCGAAGGAACAGGTCGCTACAAGTACTTGCAACAAACGAAAGAAACCAGTCGTTTAGCGCGTCTGTTGGATTAAATTTTGGGGTGCAATGGAGTGGACAAAAGATATAGTAAAAGAGTTTATAGACTTATATAGAGAACGGACATGTTTGTGGAATATTAAAGACCCAGATTATATAAATAAGAAATATGACTATATTTTCCTCGTTCTGAAATCCATTTTTTGACCCATTCTGTTCTTTTCTTCCTTCTATCATCCTTTTGACAGATTTTTGAAATACATACGACTAGATCGTTTCGTCTATGGGCAGCTATTGGCTTATTTGTGTATTGCACCACGACGACAAATTATATTAAAAGGATATTATTGTGGACAAATTTCTGGTCTATAGCTCAACAAATCAGATCCACCGTATTCTCCAGATGTAGTAACGGTCGTTCTTTTTCTCCTTCGGAAACTCCTATTCGATGCAACTGTTTTAAAGGCGGATAAAATACATTAACACAAGATAAATCGGCGTGAAGTGTATACTGAAGTCGATTCCTAAAAATATTTTTAATAAATTCGTATAAACCACGAAGTCATTCTAAGAATCAAGAACCAACTTTTCAAACTCCAGTCCGATAATAGGAATATATCTTTCTTATGGGTACCATCACGTAACGGTTTAAAGGGTAACGAAGACGCCGATATCTCAGCTCAAGAGTCAGTCAGCAACAGTCATACCCCAAAAATGGAGCTGATACCACACCAAGACCACAAAGTAACTGTCAGGAGTTTTGTTGTAGATGAGTGGTAACATAAATGGAACCTTCAGATCCATAACAAAATGCATGAAGTAGTGAAAAACATCAGAGAAGCTACTTCCCTACCAATTTCAAGAGCTGAACAAATTAAAGCTACCCGATTAAGGATTGGACACACAGCCATGTGTATGTGTATGAGTGTATCTGGGGTATCATTCACTTAGAACTAAAAGATCTATTGTGCCCCCTTACTTCTACTTAGTTTCTGAGGAGAGTCTCTGAAACTAGTAGCTCCTTTAGTCCTATTTACCGGAGGATTTTCATGATATCTGCAGGCTTCAACTTAGGTAAATGTTCCTCTTCTATCCAGTAATCTCCCAGGTACTGTGCTCTAGGTTTCTGGAGTACTGTGCAGTTGGAAAGAATGTGGTTGGAGGTTTCTTCTTCCATGCCACAATATCTGCAATCTTCTTCCTCCACTATTTTGAGTTTTTTCAGGTTCCCATTCAGGCGACGATGTCCCGTCAGGATCCCTGTAAAAACTTATGCATTCATTTGATCTCAACAGGTTGTAGTCATCCAGAAGAATCTTTGATTGTCTAAGCCCTACTAGATCTTTCCACACAGCCTTAACGCACAAATTCATATTAAATAGAGAAGACCCACCTCAATGTGCCCAATGTAATGAAAATATGTCCATTAAATAAATTATCCTAGAATGTCCCCAGTTTGCAAACCAACGAAGACAGCATAGGATCCCCACCTCCTAGCAGTTAGCTCTATGAGACCAAATCAACGATTCCTTGAATTTTCTCAAAGCCATCAATATGTACAATTTGTAATCAATGTAACTCTATTGTAAATACTGAACTGCCAATAACCCTAGTGGTTGACGCAGTAGGTTGAATAAAAAAAAATTCGGATGACTACTACATATTTTGTGTTCGTTACTTTTTCGACACACAGTAGTGTATTAATTAAACAAGTCTACCTTTATAAAGAAAGTAATAAAATCCATCCAAATAAAGATAAAACTTTTAGTTTTATACCTTACGCCGTTTATTAAATTCAGCCGGAATGTGTTTAACAAACTAAGGAGCATTCTTAGGCCTCGTATAGTTTATAGCCCGCCTTCTTGATACCTTTTCGTATAAAATCGTAAATGGAAATTTTCGACGAACATTTTATGGCTTACATTGGAAGTTTCCTTTTCATTAAACCAGAAAAAAAAACGCGTTAGGCTGTTGTCCTTTTTATACGCGAGGTTATTTTGTAGACCCTTCTAGAACTCGTTGTTTATATTGTGATACCACTTTAGCTTTTTTCGAATTTTTATGAAGTCCAAAATCGTTTTTATCGATACTTGTCTTTCTATTCTTCCCGGGCTATAGGCCCTGAAGCTGGCGGTCGGATAACATATACCTTGTACTGATGAGGCGCAAATACGCCGAAACCGGTCTACAACTTATGTTGTCACTTCTTATTTCAAACCAGAATGGTTGGTCTAAGTATCTTGTAGATATGCCAACCCCGTTTGACTTTGAAGTGTAATCCAATATCCGTCGGGGCCTATAGCCCGGGAAGTAGTTGTTTCTTCTTACTTGAACGGTCAATGTATTTGAAAAATATTTTACAAAAACTTATAAAGCGATGGAATAATTGATATTCTGTGATATCTATTGGTAACTCGCTTTATTAAATATGATAATTTACAGTTTACTGTAATAATACTTTAAATTATTATGATACTATCCTTAGCGTGGGTAATTTATTGTTAAAAATTTCTCATTCTAACATTGGTAACCAACTTTTTAACTCGAAATGGTTCATTAAATCTTCACCATAACCGTTTTATATGTATTAAGAAGGAATATTTTACTTTTAGAAGTTTAAATTGAGACTATATTAGAATTTTGAAAGAGTTCTAAAATAGTTTTTATCGACACTCACCTAATTTTGAATGCAATTGACCACATTTTTGCCATAAACAGAGTTACAATCTCAATCTCACAAAAATATTTCTCTGCTCCGAGCCATCAAAAAGTTTTTTAAGAGATATATTCTACTAAGCAAATAAGGTATATATTTGAAATTTGCGTAAAAATTTTTATTTGGAAGGTTTATTCACTGCTTTCAATGGGGAAATTTTAATAGTATATTATAAAGCAAGATGGCAAACAATATTTTCATTGACCGAGCAACAAAAGGGTCTTTACCCAGAGCGAAATAAGGTGCGATGCTTATAAATGTCTTCACCACTATGGTTTATATACAATTTTTTCCACTACTAACCTTATTTAATTTAATTTAATTAGAAATTAGTATTATTTCAGCCGTTAATAAACACCATAATTGCACACTTTTTGGCGTGTTATACAAGTCTACAACATAATATGTGAACTCAGGAACTAAGTTAAATAGTGGATGCGCTATTTTTGGCAATTAAAACTTTTTTCAGTTATAAATGCAACAATTGGCTTTTGTGAACATTTTTAGAGATATCAAGTCCTCTTGTGACATCTCGATAACCTTAGTGAATTATTAATAAATCGGTACAGTCTACATGTATAAAAATAAACATTTACTTTGTTTAACCATAGAAAAATTCATTGAAAGCGAACAATAAAAGTCTTAGAAGATTGAAGAAATGTGTGGATGATAGAGGAGACCATATTGAACATTTGTTGTAATTTTTTTTAAATGTTGTGACTTTTTTAATGACGTTAATCACTTAGTTACTCGTTTTTTCAATCTGTTAATGTAATGTAGTTCATTTTTCAGGGTTTTGTTGCTATTTTTACTTTTATTGCCTCGTCACAGCAAGACTAGCCTAGGTACCAACTTTTCTCTTTCTGCTGGACATTTCCGAGAATATTTTTTTCCGTAAACTGTAAATAATATGGACTGTAACAGCAATTTAAAACTACATAATACTATAAAATAATTATTATAATTATTTTATAAATGAATTTGGTTCTTTTCCTTTTTTCTTATTAAAAACCTTTTTTCTATCGAAAAATCACTCAACGGTTAAAGACAATCTCCTGAAGTCCTGAGTATACACAATTATGTTGCACAAGTAAATACAAACTCAAAAAGCATCTAAATTCAAGCATTATGTTTTTGCCCAGCTGTATGCCGTAGAGCACAGATCGTATTGTTTAAGTCCATGAAATGTGTGTTCTTGTTTTGTTGCCGTTGGTGACATTCAGACGAATTCAATTTGTAGCTTCAAGGAATCTATTTCACAGCTGTTGTCGATCGTTTGTAATTTCTACAGCATATTCCTTTTCCCTTCATGTGGAATACAAATTATTTGATATTTTTTCCAGAAGGGGAAGGAAATAAATATACATTTATATAGATAGACATAAATATCAAATCGTTTAATATTTTGTTGAGAAATGGTAGGAAATATACCTAGATTTACCAAAATTATCAACCTAACTTATATAAACCAAATAAAACTTAGTAATAAAGTAAATATTGTCGATAAAAGTGAAACAAAGTAGGCTTGTAGCGTCAGATTACGATATCGTGCTGGCCATTCCCTCCATCCGCGCCTCCTTGCGTTATTTATTTCAACTTTGAACTGAAACTTTGGCGTTGAGATAACAAAACATGACAGTTGATTTTGATAATGTAGACAGGTGTCAACTAAGTTATTAAATGCAAGCCTCCTATTGAAAAAAAGGGAATAGTATATACTTTTAAATAATACACGTTTCCTAGCTTCTTTGGTGTCATTTGATATACCAGATTTAAATTAAAAGTGTTGATAAGAATTGTATCTTTATCGTTTTTTTTGCCTTATAACAAGGATTCAAATGAGTGACAGATTTAAAATGAAAAACCTTTAGTTTAACCTTGTTACAGTCCTGGTGGCACTTGCTTTTGAAAAACAATATGGAAATTGTGGCTGAAACTTTTTTAGGACATTAAAATGTAGAATGGAAAACATTTTATTTTTGCATAAAAAGGCTCGTGGCTGTCTTTTTTTTATTTTAAAAGCGTTGTTAATAAATTCTATAACAGAAAAGTTTTTTACATGGTGGGACTAACGGGACGGAGGCCATAAGCGAAACGGTGAAAATTATGAACTGTTTGTCACTTCAGTAGTTTGCACATTCATATAAGCTACATTTTAAAATTATTTTGAAATATACAGGATGTTCCAATAAAGTGTGGCGTATCAAAGTTATATTTTTTCTTATAGAACACCCTATATTTTATTGCATTTTCTGATTTCCCCTGCAATTTAAAAATGGTATGTTTTGAAAAGAAAGATGAGTGGACATTTTTTTATAAGTCGTTCAGTTACAGTTACAGATGTTAAATTTATCAGAGAAGATGAAATTATGTCAATTACCACATCAGGAATATTTAAAAATTTGTCAGCCTCATCTTATATGCCACAGAAAGTTAATACGTAAGTGATCACTTGAAGCAAGCGATCAAGTTGAAGTTGAAATAAAAAATTAAGAAATATAAGTGATAATAATTGGCAATGGTGACAGATCACGAAATTAGATGTAAAAGTATGTATTTATTCAATAATAAATATCCAGTGATTTTAAAAATAAAATTCGAGAAACTGGTACGGTCCAAAAAAAAACAATAATAATAGTCATTTATGCAACAAGTGCAAAAAGTTGGAGTTTTTTTGCACGCGACATGAAATTGGACAACACGTCGAGTGCAAAAAACACGTTTTGTACGAGTTGCATACAATATTTTTTCTACATTCATGCAAAAACTGGAAAATTTTATATAATATGTTAGGAACTTAAGCCGTTCTTCTTTTTTTTTGTATCTTTATGGCCTCCACCTTGTCAGTACTTTATCATAGCTGGTTTTCACTTTGACCATTTAAATTTTAAATACTCAAAGATATACATATATTATTATGTATATCTTTGATATATAATATATCAATAATATAATATGTATACATATATTATTGTTGTATTAGAGCAGGATCAGACGTTTGCTCTGGATTTTTATTTTATTTAAATGTTTATGTTTGTCATAAATCATCACAAAACTGACACAAGAATTACAGATGAGTGCAACAAAAATTTTGTTGCACAAGTGCAAAAAAGAACCACTTTTTCCATTAAATGTGTTTAACAAAAGTGTTGTTTTTTGCATGAATGTAGAAAAATGATATTTCGCGTGAAACCGCAAGCAAAAATTTTTATTGTTAATATTAATAGAAATTATTAAAAATGGTTGAAAAAATTGATTAATTAATTCTAAATTTTTATACATTCTATAAATAAAAGAATACTGAAAAAACATTTTTACTTTAAATTTTTGATTTTATTTTAAGAATAACAAACTTTTCTTGGTTGAAATAACCATGGATGTATAAAATATATCTATTAATAATAACTTTATATTCTGCAAATTATACTATCTAAATTCCAACCAAATTTCAACAATAAACAACAAAACCATAATTTTTTTTAATAAAAAAAACTCACCTGGTAATCTAGGACGTTTCCGTACCCCATGTGGTTGCAAGGACACGGACAGTTCTGTATGTGTTGTCTTAGCTCCGGGTCGAGGGTAGAGAGCCACGATTGAGGGCGCCCTCCTCCGGTGACGGTAACCATCGAGGACTAGCATTTTACAGCCGCCAACGCTGCATTGATCACCTTGTGCCACCTGCACCCCGACTGATGTGCTCTGTGCTCTGTTGCCCTGCCAGCGAGTATTCCCGTTGTCAGCGCCCGGCTATCGCTCTTCATTTCATCCCGTTCGTTCGTCCCTTTTTAGGCCAATCCTTGGGATATATTCCATGATTTAAAAAAATTCGATACAGTTTCGCTTAAAGCCAATATCTGTATCGATTATTATATCGAGAAACAAAATATACAGCAGTAAGGTTATAAAGTCCCGAGGGATTTACCGCACTAAGCGAATCATAGAGCTCCATTGGAACGGTTATAATAGAGGAGATCAGTCTAAGCTCAGTGTGGCCAACACAAAGTGGTTTTTTCGGGCAAGAATGACAGTTAAGGTCTACTATTGCAATTTCCATCGTTTCAAATTGTCTTGTACATTTTTTCCTATCTTTAGTGATTTTCATCGCTTATATTTGGTCTGTCTGTTAAGCTGCTTTCTGCTGGTCTCCAGCTGCTCGCCCTTTGAATTCCTGCTTTATGTAGTTCACAATATCTCCCTCGACAGTATCTTTTAATTCCAAATCCATTAGTGGTGTAAACTCATTGTCTTGATCCTTTTTTAGCCATCATCATCATTTTTCTAAGAACTTTTCAAAATCACATAGTCTTTCTTTGACCTTTTTAGGCATATTCATTAAATATAGGTTGCATGGAGGCTTGGTTAGTTAGCAGCTTCTTGTAACGAACCTGCCTGCAAACGTTCTAAGATTTCTTCGCTTTTTTCGATCATAGTCAACTTTAAACTAGAATGGAATTGTATAGGTGCCTTTAACACACTTGGAGATCATTACAAGGTCATGGTATACTGGATAAGGAGACGAGAGTCAAAGGGGCAACATGCTGAGGAGTGAAATGACCAGATAAGGCTTAGATAAGGTTATTTGCAATGTTGACATATATATCTAACCTTAAATTTGATAAATAAAATCATCAGGGTGGTATTCAGCCTAATTCTATGAGGCTATGAAGTAAATAATTATCTAGAGGCTATGAAATAAATAATTATCAGCTTCTTTTTCTTACTGAAAATAACCGTGTATTTGAGCATCATTTTGTATTATTTAAATAAATATAACAATAAGATTAATATTCACTTTTCATGAATAATAAAATTGACTGTAAACATCAAAGTATATACAAGCTTGACGAGAACTTTCAGTGAGACAGAAAAAAACGCATTGCCGCTACGAATGGTACGTCTACACCCTTTTTTGAATGATGTAATTTCTCCTGATTGATAGGTCATGCATGCGCGTAATCTAAACCTCAACTTATCACATTTTTCAAGTCAAAGATTTGGGTTAACGTTTGTAATACATTTAAGCGGTTCATTATTGTTATATTTTGATAAGAATTAATCACAGACCTGCCTTTTTTCCATTTCTTCCATCGTAATGTGTTAAAAGGACATTAACAATCGACGACGCGCACCAAAAAGGTTATTATATGCACACCATAAGATTTTTTTCCAGTTTTTTCTATGATTTTACGTTGAAATCGCTCATAACCAATGCCCACTATGATACACAAAACGCCCAACTGATTTACTTATATTTTAAATCCAACGCATTGTAATCGCGCTCTCTACTAGATCCCATTCCTTGTAAACTATATAATACTATTGAAATTTTATGACATAACATTTTTCAAAGATAGTTGACATAATATCGATACCATAACATATAATTTAACAAATTCACAGATTTCAAAACTTACTATGGTCTAAGCGCCTTAGGAATAAGCCTAATTCTTGATAGGATTCAAATAAATGAAAAAGCGTCTTCAATCTGGCCTATCGGCTCTTTCCTCTGTCGCTTTCCGCTTTCATGAAACTGTGGAGAGGGTAGCTAGAGAGAAAGAGGGAATGCCTGGAGATGGCTATATCAAGGTGGACGTTAATAAAAGTCACATGATACCTATCTATACTTAAACATTTTACATCTGAAATACATTAAATATTTATTCGATAATAAATATTTGTATAATATTGAAGAGGCAATTCTGTATAGATTAAAACGTCTGTCATGAAGTTTTGAAATGATTTTGCTTGTATCTATCAAGTTTATTTGTCTTTCGCATTAAAATTATTACATAGGTTAATTATTAAAAATAAATCAACTAATATTAATGTCAATTTAAATGCAGCGACCTCGACGTCTGCCGATTTCTTTTGACCGTGTTTTTTGTCGCCTTGGTAACGGCTTGTTTGCTCCCCATTCCAAGTTGTAAGCATGTGAACGGCGCAACTGTCCTTGTTCCGATCAGGTGTGACACGGATATAAATTCGCCGAGGATAATGTAATCAATTTCCCTGAGATTTTTTAGAAAAAAAAAAGGAAAATAAAAAACTTTTCTTTATGCAATCGTCGAAGTGTTTTATTACTGCGCAGGTAGACGTGGCTTAAAATCCATTTAGAGAAATTAATTATTCGTGTCCGAAATAAAAACATACAATTTCATACTAGCTTAAATATGTATGTATGTATTTTTGGGATAACATTCACTGAGACCCTTACTTCTACTTTGTTTCTTGTGGAGAGTCTCTGAAACTAGTTGCTCCTTTAGTCCTATTTCCCGAAGTAATTTTAGGACATCTGCAGGCTTCAAGGTAAATGTTCCTCTTCTATCCAGTAATCTCCCAGGTACTCTAGGATTCTGGAGTGCTGTGCAGTTGGAATGTATGTGGATGAAGGTTTCTTCTTCCATGCCACAATATCTGCATTCTTCCTCCACTATTTTGAGATTTTTCAGAGCCCATTCAGGCGACAATGTCCCGTTAGGATCCCTGTTAAAACTTGGTTGTAGTCACCCAGAAGAATCTTTGATTGTCTTTGCCATGCTAGTTCTTTCCAATGGTCAGATCTCTTTCTTTCTTTCGACTTCACCTATTATACTAGCGTAGAATTGACCTTTATTGAATCAAGTGCCTTCAGGCTGTAAGTCAAAGAAGGCAACTGAACTTTCCTGTCTTTCCTCAACTCTTTGGTGAATCGTCACTTCCACTTGGAAACTTGTGAGGTCCTATTGAAATAGCTATCCTTTGTTTTAGCTTTACAATTTCGGCTCCTACATCAACTTTTGTCTTGGATAATATTTTATAAAAAAAACACCAAGTGAAGTAATAATAATACGATCACAAAAAGGAGTTTCATAATTCTTACAATCCTGGGAAATGTTTCGAGACAGTGTGGCCATCATATAAATGAAGAAAAATAGAGTGACACTGACAGATAAAAGATAAGAGCGATGAAGACATGGAAATGTGGATGTGGGGTTTATCCCAGAGCACTAGGCCTAAGGATTAAGTGGGCAATGGGAAACAGTACCAGCGTGGTTCAAACATAAGTGGCTGGTATCTCAATTGCTACAAAAGAACTAACCAGAAAAGGAATTTCTTGCAAAAACATAACAATCTGCAATGATAGTAGACAAGCCCTATTAACCTTGAACAGACAACGTGTATTATATCGGGGATAGTACTAGAGTGCCACCAAGATTTAGCTTACGCCTCCATATAACAATATTATCATGAGGCGGGTTAAAGGGCACGACAGGAGTAAAGGTGAATGACATTGCCGATTCTTCAGCCAGGTAAGTGGCTGGACTAAAAATTTCAGGACCCAGTGACACCCACGGCCTGACGACTAGTCAATTGCGGAACTAGCCAAACGTTATATCCATGCTGAATCACTTAAGAGATGGGATGTAATCAAAGGATGCAGTCTTGCCGGGATCACCCTAGGTGACCTTGGGAAGCTGGCCTCGAAGAAATATTTGGTGATAACCAGGAAAAACCTACGTTTAACAGTAGCTTTTCTGTCTGGCCACTGTCAACCAAGGAAACACCTCGATACTATGGGGCTAGTGGACACACTTTTATGTGAACAGGAAGATGAAACTGTCAGACATGTCTATTGAGAGTGTCCCGTGTACGTGGACGATGACCTAGAAGGATAACTCATCGGGAGGGTCACATGTGGCCTAAGTGTTGTGAGCACCATCCCCATCACTACTCTATACAGATACAGGATTGATTACGAAAGGTATGTAAAGAAGATGCTTTCTGGAGGTGAAGGAGGTTAGGAAAAAAGGGGAGGACGTAGGAAAAATGGATAGAAGATGCGGAAAAGTTAGGAATAGAGGACTGGGCTAAGATTGGAAGTGATTGAACAAAAGAGAGGAGCATAACAAAAAAATAGAAGCTTTGAGCCTTTAAGCATAAAATGCAGTACCTATATACATGTAGGTCATTGTGCGTCCAAATGTAAGCGTCAATCGTGTGTTGAATCATGTACGTCCATTGAACATCCAATGTACGTCCAAAGTGGTGTCTGCAGGAAATTCAATGGACGATCAACGTCAAAACTGGATGTCCATGTAGATGTTTATTGGTCGTAAATGTGCTTTGTCACTCAGATACAAAATTATCGCATATTTTATTTCATTATGCCTTTATTTGAAAAGAAGTGTTACTAGCGAACACTTCGATATAGAAAATTAATCGATTTAGTCACACTGTATTTAGTCGGCATAGAAACAAGCTGCTTGCTCACGTTCTCTTTACGTTGAAATGAAATGAAGGTAGCAAATGTCCTTATTCTGATCAGGTATGTTATGGTTGGATATTCTGCTGGTTTTGTTGCCAGATTAGCTTTACCTAGCAGTTACTTATCCATGATAGAGCAGATAATTTGGAAAGAAGCCAATTGAACCGTACTGCTGTATCATTACAGAGGCGGCGAGAAAACACTTGATTCTATAATATTATTTCTCCATATAACGCACAAATTATTTTCACATATTTACCTGCATAATGATATAACTTCTTCACATCAGTGAATAATGAAAAAGAATTCATTCTCGTTAGCCATTTTTATCATAATTCACGCTAAAATGACAGCGCTTCGTTTGAAAGGTCAAAATAATTATTTATAATAATAATTTTACGTATTACGTAGCAATAGTGAATATTTAATATGTACGCCTTCCGAAATTAATTTCACTTATAAATGTAAAAAGTGAAGGGTTACGTATATATTTGCTATTTACATTTTTACCTAGTGGTAGAAATGGTTGACTCCAGTCGTGTTTCGATGCTCACTGGAAGTCGAGGAGAAAGTATAGTTTTTTACTTGTGTAGAATGGCTATTATTCACTTGGATGATTCTAAAACTCACTCGCTGCGCTCGCTCGTTGGAAACTTCATCCGCGCGAATAATAGCCATCATTTTGCACTCGTTGAAAAATACAATATTAATTAGTTTGTACGTATCTTATATCGCTATTAATTGTTATATTCATTTGCTGCATATGTTATTAATTTTTTCATTTGTCACCATTCTTAATGGATATAATCTTATTTATAGTTTTCTAGTTTCATTAATAGCGCTGTCTGGAAATAATTCTTGTATATCCTTTACTGAAAATGAAGCAGTCTTTTTCAAAGCAGATATCTCAGCCGAATCCTCTCTTGGCTTAAAATTTGTTGCCAAAGAAGATTCGTGAACATATTTTATTATTTCCTTAACATCAGAATGTAAATGTTTTCTTGTGAAGTGTCAGTAGGTACAATATTTCTGTTTAAAATTGCGTCAGGATATGTTTGGTTTCTTCTGAGTAAAGAATAAATGTTAGGTTTGTATTTGAACAAAGCAGTTTATTATTAAAAGAAAGTTACAGCATGTGTAGAAAGGTTTGAACATTTACCTTGTTCGTTTTTTTTTATATTTTTGATGTAACAACGTATGTCTGTCAACTTCGAAAAGTCACAAGTCAATTCGCTTGAATGTCAAGCACACAGGCTTGCCAATATGAAGTCTATCATTAATACCAACAATTTCTCTGTATCATCATCATCGTCACACCGTAATAAAACAAAACAATTCCTCTACGATACGAAACTAGATCAAACTTAAACCAACATTCAACAACTCTGTCTTAAAATATGTTTAATTTGAGACCTAAGGAAATTTCATTTAAAATCCACATTTCTCCTATTATATTTCCCATAATATATGAGCCTCAATACATGACTCACCCTGTATACACAAATTTTTATTGATTACTTTCCGCTTTGCTTGAAATCTAGATATTTCTGAAAAAGCAATTTTTGTGAATACAGTCCAATAACATGAGAACAAAGGTTTTTAGTATATTCACTGCCTAATCATTTTTAGATCAACCCAAAGTAATAAAGGAATGTTTGTAAAACTTTTGAAAGGACCAATTCATCCGTACCCTATCACCATACCTATCACCGAAATTTCTGTAGATACATCGTTTTTGTGTTGAGTATGTGAAGCCTAAACATTATCTTGGATGAAAGGACCAGTGTCGTACTTTCATCATTAAAATAAATTTATGTTTTTAAAACCCTACTATATTATCTACATTTGTTCTGAAATAATTTCCATCGATTTAAAATGTTTTATTGATTAAAATTTTATTAACAAATAAATGAAATAACAGTGATATATCAGAAATATCTTAGTTATTTCGAAGTATAGTGAGATATAAAATTCCATTGCATATACAATTTTCTTTCCATGTTATTTAAATGGAAAATAATAGTATACTCTTCAAGGAGTGCATAATGATGGCTATTATTCACGCGGATGAATCATCCAAGTGAATTTTAGCCATTCTACACAAGTAAAAGACTATACTTGAGGATCGAACCCCAATCGACCGCGCCAGAGTCAACTATTTCTTCCACTAGGCTATATAGAGTATGTTTATTTTCAAAAAGGGATACGTAACATACAGTTTTAATCGAAACCCTTACATTTATAAATGATATTGGGAGAGTTATAACTAAATATAACTACTGTTGTCCATTTTTTCTCTAAATAATACGTAAAATTATGATTCTATCATTATTTTGACGTTTCAAACGACGCGCTGTCTGAATCGATTTGCATTATTTGATATTTGATGTTTTAAAAGAGACGATTTGATTTATTCATTTTAATTCATTTAAGCGTGAATTCTGATAATAATAGAATGTGATTGAATTCTTTTTCATTATTCACTGGTATGAAGAATATATATATCATTATGTAGCTAAATATGTAAAAATAATTTGTGCGTTATTATTTAGTCGTGGAGAAAAATTATTAATGCCAATATCTCTTGATATAAATATGAATACTTAGTTGAAACTTTTACAGTATTTTTATTCGTCATGTTGAACAACATTTTCAGTATATTTGAAGGAAAAAAAATTAATCTATTTTTACATATCATATTTTAATAATATTTTAAAAACGTTATTCTTCTCTACACAGTGCTGGTCCTCTAAAGTTTTGCTGTTAATCATATAGGGTCGTGAATAATCTATTAAAGTTTGTGAAATACTCACTCTATATTAAGTAGCATAGTTGTAAGCTGTGAAATTTTGACCCGCAGTTTGAAAAGTTTTTGTAAATTACTAATGTCGACTACAGCTTCTCCCAACTAATCCGGATGTATATACCAGCGAGTTTTGTAGCTTAAATCCAGGGATTTTCTTTATTTACAGAAAATACAGTATCTTTTAAAATAAACAAAGAAAAATAGGTCGTATTTTCATATTATTTTAAGGTTTTAAGTTTTCAAAAATATTTCTTAAAAAAAGTGTCCATTCAAATAAGAAGAAGCAACTACTTCCATAGAAATATGACCCCGACAGAGATTAAATCACATTTTTTACTCAAAAGGGATCGGTATGATTTAAGACTTAGCCTTAACGCAACGTTAAACTGTCACTTGGGAGGACATATACAATTTTATTGGAAATTGATTTCAATTTTCCAAATTTAGAATTCTAACGCTCACTAAATATAATAAAAAAAGTACCTAATAATGTAGTAGCTCGCTGATTCAATGGACGAGTACTATACAAGGTTATTGCTGCCAACATAACGAATAAATAATACTGAAAAAGGCTAGTCACATGAAAAAGTGGTTTTTCCGATCAATTTTTGTTTTTTCTTATACCACCCATGCGGTACCCGAATAGATTGCAGGTCTATTAAGTTTGGGGTATTTAACATCTTACAGTTGACGAAAAACTAATGACAGCTGTCAACACATATTTGTTACTTCTCGATGGTATTTGCAATAATAAAAGCAGATTAGAGTCTCACAAAGAATAAAAATTAGTATCCAATATAAGTACCTACCAGAAACACAAACGAAGCCAAACAAATATGTGTTGACTGTTGACAGCTGACATTAGCTTTTCGTCAACAGTAAGATGCAAAATACCCCAAACTAAAAATACCTGCAAACTTTTTGGGTACAGCATGTGGTAAAGGGACTCAAAATATATAAGAAAAACCAAAAATTGATCGGAAAAACCACTTACTTATGCGTCTAATCTTTTTGGATATTGTTTTTGTTCGCTAAGTTGGCAGCTTCGTCCATTCACAACTTTCTTAGTTTTTACTTCTCTCAGTAATCTCTCTGTCCGTATGTTTTTTCAGTGGTTTAGTCAACCCATTATTTCGAAACTTTCTCAAATTTATAATAAATAATATAACAAAACCATTTTACCGTTTTAAATAATAGATGAAAGTGCAGTTTAATAGAATCTGTAACGTTTAAATTCCCGTCTAACTGTTGATAGCTGAAGCTCATTAATTTAACCGCTGTAAATAATGAATTTACAGAGCTGCCAACCTCTAGCATCGCAAAACAGTGGCGTGCCATATCCTTACTACATAAAAAACGACTATTCTGAATAAGCTTGGTTTTTTATGCACCAGTAGATCAACCAATCCACCAAGATAATCTCAAATTTTCTGCAATGTATCCAGCATCGATATCTGCTGAATTCCCCAGCTGTCGATCAGGGTCCGTATTTTCGAGATCAATCGAAATTTTTCGTATGCGATTTAGTTCGAATGAAAATAATCGCTCACGATTCGATGATCGTATTTTTGAACCATCCTCGAAAATGTATTCGTATGCGATGAATATTTGTATTGGCAGCACCGCAAATTCGATCATTCCATTGTCACAGAATGTTTGTTAGTAGGTATAATCAGTTGGAAATGGAAAGTGAAAAAAAAAGAAAAATTAAAATATGCAGGATTTGTTTCAGCTGGACTTGATTGAGTTTATGGAAGAACATCCGGAATTAAAATCTGGGGCTCGATAATTCCTCAAAGGGGTTTTGAAAAGGATGGTACACTCTATTTTCTCTATCCGCCAGAATTTCAGCATCTTCCAATGCATATTATAACGCTTCTTTCAATAAGAAAATTCAAGCATGCCATTATTCACAACACATTCACAATAGAAACCATGATAAAACATTTCTACACAAAAATAAGGTTATAACCGTATACGAAGTTTGACATACTAAACTTATCTATCTAAAACACGGGTTTGTCATTCGCAAAACGTCACTTTACATACTAGTGTGCATGAGAGAGAAAATACGAGATATTTAAGATCCTCAGTCTACATAAAAATCGAGCCATAAATATCCCAAGTCCCACTCAAAAAACCTCTTCTATGAATTGTTGATGTCGCTGAATTGTGCCGGAAAATTGCTTTTTTCAGCCTATTTCTTAGCAATGGACTCATTTTCCAAGATAAACTCGTGGTCGCATTGTCGTCTTGATAATGGACTTTCTGAGTATGTTTAAAAAATGCACAACCATTTTTCTTGTTGGTTTGGGGCGTGGAAAACATACAGTATAATTTACTTCTATAAAATTAACACGAAGTTATTTTGGAATTTTACTGTGGCACAGATTAAGAAGCTATTCTTCAGTCTTCAGTAGCGACAACCATAAGTAAATTTACAGATTGATGCTGTATAAGATGATTTATCAAAAGCATTTGACAGGATTAATGATGAATCTATACTCCAGTTGGCTATTATTTTTTCCATTGTGCTTCTCAATAATCCAAGATCATTAATTCCACAAATGGCTGTTAAAAAACTGTAAAGAATCCCTTAATAGATGGACAAGAGAGAAAACAGTGTATCTAGAATGTTATTACGGTGTGTAACTATCAAAATACGAATCGTAGGTTGGAAATTATGCTTGAAATTATATTGAATAATAATTATTTATTATAAATTAACAAAAATGTTAAGCAGAATTGGTCAAATATGTGATCCTTGATGACACCTTAATGCAAGTCGATACATCATTTCTATACTTGACATATTGAATCCTATCAGACAAATAGCGCTGTTCACCTAGTCATCCTGGTGTTCAGACTAGAGCCCATTCAGCCAATCCGTTCCCTGTATTAGCTCATACATGTTCTTTGCTTGTTGTAGAAGTCTTTTGGAGTCGCTTGGGGTCTACCATACAGTTTTTCTCTCCTTTGGTGCAGCGTCTCACAGTTGCATAATATGTGCAGAGCTGTTTCAGTGTCCGTTATACAGCCCTATTTTGTTCAGGTGCTCCTTTGCGGGAAAGTGTCCCGTTAATAGCCCAGTTGTGATGCATAGCTCCTGATCATTGAGAGCAGTTCTTTCGCTACTTTTTCCAATGGTTCTTCTATGAATCTCTTCCCATGTGTTTTTCCTGGGAGTATTCTTCCAGTGTTTTTGTTCTGTTCTTTTACCCACCCTTTTAACCATGACTTAGTTGAGCATCTGGGAATGCCTACAGTTGGTTCGGGTCCGTTCAACATGGTTGACGATCCTGCTCTTGTAAGTTCGTCAGCTTTTTCATTGACAGCGATTACTTTGTGACCATGAACCCACTCCAGTGATACACTGTTCCGAATCGCCAGTCATCTGAGTTCTTCGTCGCATTTCCATACCAGCCGAGATGTTACATTGGAGCTCTGAAGTGCTTAGAGGGACTAGTCACTTAAAAACAAATCAACCCAAAAACTCTGAGCTCTGCTATAAGTAGCTTCTGGTTTACCCCATCGAATACTAGTGAAAAATCCTCATACACAAAGTCAACTTCTACTTTCTTCTTCAAGGTATGTAATAAAATTGTAGTGTAATGTTATGGGTTGGCAAAACTTCTAGACATTGCTAGATCATTTGGTAAAATTACTCAGTTTAGTTTGACATTTATATTGACTTTGGATCATCGATAACGTTATTTAAATCCGTTTGGAAAAGCTTTTTTACATTTTCCCAACTCATGGATGAATATATGAAGTGTGAAGAAGGGAAAAAGTTGAGCGAATCAAATCTATGGATTCAGAAATTGGATCGATTTTGATAATACAAACCTTACAACTATACTAAAAACAATTTCTAGCCAAACTAGTGGCCTATATAAAAGACACAATATTGATAAAGAATAAAGAGGACAAAGGATTATCATAATGACAGATAGTCAAGCAGCCATTGAGGCACTGAGCTCTTGTCTAATCAGTTCCAAAATGGTGTGGGAATGCCTAGATAAACTCAATGAACTAGGGGAAAACAATAGAGTTACCTTACTATGGATTCCAGGATACAATGGAATAGAAGGAGATGAAATGGCAAATAGAATAGCAAAGAGGGGAACTGAAATATCTTTCTGGATGCCTGAACACTTTTGCGGTATCAGTCCCAATATAGAAATAGGTAAAGCCCAGAAAAAGAGAAGATCTGACAATTGGAAAGATCTAGTAGGACTTAGACAATCAAAGATTTTTCTGGGTGACTACCATAGATAAAAAAATACTTATAGATGGGAAACTGACCCGTGGCGCCCTCTATTCATACGGGTGGCGCTACGTAGAAGTAAGGAGGCACAATAGATCTTTCAGGTATTAGTGAATGTTACCCCAAAAAATACATACATACATACATACATATATAATACACGAAGTTTCTGGTATGGAAGTAGATAACATAGATATGGTACGAAGATTTATCTCAAGTACCTGGGGATAACCCAATTCACAAAGGAATAAATTATGATAAATATATTGCCTCCCTCACGCGGATAGTCTTGTGAAACTCATTTTGTTGTAGCCAAATATTATGTTTGGGGTATTGTTATTGCCTGAAAGTTACAAATAATGAAGTTTCTAATTTGAAAATACTTACTTGGCAACCACTAGGGCCATTTTCACTTTGTCTATTGCAAAATGAACTAAAATGAAATAAAAATTTTGAAGAGAAATATAAGAACAGAACTGTGGTTTATCGAAGCATTAGTTTTGTTAAAAAAAATTAAAAGGAGCAAATATGACCAGAATTCAACTATTTATTCGAAAGTACATTCACCTTTCCCAGGATCCTGACCTAATCTCCCCTCCCCATTTTGCATTCATTTATATACAAAACACGTAACCTACCATATAACGTCTTTTTTCAAAAATCCACAGTCCACCTCTGGTAGAAGGGTCGATATTTGCTCTTAGTCTGATTTGCGCATGATCGTACCTGTTGCCCGCGTGGGTCCTTTGGGATGCTGAAAAAATTTTCCTTTTCAACCGAATTTCATTCAGTTTATCATATTCACTAATAATCCTAGATAGACATGTATTATTAAAAGGTTGTGTTAGTTATGAGTCGATATAGAGATGTGTGATACTGTGGAAGTCTGTGAATTCAACCATATTTTTAGGTGAGTACTGAGTTGGTTTTCTTATGTCAGTGCTGAAATGGAGATTCCCGTCTATTATTGTAGTATAAAGTATTGGACACTTGTGGCCTTGATGTTTTCAAAATATTTTGATACGCAACGGAATATTGAATACCAAAAATATTGTGTGAATTTTTTTATTATTAATAGGTAACTATCGATAACTTTGACAGGTGAAATGTGTCTTTTAATTTTCGAATCTTGTCTCAAGGATATTTATAAAAGGTAATTAGAAGATTGAATTGATATATAAGAAGAAAAAGGAACTGAAAATGTAGTTGGGTTAAAATGATTATTTCGTTATCACAGTTTCTTTGTTCCATTTCGTTAGATTCGGTATTACAATTCTCAAGATGAATAAAATTACCAAAATATAGATAATACGAGAATTGTCAAAGGTAATATTACGAGTGCTTCTTTTCTTTTCCACGTAAACTTGTTTATTTGGCAAAAAATTGAAAGCAATCCGATTGATAAAATCACGACTGTTAGGGGTGATTTTATCTAAATTCGGATTGTTTGAATGTTTTTGCCTCAAATAAACAAGTATGAGTGATGAAAATGAAAAATTATGTGATAAATTAACTCCAATGTTAAAATGTCATATACCTGGCAATGTTATTGTCACTTTGACATCGATAAAAAAGGTGCATCCTTTTTTATCGCGATAAAAACTTCTCTTCCTCAATATTTAGTAAGCGGACGTCACTTTTACACAATGACAATGAAATAATTATTGTTGTTGTTCATCGATATATTCTGTCGTTAATTTATCTTGCCAAAAAACACTCGATCTTTTCTTTTATCCTGATAAATTTCTCTTCAATTCAAAGTTTTGCCAATCACTAAATTTGCTCGAAAAACTGACATTAGATAAAATCGCTCCAGCTCCGGTGTCAGTTTTTCTCGTAAAATTAGTGATTGGCAAAACTGTTTCGTTGTAAAGAGAAATTTATCCGATAAAAAAAGCTCTTGTGTTTTTACTGTTGATAAAATTTGAAGAGCGAGTTTTATTTGGGAAGATTTTCATTTTTTTCAACAATTCAAAAGGATTTTGCTTAATTTTTCCAATATTCTCTTGGGTGATGGCACTGAATCGGTTTGTGTTTATTTTCTTCGAAGCACTTTTAGTTGTCAATAATGTCAAATTCAAAGTAAAATTTTGACGTTTCGATGTAAACAAGGTATTATCCATGAGGAAGCAGAATTATCAGTATAATACCGAATGATTGGCTAGAATAATGTATTGCTATTGGCTAAAACCACCAAAATGTCAGATTTTGACAAGTAAAAAAGAAAATTTTACATCTACAGATAATTATAAAAAAACAGTAGATATATTTTTTATCCACAACTGTCATGTAACGGGTACGATTTGACACTATTTCCAGTGCCACAATGACGTATATTACCGACATTACCCCGCAATAGTGCGATGATAAGAATCAGAAAAAATATTAATACCAGAATTAAATATTTAAAATAACAATCGAAGCTGCATTTTAAATTTCCTATAGAAGTTTGTCTTAGCTTCAACTCGTTTTTTGTTCATTCAACTTTGACAATTTGATGACAACTAATTCATTTTATTTTCACAGTTTTGTTTGTCTTTGTTGCTATGGTCCCAAAATATGATACACAGCACCTACCTTATGTTTGCAGTCAATATTATTAAAAATACGTTGGATTAAATTTTTTTTTAATTTTATCATATAGGTACTGTTAATAATACTATTAAACAGTTGTAGATAAAATTTTGTACGTAACACGTGTGAGGAATTACGTAAATAACTATAACACTTCCGTGCATCAAAGTAATCTTCACGCTGAGAAATTCATTTTTGCATATTTTGAAACCAATTCTGGACTGTTAAAAATTCCAAAGTAGAATTTATGTGGGTGTTTATTGCATCTTCTAGAGACTGGAATCTTTGACCACGCAGTTCATTCTTAATTTTTGGAGAAGAGAGGGCGTATCCAGGATCAAATCCAAGAGGTGATAGCTCAGGCTGTAGCATTTTATCACGGAAAATTTGCATGGAACGAAAATTATATTATAATTATTCAATTATCAATTATTATGTGCAAGAAAAAAAATTATTCCAGTTACATGTCTGATACTACTGTCATTATTCTTATTCAAAATTCTCATTTTAATTCAGTTCTGATTTTTCTTTAAGAATTTACGATGGAAGCTCATTAAACTCAACCCAGTAAATCTTTCCTCTCCCATTTTACTTCTCACCAAGATCTTCACTTCGCTTGTTGCAGCTGCTCTCCCTTACCCCTCGCTGGGTACGTCTATGTGGAGAAGTAAAAAAGTCGTTTGGTCCATCAATTCGATATTTTTTTGTTTTAAAACTAAATTGTTTTTCGAGCCGTGTGGAGCTTGCATTGTCTTGGTGGATCATCTGTCTCTTGGGCTTATTGTATTCTGGCTACAGCCTATTTAGCCAGTCCGTATTGATTTATGTGTCAAGTTTGAAAATGTATACCATTTTTAAAGTTTCATAACGCCTTTTTCACTCATCCACCATTTTCCTTCATTCAAACCCTCTAATTAATAGTAAATCTTTTAATACAAATCTCAAGGTTATCCTGCATACAATTTATGCTCCGAAAGATAAAATTATCTCCACTACAAGAGAAAATTTCTTGATGCTTGGGATTTAACAAAAAACTTCCTGTATAAAACAATGATAAAACTGAAAATGTGTAACATCTTGTAAGTTGGTATCCTTGACGCGTTTTTCATGTAAAAAAGCCCCGTTCCGACTTCTTTTATTGAAATAATAATAAAATTTTAATTAAAAAATGTCACAAAAGCCACCACTCTAGTTATATTAACAAGATTGAGCAGCTTCCTCTCTGCTTCATTACGTTTAATTTGTTTATTTACGAAAAAACCGACAAAGAAAAACGGAGAACTCATTCAGTGAGTGATTTTAAAGCGACCCCCATCTTATTTTCCATTGTGTAAACCTCTCATTTTTTTGTGTGTGTATGTAATCCATCTACGACCCTAATTTTTATCGTTCTACCAATTTACTCGACAACCACTTACTCATTTTTTTGACTGGCGAATACTTTTCAAATGTCACGACCGTTTCACGTGGGCACATACACATCTCGTGCTTCACTTTCTTTGTCACGGACGATTGTCGAATTATTTATTTTTTTCGCTTTGTGAAGCTGTAAATTTCGTATCGAAGTCAGTGGAGTACAGCTGTGCTGTTAATATTTTTCATCAATTCTGGAATAAAGTCATGTGAGCTGCCGTCAGGAGGAAGTTATTACAAAAAAATGAAGCCCATATACGCCAGTAATATTTTTGACAAAAATCCTAGTAGAAAACGATGCCATCATGTAAAGGACATTGCGTAGTATTATTTTGATATATTTTGGACACGCAAATGTTTGTTGTAATTTGTTATAAACATTTAAAACGAAGAAAACCTTTTTTGGATTTTTTTATATAGCGTGAAACGTACTGAAGCAATCTCAATGTTGTGTACTAATAAATTGTAGATAATTAAAATACGTATAAAGACAAGACAAGACAAGCGAGAGAATCGGATAATTAGGAACCAAGAAAATCAGGAAAGACCGGAAAATTGGTCATTTTTTTTAAATTCACATCTTCGTCATCTTTCAATTACTAGAGATGAAATTTGGTACAAAAGAAGTTCTTCGTAGGCCCTTTATATACGCCTGGGCGTATTTTTCCAGTGTTTTTTGTGTTGTTCTTTTACCCACCCTTTAAACCATGACCTAGTTGAGCACCTGGGAATGACCACAGCTGGTTCAAATCCGTTCAACAGCGTTGACGATCCTGCTCTTGCGAGTTCGTCAGCTTTTTCATTGCCAGCGATTCCTTTGTATCCTTTGACCCATTCCAGTGATACACTGTTTCGAGTTGCCAGTCTTCTGAGTTCTTCGACGCATTCCCATACCAGCCGAGATGTTACCTTGGAGCTCGGAAGTGCTTTGAGGGCAGCTTGACTGTCACTGTAGATTTTGATCTGCCTGTTGTTGTAGGCTCTCATGATATTTGCTCTTGCACATTCAAGTATTGCATGGACGATTCCTTCGTATTTGCTGGTGGTCATGTGGTCTGTGAGCATTTTAATGTCGTCATCGACATGCCTTACTTCTGTGTGCCCTCTCCCATGAAACACGTCATGGTCCGATGTCTTTTCCAGTCAGTTTAGAGCTGCCCTTGCTTCGCACATTATAACATAATGTAGTCGAGGAAAGTCTAGCATTGTCTCTAGCGCCGCTGTAGGAGTAGTCCTCATTGCCCCAGTAATGCCAATGCATGCAAGTCTTTGGACCTTGCTTGGTTTCAGCATTGCAGAGGTTTGTCTAATCTTTGGCCACCAGATCAGAGATGTATCTTTTATCCTGGGCATGGCAACCATTTTGTACAGTCAGTGTACCATGTTTGGTCTCAGCCCCCATTTAGTGCCGTAGGTGCGTATGGCAACCATAAAGGTTACCTCTGCCTTCTTAATCACGTGCTGAAGGTGTCGGTTCCAAGTTAACACTGGGTCTAGGATAACTCCAAGATATTTTACTTTATTCCAGGGTTCTCCCTGAAGCGTCAGAGGGACAGGTCCCTCCCTTTTCCTTCTTCTGATGAACGTAATTGTTTGTGTATTTGAAGGGCTGTTGTATTTACCTTGGGATATAATTACCAGGTCGTCTGCATAAATGGTATAAAATCCTTCTATGTGAAGGGTTTTGATGAGCCTGTCCATGAACAGGTTCACAGCAGAGAGGACAGTACTCCCCCGGATAACCCCTTGTTGCACGCACGGCCATTGTCTCCCTTATAAGAGTAGCTTCTATTAGCCTGCTTCTGAGCATGCAGTCTATCCACCTGCAGCTCGTGGTATCGATTCCAATTTTCCTCGCTTCCTTGGCTATGGGTTCGTAAGAGGTGTTGTCAAAAGCTCCTTCTACGTCTAGAAAAGCTGCGAGCAGCACCTCTTTGTTTTCCAGCACGTATTCAGCCCTTTTGACGAGTTGATGCAATGCTGATTCAGTTGATTTTCCCTCTCTATGTGCATATTGATCTTGGTGTAGTGGTCTTGTAGCCATTATACCGTCTCTGACATGTCTATCGAGAAGTTTTTTTCAAGAGTCTTCAGCGTAAATGACATAAGACTGATTGGTCTCAGAGCTTTAGCCGTGTCCTGTCCAGATCTTCCAGGTTTTGGTATAAATGTAGCTCTAATGCGTTGTCAAGTTCTTGGAATATGCTAAGCTAGCTCTAAGCAATTCACATACCCTGTATTGTAGTGTGTTGCCTCCTTTTTGAAGTAGGATAGGATAAATCCCGTCTGACCCCGGTGATTTATATTGTTTGAAGCTTTTTATAGCCCATTTTGTTTCTTCCACGTCTACCACTGTCTTCGCTTTGCGCCAGTCTATCCTGGATGCCCATCTTGGTTGATCCAGTTCTGTCACTGGAGAGTTCTGTGATAACATGGTAGGTATTGATCCAGGGAAGTGCAACTTACGTAGTTCTTCCATGGTTTCTTTCCCATTTCCAGTGTAAAGAAGTGCTTACAAATAACGGTAGTGTACAGTATTATTCATTATAAATTACCCACCCCCTATAATCGTTATTATTGCTTTTAGAAAAAAAAGTCTTATATACAGCTGAATTTTCTTAATGTGCTTTTTAAAGTTCAGTTGCGTGCAAATTTGGGTGGATACAAAAAATAATAGTTTTTTTATACCCTGTATATTTTCACAATTTTGTACTGTTTTTTTTTTCTGATCCTAAAAATATTTGATTTGGTATTAATTGCTGCCAAATAAAATGAAAAAACAACGTCACACGTGATATCTTCAAACTGAAATCTTACAAATATCCTTGAAATTTCATTACAACCATACATCTGCTTTTTCTTTATAATTCCACAATTTCTTTCTTCAACACTTTATCAAAGTCCTTTTGTACGTCTATGCTTCCATGTGCCGTTGTCGCGACGGCATTATTTCAAATGCAAGCCACCTCAACTCATCATTTTGAATGGGGAAATATATTTCAAAAGGCTTGAAGCATCCTTACAGGAGCAGTCCCTCATTAGTTACTTTGTTTTTTGGTGCGGCGTTCTTCTAGCTTCGCTAAAAACTTGTTCGTATCAGATTTTTAGCAGATATTATGAGCATAATGTATACATTTTAAAGTACAAAGAACATTATCGAAGATGAATATTTTAATATTGGAAACTATATTAGGAAATTGAGCTCAATGTATTCCAATTTTTGGTCATTTTAGAGGGCGCTAGTGTAAAACCTGTGTGAGGTTTTTTTGTTGATAATAATGTAATAAATTTTGTTGATAATGTATAATAATAATCTCAAAATGACAGTGAATGAACTACAAAAACAGATCAGTGGAATGGTTTTAGCATTAAAACTAACCATCTCTAGCTTTTCTAGGGTAATTGTTGGTGGAGATAATACTTGTGTAACGTTGAAAATTGTATCTTCTGTATGTTCCTTGTGGTATATTATTCATTTTTAATTTTTATTAACAACATTTCTAATATAAGCGGAAAAAACGCGCTATCCCAATAAAAACCGTTCCTGGAACGTGCACTTCACTGGATTCCATTTCTAGTAGACTAACATATCGTTGGAATGTCATAAAATGGAATATTTCATTTCACATTTTGCCAGAGATACCTATGATCTACTATGAATGGACCTTAACAAAAATTTGATACAAAAATTTTGCAGTCTTAAACTTCAAAATATTTTTGATTGTCTAGTTGTCAAATTTTTTCCGTTGTGTCAGTTAGGGATAAAAATTAATTTCTACTTATTTTTTCTTGACAACGGTAGCTGGAACGCTACCGAAACGTCGAAATAAAGAATTTAAAAATATTGTGGTTTAATTTCCAAAGAAATTAAAAAAAGATTGAAAATTTGTAGTAAACTGTAATGAATACTAATTTTTTTTTGGCTTTACCTATTCCTTTCAATATAATAATGAAGCTGATTCCGAAAAAAAGTTCAGTTCACATCTATCTAAAAAAAAACTAGGATAAAACTCATAGACAATAATATATAAGAATAGTCGTCGCAGAACTTATAGTTTAGCTATCTAATCGTTAAGTTAAGTTGCGAAGCTAAACTCTGAGAGGTATTAATATTATTTTTGTCTACTTACCAAACATAATTTTATATTTTATTTCATGTAATACCAGACGTGAACTGAACCCTTTTTGTATTCCTTTCGATTTTTTATGGAAAAGAAATTTCGAAGCAAAAACCATAAACAAAATTAACAACAACATTTATAGAGAATTTCAAGATCTACAACTTTGCTCTGAGGTACTTTTTCGATAAAACTTACCGTTTTCGAAAAAAATCCAAAAAACTTGAAATTTTGACCTTGGGACCCGAATAAGTCCCTAAGCTCACATGGGACTGATGGGGACTTTTGACACTTTATTCCTTGTGGTAAACCTAAGGTCTTTACGAAGATTTGGCTTGGTCGGAATTTTCTTTATTTGATCACTATTTTTATGTCTAAAATGACCGGACTATAAATATAACCGAAAATAAATCCATACGACCCAACATGTTTATTTATTCATTTTTGTAGAAATATCAGTTATACTGAAAATTTTTCGGTATTTTACACGAGAAATTCAAATTAAAAGCAAATTGTATAACAAATAACGTATTTTAAATAGATTAATTTACATTTAAATGATGTACCTACTTTTAAATGTATTGTACATTATGATACGAAATTGAATGCAATAAATTCAATACATCATGGATATATATTTATTTAGATCAAAATTGAAAGCAAAGTACTGTATCTCCGAAACTATTTGACGTAAATAATGCTACATCTGTTTGAGTTATTTTAAACCACCGCAATCTATTGAGAATCCCAAATTTAGAAAATGTACATTTCTGTGAAAGGAAGGTTATATTTTAGGAAGAAAAATTGTTTATTCCAGAGCCCAGAATGCATCAAGGACCATTCCTTGGCACTGGATGGACTCGAGGAGGAGCTTCAGAAGTGGTACGTCGAGCCCATCCAGCATCTGGTGCTCAATGGAATGTTCAAGTGGTCAGGGGGAAGGTCAACGGAAAGTGTTTATGGAATGCTTGTAAAGCTTTAAGTCTAGGGCTACTTTTGATGGTTTTAGGAGCAGCCATGGCTACCATAGGTGAGTAGGTTTGAAATTTTTGTTAGCTTTTGTGCAGAAACCCCTATGTTGCTGTAAATTGATAATTTCAAATTATAAAGAAAAATCATAAGAAAACCTGGATACTAATGGTATTTAGTATTAAGGCACTGTATAAAATGAAAATTTCTCATTATACCTCCATTCATTTGATAAAGCTACTGTGTTAGCGAAACGCGTCACCATTTTAAGTTTAAATATTATGTAGATTTTAACAAAATTAAATTGTTTTATTTCATCATTCAATATAAAAAATATTGTTGTTGAATTTCCCAAAATAATTAACAAATAAATGTTGTTAAATGTGTGTTTGTTTATTTGAAATTTTTTTCTTTGTAGGCTATTACGCCGACCACCTTTCAGCAGCTCCGGAATTTAAGGGTAACTTTACCTTTCGGACAAAAAATGAAACGAAAAGCTTCCATCTCAACAACTTGTCTTATGCCGGGCCTATTGTGATGGGTGTTGGGGGTAAGTAAGGGGATAGTATTAGTGATTTATACAGAATTAGTGAAAGAAAAATATACACATGATGTTCCATGTATGTATTTATGTATACTGGGGTGTTCCCTTGCTTCTACTTAGTTCCTGAGTAATAAATATGATACTAGTAGCTCCTTTAGGCCTATTCCTTAAAGGAATTCCAGAATATCTGCATTAAGCTGATGTTTTTATGTGTATCTTGGCCTATTTTTGTATTATTTATATAAATATAACGATAAGATTAATATTTACTTTCCATAACAACAACAAAGTACAGATCTGACGAGAAATGTCAGTGCCACAGTAGAAAAAGACGCTTTCCCAATACGAAAGGTATGTCTGCATCCTATTTTGAATGGTGTAATTTCGCCCGATTGACAAGTAACGCTAGCGCGTAATCTAATCAAATCTAGTTAACGTTTGAAATTTAAACGGTTTATTATTGTGATATTTTGATTGGGATTAATCACAGACCTGCCTTTTTTCTATTTCTCCCAACGTAAAGTGTAAGAAGGACATTAACAATCGATGACGCACACCAAGAAGGGTATTCTATGAACTCTAGTACTATAAACGGTGCATACGGCCTTAAAAGTTTTTCTTACATCTATAATAAATTACTGAACGTCCAGTGTTTACAAGCTGTGTTGACTTTTAACGTTTTGTGGATAAGAGAAAAAGTAATCAGTTAATGGATACCTACATTCGAAGCACCTACAAAAAATAAGGTACTTCAAAAACAAAAAACGTTTTCCAAACAGTTTGGTTTGAAAATAGATGTCTTAGAACATTTTATAATTTTTTTTTCAACAGGTTTCATCGTTGTAGCAGCCTGCGTAATGACTTTCGAAGCCCGCGATTCCGCCGCGAAAGTAGTACCAGCCAGATTCAAACTAAGTACAACAGGCCCACCAAGCGTTTGCGGCCACGGTAGCTGTAGCAGTAGACATAGTTCATTGAAAACATCCGCAGTTCAGGTAATAGCAGCCGCGATTAAAGCCGGGAACATACTTTTCCGATGCTACACCACGTCACGCCACGGCGAGGATCTGACACCGTGGATTTTAATGCATATTTATATTGTGTGTACACTATTCTCATGCAATCCCTTGCCACGCGACTCGACGCCATCCGACATGGTACGAATCCCCTCTGATTTTCATCATATCATAATATATAATAATGACATATTTACAATTTTCGTGTGTTAAGAGGCGGGGTTTGTTAGTTCAGTTAGTCGCTGTGATGCGCCATGCTCAACTGGCTGCGCACAAACTTTGTGCCAGTTTCTTCCATGTTTTAAAACCTCTCTTTTATTTATTACTCTATGACTATAACAGTGTGCACGCGAAGATGGTATCATAATTATAGAGTGACGGCAAAAATAGATGAAGTTTTATTAATTAAGTTGGTTGGGAAGCACCAGTGTCTCAATAATATGAAAAGCAAGCACTATAGAGACCAGAATATGAGAAGAGAAGCTTGGGAGGATGTACCCAACATTTTCTTTGTTTCCGTTCTAATAACAGTAAAGCAGATACTGAACTAGAGTTCTATTTCCCACTCATCTGAGGAGCTCTTACTCGCCATAGTATCTGAACTCAAACTGGTCTCTTTATCTATCATTATGTAACGTGGCGTAGCGGCGTATCGGATGACGTGGGAACAGTGCGCACAAAGTACATTATGTCGGATGGCGTGGCGTGGTGTAGAATCAGAACAATGTGTTCCCGGCTTAACTTTCTGAGCAAATTAAAGATTTTTTATTTTTTGTAACAGGTTCAAACGATGATGCAACACCCTCACACGCATCAGAACGCGGCTTCGACTGACCGAAGGACTTTGACGCAGTCTTTTTTACGTTTCTCCAGGGGCCTTGAGTTAGAAACGCAACAAAATAAAAATTTGCTCAAAATTCCACAGGTACGTCATATTTTTTTAAACTGGGAGACTAAAAATAAGCACGAGTTAACATAGATTTTCAGAAAGCTGAAGCGAAATATGGAGAAGGACTTCATAACACATTAGAGTAAAGAAAAGAATGACAAAAACTTGAAGGAACTTCAAGTACACGAACTGACAATTTCAAACTGCAGTCCAATTTGTTATTTATTGTTGAAAATAATTGTAATTAAGTTTATTTTTTTAGGGTTCTATAAATAGAAGTCCATCCGCTCCCGATCTTATTTTAGAGCGTTCCGGTAGTACGGAACAGCCTCCGTCGCCACATTTCCGTACTCCCATTCCACACAAATCTAATACGAAACCCAAAACTTTTGCTGCATGTGCTCTGCTCAATCCTGGGCTGCTGCATAGACATGCGGTTTCTGTTGATGAAACTGCTGGGAACTTTAGGTACTACCAATTTCAGTGTTTATGCGGTAATAATTTCTTCTCCAGATTCGGGAAAAAACCATGAGTCAAGAGACCAAAACCATATTTTTGTTTTCCCGTATTGAGTTTCATTTGACAGGTCGCTTGATTGCATAATTCTACAATTTTTAGGTTAAGTAACGATTCTTTACACCCATGCGGTAGTCAAGTATCTATGGCGATGGATTTACATTTAGAATGTCCCGTAACCCTGCGTGTAAAAGATAAACGTCGAAATCCTTTAAAAAGACAAAGAAGAGTGGACGAAGAAATTAACCAAGCACATGAAGAAAACAGAAGAAGTTCTCATTCGTGTTCCGTTAAATTACCAGCTCGGAATTTAAAAGATACTTCAAAAAAAGGTGAAAAATGTGAAAAAAAATTGCTCCATACCAACAGTTATAATTTTTTTAGGGGGGTCCGCTCATCAATTGCCCACGCATTACACTCACTGCCGGTCTTCTTCAATACGAAGAAGTTCGAACGCTTCTGATAGATCGAGACCGAGAAAAAGAGATTGCGCACATAATAAAGGAAAGCTAGAAAGAGCAATCAGCTCCGATTCGAGACTTACCGGTGAGAAAAATGATCACTACTCCTGTTTTATATTTAAAATCGATTTTCATGTTCTAGGAGGAGTTCCCAGATATCCCGCTCACTACACTCCTCAAAGGACACCTCACATAACACCGGAAATTAGTCCGCAAATCACCCCACAGCCTACACGTGCTCAAAATTCACTAGAAGTAGATCCAGGTGGTAATTGTGCTGATACTGAAATAAAATTGTCGCAACACAGTGTACATTTTACAAATACCGCTCAAAAATAATTGTAGTTGATATTGAAATATCGGTAAAAAGTTGAAATACGTTTTTTTTATAACATATAATGTTAGAGTATTTTTTAAATTTATGTTTTATTACTTTAAAATGTATTTTAACTTTTTCTTGTATATACATCACCCTATAAGTTCGTAAAATGACGTATAGATGGCACTATATTGACATAGTGTACCATTTTTTCTCCAATATTATTTATGCTCTCCTATCTACGTGTTCCTAGTATACTATTATGTATTAAATGTTGTTTCCCAACTCTACTGTTGACCACCTAATACAATAGTTATTTGTTTAACTAGGCAGCAAAGTAGTAGATTGACTGCCGAGTTGAACATATGATTTTTTCTCCGATTGTTCATAATGATATAGGAGGATATTGTATTTGCAAATTATTAAAATTCCCACAATCTCTTTATTTTGGTTGGTTGCTATGGAAATGTATAATCACAGGCAGCAGATAACCACTTTGCTGCCTAGGCAGGAAAAGTAATAGTTTGCTGATTGATATCAGTCAGCAAAATTAATATTTGCTGCCAATCGGAGAAAAATATATTTTTTATTATTTCTGTCAGTTCCTCCTAAAATTTATTTCCTTAATTTCAGCTACATCATCCTCATTTGGAACTTGCCAATTTTTCAGTTTTATTAATTTTTTAGTCCACTTTTACCACTTTCTTGTTTTTTCTCTCGATAAGGTTGCAAGTAAGGAAAAAAGTACAATAAGCTGAATCATAAGAAAAAATCGTAGCAACCACCTTATTCTCCAGACTTAGCATCAAGTGAAAAAGTTGTGTATTTTTTTATTCTGACCAGTAGGTTAACCAAGTTAACCTACAGAGTTACAGCATACCCTTAGTAAGTAATTGACTGAAATAACAACCCGTATGAGTGAATTTAAATAACACCATAGATCGATTTTTATTTTATGATGTGAATATTGGCCATAAATTGCGAGTAAAATACTATACTTTGTCCACGACCCTTAATTTCTTTTATTAAATAAAAAACAGTAACGATTTGGCATTACTAACCTCAAAATGTTGTGACAGTTACATAAAATAATTTGACATATATAGACATATATATTGTTTTAAAATACTTGATATTAGAAAATATCGTTATTAAAAGCATGAATATTAAAAATTTCAATATATTATCGATACGATATATTTCATAAAAAATTTTCCTGAACAAAATACACAGATTTAATAGTTTATTTCATACTGTACCTCCATCTCTAGTCGTGAATTATGAACCATAATTCACTCTAGTAGATATATGGGTACCATATACCTTTTGTAAGGAGGTAAAATATTGACTTATTATTAGGTGGTCGTGGACAAAATCTATAATTTATAAATATTTCAGCCTTTATAGATTATACAATTGAAACATTGTTACGTAGCTATTATTAAAATAGAATGAATTGGAAAATTTTCAGAATAAAAATCGATCAACTTGAAAAAATTTTTTGCAAAGAACAACAATCGGTCCAAAGTTTGACCATTCCAGATTCAACACACTTTCACCGAGTGCTATGCTAAAATTGGCAAACTATAATTTTTCTGATGGACTCTTTTCTGTACACTTTGAAATTAATTAAATTTGTGATGAATGTTCTGTAACCCTATATTTACATGTAGTGTAAAAATTCAATTGTTAGTTAGTTTACACAAAAATATGCCACGTGATTGCATTGTTGAAAAAATAAAGAAAAACCAGTGTTTAAGGTCGTTTTATTCAACCAATCGGAAGAGAGTTTTCACTAAATGAATATTATGTAGTTCTTCTATAAAGCTTCAACGAAGATTACTGGAGAACAGTTCAGTTATCAATAATGGTTTGCGGTATCGTGGTATACAGGATGGTCCTTAAGTGATAGTCCAAACTTAATATTATGATTCTAAAGCTTTACAGTTCGCTATTCTTCTTGCAACATGCAATATTCTCTATCGAAAGCATGCGCAGTAGAAGACAATTTGGCAAATTTCTTTGTCATTTAAAGTTCTTGTATTGCATCTTGCAGGAAATTCTGGGGTAAAAGCTGGACCTAAAACGACCATGTACAGACTTGACGAGAACTGTCAGTGGGAAAGTAGAAAAAGACGTAAGACATTACGAAAGGTACGTCTGCATCCTATTTTGAATTATGTAATTTCTTTGTAATTAATCACAGACCTGCCTTTTTTCCATTTCTTCCACCATAATGTGTTAAAAGGACATTAACAAGTCTTGATGCTCACCAAGAATGGTATTATATGAACTCTATCAATAATTTGAACACAAAAGCCTATCAACATATCTGACAATGACTAACCTAACCTTATACGAGTAAATAAACTTCAATTCTTTTTGTTGGTATCCAAATTGAAAATTGCATATTGCAATAATTCTGAAATTTAAGACGATTGTCAACAATTGCAAGCTAGATCTTGTAAGGTCAAAGTGCTGTTGTAATAGATTGCCAGAAGAATTGCGAACTGTAACGTGGACTTGTTGATCAGCTCGCTCCAATAAAATATTCATAATAAAAAAGATTGAGGGTGGCAAAGATGGGAGTTCAAAAAATACGTTTGTTGTATGGGCGCCACCCTAAACATTTATTTCATTGTGTTTTATGTATTTGTTGTTATATCGGCAACAGAAATACATTATCTGTGAAAATTGAACTGTCCAACTATCACGATTCGTGAAATACAGCCTGATGACAGACGGATTATTAGCGAAATCTTAGTAATAGTATCTGTCTTTTACACTTTTTGTACGGAAACCTAAAAACGACCATCTCTAATACGTAGATTCTTAATTTTGATTCTGCATATTAACTAGCTAAGGTCAGGTGGCACTTTTGGGTCAGACTATGTATGTATGTATTTTTGGGGTGACATTAAGGGCCCCCGCAGACTGCAGACTTTATATCGGCCGATAGTTTGGTCGGCTTCTTAATCAATATGGAGAGGAATGCATATGCGCACATTACAGCGATTCAGTATCGGCCGATAATGCATTCCTCTCCATACTGATTAAGAAGCCGACCAAACTATCGGCCGATAAAAAGTCTGCGGGGGCCCTCACTGAGACCTAAAAGATCTATTGTGCCCCCTTACTTCTACTTAGTTTCTGAGGAGAGTCTCTGAAACTAGTACTTCCTTAGTCGTATTTCCCGGAGGAATTTTATGATATCTGCAGGCTTCAACTTAGGTAAATGTTCCTCTTCTATCCAGTAATCTCCCAGGTACAGTGCTGCAGGATTCTGGAGTGTTGTGCAGTTGGAAAGTATGTGGATGGAGGTTTCTTTTTCCATACTACAATATCTGCATTCTTCTTCCTCCACTATTTTGAGCTTTTTCAGGTGCCCATTCACGAGACAATGTCTTGTTTGGATCCCTGTTGAAACTCTTAGCGCAGTTTAATTTTGACTTATGCATTCATTTGATCTCAACAGGTTGTAGTAGCCCAGAAAAATCTTTGATTGTCCAAGCCATACTAGAACTTTCCAATAGTCTGATCTTCTCTTTCTTTCGGCTTCACCTATTTCTTCGAATATTACATTTGGGCTGATTCCGCAAAATAGTATAGGCCCCCAGAAAGGTATTTCAGTCCCCCTCTTTGCTAGTCAGGTCAGACTATGAAAACTAATCATTTTAAAAAATGTAAAAATTCTTTATTCTCAACGGCTTATTATTTTTGTAGAAACGCCATAAAATTTATTACCAAAAGATTATATTCCTGATTGTTCAAGGTGAATGAATTGGAAATAAATCATCGCCTAGGTCTTTGACCACAAAAATAATTTTCCAAAATTAGTTTAGATTGACCCTTGTTCCAGAATTGTTTAACCTATCGATTAGTCCTCGAAAATGATATTCAAATATATTCAAATGCCTTAAACAAGTGGTCAGCCTCTTAGGGTTTTGCTCGATATATATTTTGAATACTAAAAAACTTGTGAAATTAGTACGGGCGATAAGTGAGTTTGAGAATTATATACAGATTGCGAAAAGTCTTTTCGCGACATACGATTTAAACAAGTGGGACAAGGAAAATGGATAAACTACTTGAAAAAGAGAGAAGAATAATTGTTCGCAGTCAACGATGGGCGTGTGTCCCCTATTTCAACTGCTGTTGCCAAATGTACTTATCTGTAAAAGCTTTTATCGGCAACTATGTTAAATACCAATAATTGTTAAATCGAAAGCAGTGTATAGATATTATTTTTTACAGATTTTAGTTTGTCAAAATTTTATTTTGAACTTCATTATTTCACTTTTACTTGTGTTGATCTCTAGCTGGAACTGAACACACGCCCAACGCTCTCTTTTTCAATTAGTTTTTCTTATATTTTCAGGTTACAGGTTAGCAATGCTTTGAAACGGAAGGCGCTAGAAGATCTAACAGATACACACCCCTGGGACACTTTCTCTGGCGTTTTTTTTAAGATAATATATCATCCGGTTTTTCTTTCCAACCGACACTGTATAATACTGTTACTTTTCCGGAAATTTCTTTGAAGACAAAATTCTCTCAGTCTAATGACTGAACATTTCCACTTAGGACAACACCAGCTCTATTCGATGGAAAAAATTATAATTCCGTTAAAACTACCAATAAAGTTTCAGTCAATTACACAATTTTCTATGATTAAGCGGCTCTACTGAGAATTTTCCCCTATGCTGGGAAAGCTGGGAAGTACAATCGACATCTAGCCGGTTAGTTATTTTTCCCATAACACAACGGTCAGTTCTCATTTGACCGTCGTGATAAGTGGTTGATTTTCTATCGCTACAATGGGGTGCGCTAGCAGTTCTCCACTTGTGGAAAACGGAAAAACTTTTGTAGACGGTGCTAAAAGTTCGGTGACGGAGACTTTGGCAAAGGGAGGAAGAATGCTGGAAGGTGAGAGATTCCTTTTTTTTTGTGCTGAGATCTTTAGAGTTTTTTTTCCACTATTAGCTGTGAAATTGACAATTATTGCTTCTTCAGTCAATAATAGACGAATTCAAATATTTTTAAAATTCAACTTGTGCAACATAATTTTGTATGCCCAGTAGATTGTCTTTAACATATTTGCTGCTTGAAATTACCTATCAAGATAAAATTATTTTAATTAAAATGTCATTAGTTTTAAATTCGTGCTCAACCAAAAATGACTGATGACATAAGGAGTGCGTTCATAATAGATCGAAAACTGACAGTGTAGCAATATAGCGGTGCCGTTGGGTTTCTGTGAAGCATAATTGATGTATTCTTAAAGCTGGGTTTTTGATTTTTACTTATTTTTGACTGCATATCTTCACATCTTTGAATAGAATACAAATTTTGGGATAAGTTCCGGAATATTTTGTATACTGAAGTATCTAAAAACCAATTGTGGATTTTTTTCTCATCCCCCTGGGTAAAGCCAGTAAAAAAAGTTTTTTTCCAAGGAAATGATACGAACTAGAAAAAAAATTCTAAATAAAAGCTGTAGAATCTTAAAATTTGCATTAAAAGTAGTTTTTTTGTTATAATGAGTAGGTCATAAAGGAACTCCCGAGGGAACTTTTGGTAAGTAAGGGTATGCAGATGATCTCACAATAATTGTTATGGTTGTAACGTCATATTGTACCTAATTTTTAAAGCAGTTTTCCTACAACCACTATGTCACTTTTCTACACAAATTTTTATACGTGAAGCAAGCCTTTTCTTAATTCATTTGATAACCGTTAGAAAAGTAATGCGAAAAGTACAAGCTATGGCACTTTTCCGCACCGAAATGTCAAACCTGTCAACTTTTTTTGACAATTCAACCCAATAGTGATTTCTTGTTCTTGTTTTTAAATTTAAACCAAAAGGAAGTAAACTTATTATTTCATTATTTATTTTAATTTATTAATTATAAAAATATTAACATATTAAGCATTATTTTAGAAATCATGAACCAAGATCAAAATAATTTATCTGAGCTGTTCAATTCGGACATGTATTTCCAATGCAGATATTATCGAAAAGGATCGAACTGCAACCGAAAATTTGTTAAAATAACTAGATAAATTATTGTATTACTTTCATTAATAAATGTGGTTGTAGAAAAAATATTGTGTACAACTTATAGATTTGCGGCAACCGCTTCTGTACTCGTGAGAAAAGTGACGCTTTGCGCTTTACTATTTTCTTATTAACATTAGAAAAATGAAGCAAAAAACTGAATCAACTTGAACATATCTGGTTTGCAATTACAAAAAATTTGTTCTTTCCAGGTTTACCTGTCATAACCGTTATACGTATGTATCCCAAAACTTGCCTGAAAAACAAAACACATTTTCCACAATATCGATCTACAAGGTGGCCATCATTCCAATTTTATTTATTAGTATCTCGTAAACTACTAAAGTTCTAATATTCATGATGATGATATCTTTGACAAGACGTTTAGCGTTGAGTATATTTCAATAATATAAAAAATACAAATAAAATTAGCCAAACGTTACGCCCATGCTCATTCCTTTAAGAGATGGGATGGAATGAAAGGATCGGGTCTTGCAAGGATCACAAATTTTTCCCCAATCAATTCTTTTTATAACTATAAAAGTTTACGAAACACCAATAAGAAAATAGTGGCCACTTAGTATATCACCCGAAATTCATCCTAAGAATGAACTTTTTTTATTAATCTATCCAATTCGATCTTTATGTTTGCTAATCATGCTTGATGAAAAAAACTACGCTTTTGACATTCTTTCAAGGGTCACCCTAAAGTGGGTCACAAAAAAAATCATATTTACATAAAATATAATCGTGACTTTGATTTTATCAGGTGGGAAATCAATTATGTTCTCAAGACACTGCAAAAATTGTTCCCGAATCACCTTTCATAATCCAAATATTTCAATTTAAGTATATTCCTTGATTATCTATGAATCTATAAAACTTGAAAGGAACTGGGAGAGGAACCAAGCACTCTGAAAGCTTGGGAAATGAAATAGCGATGAACTAGCAAAGAGGGGGACTGGAATACTTTTTTGGAGGGCGTAAGGAATAAGCAAAGTTTGAAAAAGATACAATCTGACCACTGGAAATATCTGGTGGGGCTACGATCCAAAATTTTGCAGAGTGACTACAACCCCTTTAGATCTAATAAATGCACAAATTAAAGTAAAACTTCACCAAAAGCTTCAACAGTGATTTTAACGGGACATTGTCGCCTAAAACTACATCCATATACTGGCTATGGCTCATTCTAGGGCACAAAACTTATTATCGGATAGAAGAGGGACATTTACCAAGTTAAAGACTGCTGATAATTCTTCCAGGAAATACGACTAAATGAGCAACTATTGTAGTCTATATACTGGCTGGTATTTCAATTTCCACAAAAGAAGTAACTAGTAAAGGAATTTCTGGCAAAAACGTAACAATCTGCACTGGCAGTAGACAATCCCTTTTAGCCTTGAACAGACAACATGTTATATCGGGGCAATATTATCCTGAGGTGGGTTAATGGACACGACAGGAGTAAAGGTAATCGCATTACCAAATGCTACATCCATGCTCAATCACTTAAGCGATGGGATGGAATCAGAGGATGCAGTCCGGCTAGAATCACCCAGGGCGACCCTAGGAAGCTGGCGTAGAAAAAGTATTTGGCGATTACCAGGAAAAACCTACGTTTAACAGTAGGATTTCTGACAGGTCACTGTCAACTAAAGAAACACCTCCTTACTACGGGGCTAGTGGACACATCTCTATGCAGGATGTGTGAACAGGAAGATGAAACAGTGAGGCATGTCTTATGCGAGTGTCCGGTGTTATCGTCAATAAGAGAGTGTGTGGTCGGTGAGTCTGTCGATATAAAGGAGATGTCTTCTAGTGAACTTCCTGGGAAGGAAAGGATGGGCAATGACCTAGGAGGAGGATGTACAAGTCACATATGGCCTAAGGGCTGAGAGCCTACAGTCACCCTTCCTACTTTTCAGATACAGAGCTACTATAGTCAGTGAATTGTTACATCAACAGTTTTTGTAGTGTATACGTACAAGCTTAATTACTTTTTGTGACTCAAATTTGTATATAAAATTTATTTCTGCATATGGTACAATTGCATGAAGGTTCTATTCTTTTTGTAAATTACTTTTTTCTATAAAAGGCAATATTTTTAAAATTTGTTTACAAGGATCTATTTATTTTTCATTGCTTTAGAGTATACTGTTTTTCTAATGTGGATGTAATGACAATGAAGTGAAGCAATGTTGTCAGATATATTTTCTAAAATGTTTTTCTCACTTCAGTTCTCTTACTGTTAGTTCGCGATGTTCTTAGATAGCTTGAAATTGCTGGAAAAAGAAACAGGAAATTTTGCATAGCTGGCAACGTAGCAACAGGTGGATTGCGAATTGAATAATCCATCTCCAGTATTTGGCATATGTTTGGCATAAAATAAGGAAGTAACCGGTGGTCCACAGCATAGAGTAATAAATAAAAGTGAGATGTTGAACGTGTACCGTATTGTAGCACAAAGCTATCACTAGCACCTACCTTGGCTACTGGTACGAACTAGCATTCAAGACGCGCGCTTTTTGAATTTAGAAGTTTTCAGCATACACGTAATATTGAAAAAAAACTCTGCTAGTGAGAAATTACTATTAAAACAACATTTTTCATACAATAAAATATCGAAAATAATACAAAAACAGTCAATAAAAATAAAATGAGAACAGAAACAAATAATCTACACTTACACAGTGTCACAATAGTCATTTATGTGCAAGATTAAAGGGTATAAATAGATGTTTATGCTCTGAGGCAAAGTCTTACGAACCCGAAGGCCTCTGGCCCAAGGGTTTGTAAGTGGCCCGGGGGTATACACATCTGTTTATGCCCTAAACGTTTGTCATACACATTACATTACATTAACATTAGAATAATTATTAAATACGATAGATTTAATGATTTATCACTGCTCTTTTTGTTACAGAATCGGTTGAAATATTTATTACAAATCCTAATTTCTCCAAATCACCAGAGTTTTTGCATACGAACTCCCTGATATAATAGGTAGCATTGGGGGTGACAAACCGACATCATACATTATAATATTTCCAAAAATACATTCTGAATTACCATTTTAATGCTATTATTAGAAATGTTTCTTTAAGAATCAATAAATGTATTTACCAATTCAGATGAGGTACATATAACTGGAAAAAAGAATATTGACGCATCTAAATATAGGCCTTTCAGCAATCACGACCAGTTAATTTTTCATACCATGCAAATGTGGTAGTCTACAAATGAAGCAACATGTTCAGGGAAAGTTTTAAGTAATGGAAATTTGATATAAAAATAGATTTTTCACGTGGAATGAACAAAGAAAATGTGCGGAGGGTGGAAATTAATGAGACGCTTAACCGTGAATATCGGAAAATTAAATTTTTAGGACCTTTTTGGTAAATGTATTTTTTAAGCTGTCAATACAAAAGAATGACAGCTGGGGCTTTTTTTTGTAATGAGATTTCAGGATTAAGACTTGTCAGAAAAACCACTTTTTGTTGGCCAAACTGACCTTAGACTGAACTAAGTATTTTTTTATCTATGGACTGAACTCCTCTATTAATAATAGGTTATATAATTGATGATCTTCACATCACATCACAGAACTCACAATTTGCCTCAATTGCCAGATCACCTAGCAAATTTTATTTGAGCCACACTTTTTAGAGCTTTCCCACAATCTGACAACACTGAACGTTTATTAAGGTGAGTTTATGGTTAAGACCATGTTAAGACTGGACTTTTTAAATCTGCACTTAAGCCTTGATTGTACAGCAGACCTAAGACTATTACCGTTAAATGAGGTTCAAATTCAAGCTTAGTTCTGCGTTTAGTTTTCAAATGTCAGATCGAAAAACTGTAACAATATTTATACTTATTTCGTGTAAAGGGTATGCTTTGGTAGAATATTAACAAGTAAAATGGATGTTTCTACCAGATATCAAATAAAACTATACAATATTAACATTAATATAAAGTGCTCACGCGATTTTGGAAAATCATTAACATTTCGAAGTCAAAAAACGCATCACGCAAACAACATAACTATTTTCAGCCAGGGTAGGACCAAGACTGATTTTATAAACATTTTAACTGCTAAATTTAAGCACCAAACCTAATTTTTATTCATTTCAAGGTCTGCAAAGTCTTTAGTTACAGTAGTTAGTCAAACATTTACGCTCAATTTTTGTATGCTCCTAGGTACCTACTTGATTTATGTGCAAAAACGTTTTTTTGAGAGAATATATACCTACGATGATCAGTTTGCTTATGGTCGTTTGCACTAATAAAAGCATAAGCTTAGAATAGCTTTGGCGAGTTTAAAATTTAATGGTCGCTTAGTTGGTTCAGTTGCACCAATGTTTACCATTTGTCAATCTCGCTATTTAAGTTGAGTTTTTTAAATTTCTCTATGGTTTCTGGTGACTTTTCGTCTTTGTGGTTTGAAATAACGTATTAAAAGCTGTTAAATGTCAATTCTTTGAAAATCAAAGGATTTGATTCTTAATTTTTAATTAAGAAAATTGTTTTTAATGGAAAACACAGTGAAAAATAAGAAAATAAGATCGGCAAATTATACAGTTCAGGAAAAAGAAATGCTAATATTTTCATCCAATTCCTCATAATAGTCTTTATGGTTGACGGTTGTACCGTCTTCTTGGAAATCCATTTTCGAGAATATCCAAAACTTCTTGATCATCCTCCATAAACATCCTTCTTCAAAAATTGATAGAAACATACCTGAAATTGGAAGACAGAAAACGAAAACCCGAAAAGAGGAAAATCATAGACATATCTCAATCAAAACACAAGAATGTTAGGTTAGAAATCTCTACTTTAAGGATAAGTGGAGAATAAGCGAGCAATTTTCTAAGCTTAGCTAGGTGCAGCTAAAAATGACAAGTTGTTCATGGTGCAAAACAAAACTTTCTTAAAGCTCCACTCAACTTTAAGTCGATCAATTGGTGCAAACTTCCATTAATAAAAGTATAAAAAATATTATTTTCCAAAAATGACAATGAGAACTTGGTACGATAAAACCGCGAGAGTTATCTTACTGCCCGGTTGTCTCACGATATTCTACGTATAAGGTTGCAATTTATGCTTTGAAATTCATAACTTTTCATAAAATTCTGGATACTGAAGGGGCAATTCTATTGAACATTGAAATGGTAGAAGAGAATATAGAAATATAACAAAAACTTGACATTTGAAATACCATTTCTTCTCATAACTTGGAATGATATATTGAAGCCTATGACCACTAAAATTATAGTCCCTGTGTTTGCATTTGATTGGATTGGAGAGGAATTGTATATACAGCGTGTCCACGGATGGGGTATCCTATAAAAATTCATACGGTTTTCATAAAACTGGCTATAAAATGAGAAGGGTTTTGGAAAACTTGATTTTATTTCATTTTAAGGGGATTCAGAGCAGCAGAACTTTTTATCAAGAATGACATTTTTCACTAAAACTAATATTTAAACAATTTTCACCTATCCGTGGATATATTTAATCACTTCCTAATGATGCACAAATGCGTTACGAAACATGTTATTGAAATTCCTTTGTGAATATACAATATACCAATATGTCATTTTTATTCATGGTAAAAAAACGCACAGACTATACCTTTATTTCCAACGATGTTTGTGAGTTAAAATATACCCAGTTAACAGCAAATTTTCGTGTTATGGATTGAGTCATTGCCTTTTAACCTTTTCACCAAATAGAAGAAACATTTTATATTCAAATCAGCGAAAAATAAACCACCTAAATTCATCAAATGCTACATATAATCTGCATAAATTAAATAGTAGTATAAGATAACAGAAATAACAACGTTTGTGGTATAAACGATGGCAAAACGTGATAAAAAAATCCATCCTTTGTTATTAAAATTATTACCCAGGGTTTAGGTGAATAAACTAATTTGTTACAGACGTTGGAGAATCGGCAAAAGAAGGAATCGATACGGTGAAAGAAACCATGCATACAGCAGTAACGTCCGCTGAAAATGGCGTCGAAAACGTGATGGGAAAACTAGGAGAGACCTTCAACTTTGCCTCTAATAAAGCAACGAATTTACAAGGAGACTTGGAAGCAAAAAAAGACGAATTGGTAACGAACGCATCGGATACAGCAGCTGAAGCAGTCTCAGAAGCCGAAACAGTACTAGCTTCCGAAGCTGAAAGTGCTAAAGAAGCTTTTACTTCCAAAACCTCGCCGGTTTTTGAAACCGTACATTCTATAGGTGAGTTAGGACGAGAAATTTCCGGTTGTTTTTAACAAAATTAATTTTAGGTGAAGATGCTGAACATATTGTTACTGATATTCACGAAAATAGTGTTGAGTTTATAGAAGATCTCGAAGATCGAGTGGATAATGTACTAGGGGATGATGTCGATACAGTAGAGAATGAAACAGAAGAAATTATTAAAACTGAATCGCCTGTAAAGGAATTGGTAAAGGAGGAGTAAGTGATCTGATGTGAGTGGTAAAACTAAATCGTGCTTTGTTCTCTAGATAAGCAAGCTAATTGTGTGTGTTTGTAGAGATACTGAGCTTGTTTTGTTGGAAATTTACCGTTTTCTAATTCAAGGGCTTTAATATACGTGCAGTTTTGCTTCAGGAAATTGTAACAGTAGATTTGTTTAAATCAATCTGAAGCTTTGAATGAAACAAGCTCGTTCTAGAGTAGATTGCACGATATTATAGAACTGTTCCACCAAATTAGGGCCGGTTCTATCACCTCTGGTTAAGAGTTCTAGTTTTCGTTAAAAAAATCTGACAAGAGGTTTGCTGTTCCATGGCCACTTGCTTCGTTATAACCATAGGTTAAAGTTCTTTGGCCAAAGGAAAAAGTAACAAGTACTTTGAGTTCTTGTTAAGACTGTGACCACTGGTTAACCTAATTTGACATTTGACTTGTAGATTCTAAATAAATATATTTTTGTCACAGCACATCTCCATTTATTTTTAATTTATCATTTGTGAATAAAACACGTTACAACAATTTATCACTTTTGACCAGAGGTGATAGAACCGGACCTTAGTGTCAAAATTAGCTATTTATATAACAAGCTGCAAAAAAATAGTTAATTTTGTATTTAATACGCGAAATGCTACTGTGGTGATCGAGAATTGAATTGAACGAGGCGAAGCCGAGTTAAAATATTGTTCGAGACCACCAAAGTAGTTCGCGCACGAGATGCAAACCATATTTTTTCTACAAAAGTCAAAATCTATCTTTTAAAAATATTATAAATATGTAAAATGTACAATTTATTATAGAAAATATGCCGAGTTGAACCTGATTTATCTGGTTTAGGGATAGCATTATTTTAAAAATAGGCAAAGTCAATGCGTAAACTTATCTGTGGCGCAAACCTTGTCATTTTTTGACCTTTGTAGAAAAACATGTATTTTGTTTCTACTGTTTCTATGAAGATGACCATTATAACAATCATGGAGACTAGATCTTCATGACAACAATGATGAAAAGCTAAAATGCCAAGGCCTATTTGTCAATATCAACACGTTTAATAAGGTTTGTTTTCACGTGTCAAAGTAATGAATTTATTTGTCATAATATTAGAATTCATGCCACGTTTGTATTTTCATGTAATACGAGGTTACAGAGTATAACCACAAATAGCCTGGTGTCAGAAAAAAAAGTTATCACTAGCACCTAGTTGGTATGTATGTATGTACTTTTGGGGTAACATTCACTGAGACCTAAAAGATCTATTGTGCCCCCTTATTACTACTTAGTTTCTGAGGAGAGTCTCTGAAACTAGTAGCTCCTTTAGTCCTATTTCCCGCAGGAATTTTAGGATATCTGCAGGCTTCAACTTAGGTAAATATTCCTCTTCTATCCAGCAATCTCCCAGGTACTGTGCTCTAGGATTCTGGAGTGCTGTGCAGTTGGAAAGTATGTGGATGGAGGTTTTCAATGCCACAAAATCTACATTCTCCTTCTCCCTTTCACTTCTAAGTTTGGTTTTTCTTATATGTTTTGAGTCCCATGTTGTACCCGAAAAGTTTGCTATTTAGTTTGAGGTATTTTACATCTTACAGTTGACGAAAAACTAATAACAACTGTCAACACATATTTGCCTCTTCTCGATGGTATTTGCAATAATAAAAGGAGATCAGAGTCTCACAAATCACAAACGAAGGTAGAAAATTGATCGGAAAAACCGCTTCCTTATGCGACTAACCTTTTTCGGTATTTTTTGTTCGTTTCGTTGGCAGCAATTCCCTTGTATATATTAGATTTCGTCCATTAAAAACTCGCTTGGTTAAAACATTCGCGTGCCCTCCAGAACAATAGGGTCGACCTATCGGTGACGTAATTCTGTTATTGAGTAGGAATGGGGGTATGATGGGGGCTACAGGTCTTAATACTACACTCAATCACTTAATTATGCGTTCGAAATTAATCTTGACAGTGACATAATTATTATTACAACAAAGTTCTCCAAAACTCCACGTCGATATGAACATTATACTGAATAGACATGCTGCTAAATACATATATTGCATTCCTGACGGCTTGAAGGAGTTGATGACGGATATTTCTAGGGAAGTTTTACGAAGTCAACCAGAAAACATGTATTTATTTATAGCAGATTATTTGGAAGCATTACTTATAACTAGGGAAAATGCTAGAATCGCCGCTAGAATGGTTCAAAGTATTACGGAGATAGCTGAGGCAACAGTAGAGTTCTTAGAGCAAAGTGGTTGGTACCTATATTTTAATTTTTATTGATGTCTTAATGATAAGAATAGGTACAAAACGGACACATTTATAGTAGAGGAAGTTTATAGGATGACTTTGAATAAAAAAATGAGGTTTCAAACCCATCCATGTGAAGCGTTTTAGAACGAAAATAAAAAAAATTTGATCTAATTTTTTCAGTTTCAATAAATATTAATGGCCGTTTGCACCAATAGAAGCATAAGCTTAGAATAGCTATGGCGAGTTTAAAATTTAAGAGTCGCTTATAGTTAAAGTTCAGTTGCACCAATGTTTTTGCTCTGCTTCTTAGCTAAGTGATACATTTGTCAACCTCGCTATTTAAGTTTTATTCATTTCATTTCAGTTTCTGGTGACTTTTCGTTTTTGTGGTTTGAATTAAAGTATTAAAAGCTGTTAAAAGTCAACTCTTTGAAAATCAAAGGAGTTTATTCTTGTTTTTTAAATAAGAAAATTGTTTATAATGAAAAATAAGAAAATCAGATCGGTACATTATACAGTTCAGGAAAAAGAATTGTTAATATTTCCATCTAATTCTTCATATTAGTTTTTACGGTTGTACTGTCTTCTTGGAAATCCATTTTCAAGAATATCCAATACTTCCGAATCATCCTCCATAAACATCCTTCTTTAAAAATGAAAAGAAACACACCTGAAATTGGAAAACAGAAAACGAAAACCCGAAAAGAGGAAAAACATTGACATATATCAATCAAAACACAAGAATGTTAGGCTAGAAATCTCCACTTAGAGGATAAGTGGAGAATAAGCGAGCGATTTTCTAAGCTTAGCTAGGTGCAGCTTAAAATGACAAGCTGTTTATGGTGCAAAACAAAACTTTCTCAAAGTCCCACTTAACTTTAAGTCGACTTAAATATCAATTGGTGCAAACGGTCATAAGTCAATTATGTTCGGTATTCTCGAAACAAATAGCAAAACTAGGTTATTACAAATATTTTTTTAACTTTTTTCTGTTAGTTGTGGGTTGAAAAATTTACATATAAGGTGAATTAATGAGATGAAAAGGATATGACAGATTCTTAAATACGACCCCATAAATCAATTCAAATTGTATTTACCATACTGAAGCACAGTATGTGCCGTTTCAGTTTATTTTAAATAACTAAACAATATTATACAGTAAGATATTTCATTATTGCCAATTTTTAATTTGAATTAGTGTAAAAAAAATCAAATACCTACGTCTAACTGTCTATTCATCTCCTTTGGAAAACTTATATCAAATTATAGAAAAATCATATACAGGATGAAGTGTTGATTATGAAGCAGTACCACAAATTTTAACGAAGACGGTCCTGGATTTTTTTAATTTTGAATATGTCAGCTAATTGCTAGACATCAATACACACTTTCGCTAAAAATCGACTAACCTATCCTAACCTAACTTAATCAATAAAAAAATATGACGAAATATTATTGAGGTGAAAATCAATAATTCACTTTGTAAATTAATAATCCAAAAAATAAAAACATTTTTAATGGTCATTTGATAATCTCCAAACGTGTCTTCCTTTTTGTAGAAGTATGTACAGTTCCTTGTGACTCACCCTGTTTATTCCTTCCCCATTTGGTTACTAGTTATTTAAAAATGCGAGACAATTAAAATAAAGTTTTTCATACCCTCATATAGGTTTTTAAGTAATTTGAAACTCCTTAAATATATTCACTTATTAAAAATACTATTAAGTCATATAGCAATTTAAAGCGAACAGCCGGTTATAACTTTGGGTTAACCCTTTGGTTAATTTTGAAATCAGCTGTTTCTTGCCAGTTGGACCCTTTCAGATGAATAACCAAAGTGGATATCGCGTTAATCACAAATGTTGACCGGTTATATCCATAACCTCATACTTTTAATTAATCAAGTTGACAGCAAAATGGAAAATAGAATGGAACTTGTACCGTTAATATTAAATGAGTTTTTTTAACGATATTGATATGCTTGTTGTAAATTGGACTAGAGAAGGTATTACAAACAAAAAACTATTTTCTTTGTTAACACAGGATGACAGCACATGAGACGTATATCGTATATTTTAAAACATAACCTATATGCATTTAATTCAAAACAGCTCCAGACCTGAGTAAATACCGGTCATAACAAATGTCAAATGATGACGACATAAAGGGCCTAACAGTGACGACATATTGAATAACCAGTGATAACTAAAATCGCTTTAAAGTAATAGGTAAATACCAATTATAAAAAGTTATAACCGGCTGTTCGCTTTAAATCGGTTATAGTGTTATAAAACCAGTTTTTTTTTATAATTCACTTTTATGATTAAAAAATTCATTTCCAATAAAGAAATCAATAAAAAGCAACTACATAAAGTTCACTCACAACAATTAACGTGTTGGCAAAGTTTGTTATCTCACAAAATGGCTTTAAAAAGTCGATAACAGTGCCACAAGTGTAGGAGGGTTTAGATTTCTCATGTAGTTTTTCTGAATAAATAAATTAAGATAGGGAGATTCCGTTTTACGGAAGAAGAAACCACGTGAAGTTAGCTAACTGTCTTGCGCAGAATTCAAAATCTGTCTGTCTTTGTCGCCTACTATCCTACTAACGACATCGCCTATCGTTAGTTGAAATTATAATAGTTATTTATGTACCAAGGGTATAAAAAGATGTTTATGCCTTAAGGGCGACGTCTTTGGCCCGAGCTAATCCCGAACTAATCTTTTTACAAAATCATTCACATTTCGTAGGAGTGGAGAGACCCCAAGCCGACAGAATAGTAGCGATCATTCACGAAGCTTTCAAAAAACGTATCAAAGACGACGTGGTAACAATTCAAAGCGAACAACAATCGGAAGAAATAGAAGAAGCGAATCTGATAACCGATATCTTAGAACAAGCGGAAATTCCATCGGAATTAGCCGAAGAAGCCGCCAAGATAATCCAGAGCGCTTACAGGAAGTTTAAGACAAGAAAACAAATGGAAAGACAACTTTTAAGCGGCATGATCGATTGGAGAATAGCCGCAAGAAGCGCTATAAGATTGTACAGACAAACTGGAGCGACAAACGAAGAAGCCAATCGTGCAGCTACTCTAATCAAAGCTGCTTACAAAGGTTACTACACTCGTCGTGTTATGAAGAAACTTGTGGACGAACAAAAGTTTTTACATCCAATGTTGGAAGAAGAAGAAATCGCTATAGAACCGGAAGAACAACCGGAATTCGATTTGGCTTATAAAGAATTGTTTCACGAAGATTCTAAGACGGTTAAAATTGATTATGACACGGTTATACCGCATGTTGATTTTGGAGATGTCACCACTGCTGAGGTATACATTTGAAAAACGATTTAAGGATGTGAATAGGGGTTAAAATTTTTATATTTTGGATACCAAAGGTTGAGAAATGCAGGATAATACAGGGTGTCCCAGGACGAGTTAAAACTATCTGTATATGGCGAAATACTCATAGTAAAATCTTGAAAATTTCTACGTTTGGGTTTTCGGATACGATCTTTTTAGCTAAAGTATTTTCAAAGATGGCCGACTTCCGGTTCTACCGGAAGTCGATTGTAACTTTGTTATTTCAAATAACACACTGTATATTAATAAATTTTTCAAATCTACGTAAAATTTAAGTGCACTTTTGCCTTAAAACTTTTGTCGAATAATGCATACTTTTCGAGTTATTAATTTTTTTGTAAAAAATTCGATCGTTTCAGATCCTTATAAATTATTTTTTTAATAGGATTCCCTTAAAGATATGAAAATGGTTTCTATTCGGTTGCTTTTAACGAGGTCAGACGTATTTGAATCTATATTGAAAAATTCTTCATTTTATACAGTGTGTGTATGAAAAGTTTTCAAAGTTTAACTTCATAAATATAAATTTTTTTTATTTTTTTAAATATACCACCCGCTTTTTCCTATTTTAATGCTTTCTGGGGTGGAAAATAAGGCGAATTCATGTATAGATAGGGAATAGTCCAACGCTGTACGTTAAAACCTTGGGGGTGGTTGCCAGCCCATCTCGGTGGTGGGAATCAATGAACAAAATAATTCTAAGAAAAAAATGACTAAAAAATTGACGTTTCAAGAGGATTTTTGATTTTTAAAGTTTGAAATATTACGATACATTATCCTGAAACATAAAACAATCATCATTTAACCAATCAAAACCAAATTTCACTCATATTTAGGGTAACAATGTTATTATATACATTTTTTACAATTGAAATTAACTAAAGGCCGAAATGAACAGAAATATTGCGAGGTTTTGCCATTTTTTGAGCTCCATTTCCTAACCTACTGAATATTTTTTATTACTTGAACATTATTTTGATTTTTCAAGGCATCCCAACAAACACACGTTGCCAAAAAAGAATCAACTCCTTCTGCTATAATTTCATACGCTTTGGATAAAGTATTGGACAATGCCCTGAAAAAAGCGGATTTGAATTACTCCGATGCTCCTTTTGGGTCATTTCCTCCAGAGTCTGCAGAGCCGAAAGATGAAATGTGGCAAGTTACAGACTACCTGGACCAAGACGCTGGCAGCGCTTGAAAATTACTAAACAATGTAGATGTTGGAATGTATTTTTGAAATTTGTTAAATAGAGATTTCAAAAAAATAGAAGTTCATTTATATACTTCAGGTAGTGATGATGACTCTGAAGTTGGTACTATCACCAAGAGGGATGTAAAAGTACCTCTGTGGTAGAGTGGTTGTGTTTTAGTTTTAGTTTTATTATTTGTTATTATTTTGTCCCAATAGACAGGTCCATTCATACGTTTGGGTTGTGCTCAACAGCCCAGGCTCTTGAACTGTATCTTTGAACCATTACCCAAGTTATCTACCTACTTCTATTCCAGAAGCTTCGTGTCTTCTACACAGGGTGTCCCAGGAGCTCGTATCAAAAACTTGGGAGGTGATAGAAAGACTAAAAATAATGATGGTATTTCATACAATAGTATATTCTTCAACGAGTGCAGAATGATGGCTATTATTCACGCGGATGAAGTTTTCAAAACGAGCGAGCGCAGCGAGTGTGTTTTGAAATCATCCAAGTGAATATTACCCATTCTACACAAGTAAAAGTCGATATTTTCTTCACGACTAAAAAAAGAAAGCTTCCAGTGAAGATCGAACCCCAATCGTCCGCGCCAGAGTCAACTATTTCTACCACTAGGCTATAGATAGAGCATGTTTATTTTCAAAAAGGGATACGTAACATACAGTTTTAATCGAAACCCTTACATTTATAAATGATAATTGGGAGCTACTGTTGTCCATTTTTTTCTCTAAATAATACGTAAAATTATGATTCTATCATTATTTTGACGTTTCAAACGACGCGCTGTCTGAATCGATTTGCATTATTTGGTATTTGACGTTTTAAAAGAGACGATTTGATTTATTCATTTTAATTCATTTAAGCGTGAATTATGATAATAATAGAATGTGATTGGCTAACGAGAGTGAATTCTTTTTCATTATTCACTGGTGTGAAGAATATAATATATCATTATGTAGCTAAATATGTAAAAATAATTTGTGCGTTATTATTTAGTCGTGGAGAAAATTTTTTCTTCACGCCCTTCGTTAAGGAACTATAGGGCTTTATAGTTAACAAAGGGCGTAAAGAAAAAATTAATTAATATTCAAAATATTAAACAAAGAAAGAGTTCAACTTTTTTTATCAGATACAGTGGCGAATAAAATTTGTGGTGAGGTAATTTTCTTTATATAAAACCTTTGGAAAAATATGCATAGCCAGCCAATATATCAACTTCATCAGATAGCAACGCTATTGTAATAGTTTCAACATTCGCCTTGAGAATATATTAAAATTTTTATAGTGGCATTACCGTGATTTCATTGAATCCATTTCTCTAGTGTTTTATTATGTAATTTAGGATAATTTTGTTTGATGTGCGCTCGATATTAAGAGAAATTATAACAATAATCGAGTCATTGTTGTTCCAGAGCTCCACCTACATTTTGGGAGGCCGCAGCGGACGCTATAATACTTCAAAGGACAATAAAAGCGATGGATTTTAGAGACGTAGGTGCAGAAAAAAAATTTTATAACCAATCGGATATTTATCATGATACGAAGGACACTGTTGCAGATTAGTTCATTATCTATGTTTCAAATGATGTGCTATAATTTTTTAAACGACATATTTAGACTAAAATAACAATTTATTTTTAAATGTTAATTCAAGAAACGTTTAATATTTATATAATTACAAACAAAGAAATGCATTTTGTGAGTACTAATTCGATGTAACAACTTTTGTAATTTCTATTTTTTAGTATAACAATCTGTAGGTAATAAGAAATTATTTAAATTCCTTTTTTGTTCCTATAATTAACAGATTTAAATCAGTGGAGTAGGATAATATATTATTCTAAATGGAGCACTATAGTTTCCTAAAACATAATTTCATATTAGTCTATGTCGCTGCTTTAACTCATCAGTTGTAGTTTTCTTCCGTCAATTTAAGCTGACACGGAAAAGCTCTTTTTTCATCTAGTAGCTGTAAATTTGACAATTATGGCTTCTTCTAACCTACTTGAACGTTTCTATTAGTGGTGGATAATTTTTTCTATTATTAACCTAGGTCAATAATGGACAAATTCAAATTTTTTGAGAATCAAGAGATAGTTGAGTTAAACAAAAACTTGTGCAACATAATTTTGTATACCCAGGAGATTGTCTTTAACAAATTAGCTGCTTGAAATTACCTATCAAGATAAAATTATTTTAATAAAAATGCCATTAGTTTAAAATTCGCGCTCAACCAGAAATGACTGGTGACATAACGAGGACGTTCACAATTTTATATCGAAAACTGTCAGTCAAACTGTCAGTGTACTTGTCAGTCAGACGACGGAGTGAACGCTCCTCTGAATTATTTTTAATTTTTGCCTCAAATTTGGCTAGTAATGGAAAACATGGTAGTGAAGACATTTATAAGCCTCGTACATAATTTTGGTGTTCGGTCAATAACAATAGTCTTCACCACCTTGGTTTATAATATACTATTTTCTACTCCTGTTTTATAATATACTTATTAGAAGACTAAAATCTGTATCATAATGAAATTCATTATGATACAGATTTTTAAGCCAATAGGAATGCGATATTCGCAAAATATTTAGTATATAGCTATGGATACCTGGTTGACATTTCTGAAATTAATCATATTAGGTCTGTTCCCTGCAATAAAAGTGTAGCACTGAGCTATACGATTTTATTTATTTTAATTATGTTTTAATGCTTCTTGCAGTTTACAAATGCAATATACATAGATATTCCCAAATTTAGTAATTTTATACGTATTTTTTTACAGATAGACCTGAATTCTTTAAAATTATATAGCTCAGTGCTACACTTTTATTGCAGGCGAACAGACATATTAGGTGACACTTAATTTGATAGCTGTCAAATAATTTTGATTTTCAAAAGTAACTATTTTTAAAATTGATTTAACTAATAATTTATTGATTAAATAATTTTTATTAACCGGAGTAGAAAAAATATTGTATGCCACTTTCATGTAATGGCCATTAATATACTCGCATATTATATACCAAACTTGCCTGCGGCTCGTTTCGTATCCTACAATATGCTCGTGTCTTAATGGCTATCATTACATGTTCGTTGCATAAAATACTATTTTCTACATGCGTATAATAACTATACAATGGTTTATTTACGATTAAAACACATTGACGTTTCAAAACAAAATTTTGTGACGTTGCCAATTCAACATTCAAGTCAATTCCATTTTTAGCAACCTAAATAAAAGTTTTTTTTTGTATATTCATGGGACATAGAGAAAATATTGCATGCAACTCATGTAAAAACTGCCAGGAACCAAACACTTTGAAAACTTGGGAAAAACTCCAAGTATCTTTCAAGCGGAAATCCACGCCATAAGAAAGTGCGCCCAGCTCAATATTAATAAAGGATACAGAGGACAAAGGATTATCATAATGACAGGGATAGTCGAGCAGCCATTAAAGCACTGAGCTGTTCTGTAATCAGTTCCAAAATGGTGTGGAAATACCTAGACAAACTCAATGAATTGGGCGAGAACAATATAGTTACCTTACTATGGATTACAGGACACACTGGAATAGAAGGAAATGAAATAGCAGATGAACTAGCAAAGAGTGGGACTGGTATACCTTTCTGGGGGCCTGAACCCTTTTGCGGAATCAGTCGCAAGGTAATATTGGAAGAAATAGGTGAAGCCAAAAGAAAGAGAAGGTCTGATTATTAAAAAAATCTAGTAGAGCTTGTACAATCAAAGATTCTTCTGGGTGACTACAACCTGTTGAGATCAAATGAATGCATAATTCAAAGTAGAACTGCGCTAAGAGTTTTAACAGGAATCCTAACGGGACATTGTCGTCTGAATGGGCACCTAAAAAAGCTCAAATTAGTTGAGGAAGAAGAATGTAGATTTTGTGGCATAGAAGAAGAAACCTCCATCCACATACTTTCCAACTGCACAGCAGTCCAGATTTCTAGAGCACAATACCTGGGACATTACTGGCTAGAAGAGGAACATTTATCTAAACTGTTCCTGCAGATATCCTAAAATGTCAAAACTCTTTATTGCACTCAACGTTGTCTTTCAAAAATTTATATTGATTCTGATAAGCCGAAATTCCTTCAAAGTACCTAGCTAAAAATAACTACGTTGTCTTTTTGTCGTAAATAAACTATATACAGATAATCAAAATAATTTGAACAATATCTATTAACCAATTTAAAAGTTACAGAGGTGGCTCATTTCTCATTTACACCCGGTACGTTATAAATATTATATCTTTATATTGAATATTTGCAAAAATGTGTTGTTACCTCTAATAATGTAAAAACAAATCAAAAGCATTATGACGTGCTGCAGTCGGGAAATTATATATTTTTATAATAAGTTAAAAGTTAATTGTGAATTATTCATGTTAGAAATAAGTTTTTCTCCGATTGGCAGCAACTATTAATTTAGCTGACAGATATCAATCAGCAAAGTATTACTTTTCCTGCCTAGGCAGCAAAGTGGTTATACAGCGATTATTACTCAATTATTATCAATTATTTCATAACACTTTTAACAATAATTTAAAAACATATGTTTAGCTGTTATTAACATTTATGGTAAAATTACTACACTGTCCATTATATAATAATTTAAATATACCGATATTTTTTCGCACAACTGTCAGAAATTTCATGAATTGTCAAACTATAATTATTATGGACATTTCCATAGCAATCAACCATACCAACAACTGCGATTTCTATCAAATTTTATTTTAATTGAACACTACAGGAAAAATAAAGAGATTGTGGGAATTGTAATAATTTGCAAATACAAAATCCTCCTATATCATTATGAACAATCGGAGAAAAAATTATATGTTCAACTCGGCAGCAAAGCAGATTGACTGCCTTGTTAAACAAATACAGTCTGTTCGCTGAATCTTTTCCCATGTATGAAATGATTCACATACTACTTTTTGTATTACGTCTCTTTCCTACTCACAGAATCTTAACCCCCGAAATGAAACCGTTTGTTCCATTACAGCGTAGTATAACAAACAGAGATAGCCATATGATGAATGTCGGCGATAGGTTTAACGCGAATCTGCACGTTGACGTCTTTGACAGACCAAAGACTTTGTTTACAACTACGACCTACGTGTTTTTCAATGTATTGATGTATTGCGTTTGTATATTAATGATGACGCATGGGAAAAGATCCAACGAACCAACTGTAAGTATTATTGTTTTTTAAATTAATATACCTATTGAAAGTTTATAACATTGTCATATTTTAAGATTTTTAGAAAAATAATTAAATTTTCCAATAGCTTTGTTTTTTTTTTCTTCAAAGAAGTATGAAAAAAGTATCTAGTGGTGAGCAAAATCTGTCTTGGCCTGGTCCAAGAATGAGGACGCAAGATTACAGCGGCTGCATGACTTGAGACAGGCCCAAGTTTGATAGATACCGACCTTGAGCACGACTTGCATGTCTCCGATTTTTGTCGGCAGCATTCTTTTAATAAACTTGTCTCAGCTGTCATATTTTATAAAAAAATTATATTTTCAAAGGGATAGGAGGGATATTGGAAATTTGGAATAATTTTTATTCGGTGACATTGCTGAGCAAATGTTAGATATTCGCTCACCAAAACGATATATTCGAGATGTGGCAAATCCTATGGAATTCTACAGTAAGGAAGATTTTAGAATTCAGTATAGATTCTCAAAAAATATTATTAGAGACGTTATTTTTCCTATTGTACATCCCAAATTAAGAATAACAGAGGATTACCTATCCCTCCAGTTGTTAACGATAGTTAACAACCATAGCGAGGTCAGTCATAAAAATGCTGACAACGTGAATTTATTGAAATCACTAGAATTTTGGTAATAACACAAAAGTTACCAAAACAACCAAGCTGGATCTCAACTTCGAGAATTCACGAAGTCGGGACTATTGGCGAAGCACGTCTTAAGTTGGAGATTGAGTAGGGACTATAGTAACGGGCATGCGACCGTTACCCAGACTGTCTTGGTGGTATTATTGCTTAGCTAATCACTAATAGTTATTTATGCAACAAATGCAAAAAGGCCTAAAGACCTCGTTGGACAATTTCACGTCGCGTGCAAAAAACACGTTTTGCAAGAGTTGCATACAATATTTTTTCTAAATTCATGCAAAAACTGGAAAATTAGAATATAAATATGCTAAGAACCTAACCTAACCTAATCAAACTCAACCCGTTCTTCTTTTTTTGTATCAGAAGTACAGATAAACTGGTGGCCTATATAGAAGACACGAAGCTTCTGGAATAGAAGTAGGTAGATAACATGGGTGATGGTACAAAGATTCAGTTCAAGTTCCTCTGGGCTGTTAAGCACAACGCAAGCGTATAAATTAATGAATATAGAAATTAGATTAAAAATAAAAATTGTATGCATATTTTATTGTATTTATCACGTATGGGGTTGCTGAAACGCGTGTCTATAAAATGTAATTTTCATTTGTGTCAAGGAAAGAAGCTTCTTTCTTGAAAAATATGAATTTATTTTTAGAATCCAATCAACTTCTACAATTAATGGTCTTATAATGACACGTTACGTGTTCTGGTAAATTTAATGTCGGCAAACTGTATCTAGGTACTTAAAAATTAAAATTAAAACAAAAAATTCCCGATATTTTATTAATTTTTATCAAAAAAATTACTGCATTTTGTAAAATTTCGGTGTATATTGGAATTTAAAATAAAAAAAATTATAAATGTGCACTTGCAGTCGCAACATTTCCAACTGCTGCAATCACTTCGATTTCTACAGCTGCATTCAATGGTAAAACACCAACTTGGAATGCTGTTCTGGCTGGAGGGTCTTTATTGAAATCTGTAACAAAAAATTATTCGATTTAAAACCACGTAACTACGTAACTAAAAATTCTGAAGCCTGTGGTAAATTCAACGGATTTATGACTTCAAATAAGGATCAAATACTCAGAGTCTACACTTTATAGACACCAGACGTTAGGCGCGTTTACCATTTTTGGTTCACCAATGACAGGGCTGGATAGATAGCTAATCTTCAGCCAATGCAATGATAGTCTTCCATTCTTCCATTCCATTATTATTATCACTTTCTTATGTTGACACTTGCTCAGCCCTTGCTGGTAATGTTCACCTATCCCGAGCGTTGAGCTAAAAAGTCATTTTAAATTTCAGGATATACTCTTCGGGGGTGTATTCATTTTTCTAATAAAGCAAAATAGATGTTCGCAATGATAAAAACCATGCAAAATCTTATGTTTTGAACAGTATACCTTAACTGTCATTCTTGTCAAAAAAAACCACTTTCTGTTGGCCATACTGACCTTAGACTGAACCCCTCTATTGTGTAAAAGAAGCAGTAGCAGTATTTCCTAGTCTAACCTAACTGTATAAGTAAGGTAAAGTATCCCCTGTTAAAGAAAAAGAAGAAGTTAACAAATATTTCCTAGCTTCTTCTTTCCCAGCAAGAAATGAAGGTAAAATATCTCTTCTATACAACATTGGCTGGATATCCTATAAAATAGGAGGCCATTGCAATTTATAATAAAAAGAAGAATATCTTTTAATACAAGTTAATTTTGTCGATATATCGCCAAAATTATACTGAAAATAAAATTTGCAATAACTAATTCTTTTTAATTAATTATTTTGGAACTTTTCTACCTTCCCTGTATACTAAAAATATCATAAATAATAAAAAAACGGTTTTAAAAATAATTTTTCATTATTTTTTTAAATAGGGCGGACAGTTTATATTTAATTTAAATCGATGACAAATACTTGTTTACTTCTAATGGCGTGATTCATAGATAAATTTTAAATCTCGCTTTCAGTAATTTTTGAAACGGAAGGACGTGTCGCATGTATACAGGGGTGATTCATAAGTAATGGGCCAAATTGTAAATCTACGTTCAGAAGGCCAAAATAATAATATTTTCATTAACAATAAAGACTCCTTACTGAGGTACAGGATGTTAAAGCGAAAAAAATAAAATAGATTTTTGTTAATATAGATTAGGTACTTTTCTACATAATTACTTGAAAATTGGGTATGAACTAGTTGATGTAAGGGTAAACAAAAATATGTGAGAGGATTTGAGTTAACTCGTAGATGTCGCCACATGGGGGTGTGCTGTGGTTATATTTATTTTTGTTGATATTCGTTCAATTGTGTACGTCCATTTTCGATTAGATTTTTGTAGCATTTCTAGTTAGTTGTATCTCAGGTCAGGTCTGTACTTTATTGAGTGTACTATATTAATTTTTCAATACTTACATTTGTGATACACTTCTGTAACAGCAGAAAAATCTTTGATGTCTTTAAGATAAACGGTCGTTTTTAAAACTTGATTTAAATTTGAATCTCCCGCTTCCAAAACATTCTTGATATTCTCTAAGGCTTGAATAGTTTCCGGTACTACTCCTCCTTCTACTAGTTTATTTGTTTCTTTTGAAATTCCTAAAGATCCAGATAAAAACAGGAGGTTGTTGAACGACACTGCTTGACTGAAACAAATGTGTGGGGTAAAGTAGGTATCAAAAATTAATATTCATCAGAATTTACAAGCGAAATTGATTCTATCTCTTCAAATTTCAATATTATATTGATATTTTTTTGCGTACCTGTAGACTGGTACCACCGGAGGTGGTGCTTTCATTGTGGATATAATTGTTCTCACCAATTTCGTCATATTTTTTACTCAACTAATGAAAGAATTGGTTAATTTTCAATTTATGAATGGCCTCATTACTAAACAAATTCTATATGTTGTTATCACAGTAGGTCAATACAGAGATCAGGTGCGTCATCTAATAAAATTTGACTTGGGGTTTTGAAATTGAAAAAATGTATAATACATTATAATAGATTGACAATTTGAAAATATGTTTCGTGGCTTCGGGCAGGCTATAATTTTTGTGATCTTGGAAAGGATATAAATAATGAAAATAATATTACCAGTATTTTTCGTGTTCATTCTAAGGTCAGTATGGCCAACAAAATGTGTTTTTTTCTGACATAAATGACAGTTAAGGTCTATCATTCAAAACATGAGATTTTGCATGTTTTTTTATCATTGCGAAATCTATATTGCTTTATTAAAATAATGAATCCACCACCGAAGCGTATATCTTGGAATTTAAAATGACTTTTTAGCTGAATACTCAACACAGCAGTGGCCAATAATTCTAGGAACTCGTGTCACCATTTCATTTTTGTTATTCAATCGACATTAGTTATGTCAAATGTCACTGGAAAAATTAGTTAGAAGAATAGAGATACAACTAACTAGGAATGCTACAAAAATCTAATCGAAAATGGACATATACACAATTAAATGAATATCAACAAAAACAAATATAACTGACTTACTGTGACGAGCTGTTTTTGTCGCTAATGTGAATAATATTATGAGACACCACTGGTTACAAGGATACATTTACGCAAATATAAATTGACTATTTGTATTTTTATCAATTTTTAATCAAACTGATTTGTTTCTTGATGAAAACCTTACAAAATAATAGTTATATATATTTAGTAGTAATTTAGAAGATTTTGTTGGTTTGATAAATTTTAATTTTATAACCGTAACTTCAATCATAAACAAGCACAAATGTCAACAGATCGTTTTTCTCAAAGTTTTAGCAGGTTACGAATAATTTCTTACCTAGTTGTTTTCTACAAAAATATATTTTTATAACCTTTCTGTGTACCTAATAACATATTTCTTCAATTTATATTTCAATTTGGATAGAAAGCTCATTAGCGGCGAATTCGGAGTAGGTAATGAAATATCATAAGTTTACAGTATGCAACTCGCAACAAAATGACCATTTTGCACTCGTATGAATTGCAGCACGAGCCGAAGGCAAGTGTATATTAGATGTACATAATGTAAATAATTAATTCCTCGTCACTTTCGTTGTCGATTTCTATTTCTGGATCGGAATATTGAAAATACATTTTAACTATCAACAAATTTATTTTGAATAGCGATGTCATAATAAAAATTTCTGTAAATGTCATTGCTAAGGTCGCCTACATAGATATTGAAAATCGTACCGAAAGTTAATATAAAACATACCGAAAATGGCTACTTTCGGTACGATTTGTGTAGTTTCATTTTCGATTTAATAAATCGTACTGGAAGTTCTATTTTCGGGACGGCTACAGAAAAATATCTATAAAAAAGTTGAAATTCAAAAGTGGACTACATTCTTGGCTACTAAACATTTTTTTAGTAGTGTATACCTACTCTAAATACTTAATTGAAAGTAGGTACATATTATAAAAATTTTGATCGTACTTACCTCAGAAAAGGAGGAGTTGGTGCATTTTTTGGAGAAGCAATAATTTTTCTTTCAAATTGTGCCATATTATGTAATAATTGTATAAATAAAAAGATATCAAAATTCTGAAACAGATGACGACTTCAGTACGAACATTTATATATATATATATTATTGCTCTTATCAAAAACGTCGTTGCTAACTAAGAATAAAACTAAATAATTTCAATATACCAGTGATAAAGCAAATATATTTAATTAAAAACAGAGCCGGATTTGTAAGCAATTTTTTTAGAAGTAAAAAAACATTTAATTGAAAATATTATATACAGATTGATCAACTTATGTATTGAGATATACGTCTATTACTGAAACCTAAGGTCTGACTTGGGTAGTTTTCATTTACGAATTTTCATCAGCCATTAAAGCGCTGAGCTCTTGTATAATCAGTTCCAAAATGGTGTGAAAATGCCTAGACAAACTCAATATGCCGTATTCATAAAAAAGAGGATTTGCTTTTACTTGCAGAAATCGGAGCAATACTTTCACATTATATTCATAAAAATAAGATGGAAAAGGTTTGGACTTGAAGCAAAAGGGTTTTGCTCCAAAGGAAAAGGTTTTAATTTTTTGCTATTTATAAACAGTAGCATTTGCTTTAAAATAAAAGGATTTGCTTCAGAAAATATGCATCTAGTCGAGAGAAGCTTCTATAATTAATGATTATCTACTTCAAACGTTTATACTTGTTTATACTTGTAGGGCGAAGGTGTTTAGTTGTGAAGTGAATATATTAAATTTAAATTTTTCATGGCGGATGTGGTGCACGTACGCGCACGAAAACTTTACGAAGAAAGACGTACTACACGTGACTTTCGAACCCTTTTTCGGTTTAACGAAAATAATGAACAATGGTTAGCAGAGTATTTTATCGGCGAGAATTTGGAAACCAGAGGAGGCGCGCTTTCGCCAGTACAAAAAATGAAAATATTTTTACGGTACATGGCAGATCCGGGCTTCCAGAGCGGTATCGGTGAGGAAATGGGATGTACACAGCCTACCAGTTTCCAGAATCGTCCGTACCACTCTCGGCCGTGTGTATACCTTTTCCTTTTTTTGCGAGGATTTGCTTGCAAAGAAAAGGAAGAGCTTATAAAAACGAAGTAAAGCAAAACCTTTTCCTTTTACCTTTTCCTTGTGAGTTCTACCTTTTACTTCTACCGTTACCTTTGAAGGAAACACTTCATTTTTATAAATACGGCCTAATGAACTAGGCGAGAACAATATAGATACCTTACTATGGATTCCAGGACACAGAGGAATAGAAGGAAATGATACAGCAGATGAACTAGCAAAGAGGGGGACTAAAATACCTTTCTGGGGGTCTGAACCCTTTGCGGAATCAGCCCCAATGTAATATTGGAAGAAATAGGTGAAGCCGAAAGCTCTGACCATTTGAAAGATCTAGTAGGGCTTAGACAATCAAAGATTTCTCGGGGTGACTACTACCTGTTGAGATCAAATGAATACATAAGTCAAAGTAAAACTGCACTGAGAGTTTTAACAGGGATCCCAACGGTACATTGTCTCCTGAATAAGCACCTAAAAAAGCTCAAAATAATGTAGATTTTGTGGCATGGAAGAAGAAACATCCATCCACATACTTTCCAACTGCACAGCACTCCAGAATCAGAGACCACAGTACCTGGGAGATTATTGGATAGAAGAGTTGAAGTTGAAGCCTGCAGATATCCTAAAATTCGTCCGGGAAATCAGACTAAAGGAGCTACTTATTGTTTCAGAGACTCTCCTCAGAAACTATGTAGAAGTAAGGGGGCATAATAGATCTTTTAGGTCTCAGTGAATGTTACCCCAAAAAAAATACATACACATACATTTACGAATTATACAGAGTATTTCAATTAAAGCTATCGACCCCATATTTATTATTGTAAAGGCGTCACTTTTACGAAAAAATGGAAAATAGGTCAATATTTTCATATGATACCATGTCGAGAGCTTTGCTGTAGTTTCAACAAAATAAGGCACCTCCACATTTCGTTCTTCATAAACGATTTTAGGCGAATAACCATAATAAATAACCGGTAAATACCAAATGCATTTGGTCGATATGATTTATATAAGGCCATAACGTCGTTACTGAGTCCTTAAAGACGTCACTACCTTTGACATTTTTAACCGCGATTAAAGTTATTACGTCTTCATATGAGCAAAAAGATGATGTCCTTACTCAACATAGCCATTTTCTTTGAACTTAACCACAAAACCGTATAAGTTAACCAGTCAAACCATGACGTAACACGTAACCAACCACACAAAACCAGCTCACTAAGATAGTTTGACCAGGAGTGCGTTCGGTTTTAGATAACGTGGATAGAATAGTAATCTGACAGGATACTCTCCGGTTGAGGAATTTCCGGACACTTTAGATACAAGTATTCTTTGGTAGTTTACGCTGTTACCATATTTTTTTTAATATTTACTTCAAGTTATAAAATTTTACTCATTTTAATTGGTTGTGGTTTAATGTATTTCAATAAATTTCTTAAGACAAGATACCTATATCTAATCGCCCATTTTTCAAAATGTAGAGTATTAATTATTGTTTACTAATAATTCATCTGGCAACGTTACATTTGATCAGATGTTTTCGGTTTTAGTTGCAAAGCACCTAACCCATTAGATACTAATAAAATAATATAGATATATTATTATAAGTAGTTGTAGCCCCAATCGAATTAGCTTTCAAGCTTTTAAAATGGAAAAAACGCGTCGTGATGTTTTTAATAACGAGGAGGACATGAGTGCGCATGTCGACTAACTTTTTCTCGATCAAATTTGATAGATAGCTTCGAGAGTCTCCGAGAGAATAAACTGATTTACCGAACGGGATAAGATAGTAATCTAAACTGATTTTCGAACGCTATCGGAGAATCGAATAGTCTCCGGAGAATATAACCGAACGCACTCCAGAGTACGTTATTGGAAGATGTTGGTTCCACAAACAGTTACGTCATAAAAGTTGACCGTTACGTCATATTATTGTTAAGGGCAGCGTTTTAACAGGTATACAAACCTCAAAACGTAAACAAAACTTGCCACTTATCTGGTAATTTTTAAGTTCAGAATATTTACGATAGATGTCGCCAGTAGTACTAGATCGGATTTTATTTATATGCATATCTTGACGATTCAAACAAACGCCTCTCCGGGTCAGCTGTTTCGAATTTTCGATATTTTGGTTTCTAACAGGGACCTTGGTTTCTAACACAATTTCTGCCGACTGCCAGCAGTATAGTCTGGGGCCAGCGACGATTTTTATATTTTTTATTTATTTTCAATCTCAATAAGTAAATTATGATTTCATTTATTTACCAGCTAGTATGTTTATTTTACCAAGTATTCTTTTTTCTCCTTTGATCGTTTTTGTACTCATAGGTTAATTTTGAAATTAAAATAATATTTCAATTATTATCGTCGTTTCTCTATATTATGAAGAAAAGATATTTAGAACTTAAAATTACATCCAAATATTCAACATTGTTTTAGTTACCTACATCAAAAACTTTTCATTCTTTATTTTACATAGAAAATGTGGAATAAAATATTTTTTGATCTAGTTATATAAACAGTGTTGAATATTTAAAAGTTATTTTCAATTAAAAAATTATTCCTTGGCAAATGAAGGAAAAAACCACAGGCAGCAATTTGGCTAAATAAACAAACCATATATTTTATGTAATATATCAATGACTTTTTTTCCAATGTTGTACCTTTTCGAAAAATAATCGAAGCCACCCAACTAATACTAATAAAACAAGAAAACAATTGAAGGGCTCGGATATTTCAACTCAACACCAAAGCGATTCTATTGAGAAGCGCTATTGCCATTTCTAGAGTAGGTGTATACGAAATTAATTCTTTGGTTTTTTTTAATATCAACAATTGACACTATCACTGTTACATATACTTTAATAATTATTTGAGTTATTATTTTATTAGATTGTTTTAAAATGCTTATAGGTATAATTAATTATTTGCAAGCAAGGTAATTTCGACTATAGGTATTGACAATACAAAGCTATAAACCATTTATATGCTTCTAAAATTTTTAAAATGTAAATTTTATTCAACAATAAACTTATTATTGCCTATAGCAAGAGCCATCCTCATCTTTTTCTACTTTTTTATCGTCATAATCATATAAATTGTAAGGATTTCTAGGGACAATTATTACATTTGACAACGTAACTTTAGAGTCCAAGAGAACTTAGAACTTGAGGTGAAAATAATACTGCATTTACGACCGATGTTGCCATGTTATCCGAAAATCCTCGAACAGCGTGGGGAAAAACAAACAAAACATTTTTTTGACAAGAAAACTGAAAAACTATGCAAGACATAGATTATCAGGTATATATAAATACTTGCAATATCTATACCATTTTACCTGTATGTTAGGTATTTTATGTTTTCAAAATTCGATATTCGACTACGTAAGTGTGAAGGTATTAGCCACAAGGCAAATTGTGATTATTTCTTAGGTGTCCAAAATAGAAATATATCAGTTAAGTATATTTGCTTATATTTTTTTATTGCAAATAATTGTAGAGTTTTCATTATTATTTTCTCGTTACGATAACTGGGTGAGTAAATTAAAGATTATTTTTCTAATTATGGCAACTATGTAAATTCTTAACATTTTTGCGGAAAAAACGAACAAGGGTGTAAGGACACGTAAGGGTAGGGTGTTGCAGATAAGAACATTGGGAGGCGGACCATTTATTTCATTTTATCATTTACAATTGATTCAAGTTGCTAATGTTATGCTTAGTTTTTTTTAGTGCATATAAGGTGAAAAGAATACCATTTTATTATTTTTCTTTTATTGTGCCATCTTCGTTGGTGAAAAGGACACCCTCTCTTGGTGAAAGAGACACTTTCTTTAATTTTTTAGAAAAATGACACCTATTTAGAAAAAACATCTACACACAGATCCAATGATCCAAATAATTTTCATATAGAAGTGTTCGCTATAACTATTCAGTAAGTAGAGAAAAATTACAACACCTATTCAGAAGAAACAAAATTCTTTCATTCCATTTACAGTTCTGATTATGTAACTAAAATGAAGTCTGATGCAACTGTCCACACAGATCCAAATAATTTTGATACAGAAGTGTTTGCTATAACTACTCAGTAAGTAGAAAGATTGCAACACCTATTTAGAAGAAACATCTAATTCTTTTATTCCATTTACAGTTCTGATTATGTAACTGAAATGAAGTCTGATGTAACTGCCCACACAGATCCAAATAATTTTCATATAGAAGTGTTAGCTATAACCGAGGCTATAACTATTCAGTAAGTAGAAAAATTACAACACCTATTCAGAAGAAACATTAATTCTTTTATTCCATTTATAGTTCTGATTATGTAACTGAAATGAAGTCTGATGTAACTGCCCACACAGATCCAAATAATTTTCATATAGAAGTGTTAGCTATAACCGAGGCTATAACTATTCAGTAAGTAGAAAAATTACAACACCTATTCAGAAGAAACATTAATTCTTTTATTCCATTTATAGTTCTGATTATGTAACTGAAATGAAGTCTGATGTAACTGCCCACACAGATCCAAATAATTTTCACACAAGAAGTGTTCGCTATAAATTTTCAATGAGTAGAAAGAAGAAGTTAGAAGAAACATCCGAGGAAACATCTATAGAGTTGTAAGAGATTGATATTGTAAACTTTTTCTTTGTGTTCTGAGGAAAAATGGAAGATGAACTTTGATTGCCATGTATTAATAAATATGAAGATGAATATACATTATATTTGTGATGATAATTTCATTTATATTTTTATAGAATATTTTTGGGGTTTCTTTTCAATAAAAACATGAACCCATTTTTGCTGTGATTTTTTTAAATAATTAATAAGGGTCAATGAAAAAGCAGACATGTCTGTTTATTGCATTTTTAAAGTTTACACAATTAGAATTTTTTGCTATAATTCATTGGAATGATTAGGAGGGGTCAGTGGAAAATCAGACATTCTGTATTATAATAAAAATAAAAACTACATACCTACTTACTTTGTACTTCAAATTCGTAATACTACAATCAGATTGCCTAAATGATTTGTTTTCGTATTCAATAAAAGAAAACATTTTTGCTATAATTTACTTGTATAATTAAGATCCAAACGAAAAACAGGTAGGTATGTCTGTTTATAACATACTGGAGGAGAACTAAGAACAGCATTTTATAATAACATTTGGATACATAACATGGAAAAATTGAAGATATAACATTTATATTCCTGTGTTTCGAAAATAATAGATTACAACAGAATTGAATGAAATATGAAATGTCTATTTTGATCAATTACTAGAATGTGATTAGAATAGAATGTAGTTGTTCTCACTAACTCCGGAGGTCGATGTATATACCTATTTGTATGCTGATTCAATCTATGGCAATGTACAGGTACCCAGGGGAACCAAAGGGCACCGATATGAAGATCAATAAAAATCAGGCACTCATTGGAATTACTAGCAATAGCTAGAAATATTTGTGGTGTATTTCATGTGTATTTCACTCCTAGTCCTCTACACTAAAGATAGGTAATGTATAATACTTGTGGTGGAGCACATGTGGAACCAAAATAAACAGCATTTAAGAAGCACAAATTTACTTTTCCAGCATGAAAATTATTTTATTATAACCGCCTACAAATACTAACTATAAAACAGTAAATAATTAATTTTTATGTAAACAAAACACATGACAGGACAACAGCATTCGACAGTCGTCATCTGTCATTGAAGTTTCATACAGCGCCATCCATGAAGACGGTAGAACAGCTGAACTAATGTGAAGAAGTGTTCGTTTGCAAGAATTTTCCGTGCAACAAATCTCAAAAAATATAATGATTTGAGATTTCATATTTTCAGAATCAAATTCTCTGGGCTTTCTTTTGGGGATCAGGTCTTGGCGTTCAAATTGGTGACCACAAATTGTCAAAACTGTCAAAATCACACCTTCACTTAATGGCTTATATCTTTTTTATAACAATTTTAAACTTGACCAAAATACCTGATCCCCAAGACAAAGATTCAAGTTATATTGTGTTAAAATTCCAACTCCTAATTTTACTCCATTCTTTAGATTTGTTGCATACAAAATGACCTAAATTTTCTTGCAAATCAGAGATGCCAACTGTTTTGAGCTGTCTAAATTATGACCCCCCTCTTAAGCCGATATCGATTGATAGAGGAGTTCAGTCTAAGGCTTTGAATATAAAACAGACTGTTTTATATTCAAAGGTCTAAGGTCAGTATGGCCAACAAAAAATGTTTTTTTCTGACAAGAATGACAGTTGAGGGGGTGTATTCATTATTTTGATAAAGCAATATAAATGTTCGCAATAATAAATAACATGCAAAATCTTAGGTTTTGAATAGTAGATCTCAATTGACATTCTTGTCAGAAAAAACCACTTTTTGTTGGCCATACTGACACAGAACACACAAACTAACTAATTGGTGTATTCTGTGATACTGACCATAGACTGAACTTTTACTAGTTTCAATGGTGTAATAAAGCAAATACAATATAAAAATATATATATTTTGTTCCAGATGCATAACATACACATTTTGTAGGTACATTTCCATATTCATAAGTAAAAAAATAAGTTACTCTCTTACTTTGGTAGCAGAAAGAACTTGATTTCTTGGCGAAATATTACAATCAAATATTGGACTTATCATACAATTACTACCATTTTCAATAACGTACAAAAGTCTATCCAATAAAATTATATTCTCTATCAGAGGTGCCATCAATAATCTAATTGAATAAAAAGCAACCACATTTTTCCAACTAGAAGATATAAGATTTTCATATAATAAAATTTGATCTTGGGAAATCTTGGATAAAACACTAATATCGCAAACTTTTTGAACATATTGGGAAAAAGTAAAATCTTTATCACATTTTGCGCTACCTACCATAGAATGTTTCAATTTGGGATTATGTGTTATTAGAATTTCTTCCAAAGCAGCTCTATATGAGTGAATTTTAAGTTTATTATATTCAACAGAGCTTTTTAATTTTTGGGAATAATTTTCAATAGCATGGCAAGCTATCTCACATACTAGATATGACAGTTTTATGCTTTTCAATGAACAGAAAGAGCTTAGAGGAAAACAAGCTTCATTTATAGGGGCTAAAGTAAGTTTCATGTAGCAGCAGCTTGCAATGTTTATAAAACTTACATTAGGACAATTTATGTAGAGATTTAAAAGGGTAGCTCCTAGATTTCCACAGGGATGTAGGCCCACAATTCCAAATGTAACATTACCCATATTAAATGCTTCAATAACTGATTTTAAGAAATCCTCAACACTTAAATCTACACTAATTTTTTTATTTACATGCACAGTTTTAAATGTATTTTTATGTTTGATACTTCTATTGTTTAAGGCAGTTTCAAATTGTGTATCCATTTCTTCAGCAGCAATAGTGAATTTTTCTACAGCTTCAAATGTACATACCTTAAAACCATAACCATATGAAAGCATCCTGCTTAAATGTCCTAAACCTGAACCAATGTCAACTATATAGAAACAGTTCATTTCCTTAGCTAATTTGTAACACTGTTTTGCCATTTTATCTATTTCGTGCCTCTTTTTTAGCTTAACGTTTTTCCAAAAGAAATTCATGAATTTGTTGTTTTCAAAATTGGACGATGAGGTTGTTGAAACATCGTTTAATGTTCTTGGTAACATGTTATTCATCATAAGACATCCTATACACAATAAAGACAATGGACATACTCTTTTCATCTCTACACATTTTGAATAATCCAAAAGTTTACTGAGATCATTTATATCAATATCTTCTAAATAGTAACGCCAGGATTTAGGTAATTTATTCCAATGATTATCTACATAAAAATCAGAAACATACGAATTCAAAATATCGCTATATATTTCATATATTTTGTTACAAGTATATAAACGCCTCTGAATGTTTATAGAGTATTTTTCCATAATGTTTTATTATGGTTTTATTTTTTTAAACGAAATTTAAAACTAACCTAACTTTTTTAGAACACACTTATGTTGGCTGGTGAATGGTGATGTGAAGATGAGGTGACTGTACGGAGACCGTTACTGGAACCATAGATAAAAACCTACTTAACTGGAACCATAGAGTACTTACTCTATGGTTCTAACCATTGAACTATATGGATAGAGGTTACCTCGAAGAAAGAGAGAGATCGATGAAAACGGCTCTAACAAGAGTAAACACCAAGAGGTAAACACATAGTAAACATTAGCACGTGTCGAAGAAAAGAAAGCCATATATGAGCCATATTTTTAAAATTTTTCTATATCACCATATTATAAAATACGAGGTTATTGATTACAAAAAAGGAGAATCTTTATTTAAAATTTTGTATTTATTTTAGATTGAAGGTTACACCGCTTAGAACCGTTTTACACGTACGAGAATTATTGCGAAATTTACTCTGAAAATTTTCATAAGAATAATTTTTGCTGTTTTACACGTCAAAGAATTATTGCCAAAATTTTCGGAGTAAAAATATTGACATGTTCTATATTTTTAGAAAGTGCGTGAGAATCGACGCAGAAGCCAAAAATAGAATGAAAACAATAATGGCGTCAATGTGTCATTATTTGTGGTCGTTTTTTTCATTTAGGAAAGCCAAAACCTTGACATAAACGCAAATCTCATTTAATAAAATAAATAATCAATCAAATAAACGGTTCCAATACAGCTGATTATTCAGAAATTTCAATATGTAAATCGTAACCATGACAACTTATCCCAAAAACAATCTCACTGCGCAGTCGTATGGCATGAATTCTTATGAAATTTATTGTGGTAAAAATATTATGTGTAAAACAGTCAAGTAGTGAAATGTTTCCAAAATTCTTATGAAAATTACCAGAGTAATTTTCAGAGTAAATTTCGCAATAATTCTCGTACGTGTAAAACGGTTCTTACGGAATGAGGAGTTCAGTTATATTTCTCTATGGAGTTCAGTCCAGTTCAGTCTAAGAACAGTAACTGTCATTCATGTCAGAAAAAAACCACTATTTGTTGGCCACACTGAACAAAACATGTTGGTGATGTTGGTCTTGTTTATGTTCATTTTCATTTGAGGTTAGAAAATCCGATTTTAGTCTTGGGAAAAAAACTAAATTGTTCAATGCAAAACTAGAAAAATTTGAAGTTTGAATTACTATACAGTCATAAATACAGCAAAAATGTCGGAGTTAACCACGGAAAATGTGAATTTGCCCAAACATCTAACGCTAGAAAAAATAGCGATAGCTAGGTGTAGGGAAATACAAGTAATGAATAAAAATATTAATACAACTTCAGCTGTGAAATTAGCATTTCAAAAACTTCCACGACACATGAGACGAAGAGCAATGTCACATAATGTTAAAAGACTACCAAGACGTTTGAGAGAAATCCATTTAAATCAAAGAAAAAAGTCAGGTCTACCTCCAAAGAGTAAACGTCCTTCTAGAAAATATAGACGACGACCTTATAACTTGAATAGCGATTATATTAGAAGACAAAGGAAAATTCACTGGTTAAAAACCCATATTTGGCATGCCAAACGATTCCATAGTATAGAAAAATGGGGATACAAAATCCCATATTGTCCTTGTGATAAATCTTTTAGAGCTTGTTATAGGGCTACTGTAAGTCATTGCTTAATCCAAGATATTTCCTATTACAATTGCTTAGAATTTTCTGGAGAATATGTAGATATTATAAATTTGTTTAAACAAATAACAGATCCAACAGTGGGTTTGAGTATAGGTGCTAAAGTTTATACTGGAGGATTGAGGGAAGGAAGTACAGTAATTTTTAGACCTGATAATCACAGAGCAGTAGGTACGATTTACTTTCATTGGAAACCTGGAAACAGTCAACAAACAAGAACAATATGGTTGTGGTGCCATGCTGCATTTTATATGGAAATTTTAGATATTTTCAAACAAAATTTCAATTTTACTACCACTACAGATTCAAATGATATTGAAACATATTTTAATGGTACAATATCGTTAACTATTAACAAGTGGAATTTGAGTAGGTTTAGATTGACAGGTCCTCTTTCAAATGTTGTACTTCAAAATGCTTTTCAAATAGTTAAAGATGAGGCTTCACATCCAGAGTGGGTGAAAAAATATTTTGAAGAATCAAAAGCTGAACCTTTTTGCAGCCCTCATGAATATTGGGAACAGTTAAAGTCTGCTTCATCACCATCAGAAGTGAGTAATGAAATAAATAAACAATTTCACCTAACACCAACTTTTATTGCAGGTTTCTCCTCATATAATTTTACCATTACTAATATCAGACCCAAGGTACAATTTTCCCAAAAAAAGAACAAAATCATTACCAAACAATAGTTCAAATAGTTCAGACATTGCTTTATGTAAGAACTTTTCTGATAGTCCTCTTTGGAATCCAGACGTTCGCAAAGAACTTGTCAAAACAAAAGTTTCAACTGCAGCTTTAAATGAACTAAGAGAGAAACTGCTTATACCAGGAACAGATTTATTGGAACCTCCCGCAGTTTTTCCCATTATGTTAATACAGAGACCAGGGATAAAAAGTGCAAAATCTAGAGGTTATGGCAGTGGTTGGGATATTATTTTGCCTTCAATTTGGGCACAATCTACATGGTTAGCTTTGATAATGTGGGGTGCTAGAGCAGGTGGATTAAGAGAAAGCAATTCAATATCGTTTGAATCCGGTCTCCAGAACATCTTATATCCAGATACTTTAGCTGGAGAAGAAGAGGAGAAAGAAATATCTTTGAAATGTACAGAAAATTTCTTCAAATTACCTGTAAATAAAAGAACAAATTTTGCCAAATTTAGAATCTGTAGTCCATTTAAATGGAGTTGGAGGATGTTGTTAACGGAATGGTCGCTAACATGCAAAGTTGTCACAGATTTTTGTATTTTGAGGGATAAAAATATTCTACGGAACATCCAAGTAAGATTATATGTTTGTATTAAAAAATAAACAATATTTTGCATCGTTATGTACCTAAAGTATATATAACTTTTCATTCCACTGTAGGATGCTTTAAAAAGAAAATACAAAGAAAAAATTCATCTGCCAGAGAATTGTTTGGTTCCAGTGGAAATAACCCTTTTAAAAAGAGGTTGCTGTCAACAATTTTCAATAATATGTTTGCCACTAGATCAAGACTATGGGAAAGAACCGGAAGAACCCAAATGTAATGATGTTTATGAAAAAGAAAGGAGAACTATGAGAAAAGAACACAAACAGTTGCTTAAAAGATTGAGAAGAAGGCGACTAAGAGGGAAAAAGAAAGGAAAAGTAAGTAATTGCATATTATGTTCCAGGTGTTTTATTAGGAGAGTTTGGCAAAATTTTATTCTTATGTATACCTGTTTTTTCTTGTATCTTTGATTAGGAAATAGATATTGGGATGCGGTGATCATCCAATGATGACGAATATTCAGATTTTAATGTAGAGTTTGTTCAACCATCCTTTTCCGTTACGTACCTATTTCTTAACTAATGTTTGTTTGTTACTTTTGACAACTCAGTTGTCATATTTTGAAAACAATAGCCGCTTTCGGGTGCATCACGTAGAGCACTCCGGAACTGCTCCGTAGCACTTCGGTTCTACTCTTGCCCGTTCGGGCTCTTGTTGTATGGCGCTCTCGGATCACTCTAGGCCAACCTCGTCCCTCTCCCCTGATGCACCTACCGTTTTCAAGGAGTTTCAAGATCTTAAACGTCAAAATGTTGTTTTTGTAGGTTATATACGGCTTTTATGAATAATTATCGTTAATGTTTATAAAAGTTTTATTTAATATTTATTGTAAACGAAATTGAATAAACCACAGTCCACAAGTAAAAATGTATTGCCAAAAAAATAAATAATTGACCATAGATAAAACCATTGTATCATGGATCATGGATAAAATCTGTCTCTGGATGAGACATGGAGTGACATTTGATATTTAAAAAGTTGGCGGTCAATGGTCATGGTTCTGGAGCGTTCGGGTGTACGAAAATCAAGAGTACTCTTCAAATCACCGGTGCATAGTACAAGACCACCTACAACACTGAGGTGGCCTTGCATAGTACTCCCGGAGCGTGATGCACTACACCCGAAAACGGCTAATAGAGTTAGTTCAATCTAAGGTCAGTGCGACCAACAAAAAGTGGTTTATTCTGACAAAAACGACAGTTGAGGTCTACTGTTCAAAATATGAGTTTTTGCATGTTTTTTTTTATCATTGTGAAAATTTATATTGCTTTATTAAAATAATGAAGCCCCCCAAAGCGTAAACCTTGAAATTTAAAATGTCTTTTTAGCTGAATATTCAACATATCGGTGGCCAATAGTTCTAGGAACTCTTAGCATGTCACCATTTTATTTCTGTTGTTCAGTCACTAGTTCTGTCAAATGTCAGTGAAAAAAGTAATATTGGAAGAATTGAGATACAGCTAATTAGAAATGCAACAAAAATCTAATCGAAAATGGACATACACAATTGAACGAATATCAACAATAATAAATATAACTGACATTTGACATAACTAGTCACTGATTAACAGAAATGAATAGGTGACATTCCAAAAGTTCCTAGAATTTTTGGCCATTGATATGGTGAGTATTCAGCTAAAAAGTCATGTTAAATTTCATGATTTACCCTTCGGGGTTGTATTCATTATTTTAATAAAGCAATATAGATGTTCGCAATAATAAAAAACATGCAAAATCTTAGGTATTGGATGGTAGACCTTAACTGTCAATCTTGTCAGAAAAAAAAAACACTTTTTGTTGGCCATACTGACAGACTGAACAAATATGACCTTGATTATAATTTTGAGGTTAAGTGTGAAATAACATTCAACTAAACGTAAAACAGCAGAATACCAATTATGACGTAACACCAAAGGATAGTTGAACAAACTATACTATAACAGTATGTTTATTATAGAAAAATTATGTTTTTGTGTTTCTAAACTGTGCTATAGTTTCTGAGATACAGGCGAGTTACCTTTTTTAATCAGACACCTGGTACAATCCTATACAATTCGAATTTACAAAATTAAAGCGTTTTTTCTGTTTACTTCTTATTCGCAGATTATACCAATAGATAGAGAGATGTTGCAAAATTATACACGTACGATGAGGAAGTTGTGGCTTCCGGAACCTACGCTTATAAGAAAATCTTGTACTAGAGAAATACTCGGTTTTGTAAAATACGGCGATTTCAGCTTTTTAGCCGGAAAAAGTAAAGCTATAGGGTACATTACATCGGGTGGTTTATTAAAATTATTAACTATGAAATGTGCAAATAAAATTTTAGTGAGGAATACAAATTCTAAGCAGTATCGACTTGGGACGCTCGATGTTATTTTAGAATGAATAAAAATTTGAAAATATAAAACTTATTTTATTGTCTTGATATTAGAAAGGCCAAATCCTGTGCGACGTTATTACGGCAGAAGTTATATTGACAGTTGAGCATGCGCAGAATGAGTTCGAGAGACACGTTGCGGTAATAGGACGGAGTAGAATTCAATGAGACCTCCAGCGGAAAAAATTTTAATTGTCGCAACGCAACGAGTAAAACAATTCGTTTTGCATTGTTTTTGTATTATATTCAAGTCAACGTAATTACCGTAAATTCGTACTTTATTTATTAAATTTTGTGTCAGTGACAAGCTTAAAACTGTGTTTTTCTATTCAACTCAACTGTCATCATTTCTGAGGTTATATTCTTATATAATCAAAGATATTATGGAAGAGGTTATGTTATTCTATTTTTGTTTTCATTGCACTTTTATGAAAGTGTCGCTTATTTCTTCTATAGGTACCATACAAAAATATATGGCCAGCATTTAAAACTGCCTCTACCTCATTTATGCACCCAGAAGAAGGCTCAGCATTTACAAATTCAAATGAACTTTGAATAGTCAGTGTATACCCAATCCATAGTTACAAAAACAAAGAGAAAATAAGTCGGTATTAAAGATTTAAAATATTACTCTATACAAACGTACCTTCCTTGTAACTTTTGTAGATATGACTATATCAAAAATAAAATAAAAACACGAATTCAGACCTTATTTTTGACAAATATCAACCATACCTATTACTCCAAAAATAAAAATATTAGGAGTCAAAATTTGGTTTAACAACACAAAATACTAAAGCACAATCAGAGAAAAAGCAAAAGTTTCACAAGACACAGACTGAAAATAACTAAAACAGCAAAATAAAACCACTTAAATATCAAAGGGCTTATACGGCAGCTGATTTGTTTTACTCGTTGTTAGGATGACATTGACATTTCAGAGCGCCATCTATCGAATTTTACTTTTCCCAATACGGTTAGCACATTACGTTATGGCAGACAACACCTCACGTGAAACGCGTTGCGCTATTCTACTTCGGACAGAATCGTATATAACCGGTAGCGGCGGTAGCTGATCGGAAACCTTTTTGTTTGTTATGACAGTGAAGTGGAGTGTTTAATTACTGCTTCTAATGCCTCATCCATGTTCAGAAGTTCCTCAGAAGAAATTATACCATGAACAAAATCAAAACACAGATTAGTGGTGACACTGGTTTCAATTTTAAGAGGTTAGTCAAGGCCTCCTACAACACTAGGCCGGAATGCTGAAATTTGGCAACTTTGTAGAGAGGGCTTATCATGTCAGACTTCTATCATGGCGAGACCGTGAAATAATATTTATTTACGTTTATAGTGCCTCTGTATTTATAATTCGTGATATGTAATAGATGATCAGAGGATTGTAATAGTGTGTACAATCTTTTTAAATAGATTTTATGAACTTGGTGCTTGTTATTTGCAGTTAACAGACTGACAACTTCAACATAAGACTTCTGTTTGCATCCGTTTGTTTTTTAGGTAAGATATTTAATAATATATATAAATAAAAAGATTTTAGCATCAGTATAATTTGTAAACATACTCTCTAGTATGTGGACTCATATAAAATATAAAGCAATTAAGGCATAACATGGTAATTGTATCAAATAAAGGATGTTTAAGAATTTTCTTAAACTGATTGAAATTATTTAACCAAGACTAATTTTCATATTATTATACAATTTCTGATTCTTGCTAAGCCATCAAGCCACATTAAACATACATGAATTATATAAATTAAGCCAATAAAGTTATTTACTCATAAACTAATAACTCGACTAATAAGTAACACTTCTATTATATATTTTATTTTGTTGTAGATGTCTGCAAAATGTTCAGTACTAAAGTTGTATAGATTTCAACAGTGAAGGATATATTACAGTAGTTTCCACCCAGTGATAAGCTGAAGAAAGGATCCTACATACAAATTGGGGACTAAGTCAAACTTCAGTGTGTATAAAACTCAGTATTAAATATTTCCCCAAAGATCAAATTTCATTCACTGATGTGTACAAGGATAAGTATGGTGATCGGAAGACATTTACAAGGAAAAGACCTGTGTTAAAGGAAAATGTAATACCACAAATATTTCCCCGTCTCTCGAAATATCTTCCAGTGGAGAAGAATCCAGCTACAAGAAGTAATCCTGGAATGGGAAGAATAAGGACAGGTACAACAAGAAGAATGGTTAAATAGTGATGTGATAGTGAATTTTTGTGAAGATTAAATCTAAATTGAGTGCTCATTTAGAGAAGTGGCTGTGTCAATAACAAACAAACTATATATTTATATTTGATTGGATTTGACAATGATGAACCATATGTCAGGTGTAGTATAAAACTATTTGAATGAATAAATGATAATCTAGGTAAGAATTGAGCATAATTTATTCATTATTTAGTTGATTTATATTTATTTTAAGGTGATGTCTTGTCAGCTGTAGAGGCTGATTTTATTCATATTTTATATTCTTATCAATAAAATACCTTTTGCAGTATTATTTTCTTTGGTCTACCCATATATATTTCGATTTTTATTCGTTTAAAATGTTTCTTAGCCTGATTTATTTCATATTTCTCAGGCCTACAATCGTTTTCATCGGCCCTCTTTTTGAAAGTCGCGCCACGTTGCCACATCTAGGTTTCCGGCCTTGTGTTAGAGGTGGCCTTGGGTTAGTTCCAAAAATAAAGCGCGTAAATAAAACTAAAATGGCAATAAGTATACCGTCCCAAACATTGTTAAGACGTAAACGTAATATTTAACGCTGACTAAATAGCACACAGCATGATTGGTATCAAAAACAGTATAGGCCACAAGAAATCACCCAAGACTGAAACGCAAACAACAACACAAACTAAACACCATCTAAACAATAAATGACAAACAAAAACCTTAACCTCAGAAATCCGATGCGATTTGTTCTATTTTTTCAACTGCGCAGGACAATCATGTCAATGTGCCGTATTTACATGTTTACAACACTCAACGATACGTAACCGTAAATTACGGGAAGCGAGAGATAGAGTGAAATTCGTATATAACTTCTGTAAAACCGCAAGTTGACAGAAAAAAGTGCCTGGAATGGATTCATTCATCAGTTCCAATGGTCCAACATGGGTCCAACTACAGAAAATCCGAATCGAATTCATTAACAACAGTAGCAAAGGTTAGTTCAATTATTGAGGTTATGTTTGAACATGTTTAACAATATTAATAGGTACTTGGATCAAAAATTCACTTTTTTCTTCAATTCACATAAAGTAATAACATTTCAAAAATTCAAAGCACAATTATATACCTACCTTCCAGACTATTTATCAATTAAGACATTTTTATTATCTGACATGGGTAAACTAAGACAAACATGTTGTCATCATTTTAAGTCCTGGAGATGATTTTGTTCCCGGTACATCATCTTCGGTTAATTATTCGATTTTAATTCAGTACATTTGTTGCATCAAAAGATTTGGTATGTTGTATGTGATGGAATTGTATTAACAAATTCAAATTTTCGCTTGAGCATCATTGAGAATATTTGAAAACGGCTTAATTTTAGGAAGTTTTTGTCAATTTAGACTACCACAAGTCGACTAAAAAGCTAATTACAACAATGAGAGCACTCATGTTCACATTATACATATTTATTAAGTTGACATTGCAAGAAAGGTAGCTGATGGAACCAAAATACAGTAAGCAATCTCAAGCTTCTCGGTTTTAAATCATCTGACAGAAATTGTCCCACCCTACTAGAGTAGTGGGACCCTGGACAACCCAATACTGCACCTGGCAGGAATGTACCAATCCTCTTTTTTGAACATTTCCAACAAGATTTCAAGTAAAAATAGACTTTGGGGGTAAAAATAATAAACAAAACTTGTCTTAGACTCTATATTTTTATTTATACTGTTCAATCAACAAAATAAAAGCATATTATACCTTGAGGTTTCCAGGACTGGGTTTCAATGTCAATAAAACTAGGAATGTTTACTTGGTAAAATCTCAAATTAACTCGAAACAAAAAAATATAGTTTACTTCATTTTAGCAGCCCTCTCTATTACCAAATACTGATCATTACATTTAAACTAAGTAGCTTCACCATTTGGAAAGAATTGCACTAATATCGAGTTAATTTTAAAACAACAAATGAATGCGAATTCAAAAATATTGGAGAGGTATTATTTTTAATTTAAATTTCCCAATGTATTTGCTCTATACATACTAAAACTTATAGTGCTGGCGCTTACCTCGCTAATTTATATTTATAGATATAATATCCACAATTAAACTGAAAAACTAAAATGGTCATGATATTTTAACTCAAAAAAGTCTTGAAATAGCAACTAGAAATGTGAACAATCAAAAATTCTATCAAGTGAGATCTTAAAAATATACATTTTTTCATGTAATAAATAAAATGAAACATTTACCTGTGATATATTTTTGAACTCGTTTTCAACGAGAGTTAATAAATGAGTTACTTACATAAGGAACACAATTTATTTTATATACGAATTTTTCTATTGACTAGGTATATTTTTCAATAAAAATTGCTTAATGTCAATAAGTTCTTCATCTGATGACGAATGGGATAGGCCTCTGAACGTTTTAAATTCCACCTCTGTCAGCATGGTTTTTAGTACTGATGCTGTCATTTGGCCCCATTTGTAAGGAACTACTGGATCGCAGTCACCATGGCATTGTAAAATCTAAAATGACAATTATTAGAGTTGAACAAAAGCATAGAAATATAATTTCAATTCAACTTACTGGTAAAGTGTCCTCAGTTTTCTTCACAGCTGGGAAAGTTTTATATAAAGGCAACCAACACGATAAACCTACAACTCCAGCTAATTTCTTTGGGTATGTAAGACCAGAGTATAAAGCCAGAGCTCCTCCTTGAGAAAATCCTCCCACAACTATCCTGTTAGCATTGATTCCTGCACTTATTTCATTCTCAATAAGGGCATGGATTTGTTTTGTAGCATTTTTAATGCCTAAAAATCAAAGGAAAATGTACTATCAAGTGCACTATCATAGGTAGATCTACAAACCAGGTTCATCCTCAGGTCCAGACTCATCTAATGTCTTTAAATCAAACCAGCTTGGCATTCGAAAACCAGCATTCAAAGTTACTTGAATTGTTGGGGCTGTGGGACATATCACTTTGACATGTGGTGGCTTGATAGAAGCCATAGCACTTGCCCATCCTTGTCTAAAATTTACAAAAATTGGTTATCTATAAAGAATACATTTAGTTATATTTATTAAATTTTCAAGACTACAAAACAAAAAAAACCATTAAAGGAACTAAAACTACTCCATGAAACGAATTAGTTTTCATGACACTACATAACTCTAGATAAAATTTTATTACTACAAATAACTGTTCAACTATGGATGTAAAATTATTAAACCTTCACACTATAAATTTCTAAATTATAGTTGTCTATTACAGTACTCACCCTGTGTCCCCTAATCCGTGTAAGAATATTAGCTGAAATTATACATGCATTAATTTTAATAGACAAATTAAATTTACATTTAACTTACTGTTCCCGTGTGTTTGGTAGTCGCTGCAATTATTACTGGGGCTGCCATTGTTAATATAATAACTTAAACAAATGAAATAGCCTTTACTTATCAGTACGTTTGAATTTTATTACCTTTTCAAACAGAATCGTCAGCTTTTATGGACATTAATGTAAATTGGATTTTTGAAGCTAGATTGGTATGTCTAGCTGACAGTGACAACCAAAATGACAAGGTGGCCACAGATAACCCATAGATAACAGACTTGAAATGTAAACTATGAATCCTTGACAGCAGATGACCTGTATATCCACATGCTGTAGAATGTGTTGCATATCCACAATAAAGCCATTAGTATATTTTGAATGTTAATGAATTTCCAGAAATACGTTTGATTTACAAAACAAAGAGCAAGATTTATAATAAATCTGATTAAAATAAAATATCATCTGAAATTTTACTAAATGATGACTCTTAATGCTGATTATTCTTTGTAGTTTTACTTGAAACATTTTATTTACAGATGTTTAGACAATTTTCTATAAAAAGAAATGTTCTTGAGTGAATTCATAGCATACTATGCAAACCTCAACTTTCATGAATTGATTAAATTATTCCATACTTTTTTTCTAAATTTCCCAATATTGAACTGACTCCGGCTCTGTAATTTTAGTAATCCACATTTGGGCGAGTACGTATAAACATCACATAATCAGAATTATTCATCGTATTCTACAGCGGCACTGTCAAGTTTTCGAATCATCTAAATAGTAGTGGTAGTAAATAACTTAAACTGGTCTATATGTTTTATATAAATTCCTTGAAAAAACCATCGTTCATACTAACTAGCAACAAAAACAGTTGCTATTTATATTTTTGAATTATATCCAATAATATAATTCAACTGTTCCATCGCCTGCATCAACTGCATTCTTTGTTATATAAAAATCACCTTGCTTTTTGCTTAGATATATCAAAATCGATATTAGACTTAGATGGACTAAAGTAGTACAGTGAAAAGGACCATAACCTTTTAGTTCGTATAATATAATGTGTGTACGCGTATTAGCCCCGAGAGATAACTTTTTGACTTCATATTAATTAATTCCGTTATCTTTAATAAGAGTTATTTTTGTCAATTTATAGTGAGTTCGGTTCTCTGAACGCAGTTGTTACGTTGCGAATTTAAGCATTCTAGTTTAGTATTGCCAACCAAGAGAGTCATAGTTTTTCGAGTACCAGCACAGTAATTACTTTTTATAATCTTTTGTTGATTTTGTGACATCACATCGATTTATAATGTCTAGTTCACGGCTATTATCTCCCCTTCATATTTATGGGAAATTTCAGCCCACTGCGTCACTCCATAGGCAGAAGTCAGCTGTTTGTGTAGGCTCGCGGTCGGTGTTGGAAAAACATAATTTCAGAAGAATGGCGACTTATCAGCATACGTTGAATATTGATAATTTAAATCCATGTATTAAGATTATGGAATATGCAGTTCGAGGACCTTTGGTTACAAGGGCAAGTGAAATTGAAAAGGAATTAGAAAAGGTTAGTTGTTTACATTATATTTCATTTAGTTATGTACCTACTTATCTCTAAGCTTTTTCCGGTTGACAGTCTGCCAGAAAATATTTAATTTTATTATTAGTAAAATTCGAGGGGCAAACAACTCGCATAAAAGTGTACACCATATTTAAAATATTTGATACTTGCAAGTAATCAAAATATTTGAAAGTATTTAAAGTAATTAAAAAGTAATGAGGAGTAATTAGGATATTTAAAAAGTAATCGGAACACTTAGGAATAATTAAATTATATATAAGATACTTGGAAGGAATTGAGAAGTATTTGAACATATTTAAAGTAATTAAGAGGTAGTTAAATATTTGTAAAGTAATTAAAGTTTATTTAAAGATAATTAAAGTATTTAAAATATGAATTTAGGGGTAGATAATAGTATATTATTCACCTAGCAGACGAGTGACATAAACACCTAAGTGAATAATAGCCATTATATGCGAGTAGAATACTATACTTTGTCCACGACTATGTATTACCTGTTTAGGTATGCATTTTTTGTCAAACTGAAACAATATAGTTTATTACATTCATATAGCTTATAACTTCTTACGTACGTTATTGAACAAATTATATATTGAATCAGTATTCAATTCATTGTCTAATTCACTTTCCATACTAAATTTTCTAGTAATATCAATGAAACACCAGTAAAGTTATTTGAATTTTTGCAATTAGCAATAAATTATTCAAAACGTCACTTCTGCTTTTGACATACATCATACACACTAGATAAAATAATACGATCTACTCCTATATATACAAGACCACAATATATCTGCAAAGGTCGCAGTGGGATAGGACAAAGAGCCACTCCTATATTTACAAAACCTTGACATACGGTGTGTCTCTATGGCCTGATGGTTTGGTGATCTGACTTGGGAAAGCGAGGTCGCATCAGGTTCGAATTCGGATCTTACTCTTGATGAAAATTTTCAACTAATATATTGTGTCGTTTGTAGGTATAATCTTCAATATGTCAATATGTCATGTGACCTTTTCATTATACACACCTATTATCCACGGGTGAATTATGTACGTTATTATACTGGAAGGAGCACAAGTAAATTATCAAATAGTCGTGGACAAAAAATTTTTTTTTCTCCAATAACTACTAGCATCACTATTATTGAAGCAATGCCTCTGATTAGAGGTAACATATTGTTACGCGAATGCCCCAGTGAAATTCCCCCATGAGACGACTATAACTCCTCTAGCCACTAGCCGAGAACAATCCAGTGACTACCTACCCCCCGCCCTCCTACTTGTTTTAATCATACCCCACGCGGGGTAAAATAAACTTTACAATATGTTAATTTAAATAATGAGAATATTTTAAAATAACTGAAACCAGCAGAAATATTTATCACCAATAAGATAATAATTATTGTAAGTCATAAACTAAGTAAAATGCCTTCACATTCTCTTCAGGTTATTGAAAATATTGTAGTAATACAAGAATACTTAATTCCGAATTGAAACTGATAATGATTACCTTGATTATTACTTATAAATTGTCATAATCATTCACGAACTGGATAGCGACCGTTTAATATTCTGCAGTCAAGTGTTTCATGCATATGAAAAAATACAAAATATGAGACGGAAAGTATGGTATATTGAAAAAATCATCAATAACACAAACATACAAATAGGAACTCAAACAAAGCAGTCTTCTATGATAAAATATGATAAGTAATAAAAATAAGAACAAAAATGATATACATAATAATAAAATGTACTATATACCCACAAATACTCATCATTTTCTTGTGATTTTCTCAAACTTTTATATTTGAGATCTATCACTCTTTTCGTTTCCGCAGTAATGGTGAAAGGACATATACCCGACAGCTTTATAGGCCCATCAAAAATGAAAATGTTCCCGTTGCGGCTAGATATACCTGTCAAGATCAAATTTTAAAAATTTGAGTTTTTATTCTACTTCATTTGCATTTAATATGCGGCCAATATAATAATGTTCAACTAGAAATGAACAACCAATTATAAACACCGTTCTAAAATAACAGTGCTTGGAGGGCGACGTCCCGTATAATATGCCAAATTAAATGAAAGTAAGGACGTAGTGACATACTGTACCATTGTGCCAGCCTCCAAGTTATCAGACAGTTACCAGCGGCATCAATTCTTTGATCCATAAATTTGAACAAGTGAAATATCTTACATTTTTATTCTGTAATCTTTGGTGGTTAGAAAGTCAACGAGTTAATAACATACATATAAAAAAGTAACTCGACAATTTAAAGGGCGCCCCGTGGTTATGGTTATAATGAAATCATATTATCTATTTTTTATGGCTAGTTCCATGAAGGATTATGTGAAATCGCAAACAAAATAATGTGAATAAAAGAAGGAAAGGAAATAAGAATTCAAGGGTGGATAAATGCCAAAGAAATAAGAACTTTGACAAATATCACCCCAAACACCAAATGTTCGGTTTCGATAATGAACACCTGTATTTACTATAATTATTACAATTTTTAACTTTCTCAGATTCAACGTACGATATTCAATACGTATAATAATTACGCATGCAAAGTTCAAATTACAAATATAATCTAAACTCTTCTCTCTTATTGGTGGAAGCCTTTCTGCAGAGTTTCGTCTACGTTAACGTTTGTTTAATGTTCAAAAATCCGTCGCTCTACACGGCAAACATTTCTTGTTCCGGTGTCCATCGGAATCCACTTATATTCATGCCGACAAGATATTTTTTTCTGTTCTTTGGAAAGCATTTTGAAGTAATGAAGAAATAATCAAAGTAATGAAATAGTAATTAATATAATTTTAACATAATTAAAATACTTTAAAAATAATTGAGATATTTGAAAAGTATTCAAAATACTTAAAAAGTATTGAAAACACTTAAAAAGTATTTAAAATATTGAAAAAATAATTAAAATACTTTAAAAATAATCGGAGGTACTGAAAAGAATGGAAAAGTAATTGACAGGGAATTAAAATAATTAAAGGACTTGCAAATGTAATTAAGTATTTAAAAATTCGTAGTGTACACCATATTTATAGAGTTGTTTGCCCCTCGGTAAAATTCCTTGATATACTTAATATTTATAATGTAAATTTGTTTTTTCCTGTTTAAAATTTTGTTCCAATTTATTACACGTATATGATGAAAACACATTGCTAGTTGCTTGTGTATTTTACTGTATTTTTCTTGTTTTTATTGAGAGTATTTTTTACTGTGAATAGGTAACTATTTAACATGTTAAATATAATGTTTAAAATAATATTGGGTCGATACAACTTTTAAATAACCTTGTAAATCATTTAATAATGCAAATTGAAACTCCCAATTCCGAGGGGGTGACCACTCAGTCAGAAAATGTACATGTATTGCCAAAATGATGCGATTTCCTGGCAATCACTCGGATTTTTAGCGATTGTCAAAGACTGCCCTGGAAATCTTGATGATTTACAACGATTGCCAAGATTATATATTTTTTTTCATTTGGGTAGGTATTTAAAATAATGTTTTAAATCGTTGGAAGCGGAGTTAGAGCGACTTTCTAAAATCGGTCAGTTTTATTCACTTTGATCTTTCAATATTATAAAATTTTGGAGATCGACCTCCGGGTACCGAAACTAATATACCTACAGTGTGGTCCACTTAGTATGCAACATAGAGGATTCTTTTATTACAATTTCTATTCAAATGGGAACAGTGTCAAAAGTTAGTACATGTCTGATAATCTTATCAGCGGTAGGTACATAGAATGATTGCAAGCTGAACAACCTACAGGGTAGGCCAAAAATACGAAAATTTTTCAAGAGTAATGTAATAATATAATAATAATACTTTTATTGCTCTTAAAACAAAATAGTTTACAGCAAGAAATCTGAGTAACAAAAAAAAACAAAAAGGAAAAGAAAAACAATTATTACCTAGTATACAACACATGAAGGTAAAGAGAAAGAGAAAAAAAACCGAAGGATATATAACAAAACAAATTGAAACCTATATAAAGCTTAATTATTTGTTAATGATAAATGATCTTAATTTTAATATATTCCAAATGTAACTGGAGATAATTTTAGCATTCAATGTGTTTAAATTATCAAGGGCATGAACAGTCAAGCTTCGGCTTCATAGTCGTATTTATTGGACAGTCAAATAGTACATGGGATAAGGTTTCATTTACTAAGTGATTACAGGCAGTACGTCATATCTGATTTGGATCAACTGTGTACGACATCGCTCTGTACGTGAAACGTAACCTGTGTTTATTACTCAGTCGTAGCTGGGCGATTGTACGGGTGATCTGTATGGGTAATTTTAACAATAAATAATTACTAGGCTGCTTAGTTATAGTGAAAGATGAATATATAAAGGCAAAAAGGAACAGCGCTGCATCAGTAAAATATCGTCAACATGCAATTTTTCATAGTACTTTTTATATATATTATTTTTATTTTTTTCCAACAAATTAGTATTCAAATTTTCCCAAATTTCAAGAGAGTCGGTTTAGTTATAATGAACAGTTGTTTGACTTCAAGAGTAATGTACCTTGATACGAAAGAATTTTGAAAAATGGCATAAAGAAAAGTTGTTTGGAATTAACAGATAATTTTAAACACGAAGTCTTTTCGGAAAATAAAGTCTTGATTATTTTGCTATTGACAGTAGTAGGCCCTTATAATCTACAGATTTTTTTTGGGAATTAGATATGTTAATAATATTTGCAGACGTACTTGCCACAGTAATACCATTCAAATTTTTAAAACCAATTTTCTCAATGTTGCCACAATGATTGCCGCGATTTCCGTATCAATGGGATTTCTAGCGATTTCTCATGATTGCCAATGATTTCAGGCAAAATGTACATGTATTGCCAAGAGTGGTCACCCCCTCGCCCAATTCCTTTGTTGTCAATTAACAAAAATACCTATAAATATAAAACATACAGGATGAAGCAATTTTTTGAATAGAAATATTTATAGATAAATTGTGCATTTATAATGTATAAAAGTGATATAAAATGTGAGATTAATAGTTATTTGTGTCGTTTTTTAACTCAAGCTCATTACTATATCTTATTACTATAACTATAGCTTTATTATTTTGGACAAAAGTAGAACTGTCTAAGAATTCTGCAAAACGATCATACGGTTAAATCTAGAAATATACAGGGCGATCTCGAGGGCGATGTTTCAGTATTATTCAAAACAGGTTGTTTTGTCTCATTTTTTTACCCCATACAGTGTGCGGTTCATTTTTTTACCTCATACAGTGTGCGGTTCATTTTTTTACCTCATACAGTGTGCGGTTCATTTTTTTATTTTTTTACCTCATACAGTGTGCGGTTCATTTTTTTACCTCATACAGTGTGCGGTTCATTTCTTTACCTCATACAGTGTGTGGAAGTTTGGTAGAAGTATGTGGAAATTTTTCCAAATGGGAAGTAGGTGTACAAAATTTTTCCATGCCACAAAATCCATATTTTTTTTCCTCCACTATTTTAAGCATTTCAGATGACCATTCGCAGACGACAATAATCTGTTAGGAATCCTGTTTTACTTTCACTTATGCATTCATTTGTCCACAACAGCTAGTAGTCACCCAGAATAATCTTTGGCTATCTACTACTCATTCTGGCGCCCAGGACATTATGTTTTCCCTGCCCCTCCGTAGCCACGCTTCTGACTCAGTTAATTTTTTGGTTAATGTGCGGTAGGGTAGGTAGGCGTATCTACAGTTCCTCAAAATCCACCCTGTTTCAGTAGGATCTTACAGGATTGTATCCAGTGAACAATGTTCTGATTTAGATACACTTTTTGTTAAATTTTTTCAGTAAGGTTAATTGAAAACATGTTAAAAAATAAAACTTCCACATTATACCGTGAACTGAAAGTGCAGTTTAGTTAAACTGGCAAAAAACATGTTTTCCTAGTACCTAAATCAAATTTTTTATCTTTAAATCATATAATGTCATAATCTGCTTATGTGATAAGCGTTAAATCTAATGTAGTTCGTGTACCTGCTGATAATTTAGAAATATCAACAAGGTTTCAGAATAATTGGATTCTATTTAATTTGCTATTGTTTAAAGAACAATTATCATAAATTATGTGAATATTTTTAATAAAAATTGGATGATTTCATGGAGGTGTACCGAATTAACAATATTTCATTACATTTTTAATTAAATGGATAGACAAAGTCTCAACAATATTCTAAAAATATATTAATACATTTAGTTTTTACGGTATACTGTTAAATTTTTATACAGGGTAGCGAGAAAGTCTGGCAACAAGTCATTTTCTTTGGAAGGAATAAACATAAAATTATCAAATTTTAGGGTTATAAACGGTATTGTATTTTTCGTTTTTTAAAGGAACTGTCAAAGTTATGTGAGATCAGAACTCGATGTACTGCCGCATCATAAATTTTAATTTTCTGTTCAATTAACATGGGAACAACTTTTTTGATATTTTGTAACTTCCGTTAGACATAATATTTTGAAATGATCAAAACAAATTCTTGTAGAATATTTAACGCTCTACAAAAAAGGTTTTTAACAGTTTCTTGATATATTTATTTTTTCCAAAGTTATTTAACGCTAAAGTTGGATTGATTTTAAATTTTTAGATCTTTCTCATTTTCCGACGCAACCAGAAACTTTATTAGAAAATTTCATAAGGCATTTTTTGTAGAAAATTCGATTTCCTATAACTTATCTTTCAAAAATTTTTTGATATTTTTTACCGATAGAAAGTTACTTGCGAAAAACTAAAAAGTTTAAAAAAAAATCTTATTTTACTGCATAAAATCAATCATTATAGGTACTGAATAAAATATATTTGCAACTTATATTAAGAATGGGTACGGTTTCGTAACTTTTTTTAACTGTGTAGATGGCAGACGCTTTAGCCCGAGTCTTTCCTTAATAGCATTCGATAGAGAATGTTTGTTTTGGTTATTAAAGCAATAAAAAAAAGTTTGCTTGCGCTAAATCTAATATACTCAGACATCTAGTATTGTTAAAAATAAAAACAAATATTTGAATCGGCTGATTATTATTAATTTATTTTCAATTGTTTACTAATCAGCTCTTAGCATTTACGATAGATAACAACTGAGGTTGTACTTTGTTCTATTTGTATCAAAGTATTTATAAAAATCAAATAATTATATTGAATATTATTAATTGGTGTAATCGAAATGCACTTGTTCAAATACAGGGTGTCCCACTATAAAAGTAACTCATTTGACGGCTTATTACTCGAGAATGGAAAAAGATATCGACGTGCAGTTTTCGCTAGACTTCTTATAATTCCTTCAAATTTTTATTGGCATAGTTGCCAAATGTATATTGTTTCCCGAAATCGCCGAAAAAAAATGACCATTTTTGAAACGAAATTATCGGTTTATTTTTAATAAAACACTCTATATTTTTTAATACCATCTCAAAGTCCCTTTCTTCCCCTTTCTAAAAATGTATATACTCAAGATTTTTTATGAAACCCTGTCAATAAATTATCACATTTTAACAGCTTGAAAAGTTTTAACTCGAAAATGAGACAAGGGTCAACTGCGATCCCAAGACTGTGAATTGCTGTGATTTTTTCAGCCACCAATCGTATAGTCCTCATACCTTCTTCAGAGGTGCCTGTGGTTTCCTTTTTGCTCTCCAGTGCCTTATTGTCTTTTTCCATCGTAATTGAAAGCTTTATGTACTTAGGGCACCGAAAAGACCAATTTGAAATATTCTTATGATATTTTTTTGTTTCTTCGAGCCTGAGGGACGTCTTGTGGAATTCTCGATATCAGCTAATTCTGGGTATTTTTCTTTGTATAGCTGTTGAATACATACAGTGTTGAAAAAAAAAACAGTCCTATCTCTACTAATTGATCCTATTATAGAAGTGTTTCTATAGGTTGTCGACCTTGATCGACTAAGTTTATTACTTTAATAGCATAATATCGAATGTCGTTTTTGATTTAAATAAGAAATGAAATAAATGATAAGGAAATAAGGCTCGTGCCGATCTTTTTCGAAATTTTAATATTATCAGTGGAACAAACTTGTTGTCTTTATATATTCAGATAATTTTAACGTTGTGTAATATATTAAACAAAATCGGACTTTGAATGGATCCTGAATTAAAATTTGAGATACTTTAACCACGGATAAATAATCAACTTTTGCCTATGATTAGACACAATGGAGAACATTCAAAATAACCAATAATCCAAGCGACTCATACTCTTTATCAGTACCAAGTACCTACTGAAATTAATGCTGCAAAACGTAATTATCTAGTGCAGATAGTGTCGTATTCCGTTCTCACCATATGAGGTAAAATAAAACTATAGTCCAACAAACCAATATATTATTGAATAAATCCTCATAAAAAGCACATTAGGGGAAACTAACTGTCTTACTCTTACTTAAAAACACTACATTCCATATGACCAACATAACAATGAGATCACCTACTAGGCAGGCAACACGCAATACTGCAATACTTCATTATTAGCAGTGACTTGTTATAGTCACTGTTATTAGTAAAAAGTATAATATAGAATCAAATTTAACTGGTGATAAATGTGCTAAAAATTCAGAATCAACAGTCAGCACTCTAGTACTTTCTAAAGTATTTACACTAGAATATGCCAATATATACCAATTCCTCACATTTTTATAAACTAAATTTTCCCAGCATGTGGAAGATAAACATAAATCGCTTTAATCCAACTCATCACAATATGGCCTAGCTAGAGGTCTAGACAAAACATATTATCATCTCATATTTTAAAGTTATGTGCCCAGGTTATGTGTCATCCTAAATCACATAATGGAAAACTGTCTCAGTCACTCCCATATTAAAAAAATGCAACAAACAAAACTACTAATTTTCAGAAACAGCATAATCGTGATTTCCATGCCGAAAATATACAGGGTGTCCCGTAAATAAGTACCGTAAATTAGAGGCATGATAGATCGTTAAAAAAATATTTAAAATGCCGAAATGCAAGTTAGGTTAGGTTATTATTAAACATGAATTCAATTTTTGATGAAAGAGTTGAGGTAAGATTTTACAAGTACCAAAAAACTGAACTTGATGAATTCTGCTAATAAATACGCATGTATATTGGAAGACAAAAAATGGACAGGACATCTTCTTATCAAAAAATAGGGGCATTGCTATCATAAAACATTAAAGCAGTCAGTACCAGTACCTGATGTGCTACGGATACACTATTATTTCTAAAAATAAGATGGGTAATTATACAAACATCAAAAAGAGTTGATCTTTATTCACTAAATACTATCATCAATTTTGAGGGCTTAGCTTAAACCAGGCTTAAAGTGAGCTGAACGTATGGCGCATACGAAATGTGTCGTGAAAACAGGCTTAAGCTCTAAACTTTGCTTAATTGCATACAGAGAATATGGCCATAAACCTCAAATTAAAATAATAATGACATTTTTTGTGTGGTAAGAGGCGGGGATTGTTAGTTCAGTCGCTGTGATGCGCCATGCTCAAATGGCTGCGCACAAACTTTGTGCCAGTTTCTTCCATATGTTTTAAAATCTCTCTTTTATTTATTACTCTATGATTAACGCCTATAGGACTTAAGCCTTCAGAATTTTGTGGATAAATATAAAACTTACGTATTTCTTTGTTACAGGGTATCGAAAAACCATTCAAAGAAGTAATCAAAGCCAACATAGGTGATTGTCATGCTATGGGTCAAGTTCCCCTCACTTTTCTCCGCCAAGTATTAGCTCTAGTATCCTATCCTAAGCTTTTAGATGATCCCAACTTTCCAGAAGATGCTAAAGAACGCGCAAGAGTCGTTTTAGCGGGATGCAAAGGTAAATCAGTTGGGTCCTATACCGATTCGACTGGAATAGAAGTAATTAGAAGGCATGTTGCTAAATATATCGAAGATAGAGACGGTATTCCGGCTGATTGGCAAAATATTGTTATTAGCGGAGGTAAGTTATTTTTATAAACGATGAAAAGTATGATTTTTATCGTATGTTATTTATTTTTGTAGGTGCCAGTGATGCTATTAAAAATGTATTAAAACTTTTTATAAGTCCAATAGATGGTAAGAATCCAGGTGTAATGATTCCAATTCCACAATATCCCTTATATTCTGCAACTCTAGCTGAATTTAAAATTGAACAAATTGGTTACTATTTGGACGAATCCAAACATTGGGGTCTCACTGTTGAGGAATTAGAGGTGAGTTTCAACTAAAACTGTTTATCCAAGCATTTCTTTGTTCAGGGGAGTTTTTTTGGTCAATCACTTCCCCTGACTAACAGCACATTGTCATCTGAAAAACTTATAATAGTGGAGGAATTAGAACGTAGATTTTGTTGCATGGAAGAAGAAGAAGAAGAAGTAACTGTCATTCTTGTCATAAAAACCGCTTTTTGTTGGCCACACTGACTTAAACTGAACTCTATTTAACCAATTAATCAATTAGACTTTTCAAGTTGGCCTGTCAATTCTCTGTTGTTTCTGCTGTTCCCATGAACAATTCTTTTTGTTTTCAGAGGTCTATAAAAGAAGCCAGGAAACATTGCGCGCCCAGAGCCATTGTTATTATCAATCCAGGAAATCCCACAGGTCAAGTTTTAACCAAGGAAAATATACAAGAAATTGTAAAATTCGCATATAAGGAGAAGCTGTTCATTTTAGCCGATGAAGTATATCAACACAACATCTACGATCCAAATTCGAAGTTTCATTCATTTAAAAAGGTAAGTCGACACAAAAATAATCTCCATACAAATATTTTTATATCTTTTGTCTAAAAACTGAGTGTTCATGCGTATTTTGGGTTGCTGAATTCTTATTAAAGATATGATTACTAATTTCTATAGCATTCTGTATTTACCTCGGTATTTACATAGGACCATTCAAATTTGTTTATATCGTTTATTTATGACTTCTAAATGTGGTGTTGGTAATTCTCAACCGGACGGTCATCAAGTACAATATCAGTACAACGTGCTCTAGGTATTTCGACCGACAAAACAGATTAAATATGATATTGAGGTTATGAACAAGCTTCAAATCAATTATACCTCATTTAAAAACCAGGAGGAGTAATTTGAATTTAAGTTGGCAATTCTGTAGACCTACGATTGGTCAGATTCCACCCAGGTTCACACAACACTTTTTAGCATTGACGTAAGCTGATAATTTAAATTGTTGATAGTTCTGACAGATAATAGTATATTATTCAACAAGCATATAATGATGGCTATTATTCACGAAGGTGCGTTTATGTCGCGAGCCGCAGGCGAGTGACATAAACACCTAAGTGAATAATAGCCATTATATGTGAGTAGAATACTATACTTTGTCCACGACTATGAATTACCTGTTTAGGTATGCATTTTTTGTCTAACTAAAACAATAAAGTCTCTACATTTATATAGCTTATAACTTCTTACCTTATTGTACAAATTATATTGAATAAGTATTGAATTCATTGTCTAATTCACTTTTCATATTATATTTTTTAGTAATATCAATCAAACACAAGTTACACTAGTATAGTTATTTGAATTTTTGCAATTAGAAATAAATTATTTAAAACGTCACTTCTGCTTTTGACATACATCATACACACTGGATAAAATAATTCCATCTACTCCTATATATACAAAACCTTGATAATGTCGAATATATGTCTCTGTGGCCAAATGGTTTGGTGCTCTAACTTGGGATAGCGAGGTCGCAGGTTCGAATCCGGCTCTTGGTGAAAATTTTTAATTAATATATTGTGTCGTTTGTAGGAATAATCTTATACGTCATGTGACCTTTTCATTATACACACCTATTATCCACACCTATTATCCACGGGTGAATTATGTACGTCATTATACTTAAAGAAGCACACGTAAAATGTTGAAATTATCAAATAGTCGTGGACAAATATATTAAATTTTGTCATCGCATCCGCTATTGTTATTTTATTAATTTACTTCGTTTCGTTTAAACTGAACATGACAATATCTGTCTATATGGAGGTTACAAGCTATCGAAGATTTAAAACAATACTTACAACAATACAATACAATAGGTTTTGTTAGAAAATCGGCTCATTCTTTTTATTCCATTCAGTGGCATTCAGTTATTTGCTACTTAAAAACAGCCATATTAGAGAAATGTGTAAGTTCTAATCTGTCAGTTTGAATACGAAACAGGAAAAAGTTTTACCTGTGACCGAATACCCGTCTGATTAATTATTGGGTATAAAATAATCCACTAGACAGACGAGAAATCGACTTATGACTATGCGTGGTTGATTTTTTCATCAACAAAGGCATATTTAATAGATTTGGAACACGACTGTTGACTACTTTTTTGGAACACGCCATTTTAGTAACTAATCTGGTAACTTTTAGTGATGTGAATAAAGCTTTTCAAATTAATCCTCCTGGTTATTAAATGGACTATAGAACTCCACAGAGGTTATTAAATGAACTTAAGGCATTCCAATGACCTGTCAAAACTAATTCAATATGGCGGCTGGGGGCATTTGTTGGTGTTATATTATTGTGCTGTTGGAAAGTTTATTTAAATTTTGTGAGATTGTTGTTTTTGTGACTTTTTATATTACTTGGGACTTATAGTGGTATTATTACATTTTAAAGACATTTTAATACGAAAAAATGTCAACTACGTTCCTTGTGGTTGGATGTGGAAGTCGTTCCAACAGGGATGCTGTAAAATTCTTTTTCTACTACCGTGTGTAAAGTAGGTACTTTAGACACACTTTCGAGTGCGTAAAATTTGATTTTACGCACTAGTGCGTAAAGAGTTTTTCTTTACGCACTAGTGCGTAAAGTAAAAGTTCCAATATTATTATGTATGTAGTTATGTGTATCTGAATAGGTATAAGTTGGCGGTGAGTGACTGACATTTCTTTAATTGTGAATTGAATCTGACAATTAAAGTTTAAATTGAGATCTTCCGACTATACCTAGGGTAATCAATTGTATTTTGATGTAAGTATTGAATATTTTTAGGAAACTATGATGTTATTTTATATTATTATAATTATAAGATGGATCTATCAGAAGATTACTTCGCAAATAGTGTGGAAAAAATAAAATGATAAATTTCGAAAATGTTCTAGTGGCATATTACCTAAACTTCTGTATTTTGATAAAGTTTTCGATAGTAGAAAAAATTTTGTATGTAATTCGTGTGTAAAGACCTTTTTTTCGACTCATGTGATTGTCGCATTCGCCTGCGGCTCATGCGACAACATTCACATTCGTCAAAAAAAAGGCTACTTTACACACTAGTTACATAAATAACTATTTTCTACTACCGTGTGTAAAGTAGGTACTTTAGACACACTTTCGAGTGCGTAAAATTTGATTTTACGCACTAGTGCGTAAAGAGTTTTTCTTTACGCACTAGTGCGTAAAGTAAAAGTTCCAATATTATTATGTATGTAGTTATGTGTATCTGAATAGGTATAAGTTGGCGGTGAGTGACTGACATTTCTTTAATTGTGAATTGAATCTGACAATTAAAGTTTAAATTGAGATCTTCCGACTATACCTAGGGTAATCAATTGTATTTTGATGTAAGTATTGAATATTTTTAGGAAACTATGATGTTATTTTATATTATTATAATTATAAGATGGATCTATCAGAAGATTACTTCGCAAATAGTGTGGAAAAAATAAAATGATAAATTTCGAAAATGTTCTAGTGGCATATTACCTAAACTTCTGTATTTTGATAAAGTTTTCGATAGTAGAAAAAATTTTGTATGTAATTCGTGTGTAAAGACCTTTTTTTCGACTCATGTGATTGTCGCATTCGCCTGCGGCTCATGCGACAACATTCACATTCGTCAAAAAAAAGGCTACTTTACACACTAGTTACATAAATAACTATTTCAGTGCCAGCGGTTTTAAGCCAATATCTGGATTGTGCAACAATAATTTATTTAAATAATCACTCTGCATCTTGAAAAAAAAAACCACAACCTCACACAACTTTGGAGACAGCTGCCATTAGTTGTTCGTCAACTGTAACATGTAAAATACCCCAAACTAAATAGACCTGCAAACTTTTCGGGCAAAACTCCAAACTTTTCGGGTACAGCATGGGTGGTAAAGGGACTCAAAACATATAAGAAAAACTAAAAATAGGTTGGAAAAACCACTTCCTTATGCGACTAACCTTTTTCAGTATTTTTTTGTTCGTTATGTTGGCAGCAATTCCCTTGTATAGAACTCGTCCATTAAAAACAACAGATGATTTTTACAATCTTGGTTATAAAACAATACAAAACTATGACATATGACTTTGACAGGTCGGCCATCATGTCTGGGAGCAAACAAAGCAGTTTTAAGGTGGTAACATTCCAAGAGTAAATAGAATTTTTGACCACCGATATGTTGACCTAAAAGAACATTTTAAACCTCAAGATAGATGCTTCGGGGGTGTATTCATTATTTTAATAAAGCAATATACAGATTGCGATAATCCTTACGGAAGTATTCCGGGTTATACAAGTGCGACAGAAAAACAGCTGATAGAGAGAGAAAGAATAATTATGCGCGGTCATTGAGGCGTGTACTTTGTTTCTCCTTATTGGTGTATACTTATTTCCCGAGACTGGCCGGATGCTCATTGCCCCCCCCTATTTTAACCGCTGTTGCCAGAAGCGCAGATTAATTTGAACAAATGATATTTTTTTCTCGTTATCGTTGACTTTTTTCGAAGTCATGCACAATAGGTAAAACAAAACACTTTCTCTCTCTTTCATATATCCTTGTCGTACTTGTGTAATCCGTGGCGAGGGTTCCATAAAGATTTTCGCCATCTGTAGATGTACGCAATGATAAAAAACATGCAAAAATCTCATGTTTTGAATGGTAGATCTCAACTGTCATTCTTGTCAGAAAAAATCACTTTTTGTTGACCATTAGACTGGCTCCTCTATTATTATTTGTTTTTGTTAAAATCACAAGTCTCGTCCTAGAAATTTATTGTGTAATAAGTCATGCCTACGTGACGTCACAAACTATTTTGACAACAAGCAGGTGGTAAAACAATAAACAAAGCGTTCAAAACATGTGGTCCTACTTAAAAGTGAGGTTATGCTGATTTATAATGATAGATCGTGTTTGAGTTTAGTTGTTTTTTTAAAGTTATTTTATTTCTTGAGTTTGCATATTTTATAATATATAATATAGATTAATAGTTGTTTGATAATTATTGATCGTGTTAAATTTATGTTTATTGTTTTACCACCGGATTATTGTCAAGTGTCAACTGTCATGGACGTGCCCTATAACGGTGAAAATTGTTACAGGTTATGTTTGAAATGGGCGAACCCTACAGAAATATGGAATTGGCTAGTTTCATGTCTTGTTCCAAAGGTTACATGGGCGAATGCGGTCTTCGCGGCGGTTACGCGGAAGTATTAAATATGGACCCGGCAGTAAAGGCGCAATATTTAAAAGCCATTAGCGCCATGTTATGTTCAACTACGTTAGGTCAATCTGCGTTAGATGTCATTGTGAATCCACCGAAAAAAGGTGAACCTAGTTACGAGTTGTTCATCAAAGAGAAAAACGACGTATTGGAATCGCTCAAAGTAAGAGCTAAAATGGTAGCAGAAACGTTTAATTCCATCGAAGGTTACAGTTGCAATCCCGTCCAAGGTGCCATGTATGCTTTTCCGCAAATTCGACTACCTCCTAAGGCGATCGAAGCGGCAAAGAAAAAATCTTTGGCGCCAGACGCTTTTTACGCTTTTGAACTTTTAGAATCGACTGGGATTTGTATCGTACCAGGTTCTGGATTCGGACAAAGACCAGGTACTCATCATTTTAGAACGACCATTTTACCGCAACCGGAAAAATTGAAGGTTATGTTGAACAAATTCGCCGAGTTTCATTCAGAGTTTTTGAAAAAATATAGTTAAGATGAATGTGTAGGTTTTTTTGAAATCTTGTAATTGGTTTTAACTGTGATCTACTGTACTCTCATATCCTGAAATTCTGCAATATTTTTGTAGATCCATCAGATTTTTTAAATTAACCAAAATTTCGAAAACTAACATGAAAAATTTACGTTTTCTCCGGTTTGATTTATATTGTTGGGTACAAAATTGATTTTATCACCCTGTATATAGGTAAAAGAAATTTTCATAGCAAAATTTATAAATTATTCAGAAGAATTACATAAACCGGTGGTTTTTAATTGGATATATTTTACGAGGGAGGATCGAAAAGTTTTTATAAAACAAGCTGTTGAAGAGAGCAATTCTTAGGTTTTCATTTTAGATTCTCAGGTTATTCAAATTTCGCAGGAATTTAAAAAAATAGATGAAATTTAACGGTTTTTCCGTTTTGATTTGCCTTTTTGGGTACCAAATTCATTTTTCCCAGCCTTTATATGAATAAAAGAAAGTTTCATAAAAAAATTTGTTGAATATCCAGAAGAAATGCTATTATGTATTGATAATTGCAAAAACCGGATTGGATATCCTATACGGGGAGGATCGCAAAGATTTTATTCATCAAATTGTTGTTTTTTCACGTATTTTTTTTTTGGGAATCCAACCAATATAATGTTTTTTTTTATGATTTTAATTCGACGTTTCGGTAGCGTTCCAGCTAGGATAAATCATGAGAAAACCTGGATAAAAACTTATGATGCTATCCTGATAACGCAGGTAATTGATTATTGGGAATTTCTCTTTCTAGCATTGGTAACCAAATTCGGCTTAAATACTAGCTACACATTTATCTGCATTTAGTTGTACTAAACCACTTAAATTTCTTTGATTTTTCGACTTCTATTATTGGGCTCTCTTAATATTATTTTTATCGAATCCCAATGAATTTGATGACCCTCTTCCCAAGCATGTTTACAAATAGCTGACTTTAAAATCTTCTTTCTGGAACGTGCACTTCACTGAATTTCATTTCTATATGACTATCATATCGTTGGAATGTCATATGTCTATTATTTCACATTTTACCAGAGATATGATCCACCTACTATGCAGGGAACTTAAAATTTGATAAAGTTTTGCAGTCAATTGATTGTTTAGTTGTCAAATTTTTTTTGTTGTCTCAGATAGGGACCAAAAATTATTTAGTATTTAGTTCATCTTGACAACGGTAGCCGAAACGGTATAAAAATTCTTAGGTTTTTATTTTAGATTGATTATGAAAAAAATTGAGTAATAGACATTATATTATTATGGTAAAAATTATGAAGTATTTAGTTGATTTTTAATTGAATACTATACAATAGAAAGTGGGAAAAATTTTTTTATTCAAGAAATTTTTGATTATACAAAATGGCGGCTATACAATTTTCAAGAGTTTATTACTTTTTTTTTTATTTGATTTATCTTGTGTGGTACAAAATTCAATGTATCACCCTGTATATCGTATAATCATTTTTATGGGAAAAATTATGAACAATTCTGGGAATATGTTACCTATTGGATATTGACAATAATTGCAATAACGGTGATTTTTAATTGAATATTATACCAGAAATAATCGGAAATTTTTATTTAACAATATAGTAATGATGGGTGATATGGCGGCTATAAAAAAATATTATTTTTTCTACTCCTGTTTTACAATATACTTATTAAAAGACTAAAATCTGTGTCATAATGAAAATCTATTTTAGTCTTTTAATAAGTATATTATAAAACAGGAGTAGAAAAATAAAATATTGCAATTTATTTTAGATTGTCAAAAATTATTAAAAGTCTAAGACAAAATTGACTAATAAATGAAAAAGAAGGTAAATTTTTAGTTTTTATTGCACTTGAAATATTTAAAACTATACAAGGGGGGTGGAAAGAGTGAATGATCGTAGTTTCATTATAAAAAATCTAATAATATTCGAGATAACTATTGAATATTGAATATTTTTTGATTAATTTTAACTAAAAGAATTGTGCTGATGTAATTTTTTCGTTTTAATCTTTTTTTCCATTTTATTGTTGATTTTTAATAGTTTACCAACTTCTACATGGTGTTTTTTTCCATAAATACAATTTTATTTTAACACGTAAGTTGAACAATTTTTTTTTGTCTACCTTTACAAAAAGTTACATTTTACGTACTAATTTTCGAATTAAAAAACGACTATTTTTGATATCAGCTAAAACGTTAACAAAATTTCCAAAAACTCATTTCATTTTTGAGGAAACTAAGCATTGGGTACCTTACATTCGGTTCCTGTGTTTTTCTTTTCATTCGAAAATTAGCTATTTTTCGTAAAGGTCGACGAAAAAATGTTATATGTACCTCGGCGAATAACTGTATTGTCTCGCAATTTGCAGATTCGAATATAATAGACAGTTCTTCGTCCTTAGTAGAGAAATAACTATTTAGTTATGTTATTATTTACAATTAATCACATTTTATTATTTGTTATAAATTTTATCTATTTACATAAAAATTATTTTTACATATAATTGAAGTATGTGGACAATAAATCAGTTGTAAATGCTAATTAGCCATTGTGACCTTCCTTTTGCAAAAACCTCATTTTTCCTCGAAACATCTTATGTTTATTGACTTGAGTTATTACACAGTTCGCCCCAAAAACTAACCTAAAAATGTAAAAAAAAATTACATCACATGAAAATCCAGATAACCTGACATTTATAAAACGTCTGTCGGGTCTTCTAGTTTCTAGTATTCAATACATAAACTTAACCGACAAATTTGATGCTAGTTCGAGTTTTTCGTTTAAATTCCATTAATTTTTTTGGGACGCACTGTGTATTAAACCAGAAAAGTTTTTTTAAATTTTAATCTTATCGTTTGCAAAAGGAAAGAGTAATGTGCAGGTAACTGATGGGTCTGAAATTATTAAAATTTTACTAGGGATATAACAAAAGTGTCACTAATAACAGTTAATTTCAAAGTACCTATTGAATTTGATTTATTTTTTGTTATCAGTGACACTATTTTTGGGTACTTAAATATATATATATTGAAATTGTAAAGTACTACGAATATATACAGGATGATTTACAAGTTTAAAGCAAAAACTATTCCCTAAAAAAACCTGGGAAGTATCGCCCATCGCGTTCCACGTAGACTTTCATCTAATTGGCGCTAATACAAAATTTCTAATTTATCAAAAAATATTGACTTTCAAATAATTACATAGTGACTCACCCTGTATATATGCGATTTTTATTCTAATTGTATGATAAATGATGTTAATTGTTGGAATTATACATTTCACGTGGCAACTGCCACAGCAATATTTTTTTGTTCTTTTATTCGAAGATAGATTTATTTTACGGGGGGCTGTCGATAAATATTCCGAGAGATTAAAACTGCCCAGCATTTTCATCAAATGAAATCTTCCGGCGTTCAATAATGAAAAAAGATAATAGAAAATATATCAGGTTCTTACCGAAGTGACTTCTACCCTACCTTTTACATACAAAAAATTTATAGGTATATAATGACAGTCTTGAAGTTTAATATTTACAGTGGCATAGACCCAGCGTCACGTGAAAAAGCTCGGCATTCCTTCTTTCACGATAAAAAGACGATGATGTTATTTTTAGTTACTTTCCTGTTTATCAGAATAAATATTATATACCAACCGTAACTACAATTTATTCTCAACAGCCAGGGCAATTTACAGCTAGCGGGTTGGCAAAACTTTAAGACGTTGTCAGATCAACTGGTAAAATTCACCAGTTTGTTTTGACGTTTATTGACATTTGATCATCGTCTGATATTTACAAGTTTTATTGGTGCTATTAAATTCATCGTTTCTTAAAGATTAAAAAAACAGTTATTTTCATAATTATACATGCATGTATAAAATGCCGCTGCAGCTGAACAATAAATGTCAAGAGATGGTAACATCTTTGCTAAGCTATTTTGAACGAGAAAGCCGAAATGGTGGCCAGCTTCTCCCGCTTACTGCTGTAAAAAACGTAAGTAATAGTATTCGCTGTATGTATTCATTATTATTAAAGTTATTGTTACATATTTATATGAAAATGATTGAATGATTTTAATGTTAGGTTAGGTTAATTTAACTTGATATATCATTATTCTTTCATAAATTGAAACAATTATATTGTAAAGAGTTTGAGAAGCTTTAAAACTTAGCGTTAACACAGTTAAAAAGAACTGTCAATCCAACATCAGAGACTGTATTTTCGAGATCCCTCGAGTACAATTCGTATACGAAAATGAATGAATTTTGCACGAGAATCGGCTATCCTTATTTTCGAATCACTTTGAAGGCTTCGTGCACGATTTGTTTCGCATGGGATGAGTCGAGTGGGTATACATCATTCGAATATCAAACTTCGTATACGGTTATAACCTTATTTTTGTGTAGAATTGTCAGTTTGGTGTTTTATCAGGATTCCATTGTAAATGTGTGGCGAATAGTGGCAGGCTTGAATTTTCTTATTGAAAGAAACGTTATAAATGCATTGAAATTCTGGCGGATAGAGAAAATAAAGTGTATCCTTTTCAAAACCCCTTTGAGGAATTATCGGATCCCAGATTTTAATTCCGGATGTTCTTCCATAAACTCGATCAAGTCCAGCTGAAACGAATGCTGCATATTTTAATTTTTCTTTTTTTTCACTTTTTATTTCCAACTGATTATACCTACTAACAATAAAAAAACATTCTGACACTGACAAGTGACAACCGAAGAGTGGTTAAAAAAGGCAAACATTTTATGAGCGAGCAATGGAATGATCGAATTTGCGGTGTTGCCAATACAATTATTCATCGCATACGAATACATTTTCGAAGATGGTTTAAAAATACGATCATCGAATCGTGTACGAATTTTTTCATTCGAACTAAATCGCATACGAAAAATTTCGGTTGATCTCGAAAATACAGACCCAGATTGACTTTTCTAGTTTTCGTTAAGTAAAGAAAAAAACTACAGCTATTTCTATTTCTCCATAGTTTGTTACATAAACTCCGATATAACTTTGAAGTGTTGTCAAATTATCTACATACTCCTTGGTGTGAACTTCTTTCTGTTTAATTCGTCCAGATGACGAGGTCTCACAAGAAAGGTGATGAAGACTCCTCCCTTTATTATCGAGACCTCCATGGAATCTTCAAATAAAGTTGTCGTTTCTGTCCTGATGAAGAAAAAATGCTCCGAGATACCGGAAACCTTGGTGGGTACAAAGGGAATGAAATGAAAATTTCATTTTATAAACAACTTTTTATATTATCTTCTGTAAAACAGATATTTTGTTCCCAAATATTTACACAAAGTTACATATAAGATTGCAACAAGACCATAAGGAATATTTTTTAAAAATATGGGTAACTTTATGCTGTAAGTACGTCACAAGTTCTAGTCTACAAGCACTCAGTCCTACCCTCGAAAAAGAAGAGAACAATCTAAAATAATCGATAGGTTATTTTTTGGTTTGATTTTAAAAATTATTTTTTATCTTTCATGTACAGATAGAAAAAGAATATTTATGTTTATGAAATTGTATAAAATCATTTGAATTTTAAGATCAAGTGTATAAGAGACATTTTCCATTAGTTGGTATACGGTTTTCATGAAAAAGAAAATTGAATTTTGGCCGCCAGTATAAATAGTTAATGTTTCGTAAATAAAAATCCACTACTTTGGAAAAATTTGACTCACTCCTGTATACAAATATTATTTATCATCCATCTTTTTTATCAAAATTTAACAAGAATTATGGGTTAAAAATAAAAGTAACAGTGATTTTGTATGTTTCAACTCCCTGTATATCTAGACATAACCGTAGAATGACTTTGGGGATAAAAATGAGTGAATTTAGATGTAAAATTAACACAAATTTTTCATTTAACCTCGAAATAGCAAAAAAAACTGCAAGTCTATTCTGAAAGAAAATAATCGTTGGAGAGATCATTATTATCGTTTTCATCAAGTTTCTAAAAAAATTATATAACGGTGATTTGGTATGTTTAAACCACTGTATGTATTGAACCGTAAAATGACCCTGGGAATAGAATTTAAGAACAAAAGTTGTTAATTTCATTCCTACAGGCTTTGAGGATATAAAAAAAGACTCGAAAATGGTCATAATATTAGGGAAAGTCTGTTATCGAGTGAAATATACGGGTACATGTATATAAAATAACTAATTTGATAATTTCTTCAAAAACAATCATTTTTTTGAAAATTATTAATCAGTTCAAACCGGATTTTAAACTACCGACTATTGAGAACCATCTCTTCCACTACAAATATTCGTTATTATCAATAAAATCATAGAATTAAATAACAATTCAATAAAATTTAAACTAAAATAAAACAGAATCTAATATTTTTTCTTCTTCAGTAAATTTTATCATAACAACGTTGGACGGTGTTTCTTTCTTAATTTCACACATTGGAATGTAAAAAAAATCTATTCAAAATCGAATACAGAGGGAATAAATTATACACGTACACTAACTTATAAATATTTACATATTCATTGCCAGTCGTTCTGTGAAAGTATAATTCAAAAATTTATTTCGAGATCCCGTTTTCTAAAATTAGATAAAACACTTTAAAAACAGTTTAAAATAATTATTGATATACGAGTTGTCCCGGTGCTGGCTGTGCAATTGTTGGAAGAAAACTTTTCACAGGGACACTGTATATACAGGATGATTTTTTTGGTGGCACATTTGACAATGGAAAAAAATCTGTAAATATCTATCGAATGAAAGTATGATATTTATGTCTATCTTTATAGGTACATAGGTATTTATTCCCTTCTTTTTTTTCGAAAAAATATCAAATAATTTGTATTCCACATGATATTTTCCAAAAAGAAAAAGAGAATTGTGCTCTACTTTTGGTAACAAGCGGTTATGGTTCTACGGATAATAATAATTTCATTAAAATAACTGATATTTATAAACTATATAATTTGATTGATGAAAATTATTTAATTCTGACCATCTAAATCAGTTATTGTAAGATGGTTCATTGATAGCACAGAAAAAATGTTTTATATAGGGCAGAAGGAAATAAATGTTAATTTTAGATAATGAAAATAGCGATAAGTATATTTTTTTTAATAGCAAATATATTTTTTTATACCCCGTACAGTATATTTATAACGATTTTTCCTAAAATATCCCTAAACCTAATTGTAACGGTTTTCGACTTTTTTGTTTTCATTATTATTAAATAACTTTTAAATTTAACATTTTAAATTGCAATAAATATAATTGACAAAAGTACAGTTGTCCAATGGTTTTCAAGTGTAATTCGTAAGCTAGTGTTTATTGTTCACTTATACAATTATTGTGAACAGTGGCAGAATTCGAATATAGTCAAATTAACGTAGGGACTCAAGCCCCGGGCCCCGCGAAGTTTCAGGGGGCCCTGTGATACAGAAAAAATGTTATGGTAAAGAAAAAATCAAGAAATTTATTCCACTATTGTTGATAAAGCAAGTTTTTGTATTACTTTTACTTATTTGAGGTTTTTCTACGCCTCAAGTGGGCCCCCGCTCGATTGAGTCAGTAAGTCAGTAACCGACAGTTTTCAAATATTTTATTAATTTATGAAATATGTCAAAAAAATTTATACAAATGTAGGTAAGTAATTACACCAACACGAAAAATTTCTTTCAAAAAGCCAAAAAATTGGTATAGGGGAATATTAGGAATATTGGTTGTGATTTACTATAAAATATATCTCCCATTAAAAAATTAATTGCTTTTTTTCATTACCAAGAATTAACGTCAACTTTGGTTCGTCCTGTATAATAAATTGAAAATGTTATGTACTTGGATCATCTACAATAATCAATATGGATGGCTAGAAATAAACTATTTTTATTAATTATGGAATTAATGGAGTTTATAACATAAATTTTTTCAATAAAATAATTATTTTTCGAGAACCATAGTATAGTAATGTCATTACACATTTTTAGATTTGTATTTCAATCGATTTTGCATATAAATAATTCGTATGTGCCACCGAAAAAAAAGTCATCCTGTATAGACTTTTTTCACAGATTATTCTGGCTTTGGAAGATTACAGTTTTGTTTTAGTTTTTCTTCAATTTTCAATATAAATGGAACTAGAATTTCGTCATTTCATTCAATGGCACTTGATATTTCCAGATTCACAATTTCTATTGATCTAGTTCCATTATCTTTTTGAAAATCGTCTCACTATTTTTTTTTAATAAAAAAATATATTTCTCAACAAACATTGAAAAAAAAATAAGTTATGTCATTGACTAAAATATCTCTCTACTACAAAAATCAGTAGGTATTTTTTTTGCCGATATTACTCTAGAATTTACCACGAAGATTTCTCCCAAATATTTCATAACATACGGCTGTAATAAAAAAAAAATACCCACTGGTTTTTAGTCTGTTTAGTTTCATTTTATAATACAGAGAATTTTCACGTCTTTTCGTATTATCTATTGTAGTCAAATCCTATATTAAAAATTGGAAATTTAATTTTATATCAGCAGTCTCCTTCGACAAGATTTTGGGTATCTTTTCCCGTATCTTGAGCTGCAGGATCAAGTTCACGATGCTTGACTTGAACGTGAGGCGACTGCATGTGTTTGACACTAGATGGCGCTATTACTGCGCTAGGTGGCTCAAGAAATGTGTCACCTCTGGGTTTTGGTAAATCTGAAGTTACTTCGTACAGACCTAAATTACAAAATAAAATAATCACTTAATAACAGTTTTCTGTAAACTAATTGTCATTTTAGTAAAGTGTGATCAATAGATGTCAAAGGTGAATTTATTGAATCACGCTACACGTTAAAATTGCTCCAATTTTTTTTTTCGTTCTTCACTACTTGTAAAAGTAGTCCATGTAAAAGAGGCGCATGTCTACTATACCGATACAAATATCTGCCTTGTACCTGATGAGGCACGAATACGCTGAAACCGGTTTACAAGTGATATTATCCCTTCTAATTACAAACCAGAATAATTGGTTATATCCTACAGATATACCAACCTCGTTTTACTTTAAAGTGTATTTCAATGTCCTTCGTGGCATACAGCCAGGTAAGTAGTTATTCCTTTTTAGTGAACGGTCTCTGATTGTAATTTCAAATTTGTAGAGCGTTAAAATATTATCAAGCTCTTTGATATCAACAAAAAAAATTGTTTAAAAAAACAAAACTGTGTACTTACCTCCACTTCCATTAGGTATGGCTTCTGGATTATTTTGTACAGCATCGTACATAGGATTATGGAAGTCTCTGTTTTTGCTACCAGCGTTGCCACTTAGAGCGTCTAAGCCATAAGCTACACCGACTGCCTCAGATGGACCTCCTCCGTTGTTGAATGAATTAGGTCCGAATTCAACATTGGTACCTTGTCTAAACGAAACACTTTGACTACTGGCCAGGCTACCTAAACCAGATCCCTTACTGCTAAAACGAAAAATTAAAGTGAAAATGTGGATTATAAATAGTGATTTTTTTTATTATTTTCTTCATTGTTATAGACAGTTACATTTTGACCTGGGTCAGTGGGGAGTTTACTCCAGAGCACTAAGAATTAAGTGGGGAATACCAGCGTGATTCAAACAGAACTGGCTGGTATCTCAATTTCCACAAAAGTACTGACAATAAAAATAATTTCTGGCAAAAACATAACAATCTGCACTGATAGTAGACAAGCCCTATCAACCTTGAATAGACAACGTGTTATATCGGGGATATTACTAGAGTGCCACCAAGATTTAGCTGGGGTGGGTTAAAGGGCACGACAGGAGTAAAGGTAATCGCATTGCCAATTCTTTGTGGCTGGATTAAAAATTTTAGGACCTAGTGACAAATACGGCCTAACGACTTTGACAATTGCGGAACTAGCCAAACGTTACACCCATGCTCAATCCCTTAAGAGATGGGATGGAATCAAAGGATGCAGTCTTGCTAGGATCCCTAAGAAATGTTTGGCGTTGACCAGGAAAAACCTATGTTTAACAGTAGAATTTCTGACTGGCCACTGTCAACTAATGAAACACCTCCATACTATATGGAGCTAGTGGATACCTCTGTGCAGGATGTGTGAACATGATGATGAAACTGTCAGGCATGTCTTATGCGAGTGTCGTCAATAAGAGAGAGACAGTGTTCGGTGAGTCTTGGCCTACGCCTGCCGATGTAAAGGAGATGTCTCCTAGTGACCTGTCCATCTTCCTGCAAAAAACAGGATGGATGATGACTTAGGAGGACAACTCCACGGGAGCTTGTACAATGGGTCAAATGTGGCCTAAATGCTGTGAGCCTACACCTAACCTGTATCAGTTGGTCGGGAAGCGATGTTGATATACTGTATGCAATTTTCAATGTTGCTTTCCTTTCTCGAAAAAATATCAAATAATTCATTTTTCTTCCCCTTTCTGTGATTTTTAGAAATATTTAGCCTTTTTTGAATCTGCATGATTAAAATTACAAATATATAATCTAAACTCTTCTTCTCTCATTGGTGGGAGCCTATCTGCTGTTAACCTCTCGTTAAATTGAAGAAATTCGGCAGAATGAGATATGAACCACTTAATAATGTACGAATTATACACTATGAAGTTGACATTTCAGGCGCTGTTTGTGATTTTGAACAATTTAATTTCAATCTCACGAACAACATGACCAAAACCGATATAAATTAATCGGCTGAAGAACAAGGAATCGCCAGCAACCTGGAAAACTGCGAGCAACGGGGACAACAATAAATCCACCTAAATCCTTCGGAATTGACTGGTACCTGTAAATTATAGTGTCTTTAACTCAAGATTGTTATACTTACAACGGTCTTTTTCTGATGAAGAAATAAACTCCCAAAGCAGCACCTAATATCAATAAAATAACAACAGTCGGAACAATAATCGCTGTAGTATTTGTCTGTTCTCCAGCTGTACTATGTTCAGAATGAATCTCACAAAATTGTCCTTGATAATTATCCAAACAATTGCATCGCAATTCGCTACTATCGTCCGTTTCTTGACAGAATCCTCCATTTTCGCATTTACATATTCTCGGTAAAGGTCTTTCTCTTTCTGCAGCTGCATCACAAACGATGTCCGCTTTTATCTTTTGACTCGGTGTCGAGGAATCTGGACACGAACATCTATGTCCGTTGGGTACGATTAGACACAGATGTGAACAATGGTTGTTCGTGCAAGGATCCGAAATCGACGTGTTGTATTTCAAATCGTGGAAAACTGCAAATAAAAAAATTGTATTTCAAATCATGGAAAACTGCAAATAAGAAAATTGTATTTATAACTATGGTATAAAGGGGGCCTGAACCTTTTTGCGGAATCAGCTCCAATGTAATTTTGGAAGAAATAGATGAAGCCGAAGATCTAGTAGGGCTTAGAAAATCGAAGATTCTCCTGGGCGACTACAACCTGTTGAGGTCAAATGAATGCATAAGTCAAAGCAAAACTGCGCTAACCCGCTAACCCTAACGGGACCTTGTGGCCTGTATGGGCACCTGAAAAAGCTCAAAATAGTGGAGGTAGAAGAATGCAGATATTGTGGCATGGAAGAAGAAACCTCCATCCACATACTTTCCAACTGCACAGCACTCCAGAATCCTAGAGCACAGTATCTGGGAGATTACTGGATAGAAGTGGAATATTTACCTAAATTGAAGCCTGCAGAAGTCCTAAAATTCCTCCGGGAAATAGGACTACTAATTTCAGAGACTTTCCTCAGAAACTAAGTAGAAGTAAGGGGGCACAATAGATCTTTCAGGTCTCAGTGAATGTTACCCCAAAAATACATACAAACAAATGGTATAAACAAAAAATAAACAGCTCACCTTTTACACTTGAAGGATTCTGCATATCTCTCTGTATAACCACAGGTACTCCTCGTCCAAACTTATCTTGTTGTATCAACTCGCCAGTATTTTTAGTTATCCAATAAATGTTCGATTCAAAAACGTCTAAAGATATCGGATGTTTTAGATTGTCACCTCTTATGACGGTTTTTCTGTTAGACCCATCGTATTTCATACTTTCTATAACGTTAAGTTTGGTATCCGCCCAATATACAGTGTGATCCATGGCGTAATCTATCGTTAAACCAGTCGGATGTCTGATTTGATCAGTGATAAGTGGTTTTCGTTTAGAACCGTCCATCCAAGCGACTTCAATCTTCGGAGTAGATCCCGAATCCGTCCAAAACATTCTACCCTTTTCGGGATCGACAGCTAGAGATGAGGGGTTTTCTAAGCCAACGCTAACGAGGGATCTTCGATATCTTCCATCAGTTTTAGCAACCATAACTCTTCCTTTAGGTTTAGCGCTTCTATCAATTTCCGTCCAGTACAAATTATTAGCGATCCAATCGACTGCTATGGCCACCGGTTTGGAACTACCTCTTATTTCCAAATCTTGAGAATAACCAGCTTTAACTTCTCCGTTTAGAGCGTTAATCATGTAAGAACGTTTGATCGTTTTTTGTCTACTATCAGCCCAAAAAATCATCTGTTGCGTCGGATTGTAATCGACAGCGTCTATTCGTTGTTCTTCTGTAATAACCCCTTCAACGTCTCTTAATTTCAATTCAAACGATCTTATTTCACCTCCGTTAGCTACCAAAAGTGTCACATCTTCTTTATCGGCTTTACAAACTCCCGAAAGTTGATCGGAAAGTTGGAAACCTTCTCTGCAAGAGCAGCCGTACGTTCCGTTCAAGTTTAAGCAAATTTGCGAACAATGGTGAGTAGATGTAGCACATTCGTCTACGTCCAGACAAACTTTACGGTTTTCTTGAGATATTATAAAACCCGAGTAGCAAGCGCAGATATATCCGCCGTCGGTTAAATTCATACAATTATGTTCGCAACCTCCTTTCGTGGCATCTGAACAAACGTCGTTGTGATGGCATCCAAGTTCATCGGAACTATCGCCACAATCATCGGCGAAATCGCAAACTTGTTTTCTATCGATACACTTTCTGTTTGCGCATTTGTATTCGGTTAAACTGTCGCACGGCTTCATTTTCGTCGAACACAGCGTCATGTTATTTTCGTCCGAGCCATCTCCGCAGTTATCTATGCCGTCGCACAATTGATACCTGGGTATGCATTTGTGGTTAGCACATTGGAATCTCTTCAAAGTATCACAGTTGAAGTTGGTACAAAGCGTCGGTGATTCGTCGGAACCGTCTCCGCAGTCGTCAGCGCCGTCGCAAATATCCGCAGAACTAATGCAAAGGTGGTTATCGCATTCGTATCGAGATTCCGGACAAAATCTTCCGCCGGGGTATTTAGGAGGACAGTTTTTCTCGTCGGACATATCTCTGCAGTCTCTGTCGCCGTCGCAACGGAAGTAGGAAGCGATACAATGACCGGAAGCGCATTGGAAAGTACCGTTTTTACATTGGAATCCGTTGCAGTTGCTTTCGTCGGAATTGTCTCCGCAGTCGTCTTCGTGGTCGCAACGCCAGCGTGACGAAATACATTTGCCATTACTGCATCTGTAACAAATTAAATTTCATTAATAACGTTGAAGTTAAGTTTTAAAAATCTACTTACTTAAACTCGGATTCCGAACATTCTCTATAAACTCCTTTACAAATTTCTTCCAATTCATCGGATCCATCGGCGCAATCATCCGAAAAGTCGCATTTCCATTGTTTTGGTATACATCTGTTGTTTTTACATTTGAAATCAGTTTCAGAATTACATTGCGGACAATTCTCCGGTAGTTCATCTGAATTATCTCTACAATCATCTTTTCCATCGCAGAACAACCATTTTGGTATACATCGGTAGTTCGCGCGACCAGGACAACGTTGCCAACCTGCAAAAATGAAATAGTAACATCTATTACGTTATTTCCTGTTGGCTTCAAAATGAAATAGCAGATGGACTAGCAAATAGAGGAACAGGAACGAACTTTTGGGGACCTGAACGCATTTGTACCTATATAACTTTGGAAGAAATAGGTGAAGCCAAAAAAAAAACAAAAAGATAGAGCCCGTAAAGATTGAACAATCGAAAACATACTCCTGGGAAGGTATGAACTGGTGAGAATAATGCTTGAGCAAGTTATGAAAGTATAGTAACAGAAACTAGGCTGTTGAAACTGGGTAAGAGAAATTTGAAGAGAGTTATTGACCTGGTGACTAGACACTGTACCCTGAGGAAGCATCTGCACAGGATAGGCAAAATTAGTGAACTTATGTGCAGAAAATGTGAACTCTACGTTGAAACACATACTCTGCTTCTGTGAGAACTTACAAGGACTCAGTCGGAAGCACTTTGTAGTGAAAACAATACAACCATCACAACTACTAACTGAAGATCCCTCCTCCTGGTGGCCTATATAGAAGACACGAAGCTTGTGGAATGGAAGTAGGGATAACATGGTTAATGGTACAAAGATTCAGCTCAAATGCCCGGCTGTTGATCACAACCATATCGTATGAATGAATGTAACAAAGACTGGCGCATTCATGGCAACCGCAAAAAGCTGAAATTGGTGAAAAATGGAAAAGAAACCCCCATTCCCATACTTGCGGAACATATGGCACTGCAGAATTCCACGACACAATACCTCGGAGAGTACTGGATTGAACAGAAAATGTCAACATTTCATGAAAATTCTTTCATGGGATCAAACTACAGGAACTGCTAGTCATGCACAAACATTGGTTGAATTTTTGAGTGGTACTTACCTGTAGTACAGTTCTTTTGCCTACACATATACGCCGGCTCGTCCGAATCGTCTCCGCAATCATTATCGGCGTCGCAGGTCCATAATTTCGGTATACACTTTCCATTTTTACAAGTAAATTCAGTTTCCGGATCACAAGTTCGTTTATGACAAATTTCAGGATCTTCATCCGAACCATCTTTACAATCAGCATCACCGTCACATTTCCAACTGGCCAAAATACATCTTCCGTTCGATTTGCATTTCATCTCCAATTCTGGACATTCTTTATCACAATTTTGTTCGTCTGAATTATCCCCACAATCGTCGGTACCATCGCAAATAGTCGCCGAAGGCGTACAGTTGAGATTCTTACATTGGAAAGTACCGGCTCTACATTGTCGAGGTGGGCAAGTTGAGGGTTCGTCGGAACCGTCTTTGCAATCTTTTTCACCATCACATCTAAACAAAAATAATTTTTTTAAATAAAACTATATTATATTTTTATAAAGTACTTACTTCCAGAACCAAGGTATGCATTTCTCGTCCTGTCCTTTACATTGCCATTGTCCAGCTGTGCAGTTTGCCACGCAAGTCTTCTTATCATTTCCCAAGTAAAACTGGTTTGGACATGCGCAAACGAACGTAGTTTTGCCTTCGTCTCCGTACCCGTCGATGTTAAGATAACTAGAAGCTGGTGGCGGTGAAATTAAACACAAATGAGAACACCCTCCGTTGTTGGTACCACAAGGATTGTAATAAGGAAGCTGTCTAAGCGGATGGAATACGTGGATGTCATACGGTTTATGCGTTGTATTCCTTAATATTTGTAGCTCTTTACCGTCAAATTTATTAGATCTGGATATAGCTTTCAAATTCCAATCGGTCCAATAGATATAATCGTCGAATAGAGACAAAGCGAATACGTGCGGTACTGCAGATCCAACAAGTACTTTACGTATATGTCGTCCTTCTAAATCACAATGAGCTATGTAATCCAAGTGAGCGTCTGCATAATATAACCTGTCGGTGAAGAAATCGATAGTTAAAGCGTTCGGCCAAGCAATATCATTTTCCCAAGTTAAAATCCTCGTAAAGTTCGAACCATCCATTCCGATTTTTCCAATAAAAGCTTGTAGATGCCAAGAGGAGAAATATAAATACCCAGTACCGGGATGTACCACAATAGCTCTCGGATCTGGTATGCTCGTTTTTAAAGTTTTACGGTTGGTACCGTTAAGTTCGGATACGTCAAGATTCTTAGAATGTCTGTCGAGCCAGTACAACTTTCTACCAATCCAATCGACGGATATTCCTTCTAATCCGTGAGAATCGTGACGTATGACAGCCTCTTTAATTCTACTACCGAACAAACTTCTGTAAATTGTTTTCGCCGTCACATCGCAGAAGTAAATATATTTCTCTTTCATGTCGTAGTCCAACGCTACGACGTTCATCAGATCCTGGTGTACTAGATTATACGTATGCGCATCTATAGACATATTTCTTATGTAGTATTTGTTTGTGAATAAAACCCACGGTGTAATGGCGTCTTTGCGTTTGCAAGTGTGTTCGTCCGATTCTCTCTCGTAATATTCGTCGTTACATTTACAGTAATAGCTGCCCGGTGTGTTTGAACAATATTGCGAGCAAACGCCGGGGGTTTCGATGCATTCGTCCATGTCAGCGCAGGCTTTTCCGTCGTCTAATAACCTTAAAAAAACAATTTAATTATACAATTTTCGAAAAAGCAAAGATATTTTACACAAATCTTATACAAAGAAGACCATAATTGGACCAAAACACAACGTCAGGCAAAGTTATGTTAACCCGACTAAGGTATTGGGTTGAGTAGAATTCAATGAGACCTCTGGCGGAAAAAATTGTAATTGTCGCAACGAGTAAAACAATTCGTTTTGCATTGTTTTTGTATTATATGCAAGTCAACGTAATTACCGTAAATTTGTAATTTATTTGTTCAATTTTGTGTCAGTGACAAGCTTAAAACTGTGCTTTTCTATTCCACTGAACTGTCATCATTACTGAGGTTATATTCTTATATAATCAGAGATATTATGGAAGAGGTTATGTTATTCTATATTTTGTTTTCATTGCACTTTTATGAAAGTGTCACTTATTTCCTCTATAGGTACCATGCAAAAATATATGGCCAGCATTTAAAACTGCCTGTCCCTCATTCATGCACTAAAAGAAGGCTCAGTATTTACAAATTCAAATGAACTTTGAATAGTCAGTGTATACCTAATCCATAGTTACAAAAACAAAGAGGAAATAAGTCGGTATTTAAGATTTAAAATATTACTCAATACAAAATTACCTTCCATCTAACTTTTGTAGATACGAATATAACAAAAATAAAATAAAAACACAAAATTAGACCTGAACAGTTAATTGAACGCTTGTTTTATTTTTGACAAATATCAACCATACCTCTTACTCCAAAAATAAAAATATTAGTAGTCAAAATTTAGTTTAACAACACAAAATACTAAAGCACAATCAAAGAAAAAGCAAAAGTTTTACAAAACACACACTGAAAATAACTAAAACAGCAAAATAAAACCACTTAAATATCAAAGGGCTTATACGGCAGCTGATTTGTTTTACTCGTTGCTAAGATGACGTTGACATTTCAGAGCACCATCTATCGAATTCTACTTTTCCTAATACTATATTCGTTTTTAGAGCCGAACGACTTCATCAAAAGCACAGGCTTGTGGGGTGAATTGTAATCCCTAGCCATAATAGACTTAACGGAGGTTGCAGTGGAGGTGGCGAAAAGGCCCCACTCACCAAGAACCTAACCTAACTCCACTAAAATAAATCTGGTGGCCTTATTTACCATGAATAGTATGCTTCCTTATTTACACAACATAATTTTTGAAGGAGTAGAGGTTAAAACTTACTTGTAGCCTTGATTGCATTCACAATAATAACTGGTCGGAGTGTCTATGCACTTATGTCCGCATTGATGTATTTCAGTCTTGGCACATTCGTCGATATTACAATGAAGAGGTTCATCTGAATCGTCGGTACAATCTGATACTTTGTTACACACCAAATTGTAGTTTATACATTGACCGTTATTACATCTGAATTGCGTCGGATCTGCACATGTCGCGTTTGCTTTCTCTGGAAAAGTAATTTTTCGTTAATCAAAGTCCGAAAAGATTATATTGAAATACTTACTGCAGTTAACTTCGTCAGAATGATCACCACAGTCGTCTTCTCCGTCGCATCTGTATAACATTCGGATACATTTGAAGTTTTGACAGGTGAATTCGTTGGGAGAACAGGTTTTGTACTTGTTATTGCAGTCTTTACCTTCGTCTGTTCCGTCTCCGCAATCATTGTCGTGATCGCAAACCCAACCCTGGTGAAAAATAATATTTTTGAATACTAATAGTTTTTTCTATCAAACATGGAATGTGATGGGAATACCTGGGGATTACATTAAATTCCTAATAAATATTCTAGGAAGAGCGTTACTAGTGTTCAAATGATCACAGAGGCAAGAAAAAATGATATAGATATACAGGAAATCTGCTGTATTGTGAACAGACTATTCGATTGCCAGAGGAAACTTTGGGGAAAAAAGTAGGTACTAACATCTCAACAAGAGAAAATTGGGATAGGGATTCAATATTAAAAAAATACGATTGTTCTGTCAAAAAGACTGACATAGGAGTCTGGATAAACTCCGAAAGATTGAACATCCTGAAGCTATAAAGATTTATGAATGCGTATCACCGTTCTTTGTATTTCTTATAAAGAAGTCCTCAATATTGGGTCGACTTAAGTTCGACTTGTTTAGAATCGCTGTTGACAGTGGACTTAACCAGACAATTTAATATTTGCCAGCGCATAGTGTTGCGGTTAGGTGAAATTTTTATACAGGATACATTTACAAAATGGAGCTGGCAATGACTTTGTTTCGATCTGATCATTTCAACGACATAAAGGAATCTGCATTGTGTGTATTTCGAGTGACACAGCAATGTTGTTTACGGGTTCCAGGATTGATAGAGGAGCTTTTGAAGTTTAGAAATGATTATCAAGTGAAATATTAACTAATAAGGAAACCTACAAGACCAAAAATGATCAAGTTTTGTTATAGGAATAACAGCCTAAAAAATAATAGAAAGTCTCATACACAAATGTGTATTTTAACTTCTTGTATCTTAAAGACTGAGAAGTTTAGAGAAAACTTATATTTGGGTATTTTAAATATTTCTTGACAATCTGTCATGTATTACCTTATTGATACATCGTCCATTGCCGCATGTAAACTGGTCATCAACGCATGATTGCGGCGTCGGACAATGATGTAAAGTTACATTTTCATCGGCGCCATCTACACAATCTGGATCTCCGTCACACAACCATTTTTTTGGTATACACTGTGCTCTGCCCCATTCTTTGTTGGCTTCACAAGTGAATTCATTTTCTTCATCGCATTTTCTATCATCTGAAACAAAATAAATTGTTCAATTATATATCGAATAAAATGTCGACTATATTAAGATTAATACTTACTACATTCATGTCTACTGTCTTCATCGCTGTTATCCAGACAATCGTTGTCTCCGTCGCAGATATATATTCTCGGTACACAATTTCCGTTGTCGCAAGTGAACAGGTCACCGAAGCAAGTGCGTCCGTCACTTCTGCAATACTCCGGAGGTTCGTCTGCACCATCACCACAATCATCATCGCCATCGCAGTACCAAGTAGCCGGTATGCATCTGTGATTCGAACATCTAAAACTGTTTTGCGGGCAAGTTCTTTGCGAGCAATGCAGAGGATTTTCATCGGAATTATCACCACAATCATTATCACCGTCGCATAACCAATAAGGTTCCACGCAAATGTTGGTATTTTCGCATTTAAGATGATTTGTTGGACAAGTGGTGTTTTTGGGACATCTTTCGTGAGTTTCGTCAGAGGTGATGTTGTCTTTACAATCGTTAACGCCGTTACAAACCTAAAAACCGACAAATGTAATATTTTTCAAATATTTTTTATGTACAACGTACCTGTGCCATTGGTATACATCTATAATTGGCGCAGGTGAATTCTCCAGGGGCGCAGAGTGGGTATTTACAGTCTTTTTCGTCGGAACCGTCTTTACAATCGTTTTCGTGGTCGCATTTCCAAGATTTGAATATGCAACGACCATTTGCACAGCGGAATTCGTTAGGGGAACAAGAATGGAAAGCTAAAAACAAAAAAAAACGTATAATAACTGGTAATTAGAGTCAAATAATTGAGAATAAAATAATTCTAAAGCTTTATAATTTTTAAAACATATTTTTCATATACAGTAAGAGTTCAACTAGAATGGTTGACTTTAAAAGTATAATTCAATAGCCGTCGGGAAGCAGTTGTTGCTTTTTAGTTGAACTGTTTCCCTGCCATATCTTTATTAAATAAGACAATATTACAGGAAACTGTAGTACTACTTTAATAAATTAATCTCTAATCAAAATTACACGGAACTCTAGTGGAAGATGAACATTTTTACAAATAAATTATATCATATACCCATGGTAAATGGAAGGAAGAACTGCTACCACCTTTAAATATAATTTGTTAAAAAATGGTAATTACTATTGAGATAAATTATACCAGCTCCTAAAGGCAGAGCATACCTCCAGATATGCTAGATTCCAAATGACAATTAACTCATTTGGAACTCATTGGAGACGACGACCCAGCACTGAAGTGGAACGCATTTGGTGCGATAGTTACAGTCAGGCTATGTCGAACATGGTTAGCAGTTGGATGGGTGACGGTAGAGTGCAAAGTTATTGATGGACAACGAGCCACAGAGCAATACATAGTCGCGAAGACTCCGAATCGATGAAAGTTGTGGTGATGAAAGTGGAGTTGGAGAGTACTTGGAGCAGTGGTAAATCAAAGTAAGATAAAATGGACCATAGACTCAATTTGAATAAAATAAATTACAAGGTACCAGCTGAGATCTATCCAGAGTATTATACTCAGTAGACTCCTCAGCAATCGCATTGGACTAGGGTACATACCAAAGGTTTGGAGGACATTGAGGGTGATCTTTATTCCGAAACCTGGTAAAACAGATGAGAATAAAGCAAAGTCCCTAATACCCGTTTGCACCGTTTACTTTAAGACAATCTTAAAATCAAGCAATCTCAAATAGACTGTGTGGCACAATGCACCGCTCCATAAGTATTCCTCAAACTTAATATCATATATTTCATTTACTCCAAAATATTGCTCTATAGATCATGCTCTTAACTATAAATTTAAGGGCGCCGCAGAATAAGCTCCTTTGAATAGTGATAGATTTCGAATATCTCGGGGCAACTATTGGGAAAAGTACAGACAAAATAAAAAATCACATCTAGAACTATTGGACACCAATAGGAATTGACTAAGAATTATTACAGGTTATCTAACGGATCATGTTCCGCTAAAAAAAACACCTACATAAGATGAGACCTCAACTGCAGATTTTGTGGCATGGAGATCGAGACCATGACCCACGTCCTATTTATTTAACAGTGCACTGGACTGGAGCCTATATCACCTACTCAACGATACGTAGGTATATAACTAGGTGGGTGGACAAAATGGGGAGGTAGAGTACAATAAAGCAAATACATTTACTCCATTTGAAAGTTTGAAAAATAAATCAACTTCGCGGTTTGTTATTAAAAAAAATACTTACAACAATAGTTTGTGTCTTCGTCACTGTTATCCCCACAATCGTCTTCGCCATCGCAAGCCCACATTCTGGATATGCATCGACCGTTAGCGCAATAGAATTTACTGGAATCGCAAGTTAAATTTTTAGCCACGCACATTTTGCCTTCGTTAACCAATTTTGTATTTTCGTCGCATCTACATTCGGCTGTACCGTTGGGCGCCGGATGACAACTCTGCGCGCATCCTCCGTTATTTATCAAACACGGATTGACGTTACATCTTTGTCTTCGGCTGGAATAAATTTGTATATCCCTCGGACTGTCTTCCAGTCTCTTAACTATTTCCACCATATTAGCACCTGTATGCTTTTCAGCTCTATAAACTCCTCTCAACTGCAAGTCCGTCCAGTAAATGTATTTACCGAAAACTGTGATAGAAAACGGATAGATAGTAGCCGCTATAAGCACTTCGCGATTTTTTCCATTCAAATCAGACCGTTCTATTTTTTCTCTAACAGCGTCCGTCCAATACAACATTTGATCATCATAATCTATGGCTAATCCGCTTGGTTGAGCTAAATTTTTATCTACTATTATACGCTTAAGCGATCCTGCCATGGTGGTTCTGAAAATTTTACCGGTAGTACCGAACTTACCCCAATCGGTGTAGAAAAGTGTACCATTACAAGGATCTAATACAATAGCTCTAGGTCTTTCCACTCGAGCTATCATCACGAGATCTTTCCCGTCTAAATTCATTGCGTATATACTTCTATTCGAAGAATCCGTCCAGTATATCTTCTGTTGCGTCCAATCGTATGCTATACCTTCGGGGTTGATACCTTTGTTGCGCAGATTTACTATCGAGGAACTGTCGGGTTTCGTAGCGGGTATTTTAGCTATTCTAGCCCACGGTTTTATCTGCGTAAAGAATAAATTTTTGTGTTTATAATCGAAATCGACTCCGACTACGTTTGTAAGATTTCCTATCGGCGCGAATGGTACGTTCGTGTTTTGCGGATCTAAATGTACCGTTCGAATTTCAGTTCTTGTTGAAAAAACTATGTATTCGTCAACGAAACCACACCGTCTGTCATCTGTAAGGTTTCCTGTAGCGCAGCCGCATTTGAAGGAAGGTTTTTGAGAATTAGCGATATCGGTGGGGAATGAAAAACAAAGTTGCTCACATCCTCCGTTTCCAAATTTCCTGCAAGGATTAGAATCGTCTAAGGGTTGATTCGTTATATCGTATATAGCTATGTCTCTTAAATTCGATAAGTTGTTTCTAACTTTCGTCGGTAAGGAAGAATTTCCCGGTAATTTTGAAGCTCTAAATATGGATCTTAAATTCCTATCCACCCAGTATAACTCGCTCTTGTATATTGCTATACCTTTAGGGTTCGGTAAATTTCTACGTATCACTTGTCTGTTACCGCCGCTGTATGATATTTTTTGTATCATATCCAATTTCGAATCCACCCAATAAACGTCGTGTGTATTCAAGTCGATGGCAAGATCTGTCGGGTTACTTATTCCGGACGTCACCAATGGTAACCAATCCGATCCGTCCAAGTTAGATTTTCCTATTCTCGGATATTGTCCGTAATCTATCCAGTACAACAATCTTTTTATGGGATTCACAGCCAATTCTCTCGGAGCGTCGGTTGTAGACTTGAAAATCACTTTTCTATTTCTACCGTCCAACCAACAAACTTCTACGTAATTCTCGTGCGGGAAAACGTTGGTGAAGTACATATTTCCGGCTATCCAATCTATTGCAAGTCCTCTAATTCCGTTACTTCCGATACCGTCTTTGATAATGTGCTGAAGCTCCGTACCGTTTGGTCTAATTCGGAATATTCCGTTCCAATTTCCTCTGTTAAATTCTATCCAGTAAATCCAATTATCTGCGAAATGTACGTCTACGTGCAGTATATGATGCCCCGGTCCGGTTATAGGTACCATTGCTTCTGAAGTGTCTTTAAGACTGTAACCTCTGGTCATGTCCAATTGTGATACGACCGCGAAAGTTCGGTGCGGCGAGCAATTTATGTCGTTCTTTTTATAACCGATTCCACAGGCGCATATTCTAGTTTTGTCTTGGGCTGGAATACAAATTTGTTCGCATCCACCGTTATTTTGAAGACACGGATGATCTACCGTAGGTCTTTTTTTGAATATCGTAAAATATTTCAAGCTTGGTTCGTTTTCTAGGATTATTCTTGGATTATTACCAGCCGGTAAAGCTACTTGTACCAGTTTTTCATAATCAGGGTCTAAGTAAAATAATCTACTACCCAAAACGCCGATAGCTTTAGGGGATGATATGTAGTTATCTTCTGTTAAGATTGTTGTTCTTCCTTTTCCGTCTACGCCTACTTTTATTATTAATGTTGGGAATCGAGTGGTGAAGTATAAAGTTTTAGTGTCTAAATCAATCACTAGAGCGTCTGGTTTTTCTATTTTATCGACTAATACAACGGGATTAGTTCCATCCATGTTTGCTTTACCGATTTTTTGGGGTACTCCATAACCACCCTCGTCTGTCCAATATATTTTACCATCTAACGGGTCTAGGCAAATAGTTCTTGGTGAAGCTACCGAAGTTTCGTTGCCATCGTTTGCTAGTATAACCGTTCTATGTTTCACTTTTCCATCTATTCTAACCACTTCGATGTTGCTGGCCTTTCTATTACCAATATACAGATTTCTACCGAGCCAATCAAATGCTATAGTTGAAGGGGATCCTATTATACCATTATCTATACCAAGAACTTGAGTTTTGTTTCCACCAGTATACGGAGTACTCCATATTGTACAATTTTCACCTTCTTCGTCCTTGCTTTCCAACCAATATATCAAGTTATTCCTTCTGTCATAATCGATTTGTACTCCATGTTCAATACCAACTATTGGCGTGATATGACCAGTCGATTCTTCACCGATTGTTAACGATACATCTACAATTTGAGTACCTTTCATTACCATCAAGTAATTACTATCTTCTTCGCTACAAGTACCACCGGAGTTCAATTTAAAACCAGGTTTACATTTGCAAGTATACCCGGTAATGCTGGATGGTGATAGTAGACAAATGTGTTGACAAGAAGAGGATTCGCAAGGATTTATAGTAACTGGTTGTAAAGATGGATGGTGGACGTGTATGCTCAAAGGTTGAGATATTAAATGAGATACGACGGTTTGATTGTTTCCTTTATATTTGTGAGCAGATAGAACTCTATTCAACTGCCTGTCGGTCCAGTAAAGAGTATCTTCGAATATTGTTAACGAGTGAGGGTGAAGTAGATAGTGACTTCCAGCAAGTACTTGTTGTCTTCCGGATCCGTTGTAGTAGCAGAAATCGATGAAATCTAATTTGGAGTCGGCAAAGTAGACTCTTTCAGTTGATATATCGAGGGTTAAACCGTTGGGCCAGTAGATTTTAGTGTTTATGATGGTAGATCTGTTGGTACCGTCCATTCCCATACGTTCAATTCTTGGATTTTCTCCCCAGTCAGTCCAGAATAACCATCTTGTACTGTGAAAAGAAGCAAAGTAATTAAAATATTAAATTCCAAGTTGTGAATGTTTTACTTACCCTGGGCTTGGATCCAAACACATTCCTCTGGGTTGAGTGATATTTTCTCTAGCCAAAACGATTCTATTATCTCCATTTTCTTTCGCAACTTCGATGGTATTCAATTTGGAATCTAGCCAGTATATATTCTTTCCAATCCAATCGTAAGCAAGTCCTTCTACTAAATCTAAACCAGTCGAAATTATTTCCACGGGTTCGTTACCTCTGTCGAGTTTGGAAATCTTCTTTAATTTCATATCTGACCAAAAGATGGTACCAGTTAACATGTTCGAAGCCGTCGCTACTACGTTTTCTACTATAATCGGTACTCTTTCCAAGCCTTGTTCTTTCAAATCCGCCACCAAGATGGAATGTCTGTTGGATATTATCAAAAATGCTGCTGTATGATCTGAAATAGAAAATTGTTAAAACTGTTTATTCGCGTATAACTACACGAGAGGTTTGTAATTTTTCCGGTATCAATAAGTGTAATTCCCAGGACAATTTGATGGATGAGAAAACTTTAATCATTATGAAACACGCCGTTATTGAAATTGATGCGAGGGACATTAATGTTGCTACGAGTGTCAAATTTAATTGTTCTCTTCTTATTAATCTTATCAACACCCATGCGATTATGCCGCCGATCTTACGTAATTAAATCTCAGAAGACGAAGCCGCGCAGCGCGAAGGTCTAGGAAGGGTGCGGTTTCACATACTCGTAGAAGAAAAACCGAGTACAGAGAGCTAAGCAAGAGAGGCGGTATCCAGGATAATAAATCTAATGACAAGAATAGATACCGAGATCTAAATATAGGGAGGGCCACAATATATCTGCAAAGGTCGCAGTGGGATAGAACAAAGAGCCACTCTAAGATCAACTTACTAAAAGCTTTGCAGGACTGTTTATCCGGTTCCAACTGATAACCTCCCGTGCACGAACAAAAGTACGATCCCTTAGTGTTTGTACAAATTTGAGAGCAAGCTCCTGGAGGATCGCACTCGTTCAAGTCTTCACAGTTCATCCCATCTTTTGACAACGTTTCTCCCACCGGACATAAGCATAACGGCCCCTGAAAATTTAAAATTAATCATTCTATTTAGAAGAAAAGATGTACGAAACTTACCTGGGGAGTTTGTTTGCATCCATTAGAACACAATCCTCCTTGGTGTTTACATTCTTCGAAGTTACAATCTGGACCTTCGTCGGCTCCGTTAGGGCAGTCATTTTTACCGTCGCAAACGCTGGTGATGTTAATACATCGCTCAGAAACATCTGGACATAACCATTGATTAGAGGGGCATCTGTAAGGTGGTTTCACGCAAGCGTGGATGTAACTTTCATCTGAACCGTCTTCGCAATCTTTCTTTCCGTCACATATGTACGCCTAAAAGAAGTGTTATTAGTTGTTTTTCTAGCGAGTTAAGTATTTTTTCTTACTTTGAAAATACATTGTGTGCTGTTACATTTATAGAAATTATTTGGACAATTTATGTTTCCACATGTTTCAGGTTCGTCGGATCTGTCATCACAGTCGGGAGTTCCATCGCAATGCCAAGCTTTTGGTATGCAAATACCGGATTTCACGCACTGGAATTGTTTTTCAGGGTTACACTGATCAGGAGCGATAGATGCTAGAAAAAAATATAACAATAACAGAAGGTATTTTAAAAGTTTGTAATAAAAACTTACGACATCCAACTTCATCACTACCATCATTACAATCAGGAATTCCATCACATTTATAACTTTCTTGTATGCATTGCTTTAAATCGCTGCATTTGAACTGATTACTTTGACAGGTTATCGGCGGACAATCCTTTTCGTCTTCTTTGTCGAAACAATCGTCGTCACCGTCGCACACCCAGTTCTGCGGTATACAATGTCCGTTTCTCGGACAAGTGAATTGGTAGTAAGCGCAGGTTTTTTCTGCGCACGAATCACCTTCGTCCGATCCGTCTCCGCAATCGTTTTCCGAATCGCATTTCCAACTGTTAGGAATGCATCTACCGTTGTCGCAATGGAATTGAGTACTGGAGCAAGTTACGTTAACACAACCGGCTTCGTCGCTGAAATCACCGCAGTCATTTTCTGCGTCGCATTTGAAGGTCATCGGGATGCATCTTCCGGTTTTACATTGGAATTCGTTAGCCCCACAAGTCGGTTCTAAAATACAAAGAAATCAATATAAGTTGAGTTGAAGTCTCAAAACCGTTAAACTTGATGGAAGAGAGGTTGAACGGAAATTCAAGTATTTAGGTTTGTAGTGAACAAACACTTTCGTAGAGCGCATGTGCATCAACGGTCGTTTCAACGAGAGTACATTTCACGCTTCTTGATGACCACAACATGATTCAAAAACAATTAATAAGCTACCAAAAAGTTGTATTTTGTGTTTGATAATGTAGAAATTGGTTACTGTTTACTAAACCTAACCTAAAACTATAACAATTTCATGGTATAATTTTGATTTTTAATTGGGAAGTATTGGAAGATTGTTCTGAGTGAGGCATGTAGGGGAAGGCAAAAGCAAGAGGGATTTATAATGGGAGTGGAATATAAAACTGTGCAGAAAATTCTGAAGAAAATAAATCTTCACTGGTAGCTGCTGCCACCGTACCGAAACTTATAAAGTGCGCACGCTGTTCGACAGTTTATTCCTCATTTTATGCTTCCCAATGCACTAGAAGGCAAAAGATATGTTTACATTTGAGGCATTTCAATTGGGAAAATCCCCTTAGTTGTAATTTGTATGAGAAAACAAACAGTTTCATTCATCTAAAAGTAAAAATATTTCAATACTTACTGGTACAATTTTGATTCTCGTCGCTGTTATCCAAACAATCATCGTCTCCATCACATACCCATGATTTCGGAATACACCTTTGATTGCTGCAAGTGAAATCCCAAGCGTTCGGACACGCTTGAACGGGTGGTTCATGATTGGGATCAGATTGACAAGTTTTTTGATCGCTAGCCAATCTTTCTCCGTACGGACAACCACACTTAGCCACTAGTTGATTATTATTCTCCCTAGCTAAAGCGAAACACAATTTCTGACATCCCCCGTTATTATTCCAGCAGGGATGCGAATCGAGAATTTGCTGTTCTTTTTCGCTGTAAATTTTAACGCCATACAATCTATTAGTTTGCGGTTCTTTCACTAGGATCTCTTCATTTGCTCCGGTTAGTTTATGTAGTTTCAATATGGCGTCCAATCTCCAGTCCGTTATGTACATGTACATATTGTAGATAACTATACTGAAAGGATGTCTTATTAACCGCGAATTGACAGTTTTAACGTCGCTACCGTCTAAATTCGCATGTTGCACGTGGTCTAGAAGAGCGTCGCACCAATACAACCGATCGCTGTCGAAATCAATCGAAAGTCCGTTTGGCCAGCCGAGAGTTAAATTTTTAAACACCACCACACCAGTTCCGTCCGTTAAGACTCTTGAAATATTAGCCGGTCGATCCCATTCGGAATAAAACACAAATCCTCTGTTTGGATGTACTACAATAGCTCTTGGTCTTTTCAAGTCTTTCAATAACGTTCTACGGTAAGTAACGTTTCGAGTAGACAGTACGTTTAAAGTACCTTTGCGACTATCGATGTAATACAAGTTTTTAGCGGCCCAATCAACTGCTAAACCTTCCACTCCTTCGTTCTGAGACGCTAGCACTATTTCTTTATCAGTACCGTTTCTGTGTACTCGATAAATAACGTCTTGAAGCACGTCTGAGTAGTAAATAAAATTGTCTTTAGCGTCGTAATCTAGACCGACGAATCTAGCGCGACGTGAAACTACCGGTAGAATAGCATCGCTGAAGCCTTCTATAACCGGATCAATAACTTTACCTTTTATAAATCGTTGTTGGGAGTACATTAAGAAATCTTCAACTATAATACAATTATGTTCATCCGAAGCTAGTTTCCATCCGATATTACAAGCGCATCTGAAGCCTAATTCGTTGTCCGTTTTTGTAACGACGCACATATGTTGACAGCCACCGTTATTATGTCCACAAGGGTTTTCTATATGCGTTTGCACTCGCTCATGAACCGCTTTTATAGCTTTCAGATCTCGTATGTCTTTCATTCGGTATATTGATTGTATGCTACCGGTTTCGTACTTATCTACCGACATTACACCTTGTTTGGTACCGTCTGTCCAATATACCCTGCTTTCGAATAAAGTTAAGCGCGCAGGACTCGGTACTTGTTGTCCGCGTACCACTAAAAATCTTTTTCCACCATCATAATCGACGGTTTCGATGTAATCTAACAAAGAATCGCACCAGTAAACTCTTTTAGCGATAATATCCAATGCGATACCTGAAGCTTTATAAGCAGCTTCCGATACTATAGAAACTGCTTTGGTACCATCCATGTTGGTTCTTAATACTTGAGAACTGTCAGCTACAAACATTAAACCTTCGGTTGGGTCCAAGGCTATGTCAGCAGGGTTGGTTAAGTTGGATCCTAATACCACAGCGTGCCATCTTCCATGTAGTTCGAAGATGTCTACTTTTTGTCCTACCGAATCAGCTACGTATAATTTGTTGCCTATCCAGTCTACAGCTATTGCTATCGGTAGCCACGATCCTGGTAGTGTTAGGTCGATATCCGGAGATGAAAAGCCTGGAGTAATCACTATTGGTTGGGAATGTACCTTTTTAGTTTTTGTATCGGACCAATAAAGCATGTTTTTGTTATAGTGAAAGTCCAAGCCGCTAGCTCCAGTTGTGTTAACGACAACTTTAAGGTTACTTCCAGTTTTAGTCATGCTGAATACAGCTTTGTCGTGGGCGAAGTATAAAAGTAAAGATGATGAGTTTGCGGCTTCGCATCTGTTTTTGTTTTTGATTGAATATCCGGGTGCGCATGAACAGCTGTAACCTGAGAGAAGAAAAAAATTGTTTAAAAAAAATCGAAATAGATAGTTTGAGATGATAAATTTACCTCCGTCAGAGTTGGAGCAGAACTGGTCGCAATAGCCCCATTCTAAACATTCGTTTCTGTCAGTACATGTTCTATTGTCAACTGATAGTTTTTTACCATCGGGGCAGTAGCACGAACCTCCTGTCAGAGACGCTTGACATTTGTATTCGCAGCTGAGGATTGGACAAGATAATTTTGCTAAAAAATATAAAATACATGAGTTGGAGTAGTGAGATCCAAGTAAAATAAATCTAATGCCCGTTTGTAATTAACAATTATTTATTAGTTTTAGTTTATTTTAAGGGTCCTAAATAACTGATAAATAAACAAATTTTGATTTTTTGGAATCTTCAAAACTTTCTATTCAATTTTAATTGACTTGATTTATTTATAGAACCGGTTCTATTTTCTTTCAATTAATTAACAGCTTAGGGCAAAAATATAGGGTAATATTTACTTTAACGTTGTTTATTTTGCAGTTTCAAATAAATTGGAATCACTGATTTTGCAACATAGTCCGTAGTATCTATTCATTTATTAATGTCCACACCATATTTCATGTAAAGTGAAAAGTTCGAAATAGGATTCAGACGACAAAGGATCATCATAATGAAAGATAGTCAAGCAGCCATTAAACCACTGAGCTCTTGTGTAATCAGTTCCAAAATGGTGTGGGAATGCCTAGACAAACTCAATGAACTAGGCGAGAATAATATAGTTACCTTACTATGGATTCCAGGACTCACTGGAAAAGAAGAGAATGAAACAGATGAACTAGCAAAGAGGGGGATGGAAATATCTTTCTGGGGGTCTGAACCCTTTTACAGAATCAGCCCAAATGTAATAATTGAAGAAATAGGTGAAACCGAAAGAAAGAGAAGATCAGACCATTGAAAACATCTAGTAGGGCTTAGACAATCAAAGATTTTTCTGGATGACTACAACCTTTTGAGATCAAATGAATGCATAAGACAAAGTAAAACTGCGCTAATAGTTTTAAAAGGGATCCTAACGGGACATTGTCGCCTGCATGGGCACCTGAAAAGGCTCAAAATAGTGAAGGAAGAAGAATGCAGATATTGTGGCATGGAAGAAGAAACCTCCATACACATACTTTCCAAGGGCACAGCACTCCAGAATCCTAGAGCACAGTACCTGGGAGATTACTGGATAGAAGAGGAATATTTACCTAAGTTGAAGCCTGCAGATGTCCTAAAATTCTTCCGGGAAATAGGACTAAAGGAGCTACTAATTTCAGAGACTTTCCTCAGAAACTAAGTAGAAGTTAAGGGTCACAATATATCTTTTAGGTTTCAGTGAACGTTACCCAAAAAATACATACAAAGTTGGAAATAAATACATAGATAGAATATATATAAATAGAAAATTTTTACATTTATAAAGGCAAAAACGCACCGTATAAAAATTAGCACTACCGTTGAAGAGTCCTCAGCACTTCAGCCTTAAGGCTTTTTGTGCTCTTGGTTGCACCATTTAAATGAAGGAACCAGTAGCCTTTATCAAACTCAATTCTTTTCATTAAGTCCTTCATGCAGATATTCTGCCTTGAATGTTCCAGTCCTAGGAGTCCGAAAAATCTACATCTTCTACTGTCAATTCTTAATTCAGCATTTTAACTGTTCCTAGGCCCTCATTAATTAACTAATTCATACGTTTGTGTTGTGCTCAACAGCCCAGGCACTTGAACTGAATCTTTGTACCATTAACCATGTTATCTACCTACTTCCATTCCAGAAGCTTCGGGTCTTCTATAAAGGACACCAGTTTAACTGGAGGGATCGTCAGTGGTTGTGATGGTTGTATTATCTCCTCTCCAAAGTGTTTCCGTCTGAATAAACTCTAATAGAAGCAAAGTATATGAGAAGGTGTTTCTTCGTAGAGTTCACATTTTTGGCACATAGGTTCACTAACTTTGCCCATCCTGTGTAGATGCTTCCTCAGGGTGCAGTGTCCAGTCACCAGGTCATTAACTGTCTTCATATTTCTCTTACTCAGTTTCAACAGCCTGGACGACAGTTCCTCTCTATTGAGGCAGAACCTGGGAAGTGAGTTTCCATAAAAATCTCAGCGCTCTCTTTGAGGTTGGCGACCTTGTCGCCATTTTCCCATGCCGATACTCTTATGGTGGTCGTTTGAGAGTGCCTTCTGAAGCCTAGAAATTTGTGTCGGTCTTGTGTCTGTGTCATTTCTCTATGACTCCATCAATGCAGACAATAAACAATTATTATTTATCATTTAACAATTACGTAGTTGGCCAAACTTCAACTTTCTTAAATGAAATGTAAAAAATTTTATTCTAGTGCGCAACTAGTACACAGATTCTGCGTTTCATAAAAAAGCGGTTGACTCAAAGGTCATGTTGTGTGACAGCATCATTATTAAAAGAAAAAAGTCTCAGCTTCTTCAATTCTACTATACATCTTCAAAGCTGTTCCAATGCTTAAATAGATATGAAAATGTAGGGTTATTGTAAACAACTATAATCTCGGGCTTGTGTGCATGCTTACTATTTTCTCCTAATTCATAATTCAACAAACTCAACATCGATATTCATATTTAGAACAGTAGACTGTAAAGGATAAGAATACCTACATTTAAAACTAGAAGAAGCTTCCGTCACGTGTAGTGCGCATGAACACATCCTAAATAAATTATCAAAACTTTGAGGGATGCATTTCATTTAGGACAAACGGGATTTAGATAAAAAAGTATGTGGTATTTTTTTGTTTACTTAAATATAGAAACTTACAACAAGCAGCTTCCTCATCCGCGTTATCTTCACAGTCTTTTTTCCCATCGCATAGCTTATTTTTCGGTATACATTTATGCGTACTGCCTGGACCTCCTTTCGGACAAAGGAATTTGTTATCAGGACATGCTATGGCCGTACAATTCACTTCGTCCGATCCATCCGAACAATCTTGGTAACCATCACAACGGAATTGACTAGGAATACATAAAGCGTTAGCGCATCGAAATTGGACACCGTGACATACCGGAAAATCTAGTAAAAAAGAATTATTTAATTTTTTTTTTTAATTTAAAAATTCAACTTACTGCATCCAACTTCGTCGGAATTATCACCACAATCGTCCTTGTGATCGCATTTTTGTGACGTCTCGATGCATCTGTGTCCTTTCGAACAACGGAATTGGTCTAGTCGACACGACACTCCCGGACATCCTTCTTCGTCTTTACCAGATCTACAGTCGACGTAGCCGTCACATTTTTTTTCTTTCGGAATACAAGGATCCGATGCTTCAGTTCCACATCGAAAATCGTCAGATTGACAAGACCGGTATGCTGAAAAAAAGAGAAGAATATTTAAATATTTTTGAGTGAGGTTAAGCTGGAAGACAGGTTTTGTTAATTTTTCATATAGACTCGATCTTCTTATTAAAAAAATGCCTAGATATACGGAAAAACATCGGCATTTTGGAAGTTATCAAGTACTTATTTTCAGTTATAAAAAAAGGCTGTATGCGATCCTGAAAATTCTATTTATGAAATTTAAGGCTAGATATACAGATTGCTAAAATTCTTTCGGAACCCCTCGTCGTACACAATGAAAAGGAAAATATAAGAAAAAAAGAGAGAGAAGGAATAATTGTGCGTGGTCATCAAGGCGTGTACTTAATTCAAGAAACCAGTGGCTGAATGTCGATTGCCCCCCTATTTTAACCGCTGTTGCCAGAAGCGCATATTAATTTGTACAAATGATATTTTTGACTCGTTATCGAACTCATTCATCCGGCAACAGTGTACTTTACAGATAAAAATCTAACATTTTCAGTTTTTTGCTTATAAAACTAAAAATAGTGGTTTTAGGCTCTTAGCTGACTCAAAGGCTTAGCCATATCGGGTAGCGTACACTGTGGTGTATTATGAACTAGAGATGGGGATACAATATGAAATAAACTATTAAATCTGTGTTTATTGTAATTTTTAGTATTGATACTTTTCATGACGATATTTTCTAATATTAATTATTTAAAAAAAATATATTTATAACGGTATGTTGTATTGGTTCTTTCTACAGTATCGTATATGTCAAAATATTTGATGTAGCTGCCACAACATTTTGAGGTTAGTAATATGCCAAATCGTTACTGACTTTTATTTATTAATAAATAAATTAAGTGTCGTGGACAAAGTCAAGTATATTCTACTTGCAATTTATGGCCATAATTCACTTGGTTGACTTGTGCCCCTCGCCTGCGGCTCTGTGCGTCACTGAACTCTTTAATATTATATTTATCAAAAGTTTGTATAACTTTTTTTCATATTTTTCTTTTTTAAGAAGTTATAGTACCTTGTAGTTTTCGACAGTATTCAATAATCGCCCTGTATCTTCCAACTGCAGGGAGTTACTGAAGATTTAATCAGGCTATCGTTACTTTAACAAAAAAAAGTCATTACATCTTAACTGCTTCTCTTCTATCTCTTTACAAGATACCCTGCAAAAACACCAATTTGGGAGACCCTGTACTATATACAAAATTATCTCCAATTTGTATGAAGTGTCTAGAAGAGTTTATCAAATAGGAACAAAAAAAACACAAAATATCTCGACAAAAAAACGTCTCGCGTTATAATAAACATTAGTGTTTAGTTTTGTTCTTTTTTTTTGATAATAAATTTGCGATGGAATAGAGAGACGACGTAATATGTTTTGCGGAACGAAAGCATTCAGTGCAGAAGTGGAAATTCCATTAAGATTCAATCTTCCAACGGATGCGTCGTGTTGTCAATAAATGTTGGGATTCGATAGCTGAATAATGTCGTCCTACCAAATACGGGTTGTATATGTAATGTCAGATAAGGGGTAGTAAATCCTTCGAGATCGTCAATTTTACAAGGAATATAAAATGAGGTATTCAAAGGTTCAATGAAATAAATTAATTATTTTTGAAAATTTATGTTGCGATTTTTTTAACTTGTAGTTAGTGCAGGGTTGTACAGGGTTATTCATTATAAATTACCCACCCCCTATAATCGTTATTATTACTTTTAGAAAAAAAGCCTTTTATTAAAGTTGTTTGGTTAAAGCTGAATTTTCTTGATATGCTTTCAAAAGTTCAGTAGCGTGCAAATTTAATACCCTTTATATTTTCACATTTTTGTAATAGTGTTTTATTTCTGATCTTTTTTTAATTTCTTGGGAAATTAAACCACAATATTTTTGAATTCTTTATTTCAACGTTTCGGTAGCGTTCCAGCTACCGTTTTCAAGAAAAAATAAGTAAAAATTGATTTTTATTCCTAACTGACACAACGGAAAAAATTTGACAACTAGACAATCAAAAATATTTTGAAGTTTAAGACTGCAAAATTTTGTTATCAAATTTTTATTAAGGTCCATTCATAGTAGATCATATCCCCGGTAAAATGTCAAATGAAATATTTCATTTTATGACATTCCAACGATATGATAGTCTACTAGAAATGGAATCCAGTGAAGTGCACGTTCCAGGAACGGTTTTTAAATTGGGATAGCGCGTTTTTTCGCTTATATTGGAAATGTTGTTAATAAAACGCGTTTCTTGATACTTTTTTTGTTTATGAATATTTAAGTTTTCAAAATATGTATGTATACTCAGTTTTGTGATTTTATGTATTGAATTGTGTATCGATTAACAACTATTCAAATTATAAATCATAAGAAAACCTGGATAAAAACTTATGATGCTATCCTGATAAAGCAGGTAATTGATTATTGGAAATTTCTCTTTCTAACATTGGTAACCAAATTTGACTACATTCGGCTGAAATACTAGCTACACATTTATCTGCATTTAGTTGTATTAAAGCACTTTCTTTGATTTTTCGTCTTTTATTTGATAACAAAATTTTGCAGTCTTAAACTTCAAAATATTTTTGATTGTCCAGTTGTCAAATTTTTTCCGTTGTGTCAGTTAGGAATAAAAATCAATTTTTACTTATTTTTTCTTGAAAACGGTAGCTGGAACGCTACCGAAACGTTGAAATAAAGAATTCAAAAATATTGTGGTTTAATTTCCCAAGAAATTAAAAAAAGAATGAATAATATACCACAAGGAACATACAGAAGATGTTTTATTTCTGATTTCAAATAGACAAAAGTGATGCCCATTTTGCACCTGTAAATCACACAATGTACAGACATGTGGATAATCTTTCAATTAACCAGTTATCAGTTTTTCATTTTACATTCACAAAACCTTAATTTACGAGCCGATTTCTGTAATTAGTGAGATATTGCAATGATGCCGGATGTTATGATCGCACCTAATCAAGCGTAGGTATACGTTCCAAAAAACGAATGGTTTTCAAGAATACCAGTGTTCGCACATGAACTATTCGTTTTGATGCGTATACGTCAAAAGGCTCACTTGTGGAGAATACGGCACCAGGGCCAAGACTAAGTACAAGTATTTGAGCAAGACCAAGATCGATAGAGGAAGACTGAGACCGTTATCAAGACAGTCTTGCTCTTGGTTCTTACTTTTCTCTCCTCTAGTACAGTGTAAAACCCATTTGAAGCTGTGCGGTATCGATATGGGGAGAGGAAACATACCCGATTAAATTCATAAACTTATAATGAACAAAAAACAGAACAATACACTCTTAAAGATCCCAAAAAATTTAAAAATACGAACCACATGAAACTGAGAAAACTAAAGCAGCTGTGTGATTAATATTGATCGATAAACGAAGTGGGACACCCTCACGCGCATGCCAATAAGTCAGGTGGTTGCATAGTAACGGGACGTACGATGGATCTTCACCAATTGAGTTTGTCCCGCTATGAGTCGTACCAGTAACTCTGACCTCAAGAAATGGACGAGCGTATTCGTCAGTAAACGAACAAGAAAAATAATGTGACAATACCGGATCTATTCTGACGGCAGCGTTAAGGAGAACAAGCTTAATAATAGCATATTCTTCAACGAGTGCAGAATGATGACTATTATTCCAAAACAAGCGAGCGCAGCGAGTGAGGTTTGGAATCATCCAAGTGAATATTAGCCATTCTACACAAGTAAAAGACTATACTTTCTCCACGACTAAAAAAAGAAAGCTTCCAGTGAGGATCGAACCCCAATCGTCCGCGCCAGAGTAAACTATTTCTACCACTAGGCTATAGAGCATGTATATTTTCAAAAAGAGATACGTAACATACAGTTTTAATCGAAACCCTTACATTTATAAATGATAATTGGGAGTTATAACTAAATATAACTACTGTTGTCCATTTTTTCTCTAAATAATACGTGAAATTATGGTTCTTTCATTATTTTGACGTTTCAAACGACGTGCTGTCAGAATAGATTTGCATTATTTGGTATTTGACGTTTTGAAAGAGACGATTTGATATATTCATTTCAATGCATTCAAGCGTGATTTCTGATAATAATAGAATGTGATTGGCTAACGAGAGTGAATTATTTTTCATTATTCACTGGAGTGAAGAATATATTATTATGTAGCTAAATATGTAAAAATTATTTGTGCGTTATTATTCAGTCGTGGAGAAAATTTTGTTGATTCTTACACAAATAGTTATATTTTTTGTTCAATAGTTTAAGAAATACCTTAATTAACATTTTTCCAAAAATTTGGAGGGGAAGGGTACAGGAAGTAGTTGTTGCTGCTTAGTAAACGGTCTTTATTCTTTGATTTTCAAAGTCTCTGTGATGCATTATAATATAATTAAACCTTTCAACATCTATTGATAACATATGCTTCACTGAAATGTCATTTCCTTTGAAGGAAACTGTGAATAGAGTAGATACCTGTTTTTTAGTTTTCAAATGAATATCTTAATTTTTCCTGTGGAAAATTTATGTCCTTATGATGAGTTTCCTTAATCTTATTTTTTTTTTCCTTCTATTCGACAAATGTTTTGAAATTACAATTATCTAAAAAGCTTCATCGATTATTTTTAAACATATTCCAGCCCTATACTTATAAATTAATTCTTTTATAACTGATCGAATTATTATATATTCTCTTCTTCTCCCTTTGTACGTTAAACACAACTCAATTCACCATTCCATCAAATAATTGAAAAAAAAAATTATTACTCAAAATACCGGAGTGTATTTCCAACAAGATTATCATTAAATTTAAACAAAACGCATTTGAAAATCCATTCAACATTAAAAAGGGAAAGTTCCATTGAATCCTTTTTTAAAACGCAAAATGTATATACATTAAAGAAGCTTTACATAAAGTTAATATTTTTTAACCTAGAAATTTTTTTCACACAATTTGCGTAGATTAAGAAAAATAAAATCTGTTCCAAGTAGATGCCTAAGCGGGAGATAGTTGCGAAGATCTGAAAATGACAGTTGATCCAAAGCACAAAACTACACAAAACTTTGAATGCATAAGTCAAAGTAAAACTGCGCTAAGAGTTTTAACAGGGATCCTAACGGGACATTATTGCCTGAATGGGCACCTGAAAAAACTCAAAATATTGGAGGAAGAAGAATGCAGATATTGTGGCATGGAAGAAGAAACCTCCATCCACATACTTTCCAACTGCAGAATCCAACTCTAGAATCCTAGAGCACAGTAACTGGGAGATTACTGGATAGAAGAGGAACATTTACCTAGGTTGAAGCCTGCAGATATCCTGAAATTCCTCCGGGAAATAGGAGCTACTAGTTTCAGAGACTCTCCTCAGAAACTGAGTAGAAGTAAGGGGGCACAATAGATCTTTTAGGTCTCGGTGAATGTTACCCCAAAAAACACATACATATGTTCTGCCTCCAAATTTAAATGGAGATTCTTATATATTTTTCTTGCAAAATATTTTTAGTGATATTTTGGATAATCTGACACTAGCTGTATTATATGGAATAAAATGTGGTTTATGCAGGATGGAGCTCCACCTCATTTCTCTTTAGGTGTTAGAAATCATCTAAATGACATGATTGGCAGAGGAAGTGATTATGAATGGGCACCAAGAAGTCTTGAGTATAACCCGCTTGATTTTTATGTTTGACTCTGGAGGAAAAATGCGGCTAACTTGAGGGGACAGAATAATATTCTTTGAAGTTCGAAAGTCCTTTATTGAAAGAATAGGCATGATGACAGTCACTAAGAATAACCAAAATATTGATTTGATATAATTATTTAAGATACAGAGATTCTACAGAAATCACTTATTTTTCATTTTCATGTGTGATTACATTCATTTTAGTAAAAATATAAGCACAAAATTTAACCATCCGCCATCTTATCTCAAACACCAATCAGAAGAGAGTGACGTCATATTTTCGCAAATATCTATGATCCGACCCGAACCAAATCCGAACATCTGTTTTGTCGTCTTTATATTATCTATGGTTTTGTATTTCCTTTGTTGCTGTTGGCTTTGCTTGGTTCATGTGATATTTTCTTGTTATAAACTATTAAGTATCTCTGTTTTTTATTACCACAAAAAACAGTTTTTGAAATTATGTTTATGTATCAAAATAAACTTTTAACCTGCAAGCTGTCAAGTGTTTGAAGTTTGACTTTGACGATTTTACTACATGACACAGATCATAGATAACCTATCGACAGTTGACACTGTTACGAATTAATGATGTCATGGACAGACGCCATTACTATTCTAGCGTTTTGGCGCATAATTAAAAATGTGTTTTTAAAAGTTGAATTTTTCCTTTAAAAACATTTTTTCTTACAGAAATAACATTTATTGTAGATAAAGTATATACGTGTAAACATCGAGGAGCAGTTTTTCAAAATCAGTCATCATGCCTATTAGAAAAGGCATTGAAGTCGGAGGAGGCCACGTAGAACATTTAATTTGAGTTTGCTCTTTTTATGTTACATTGTTTTTAATTACGCTTTATCGTGGAAATAGTAGCCTCAAAATACAAGTTTTTTTATTGTTCGTTACTTGAAATCCCCTTCCAATGACTAATGACATGAGGAGTGCGTTCGTAAGCTATGGATTAGGTAAGGAGCAAAAACAGACATGTCAGTCAAACGAGGTAAATGCTTGTTGTGGTGCGTTTGTGAAGGCTTTGGCGTGGAGTATGAAAAATATTAATTAAATTGTTTCATGAACGCTCACTTTGTACTTATAGTTATAGTGTAAGGTAATCTTAAAAGAGCAAATCACTTTGTTTATCACCGACAAATTCAAAATTTGTCGGCTGTTATGCTCGATTATTTTTTTTTTCTGCGTTCTCCATCGTTTATAAGAAATCATAAAATATCACGTAAAGCACTCAGGTGAAATTAACAGTTATCATCCGTCGAAGATTTAATTTCAATGGGAAAATGTACTGTTGAGTATGTAATACATTTATATTGTATGCCAGTGTAGCTTTGTTTAGAGAGTGCGCATGTGTGCCCATATATGTTGAACTTCCGTTTAGTAGCGGTAGCGCTGCGCAATCAACTATGTTCTAGATCAGTGTATAGAAGTACGCCGACCTAGCATGTCATGTTTTATGTATGTTTTCGTTATTAGTAATAAAGCTTATTTTGTGTTATAAAGTATTGTTTACTTTCAAACCACGCACCTTAACATGGTAGCAGAGCGTGGTTGAAAAGTAAAAATTATAAAACAGTATCCTGTGTACGAAGGAAAGCACGTGTGATACAAAATGGCGAGAAACGGTGAAGCAACTGTACCGGTGTTTGATGGAGACGACTATGGCATGTGGAAAAAACGTGTAATGTTATTTTTGAAATTGAAAAAATGTGATGAAGTAGTTATACGCTCAAAAACGGTAAATGATAAAGAAACCTGGGATGAAAATGACTTGAAAGCTATGAACTACATATATAGTGCTATTTCGAATAAACAACTGGAATTTGTTTGCGATGAAACGACGGCTTATGGAATAATGAAGAAATTTGACAATCTGTACCTGAAAGAATCATCGGCACTGCAAATTATTTGCCGAAATAAATTGGAGAGAATAAGATTGAAAAACTATAGAGACTCGGCGACCTTTTTTGGAGACTTTGAAAAATGTGTTAACGAATTAAAAAGTGCAGGTGCAAAAGTGTCGGAGAAGGAAAAACTGAACTATATACTAAATACTCTGCCTGACTCATACAGTTACATTGGTGATCTAATTGATACTCTTAAAGAAGAGGACCAAACAGCCGATTACGTAAAAACTAAGATTCAAATGACGGAGATGAAAAATAGAAAAGACGACAATCACGAAAGAAAGTCAAATGTGTTCACTGTAAAAAGTCGACAAGAGCGGAGATGTTATGGCTGTGGTGATGTTGGGCATATCCAAAGAGACTGTAGAAACAGAGGCCAAGCAACAGTTAAAAGAAGCACATGGCGTTCATCGCGTGGACGACGAGGTGCCGGAAAAGGAAGCTACGGAAATGCGCATGACAACTATGGTAGTCAACGCAGGGAGAGTGCGCATGACAACAATGGTAGTCGACGCAGGGGAAGTGCGCATTGCGTGGACCAACAGCAAGAAAGGAGAGATGAAGAAGGAAATAGCGCATGGGTTACAGCAGTTGCCCATCATGCTGCGCACAACGTTGATTTAAATGACGTAAGTGGTAATGATATACAATGGTTGTTAGATAGTGGTTGTACCGATCACATAATTAATGATGAAAAATTATTTGATAAATGTACTATATTGAAAGAACCTGTAAACGTTTATTTAGGCGATAATAGGATTGTTAAAGCAACAAAAATTGGTAACGTTAAAAGTTTTTTTAATGCATTTGGCAAGAAAAAATTAGTTGATATGAAAAATGTTTTTTTTGTAAAAGATATGAAGTCAAATCTAATTAGCGTTAGTAAAGTTACAGAAAATAATACGATTGTTTATAAAGGAAAAATAGCTAAAATTAGCGATATGAAAGGTGAAGTAACAGCTGTAGCGGTTAAAAATAATGGCTTATATTTTATGAAAAGTAAGCTGAATGATAATCTTTCTTGTGTAAATATAGCAAATAAGAATACAAACAATATGAGTGAAAAAGAAAAATGGCATAGGTTGTTAGGTCATGTAAATTTTAAATACTTAGAGGTTTTGTCGAAAAATCAGCTGATAAATGGTATTCCAATAGAGCTTGAATCTGATTTCATGAAATGTAAAACATGTATAGAAAATAAAATGAGTAATGTTCCATTTAAAAATAATAGGGAAAAGGCAAAAGAAATTTTAGAAATCGTTCATACTGATGTTTGTGGACCGTTTACTACTACAGGATTTCAAGGAGAAAAGTACTTTGTTTCGTTTATCGATGATTACAGTAAAATTTCTAAAGTGTATGTTATGAGATCCAAAACAGAAGTGTATGATTGTTTTGTTCAGTATGTGAATGAATGTGAGAATTTGACAGGAAAAAAGGTGAAATTTTTGAGATGTGATAATGGCACAGAATATTTGAATGGTAAGATTTACAGTTTCGCTAAAGAAAGAGGCATTGTTATTAAAAATTGTCCGGCTTATGTTCATGAATTAAATGGAACAGCAGGACGTTTCAACAGAACGATTATGAATATGTCGCGTTGTTTATTAGATGAAGCTAACATACACAAGAGATATTGGCCCGAAATTGTCTGCGCAGCAACTTATTTAAAGAATCGAACGTTAACAAACACGATTGAAAGAAAAACACCCTATGAAATATTTTTTGGTAAAAGACCCAACGTGTCAAACTTGCGTTTATATGGGAGTAAAGTTTTTGTTAGAAAACCTGAACAGAAAAGGATTTCTAAATGGGACAAAAAGGCTGATATGGGTATTTTGATTGGTTATAGCGAAGTAGGGTATCGTGTGCTTTTAAATAATCGAGTCATAGTGGCTAGACACGTAGATATTGTCGAGGAGAATGTAAAATGCATAGGTTTAGGTGAAGATGAATTTGAATGTTATAACGCTGACAGTGAAGGGGAACTTGTAAGTTCTGATCAGGAAAGTATGAATGAGAACATTGGAGAATTTGAATCTTCGAATGAAACAGCTCGTAGATCTGAGAGGTCAAGAAAAACTCCACAGAAATTTAAAGATTATGTTGTATACAATAGTAGTATTTTTGTAAATTTTTGTAGCACAAATGTACCAAGTACAACTGAGGAGGCGTTAGAATCAGAAGAAAGTCGATTTTGGATAAAGGCTATGAATAAAGAAATTGATTGTTTAAATAAAAATAATACTTGGAAGCTAGTCGAAAATGTAAATAATAATAAAGTTTTGGATGTAAAATGGGTATATTCAAAAAAGGCTGATAATACCTATAAAGCAAGGTTAGTTGTTAGAGGTTTTCAACAAACTGGTGAGATTGACGATGTTTATGCACCTGTAGCCAAAATGCAAACTCTAAAAATCTTACTGTCATATTGTTGTCAAATGGGCCTACGTATTGAACAGATGGATGTAGAGACAGCATTTTTAAATGGTGAGGTGAATTCGGAAATATATGTTAAACAGCCAAAAGGTTATGAAGATGGCTCAAGCAAGGTTTGTAAACTAAGAAAAGCCTTATATGGGTTAAAAGAAAGCCCGAGGGCTTGGTATGATTGTCTTGATAAATTCTTGGAAAATATTGGTTTTGAAAGAAGTAACATTGATTCTTGTTTATATGTATTGAAAGACGGAAACAATACTATTTATTTGTTGATCTATGTTGATGATTTATTAATCTGTGGTAAAGATATAGACTATGTGAAGAAAATTAAAAATTTGTTATCTGAGAAGTTCAATATGAAAGATTTAGGTAAGATTAAAGATTATCTTGGAATAACTGTAAGTTTTGATGTATATGGTAATAAAATGGAGTTGAGTCAAACCAAATATATTGAGTCATTAGCTGGAATTTATAATATAGAGAATAGTAAATTATTTAATACACCGATGGAAGTTAATTTAAAAATTGAAAAGTCTGATAATTGTGAGAAAAATCTAAAATATAGAAATTTGATTGGTGCATTATTATACATAAGCTCGGCTACAAGGCCTGATGTAAGTTTTAGTGTTAATTACTTGAGTAGATTCCAAAATTGTTACAATGAAACACATTTCAAATATGCTTTACGAATTTTGAAGTATTTATATTTAACAAAAGATTTGAAACTAATTTATAATAAAAATGAAAATGTCAATGTTGTCGATTGCTATGTTGATGCCGATTGGGCTGGAGACAATATAGATAGAAAGTCCACTACTGGTTATGTAATTAGACTATTCGGTAATGTGATATATTGGAAATCGAGAAAACAAAAATCTGTAACTAAGGCTTCGACTTTTGCTGAGTATGTAGCGTTGTCAGAAGCCGTAAGTGAATTGAAATTTGTAAAAGAATTATTGAACACTTTCAATGTTAGATTAATAAAACCAATTGATATTTATGAAGATAATTCTGGTGCAATAGATATCGCAAAAAATGGTAATTTTACAAAGAATTCGAAACATATTGAGGTTCATTACCATTATGTACATGAATGTGTAGAAGAAGGTATTATTAATATTATTAAGATAGATACGGATGAAAATACTGCTGATATTTTCACGAAGGCCCTTTGCCGAGAGAAATTTGAAAAATTCCGAGATTTGTTGAACCTAAATTAATGTAAATACAATATAAATGTAAGGAGGCGTGTTGAGTATGTAATACATTTATATTGTATGCCAGTGTAGCTTTGTTTAGAGAGTGCGCATGTGTGCCCATATATGTTGAACTTCCGTTTAGTAGCGGTAGCGCTGCGCAATCAACTATGTTCTAGATCAGTGTATAGAAGTACGCCGACCTAGCATGTCATGTTTTATGTATGTTTTCGTTATTAGTAATAAAGCTTATTTTGTGTTATAAAGTATTGTTTACTTTCAAACCACGCACCTTAACATGTACAAGTGTTCGCGAGGGGTTCGATATGGAAATAAGGAAAAATTTAGGGTAGATTTCCATTCGAAATTCACAATGGAGAAACTCATTTTTGAATAATTTGTTTATTCTTAAAATTTTACGGTTTTAAGTTTTAAATTACATTTGAATGTTAGGGCCCCCGCAAACTGCATACTTTTTATCGGCCGATAGTTTGGTCGGCTTCTTAATCAGTATGGAGAGGAATGCATATGTGCACACTACAGCGATTCAGTATCAGTCGATAAAAAAGTTTGATAAGCTACCAAATTACATTCAAACTAATCTAACCAAACAGTTTAGTTGGCTCGGTGTGCGCACTTTCAGCCCAACCCGGCTAAACTATCGGCCGATAAAAAGTCTGCAGTCTGCGGGGGCCCTAATCCAAAACAAAAATACAAATTCAGATTATAAAAAAGGGGATAATAGTTGATTTTATTGAAATTTCGAAACTGTAAAGGTCCCATGCACTTGATATCGCAGAATAATAATTATTCTAACGCTTTATAAGTTTAAGAAAATAATTTTCAGACAGTTACTGTTCAACTAAGAAGTAACAACTACTTCCCGGGCTATAGACACCGACGGATGTTGAATTACGCTTAATTAGAGAAAAATGCCATTTTTTTAAAATTCGCGCTCAACCGAAAATGACTGATTGCATAATATATCGAAAATTGACAGTGTACTTGCCAGCCAGACGACGTGGTAAATGCTTCTTGTTTGTGGATTATTTTATTTTTGTCTTAAATTTGGCTAGTAATGGAAAAAATTGTATATACATCATGGTGGTGAAGACATTTATAACCCTAGCACCTTATTATAATTATTATACAATGTCTCAGTAAGTTGGAACCATATGGGAAACTTTTTTATTATTGATTTTAGGAAAAAAATGTATTTTTCATAAAAAGTTCTGCATGTTCTAAAATCTTAAATACAATCAACAGATATCAATTTTTTTCAGTCGTGTACGAGGTATGTCAAAAAATATGAATTTCACTCAAGAGTAAAGTACCTTTAAATTTGACAATATCGAAAAATGTTATTGAAAAAAAGTTCATCAGTACCAAAAACTATGTTCAAATATGCAATTACATTCATTTATTTTGGAAAACTAGGTTTTGTGCTTGTTCACATTGCCAATACAGAGAAGTAAGTGAAAATAACAGAAATTATTTTTTTATGGCAGATGGATGATATTAAATATCTGACAATAGCTTTCAATTATAATCAACTTTTTATTATAACAATTGTCAATATTCTGAAAAATAAAGGTACTTTACTCTTGAGTTAAATTCATATTTTTTGACATACCTCGTACACGGCTGAAAAAAATTGATATTTGTTGATTTTATTTTAGATTTTAGAACATGCAGAACTTTTTATGAAGAATACATTTTTTTCCTAAAATTAATAATAAAAAAGTTTCCCATATGGTTCCAACTTACTTAGACATATTGTATATAATTTTGGTGCTCGGTCAATAGTCTCCACTACCTTGGTGTATCTGTAGAGTAGGGAGGGTGAGTGTAGGCTTACAACACTAACGCCACATGTTACCTGATTGTACATCCTCCCAATGAGCTATCCTCCTAGGTCATCGTCCATCCCATCTTTCCCAGGAAGGTGGACAGGTCACTAGGAGACTGCATCTCCTTTATATTATCGGCAGATGAAGACCAAGACTCACCGAACACACACTCTCTTATTGACAACACTCGCATAAGACATGACTGACAGTTACATCTTCCTGTTCACACATCCTGCATAGAGGTGTGTCCACTAGCCCCATGGAGGTGTTTCCTTAGTTATCCTGGCAAAACTGCATACTTTGATTCCATCCCATCTTTTAAAGGATTGAGCATGGGAGTAACGTTTGGCCTTTGATGGCACTCTAGTATATAACACACTGTCTGTTCAAGGCTAATAGGGCTTGTTTACTATTGGGGCAGTTTGCATTGTTTTTGCAAGAAATTCCTTTTCTGATAAGTTCTTTTGTGGCAATCGAAATACCAGCCAGTTGAATACTTTTATCGTTACACTATTTAAAAATACTTGACATTTTTGAAGTTGTAATTTTTATCAATTTTTCACGAACTCTGTATACAGTTAAACAGTTTTCGACGTGTGAATATTAAAAATTTGAAATAAGATAGATATTAGAACAAAGTGACGTTAGTATGTTACTTAGAAAAGTAAATAATATAATGGACAAAGCTAAAGATAAAACCGTCTGTCAAAATATTCCCCACAAATTCTCCATAGCAACTTTATATACCAATTTATTAAAAATCGTATTTAGTGGTTTCCAATATATATGTAGATAGTGTAAACTGTCTGAATAATATTACCCGGTGGTTGAACAAGATTGGGAAGGGTAGTAATTACCAATAATTTGAGTTATACGTTCTCTATGGAAGTTTTCTTACCGTTTCTCCTTAGGGGAAATTGAAACACTTTGGAGAACGTCTAGGCACTAGGGAAATATAATATTAGAACTGTTTGAGGACAAATTATATAAGGTTCAAGCGAAAAAAAAAGTGGCACTGGAAAGTTTGCATTAAAGAGAAGTAATAGTACATTATGCTATAAAGGAAAGAAATGCGTTCGTTATATCATAGAATGGATAGTGATTTTTTTGTGAAAGTGACTATATTTTTTTAACCACTCGGTATAGGATAGCAAAACCCTATATTTTCTGAAGGATTAAGATGCGATCTATTCAGTTTCTTACTATTTCAAGATCATTAGTTTGAAATTTAGAGAGAATTGCAGATGTTTTTCTAGCATACAATTTAAGAAAATTGTAAATTGTACAAAAATTATAATACCTAGGTACGGGACACCCTTATACTTTATTGGAACACCCTGTATATTTCAAAATATTTTCAAATTATAGTTTAAGTTGGAGTAAAATTTGTGGTATGAAAAGATTTTTCAAAAAATTAATATTTTTTTCGATCTTTGTCCGGTCCCGGACTTTTTCGAACTCTGCATAGCCAAAGTGAGCTACTAGCTCAAGCCTTTCTATATTTTCTATAAACAAAAAATGTTGACTTAAACTTCAAGATACAGCAGCAGTAGCAAGGCGACTTAGTATCCTTCAATTCAATGGACGAGTTCTATACAAGGGAATTGCTGCCAACATAACGAACAAAAAAATACTGAAAAAGGTTAGTCGCATAAGGAAGTGGTTTTTCCAATCTATGTTTAGTTTTTCTTATATATTTTGAGTCCCTTTACCACCCATGTTGTACCCGAAAAGTTTGGAGTTTTACCCGAGAAGTTTGTAGGTCTATTTAGCTTGGAGAATTTTATACCTTACAGTTGACGAACAGCTAATGACAGCTGTCTATACATGTTTATTAGGCTTTGTTTGTGTTCTTTGTGTTTCGTCAACTGTAAGATGCAAAATACCCCAAAGTAAAAATACCTCCAAACTTTTTGGGTACAACATGGGTGGTAAAGGCACTCAAAACATATAAGAAAAACTAAATATAGATTGGAAAAAAACACTTCCTTATGCGACTAACCTTTTTCAGTATTTTTTTGGTCGTTATGTTGGCAGCAATTCCCTTGTATAGAACTCGTCCATTGATGATAACGAACCTGTAAATTATCAAACAGCCTTTTTGAAATCATTGAATTTACCAGGCACCTCCAGCTATTTTACTTCGGATTTCGTACCCACCACTGTGAAATAGCTCGATATTGACTGGTACATTCTGAGCCGAAAATGTTTTGCTGCCACGAATTCCAATGGTTGCCACAATTGAATTTAAAAGCGTTTAATTTCCTATTAGATTAGCATTCGCAATGACAATCAATAAGTCGCAAATTCAAACGGTGTCTGTTTGCGGCTTAGATTTGAGCACAACATGTTTTTCACACGAACGTGGCACGTTCTCGCGTCAGCAAACCATCGAGCCTATTTGAATAAATTACAAAAAGGTTTTTGCAATTTTTTCTTATTATCCAACATTCGGCATATTTTTTTATGATATCGTTGGCCACTTTTGATATAATTAATTCTAGTAGTTAAAAATATACGGAGTGTTTCATATAAAATACTGCACAATCCAAAAATCAATCGTGTTTTCATTCGATAGAACACACCAGGTAACCGCTTATTGCAAATTTTTACACGTTCATTCTTATCGGTTTTGACACAATCCCGATTGTGCCATAAAAAAAATCACCCTGTAGGTATATCCTCATTATAATGATATCGAGCATCAAGAAATAATCTTCTGTGTCTTAAATGACTTGCGAATTCTTTTGAATAATGTTAAGAACAGTATTAAAAGCTTCTTCAAAATCCCATTCTTATATCTATCGAGACCTATCTCGACGGCAATTATTTCTGACTAAAAGTACTCTCTTTCACACAGAAGAAAATTTTGAGACCTTTTTTAAAGTATCAAACCTAGATATTTTTATAATCTGTAAGAGCAGCCGAGTGACTTACTATACTAAGGCGTAACAGATTTGGTTTTACACAAGGATGTTTGTAACTGACACCTTTGTAATCGATTTTGAGCCACTTTGAACGAACATATTTATTTCAAACTTCAAGCACCTATCAAGCAACACAATATAGTAATAAAATATAGGGTGTTCCATTTATAAAGCTATCTTTGTACTCGATTTTTAATTACTTTAGAGGCTCAGATTAATTCAAGTTTTGTCAAGAACTGACGACAATACAATATAGTAATAAAATATAGGGTGTTCCATTTATAACGCTATCTTTGTACTCGATTTTTAATTACTTCAGAGGCTCAGATTAATTCAAGTTTTGTCAAGAACTGACGACAATAGAATATAGTAGTAAAATATTGGATGTTCCATTTATTTCGCACAAATTCTTACTCAATTTAAAAGCTCAGATTAATTCAAAATTTTACGCAATCGTCAAGGATCGATGCATATACAATATACTAGTAAAATATAGGGTGTTCCATTTATAACAAAACTTTTGAACTCTATTTTTAACTATAACTACTTGAAATTCTCAGATTAATTCAAATTTTTTCTGCTTACTTGTCAAGGACTGATGACAATACTATATACTAGTAAAATATATGGTGTTCCATTTATACCGCAACCTTTAAATTGATTCTCACCCACTTTAAATGATCAGATTAATTTAAAATGTGGCTCACTGGTCAAGGACCGATGACTATACAATATAGTAGTGAAATATAGAATGTTCCATTTATATCGCAGACTTCAAACTCGATTCTTAACCTCCTTACAAGCTCAGATTCATTCTAAATTTTACATATTCGTCAAAGACATATGACCATACAATATACTAGTAAAATATAGGATGTTCCATTTATACCGCATCAATTAAAATCGATTTTTACCCAGTTTAAAATTTCATATTAATTTGAAATTTTGCACACTTGTCAAGGACCGACAACTATACAATATAGTGGTGAAATATATGGTGTTCCATTTATACCACAACCTTTTAATTGATTCTCTCCCACTTTCAATGCTCGGATTAATTTGAAATGTTGCTCACTCGTCAAACACCGATGACTATACCTTATACTAGTAATATATAGGGTGTTCCATTTATAACGCATCATTTAAACTCAATTTTTACCAACTTTAAACGCTCAGATTAATTCGAAATTTTGCGCAATCGTCAAGGATCGATGTCTATACAATTTACTAGTAAAATGTAGGGTGTTCCATTTATAACGCATCATTCAAACTTGATTTTTACCGACTTCAAAGACTCGATATAGTTTGAAATTTTGCACAATTGTCAAGGATCGATGACTATACAATATTGTAGTGAAATATAGAATGTTCCATTCATATCGCAACCTTCAAACTCAATTCTCACCCACTCAGATTGATTCTAAATTTTGCATATTCGTCAAGGACATATGACTATACAATATACTAGTAAAATATAGGGTGTTCCATTTATAACGCATCATTTAAAGTCGATTTTTACCGATTTTAAACATTGGTTTGAAATTTTGCACAATTGTCAAGGACCGATGACTATAAAATATAGTACCTACTAAAATATTGGTTGTTCCACTTATAACGCAATTTTTAAACATGATTCTTTCCCACTTTATATGCTCAGATTAATTCGACATTTTGCACATTCATCAATGATGGTGACTATACAAAACCCCGAAAATTAACACAAAGAAACATTTATTATTAAATACATATCAACAACAAAATTATTATTATTTGACATCCATTTGATAAGGCGTTTACCAGGGCCATTGAAAAATTATTGATAAAAATGTTTCTTATAAAAAATTATAGCAGAATTCTAATGAATCTCTTAATTTTTCAGTCATTTTTGGTAAACTACAACCATACAAATACATATTTTAAATATTCAAATGTCTGTATACTCCCCAAAAAATTAACAAATTTACTTTCCGCACTAAAAAGAATGCGGAAAAGTGAATCTTTCCGCACGCTAGTAGAAATAGTAGTTTTTACAACTAGTGCGCAAAGCGTCACTTTTCCCACGAGCGCAAATCTAGCGAGTGGAAAAAGTGATTTGCGTACAAGTTGTACACAATATTTTTTCTACAACCACATTTATTAATGAAAGAAATGCATTAACTAGACTCTAGAGTATTTTCAATATCCGAATTGGACAACTCAAAAGATAAATTATTGTCATCTTGGTTCATGATTACTAAAATAATGCTTAATGTTTTAATAATTAATAAATTAAAATAAATAATGAAATAAATAGTTTACTTACTTTTAGTTTCAATTTAAAAATTGTATACCAAATAGAAATCCAATTAAGTTGAATTGTCAAAAAAAGTTGACAGGTCAGAGGTAGCTTTGTTTGACATTTCGGTGCGGAAAAGTGCCATAGCGTGTACTTTTCGCATTACTTTTACAACGGTTATCAAAAGTATTGAGAAAAGCCTGCTTTGCGTATAAAAATTTGTGTAGAAAATCGTGTTTTGCATAGTGGTTGTAGGAAAAAAAATTTATAGGTTATAGAATTAAAAGAAGTATTATCAATTCAAATGGTTAACGAGTAAATTGATGTTATTATAGTAGTATAGCGTGGGGTGTTCGATATTAATTTTTAGAATTTGTTACTAATTCTATTTCGAGTCAGTGTATAAATGTAGCACCACGACACTAATTTACTCGTTAATAATTTGATTCTAGAATTGATAATTATTTTCCACTTTTTAGTTCCATTTCCTAAATATCGTGTTTTTCATTTCTTTTTAATTATAATTCATTTTATTTACATTTTTCCAAATAAACTTATAAATTTAAATAAATCAATTAAGTCTTGAGAGTCTTATTAAATGCATCGATGAACGACAATCGTTCGATAAAAGGAATAATTAAATAGGAGAATTAATGAATTTCCTTTTTTTTTTATTCTGGTATTCCAATTCTGCTGAACTGAATATTCTCATTAATCTACATTGATTGAATTCATCTAGCGAAGAGACGACTCCGAAAAAAAAAACGGTCATTGGAGAAAATTAAATTTACAGAGCTTTAATTTGTGCAAAAAACTAGTTTTGAATTTACAATGGATCGTTAAGCTATGCTGAAATTGTCATCTTCGGATAAGTTGAAGATTTCCACCAAAGTAATTAGAAAATCATATCGACACAAAAGAGAATGAAATAATATAGTTCAAGAAAAAATTTGGACAAATTACAATCTGCTATAAGTAAAATGTATACACTGCTTTCGATTCAACAATTATTGCATTTAACAACAAAAATTGGGAATAACTTTTACAGATAAGTTCATTTAGCAAGAGCGGATAAAATAGGTGGGTACTAGTTCAATTTAATAAAATTTGAAGCAGCACTTGAATTGATAATTCTTGCAAAATTAATATTAACGTGAATAATCTTAGCAATATTAAATTTAGTTTCAAAATATTTATTATCCGTGGTGGTTAGGTACATTCATTGTAATTTGAATTGTGTAGTTCTAAGCAAGGTTGTGTTTGACGTGTGTCAATATTATTGATACATAGTTCTGACAAATTACTTTCTGATATTCTTTTGGTTTTTTGACAGAGATAACGTGTAAGTATCAGTTCTATGATTAAACTTTGTCATATTGTTTTTTGTTAATACTTACACGGAATTACTCTATAGTTCAAAGTTTATTTATTATTTCCATGGTTTAATTTTCTATATAGAGGGTAGAATGTTGTAGTTTTCTATGAATTATTTTATTAAATTTATAGAAAATATAAAAAAAATAAAAGATATAGTAGCGTCCAAAAATATTTTTTCAGCTCTCTCAGAATAGAAGATACTCTGTGAAATACAGTAATATTTTCTCGGTATATGATCCCAAGTTTCGGGCCTAAGATAAAAAAAGTTATAAAGCAAAATAATAATAAGCATTACTATAGTTTTTCAGAATTTAAAAATCGATGCGTTTCGTGCATCTGGCGCCCAATATCAAGAAGCATAGGTACAAAAAAGTTTCATTTTAATTGGATAAATTGCAAAGTTATAGCCGCGGTTGTATGTTGAAAGGTTTTGAGTGTTTCGACACATACCACAGTAGTATATAGGAAGGAACATATTACTGGGCTTTCAATGGAAGAGCAGGAAGCAGCCTCTCACACACACTCTGTCCCATTAGGTATATAGACCTCTAGGACTAGAGAAACTAATGAAGAATTTATACAAAAAGGAAAAGCCTAAGGGCTGAGGTACCGAAGTCCCTATAACTGGTGGTGCCAAACCATCCTTGTGAGCTTGTGTGATAATGTGTCAGTAAATATGTACGTATGTATGTATTTTTTGGGGTGACATTCACTGAGACCTAAAAGATCTATGGTGCCCCCTCACTTCTACTTAGCTTCTGAGGAGAGCAGCTCCTTCAGTCCTATTTCCTGGAGGAATTTTAGGATATCTGCAAGCTTCAACTAATATCCAGTAATCTCCCAGGTACTGTGGTCAAGGATTCTGGAGTACTGAGCAGTTGGAAAGTATGTGGATAGATATTTCTTCTTCCATGCCACAGAATCTACATTCTTCTTCCTCAACTATTTTGAATTTTTTCAGGTGCCTAATCAGGCGACAATGTCCCGCTAGGATCCCTGTTAAAATTCTTAGCGCAGTTTTGAATCTTTGATTGTCTAAGCCCTATTAAATCTTTCCAATGGTCAGATCTTCTCTTTCTTTCGGCTTTACTTATTTTTTCCAATATTACATTGGGGCTGATTCCGCAAAAGGGTTCAGAAAGGTATTCCAGTCTCCCCCTTCGCTAGTTCATCTGCTATTTCATTTCCTTCTATTCCAGTTTATCCTGGAATCCATAGTGAGGTAACTATATTGCTCTCGCCTAGTTCATTGAGTTTATCCAGGTATTCCACACCATTTTGGAACTGATTACACAGAGCTCAGTGCTTTAATGGCTGCTTGACTATCTGTAATTATGATAATCATTTGTCCTCTGTATCCTTTATCAATATTGAACTGGGTGCACTTTCTTATAGCGTGGATTTCCGCTTTAAAGATACTTGGGGTTTTTCCCAAGTTTTCAGAGTGTTTGGTTCCTGGACCCGAACACTCCTATCCCAGTTCCTCCTATTGCTTTTGAGCCGTCTTTGTACCATTGAATGGTATTCTCTCCAAGTCTGGAAATGGTATTTGGATCCCATTCCTTCTTGTTGCTTAATTCCGTAAAGAATTTCTTCGAAAAGTGAGTAAAACTAAGTGAAAAGTTTGAAAATATTCGTGAATTAAATAAGAAGTAATAAGTCCTTCGAATTATTATGATGAATAATATTAATTTTAATTAAGTACATATTTTATTTAAAAAAAAGGTTTCTATATATTTCTAAAGCTTTTATTTGAATGAGAATTACACTAGAATAGAAAATTATTACAATAAATTATATTAAGGATTAAAAATGAACAGTCAAGAGTGAGATAATTTGAACTTTTAATACGCAATACTGATTTACGACATTTTGAAGATCTTTACAAACAATATGTGCATGTATTTAAATAGTGCAGCTCTGTTGGAACCGTTTTGAAGTTCATCCGAGCGTATCTACTATTGCTTGTCAGTGTTCATACCGAGTATTTGTCGAGTATAACGTAGGTACGAACTTTAAAATTGATTATCCTCGAGAAATTCGCTAAGACGAGAAAATTTGATTAAGGACAACGGCGCTAGTTATTGTCTATTAGATCTTTCCAATGGTCAGATCTTCTCTTTCTTTCGGCTTTACTTATTTTTTCCAATATTACATTGGGGCTGATTCCGCAAAAGAGTTCAGGCCCCCAGAAAGGTATTCCAGTCTCCCCCTTCGCTAGTTCATCTGCTATTTCATTTCCTTCTATTCCAGTTTGTCCTGGAATCCATAGTAAGGTAATTATATTGTTCTCGCCTAGTTCATTGAGTTTGTCTAGGCATTCCCAAACCATTTTAGAACTGATTACACAAGAGCTCAGTGCTTCAATGGCTGCTTGACTATCTGTAATTATGATAATCCTTTTTCTTCTGTATCCTTTATCAATATTGAGCTGGGCGCACTTTCTTATGTCGTGGATATCCGCTTCAAAGATACTTGGGGTTTTTCCCAAGCTTTTAGAGTGTTTGGTTCCTGGCCCGAACACTCCTATCCCAGTTCCTCCTATTGCTTTTGATCCGTCTGAGTACCATATCAGTACATATACAAAGAGTAGTGATGGTGCTTGCGTCAATAATTATTGAAAATATGGAGGAATACTAATAATAATAATTTTAGCATTGGAAAAAGTTAATTATTGATAAGATTGTAATACAAAAAGTTTCATTAGTGTTGCTTTAACAAAACAAAATCAACCAGCTCGAAGTACCAGAAAATGTCGCTTTGTCTCCTTCACTAGAAAGGTTTCTGAATATGGAGGATAACGAGTGTATGGAACTAAAACTAGAACAATATTTATAGCCATGTAACACGTTTTATATAGTTTGTAATTTGTATAAACACTTTCTTTTTTATTCAGAATAATAGTAAGATACACAAGTACCCCACGACTTAGACACCTTTGGAGCACGTTATTTTCCTATAAGTAATCAAAAGTTTGGTTACTGCACTGATCTCAGAGTTAATTGAAAAGTGTTTCTGCCTTTGGAGAACAAAACTATTCAGTCTAATTGTTAATTTTAGTTTAGTCTTTTAGTTATTTCCAATTATTAAATCCACATTATTGTAGAATAATATCAATATAGGTAGAAGCTTCGAATATCCTTTTGTAACACACTTGGAAATTAACTTAGACAATAACTAGCGCCGTTGTCCTTAATCAAATTTTCTCGTCTTAGCGAATTTCTCGAGGATAATCAATTTTAAAGTTCGTACCTACGTTATACTCGACAAATACTCGGTATGAACACTGACAAGCAATGGTAAATACGCTCGGATGAACTTCAAAACGGTTCCAACAGAGTTGCACTATTTAAATAGATGCACATATTGTTTGTAAAGAAATTCAAAATATCGTAAATTAGAATTGCGTATTTAAAGTTCAAATTATCTCACTCTTGACTGTTCATTTTTAATCCTTAATATAATTTATTGTAATAATTTTCTATTCTAGTGTAATTCTCATTCAAATAAAAGCTTTAGAAATATATAGAAACCTTTTTTTTAAATAAAATATGTACTTAATTAAAATTAATATTATTCATCATAATAATTCGAAGGACTTATTACTTCTTATTTAATTCACGAATATTTTCAAACTTTTCACTTAGTTTTACTCACTTTTCGAAGAAATTCTTTACGGAATTAAGCAACAAGAAGGAATGGGATCCAAATACCATTACCAGACTTTGAGAGAATACCATTCAATGGTACACATACGGCTCAAAAGCAATAGGACGAACTGGGATAGGAGTGTAGGCTCAGGAACCATATACTCCGAAAGCTTGGGATAAACCCCAAGTATCTTTCAAGCGGAAATCCATTCCATAAGAAAGTGCGCCTAGTTCAATATTGATGAAGGATACAGAGGACAAAGGATTATCATAATGACAGATAGTCAAGCAGCAATTAAAGCACTAAGCTCTTGTGCAATCAGTTCCAAAATGGTGTGGGAATGCCTAGACAAACTGAATGAACTAGAACAATATAGTTGCCTTACTATGGATTCCAGGACACACTGGAATAGAAGGAAATGAAACAGCAGATGAACTAGCAAAGAGAGGGACTAAAATAACTTTCTGGGGGCCTGAACCCTTTTGCGGAATTAGCCCCAATGTAATATTGGAAGATATAGGTGAAGCCGAAAGAAAGAGAAAATCTGAACATTGAAAAGATCTAGGAGGGCTTAGACAATCAAAGATTCTTTTAGGTGACTACAACCTGTTATAAGATCGAATGAATGCCTAAGTCAAAGTCAAAACTACGCTGGGAGTTTTAACAGGGATCCTAACGGGACATTGTCGCCTGAATGGGCACCTGAAAAAGCTCAAAATAGTGGAGGAAGAAGAATGCAGATATTGTAGCATGGAAGAAGAAATATCCATCCACATACTTTCCAATTGCACAGCACTCCAGAATCCTAGAGCACAGTACCTGGGAGATTACTGTATAGAAGAGGAACATTTACCTAAGTTGAAGCCTGCAGATATCCTCAGGGAAATAGGGCTGAAGGAGTTACTAGTTCCAGAGACTCTCCTCAGAAACTAAGTAGAAGTAAGGGGACACAATAGATCTTTTAGGTCTCAGTGATTCATTTAATGTTGCCTCAAAAATACATACATACTTAAATATATCTTAAACTAACCGGATATTTAGGCGATGAAACTACGAAGTCCATTATGATAAACGGTTTTAGTATATACAACCAAACATATACACTTTAAGCGCCATTATTGTAAGCAATTAAGATTACATAATAATAAATACATAGCAAAATTAACGGTCATAAGTTTGTTTCTCAAATCACAACTTTAGAATAAGAAAACTATTCCCATATCGTACTTTTTTTTGCATAGTTTTCTCCACATAAGTGCATTCGAACTTATTTTTCAACGACCTTTCCAAATCTGTTCGGTAAAAAAGTCAGCTCGAGTTTGACAAAGTACAGGAATCCCTATGTCGCATCTTATAAATAGCACAGTGTATATTTGCTGTGCTGCTCTCTTTGTAAGTTAAGAAATAAAAGTAAAATACTTACTGCATTCATTTTCGTCAGATCCATCTATACAATCCACAGTCATATCACAACGGTAATGTGGCGGAATACAATAAGTCCTGTTCCAGCTGTACTGTCGACATGTAATCTGCCCCGTTTCGCATTCGGGTGGAGCTGAAAACAAGAAAATAAATGAGAAAAAGATATTAATGTTCCCGAACTACAGCTTATTGCGATAGGGCTGGCAAGATAAATATTTATTATATATGAGGGTGTTGAAGTTGTGATATTTCTTTCATTTCTCGTTTACAAATAATGTGCCAAATTACTGTAATGAATATTTTAATAACTGAGTTAAGTATAGGCAATCAAATATACACTTAGTATAGGCCGTATAGAAATAATTGAAGAGGTTTTAAAACGTTTGTGCGCTTCTATAGAGAAATAATGTACTTAACTAACAGCAACTAATTGAACTAACAAACCCCGATTCCGCTACGATATATTCAACATTATTTTAATAGAGTTCAGTCTAAGGTCAGTGTGGCCAACAAAAAGTAGTTTTTCTGACAAGAATGACAGTTTTGGCAAGTCACCATTTTATTTTTGTTATTCTGTCACTAGTTATGTCAAATGTCAGTTATATTTATTTTGGTTGATATTTGTTTAATTGTGTATGTCCATTTTCGATTAGATTTTTGTAGCATTTATAATTAGTTGAATCTCTATCCTTCTAATTACTTTTTTCACTGACATTTGACAGAGCTAGTGACTGAATAACAGAAATGAAATGGTGACATGTCAAGAGTTCCTAGAATTATTGAGTATTCAGTTAAAAAGTCAGGGGGTGTATTCATTATTTTAATAAAGCAATAATAGATGTTCGCAATGATAAAAAACATGCAAAAATCTTATGTTTTGAATGGTAGATCTTAACAGTCATTCTTTTCAGAAAAACCACTTTTTGTTCGCCACACTAACCTTAGACTGAGCTCCTCTATTTGAGTTGGTCGTTGTATTACTTAAGGCCTGGTTTCGCACGTGCGATGGATGCATGCGTCCGACGCTTGCAGCCGCTGCATGCGTTCATCGCATGCGTTTGAGTGGTTTTGCTTGTGCGTCTAGAAGTGACAGTCAGAACTTCGAAGTTCAGTTCGTGAAATCATCATGGAGTGTGTATTAGCCCTTCTATTTGAAGAAGAAGATGATGATGATGATGTTAATTCAAAGAAAACCCCATCATAACATATACTAGCATAGAAATGCCCACTTTTTCCCTCCATTTTCCCGCTATCTGTTTCCAGACATTATTTTTGATAATTAGATCTTTATATTTTCCACTTTAGGCATCATACAGGCATTTGTGAAAGGATATTAATTCGATTAATAGCATCTCGTCATCCCGGCTCCATTTTTCAACACTTATGTTGACGTTTCGTATTGCACAATCGCCTGCGTTCTCGCCGCTTGACTGGTCTCCGAAGCAGTCGTTGCGTTTTGACGTTGCATTCAGACGCAGGCGCTAGATATCGACGCACTAGTAAAACCACAAGCACGTGGTACCATATGACCAGTCCCTGCGATGAACGCATGCAGCGGCTGCAAGCGTCGGACGCATGCATTCATCGCACGTGCGAAACCAGGCCTTTAGCTTAAGTAATGCAAATGCTTTAATTAATATTTTAGAATAAGATTTTGATGAAATAATAATGTTTTGTCACTTTCGAAGAGTTTTTTATTCTATTTTCTCACCATAATTCCTTATATACCTAATACGATATTTTTTTGATGATTTAGCAGAATAATGTTATTTCTTGTCTTCAAAGACTCGATTTAAAAGACTAAAAGACAAAAAATGTTAAAGTGCAAAATCATTTAATTGATATAGTACAATATTCCTAGGGTTTAATAGTGCAAGTGCAAAAAGTGAGTGTTTTTTGCACGCGACGTGAACGAGGTCTTTAGGCCGAGTTGGACAACACGTCGAGTGAAAAAAACACGTTTTGCAAGAGTTGCATACAATATTTTTCTAAATTCATGCAAAAACTGGAAAATTAGAATATAAATATGTTAAGAACCTAACCTTACCTAATCAAACTCAACCCGTTCTTCTTTTTTTGTATCTTTATGGCCTCCACCTTGTCAGTACTCAATCATAGCTGGTTTTCGCCTTGACCATTCAAATTTTAAATAATTAAAGATTTTTGCAAAAATTGTAACTCGTTGTGACTAAGTAATAAGATTACATATATTATTGTTGTATTAAAGCAGGATCAGATACTCGCTATGGATTTTTATTTAATTTAAATGTTTATGTTTGTCATAAATCATCACAAAACTGACACAAGAATGACAGATGAGTGCAATAATAGTATATTATTCAACAAGCGTGTAATGATGGCTATTACTCATGAGAATGAAGTTTGCGACGCGAGCCGCAGGCGAACGTCGTAATCATTCGAGTGAGTAATAGCCATTACACGAAAGTAGAATACTATACTTTTTCTATGACTGAGTGGTCACCTATCAATTCAAACGAACGAGATATTTAGAGAATATTTTATTGAATAAACTTAATGCTTATGTCAAACAATTCCATTTTGGAAGCTACAATGAAAATTCATTTATTGCTTACAATATTGATGGTGAAATTTGAGCAGTTGAATTCGTTTTCACTTTCTGTATCCATTCTAATAAAATGTCAGCTCTAAATCACCTTCGGTAGGTAGGTATAGGTACTGTCAAAATCAAATTATGACATTTCATAGCGAGTCTGATTCAAACATTACACCGAACATAGTCGTGTGTAATGGCATTCTTTGACGGTGATTGGCCAGATAGTCGGGGCGTGGCTTGTTTTATGTAATGCATCCAGTTACTCAACAAAAATGTTACATAAAAAGGATCCATTTCTCAACAGTCATAGAAAAAATATTTTATTGCACTAGTGCAATAAAGTACCACTTTTTGCATTAAATGTGGTTCACAAAAGTGTTGTTTTTTGCATAAATGTAGAAAAAATTCAAAAAGTCTTTAGTGATACTTCATACCCGTAGCCAAGGTTGGCGCTAATGGTTACTTTACGACACAGAACAGCTCATTTTTATTTATTTCTCTATTGTATAGGCAGCCAAACACATACATAGTTCCGATTTTAATAATTCAAGACGTGGATATTCACTACAGCCTATTCGTGTATTTATTTTCAATCAATTTTTATGTCCAATGTTCTCCAAAACTTTATCGAATACAGGGGATAATTGAAAATGGATAAAACGGAAGAGGGCATGTTTGTCTACCATCATTAGATTCGAGCGTTTACAGTGATAAGTCGGCAGATTTATGACCATATAAATCAAAAGTTTACTATGTGTGGTATAAATCGCACGGACACATCCGCCGACCGTACGTTTCTTCGCCGATTGCATTGAGAGTCGAGATTAAAACGACGAGAAAAAAGCATTGAAATGATAAACGTACTGGAAAATGATTTCTTATGAGTTTTTGTATGAAAATCGATGTATATATGCGTGAATTTGATTTAGTAAGACATCCTGTGTGAATAAGGTGTCGATAGGGGGACAAAAACCAAAATTTACAACCAAACACTATCAATATCTTTTTCCTACAACCACTTTGCAAGACACGATTTACTACACAAATTTTCATACGTAAAGTAATTCTTTTGATAACCGTTAGAATAGTGAAGCGAAAAGTACACGCTATGGCACTTTTCCGCACCGAAATGTCAAACAAATCTAACTATAATATGACCTGTCAACAAAGTAAGTAAACTATTTATTTCAATTCATTAAGCGTGAAAAAAATTTGCCTATTAAGCATTATTTTAGGAATTATGATACAAGATAAAAATACTAATAATATTATAATAATACAAAAATTGCTCAATAGGAAACTTTTCAACACTTAAATTATAGAAATTAAAAAGTAAATCAAAATTTCAATTTTCGGTACTGTTTGTTTTGGCGCATATTGTATTCTACTATAATTGAAATAATCTATCGATATGCTCTAATTAGTAGATCTACTAACAATCTATTCACGTACACGTTTCAAATATGTTGCATCGAATCGACTGGACATTTGATGATAAGATTCGAGTTGAATTAACACGAATAGACCATTGTTGGTATCGACGTACGTTTTGGCATGTGAGGATTATAGCCTCGTGATATGTTCGAGAATAATGGAAATATTAACGAGTAAATCACGTTTGAAGTGTTGTCGCTGTTTGTGTGGACCAAGGAATTCACCATGGCGTTGACTAACTAGTTGGTTTTGTTGGAGAAACTGGGAATGTGTAAAAATGTATATAATACTCTTCTTGGTGTGCGTTTAGTGCGGAAAAGTGGACTTTTCCGCAAGCTTGTAGAAGAAAGTCTTTAAGTAAAATGAAAAATATGAAACCAGCTTAATAATTGTATAAAACAAATTAAAAAAAAACTTACGACATAATTGCCTTTCGTCAGCGCCATTTTCACAATCAGCTTGATAGTTACACACCCATAAGTTTGGAATACACTTTCCTTCGGGACATTTGTAAGTTCCAGAAGGACACACCACGCCTGACGGAGAACCTGAAATAAAATATTTCCATTTTGAATAAATTGACATGCAAAGAAAATAAACGGAAAAGATTTTAAAATAACATGAATGGGGAGTTATTTTGATCGATTCTTAGTTTACATCGATAAAAATTTACTGCATACAACGTTTTATGCTGTTCCGAATTTTTATTTTTAATCAAAAACCCCGCAAATCGACCGTAAGAAATGGAGATTGAACATCGTACGATGGAGAATGTTTTGGTCGATATTTATGTACGATTTGAATGATGGAAATGCATCTTTCGATATCAGAATTTTTAATAAGTTATTTTTGTAACCACAAGTATACAGTTATAGCCCGAGGAAGTAAGAATATACAATGGAAAAGATTTCCACCAAAGATTTTACTTTTTTAAACGTAAGTATAGGCCACTTTCTTAGATTTGTGAGAAAGTTTCGCTCGAGCTTGCGATGCAGCTTGCAAGCAAAGCTTGGATCACGTAAAAGGCAGTTTTTCGTCCGTAACTTTTTTAGATTTGATTGTACAAAAAATTTGTAGGCATGAAAATTGTAGGCAATTCCATACCCTATAAAATGAAGTAGTGTAATATGAAAAATCTTTTTTCCAACCCCTAATTTTTGAAAAATTGAAATAATTTTTGCAGAATGGTTTTAAAAGCGACAATAGTTATTTGTTTAACTAGGCAGCAAAGTAGTAGATTGACTGCCGAGGCTGAATTCATAGCCGAGCGTAGCGAGGCTAGGAATTCAGCTAAGGTCGCACATTCGCAACATTCACATTCGTCCAAAAAAAGGCTACTTTACACACTAGTTACATAAATAACTATTTTTTCAATCTTGTCGCATTTCATGAACATTAACGATATCGATATGCGGTTTACTGCAATCGATACATAATAAGTTGTAGTTTTATGAACAATTACAAGAAAATAAAAAACATATAACTACCATTTTTAACGAGTTTTTCTGAAAAAATTTTTATTTTTGTAGTTTTTCTTAAATCTGACGTTGAAAAATATGATTCATTGATATTTTGAAAATGTTTGTATCCAAAAGCCACGTATTTTGAAAAAAAAATTCAGATTTGATCACTAGGAGCCGAGAAGAGAGAGTTTTAATAGCCACTGACAACTTTCGACCTAACTTCCCTGGACTATTAGCTAAAAAGCATATAGGTAAACGTATCAAATGGCAAGGGATTTTTCTAAACGTTCAGTCGGGAGGTACTTGCATAACATAACATACAAGGTGAATAGATACAAGGATTGTCAAGGGTAATATAACAATAGTCGACTATGTAATAACCAAATAAAGCTGCGTGCACGTCACCAAGGTCGTTTTTCTATTGCATATGTGGCTACATGTCTATCGAAGAGTACATATACTTAAATTTGTTAATTAATCGGTTCTAAAGTTAACCCAATCAATGAAAAAACTTTTGTACCAAAATAATTAATAAGCAATATAGCTTTATTGGGCTTAGACGTCCCTCGATGTGAAAATTTGTGTTAAAATTTTCATAAAGAAGCCTTCATTTATTGACGGTAAAATAGTCACTGTCAGAAATAATGTCATGTTGCCGCGTTGTTTGTGACTTTTCTACTTGTGTAGTGTCATCGATTTTTGAGGTTATAGTTATAATCAAAACTGTTTTTTTCAAAACAACAAAGCATTTTCTTCTGTGATTGTTAAAATGCCCAAACAGCTGAATAGCCGATGCAAAGAGCTTGTGGCTTCATTAGTAAATTATTTTGAACAAGAAAGGAATAATAATGATCCTTTGTGGCCCTTAAATGCTGTACAAGAGATAGAGGTAATACGTGAATAAAATATCCTTGTTTCACTTTACGAAAATTTCTATTATTTTAGCGTGTAGCTGCTGCTTTAAAAATCAGTATAAGAACAGTGAGCAAAGTTTGTCAAACAAAGAAAGAAGGTCAAAACTTTGAGTCACCAAAGAAAAAACGTTGCGCTCATAAACGAGTAACAAATACAAAAACTTTAAATACAAGCTCTATTCGTGATACCATTTACAACATATTTCGTGAACATTCTGACAACGCTGCAAATGTTCACAATGATGACGTGCACGCAACTTTGTTTGGTTTTCACTATATTTTGTTGCTTCCAAATTACATTATTTTGGCATTAACAATCTCGTGCTTCGCTCTCGTGCTTTCATCTTTAGTTAATGTCCAAATAATTTCGGGTCAAACTAATAAATGCAAAAAAATTTGGCAGCAATAAAAATAGTCGACAATGTATCAAGGTCGTGTTATATTTATGAAGATTTTTTCCTTTAATCCAATTCTTTATATCAGTCATATTTAAAAAATATTACAATTTGGAATCATTTATTCAAAGTATCAGCAACAATCAAAAAAAATTATTTTCTAACAGTTCAACAGCTTCAATACGATTTATTCAATTTGACGTCTGAGATTTTGGTCAAAATCTGTACCAATTTGAATTTGGTCCAAGTATACCCACTTGTGTCCTCTTACTTCTACTTAGCTCCTGAGGAAAGTCTCAGATACTAGAAGCTCCTTTAGTCCTTTAGGATTCAACTTAGGTCCAAGGTTTCTAAATTGCTGTGCAATTCGCAAGTATGTGCATGAAGGCTCCTTTTTCATACCACAAAATCCACTATTTTGAGCTTTTCAGGTGCCCATTAGGCAAAAATATCTCGTTTAAACTATTAGTGCAATTTGACTTTGACTTAAGCATTGATTTGATGCAAATGGGCTGTAGAATATTTTATTGTCTTACTAGATCTTTCCAATGGTCAGATCCAATTTTTCGGCTTTGCCTATTTCTTCCAATATTAGAGATGATACTGCAAAATGTTACTAGTTGCTAGTTAATCTGCTGTTTCATTTTTACAGTAAAGTGCCTATATTGTTCTCGCCTAGTTCACCGAAAGTTCTTTATTTTAGGGTCACACTGTATTAACATTGGTATTAATTATTTTATTCAAAAACAGGAATAACAACTGCAGATACCACCAGCAAACTTAGCTGTATACTAAATTTTGCAGCTTATCCCATTTAGAAAGCCACATAAACTATCGGTGAGATTTGTGTGACTTGGTTACACCATCACCTGTATGTGTATAAACGTTTATTCTGTATATCAATCACCTGTAATTGACTACGAAATCGTGTAGATACAGACAATCAACATGCCTATCTAACCAGACGTTAATCGGTATAATTGACGGAGGAATATATTAACACTTATGTGATTATCCCACAAAATACTTTAAATCAGAGCAGAACACGAAAAGAATGTTCAATTAATATGCACATGTATGAGAAAGTTGAAAATTCATAATTTTAACAATATATTTATGATAATTAATCAAATTAAGAGATGGTTTATTGAAGAGATCAAATACCTAGAGCTGTGGCCCATTTATTATTAAAATCGTTTTCGAAGTCATCTGTTTTCAGCTGTTAATCACTTTTTTCTATCGCTTTAAGCCGTGAAGCGTCATAATCAATTAAAGTTTGCGTGCCAAGAATAACTAAAACCATTGTTAGACAAAATGCTACTATAACCAAATTTTTCTAATAAATAAAGGAAAATTAGTCCTGAACTTCAGGTAAAATACCTTGTATGTATGTATTTTTGGTGTGACATTCACTGAGACCTAATAGATCTATTATGCCCCTTTACTTCTACTTAGTTTCTGGGGAGAGTCTCTGAAACTAGTAGCTCCTTTAGTCCTATTTTCCGGAGGAATTTTAGGATATCTGCAGGCTTCAACATTAACTAAGATAAATGTTCCTCTTCTATCCAGTAATCTCCCAGTTACTGTGCTCTAGGATTCTGGAGTGCTGTGCAGTTGGAAAAAATGTGGATGGAGGTTTCTTTTTCCATACCACAATATCTGAATTCTCCTTCCTCCACTATTTTGAGCTTTTTAAGGTGCCCATTCAGGCGACAATGTCCCGTTAGGATTCCTGTTAAAACTCTTAGCGCAGTTTTACTTTGACTTATGCATTCGTTTGATCTCAACAGGTTGTAGTCACCCAGAAGAATCTTTGATTGTCTAAGCCCTACTAGATCTTTCCAATGGTCAGATCTTCTCTTTTTCTCGGCTTTACCTATTGGAAAAAATTATTACATTGGGGCTGATTTGCAAAAGGGTTCAGTTTGGTTCCTGGCCCAAACGCTACTAACCCAGTTTCTATTATTGCTTTTGAGTCGTCTGTATACCATTGAATGGCATTCTTTCCAAGTTTGGTGATGGTATTTGGATCTCATTGAGATAGAATAGATAGAATATCAAAGACATTTTTCAAAGAGAAATATAGCCATTTACATTTTTTACATTTTCGTCTTGTTTATCTTATAAAAACATGTTGTTATTCAGTATGCAATTATTGTGATAATAAAATATCGTACGCCACTGGTACGTTTATTACAGATATCGGCCATGTTTCCTCACCCCTTACCAATGCCACGTAGCTTCAGCTAGGTTTGCCAAAGTATGCATACGTTTAAAGAAATTATGTTAGGTCAATAATTGTAATATATTCGATGTTTAAAGCAAAAATGAAAATAATCTCCATTAAATATTTTAGTTTAAGAGGACCTCAAGAAAGGGTGGAATTCTCGGTGGAGTTTCAATGAAGTTTTCTTTGTAATTACCTACCCAGTCGCAATTGAATTATGTCAGCGAATACCGCGCGGTCGTTTTTAGTATAAAGTTTTAAAAGTTGAGACGCTAATTAGAAGTAAATAGCTGAATTAATTCGGTGTCGCCGACGTCTTGTGGAGGGAATATTCCAAGGGTGGTTGATAAAAGATTAGCTTAAAAAAACGAGTTTGAATGAAAAATTTAGATGGAATAATTGGAGGAGTTGAATTAGTTTGAAAATAAACAAGTTTGGATGAGTTGTTTTTGTTTCCAAGGGTAGGTTAATAAGTCCTGTCTACGTTTATGATTTCACCATTCTGGTAAGTTTTCTTTGTTAATTAGCTGGCTAATTATGACGAGAAAAGAAGAATATAATTAGTTGCAACAGATAAATACTGATAATCGCGACTTTAATTACTTTTTTTTCAGCTATAAGCAGTAAAGAATGTTTAATTACCTCTCATATTAAATCAATTATGATAATAAAGTAAAAACGTTGCTTCTGTATCTGAACTATTAGCTTACACATTGTATAGTGTCTGCTACATTACGCGGCTTTTGCCACTCAACACTGAAGTTTATATATTTTTTGTAAATTCTTGGAAAATAGCTTTTCTCCCTCTGGTAGTACTTTTCGCACTTTTCTAATAACATCGAGCCCTCTGTGGTAGACGTTTCACAAAGAAGAAGCCACGTGAAGTTGCAGTCGTATGCGCGAGCTTTGTTGTTAAAACCAGCGCCATAAAATTGATATTCGGCTTCAAATCACTAGCGTAACGTTTTCACATTTTGTTGGTTAACACAAAACGGTCTAATTTCAAGTTAACATTAGTTTTAAAGTATATTTAAAGTATAAAGCAGGTATATTCGAGTAAATTTGTGCATTATTTTGTATTTTTGTGTGCTTTTCAAGTGTTTTCAACGTTCTTTTGCATATTGGTCTGTATTTGACTGAAATAGAATGGAAAATAATCCAATTTCTAGCTAACTTTCGTTTGAAAAATGATTCGAGTGAATTTGTGTATTTAGCCTTCTTGTGTGCTTTTTAACTGTGTTCAGTGATCTTTTGCGTTTTGGTCCGTATTTGACTGAAACAGAATGGAAAATGGTCCAATTTCAAGATTTGAAACACAGACAGACGACGATGTAGTTCGTGCGCTCATAGCTGTCCGAGTTGCCCAAGGAATTATTCGATGCCAGCAGCAAAAAGCTTCCGGAAAGGTAGAAAAAATGTGTATATATATAGTGAGGGCAATTACCTAGAAATACTGTAACATTTTTTTTGTCTCTCTGGTGCCAATAGCGAAAACATTTCTCATTACTTTTTCCTCGGAAAGCATAAATAATAATCTAGATTCTAGAGTGACGATTTTTTTCAATAAAATAACCTGTAAGTTCTATTTTCAGAAAAAATCTGTTTTAAACAGCTTTAGAAAATCTAGCGAAGCAAATGAAGTATGTTAAGATGATTAAAAAAAAACAATGCTCGGTGATTTTTTTTCTCAGTTATCCTCACGATAAACGTAACTAACTCCCAGCTGGTGGTGTAAACGGAAGGGGTGAGAATGAGAAAAGCAGAGATATAGAAAACAGAGCCGTTGGCGTTTTGTAAAAAGCTGCGAAATATTTCTTTTTATATTATTATTTAATAGAAAATTCGAGAAAGGTCTGGGATATATAATTTATGGGGTGAAAATGGGAGATACGGAAGTGCAAGCAGTTTTTATCAATTCATAATTCTTGGGAAGAATTGAAAAAGGGATTTGCTAGCAGGAACAGAAGATGATTTTTTCAATAAAATATAGTCTACAATAATATTCTCGCTTGTTTAATGAAATTACACAAGTACGACAAGGATATATGAAAGAGAGAGAAAGAATAATTGTGTGCGGTCATAACTTTGTTTCAGCTTAGGGGTATATACTTATTTCCCGAGGCTGGAACAATAATTTATCATCCAAACACCTAAAGAAATTCTTTTTACAATTGTTTAGAGTGTACGTCCATCAGTTAATTATCCGGAAAACAGAGATAGCAAGTTTAAAAAACGTAAAATTGAAAATTCCTCACGTTCCATACAAACAAGAGAAGTACAAGTAATATTAGTTGTTACGTGAAGTTACATTTTTGTAATTTACTAAGTTACAGATACCTGTATAGTACATTCAATAGTCTTCTTGGTGTGCGTCATTGTTTGTGACGTATATACGGGATTCCGGTATGTCGTTTATTTTATTTGCTATTTTGACCTTAAATTTGATAAATAAAATCATCAGGATCGTATTCAGCCAATGGCTATGGAATTAATAATTACCAGCTTCTTTTTCTGACTGAAAATACTCAAGAACTTTCAAAATGCTTGTTTTTCCTTGTATTGTATTTTGTATTTTTTTTTTAATATACCAATAAGATTGATATAAACTTTCCATAAATAATAATTGACCGTAAACAAAAGTACAGACCTGACGAGAACTGTCAGGGAAACATTAAAAAAGGATGTAAGACAGATTGCCTCTACGAACGGTAAGTCTGCATCCTATTTTGAATGATGTAATTACTCTACTAAATACAGACTACGTAGAGATGGAATCATTAAAAAACATTTGGGATATGCCCCTACATGATATGATAATAGGAATTTTCGGACCAGGAACCAAACACTTTGAAAGCTTGGAACAACCCAAGTATCTTGCAAGCAGAAAGTTCTTGTAAACCCCTTTTCTACGACCTAGTCGACCAAAACTAAATATCTATTAATTTTTTATGCGATGCCCCGACCAAAAAAATACAAACAATGGAATTCATAACACATAATAAAACTGCCACATTTTTTACACATATCCTTTTTCAAAAATTTCGTGAAATGGAAACATAGTTTTTCCGTTTTATGTTTTCAACCACTCTCAACTTTAATTTACAAAATATGAACACATTTTTTCCTTTGAAACGGCTGAACAAAGTCGGCTTGGTGACTTTTTCTAAAGCTCTTCGTTTGATGTTATCGTCATCGTTTGTGACGTATATCCGGTTTTTGGGTATGTCGTTTATTTTATTTACTATTTTGACGTATAGCTAACCTTAAATTTAATCAATAAAATCATCAGGATCATTTTTTAGCTAAATTCGAAAATGCTATGAAATTAATAATTATTATACAGCTTCTTTTTTTAACTGAAAATATTTAAGAACTTTCAAAATGCTGATGTTTCTTCGTATATCTAGGCATATTGTCGTATTATTTAAATAATTATACCAATAAAATAATATTCACTTTTCATAAATAATAATTGACGTAAACAATTAAGTACTGACTTGACAATGTTGAGTGATTTTGAATGAAATATCAAAAAATGGATCGTAAATGTCATTTTGCAATAAAAGCAAAATTACAGTAATTTTGAATATTCCGCAAAAAACTGTAAAATTACAGGAATCTTCTTTTTCGGCTGTTAGCGAAGTTCACAACCTGATTTGTGCCAGAGGTACTGACGGGACTCTCAAAGTACCGCCACCCGTATGAATAGAGGGCGCCACGGGTCAGTTTCCCATCTATAAGTATTTTTTTATCTATGGTTTGAAGTAACGTATTAAAAGATGTTAAAAGTCAATTCTTTGATAATCAAAGAATGTTGGAGTAAATAAGAAAATTGTTTATAATGGAAAACACAGTAAAAACTAAGAAAATCAGATCGATTAGGAAAAAACTGCTAATATTTTCATCCAATTCTTCATAATAGTTTCTACGGTTGTACCGTCTTCTTGGACATCCATTTTAAAGAATATCCAATACTTCCAAATCATCCTCCATAAACTTCCTCCTTCAAAACCTAAAAGAAACACACATGAAATTGGAAGACAGAAAACGAAAACCCGAAAAGAGGAAAAACATTGACATATATCAATCAAAACACAAGGATGTTAGGTTAGAAATCTCCACTTTGAGGATAAGTGGAGAATAGGCGAGCGATTTTCTAAGCTTAGCTAGGTGCAGCTTAAAATGACAAGTTCTTCATGGTGCAAAACAAAACATTCTTAAAGCTCCACTCAACTTTAAGTCGACTTAAATATCAATTGGTGCACACGGCCATAAGAAGGGTATTATATGAACTTTATACTTACTTGAAAATATACCCAGTGCTATTTATATCTATTGCAGTTGGGAAAAATTCATATCTAGCTCCTAAAGATTCATGTTTCTATGCCGAATTTCAACTCAATATATTTAGAATACTTTGGCTTTTCTCTCGTTATTTACAAAAAGGGCGTAGGACACCGTCTAAACTGGAAAAACTTCTATTTCTCCCCTTACGGGTAATCAGAACACAACGTCTGGAAAATAAACTCATTTACATGCCAGACAATATTTCTACCCTTTTTGCAAACTAAAGGATAACATTCATTATCCTCGGAGATACATCTGTATACCGCCCACATTTTCTTGCCTTTGAAGCTCAATGTTTATCTGTCTTCCGCTTTCTATCCACATTTAAGACTTTACTGATAACTTCGCACAGCTTGTTCTCCACTTCTTAATGGCTTCTCGACTCATTGGAGTTTCTATAATTCTTTCTTATTACAATAGACTTTGGGGAAAGGGGGGTATTGTGTTTTTTTGAAGATAGTGATGTAAGTTTTCGAAGTTTAAATTTATTTCTCCACGACTAAATAATAACTCACAAATTATTTTTACATAATTTAGCTACATAATGATATATTATCTTCACACCAGTGAATAATGAAAAAGAATTCACTCTCGTTAGCCAATCACATTCTATTATTATCAGAATTCACGCTTAAATGAATTAAAATGAATAAATCAAATCGTCTCTTTTAAAACGAAAATACCAAATAATGCAAATCGATTCGAACAGCGCGTCGTTTGAAACGTCAAAATAATGAAAGAAATATAATTGTACGTATTATTTAGAGAAAAAATGGACAACAGTAGTTATATTTAGTGATGGCTAATATTCACTTGGAAGAAACTTCATCCGCGTGAATAATAGCCATCATTTTGCACTCGTTGAAGAATATACTATTAAATACTTTTTTCTTAATCTTTATCCTACTGCTGAATTTCGGAGATTTTTTAGCTGTTAATATATTGCCAATACTTTTACTTTTATTTTTCAAATTGTGTCCTTTTTGGGGAATAATTACCCAACGTATCCTAATAAAACAAAAAGGTGGGATGAATGTCAAAGGTGACAGTTTCATACTATTATGACGCTTCACAGATCTCACAGACTGTCGTCTGACTGATAAGAACACTGTCTGTTTTCGCTCCCCTCCTAATCCATAGGTTATGAACGCACTCCTCATGTCAACCGTCATTTTTGGTTGAGCGCGAATTTTGAACGAATGGCATTTTTATTTATTTTACCTTGCTAGGTAATTTCAAGCAGCAAATATGTTGAAGACAATCTCTTGGGTATACAAAATTATATTGCACAAGTCTTTGTTAAACTACTATCCATGGATTTTTCAAAATATATGAATTTGTAAATTATTAACCTAGGTCAGGCTGGAAGACGCAATCATTTTGTCAACCTCTCAGTTAGTAGAGGATTATCTACTTCACCTTATCTTGACTTCTTATTGAAAATATACTAATTTATTATTTCTGTTAAAAGGAAAGGAAGTTTTTGTTAAAAAATATCCTTTTTTTATTTATTGCCACCGATATTCATTAACAAAAAACCATTCACAAAATGTTCTAGTTAAACGAAAACCGTTTTCAGTTCGTACTGACGATATCATCGAAGACCCACTTTCCCCTACTTTCGTCTTCTTTATTTCTTGCAGCGCCTCTGCCGGATATTCAATATATCACTTCCTGTTTATTCAACCACCGTTGTTGGAATATTGTATTCGATGGTAAATAATGTCCGTTGGTCAGTGACCTACTGAATCCGATAAATATTACGGTAACTTTACCGGTGTCTATAATTCGATTAATTGGGTATTTTTAATAGTTATGACAAAATTAGAAGAGTCTACGAATGAATGTATCATTTAATATTAATAAATAACGAAAAAATTGGTAGTCCAAGCAATTGAGTGAAAATTTTCATTATTTGGAAAAATAATTCGAAAATATTAAAGAAAGTTGTTGATTGCTCGAAAATATAAATTTGGTTGTGTGGTAATTAGTCCGTGAATGGTTATGAACAATAAATGAATATTTATTAAGAATACTGAATAACTAGAAAAATACTTGAATCAATTTTCACCAAAATTAATAGGTCTAAGCATCTGAGAAATAAAAATGTAACAGGCATCTGCATTTAGCAACATAAAAACACGCAAATATCTTAGCTAATTGATTTTTTTATCGGTAATTTAGCAGCTAATATTAATCGACACCATATGTGAAAAGCGATATAAAATAGAGAAGAATATGCACTTTTTTTATCATTTTAATTTTCAATTTTTGATTTGACAGCTATATGACAGCTGTCAACTGTCAGAATTGACTATTTAACGTTCATAGGTCATTTGTCAGTTAGTTGACAGTATAGCATTTGTTGAAAATCAACTGTAGGTTGAATACCATACCATACTCTCAAAGAACTATTATATTCAAGCAATATAATATTGAGTATTATTACAACATTTGACGTGATTAAAACTGAAAAACTGACACTAATAAGTTAGCACTGCTAATGACGTTAGCATCAAATAAATAGTACAGAACATACTACAATATTTTGAACTATACTAATACAAACAGAAATTATTTCAAAAGCATTAACGTAATGCGAAAAAAATTAGTCATTTTTTGTAATGCACATTAGTCTCTATATTGCCAGTCTAAGGACAGTCTCTATATTGCTAGACTAATAAAGAGAATATTAAAAATCAGATCTTTCATTGTAAACGAATAATATCACCTCACTCTTGTCAAGATATGTTATCCAAACCTAATCTGCTATAAAATTTATTATTAAAATATATAAGTTTTGTATTAGCTAATATTGTTATAAATGTTGTCACCCTTGTTCATGTATCCTCATACGAAAGAACAATAAAGATCTATCTATCTATCTATCTATTGCTAGACTAAGGACAGTCTTGGTCTTGATAGTCTAAGGTCAGTCTTGGTCTTAAAATAGTCTTGGTCTTGATAATCTAAGGATAGTCTTAGTCTTACTATTCTAAGGATAGTCTTGGTTTTTCTAATCTAAGTATAGTCTTAATCTTGCTAGTGTGAGGATAGTATTGGTCTTGCTAGTCTAGTCTTAGAATAGTCTTGGTCTTGCTAGTCTAAAGATAGTCTTGGTCTTGATAATCTAAGGGTAGTCTTGGTCTTGATAATCTCTGGATAGTCTTAGTCTTGATAATCTCTGGATAGTCTTAGTCTTGCTATTCTAAGGACAGTCTTGATCTTGCTAGTCTAAGGATAGTCTTGGTCTTGCTAGTCTTACGATAGTCTTGGTTTTTCTAATCTAAGTATAGTCTTAATCTTGCTAGTCTGAGAATAGTATTGGTCTTGCTAGTCTAGTCTAAGAATAGTCTTGGTCTAGCTAGTGTATTTTAAGGATAGTCTTGGTCTTGCTAGTCTAAGGATAGTCTTGGTCTTGCTAGTCCAAATATAGTCTTAGTCTTGCTAGTCTTACGATAGTCTTGGTTTTTCTAATCTAAGTATAGTCTTCATCTTACTAGTCTGAGGATAGTATTGGTCTTGCTAGTCTAGTCTAAGAATAGTCTTGGTCTAGCTAGTGTATTTCAAGGATAGTCTTGGTCTTGCTAGTCTAAGGATAGTCTTGGTCTTGCTAGTCCAAATATAGTCTTAGTCTTAATAGTCTTAGTCTTGCTAGTCTTACGATAGTCTTGGTATTTCTAATCTAAGTATAGTCTTCATCTTACTAGTCTGAGGATAGTATTGGTCTAGCTAGTGTATTTTAAGGATAGTCTTGGTCTTGCTAGTCTAAAGATAGTCTTGGTCTTGATAATCTAAGGGTAGTCTTAGTCTTGATAATCTCTGGATAGTCTTAGTCTTGCTATTCTAAGGACAGTCTTGATCTTGCTAGTCTAAGGATAGTCTTGGTCTTGCTAGTCTCTCTTACGATAGTCTTGGTTTTTCTAATCTTAGTATAGTCTTAATCTTGCTAGTCTGAGAATAGTATTGGTCTTGCTAGTCTAGTCTAAGAATAGTCTTGGTCTAGCTAGTGTATTTTAAGGATAGTCTTGGTCTTGCTAGTCTAAGGATAGTCTTGGTCTTGCTAGTCTAAAGATAGTCTTGGTCTTGGTCTAATTATCATTTAAGTTTGTCATATTTAATATGTATTAGAATGGATAAAATATGGTTGATGTTCAAGAGAGTATTAATTTTATATACAGGGTGGCGCACCGAAAACGAAACAGATGCATTTACTGGCAGATGATTCCTTTTTAAAAAAATCCCTCGGACCCGTCGATTTTGTTTTCGAGGGGGACACAAAATTGGCATAAAATCACAGTAACATTTGCAGCCCCCTAAGCGGGGGTGGCACCATCCCTAAAATCTTAAATGGAAAGGGGGGTCGAATGATCCATCATTTAAAAGGTCTTTCAACTCCCTTTACAATGTTTTATTATAAAGGGAGTTGAAAGACCTTTTAAATGATGGATCATTCGACCCCCCTTTCCATTTAAGATTTTAGGGATGATGCCACCCCCGCTTAAGGGGCTGCAAATGTTAAAGTGATTTTATGCCAATTTTGTGTCCCCCTCGAAAACAAAATCGACGGGTCCGAGGGATTTTTTTAAAAAGGAATCATCTGCCAGTAAATGCATATGTTTCGTTTTCGGTGCGCCACCCTGTATAATAAGCGTAACCCAAGAAAATGTTTTTCCTGTGTGGCTTTGGAAGGGAACTTCACAAATTTTGCTTTTTTAAGGATTTTAACAACTTCTGGGCAAAAATTCGGCGTGGTTTCTCGAAAAATTACAGATAGTGGCTAACCAGTGGAGTATTTTAACATTTTGGTCACATAACCTATGACCCCCAGGACAAATTAACCACGAGACGCAACTGTATAATCTTTTATTGAATTGTAGGTCAACGTGAGGCTTATATTGTTCTATCTATTTGTATTTTCTATTATACCAGATGCCTGGAGGGGACATATGTAGCGTTGGAGAAGACGTCACGTTAATAATAAAGTTGGATAAACTCAAGTAGTTTTTTTTTCTGTTGAAAGAATCCTTTCAGCTTGGCTACTTTACAAATACTTGTTAATATGTGATAATAGCGAGTACTCAGCGAGTAGAATATATATTTTTAATTCAACAGCAGTTACAACGTAAAACAGTTACATTACGCGTCTTCTTTTTTCCACGGAAATAAAAAAATGTTTAAAGCTTGCACAGTAAAATTTTATCATTCAACTGAATTGTTCTAATTTAAGAGAAACGTAAACGTTCAGTCTTGAATGGCTCCATAAAATTTCAGCTCCGTAATTTCGTTTTGTTTCTTCCGTATTAAAATTATGTACGCCATAAACAACATGCATTTATAACCATAGAATATTTCATTGTCAGTTCCAGAGAACAAAACAAAAACATTTATGGGAAAAATTCGTGTATTCATCTGAATTTCTACAGGAATTCCACCAAGCCATCACCGTTAACGTGCCTTTCGTTGGCTGCGGCTACTATACTAATCCCCGATTCCCATATATTTCATATTTCCGATGCTGGTAGGCATAATCCCGCAAGCCAGACATTTCCACGACGCCAACAACGTCAAGAAGGGAACGATGTAATTTGGGAAACGCGCGGTGATAATTTACAATGTCGTTTTAATTAATTGGTTCATTAACTACCGTCTAAGTAGGAACTGATGACGTTTAGGAATAATAATCGTTTGATAATTTATCATATATTTTAATAAAACCAGTTTTGGGAAGGTTTTCAAGTAAATAAAATCAAAAAAATAACAACAAACTGAGCATGACTACATTTCAGCGTATTGAGCTGAGTAAGCACTTAATTTTTTACACTTTTACCACCATCTTAAATAATTCAAAGTACTGGTGCTGATATCCGAAAAGGCTTCCAGACCCCAAAAGGGTGTTTTGACACTTCTCTTTGCCAATAATATTGAGCGCAGTTGGGACTGGGCCTAACAAAACAAAAAATACGCAAGAGACGAAGAAGTGGTTGAGGAATCAGCACCTCGCTCATTGGAATGCTTTGCAGGGCCCTAGACAATCCAAACTTCTACTGAAGCGATAGACTGAAGGACTTGCTAGGGCAGCTACTGAACTACCAAGGAGTAGGCTAAGGAAGATAGCAGGAGTCCTAACAGGGTACCTACTGCTGTACACCTCCACAACTTAGGAGTAGAGGAAAGTTCCCTATGTAAGGGCTGCGGCATGACTGACGAAACGTCAGTACATGTTCTCTTAGAGTGTTTACACTGGGCTGTACTACGCAGGCGAATCTTCGGTGTCCCTGTTATGGCCCCTGGAGACACAAGCAGGCATCCATTGAAAAAGGTTGTGGCCTTTATTGAAGGACTCGGCTCATGGATGTGTAGGTAGCAGGAATGGCACAATGGGCCCGCCAGTGGCCTCTCAGTGCCGGAACCTTTGCTTGAGTTTGTCCAGGACAAGGCTCGCCTGCAAATTTGGTAGTAGCAGTAGTAGGACTTAATTTTTCGAAGAATGACAGTTCAATTTGGGGTTTTGGACTAAATATCCTGAAAAAAAACCCAACCCGTATTATCCTCTACCAAAAATAACCCCTCCAATATTATTTCTAGCTTGAAAAATTCAATCCAAAAATATCCTGGTTTCTGGAATTAGGTACACGCCTTGATGACCGCGCACAATTATTCTTTATCTCTCTTCCAAGCTTTTTTCGAGGGTCCCATAATCCAAGTTTTTTTCGAGGGTTCCATAAGGATTTTGGCAATTTGTATACATATTTATTTGTCAAAACATCCAGTTTTGAAAACGAACATATCGAGTATAATAAATTAGAATAATCTGATCGGAAGCTGTCTACGACAGAAGAAATAATATGAATTACTATCGGCCATATTTCCTAGTTAAAAATCTATCGCCGGATTTATCTGTCGCGGACAGAATGTGGACGGAAAACCGATCGATGTCCGTCTGGTGAAATTAATGGAAATCACAACTTTTGGCAAACAACAACGTGATGCGTGCAAATGAAACAATAACTTTGTTTTGAATGAGAAAAGAATTTTCAGTTTTCTTTTTATTATTATAAGGGGCATCCATTAATTAGGTGAGATAATTTTTACCCCTCCCCGTTTTTTTTAGGTTAAGTGAGTTATCTTGACACCCCTAACCCCGAATCTTTCGCGAAATTTTACAATATTTGTATTTTTTGGTAGTAAGTGCTTTTGATTTATTGGAAAATAGTTCAGACACTTTTATTTAAGTCTATTATTGTGTTAGATTTTATTCTAGACACCTTTTTATTTCAATTTAACTGAACGCAATTTTACATTGTTTTCCCCGTTCTCCACCAGATTCGGCTCGATCCCTTCTCCATAACCTCACGTAATTAATGCACCTCCCTAGTTTTCGAAGGGAAAAACTTTTAAAATGTTAAATTTGCTCCAAGACTGGGTTTTTTCGTTAACAACCGAAATAATTATAAATGACGGTATCCAATATCTATATTTTGCATAAAAGATCATAACAATAGGGTGATTCCTGTACAAAACACGTCAAACACGAGCTAATTTTTCCCCAAATAGCGTTCATAAAAAGTAATAGCAGATTTGGAAAGGTCGTTGAAAGATAAGTTCAAATGCACTTTTAATTTTCTTAAATTTGTTCTGATTTAATTCCATAAAAAAATTCTTCTAAGGATAAAATTAGACCAAAAACTTTATAGAATAATCCCACATTTTTTAACTGTAGTGGAACGCATCGGATGCGATAATTACGGTGAAGCAGTGTAGAGCGCGGTTATTACTTGGATGGGTGACCAAGGAAAACACCATCGTAGAGCCCGTACAGCCTGCAGCGGAGTAGCATGCCACAGGCACTATGAGCACGAGGTATAATGTAGCTATGCCGTTATTCAGGGAGACGGAAGGTTCCGAGTTCATGGATGATGGGTCCTACCACTGGTTGGAATACTAGGAGGTATGGCAAAATTTCTGTTTAGGGGTAGTGTCGTCGTCGGTGATTATCCTCAGTCGCAGAAATAGACATAGACTTGAGGCACAAACTCTAAAATGGGAAATAGATAAGATTGAAGATGATTCAATAAAATTTAATTTAGAAAACTTAACACCAGATGGAGACAGGGCTTACTATTCATGGAGAGATATAAAGTAAAAAGAAAATATTTTATTTGTTGTTAAAAATAATCTAATTTTTGTTTTGGTTATGAGGGAATGGGGAATATACTGATACGAATCTGTCTTATATTTTAAATATTTTTTTGTACATAATTTTGATACGTTGGCAAATCGCGCGTTACAATTGAATGTGTTGTTCACATCAGTAGAGGATCTCAGAAGGCGCGAGGGTGCTGCCACATAGAGAGTCCCGTCAGTACTAAAATTTTTAATTTAATGAAAAGTGAAAACTGTAAGACCGTTAGTGGTAGTTGCAGATTATTCCACATATATATCGGTGCTGACATCCTAACCTGACAACTGCAGATCCACATTTTACGACGTGTATCGTGAGTTGTCTAGTTTTTGTTATTAAAAACTATTCTACTTGTGCGTGTGTGTGTTGAGTATTCGTAATTGGTTTTTTTTGTTTATAGTGGAACTTTTACTTCAAGAGACAATGTCGTGAATATATATTGTGAAAGACTGTGATGTGAGTGGCACCAGGTAAGCTTTATCTTTTTTAAAAAACATGTTTCATTAAATAAAAAGTGACAGAAGTAGTTATTCTTCCATACATCTTTGAACTTCCCAGCATTGTTGTTAATTTCCCATTTATTTCTCTTCTTGTTTGTCATTGGAATATGTAAAAAAACGTTTCATTTATTGTATACTTTTTTTATTCAATAAAATATGTAAACTTGACGATTATTGCTTTATTTTTCCCAATTCCGGCATTATATGGTCCATTTTTTGACATTTCATTTAATTTTACTTGACTTTTCATTGCTATTATTGTAATATCAATCTAATGTTGAGTAACTTTAAAAATATCAAAAAATGATCCGTAAATGTCATTTTACAATAAAAGTAATACAGTAATTTTGAATATACCGCCAAAAACTCTGAAATTACAGGAATCTTCTTTTTCGGCTCTTAGCGAAGTTAACAACCATCTGATTTGTGTTAGAGGTGGGACTCTCAAGGTGGCACCACTCGTACAAACAGAGCCACGGGTCAGTTTCCCATCTATCTCAAATCGCAAAAATAACGCACCTCTATTGTGTATTTTCAAAACCGTTTTAATAACCTTTTTTTTGTTAACCAATGAAACACCCTGTATTATCGGGCTTCATGAGGTTAGAGAGAAAATTTCTGCATCTTCAATTTGAATTTTCAACACTTTCCGTTAAATTTTCGAATAGATTTAATCCATAGCATTGCATCTAAACGGATCTTTTCTCGACGGCGAGTGAATTAAGTTACTTATTTAAGCTCCTTTGTCTCTTCCATTCGTACAATGAATTTGACGAATAACTGCTTGATGTCGCAAGACGTAGCAGAAACTTTATAATAAATGAAGTTTTAATCGTATTGATGGTTTTATAGGATGGTATTTATTTGACAAGGAGAGAATTTCGTTCTATTCAGTTGTTTAATTTTACTTTTACGAATGAATGGATCTTTTCAATTAATGAAAAAAATTACAAAGTTTTTAATCCTCAAATTTACTTTACTCTTTAGGGAGACTGATATTTTTTGACAAACCTTGTATACGAATGAAACATTTGATATTTTATAACTGTATTCTAGGGTTTAGATAATGCAGAACTTTTAATGAAGAATAAATTTTTTTCCTAAAATTAATAATAAAAAAGTTGTCCATATGATTCCAACTTACAGGGACATATATTGTATAATAAGTCAATCACAAGATAGGTCACTATTTGGATAATCAACTATCAATGTTTCTTAAAATTTTTATATACAGATTGCGAAAAGTTTTTACGCGACATACGATTTACACGAGTACGACAAGGAAAATACGAGAAGGAAGAGGAAGAAGAATAATTGTGCGCAGTCAGCTATCGGCGTGTGTTCAGTTCTAGCTACCAATTTCATATGAAAACAGCAACGAAAGTGACGAGGAGCATACAGAAAATATTTATACAGGATGTATCATAAAGGTAGGTCATAAGTCATACCACATATTCTAGGACTAAAAATAACTTGATCCATCTCAAGTTATCCTAGTACAAATGTGCGTGCGAAAAAAGTTACAACCCTTCGAAGTTACCATATAAAAATTGGTTTTTTCAAATATTCCGACAGTTGTTCGACATATTATAATGAAAGTTGACAAGTGGCTTTCTTATGATAAAAGCATCTTAAAAAAACAAATTGAGGAATTGTTGCACCGCGTTAACAATATATGGGAGCTGAGATTCCCTAAACCCCCCCCAATTTTTGTGTACGTTACAATTTAATGCTTATTGTGGCAACATTATTCAAACACATTGTTTTCTAAACTTTTTTGACCACTAGTACTTTTTACAATTATCACTTTTTCATTATACTTCAAAAATTTCGAGTAACAAAAATTCAAAGTAAATGAATTTTTAAGTTTTTCGAGGTTCCCAAATATTTGATTAAATCTTATTTATTTACAAATGTGTAGTTTTTATTAGATGTTCAAAATCACCCTCATTTTTTTGAATACACTGTCGCACCGTTTTACTAACGAAAACCGATATTCTGGAAAAGCAATGGCTTCTGACGATATCTAATTGCAGCCAGGCCACAGATTATAAAAGAGAACAGAAACGAATCCCGGCAAAACATCAAAGGCTTTTCAATTCCGACTTCAATGATCTTGGACCTTTAACTCGGTATGGCCGTGATGTTGCCAGTTTAAAATATTTTCAGAATTTCTTACCAAATTGCAATGTTGACTTGGGGCTCTTTACTTTTCTTTCCGAATAAAATTTATTTGGACAGTCTCTGTATGAACAATACCGTGATGTTTTTCATTTTATAAAAATAATATAGTAATGTACACTATTTTCAGTTCATATTACCATAATCTTTCAAATTGTAGAATTCTTTTAATGTTAATGAAATTAATTTGAAACAAGTAATTGTCGAATATTTGTATGTGTATAAATTACTATCACACTAAAAATAATGCTTATGAAATATTCGACCTATGATCGCGAATTAAGGGAAATATTATGCAAATTGATAACCCTGTTGAAAAGTTTCGCGAAGCAGCCCGAACGGAGTCGACATACGACGATGGACCTTCAAATGGGTATGTCCACCCATCTCTCTCTTTTTTACTGTTCTCTGTCAAGCTTTCGCATCTGTTCTCTTTTATAATCTGTGGCCAGGCTGTAACTTTTTTCGCATGCACTGATGCACATTTATACTTAGGTAACGGGTTGGATCGAGATATTTTTAGCCACAGAATATGTGGCTTTTGTTACACTCTGTAGTATCTACATATCTCTATTATTTTTCAAAATTCTATCTAATAAACGGCTGCAGAGAAAATATTGTACGTAATGTGATTTTACGGTACTCGCAGGCTACAACTGCCTACTCATCCCGTAAACTTTCGGAACTTGTGACGGTTAGATTAGGTAAGGTTATGTTAGGTTAGGTTAGGTTAGAATAGTTTACTTTCGGGACTTGTTACGTAAACTACTATTAATTCTGTTATTAATTAACGACAAAAACATTTCGTTTATTTTTCTTTTTCCTTTTTGTATCCATACACTGGTTTATAGAAGCTTTGAATATCCATCACTGTTGAAGTTATATATAAATCGGGAGTTTGAGAGATTGTCTCAAAAGCAAAACGGTCGACAAAGGCCGAATTTCTCAATACAACGTTTTGATCAAAGAGTGAGTTGAATACGTGGAGTGACTTTACACATGAAGGAATTCTACTAGGTCGGTTGGAATTGGAAAAGGCATTTGACTACGAATGTTCCGTACACTATTTACATTTCTGTGGACGGATTTATATGTCGTCTACACTGTTAAAAATTATGGAATAATCGAGAAAAAAAACGTACATTGAGCAGTTCTTTCGGCTTTATTTCATTGACGTACAGGGTTATTCATTATAAATGTCTCAACCCTTACCATAGTTATTATTGCATAAGCAAACAAAAAACTTCGAAATGAAAGTTGTGCGGTTATAAACTTATTTTATTATAACATCAATAAAAATACAGTGGCGTGTGTAGTGGAGACAAAAAAAAATTATTCGTTTTTTCAAATGAGACCCTGTATATAATTGAATGTTTGGAATGATGTTTTTCATCTGATTTCAAATATATAACATAAACATTATATCCCTGTCCTACATCGTGCTTAAGATATTGAATAAAAGTTTGGTTAACATTTACAACTATAATATTTCAAATTGAATTCTGACTTGAATACAGTCATTATTATTATTTATTATGTCTTTCAAGAACCCTTAATAAATGTGTTCATAGGGGATAGATCCGGACTGTTAGGAAACAATAATGTGGTTCCATTATTCCCTATCCACACTTAAAATACTTTGTTCAAATGTTCTTTAATAGGTTATGTTAGGTAAGGTTAGGTTATGCAGAGCTGTCCCATCTTGCATCCAAATCATATCCTAAAGTTGAACGTTCAAAAAATTATCTACAAGAATATTTTCAACTTCAGGAAGAATCCTTTCCAGATAAGTTACTCCAGTTGAATTGAAATCATGAAATATGTGTCCAACAATTTTTTTCCGTCTTTGTTAGTATTGTCTTTTCAATATTTATCCTATTTATTTATCTTAAGATATTAAGAACGATGTGAGACAGAGGTATGATATGGTATAATTTTGAAATCAGAAGAAAAACACCCTTTAAAAAATTCAATAATATACAGGGTGTCACATTTGAAGAAAACGAATAATTTTTTGTGTCGCCCAAACTACGCACGCCACTGTATATTACTTGATCTTATAATGAAAAATGTTAATAACCACACAACTCTTATTGATGAATTTATTTTGTTTATGCAATAATAACTATGGTAAGGCTGGGACATTTATAATGAATAACCCTGTACACCCATTTATTTATTTTAATTTTTCCGTCTAAAACATCTTTTTGTACAGGTAGAAATTGGTACAGGGTGGGCAAAATGCTAAAATTCAAGCTACTTACAAAGCAATAAATACCTTTTAAAAGTCCTTACATATTCTTTAACATTGTATCTAACAGCTTTTATTAGTGATCCAAGCCCATGAACTGTCAAAATATTTTTATTGTTTGACAGTATATTTTAAGTTTTTTTCCATTTGACAATAAAAACTGTCAGAAACATTGGAGTACAATTATGTATTGTTAACGCTCTAGAAAAGGGACGTTTACTATCCAAGAAATTTATCATTTGCAACTTATTGCACAAAATGCCTTCTGCCGAATGTGATAGGATTGAAATATTAATGATAATTGGTATTGGCGATAAGATGACGACTGAACCTTTTTCACAATCTACGGTATAAGCATGATAGAGCGAAATTACAGAGAATTAAGCATGCAGCAAAGCAAGGTATACCAATAATTGATGAAAATATTCAACAATCTATTATTTTGTCGGCAGTAGAGAGTCCACACTTTACAGAACGAGGATTATCTGGGGATTTTGGTGATGAAAAGTCTTCAGTATCAAACATTTTTAAAAAGGAAAACAGTTATTTATGTATACCAAGGCAATAAAGTGATTCTTCATCGGATAAGTCAAATTATGAGACGAACAAGCGAAGCGAATAACAGGCGAGTCCAATAAAGACATTTTACTGACGTGGTGCATACAAAATTTTATCGCCAACTGCTCATAATTCTGAATATAAAAAACTGAGGTATATTTTGCATTTTATTATGACAAAGTGGACGTGATGCAGTTCCTCGCATCTACCTGCGTTAATCCCTTTTCGAACGGAGGGTAGGATTAAGACAGGTCTGCAGTTCCTCACACTATTGTTTGTAGGGTAGCACAATAATGCACCTGTTTATAATAATTTGTCTTCAGTTTCAATTTCCTAACCTAACCTAACCTAACCTAACCTAACCTAACCTAACCTAACCTAACCTAACCTAACCTAACCTAACCTAACCTAACCTAACGAAAATCATTGATTTAATGTTGTGTTTCTGTTTTTTATTTTACTTATATTTGTTCATATTTAATATTTACTAGCGGTATTTCTTCTGCTGCGGTGTGTTTCTGTTTGTTTATTTCATATGTATTTGTTCTGTTTGTTTCTTTTTTATTTTGTATTTTATTGTTATTATTTGACAAAAATATAATTTCATATTGAAACATTTACTAGCAATATGTAACTATTACCTAATCAAAATCCCTCGCACTGTCATTGTGGACCTTGCTACCTGATACCTAATCCCTTACCCTTCGTATGCTGCGAGGAACTGAACACAAATTTTGTACCTACCTGTTAATGTGCGAGGAACTAGACGACTCCGGACAAAGTAAACAGCAAATATAGAACAAATCTACTTATTATTTGTAATATTTCAATTGAAGGTAAACCCTGAAGAATTATAAAAGTTAATTCCTAGTTATAAATAAATCGCAAGAAAACTATTATCGAGCCGTAATAGGAAGTGAATATGACAGATGATTTTCTACTAATGTCAAAGTTTGTTTACTTCCGGAAATCAATCTGGGAATTGACGACCTTACTAACGGTTGGCGATAAAAAATATTATTATAAAGTACGTCTTTTCCATGAAATGGCTGAAGTCGACTTTGACCGAAGAAGTAAATGTACAATCAGTAGGTACAAAGTCTTTGTTACAAAACATTCAACTCGAAGCAACGATTTGAACTTATTTTTTTTATTCATCAAACATTTTTACAATGGCTTCAAGTCACCAACAACCGTTTTAAATTTAATGAAATAACCTCGTATTTGTATGTACATACACTCCCACTAGTCAACAAAATTACTGTCAATTCTAAAGACGGTAATTGTAGGTGCATGACACAGACTTTATAACGGTATTCTTTCTTTCAATGCGTCTACAAACACGTTCACGTGAACTTTATTGATATGAAATAGTATATTATTAAACGAGCAATTTATGATAACCATTATTCACGATTGGTGACGTTTGCGTCACGAGCCACAGGCGAGGGGTGCAAGTCACCCGAGTGAATATTGGCCATAAATTGCTAGTAGAATACTATACTTTGTCCACGACCCTTAATTTCTTTATTAAATAAAAGTCAATAACGATTTGGTATCACTAACCTCAAAATGTTGTGGTAGCTACATGAAATAATTTGACATATATATATATAGAGATGGGCGATACTGTGTAAAGTATCAATACAACGTACCATTATACCTACTTAAAATACTTAATATTAGAAAATATCATTATGAAAATTATCAATACTAAAAATTACAATATTTTATCGATACGATATATTTCAAAAACAAATTTCCTGAACAAAATACACAGGTTTAATAGTTTATTTCATATTGCGCCTATGTAACGAAATATTGTGAGTATTGAGTTGTCATGGCGTGGATTATGAACCATAATTCACTCTAGTAGATATATGGGTATCATTATCTTTTGTTAGGAGGTAAAATATTGACTAATTATTACAAACTATATTTGTCCACGACCATAAGTAAATATTTGGCAACTATGTCAATAAAAATATTTGAAAGGAATATAAAAAGTTTAGCGAAAACTGCACGTCGATATCTTTTTCCATTCTCGAGTAATAAGCCGTCTAAGTGTGTTACTTTATAGTGGGTCACCCTGTGTATTAATTCAAAAGATATAAAAAATGATACATTTTTGACGTGTTTATTGAAAATTATTATTTTCTTAAAAAAACGTTATTGTAATATGAAACACTGCCAACAGCATATTTGTTATCCTTGACCTTCACAAATGAGTTGGTTATTCTGATTTCTTCGTGAGTACTGAGTACCAAGCATAAGATATAATAGGTATGTACACGTTTTACTACTTGACTAACCTACATTCTAACATTTCAGATAATGGTGTTTGGTTGATATTAATGGTTTTACAAAATAACATAGAAAATCGTGCATAATGAAAGTTTTTTTTCCAGTAAATTTACTATTCAAGACGCCAAAACATTTTGTGAAATTATTTATAAAGGCATTAAATATTCAAGGAACAAAAGTATTATGGTGGTTTGCACCAATAGAAGCATAAGCTTATAATGCTATGGCGAGTTTAAAATAAAAATTTAAGGGTCGCTTAGTTAAAGTTCAGTTGCACCAATGTTTTAACTCTGCTTCTTAGCTAGTGTTTAATACATTTGTCAACGTCGCTATTTAAGTTGAGTTTATTTCATTTCTTTATTGTTAAAAGCTGTTAAAATTCAATTCTTTGAAAACAAAAGGATTTTATTCTTGTTTTTTGAATAAGAAAATTGTTTATAATGGAAAACATAGTTGAAAATAAGAAAATCAGATCAGCAAATTATACAGTTGAGGAAAAGAATTGCTGATATTTTTATCCAATTCTTCATAATAGTTTTTACGGTTGTACCGTCTTCTTGGTAATCAATTTTCAAGAATATCCAATGCTTCCAAATCATCCTCCATAAACATCCTTCTTCAAAAATCAAAAGAAACACACCTGAAATTGGAAGACAGAAAACGAAAACCCGAAAGGAGGAAAAACATTGACATATATTAATCAAAACACAAGAATGTTAGGTTAGATATCTCCATTTTGAGTATAAGTGGAGAATAAGCGAGCGATTTTCTAAGCTTAGCTAGATGCAGCTTAAAATGACAAGTTGTTCATGGTGCAAAACAAAACTCTCTTAAAGAGCCACTTAACTTTAAGTCGACTCAAATATCAATTGGTGCAAACGGCCATTAGGATCCTAAAAAATTGACTGAAACTTGTACAATTTGTAAATTGTACTGGAGGGCAACAAGAATTTATAGACGTTGAAGCAGCATGGCCATTTGTTTGGTTGATCTCGTTTCGCGATCATTTTCATTTGAAGTCGAGGCAGGGGTGTTGAATATTTATTTTATTATTTTACCTACGACCCCCCCTGTAATCAGTCAATAACACACAGTCGGCGCTAATGTAATGACGTCTATTACGCACGGTAAAAAAAACGCACAGCTGTAAAGTAAATCGCACGGCTTCCTTAGCAACATCTTAGCAACTGTCAATAGAAGTCGCCATTTTATTCAAAAATCTGACATAAGCCGTCAAAACATCAAACTTAGGTATAGGCTGCAATAGCGATTTGCGTAAGAGCTGTCAAGAAACTTTTAAAACACTTTTTTATTATCCTTATAACTTATAATGGTTTGTGTATTTTGTGGAAAGCTTTATGCAATTAAAAAATGTCGAGTGAAAGTGAGATGGATTTAATATTATCATGGAAATCGCAGAAATAGCCAAATATTGTTGATGTTGTTCAAGTATTATCAATAATAAGAGTATAAATACATGTAGAAGTAGGTCGTGGGTAAAGTATAGTACGTAACTGGTGTTGTAGAGCATTTTACGCACTCACGGAATTACGCACTCGCCGCTACGCGGCATCGTGCGTAACTTTTCCATTCGTGCGTAAAATGCTTCTTACCACACACGTTACGTAATATACTATTAATTCCTTATAAAATACAACGAATCAAATTAAACCGACTTGTATATTATTTTATTTTTGTCATAACAAATAAATTTCCTTGGTTACCACTTCTACATTTCCATATGAACATTGAGAAGCCTATCTAAACTTACTTGATTACATATTGAATAAAATATTTTTCAATTAATTTTTTAATAGCGATCGAAGCAAAAATAGTATTAATAATTCGTGGTAAAATCATATTTCCAAACCCCTGTGTTACCAGACTCTATTAATATTATGCTTTTCCACTAATTATACAATATACCATTGTGTATTTGGTATTTTCTTTAAGAGCAAGTCTGTATCGATAGCTAATGACTATTTTATTGTTATGACAACCAGAAATCCAGTGATTAAATTTTATAAACGTTTCCGCATAAATCGATTATAAACAAAAATTATTTGAAATGATTCAATTCAATAAAAAATATTTCCCTCGTTAAAAACGATCACTTATAGATAAAGAGTAACATTTATTTTTCCCAGTACGCAATCCACAAAAATGAATCTTTAATAAACAGTTTAAATGCTTTATAATGACCGTGTATATCTACGTCTAGTCCACTGAAAAATTAAACCTAAGCTCAGCGTTGAAAATTTAAAACGTACATTTAGACTTTTTTTTATAATCGTTGTTAGAACTTTATAAACTTTGGGTTAATGCGGAAAATGCGAGCAAGTCCAACTTACCGTTTGGTGTTCATATATTTTTCGAACAGAATAAGCTGAAAAGAGTTAATGAGGTAAATTTCAAAATTAAAATGCGTCGGTTTGTTTGTTGGAGGATCTCACAGGCCTTTTGATTCTATTGTTGTGTATAATTTTCAATTTCTTCCAGTTACTGGTTCCTTTTGCAGCAGCGTATCTGTTCAAAATGTTTTTTTTTTGTTATCTCGGATTTGTTTCGGAGCTAAACTTATAGTACGATTTTAGGTTAAATTTGTGTTAAATTGTTCGGTTAAATCTCCGGTACGAAACAATAATCGAAAGATAATTCGAATTATGAATTACTCTTATTTTAATAACACTAGAGGGTGCATAGTTTGTCATCATCTATTAACCCGTTCCATTCGAATCAAACGCAAACTTTTTACTGTCCATGCAGCAGTGATAATAGTAAATTTTTTCATTATTCATTTATTTTTCACAAACCCTAATAGTAGGTACATTATATACCAAGATGGTGAAGACTATTATTATTACGCGAGAGGCTTTGCTCCGAGCAGTTAAGGGGCAAGGTTCATAAATGTCTTCACCACCGTGGGGTATATACAGCTTCTAGCCAAATTTAAGATAAAAGTTTAAAATAATTCACAAGCGAATCGTTTACCCCGTAGTCTGACTGACAAGTACACTGTCAGTTTTCGATATATTATGAACCTACTCATTATGTCATCTGTCATTTTTGGTTGGAGCTCGGGTGATTGCGCCCCTCGCCAGCGGCTCGGGACGCAAACGTCACCAATCGTGAATAATGGTTATCAAAAATTGCTCGTTTAATAATATACCTACTATTGTTCCTCAGTCAGTCAAAACAGAGGGAATTTTTACGGAAATTTAAGCTTAGACTCAATTACTTTGCGTATTGTGACTTTCGACTTGACCCATATTTCTTTTTCCACAATTCCATGGAAAAAATTGAAATTCATAACTCCTATAATAATTGGATAGTGATAACATTGTTATAGCTATCAATCGATACTACATTTCACGTGAAAAATGCTTTTTCAATCATTATTTCCACGTATTATGATAAAAAAGAAAATAATTTTAAAATCCATTCAACACTTTCACAAAAATGAAAAAAATGTGTCTAGAAATACACAGAATTGATAAAATGGGGTTGTTTACAAAAGAACTAACCAGGAAAGGAATTTCTGGCAAAAGCACTGATAGTAGACAAGCCGTATTAACCTTGAACAGACAACGTGTTATATCGGGGCTAATACTAGAGTGCCACTAAGATTTAGCTAACTCCTCGGCAGATAATAGTATTATCCTGAGGTTGGTTAAAGGGCACGACAGGAGTAAAGGTAATCGCATTGCCGATTCTTTAGCCAGGGAAGCAGCTGGACTAAAAACTAACGACTTCGACAATTGCAGAACTAGCCAAACGTTACACCCATGCTCAATCCCTTAAGAGATGGGATGGAATCAAAGGATGCAGTCTTGCCAGGATCACCCTGCGTGACCCTGGGAAGCTGGAGTCGGAGAAATATTTGGCGATGATCAGGAAAAACCTACGTTTAACAGTAGGATTCCTGACTTGCCACTGTCAAGTAAGGAAACACCTCCATACTATAGGGCTAGTGGACACAGTTCTATGCAGGATGCGTGAACAGGAAAATGAAACTGTCAGGGATGTCTTATGCGAGTGTCCAGAGTTATCGTCAATAAGAGAGTGTGTGTTCGGTGAGTCTTGGCCTACACCTGCCGAAAGGAGACGTCTCCTAGTGACCTTTCCACCTTTCTGGGAATGAGAGGATGGACGACGTCTTAGGAGGACAACTCCTCGGGAGGATGTACAATGGGTCACATGTGGCCTAAGTGATGTGAACCTGCACTCACCCTCCCTACTATACAGATACAAGGGGTCGCAGTGGAGGTGGAGAGAAATCCCCACTCACATAGAACCTAACCCAACCTAATCTAGTTTGGTAACTTCTGTATAATTCGAGATTTTTAAAGAATAATTCAGTTCATAGTTCAAATAAATATCACAGCAACAAAGAACTCTCAAAAGTATCAAGAACAAGGATATTATATAAAGTAAGTACAAAATAAACAACACCAATAAATCATTCAATCTCATCAATTGTCTCTCTTAGAATCGTATCTCTTAAATTACGAAATTATGAAACACATTCTAGGATTCTACAAACACGCAAATGGTAGTGCGAGAACACATCTTCCAGCAAAGAAGAAATAGAGGTGGGACTTTCATTGGAACTGCTAATTTATCGACAGTCATCCTCATTAGGCGATTTTTTTTATGTTTAATGATCAATAAATGTAGTAAACTGAAATGCAGTTGTGATTCAATCCACTGTCATTCAATATTTGACCTCAATACTTCCATTTCCGCGTTCAACTGGCATTTCAAGTCAATTTACCACATAAATTCTCCACTGCTCCCTACTACACAAACACAAGCCCTAGCATTAATATTGTTTGTGTGCCAACCTTGACAATCCATTTTCACAGTGTAAGATTTGAAGGTTCCAAATTACCCAATCACCACACTTAAAGTGGATTTCTCGTTTCTTGACCGCCACATTTATTCATAACGGATTTTCTGATTCCAGTCACAATCGCGCACATGTTTCCTTTCTTATCCAGGGTTAAACTATACATGGCCTAATGCTTCTTCGAACTATTCCAACCACTACATGAGGAAGTAACCCTTTATTCTGAATTAGAAGACAGGCCTGGAAAAAATTACTATCAGGACAACTAGGCTCTTCTGGCAATCCAGATAGATGTGAGCAAAGCCTGGAGAATACGATCTGAAGAGATTCACTGGCTTTACACTAGTATGATGAGGTCAAATTGTTAACAATAACTGAAAACAAAACAAAAAATTTACCACAGTGGCGAATCGAACCGCCATACTTCAGGTTTAACTTCCAAATTTCTTCTGTTTCTATTAGTCTTGCTATCTTCTATGCGGTTAAAAGGATTCGAAAGTGGTATGAATATTGAAAACGACTTTTAACATAATTATCCATTATTTCATTAAGCCAGAGCGCATTTAAAAAAATGAAAAGTGCATTATTTTTTAACGACCTTTCCAAATCTGTTATTATTTTTTATGAACGCTATTCGGTAAAAAAGCTCGCGTTTGACTGTTTTGTACAGGAATCCCTAGGTCGCATCTTATAAATAACATAGTGTATGTAGAAAATGTTCCATTACAATAAATATTGACAATTACAACGAACACCTAAATATAATAAAACAAATAGCTGTTAATAATAATTACGATCGAAATTTAATTGACAATATCATAAGTAAAAAGATACGAAAACATACTCTAGAACAAGTATTTCCTTCTGATAAAAACAAAAATAGCCAATTTAGAAGCTTAACATACTTTGGAATACCATCCTTAAAAATCAAATCATTTTTAGAAACTTTAGACTTGAATATTTGGTTCAAAACCGATAACAACAAATCCAAATATTCAAAACTAAATAAATCAGGAGTTTATAAATTAAAATGTGGTAATGACAACTGTGATAAAATTTATATACGTAGAACTTTTAGGAATTTTGAAACTAGAATTTCAGAACACAACCGTAGCTATGACAACCAAAAATCAGATTCCAACTACTCCAATCATTTATTAACAAACCAACACTCTTCAAATTTAGAAATTTTGCATATAGTAGGTTAATCCATGAAATTAAATTTTAGAAGCTATTGAGACAAATAGGTACCTATCAACAATTCTCGATTATTGAACCTTTTTACCTGGAAAGGTTCCTGTAGGATTGTCGTTAATGAATTTCTAGGTAAACTTGTTGAATACTTCAGTTAATCTCATATTTCGACACATTTTTTTTCTATTTCCATGTAAATAGATCTTAGTTTTATTGTTAATATCTGTAAAATTCATTATTAAGGCACTGTATAAATTAAAAATAGGCAAGTTCTTAAATCTACCGATATATCTATCGGTAAATACGGTGTCTACCAAAGTCGTTCTTAAATTTACCGATAGATTGTCAATAGAATCATCCCAGCGTTCTTAAATTCATCGTTAGCTCTATCGAACATCTATCAGTTCTACCGGACTTTAGACTTGATAAATCTGGTAGATTTGGAAGGGGAAAGAACAATCAGAGAGCACGATCATCAATCATATGCAATGACAATTAACAATCTTTGTTTATTGAGTTGTTTTGTTGCAGATTTTATACTTTTTTGTTAATAAAAATGGATTATGATATGGAATAAAAATTACTAATCGAATTAAATGCTGTGGTAATAGAAAAAAAAAGTTTACTAGCGTCTATGCGTCAATACTATTAAAGATGACTGAAATAATTGTCAAATTTATTATCTTTCTTTCTTCAATCTACCATAGTATCTAACCAATACGTTTTTATAATCGTCTACCGATAGATCAACTTCATTCTACCTGACATTTATCTGACATATCACAGACATCTATCGATAGAGTCTATCGGTGGATTTTAAGAACTTCCCTAATGTCTCTTTACGCCTCAATTCGTTTGAGATAGCTACTATGTGAGCGAAACGCGTCACAATTTTAAATTTTAATATAATATATATTTAAATCAAATTTAATTGTTTCATTTCATCATTCAAAAAATTATATTCAAAATGGTTTTTCTTTTAAAGGTCATATTAAAACCTACCTACTTAAATAAAGAAAATATGTACTATACAACTGGAATCCTTAAGAAGTTTTAATAACGTAACAATAGATAAAGGAGATGTTCCCACCTCGATCTAGCTCCGTGAGAGAAACAAAACGAAAGCCTTCAGGCGGTAGTTGGTACCGATGGGTACCGTGGCCACTACGAACCGCCGATGGACAAGGCGATAGGGGGGAAGCGAGAGAAGGTGCAACGACAGGATATTCTCAATCAAATCTAATAGTCAACGTTATACCTACCATTACACTTCATGCATCGGCGTACCTACGGAGGTACAGGGGGGTCATGGATCACCCTTATTGGTCCCCCCAATTCCTCAAAATATCAGTGTACCTATTAAAAACATTTTATAATTTTTAAATTTTAACGTTCTTTCAAAGGAAGCAATTTTTTATTCTTAAAATGAATTGCGAGAAATTGATGGGCGGCAATATGCAAAAGCAATGTTTCGGCAGGTACGGCTTTTTATTTTTTAATCAAAAGATTCCAATTTGATATTTGCCCCCCCTCCCTAATAAAAAAGTCTGCGCACGCCTATTACTTCATGTCTTGATGTCAAAGCTTGAACGAAACTTCTCAAGTGTTTTTTTGTTTGAATTGGCATTATTAGAAGGGTACGAAACTGGATCTATTAAGAACAATTATTTAGATATATTCAAGGATATAAAATAAATTTATAATACAAGAGAAGCATAGAAAAAACGGAGGTCGTAAAAATCAGTAGTCGTGCTTAGAGCATTAGCATTGAATAAACAATAAACATTATATTTATTATAATTGAAACAAAAATATAGTATATATTTTAACGGGTATTAAATTGTTGATAATAGTTATTTGTCCACGACCACCTAATAATAAGCCGATATTTTACCTCCTAACAAAAGGTATATGGTACCCATATATCAACTGTCGTGAATTATGAACCATAATGCACTACAGTGTATTATGAACTAGAGATGGGGGTACCTACAATATGAAATAAACTATTAAATCTGTGTATTTTGTTCAGGAAATTTGTTTCTGACATATATCGTATCGATAAAATATTGTAATTTTTAGTATTGATACTTTTCATAGCGATATTTTCTAATATTAAGTATTTTAAAACAATATATTTATAACGGTACGTTGTATTGATACTTTCTACAGTATCGCCCATCTCTATATATGTCAAAGTATATTTTTTTGTAGCTGTCAGAACATTTTGAAGTTAGTATAATACCAAATCGTTACTGACTTTTATTTAATAAAGAAATCAAGTGTTGTGGACAAAGTATAGTATTCTACTCGAAATTTATGGCCATAATTCACTTGGGTGACTTGCGCCTCTCGCCTGCGGCTCGTGACGCAAACGTCACCCATCATGAATTATGGCTATCATAAATTGCTCGTTTAATAATATACTATTATGCAACAAGTGCAAAAAGTGAGTGTTTTTTGCACGTCGAGTGCAAAAAACACGTTTTGCAAGAGTTGCATACAATATTTTTTCTAAATTCATGCAAAAACTGGAAAATTAGAATATAAATATGTTAAGAACCGAACCTAACCTAATCAAACTCAACCCGTTTTTCTTTTTTTGTATCTTTATGGCCTCCAACTTGTCAGTACTCAATCATAGCTGGTTTTCGCCTTGACCATTATATTTTAAATAATTAAAGATTTTTGCAATAATTCTAACTCGTTGAGACTAAGTTAGTAGTAAGATATACATATATTATTGTTGTATTAAAGCAGGATCAGATACTTGCTATGGATTTCTATTTAATTTAAATGTTTATGTTTGTCATTAATCATCACAAAACTGACACAAGAATGACAGATGAGTGGAATAAAAATTTTATTGCACTAGTGCAATAAAGTACCACTTTTTCCATTAAATGTTCACAAAAGTGTTGTTTTTTGCATGAATGTAGAAAAAAGCTATTAATATTACGTTGAAAATTCCATACATGTGATTTTTAACCAATCAGAAGGTGATTTCTGACCTATCACCATCGCAACGGATGAGTTTAATGGGAATTTTTTCCTGGTGGGTACCCAACAGCGAATTGTACTGGAAATTTTTTCGACGTTTATAATGACAGAATGTTTTTTTACAAGTTAATTTTTATTCTTTCACATGATAATTTTGATTCATTCCAACTACAAGCTTAGATCTTTTCTAAATTCTTTGGACCATTATGATTAATGTTTATATACAATTATTATACAATGTGGAACAGCCAAATGGAAAAAATTCGATAACGAATAAATGAGAGCGTGTTGGGAAGAACGCTTGGACACGTTAATTTGTACCTATTTTTAGATGCGCATATAAAAAAAATAATTATTATATGGGTGTATGTCAGAGTATTGTATACCAACCTAAACCACTCAACTTAGATGACTTAAGAAGACGAATCACGCCTGAGATGTTGAGTAATGTTGTGTAACATTAGAAGACATTTCTATACCAGATTAGCATGTTGCCAAGACGTTCGCGGCGAACATTTTGAACATCTCTTACATTGAAATTAATGTTTTTTTACATTATTTGTGAAATAAAATAATTTTCTTTTTTTAATGTTGAAAATCTCACATCTGATAAAAATGCAAAAAAGAAGCTGTGCAAAAAAAATTACATAATTTCCAATAGAAATTGGTTAATACTGATTCAAAACAAACACGGTATTGTTTATAATAAAAAATTGATTATTAATGACTCCTAAACATCAATTAAACATTATTCAATTGATAATTGATTCTTTTGGCGCCGCAAACATAACTGTAAAGTGAGAATCTTATCAGATTTTATTAAAATAAGCTCTAGGCAAAACTAAAACATGACTAACAAATTAATGAGACAGACCTACTTTTCCTTTGTATAAAGTTTAAATCTAGATCACTTCCGATGAAGAACTTTCTTTTCACCCGGTATACAAGGTGTACCAAGTTATCGTTTACAGGTAATATTTCACTTAATTTAAGAGGGCTTTTAGACGAGACACTTATGGCCGGCTACTAGTGTTTGAAAAGAATCGCGTGGCTAAAAATACCCCAACGTCCTCAGGTATCACAAATAGAGAGAAAAGCAATTTTCAAAGAACATAATATACAGACGAGCCATTTGGAATTTTGAAAGTTAGAGGTTGTTGCCGAAGGACTATTACGTGAAATAAGAATAATAATAACTGTATTCAGTCAATAAGTAAATAAATACAAAAATTTAGATAAGTATTCATGGTGGAAGTGAACAAGGATTAGATTAGATTAGAATTTGAGTGGCTCTTTGTCCTATCCCACTGCGACCTTCGCAGATCTATTGTGGTCCTCCCTATATTAGAGCTCGATATCCAGCTTTATTCTTTTTATTAGACTTAATAGTCTGGTTACAGCCTCCTTTATGTAGCTCTCTGCCTTCGGTTTTTCTTCTCCGAATAGGTGAAACCGCAACCTTGCTAGGCCTTCGCACTCACAAATTACGTGCTCCGCAGTTTTGTCTTCTTCCTGGCAGAACCTGCATAGGCTGTCATCTGCTAGTCCAATTGTATGCATATGTTTCCTCAGCCTACAGTGCCCGGTAAGCATTCCCACTATTATCCTCATCGTTTCTCGACTTTGACATAGTAGGTCGTGTGACAGTTTGGCCGAAGGGCTTTTAAGGAATAATTTAGCGTACCTTTATTCTGGGGTTCCATACCACCAGTGCAACGCCTGGCAGCTTATCCATTTGTGGATGCTTCCTTTGCTTAGGCATTTAGCAATTCCACAGGAAGGTTCTGGCCCTATCATGACCTCCACTGCTCCCTGCTTGGCTAATTCATCGGCCTTTTCATTGCCTTTTATTCCTTGGTGGCCTGGTACCCAGACTAGTGTTACTTTATTATAACTACCTAGTCTGTTGAGGGCCTTGCGACATTCCCACACCAGATTTGATGTTATCTTATATGAGCGTATCGCCTTAAGTTCTGCTTGGCTGTCAGAGTAGATGACGATTCTTTGGTTATTCGCCTCCCGTCTTATCAACTCTTCTGCACAGCATTGCACTGCTATTACCTCTACCTGAAAGACAGTAGCATGTTTCCCCAGGCTTAGAAAGATCGCGATCTTCTCCTGTACCCCGTATATTCCGGCTCCTACTCCAGAGTCTGTTTTAGAGCTATCAGTGTACCAGTTCAGATTACTCACTATTATGGGAGGCACTGCTTCCCAGTTCTTTCTTTCTGGAAAGAAGATTATGTATTCATTTTTAAAACTATATTGTGGGGCAATCTGATCCTTTGGCATCCCCAGTATTGGATCTGCCTTTATTTCTTCATATAGTTCTTTGTAGACCTTACCGTCTTCTTGACTTATCGGAGGAGGTCTCTGTGATAATCTGTGACTGACAGATCTTGCATTTCCTTTAATGAGGATATGCAGTGGTGGTAGGTTTAGTATCACCTCCAGGGCCGCTGTCGGAGTCGTTTCCATGGCCCCTGTGATACTCAAGCAGGCCTGCCTTTGAATACCACTTAGCTGCCTTAGCGATTCAATCTGCAGTGTCCTGGGCCACCAGACAACTGATCCATAGGTTATCATTGGCCTCACTACCTGTGTATATAACCATTTGGTCATGTTACGATTTAATCACCAATTCTTTCCACACATTTGCCTGCACCTTCAAAGAGCGATTTTGGCCTTATGTGTAGAAGTTCCAAGTGAGCTTCTGGTCAAATATTACCCCTAAGGTATTTAACTTCTTTCGCAAATGGAATCTCCACTCCGCTGATGTGCGGCTTTTGTAGTCCTTGCAATTTTCTCTTTTTTGTAAATGAACAAGGAACTCTTGCGATAAGTGCAAGCACTTGTTTTGCGGAAAAATACACATGTGTAGAAAGATATAAAATGTTAGATGTAAAATATGAAAATACAAAATGTAAAAAAAATGAAAGATACCTATGTATAATATGAAAATATAAAATGTAAAGTGTGAAATATAGATAATAACAATATAATACAATACAGGATTGACGAACAATACAATAATACCATACAACGAAAAATTAACAATAATAATGTTAAGAGTTCACAAGAACATGTCTAGTAGATACAAAATAAGGTATGCATGTAGAAGCTTTGCAAATAAAACAATACATTTCTAATTGGAAATTAAAATTAGATATTATGAATCAATAATTGGCTTTGAAGGATAATTTAATTATTTCTGGTATGTTATTGTATAAGTACAACGTTTTGATTTGCCATTAGAAAGGCATTTTAATGATATTCACAACAGTTTTTACAGTATTGGATTCTTTTTTATAGATGATAATTTGGGACACGGTGTATAAACATCTACGGTCCGTTCCGAATCATCTACTTTAAACCGGACGCGTTAAAACGCACTTAATAGAACGATCGTTCGCAAAGAAGAACAAACGAAATAAATTTCTAGTTCTTTTGTGATTTAATTGTCATCAATTTTTCAATTTCCTCTTGTAACTGGAATTTGCCGTGAATTCTTTTTTCGCTTTTTCGAACTTTTTAAAAAGACACTGGGAAAATGTAATTAACTTACCGACGGAAACTTTGAAATCTTACAACGCATCGCTACGTAGTGCCGTTTCTTGTTATTATTACCTGAAAGAAAATAAAATAAAAGTATTAAAATAAGGAAATTGCCAGGGGTTTCTTTAATGGTACAAGAGTGGAGATTGTTAGTCCAAAGACAATTTATAAAATCAAACTAATAAAGTACTTCTTTCGAAAGGAAAATTAAGAATGATTGAAGTAATAAAAAAAATTTTCGTAGGTAATTTTTTCACAAATAAGATTTTTCTGTAGTATATGTTATACAATTATTGTTCGTAAACAACAAAGTACAGACCTGACGAGAACTGTCAATGGGACAGTAGAAAAAGACGTGAGAGACATTGCCGCTACGAAACTTACGTCTGCATCCTATTTTGAATTCAGAAATTTCTCCCGGTTGATTTTTGGGGTGACATTCACTGAGACCTAAAAGATTTATTGTGCCCCCTTACTTCTACTTAGTTTCTGAGAAAAGTCTCAGAACTATTAGCTCCTTTAGTCCTATTTCCCGGAGGAATTTTAGGATCTCTGCAGGCTTCAACTTAGGTAAATATTCCTCTTCTATCCAGTAATCTCCCAGGTACTGTGCTCTAGGATTCTGAATGGGACAATGTCCCGTTAGGATTCCTGTTGAAACTCTTAGCGCAGTTTTACTTTCACTTATACATTCATTTAATCTTAACAGGTTGTAGTCACCCAGAAGAATCTTTGATTGTCTAAGCCCTACTAGATCTTTCCTATGGTCAGATCTTCTCTTTTTCTCAGCTTTACCTATTTCTTACAATATTACATTGGGGCTGATTCTACAAAAGAGTTCAGGCCCCCAGAAAGGTATTTTAGTCCCTCTCTTTGCTAGTTCATCTGATATTTCATTGCCTTCTATTCCAGTGTGTCCTGGAATCCATAGTAAGGTAACTATATTATTCTCGCCTAGTTCATTGAGTTTGTCTAGACATTCCCACACCATTTTGGAACTGGAAAGATACTTGGGGTTTTTCCCAAGTTTTCAGAGTATTTGGTTCCTGGCCTGAACATTCCTATCCCAGTTTGTTCTATCGCTTTTGAATGACATTTTTTCCAAGTCTGGTAATGGTATTTGGAACCCATTTCTTCCTGTTCCTTAATTCCGTAACGAATTTCTTGGAAAACTTTTTTCATCTTACCGTCTTGTGGCATGTCCCAGGTTGTCTGATTTTTTCAATCATTCCCTCTCTACTAAGTCAGTATCTTGTTCTTTCTGCAACACTTTCCACCACAATAATATATGTAGAGGGCTTCTCCGAATTGATAGGTCGCGCTTACGCGTAATCTAAACATCAACTAATCAATTTTCAAAGTCAAAGGTTAGGCTTAACGTTGGAAGGAGCGCAGCTCCTTTCTGCGGCCCGGGTCCGACCCTGGGCCTAACAAAACAAAATATACGCAAGGAGACGAAGAAGTGGCTGAGGAATCAGAACCTCGCTCATTGGAATGCTCTGCAGGGTCCTAGACAATCCAAACTTTTACTGAAGGGATGGACTGATGGACACGCTAGGGCAGCTACTGAACTACCAAGGAGTAGGCTAAGGAAGATAGCAGGACTCCTAACAGGGCACTGCTGTATGATGAAACACCTCCACAACTTAGGAGTAGATGTTTTTGTTTTTTTTTTTTTTTTTTTCCATTTTGGGAGCCGTTCAGATGCCGGGAGCACTGCAGCCTATTGGCTTATTGTACTCTGCTCCCATATTTAGTCCACCCACCCAGTTATCCCCGTACCTTCGAGTAGACGATATAGGTCCATTGGATGTGTGCCATATGCTTCAGGTGGCACATTGGCTTCTCCGAAGATTGCCCGTCTCCTCGAGTTCAGTGCCTCACAGTCAGACAAGATATGGGTCACGGTCTCGATCTCCATGCCACATAGTCTGCAGCTGAGGTCCCCGTTGTATAACCCTATTTTATGCAGGTGATCTTTTAATGGGGTATGACCCGTTTGATAACCTGTAATAATTTTTAGCTTATTCCTGCTGATATTCAGTAGTTCTTTGGCCCGCTTTGCACATGTGTCACCTATGAAGGTTTTGCTGTGTACCTGTTTCGGAGTGTTCCTCCAATGAAGTCTATGTTGGCTTTGCACCCATTTTTGTATTTGCGCTCGGACTACCTTTTTTGTGGTCCCAAGAGCTGGTTCTGGTCCAACATATGCTGTTGCTGAACCTCTTTTTGCGAGTTCATCAGCTTGTTCATTTCCAGAAATACCATTATGTCCCGGCACCCACACCGGGACATAATGGTATTTCTATGTCCCGTATTTCTATGTCCCTCTATGTAGAGGTTGCGGCATGACTGACGAAACGTCAGCCCATGTTCTCTTAGAGTGTTCACACTGGGCTGTACTACGCAGGCGAATCTTCGGAGTTCCTGTCATGGCCCCTGGAGACACAAGCAGGCATTTATTGAAAAAGGATGTGGCCTTCATTGAAGGGCTCGGCTTCATGGATGTCTAGGTAGCAGGAATGGCACAATGGGCCCGCCAGTGGCCTCAGTGCCTGAACCTTGGCGTGAGTTTGTCAAAAACGTGTCAAGAATTAACTAAATTGCCAAAAATCGCATATATACCTCCCGTCTAAAGTGACATTAATCCTTTAGGTAGATTGGAAACACGTTAAAATGGGACACGCGTTTCCAAGTGTTTCCATTCATGGTTGGATGACCAATGAATATTAAAAAAAAATATTTGTGTTGAATTAAATCAGATGCACGTGTACGACTAGTGTCTCGTGTGAAAAGTTCTTTATTACGGGACACTTTTTGTGTCTTGAACCTTGATTCTAGTGGTCGGCCACAAAGTATCTCGTCTAAAAGCGCTCTTGATAGATTCTTATTCTATAATTTGAAAAATCTCACACTTTTCACAATTTGTGTATCTGATCCTAGACTAAGTTTAGCTCTAAACGTAAAAGAGCAAAACGGTTTATCAAGACGAAACAGCTCAACCTACAACATCTGATATATCACTTGGGAAACTTTACGGGTGCTATCATATTTCCCGGCGAGAGATAAATTAAAAGGGAATGCGTGCAAGTTGCCGCTTCCTATATTGGCCAATACCGTAACTTATGGTTACAGTTTCTTATTTTTATTTCCAGGATTTACGATTTATATGGTGTACGGATACAATCAAATTATATGGGCTGTAAATTTCTTAGTCTAGAAGGTTTGAGACAGATGTTTTTATTGTTAATACAAGGTTAAACTGTTTAATTTATTAATTTTTTCATATCGCTAATTTCTTAGACCATAAATACCAAATTTTTAATTAATTCATGCGTCTTCTTCCGCTGGTTGAAAATTCCTTGTCTACCTTGTTCCGTAAACCCTCTGTATGAAGCTAAGCCTCCATTTTAATTGATATCCTAGATATACCTCTTATTTTTTCATGAATTTTGCAAATTTCAATCACCCTTAAAAGTCCCCTTTCTAAGGTTAATATATCTCACTTGATGCGCTTGATAATTAATATAAAAAGAAAATGAATAGAACCCTAATAAAACGCTAATCAAACTCTAAAATTCTCAGAGAAAATAATATTATATACACCATCAAACTAGATATGAATAATTGACAGGACAAACTAGTTTATGCTAGGATAAACCAGTCCGGTAAAACTAGTTCATCCTGAGTGTGTTAGGATAAACAAGTTTGGCCTTGGCCTATATATATATATATATAGTTCATCCTTAAAATGGTTTGACCTGTAACACTTTGTTATTTATAAATACTTGTAAAATATTAACGGAAGGCCCTTTTCTAATGAGCACACCGTATAATTCTAGCCTAACTTTCTTTTATAACAAAAATTTCTTGCTAAACATGAATTTTTTAAACCCTCATTTTTTGTTTCATCCGCCTCTTATAATCTCTATTCAAATTTTATCACATTTGAAAGGTTAAAAATCTCTTTTCATTTTCAATTCATTGTTCCGTCGCTTGTTTTAATGTTATTTTATTCACGAAGACAAAAAAATCCATCTACTCGTCTACTCAAGAGATTTAAAATCTACGACTTGTTAGGTAACTTCAATAAATTCCAGAGAATAGAAAATTTCTTTAAACATCAGATATTTTCCAGTAACATCTGTTCGTTCTGAATCTTAAATAAATTAGATACTTTCGCAGATGTACATTTTTAATTTAGCCATTTCCATTATATAATTCTTGCTTTATCGAGAAAATACTTTATAGTTTGACAAACTTATCTGAAGCTGTGAAAAAAAGCGGCTGAAAACATTCTATAAAGCTACGTTTAACTATGAAAAAGCTAACGTGCGGTGAAGATTGCTATTGGCAAACGCGTTAGTTCCTTCCTCCTTCTTCGAATAATGAATATTTTGGAAAACCACTTCTAAGATGTTAAAGCGAGACTTTTGATGTTTTTAACCTTCCTTGGACTATTAGTCCCATGTGATTATAATTATCCATGCAGTTCATATAATTTGATAGCTATCTTATTCTAGCCCGATATTTCGGGATTATTTTACAAAAGTAGCAAAATCTACAACAAAGTCAGTTAGATTGGCAACACTGCTATCTAAATGTGACTTATACTCATAATTAGCTAATTAGGAAACAATTTCTGCTAAAGATAGTTAGATAGATGCTTCCACAGTTAGTGAATAAATTAACTAACTAACTTGATTTTACAACACATGCCACAACTTGTTTTCCTGCTTTTTATGTTCTTTATGGGATTTAATAATATTTACTTTGTATAATAAAAACATCCAAAATCTAATCTAAACAAGACGAACTCTTCTAAAGGTCAACCACTACAATACAAAACTCTCGAGATAAACCGTAATAGGTGAAAAAAGAAAAACTTCACTTCCATTCTTTCGGCCTAATCCATTTGTCATTTCAATCAGTAGATGTTTCAGCTCGGTTTATTAGATTTTCCTTTTATATTATCATCTTAGACATCTGAATCGATTGTTTTTTAAAGCAAAGCTGAACATTTGTTAATACTTGGTGAACTTTTTGAGATGTAGTAGAAGTGAACGGGTGTTAAATATAATCTCGTTTTTACTGGTAAAAGTTATCTTTGAAACGGATGGATAGTTATGAAATTCTAAAAGTTAATTCCATTTCTTATGACTTCAGCGTTTGGCGTGCCGAATTTTATTAAGTAATATACTTACTGTATCTCAGGTTCTGTGAAGTAGGGAGGGTGAGTGTAGGCTCAGAGCACTTAGGCCACATGTGACCCATTGTACATCCTTTCGAGGAGATGTCACGCATAGAGGTGTGTCCGCTAGCCCCATATAGTATGGAGGTGTTTCCTTAGTTGTCAGTGGCCATTCAGAACTCCTACTGTTTAACGTAGGTTTTTCTTGGTCATCGCCAAATATTTCTTAGACGCCAGCTTCCCAGGGTCGCCCAGGGTGTTCCTGGCAAGACTGCATCCTTTGATTCCATCCCATCTCTTAAGGGATTGAGCATGGGTGTAACGTTTGGATGGTTCCGCAATTTTCAAAGTGGTCAGTCCGTAGGTGTCACTGGGTCCTGAGGTTCTTATTATACCTACTACTTTATTTATTACCTCTGCTCCAGAAAGGGGTAGACAGATCACACAATGCTTAAAATGGGAAAATACCCTAACGTTATATCGGAGCTAATGCAACAAGCTTTTAAAACGGTAGGGATGCTATACAAGAAAGAATGCCTAAGGATAAATCCTGCAAAACTGTGCAGTTTCTCTTCACTAGAAAAAGGAAGCTTGAGAGACTTTCAAGCCTCTTCAACAAACAGCTGTGTCTAAACCAGAAGTATTATTCTGGAAGAAAAACTAGCCTTGAATTCTCATCTACTTGATAAAGCAAATAAAGGGAAATGGTCCTAATTTTCGTCAAATGGAACAAAGGTGTCAACACCTAGAGACATTCCAGGACGGTATCACCAAGAGTATAAAAAGAGTGAATACTTCAACAAAGACATACTCACAGTTTTTGTTTTCTTTTATTGCGTTTAATTATAACTTTCAAATAAAATCCGTAAGATGAATAAGACAGACTTTTGCAATTTTGACGGGAAAAAGAAGGATATGTATTTAGTTTTCAGCGATTCTAAAAAGTCTTTCACCAGCTAAGTTTTCATATAAATATGTCAGTTTTGTCACTTTGACTATTCAAAATGACAATGTGAATAATAAGTAGCGGTTTTTTTGTATCCTCGAGCAAAAAAATGGTCCTTAGTCTGATAGATTATTTATTTTTGTTGATATTCGTTTTATCGTGTATTTCCATTTTCGATCAGATATTTGTAGCATTTCTAATTAGCTGTATCTCTATTCTTCTAATTACTTTTTTCTACAAACGTCAAAAAATGACAAGGTTCGCGCATTGACAACAGTACGCAGACCCTTTTTTTCATTCTCCTTGTTACCATGACACCGTGCGCGAAGTAGTGTGCGAAATACTTACTTCGCGCACTGCATGTAAACTATATGGGATTTTTATATTTTAACCTTTATGTTCCGCAATCAAGCAAAAATCCAAGAAATCATTTATTTATCAATGTAAGGTAAAGTTGGGTAACTTATAACAATAATTAAGTAATCACTTGATTTGGAAAAACAGTTCAAGCCAGTTCAATACTATTTTTCATATTAAGCCGAGCATGTTACTTATTTTAGAACAATATTTTTGAGGTTTGTAGAAAAAATCTCATGCGCGAAATACTTTGGTGATCGAGAACTAATTTTTTTTAATGGGGCGCTGCCGAGTTAAAAAATAGTCGTAGCATTTCGCGCCGTAGATACAAGAATAACTATTTTCACTGATATTTGACATAACTAGTGACTGAATAACAGAAATGAAATGGTGACTTGCCAGAAGTTTCTAGGATTATTGGCCACCGATATGTTGGGTATTCAGCTAAAAAGTCATTTTAAATTTCAAGATATACGCTTCAGGGGTGTATTCATTATTTTAATAAAGCAAAATAGATGTTCGCAATGATAAAAAACATGCAAAATCTTATGTTTTAAACACTAGATCTCAACTGTCATTCATGTCAGAAAAAACCACTTTTTGTTGGCCATACTGACCTTAGACTGAACTATGGACTGAACTCCTCTATTGTACAAAATTTGGGGTACACCTATTTTGGGATACGTAGATTCTAGATTTGATATTTGCAATGTTGCCAGATTTGCTGTTTCTTTTATATATTCAGTGGTTTTTCAAATTCATCACCAGCTTGGAATCTCCTATTCAATACGTGTTTAACCATATTATGTAGGTAATACTTTTATTATTATTACAAAATAACCCTGTTTTGATTATCTTTGGGTATAGGGAATACTTAACAAAAATTGAAGTTACATAATCGAAGATTCAATTTGCGCTTCGAAATACAGGGTGTTCCATTTTAAAGAAGAGAGAAAATTAAAGGTTCGAGTGTCCGTCCAGCCTGTACACAAAAGGATAAATAACTAAAATTTAATAGAATATGGAGATATTACATCATATTACAAAACTCTGTTGTGCAAACTCTTTTTTCAAAGTACAGAATCTACAGAGCGTTGATTTACCTACGAGTTTCACGTGTCCATATCTTTTGAAAGACTCTGTATAACGTAGCAAAACCTTATATTAAAAAAATTGTGAATAATCCGAATTCGGTATAATATACCGGGGTTCCCGTTTGAAAAATTATATCTTTGGTTTGTAACGGAGCTATGCAACACTCTGTATAGTCCAAGATCATTTCAAAATATGCACCTTAAAGACATCTACTATTTTTGTTGATAACATTTTTTTGATATCTCTTAAAATTACTCATATACCGAAGTTGTCGTAAGATTGGTACTTCGCAGATCTAGAACCTTCTTGAATTTACCTCCTGCTACGCTTCCAGAACAGTCCGGATTAACCGCATTTCTCTGTTATGGAATCTTCTAAAAAGATCGCATTCGCCAAAATTTATAGTTCACGACAGGACCGGCTTCTGTAACACTATATAAGTCCCATTTAAAAATTGTGGGGTTTTATCTGTCATTTGAATGGGGTTGAAGGTAGGGATTACGTCGAGGGGTGAACCACTGAAGGAAATACATTGAAAATACTAGTATCATTAGAAAATACTCCTAAAATTACATGGAAAAACGAGTGGAAAATACAGAAAATTTCTGTTGAAACATTTTTAAATCGCATATTTTTTCATGAACATAGTAATAAAGTTTTTGTTGAAGAAAATACTTGGACAATACCTGGAAAATACAGAAAATAGTGTACAGATTTTTAATCAATGGTTTACCCCTCGGATTTCATTAAAGAATGTCAATTTGACATGATTCCGTATTTTTTATAAAAATACTTTCTCTTTTACAAACTATATGATCTGTAGAACTAACGTAAGGCCACCCTATATACGAATTGGGACATCAGAGGTAAATGGTGTCATATCAAACCTTTTGTTAATATTTCCAGTGAAAGTAACGAATTCTATGCGCCATTAAAACTTTGAAACTTCCTTCTATTTCCTTAAAAAACACTTTTACCATAAATTACCAGCGAGACGAACATAAAATTAAAGGCTTCATCGAAAAGAGCCTTCTATACGTCGCGTCCTTAATGGCTGTCACCATTAGCCTGCTTAGTATTCTCGTGGAACATCATCCCGACGAGAGAGAGGTTCAAGAATTCACAATTTCAGAAAATTCTCAGAGTAATTATGCACTCCATATCACACACAGAAAGTTTTCGAGCCATTGTTAAAGGGTCGTTGCAACGGCGGAAAAAAGTAGTTTCCAGTAAGTTATGCGCATATTTTAGAAGTTATAACAAATCGGAGTGTGGTCGAGGTACCTACGTTAATTTATAGAATTTGTTCGTTATAATAATTGCTAGTGGACTTTTGATTAATTTATACAAGTTGAATCACGACCAACCGCCAACGGGATGGAGGATTATAGCGAAATGGTAAAAGTTAAATTATATAAAATGTTTGTCACTTCAGTAGTTTGTATATTGCTACGTTTAAAAATTATTTTAAAATAAACAGGATGTTCCAATAAAGTGTGGCGTATTAAAGTTATATTTATTTGCCTATTTGTTATTGGCCCTTCCGGGTTATGCTGACTTTTTTGAAATGTGAACATTTCGAAAAACATTAATAACTTATCGATATAAGAAATTCTAGCAAATTTTCTCTTCATTCTAAATAGTTGGACATTCGTTGAATGTATTTCATTATTGAGTACCTACTAAACATCTCCTTGTATGTATGTGTGTATTTTTGGGGTAACATTCACTGAGACCTGAAAGATCTATTGTGCCCCCTTACTTCTACTTAGTTTCTGAGGAAAGTCTCTTAAACTAATAGCTCCTTTAGTCCTATTTCCCGGAGAACTTTTAGGACATCTGCAGGCTTCAAATTATAGATAAATGTTCCTCTTCTATCCAGTCATCTTCCAGGTACTCTAGGTGCTCTAGGATTCTGGAGTGCTGTACAGTTTCAAAGTATGTGGATGGAGGTTTCTTCTTCCATGCCACAATATCTGCATTCTTCTACCTCCACTATTTTGAGCTTTTTCAGGTGCCCATTCAGGCGACAATGTTCCCTCAGGATCCCTGTTAAAACTTAAAAGGTATTTCAGACCATCTCTTTGCTATTTCATATGCTATTTCATTTCCTTCTATTCCAGTGTGTCCTGGAATCCATGGTAAGGTAACTATATTATTCTCACCTAGTTTATTTATTTACTAAATCTCCTTACAGGGTGTTCAGAGTTTTAAGTTTCATTATTAGATCATTCAATGTGTAATATTGGCTTATTTTAGATGGAACATCCTGTATTTTAATAATTCACCATGTTCAAAAAACTCGGTAGAAACCGGTCCTTATTATCTGAAATTCTTTTCAATACAAGGACATTGAAAATGGGCTTAAATACATATAAATAATATAAATATTTATTTGCCTATTTACACTGGTTCGATTTATCCGAGGGGCAAACCGCCGGCAAAAATCTTGTACACCTACTTCCACTACTTCCTACGTCCAAATACTTCCACGAAACTTCCACACACTGTTTCCAAAATGAAGTAAAAACCAAATAAAGTTGCGTGCACCACCACCAAGGTCGTATTTCTATCGCATGTGTGGCTACATTTCTATCGAAAAGTGCATATACTTAAATTTGTTAATTAATCGGTTATAAAGATAACCCAATCAATGAAAAAACTTTTTACCAAAATAATGTATAAGCAATATACCTTTATTGGGCTCAGATGTCCCTCGATGTAATATTTTCATAAAGAAGCCTCCAGTTATTGACGGTGAAATAGTCACTGCCAGAAATAATGTTGTGTTGCCGCGTTGTTTGTGACTTTTCTACTCGTGTAGTTTCATCGATTTTTGAGGTTATAGTTACTTGCTTTATAAAATTTTCTTGTGACTAATATTTATAATCAAAACGGTTTTTTTCAAAGCAACAAAGCATTTTCTTCTGTGATTTTTAAAATGCTCAAACAACTGAATAGCCAATGCAAAGAACTTGTGGCTTCATTGGTAAATTATTTTGAACAAGAAAGGAATAATAATGGTCCTTTGTTTCCCTTAAAAGCTGTACAAGAGGTAGATAATACGTGAATAAAATATCCTTGTTTTTCTTTACGAAAATTTCTATCATTTTAGCGTGTAGCTGCTGCTTTAAAAATCAGTGTAAGAACAGTGAGCAAAATTTGCCAAACGAAGAAAAAAGGTGAAGAGTTTGAGTCACCAAAGAACAATCTGACAACGCTGCAAATGTTCACAATGATGACGTGCACGCAACTTTGGTTTTTACTATAGTTGACAATGTAAGAACCCATACAACCTTGTAATGCTTCCAAAACCAGCACAAAAATTTATAATTTCTGTACTTCAACACCCTGTATCTCGAAAACTAAATCTCCGTTGACCCATGTTGACAGGACTTTTTACGCAAATTTTTGCATTTTTTATGTGCTCTCTCAGTTTGTGACACATATACATTAACACCTTGTATAATGGCTTATTTAATAATTCTAAATTCATTACTTTCACCGCACTTCGTCTGATTTCTGTATTACTTCCACATACTTCCACCAAACTTCCACATACTGCCACTTGACGTTTACCCCTCGTATTTCACAAAGGATTAATCCTGTATAAATTTATCAGCATATTACGGAAACATATGATAAGAATTCTCAATTGTTAACTTAAAACTAATTGTTATTAATTAATGTTTACCAATTAAATAATCATAGTCACCTGCTTAATTGTTTTTAGATACTGTAACGACAAAATTTACCTCCGCGTTTTGGTACTCGGTACTCGATGGTACCGTTCTCATTATTCAAAATCACTGCTTAGTAATCAATCTCGAACCGAAAAAATCAAAACACATCAAAATAAAACCATAAGCATGTTTGTTATGCATTGTTTTCATGCTTTGGAATCATTAAAATTCCCAAAACTATTAAACAATACCACAACAAGTTTTTTATTGTATATTTAAATAGCGATTATTGCTTTTGAGATTTATTTAGTAGCACTTTGAATTTTATTTATTCATGAAACTCGCGGATCTCATTTTTGTAAGAATAATTCAGGGTCAAGTTTCATTTGAAAAAAATTTTTGTCTAGTAATAAGTTTAACACGCTTTTCTACACAAATTTTTATATGCAAAGCAGGCCTTTTCTTAATTCTTTTGATAACCGTTGTAAAAGTAATACGAAAAGTGCACGCTATGGCACTTTTACGCACCGAAACGTCAAACAAAGTTACCTATGACTTATCAACTTTTGCGCTTTGCGCACTAGTTGTACAAACTACTATTTCTACACACATTTTTACATGCAAAGCAGACCTTTTCTTAATTCTTTTGATAACCGTTGTAAAAGTAATACGAAAAGTGCACGCTATGGCACTTTTACGCACCGAAACGTCAAACAAAGTTACCTATGACTTATCAACTTTTGCGCTTTGCGCACTAGTTGTACAAACTACTATTTCTACACACATTTTTACATGCAAAGCAGACCTTTTCTTAATTCTTTTGATAACCGTTGGGAAATCAATACGAAAAGTACAGGTAATGGCACTTTTCCGCACCGAAATGTCAAATAAGCCATCTATGACCTGTCAACTTTTTGTACAATATTTAAATTTAAACCAAAAGTAAATAGACTATTTATTTCATTATTTATTTTAATTTATTAATAATAAAAACATTAACCTATTAGTCATTATTTTAGGAATTATGAACCATTATAGCTTTCAGAATGGAATTGTTTGACATAAACATTATTTTTCTTCAATAAAATATTATCTAAATATATCGTTCGTTTGAATTAAATGGGGGACACTCCGTCATAGAAAAAGTATAGTATTCTACTTTGGTGTAATGGCCATTACACGCTCGTTGAATAATATACTATTAGTTTGTAAGTAACTTGTGCGGATCTTGTGCCACAAATGCCACAATTTAGATCAAAACAATTCGTTTGAACTGATCCTCGTACGAAGCAAAATATCTCGATCATTCGAAAAATAATAATTGTTACGAAGGTAGTGGATATAGGTGGGCCGAAAAGATCATAAAATAATACGTCGGAGTGACTTTAAAACGCATTGTCGTGTCTTTGGAAGTGTTTTTACGTCAGACATGCCGTGTAACTGTACCTTACCCAAAGTTCGACGACCTCTTTTCTTTCCTACCTTAACGATATCATCTCTAATACTAAAAATCTCTTTAGAAAGAGAGAGAAAAATGTTAAATAGCAAGAAAGTACTGAAGAATCGGTTTTTATACTATTTTGTAAGATCAGATTGCTCAACTTGCTATTTATATAATGACATGGATACACTGTTTGTTTTGTTGTTACTGGTTAATATTGAGAAATAGTATATTATACACCAAGATAGTGAATACTATTATTATTGACCGAGCACCAAAATTATTTCGCGAGTGGCTTTTGCACCAAGGGAATAAGGTGCGAGGATTATAAATAATGCGTTCACCACTGTGGTGTATATACAGAGTTCGGCAAAAGTCCGGGACCGGACAAATATCGAAGAAAATATAATTTTTTTGAAAATCTACTCTACTCCAGCTTAAACTATAACTTTGAAATATACACGGTGTTCCAATAAAGTGTGGCGTATCAAAGTTATATTTTTTCTCATGGAACACCCTATATTTTATTGCATTTTCTGATTGCCCCTAAAAAATAAAATACTGTTTCATAATGGTTCCCTATACCTAAATACAGAGGGTTCCGAGCTATGCTGTCTTTTTAAAAAATGTGAACATTTCGAAAAATATTTATAACTCATTGATATAACAAATTCTAGCAAATTTTCTCTTACATTTGTTCAGTCTAATGTCAGTGTGGCCAGCAAAAAGTGGTTTTTATCTGACAAGTATGACAGTTAAGATCTACTGTTTAAAACATAAGATTTTGCATGTTTTTTATCATTTCGAACATCTATATTGCTTTACTAAAATAATGAATTGAAGCATTTATACCTATCTTGAAATTTAAGATAACTTTTTAGCTGAATACTCAACATATTGGTGGCCAATAATCCTAGGAACTTCTGGCAAGTTCTTCTTATTATTTCAATATTTCAATAAAGCAATATACATGTTCGCAATGATAAAAAACATGCAAAATCTTATGTTCCAAACAGTAGACCTTAACTGTTATTCTTATCAGAAAAAAACACTTTTTGGAGGCCATACCGACCTTAAACTGAACTCCTCTATTCTTTTGATAACCGTTGGAAAAGTAATGCGAAAAGTCAAACAAAACTACCTATTACCTGTCAACTTTTTTTAACAATTCAACCCAATAGTGAATTTCTCATTGGTGTACAATTTGTAATTTTAAACCAAACGTAAGTAAACTATTTATTTCATCATTTATTTTAGTTTATTAATAATAAAAACATTAAACTATTAAGCATTATTTTAGGAATTAAGAACCAAGATAAAATAATAATAATAATACAAAATTGTTCAAATTTTACAATTAATTATACATTTTTCCATTTTATTTTCATATTGTAGGTTCTTTCTGTTCAAAGTTTAAATAAAATAACTATATAAATTACTGTATTTCTTTCATTAATAAATGTGGTTGTAGAAAAATATTGTGTACAACGCAAATCACTTTTTTCTACGACTGCTATGAAAAATAGTCCTTTTCACACAATTTACGAAACTACAAAGTGTCACTTTGCCTAAACCGTGGGAATAGTTGCCCAAGCCGTGGGAAAAAATCTTTCCCGAGGCTTGGGCCACGGTACATTAGAAAAAATATCAACACAATTCTCGATTATAGAATGCTTTGGACTCCTGTCATAAAACGTCAAACGTCAAAAGTACCCAAATGGTAGTGTTTCAAAAGTAGAGAGAAGGTATTTCTGTAATCTTAAAGAAATTTCAACTAAATTTTGTGTTCAATATAAAAAAATAATTAAAAATACATTTTTTGTATATTTTGAATAAGTAAATTTGGTATGATTTAAAAAGGTTGAAGTCTCGTATAATCAGGCTCGTCCCACAAACACACACTCGTGAGAAAAATTAAACTTTTCTCACTAGTCGCACAATATACTATTCCCACTTGCTAGTTTTTCGGGTGACATAAACTTGCGCTCGTGTGAAAAATGACGCTTTGCTCACTAACTCTAACTGTACAAGCTACTATTATTTAATAGACCAGTCGTCAGTGACTTTTTTTTCATGTACTCACTGTTTATACGAATTTAAAACTATTAATCCTTTTTCACTTTACTAACGAAATTCTGTAGTTTAAAATTACTCCTTAATCAAATATTAGCTTGCCATCTTTCAATTTTCCGATTCCATCAGTGCTAATATTAAATGTCTTGTGTAAACGCATTTTCTATTCCAATTTTAGAATTACGCTGAGGTCCTAACAGCAATTTCATAGTCATATACTCCTTCCGAATGCAAAATCTGTTTAAATAGATCTTGAGACAGAATCGACTGTTTTACTTGCTTAGACTTCAATCTAAAGCTAATTTCGATTATTTCAACTAACTTATTCAGTTTAAAATGTACTTTCTACTGTAAAAATAGTTGGTTTTGTTAAGAAGAATAACGAGGATTTTGTTAATAAGGGACCGTTTTCGGAAACCATTTTTTTCTTAAATTTTACCGATTTTTTTTTACTTAAAAAAAAGATAAAGTGTTAAGAAAATATTCACGACTACTACAAATTTATTGTTTAAAAACATAAAAAAATGTCTTACTGCAATAAAAAGTTAAGAATCTTGAAATGGAGTTCAACTAAAAGTACCTTTTATGTTGAAAATTTAATAACGAATTGCAGACAAAAAAAATACAGAGTGTTTCAAAAATATGGTGCAATAAAAGTTTACGAAATACTCGTATTACGCCACTGGCTTATTGGAATTTGACATAATTAATACTGTCGATGTGCTTTGAAGAGAAGATATCAAAATAAAATGTGTATTTTTTCCAACACCTTTAAACTGCCGTATCTCACAAACTAAGAAGGTTAGAAAAAAATTACATTTGGGTATTTTAACTATTTCTTAACAATCTATCATGCCTCTAATTTACGGTACTTATTTACAGGACACGCTGTATATCAGTTATCTTTCAAAACTTCATAGTTCTTCACATAAAAAAGTTTTAAAAATATCACCGTTTATTAATAATTCCCCAGCCTTTCTCATGATTATTTATTTACTTTTCTTATATAGCAACAATTGTGATTGAGATATAAAAGATTGAAGCATTGTTAACAGCAAGTTTTGAAATTTTCAGCTTGAGAAACACGACAACAACAAAACAATACTGCGAAAGTTTTGATATTTATTATTTATAATGGCCGTTTTTGACATAATAGAGAATAGACTTGTGGAAAAATTGTTTTAATAAAAGTCCCAGAAGAAACTGTTAAAGCTAGAAGATATTTCGAAGGTACGTACCTCAAGGGGAGTTGAAAGAGTAAGTACCTTTCTCCACGACTAAATAATAACGCACAAATTATTTTTACATATTTAGCTACATAATGATACATTTTCTTCACACAGTGAATAATGAAAAAGAATTCACTCTCGTTAGCCAATAACATTCTATTATTATCAGAATTCACGCTAAAATGAATTAAAATGAATAAATCAAATCGTCTCTTTTAAAACGTCAAATACCAAATAATGCAAATAGATTCTGACAGCGCGTCGTTTGAAACGTCAAAATAATAATAGAATCATAATTTTACGTATTATTTGGAGAAAAAATGGACAATTATCCCAATTATCATTTATAAATGTAAGGGTTTCGATTAAAACTGTATGTTACATATCCCTTTTTGAAAATAAACATGCTCTATAGCCTAGTGGTAGAAATAGTTGACTCTGGTGCGGACGATTGGGGTTCGATCTTCACCGGAAGCTTTCTTTTTTTTAGTCGTGGAGAAAGTATAGTCTTTTACTTGTGTAGAATGGTTAATATTCACTTGGAGGATTCAACTTGCACTCGTTGAAGAATATACTATTATTTCCAAAATAATTTCAAAATATTTTAAATTTATATTATAAACATTAAACTTTGCAGGAAATAATGAACGAATTTGTCTTCACGTAAAATCATTTTAATTTTACATGATGAGGAGCAGATTATTCCAAATTTCACCTTTCGCTTGTAATAAAATTTACCGATTCTTCAAGCTCCATAAGAGCTAAACATCAATACCAACAATCACACCTTATCGTCATACGTACAAAATAAACTTTCCTAGCTAAAATCTCCAATGTAACTATAAAGTTCATGTGGATTCCATCACTCAAAACGAAAAAGCTGACGAATTAGCTAAGACTGCTTCAGCTGCTTCAATTTCAGAGATTGAAAATAGAACCCCTCTCACAGATCACAGATCTCAAATAATCAAAAATCTCCGAAGTAAAAACGTTCGTCAATAAATGGAAGACTACCCTCACGAATAAAGGAAGGACTTTTACGCAAGTGGAAGTGTAGAAGTTTGGTGGAAGTTTTGTGGAAATATGTGTAAGTTTTTCCAAATGTGGAAGTGGGTGTACAAAATTTTAGCGGTCGGTTAACCTGTTGGACTTTTTCTCTTAAATCCTCATAGCCAGATGCCGAACTAAGGAAATATTGTGAAAGATTCCTTACCTCCAGTACTCACTGACAATACTGAATTATTATAAATTGGACTGTGGTTAATGGACACCGTCCTAAGGTAGATGTTCACACATTTTGGAACATCCTGTACAGCTACTTATCTCTTTATACCACTTCCGTTATAAGAACAAACATTTTAACCTGTATCGAATTCGCTGAATCGCACAAAGCTTTGTTATTTGTTGAAAATATATTAGTTTTTTTTTTCTATTTTAAATGAAAACCTTGAACGTAACGTTTTATATAACATTTAATTCGTACACAGAGATAGACAGGAACGTAAATTTTTTTGTACTCTACTCTAAATAATTCAGTTCTGTTTCACTGTAAATTCTTTATAAATGATTCAAAATTATAGATCTTATACAAAATAATTTACCACGTTATTAACATGTTCCATGAATCAGATGCTGCAGAGGCAATACGCATATATACAGATGGCTCAAAAATAAAAGAAGGCTCAGGATGTAAAGTTTACTCCAGAGCTCTGAGCCTAAGCATTAAGTGGGGAATGGGAAACAATACCAGCGGGGTTTAAACAGAACTCAATGCCACAAAAGAACTAACCAGAAAAGGAATTTCTGGCAAAAGCATAACAACTGTACTGATAGTAGACAAGCCCTATTAACCTTTGAAGAGGCAACAAAATGACTGAAGGTCATCGCATTCCTCGGCTCAGCCAGGGAAGCGGCTAAACTAAAAATTTTATGACCCAGTGACACCTACGGCCTAACTACTTCGTCAATTGCGGAACTAGCCAAACGTTACACCCATGCTCAATCTTTTAAGAGATGGGATGGAATCAAAGGGTGCAGTCTTACCAGGATCACCCTGGGCGACCATGGAAAGCTGGCGCCGAAGAAATACCTGGCAATGAGGAACAGTGGGATTTCTGACTGGCCATTGTCAACTAAAGAAACACGTCCATACTATGGGGCTAGTGGACATACCTCAATGCAGGATGTGTGAACAGGAAGATGAAACTGTCAGGCATGTCTTATGCGAGTGTCCGTAGTTATCATCAATAAGAGAATGTGTGTACGGTCGCTTTTGGTCTAGACCTGCCGATATAAAGGAGATGTCACCTAGAAGGTGGACAGTTGGACGATGGGCCAAAGGGTCGCAGGTGGCCTAAGTGAGCCTACACTACAGATACAGAACATGTTCAGTTCAGTTTTTCTAGCCATGGATATCTCATTTCCCGTTTACAAAAGTGTAAGTTTACTGTAGTCTGTTATAGGTCATACCCAATTTTCCGACAAAATCTTAACACGTGATTAACTAAGTCTTAAACCCTCAATTCCTCTCAAAAAGCACACAAGAAGACTAAATAATGCACAAATTCACTCGAATATACTTCAAGAACGAAAGTTAGCTTGCAATCCATCATTTTCCATTCTATATGCCAGTCAAATACAGATCAAAACACAAAATATCGCTGAAAACACTTAAAAAGCACACAATAAGACTAAATAATGCACAAATTCACTCAAATATACTTTGAAAACCAAAGTTAGCTTGCAATCGAACCATTTTTCAAGAAAAGTAGGTTGTTTTAATACAAACATCTTGTAGCATTGTAAATAATATACTAAAAATGAAACAGAAAGGTTGCTCCATTGCAAAGTTCACCCTTAGAAACCCAACTAACCCAATTTCAACAATTTGTTATTGAAATCAGTCTAATCTGTCGCACCCTGTATGTACAAGAACAAATTATTCAATTATTCACGGAGAGAGATATTACATGTCCTGAAATGGAATTTACTATTCTACCCGAACGTTTTAATTCCTGTTTTTAAACGTAACTTTTACCATTTCCATTAATTATTTCACTCGCGTCCCGTATCAGTTAACAAGTTGTTACAAATTTACGCAAAAACGGAAAGTCGTATCGTATTTTCGAGAATCTATAATTACCAAGTTAGAACAAGCAAAATACCAGCGTGAATTCATATGCAAATTAATGATAGTATATTACACTTAGTTGGAGCTAAATTAACTTGTCAACTATAAATTTGCTGTTACCAGACGTACACAGTACGTTATACTGTTTGAAATCAAATGTTGACGACCCTTTGTTTTACTTTGACTCATGCATTCATTCGATCTCAACAGTTTGGAGCCACCAAGAAGAATCTTTGATTGTTTAAGCCCTACTAGATCTTTCCAATGGTCTGATCTTCACTTTCTTTCGGCTTCACCTATTTCTTCCAATATTACATTGGGGTTCAGGCCCCCAGAAAGGTATTTCAGTCCCTCTCTTTGCTAGTTCATCTGCTGTTTCAAACCAAAAGGTAAGCACTTAGGCATCAAATAATTTTTCCAATGACTTGCGGAAAAGTCCACGACTCCGCACTTGCTTGAAGAGTCACTTTTTTATCAGTTTTTACCGCCGATACCTCTCAGACTAACAGTGAATGTCAAAGTTTTTTGTATTATTTGGTAAGCGTTGTGTGTCACACAAGCAGAAAACGTTTTAGCAGCATTTAACTATAGGCTGCCCCCGCTTCACTACGCTTGCTCTTGCATTCAATAGTCTTATACTGCTAAACCTTATTTTCTGCCCTAGTAACACAATATACAATACTTTCAGTTGGTTAGCTCTCACCTTGATTATTGCTTATCTGTTTTGTCTTCTCACTATTCAATTTACCTGAAAAAAAATTAAAAAAACCTATATTAGTCATAATGTATAGCATTTAAGCCGAAATAAAGAGAAGATCTGACCATTGGAGAGATCTAGTAGGGTTTGATTGTCTAAATCAAAGATTCTTCTGGGTGACTACAGCCTGTTGAGATCAAATGAATGCGTTAGTCAAAGTAAAACTGCGCTAAGAGTTTTAACAGGGATCCTAACGGGACATTGTCGCCTGAATAGACACCTGGAAATGCTCAAAGTATTGGAGGAAGAAGATTGCAGATATTGTGGCATATAAGAAGAAACCTCCATCCACATATTATACTTTCCAACTGCACAGCACTCCAGACTCCTAGAGCACAGTACCTGGAAGATTACTGGATAGAAGAGGAACATTTACCCAAGTTGAAGCCTGTAGATGTCCTAAAATTTCTCCGGGAAACAGGATTAAAGGAGCTACTAGTTTCAGAGACTTTCCTCAGAAAATAAGTACAAGTAAGTGGACACAATAGATCTTTCAGGTCTCAGTTAATGTTACCCCAAAAATACATACACACATACAAGGAGATGTTTAGTAGGTACTCAATCATGAAATACATTCAACGAATGTACTGCCCTAGGTCAAATGCCCTTTTCACGTGACAGTTCTCTGGCCTCCCTCTGGCACATTCATTCTTAGCTAGCTGGAGAATGTAATCTAGAGTTCAGAGGACCACAATAGATCGGAAAAGGTCGCAGTGGAATAGGCCAAGGAGCCACCTCATAAAATCTATCCATCTACCTAGCTTTTAATCATAACCTCACCTGTCTATTTAGTATTTAATATTTTGCATTATCATCGAATAGCTCTAGCAGCTTTTGGCTAAGAGTAAATTGTGTTAGATATACATGAAATCACATGCAGTTTGCTTTGTTAACAGATATACAGTCATTTAAAAAAATTCTAGATAGCGGCCGTACGCTAAACGCTGACGTCTAAAACATTTGACATTTTCTCTAAAATATGCAGAATAGAATAGAATTTCCTTTATCCGTTTCAAAGATAATCACTTGGTGCGGTACTTTTCAGCAACGCTGTATACATACTCTTGAAGGAATAAAAAATATCACGTGTACCTATACAGCTCATAAATAATTCGATTAATTTTATGGGGTTTCATGTATACTCAATTTAAATTGAAATTGCAGTTTTTAAAGCTGCGATTAAACTCGACTGAAGCAAAAAATAACGTTCACTAGTAGTCGTAGGTCTTTAAAATAGCATTACGAGGGATGTAAAACCTGCGTTATATCACGAAATAAAATTAAAAATCCATTAGGGGTTTGTTTTGAATTTTTATCAGACTGTGAAAATATGGGTAGTTGGTTTTAGGAACGAGGATGAGAAAATAAGTTTAAAATAACAACAAAATCGTAGGGAAAATTCAAAGTTCGTTAGGAAATAAGTATTTTTAATCACTTTTTCTACAAAAGAATGTTTATTATCCTCAAAACCAGGAGTTGTTAGCCTATGACCCGCGGATCACCGAGTTGATTGAAAACATTTTAAAATCGAGCAATCCTTAAATTTTAATGATTCTTTATCATTCTTTCTTTCAGTGAAACTCTGTGCAAACGGCCATTAATTTTCGAATAAACGAATATTCTTCTGAAACGATCATTATAACGAGAAAAAACAACTTTTCAAATGAATTTATTCAATTCAATAACTTTGTTCATTGAGAATTGTTATTTTTCAAAAACGGTACAATAAATTCAAATGAGAATAATTTTGTTTCGACGAGTTAAAATCAAACTCTGGTATTGGGATCGACTTCTCGACAAAATTCTAAAACTCTCAGTTTGAGTGTGTTTTAAAGGAAAACTCTCGATTTAGATATTTTAGCACCCCTTGGTTCAATACGAGGGTAGTTTTATTGAAAAGGGGGATTTTAAAGGTTGTCTCGTGTGACTATTTAAATTTTTTTCTTGTATAAACCAAATTTGGAGCACTTATGTGATCTAAACGATCTATTGTACCTCCTTTCTTCTACTTAGGTTGGGAGATGAAGTTCAAACATTGGCAAAACCTAGCAATGTGACCTAAAAGATCTTTTATGCATCTTTTCTTATACTTAGGTTGGGAAATGAAGGTCAAAAATTGGCGGATCCTAGCAATGTGACATAAAATAATTATTGTGCCTACTTTTTTTTCACTTAGGTTGAAAAATGAAGGTCACAAACTGCACAAACTGGCAAAACCTAGCAATTTGACCTAAAAGATCTATTATGCATCCTTTTCTTCTACCTAGGTTATGAAATGAAGGACAAAAATTGGCAAAACTTAGTAATGTAACCTGAAAGATGTATTGTGCCTCCTTTCTTCTACTTAGGTTGAGAAATGAAGTTCAAAAATTGGCAAAACCTAGCAATGTGACCTAAAAGATCTATTATGCATCCTTTCTTTTACTTAGGTAAAGAAATGAAGATCAAACATTAGCAACACCTAGCAATGTGACCAAAAAGATCTTTTATGCATCTTTTCTTATACTTAGGTTGGGAAATGAAGGTCAAAAATTGGCAGAGCCTAGCAATGTGACCTAAAATAATTATTGTGCCTACTTTTTTTCACTTAGGTTGAAAAATAAAGGTCACAAACTGCACAAACTGGCAAAACCTAGCAATGTGACATAAAAGATCTATTATGCATCCTTTCTTCTACTTAGGTTAAGAAATGAAGGTCAAACATTGGCAAAACCTAGCAATGTGACCTAGAAGATCTTTTATGCATCTTTTCTTATACTTAGGTTGGGAAATGAAGGTCAAAAATTGGCAGAGCCTAGCAATGTGACCTAAAATAATTATTGTGCCTACTTTTTTTTCACTTAGGTTGAAAAATGAAGGTCACAAACTGCACAAACTGGCAAAACCTAGCAATGTGACCTAAAAGATATATTATGCATCCTTTTCTTCTACCTAGGTTATGAAATGAAGGATAAAAATTGGCAAAACTTAGCAATGTGACCTAAAAGATATATTGTGCATCCTTTCCTATGTGTGTGTGTTTGGGGTAACATTCACTGAGACCTAAAAGATCTATTGTGCCCCCTTACTTCTACTTAGTTTCTGAGGAGAGTCTCTGAAACTAGTAGCTCCTTTAGTGATCCTTTCCTATACTAAGGTTGGGAAAAAAAAAGGTCAAAAATTGGCTAAACTTAGCAATGTGGCCTAAAAGATCTATTATGCATCCTTTCTTCTACTTAGGATAAGTGATGAAGGTCAAAAATCAGCAAAACCTAGCAATGTGGCCTAAAAGATCTATTGTGCCTAAAATAATTATTGTGCCTACTTTTTTTCACTTAGGTTGAAAAATGAAGGTCACAAACTGCACAAACTGGCAAAACCTAGCAATGTGACCTAAAAGATATAGTATGCATCCTTTTCTTCTACCTAGGTTATGAAATGAAGGATAAAAATTGGCAAAACTTAGCAACGTGACCTAAAAGATATATTGTGCATCCTTTCCTATACTAAGGTTGGGGAAAAAAGGTCAAAAATTGGCTAAACTTAGCAATGTGGCCTAAAAGATCTATTATGCATCCTTTCTTCTACTTAGGATAAGTAATTAAGGTCAAAAATCAACAAAACCTAGCAATGTGGCCTAAAAGATCTATTGTGCTTACATTTTTCCTCTTAGGTTGGGAAATGAAGGTCAAAAATTGGCAAAACCTTGCTTAAGATCCCCTAGTTTTCAAATGGTTTTAGTTTAATGGGTTCGAATAAAGTGGAGTTGGTACGTGGAGGTTTTAAACGGCTATATTTTGCCAAATATTTACTGTTCAAAAAATGTAGACACAGGGAGATATTAGTTATTAAAAAAGCTACAATTTGGCTCTCCATACTTTTTTCGCATCTCCAGTATTTTCGGAGATATTTTGCAGAAAAGGGTGAAATATCATTATCTCTTTGAACTCAATTTTTTTTTTAATTAGGCATTTTGAGTTGGTTTTACTTCTTGGATGTATTAAGAATACATATATAAAGAGAACCACGGAAGGATGGATATCAATTTTAATTAGAGGAATAGTTAGGAGGTTAAAGAATAGCCCAGAAGGGTGATTATAAATTTTAATTAGGCGGGTAGTTAAAGGGTTGTTTTCACTGATTTTTTTTCGTATAAAAAAGTATGTATCGATCTTACTTTGATCTTAAAAGTCACTCCATTTTCATACTAGAGTCTTTTTTTATTCTGAAAGGTCTAATTATACACTGTTAAAAAGATTAGATAGTTTATATCGTAAGATACAAAGTTTTTCAGTTGATATTATTTAAAAATTTGTTACCAACGTTGTGTGAAACGTTCCCAAATTTCAATTTATAAAGAAGCCTTTGACTTTTTATTTAAGCACACACCCAGACAGGATACAAGCAATGTTTCCATTGTACACCGATAGATCTTGTAATTTCAACAAAAGCTTTTTCTTTTGTTTAATTTCAACTATACAAATACTTCAAATGGGAAGTTTAAAGAAGAAAAATGGTCTTTACTTAACAAAATAAAGAAGGAAATCGTTAAAAAAAATTTCCGGCGAATTTAGGGATGATTAAAAATTAATATTTATTAACAAAAATTGTGCCACGCAAAGTTATATACAGGGTGTTTCCAAATTCATGCTACAAAATTCATTGAGCTTTTTTTTATATTGCAGTAATGTTAGAAACTTGAGATTTTGTAATTTCAGTGTAATCGCAAAGGACTAACCAAGGGTATTTTTTCAATATTCATGTTACATTATACGGGGGTGAAATTAGCAACCCTTACTTTATTTCATATCAAAACTTTTTTTTTGGAGATGTAGTTTTATATATTAAAATTTAACTTCTAAGTCCTTGTTCTTTGTTTTATTTAAAAAACATTTTTTCTTAAATTTTTTTCCCAAGGCCAATAGCTACAGAGAAAAAAAACATAAACATCATACATCATTTTAGTCACCACCTTTTAAGGGTGAGTATAAGGAAATTTTGTTATAGGAAAGACGCATCTTATTTTCATACAAGAATTCACCTCCTGAATTTTGTCGCATGAATTTAGAAACACCCTGTAGCACTAGAATAATTTAAAATATTACAAGATATACAAAAAAATGTTATTTTATAAACTATGTAATTTCTATAGCAGATATGACAATAATTCATTTCAAACACGTAAACAAATTATTATTTTTATTATTATAACAAACATATAATTTAAAAACAATAAACAATGGTTGTACAAGAGTGAAAAAGTTAAGTTGCCCAACAACCTACTAACCCACTAAATCAATAAACGGGACATCTCTAGTCAATTCTTCGATCGAATCAGCTCTTTATATTATACGGGGTATCCCCAGTCATACGAAAAGTACAGCTGATTTTATCCATCCCGAATTTATCTTTTTATACAAAATTTCATCCTTATGGAAAGGCCTCAATTGGTATGATTATTTTACAACTGAAATATTTGTCGTAAAATAATATTTTAGACTAATTTTTTTAATTTATTCAATTATTAAAAACGTTTCATAATTCACACCCTGTATCTCTCTTAATATCAACATTTTATTAAGGTTAGTTGATTTGAATCGCAAAATTTAAAGTGAAGATTGTACTGTACGTCTATGTGCCATTACTCAAGGCCCAGCCTATATAATTTGTTCAATAACATAAGAAGTAATAAGCTATATAAATGTAATGAACTATAGTGTTTTAGTTTAACAAAAAAATGTATACCTAAACATGTAATTCATTGTTGTGGACAAAATATAGTATTCGACTCGCATATAATAGCCATCATTATATGCTTGTTGAATAATATACAATTACTTCATCGTTTTGAGTATGGATCTTCATTTAATTAGGTATATTCACACCAAAAGTAGAGTTGTGTTTAAAACTAGTCGTTGTGGTTGAGAAAATCATGTTTGAGGCATAATTTTTTTTCAGATATTTACTATAATTATACCTTTTTACGCCTCATTATATAAAAGGGTATAAATTTTATCAAATTTGTCTGTAAAAATACCAAAAAAACCGCAAGAATTTTATAATTTTGCGTCGATTTCCACATAGATTTTGTCATGCAATGCACAAGTACAACTATACGCTGGAATAAAGTCAATCTGTTTAGTTGTCACCCCAACGGACCAGACGTGCTTGGAAATTCCTCGAGTTTAAGGTCTCTTTGGGGATTCGGAAGACCCTATCCGACGTATATAATTTTTCCCTTTAATTTATTTCTTGGTTAGAAACAACGATATATTTTATAGTTTGTATGATTTCCCTCTAGAAAATTTTTAATATAAATGATGTATTTGTCCCACCGCACACTACAACTTCAATTAAGCAGGGTTATTTATAAGTGCGAGAAGATATCGTACCAATAAATCACCCTGGATACACTGTGCAGCATACAGCCACGGAGTACGGAGTACTATCACAGTACGCGCAGCTTTTGTGCGCAGTGACAGTTTATCGAAAATAGGATCACATTTCGACGTTGCCTAGATTGCTGTTTCTTTTCATGTGGTTAGGAAGCTGTTGCCAGCTCTAATTTTAGAATCACAACTTTCAAGTGTCATTTAAATTCTGTCTGACATAGATCAAAGGAGCCGACGGAGAGAGACCCTTCCGATTGTTACAGCACAGCTGGAGTCGAATCACGATACTTCACGTTTAACTTTTAAATTTCCCGTGCCTCTACCCATCTGGCTATCTCCCACGAGGTTGAAAGTAATCGAAAGTGGTATGAAAATGGAGTTCGAATTTCTTAAACATGACTATCCATTACACGAGATAAAATTTAAGAAAATTAAAAGTGTATTTGAACTGATTTTTTAACGACCTTTCCAAATCTGTTATTATTTATTAAGAGCGCTATTTGGTACAAAAGTTAGCTCGCGTTTTACAGTTTTGTACATGCATGCTGGCTGTAAATAACAGTGTATATTTTTTTAAATTCAGCGTTCAGTATAACAATATTATAGCACGACGAATACCAAACCGATTGTATATAACAAAACCCAGGTGTTTTCTCAAACATATTTTTACACTGAACAAATAAGTGTGACAATGTAACTTCTCAATTTACAAATTCCTGAGTATCTTATCACGTTAGCGTGAGTCATAAAATAATTCTACCTGCTTTGACGGGTGTTTTGTTGACAAAAAGGTGGCAGACATGATATTGTTGAAAAGGTACAACATAAAGATTTATTACAAAAGAAGGAAGGCAGTAACGGGTGGGTTGGACACTAAAAACATTCAATTGAGTGGGTGAATAAAGTAACGCTTAGCAGTGTAGGCTCCTTTGTTTTATATTTGACGTCGGAGCACATCATCAGTTTCAGAATGTCGAGTCTAAATTTCAAGTAGGAATGGAGGAAGTTTGTCGCATGATATTGGTGTTTTTTTATCAAAATAGCTTTATGAACTGCAATTCTTAAATGTGTTTTGTCACTTGTAAATATTAGTCCGGAGAAGTTTGGCCGAAAGTTGCTGTGAAATTGAAAATATTTCTACCGGTGATTTGACTTTTTTAAACAAAAGTATATGTAGTATAGACTAGAGTACTTTTCTAGATTTGTGAGAAGATTCCAATCGAGCTTGCGATGCAGCTTGCAAGCATAGTTTGGAGCACGTGAAATGAAACAGTTTTTCGTTCATAACTTTTTTAGATTTGATTGTACAAAAAAATTGTGGGCATCAAAATTGTAGGGTATTTTATACCCCATAAGATGACGTAGTGCAATATTTAGAAAAAAAGTTTTTCCAACCCTTAATTTTTGAAAAATTGAAAAATATTTTGCAAAATTTTTTTTTACGCAACAAACATAATAAGAATAACAATAACGACATATGAAAATATAGCAGTACGGCACAAGAAAACGCTTAACGTTAATTTCACACTTGCCTTATAGACCCACTCGCCATAAACAAAGCCTAACCTAACTTTTTCTAAAAAATGTAGTTATTTATGCAACAAGTGCAAAAAGTAAGTGTTTTTTTGCAAAAGAGGTGAAAAAACCACTTTTTGCACGAGTTGTATACAATATTTTTTCTACGTTCATGCAAAAACTGAAAAATTAGAATATGATATGTTAGGAACTCAAACTCAAACCGTTTTTTTTTGTATCTTTATGGCCTCCAACTTGTCAGTACTCTATTTTATTTAAATGTTTTAAATTGAAATCGATTCTGCATTTATTTATCAACAATATTTTCCAAAATTCGTTTAAATCCGAAATCAAATAATAAAAGCTATTTACGACTGAAATATATCGTCCATTTGCGTAAGAAGATTATGTTGCAGTGAATGTATAAACGTTTTCGATGGATTATTTATTTGGACACTACTAAATTTACATTTTTTTTTCGATTTTTGTTTTGAAAATTGAGTATTTTAGAATTAAAATAACAGGGAATCGTTGAATATTTCAATATACAAAATAAACAAAATATTTGAAATGTAAAGCCTTGTCCACGCCAAAGAAACACAGAGGAACATTTTGTTGCTGGTTGCCGCAACCTGTTTATAGAAACAGAAACAATAGCAAAAGTTCCGTAAACATTCTGTCTACACCAAAGTAACTCATTCTTGAGAATGTTTTGTTCTGTTGCTGCAACAGGAAACGTTGTGTCTACACCAGTGCGGTGTGACATCCTAGTTTCAAACAATGTGGTGCGACGAAGATTTACAGGCTTACAAAACCAGAAAAATCGAGTCCGTAAATGTTGGACTAAACCAAGTCTTTTAGACAGAAATTCGCATGGTGTCATACGTCTTCTTTTTGATATGTACGATATTTTTTTTCTCCCTGTAGAACTGTGCCACCAAGTTTTTTATTTTTCTTTTAACTTCATCAACACTAACACCATCGCGAATCCCATTACATATCTCCACCCACAAATCCTGTTTTTTGTAACGGTCTTTATACTTTTTATCCCGTGGATTCCACAAACACTCCGCATTTCGGTATAATTCAATTAAACATACTGTATTTACTGTTGTCAATTTAAACGGCAGGAGCTTAAATAAACTTTCGGCAACATTGAGAAACAAGCCCCATATAATGTTCCTAAGTGTTGCTTTCGGTGTGGACGTGGCTTAACAGTCAATAGTATATTTGAATACACCAAGACGGTAAAGGAAAACAGTATTTTAGGACGAACTAATTTGTCCTAAGAGAAACTAGTTCATCGTGAGTGCGTTTGGATAAACTAGTTTCTCCTAAGCCAAACTTGTTTATCCTAACGCACTCAAAGTAATGTTCAAAAACCGATTTTTTTTTCTAGTTTGAATAAGTTGACTTCTTATTGGCAAGCGCCAATGCAACCGTGTGCTCTTCCCTCTCAGTTCGTCAATTGATTGATATCGATTCATCCAGTGGCGTTGGTATTGTCAGGGACTGTTTTTTTAGTTTTACTTTATAAAATAGGTATGGTACGCCATTGGTACGTTTATGACAGATGTTCGCCATGTTTTCTCGCCTCTTACCGTTGCCCCGTAGCTTCAGATAAACTTGCCAAACTATACAGTTCCTCATGATACAACCTGTACATACCAGTTCTAGATCCAAATTTGTAACAATTCTACTCTATCATCTTTTGTTAAAAAGTCGAGTGAACTGAGGAAAATGAAAGCTTTCTAGAACAAATTTACATATAGATAATGCTTGAAAATGCACCTTTATAGTAAAGCGTAAACTCTATTTCTATTCTCTACAAAGTTTCTATGAGTTGAAGTAGATGGAAAATGGCATGCAAATTATTAAATTGTAATATACGTCGATCTATATTCTATAGTGTAGACAAGTCAAACGGAATTAATTCATTATCTCATCGTAATTAGAGGTATGATTGATCGTTAAGAAATGTTTGAAATACCCAAATGCAACTACTCTAATGAAATTGAGGCTGCTTAGAGGTGTATAGAAGAAATACACATTTTATTTCATATCTTTTCGGGTGATCAAAGTAAAAATTTAAAATTTTTTGTAGGTTTTTGTCTCTTCAAATTACCTCAACAGTATTAATTATGTTAAATTCTAATAAGCCAGTGGCGTGGTAAAAGGTAAAACTTTTACTCGTTGCTAGGATGACATTGACATTTCGAAGCGCCATCTATCGAATTCTACTTTCCCCAATAAAACGAAAACAGATAGTGAGGCAAACGCTTCTCGTGCTGCGTTTTTGAGTGCTGTGGTGTATAAGTTTATCTCTTACAGTCAATGTGTTGTGTTGTAATCGCAATACTGCTGTAATACTTTGAAACCTCTTGATCTCTTCCTATTTCTCAATTCTAGTACGCTCTCTGGTGAATGTCTACTCTGGTGTGACTTCTTCGGATTAAAGGAGTGGCTTATTGCGAGTCTTCGATCAACAGATTTACCAAAGTGGTCCATTTTTGTAAAAAAAATGTTTCCCTTTTAAAAATTTTACTTCAATCTTTCTTAATTTCTGTTATATGAGTTCATGTTTCAGTATAATAATTTCAACTATTGTCTCAGCGGCGTCTAGATTAGCGAGTTGTGTAGATATCTTCAATTTCAATATTATATTATCCGACTTATCTAGATTACAATCGGAATTGTGGTTTGGGACATAGACTGGGTATAATGGCATCACTAACACAAGATTAAATTTACCCGGGCTCATAATATTCTAATTACGAAATCTATTATAACCACAAACTAACTAGAAATTTAAACTGCTCGCATTTCAGTAATGACTTCTTAGCGTTTCTGTTCGGATTAAGACTCATTTCAGATGAAATAATAATCGGGTAGGTTCGGTATTATATCGAATAATGGATTGACGTCGTTCAACAGCGAAAGCTTTTGCATATATATAGCATATAGCCTAAGAAGTAGTTGTTTCTTCTTAGTGAATTGGTCTCTGTATGACGATTTAAACATATTAAATCAGTCAGTATGAATCTTTATCAAGTAGAAGCTTTTTTCTGTAACCGGTTTTTCTTTGAGAAAGTAGCATTTCCCGGCCTAGTCCGGAAAGAATCACCATAACAACGGATTAAAGGCTAACAGTTTATATGAAAATAGTTGTCAGAAGTTCTGGCTTTAACAATTTAAATATACCTACCAAACACTCCAAACAAATTGAATACCATCAATATTAGCAATTGCTTGAATTTTGATATAAATATTAATATGAATAAGAATTAGAATATTTTTGTTAATATGTAGTATTTTCTGTTCTGTTCTGTTTCATCCAAATAAGAATTAAAACGTATAATAAGAAATGTGACGTCTCAATAATTTGTTATTCCTTACAGTTGCCGAAAAAATATTGTACGCAACACGCCCTATTTTACGGCATTGTTACATAAATAACAATACCAAGGTACTTATTTTGTCGTTTTTATTCATCTCAAAAGCTTCTAAAAGATTTAATTTGATGGATTTAGGTTCTTTATGCAAAATTTCAAAATTTGAATCGATTAAAAATTTAGAATTTTGTTTTGAAAACTTTTTGCGGTTGAAGCTAGTAGGTCTATTAGTACGATTGAGAAATGTTGCGGATGTTTTTCAAGTCATTTTGCGGCTTATCTAAACATGTCGAGCTGGAAACGATAGAAATAAATCTAAAAATGATTGACCAAGAGTTACCACCCCCGTACAAGTTCGTTATCTAACTATAAGTACGGATGATACAAAAGCATCTTGAATATCTTTGGGCGGCTTCCTTTCTTTGTTCTTTTTGGATTTTCTTGATTCTCTTCATCATTTTATAAGTATTCTGTCCTTTGCACTTTCCTTCTGTCGCTTTCTGGTCAGTTTTTCCTTCTTTTCTTCTTTAACATGTTTTCCGTACAACCTTCTTCTCAATTTTTCTTCCCTATTCGTTTTTTGTTCGCTTTAACTTTTCGATGTCGTTTCTTTTCAGAATTTCTCTTGCGTTAACTTGTCGCTTACAGTCATAGCCTATGTGTTTCTTTTTCTTCCTTCATTCCATCTATTTCCTTGCCTTCATCATATTTATCCGCTGTCCAAGCCTTTACTCAACAATGTAAATCCCATATTAACCAAACATGTCTTTACGAAACTCATCTTAAAGAGAGTCTCAGCTGCAACTCCAAAGGTGGACAACTTCGGAAGAGCAGTAGCAACAGGAACAGAACAGAAGAACAGGACGTAAAGCTAGACGAAAAATTGAAAAATTTCCACCACAAACAATGGAGAAATATTCAATTGTGGCCTTCTAGGCAACAGATAAAGTAAAAAAGAAAGTTTTTTGAAGACATTAGTTCCTGAAGAAAGTAACAGAGACTAGTAGCTTCTTTAATTATATTTCCTGAAGGAATTTTAGGATATCTGCAGGCTTTATGACCCTCTTCTATCTCTTAGATTCCACGTCCTTTTCCTTACACTCATATCCCAGTTAATTCTAATGCTTTTAAATGGCATTTTTTCTAAGTCTGGTAATGGTATTTAGATCCTATTCCTTGGCCCACCCTGTATACAATACGTGAAATATTTTCCAAACTTTCAGGTGAAGTGAAAACGGATAATTAGGCCACACACACAAACAAAATTAACACTAATGTAGAATACAGAAAATACCATCATTATTATTCTGTAAATCCCTCTTCTCGAGTTGGGCATTGACCTAGTGCGTTTTGTTCAACTATAATTACATACTTCCTCCGCTTGTATAGTCGTAAAGTCATCATTATTAAATTTTCTGGCTATCAAGAATACATTATAATAAATTCAATCCTACGTACTACAATGAAATTGTTTAAAGACAATTCCAATCCTCTGCAATTTGGATCGTTTAAAATTGTCATATTGATTGTTTGTTGACGGCTTGCATTTAAAGAAAGAAGTAGAATTTATATTATTAAACGATAAACACTCTGGAAGACCAGATTGGAATTATTTAATTATTTCTGTTATTGTAGGTACATAGCGAGCGTCCAGAAACACTCCTGCCAAACGCAAGCTACAGATAGTATTAGAAATTTATAATCACCTTAAATTGTGTCGTTTTCCTACTTATGGGTGAAGACTATTATTATTGACCGAGCACCAATATTATGTTTTCACCACCGTGGTGTATACTGGGTGTCCCACGACGAGTTAAAACTATCTGTACCTATATAGCAAAATATGCATAATACAATCATGAAAATTTTTACGTTCTGGTTTTCGGATACGATCTTCCGTTTCTATCGGAAGTCGACTGCAACTTTGTTATTTTAAATGGAACACTCTGTATATTAAAACATTTTTAAAATATACGAAACAACCGGGTGGTTTTATTTAAAAAAAATAAAGAAATTTGATGTTTATGAAGTTAAGCTTTGAACACCTTTTATACACACCCTGTATGATATGAAAAATTTTTCAACATAGTTTCAAATATATCTGACCTTGCTAAAAGCAACCGAGCAGAAACCATTTTCATATCTTCATGGGTATTCCCGTAAAAAAATAATTTATAAGGGTCAAATTTTTTACAAAAAAATTTTTAACTCAAAAAGTATGCATTTTTCGAAAAAAGTTTTCAAACAAAGGTATACCAAAATTTTACGTATATTTTAAAAATGTATTAATATACAAGGTATCCCAGTTAAAATAATAAAGTTACAGTCGACTTTCGGTAGAACCGGAAGTCGGCCATCTTTAAAAATAATTTAGTTAAAAAGATCGTATTCGAAAACCCAAACGTAGAAATTTTCATAATTTTACTATAAATATTTTGCCATATACAGATAGTTTTAACTCTTCGTATAGCAAAAAAGATGACTATATGTCGTAAAACGTTGGTGTGTAGTTAATTATAGGTTATCAGCAGTGAAATATTATGTGGAAGTATCTGCAATTGCTACTAACGGCATTACAGTTAACATAAAATTTGTAATTTTAGAACGGGATTCTCTAGGACCAGGGTCGATAATTTTTTAAACAAAAAAAAATAACAGTAGGATAGAACCCATTAGAAAAGGAGGGAAATGTGATAAAATTGAGAAGAAAAATAAATTACAGGCGATCCGAGTTCGGGAAGTGGGAGGAGGTGAGTTTTTAAGGGTAAAATAGTATATTATTCAATGAGCGTGTAATGATGGCTATTACTCATGAGAATGAAACGCGCCTGCGGCTCACGTCGCAATCATTCGAGTGAGTAATAGCCATTACACGAAAGTAGAATACTATATACTTCTTCTATGACTGAGTGTTCACCTATCAATTCAAACGAACGAGATATTTAGAGAATATTTTATTGGATAAACTTAATGCTTTATGTCAAAAAATTCCATTTTGGAAGCTACAATGAAAATTCATTTATTGCTTACAATATTGATGGTGAAATTTGAGCAGTTGAATTCGTTTTCACTTTCTGTATCCATTCTAATAAAAAGTCAGCTCTAAATCACCTTCGGTAGGTAGGTATACTGTCAAAGTAAATTATGACATTTCATGGCGAGTCTGATTCAAACATTACACCGAACATAGTCGTGTGTAATGGCATTCTTTGACGGTGATTGGCCAGATAGTCGTGTGTAATGGATCATTACACACGGGGCGTGACTTGTTTTGTGTAATGCATCCAGTTACTCAACAAAAATGTTACATAAAAAGGGTCCATTTCTCAACAGTCATAGAAAAAATGGTTTATCTCGATTTCCGGCAAAACTACAAGTCCTATGGAAAGACGTTAAATGGAAAGTTGTGAGTAATAAAAAGCTCTACAACATTTGTATTCACAATTTTTACGCATAACCCCAAAATTTATTTAAAAAATTTGATTAACCAAGTTTTTGGTTTTTTATTTCTATCCTTATCAAAAAAATATTTTTTTTACGAATTTTGTGAACACTTACCTTATTATGTCTTAAACCTACTGTAATTTATTTGATCTGAAATATTTCTTTTTTCACCATATTTTGACTAAATATCAAAAAGACACTCTTATTTTCAATAGAAAGTTCTCGCGTGAGAATATCAGCTTTTTTCAAAAAGTCAGTGGGATTTCTGTTCATTGAAATCTCTACTTTCTGATAGCGTGAATTAAAATATGCATAACTATGGTAAATTTTCTCAGAAACTGCAAAAAAATGAAAAATCCCAAATTCGAATATTTTCTAATCACTATGTACAATTTTATCAAAAAAATGTGGTAGCTGCATTTTTTTCAGTTGAAAAGTTTATCCATTAAATTCGAATCACATTCATGACATAGAAAATCTCATCAAATGTAAATATACATGTAAATCGTACTATTGAAATTAAATACTTCATTCTGATTACGTTATTCATTATAATACTATTAAAAACGTTAATCTTGTTCAAGCTTGAATTGTAATCACTTATCCATTCGTTTTTGTTTCTTTGATGACATTTCTTCATCGTTAGATTTGACAAACTTTTCCAACTCTAGTTCATCTTCGAAATCTTCAATACCATCACCTTCTTCGTCTCCAATGTTATTTCCTGCATTGATTCTTCATTCGCAATTTCATCTGAATCATTTATATCCTCGTAGGTTTTTTTGTAGCAATCACATTTTTTCGATGAAATTGTAGATGATTTAAAAAAAATTCGATTTCGAGATTTTTTCATTTTTTTGCATTTTCTGAGAACATTTACTATAGTAATGCATATTTTTTTCACACTATCAGGAAATAGAGATTTCAACGAACAAAAATCCCACCAACTTTTTGAAAAAAGCTGATATTCTGACGCGAGAATTTTCGATTGAAAATTAGGGTGCTTATTTGATATTAAGACAAAATAAGGTAAAAAAAGAAATATTTCAGATCTAATAGATTACAGTGGGTTTGGAACATGACAAGGTGTGAAAAAAATATTTTTTCCTGTGACGGGTAAAAAGTTTGACATTTTATATCTGTTGACAGGTCACAAAATGTCACTTTTTATGAAATTACTTTTTTCCCACGGGAAAAAAATGAGTACTTTTTCCCGGATATAAACACATAATAATTTAATTTTAGAATATTTTATTATACAATAAAGTTACATTTCCTTTATATCAAAAGTACAATTATTAAATGTGCATTGCATTAAAGACACGTTCCTTAAACCATTCGGTGCAACAGACGAATTTTCTTGTGTTGAAATTATATTTTTTTCTGTCATCACAACTCCCGTTGATGTACTTGGTCTCAAATCCGGAGTGTCACAGAAAAAAATTGTGTATTATACACGGGAAAAATACTAGATTTTAGCTTTCGGTTTTTTGTCTCCCTCCGCTGCGCGTCGGAAGACAATACAATCTCAAGCTAAAATCTAGTACTTTTTTCCCTTGTATAATAAATAACTATTTTTGTAAAAGATAAACATAAAAAACCAAAAACGTTATTTAAATTTTTCACTTAAATGTTGAGGTTATGTGTAAAAATTGTGAATACAAAAGTTGCAGAGCTTTTTTTTACTCACAACTTTGCCATTTAACTTTTCCATAGGAGTCGGATCGCCCGTAATTCATTTTACTTTCGATTTCATTATATTCCCCTCCTTTATTAATGGGTTTCATCCTACTATTGGTTTTTTTCAATTTTTACCATTTCTGAAGGTTTCGGCACTGGTCTAATAACTGCTTTATTTTTCCATATATTTCTTTTTTCAAACACGCAATTCTTATCGTTAATTTATCAAGTTATTTTGAAATAAAACTCTGATTTTTCCATATATTCCAATAAAAAAACGTAAATATTTTCCTATTCTTAATATTCGCTGTATATTGAATTTAATATCGAAAATACCGTTGGAAATCGTTGCCCTTGTTATTAGCGCTACACTGTGTTAGTTAACTGTACTTTCAGAGCACTTGTCATGAATAATGAATAATCAAACTGAATATTTTCAAAAGCGATCGATAAAATGCTTTTATTATTTAATACTTGCTTATTATCGATTTTCTTTGTTGTGGATTTCATTGAATTCCTGTCACTTGTAAACATGGGTACATTGTGGATACTCTGGATGTTGTACATTATTCAAATTATTCGAATCCCTTCGGATTAACAAGATCGTATCCGAAAACCCAAGCGTAATAATTTTCCAGATTTTACTATATTTTGTCAGATACAGATAATTTTGAACTCTGAGACACTCTGTATAGTAAGGCGTATACCATACATAATTATTTTTGGTCACTCTTTCTATCATCTCCCGATTTTTTGGTATGAAGTCCTGGGACATCCTCTATGCACATATTCGTGTTTGGGTCTACCAAAACCACCTCTGTATGTAGTATCCTTTTACACAGATGGCTCAAAAGGATTATCATAATGACAGATAGTCAAGCAGCTATTAAAGCACTGAGCTCTTGTGTAATCAGTTCCAAAATGGTGTGGGAATGCCTAGACAAACTCAAGGAACTATGCAGAAGAAGAAAGAAGAATGCAGATATTGTGATATAGAAGAAGAAACCTCTATCCACATACTTTCCAACTGCACAGCACTCCAGAATCCTAGAGCACATTACCTGGGAGATTACTGGATAGAAGAGGAACATTTACCTAAGTTGAAGCCTGCAGATATCCTAAAATTCCTCCAGGAAATAGGACTAAAGGAGCTACTAGTTTCAGAGGCTCTCCTCAGAAACTAAGTAGAAGTAAGGGGGCACAATAGATCCTTCAGATCTCAGTGAATGTTACCCAAAAAAAAATACATACCTACATGTATCCTTTTTATTGGTACTTTCTCGTATAATACACAATTTAACACTCCTTTTTGTTCAGCTTGAAAAGATAAATTATTTTGTATCAGTTGTAACTGTAAAATCTAGACTTCTCCAGTTCAAGTGGCGTGATACTTTGTTCTAAAAAGTTAGCTAGTGATAAAATTTATTTTATAGTTGCTCTGGAAACTTTTGCCACTAAAGTTCTGGCTGTTAGGTTAAAATAAATACACATTGAAGCTGTTAGAATCGGAGAATGAGGGCACTCATCTGCACTCATTTAAGTGTTGAAATAATAATTTTTCCGCACTAGTAAATTTATCAAGTTTTTGGGGAGTTTACTGACATTAGAATATTTGAAATATATATTTGTATGATTGTAGTTTACCAAATGACTGAAAAACTGAGAAATTTATTAGAATCCTGCTATAATTTTCAATAAAAAGAATACAAATGAACGTCAAATAATAATAATTAATTTGTTGGTATGTATCTAATAATAAATGTTTCTTTATGTCTCAACTTTTCATTTCTGTTCCGCACGCTAGTAGAAAAAATTGTGTACCTAACACGTGCGTAAAGTTACGTAAATTATTATTTCCAAACCCCCCAGTTTTTAGTTTAAAAAAAATTTAAAACCGTTCACAAACGTTTAAACTAACCCCCGTATATTACTAAATATAAAATTAACTAATAATGTACGTTTTAAATAAACAAAAAAACTTCTAGGAAACAACAAAACAAATCACACAATAATTCCTACATTACTTTCAATAATTTCTAAAATATAATGGATATTCGTCGTGCCACCTATATTTAAATTTAAAATTGCTTAGCCAGTCTAATTGCGTCAAATTTATAATAATTTTTTGCTGATGGCAATATTTACCTATAATATTATCAAATAAGTAGTTATTTTCTACATGAGTATAACTCAGTACCTGTGCAGGATGTTTTTAAATTACTTTCAACGTGATAGTCTATTGGGTTTTGCTATTTTTATCGGTATCGGTGACCTTGAAAATTTTATTTAACCTTTTTACAAATTAAGAACTATTCTTTTGAACCTTTTGTTGAAAATTGTGAAAAATAGATATACTGCTAGTGAAAATATGTGTGATTGCCAATTAGATTAGATAATTAATTAGGAGCAATTTTGTAGGCTAATGTCAAATTTGGGACCATAGTTAAAAATTAAGTAATCTGCTAACTCTATTTCACTATTCTGCATGCATAATAAGCAATAAAATGTTAACGGAAAACTCTTGAACACCATTAAAATTTAAATCCTTATCTTGACTATGTAAAGAAGTGAGTAGTATCTTTCCTACGGTCACATTGGAAAGTGACATACATATTGCGAACAAGCTTATCGAACCATTTAGTTTACACAAGTACGACAAAGAAAATATGAGAAAAACAGCTCTAAAGAGAGAGAAAGAATAATTGTGCGTGGTCAGCGAGGGTGTATACATATTTCCCGAGGCTTGCCGAATGTTCATTGCCCTCCTATTTTAATCGCTGTTGCCAGAAGCGCAGATTAATGATATTGTCCTAACTAGTGCCGAAAGTGATAATTTATTGCAGATGGCCGAGCTTCGCTAAAGCGTCACTTTACGAACGTGTTAGGTACACTATTTTTCTATTAGCATGCAGAAAAAACCAAAAGTTAACAAAAAGAATAGCTATTTGTGTATCGAGAGCAGAGGCAGTCGATACAGAAAGTTGCCAATCTGTCGAGACTACCAAAGGATTTTCTGCTCGAAGTACACACAAGATATTTTCTACGATCACACTAAAATAAAATTAATTTATACTTATACTGCTGGAATCTTTAACATATTAGAAAATCAACTAAAATATTTATTTATTCTATTCTCTTTTATCTATAAATAAAATTAGTCGTGCGCCATAGTTACTTTCTAGTTAAGAACGCCAATAATGTCAAATTATGACAGGTCGTGGAAAACATCAACTTTGCAGTTGTTTTTCAAGGCACAAAAGACGACTTTCGATAGTGGTCGTAGAAAAAAGCATTTTTAGGACAAAAGAAGTGGGTCTTAATAGATGTAAACATTTTTCTTGGATATTATTGCCCATTCATATTCATTTAGTCCGAAGAAAGCCCGCATGTAAACAAAGATCACGCGCGATCCATTCTAAGTCAGCTGTCAATTGGACGACTCGTTTTGAAATGTTAGCAGTATGGAAACAGAAGTTTTCACAGGTTCATACATGCTGACTAATTAATTTGCAAGATTAATTCATTTTATTCGTTTGAATTATGTCATTTCTTCATTTTTTGTTCAGATAAAAAGTATCAATATTTGTTTATTTGTAATTATTTGTTATTGCATCAATACTAAACACATCACATCGCCCCTGCCCCTATTCGACCTTATCCACTTGCCAAGGTTATTCAATATGCAAGTGATTTTATTTACGTGCGGTTTTTTTGAGAGAAAAGAATTAGCTGATTCTTATGCTGTTTCATTTCTTTATATAGTCCAGTGTATCCTAGAATCCAGAGTAACGTGAAACTATTGTTCTCGCCTAGTTGATTGAGTTTCCTTGAGCATTTCCATACCATTTAAGTACTGATTGCGTAGGAACTCAGTGCTTTAATGGTTGCTTAACTATCTAGCATGATGATAATCCCTTTACATCCTATATATGTGTCTTTTAATCCTTCCTATTGCTTAAGAGTCATCTGTATACCATTGCTTGGCATTATTTTCAAGTCTGGTAATGGTGTTAGGTTAGGATCCCATTCGTTTTTGTTGTTTAATTCTGTATATTATTATGTAACAATTAACCCTGAATCAAAACTCACCCAGTAAATTATATTCTCGGTGAGTTTCCATTACGTTTTAATTTATTGTTTCCAAGTATTAACGTAAAAACCTGCGACAACTAAACATTTTTGACATTTTTAGCACTTTATAATAATATCATTTGAATAACTCACTCTAAGTATAGTTCATATAATAGTCTGGTTGATGTACGTCATCGTTTGTGACGTATATCCGGGTTTTGAGTATTTTGACATATATAGTTAACCTTAAATTTGGTAAATAAAATCACCAGGATCGTATTCAGCCAAATTGTAAAAGGCTATGAAATTATGAATATCAGCTTCTTTTTTTAACTGAAGATACTTTTAAAATGCATATATTTTTCCGTGTATATAGGCATATTTTTGTATTATTTAAATAAAAATAATAATAAAATTAATATTAACTTATTATAAATAATAATTGACCGACGGGAACTGTCGTGGGACGTTAGAAGAGACGTAAGACACATTACCGCTACGAAAGGTACGTCTACATCCTATTTTGAATGGTGTAATTTCTTCCGATTGATAGAATAAGATTTAAAAACAAAATTTTATTTTTCATTTAAAACTTTACAAATAGCAGTAGGTGAATGAATGAATGAAGAATAATAGAGAACGTTATTTTGCGAGGTTGAATAGCGTAAATTTTTCAATTTCGCATGTATTTTTAATACCGATATAGTTCCGAAAATTAAAACGCGCTGATTTAGGCATAGTCCGTAGATGTGAAATTTGTAATAATTTTCTATCGGAAAATTGTGAATTTTCCATTGATGTTGAAATATGTTGGATATGAAAATTTCCAAAATGGTTTCAATGGTTTATTTTCGCTACTGAAAGGTATTCAATGTAAACGAGGGATTTTGCATATCTAAAAAAAGTGAAAACTTGAAAATTTCACGAAGAAAATAGTAGTTCACCAAACTAGTGCGGAAAATGATACTTATCCGCACGCTAGCGTCGTTCGGCCAGCAATCGCTTGCGGATAAGTCACTTTACGCACGTGTTAGGTACACTATTTTTTCTACTAGCATCCGGAAAAAAACCCAAATTCAACATAAAGAAACATTTATTATTAAATACATATCAACTTATTAATTATTATTATTTGACATGAATTTGATAAGGCTATTACCAGGGACATAAAAAAATATTGAAAAAAATGTTTCTTTTTATATATATGAAAAAATTATAGTAGAATTCTAATAAATTTATTGATTTTTCAGTCATTCGGTTAACTACAACCATACAAATACATATTTTTAATATTCAAATGTCATTACCTACCTATACTCCCCAAAAACTCTACAAATTTACTTTCCACACGCTAGTAGAGAGACGAAGTGAAAATTTTACGAAGAAAAATGCATTTTCGAGGGATCTTTTAGAACAAATAGAGGTTTTGAAACCAACCAAAGGGTTAGTTGTAACAAAATCCCGGGGCTTGTTGTAATGTGTTACTACATGCCACCAAATGTTGATTCTTACATAAGTATAATACTTTGTTAGATAGCTATTAAGAAGAGATAATTACGAGCATACCTTGAATAATTTAATTACTTACTGTGATTTAAAAGTGCCATGATGATTATAAGTAGTGTTTAACTAAATAAAACTGTTAATTACTTAATTTTTAAGTGTTGATTACTAAAAAAATGTATTTGAGTTGATTTTTGATAAGAATTACGTAATACTTACTTTAGAAAGATGTCAATTTAAAAAAAAACAAAGAATAAATGATTAGAGGTATTATTGTCGTTATTTTTTTGTCGTTACTACTTGCCCCGGTAGATGTTACAACTTGCCCCAAGCACGAGGTAAGTTGTAACACCGCACTTCTTCTAGAAAATAATTGATTGTAAAATAATGACCAATAGGTATGGTATTATTTTTACTTGATTTGGTAGAGGAAGAGTTACAGTATTCATCCATCTTTATTTAGTAGAAATTTAATAATAGATTTTAAGATATTTTAATGAAAACTGTTACAACAAGCCTCTCGCTCCCCTACTTATTTACAGGACACCCTGTATGCAACACTTAAAAAACAACCTATATACACGGAAACGGATAGTTTACATGATCTAAAAAGAATCAATAGGTAAGTCAAATATCCGGTGAAAATATTTTCAATTTCACGACAAATTTCTGCCCAACTTCTCGGACTAATACTAATTTTAAATTTCTACTTGAAATAGAGGTTTCTTATCTAACTTCACGTTCAAATCTCTTCGTAAGATACTTGGTATTTTTAGATAGAAAAATGTATATATACGTATAATTATTATTTGTTTAAAAATCATTCATTTTTTTCAACTTTGCGGTCTTTTCCAATAAACTTTCAGTAATATTTCTCTTTCTTTTTGAGCTTTTCTATAAAAATAAGCCTATTGTGTTGATTCGTTTCGGTTTAATTTACTCCGGAGGCTAAACGTTACCTATAACAATACTTTCTCTTCGTTAATCAATGATAGTAGTACTTATATATGGGTACCTTCCTAAATTCAGTCGGTAACGGTAAAAATTTAAAAATATATCAATATCTTGGATTTTTTTTTTTATAATTAATTATAAATAAATGAAGTATTGTATTTTTTTTAATAACCTGGTTTTAAAGAAGTATTTTTATTGTAGATTTCTCTGAAAATAATTAAATAATAAGAAATTTAGATACTGCTGAACCTATTTTTGGATATTTTGCGGAAGACTTGAAAAAATTTGTGTTTTGTAAGGGTTGATCTGTAGATTTTAGTAAAATTTGTATTTTGTCGATATGAGGTTAGATGCTTGTGGAACTTTCGAGTTTTTAGGCAATACAGGGTGGTCATTAAGAAATTGTACATAGATGAAGTACAGTGCAATCTTTACTTCAATATACATATCAAAAAATGAGTAGTTTTCAAGTCTGTAACCTAATTTTTCAATAATAAAATGGAAAAAATATATTTTTATATTTTTTTAATAACCTTCAAACTACTAATGGTTAAAATGTGTCAGAAACTGATTTGTGAAGCAGTAATTCATCTTAAACATTGGGAGAAGGCTCTTAAAAATATTTGTCCAAAGTTGTGCTTTTATTATTGAAAATGATGTAACAAACTTCATGAAAACATTAAATAGGTATGTTGAAAACCACAAATTTTTTAATAACTAAAGGTTATGTGTTTTTTACGTAAAAAACATCAAGGAATACAAAATTAATTGAAAATAGCTACAAATGCCAGTGGCGTGGAAAATGGGAGGAGAAAAGTGACATATTTTTCCAAATGTACACCACTGGATCAATAATTGACATATGTTTTTTTATCAAAATATGCCTTTTTACTTTTAAATACAACTTGCCAAATGTCAAATCAATTTATTCATCCATTTTCAAGTTATCCAATGAAAACATTTAATTTTCTAAAATTTCAACACCCCACCCCGTATTTCGAAAAGTAAATGAGCCACCCCTTAATCCTTATATCATTTTGTTCAATTTTACTAGAGGTATCTACATGCAAACGTTGTAAGTGTCATTTGAAAACACTCTGTATATTTCTATTTAGGCCAACTAGTCTTGATAAAATGTTGATAGTAAGAGATATACAGGGTGTTGAACATGAAATTTTAATTTTCGTTTTCCAAAATAACAAACGCTTTTTCACGTACTTATCAAAAATTTGATGTTGGGGGTTTTTGAATAAGAAATTCATCTTTAACACTCTGTATCTCTCTTAGTATAAACATTTTATTGAGGCTTGAGAATTGACTTACATCTTACAAAAAAACAAACATCAAAATTCTCGTGAAAATCTAGGAGTGGTTCGTGAGGTAAACAATTTTGAATATGGTGTGAAATTTTTTTGATTGTCACTGTATATAATATATTTATGGTATAATTTTTTACACGTGTGTTTAATTGACTGTGTTTTTTCCTATAATTGTGTAGGTAATATTATATAATTGCAGTCAAATTTTAATAAACATATGCGAATTCAAAGTTTCGAAATACAATACAACCCATTATAAGATTATGTATTTTGGGAAAATTAGAGATAAGTTTTTAAAATTATTATTAATAAATAAAGATGAGATTCAAGCTTCAAGAGTTGTATATACATATTATTTATTTATTTATTTTTCGAGATATATAGCCAAAACCTCGTGGGACACCCTGTATATCTTTTGTTTCTTAAACGTCTCATCAAGTGTCTTCTGTAATTTATATTCATTAGTTCGTGATAATTTTTTCAGTTCTGTGTCATTTGATTTTTCAATGTCACGTCATTTACTGTGAATATACTTAATTGAAAAAATATTATTCTTTTTACTGCGGGCGTAGAAAAAGTATAGTAAGCACCTAGTGTCGAAACATTACGATGTTTTTGACACTTGATACTTAATATACTGTTTAATTCTTAATTTACGTTTCCACTACAATAGTTATTATTTTAATTTAATTTTTTTTAATATCCAAAATTTTATTAATTTTTGTGAATTTATTCCAGAATAAAATAATTTAAATTTAAATTGAATAAAATTTAGTTCTCTGGTTATTCTTCTTCTCTTCTAAAAATTGTTTTTCTTCATATCATAAAGCCATCTGTCAATTGGTCTTATTTCTTTTTATTTTGATGAAATTATTCAAAAACTGAATTGTGTCTACCATTTCATATTCTCCCTATTGCTAATTCCATATTTTCATTTATTATTTCAATTTATTCCATTCATATTTTTTTGCTACGAAAATTTTTTTCCAAAAATTTCAAAAATAAACAACCTTATTTACCTATCTCCCAACGCCCCTTAATTTTTTTTAGATCACCCTCCTTTTCAAATGTTAAATTTTTTAATTGGTTCATCCATTGTGAAATTTCGTTTCTATAAATATTTTATTATTATTTATGATTTTCATCTTTGACTTTTACCAAAAATAAAAAAAAAATTTTGATTAAATATGTACTTAGTTTATCGAATTTTTTCTCGACAAAACATTACGCAGACGAAAAAAATACAAGAGACCTTTTTTATTGTAAAATACTTCCCCTACACGTTGGTATTTTTTATTTTTCTTTACCTTCCTCCCAGCGAGAAAAATTAAAGAATTTCGAAAAAAAAAGAGAGATATCGATTGACTGGTAAACTTTTTTTCATATTTGCCTACATACTTATCAAAAAATTCAACCATATAGTTGTGACCCCTATAAATCGTCTGGCCTAATTCAAACTTGTAAATATGTATTCAGAAAAGTGATTTTTTTTTCATGATTAACAGAGCGACAAATTGATACAATTTTTTGTATAAAATATCGGGCCAAAAGTGACTGTAGAAATTCCAATAAAACTCTGAATATTCTGAATTTAACGCACCGTTATAAATATATTGTTTTAAAATACTTAATATTAGAAAATATCGCTATGAAAAGTATCAATACTAAAAATTACAATATTTTATCGATACGATATATGTCAGAAACAAATTTCCTGAACAAAATACACAGATTTAATAGTTTATTTCATATTGTAGGTACCCCCATCTCTAGTTCATAATACACTGTAGTGCATTATGGTTCATAATTCACGACAGTTGATATATGGGTACCATATACCTTTTGTTAGGAGGTAAAATATCGGCTTATTATTAGGTGGTCGTGGACAAAATAGTTTTAACACTAAACTATTATAAAGTAAAAACATTTTTTATCACCGAAACAAAAACTGAACGTAAACAATCTTTGAACAATCGTTTGTGGAAGACGAAATTTGAAAACGATTGTTTGCGTTTACAACAAACTTTCCAGGTGGATTTCACCAAGAAACGGTGAAGCTGTCAGTGTTCTACATACGTCTCTACATACCTACCAAACAACCGCAAAATATCGCAACTAAAGACCGTGGGTTATTCACCTTTCTTCATCAGCAAATAGCGACAACTTTTTATCGAAAAGAAAAATGTTAAAATACCTGAATTTGGTAGCAGCCTCGTCTCAGCCAATATCAACGAAATAAAACCACATACCACCACCAACGAGAAGAAGTTAAAAACTTCGGGGTTACCCCCGAGGAACCGCATTTTACACAAATACACAACACATACAAGTATATAAAAAACACTTCTTAATACATCCTTTTTTGGAGAGAAAAAATGTTATTATTCACGACCGTATTTTTTGAAAAGTTTATTTACGAACAAGTATAACAACGTGTCGTATCCGCCACCGTTTTGTAAAGCTTCGCGACGACTGCTGTTTATGTTCGGTGCCTATCTAGATTTGCCGGTGTTGTGTGAAAAAGTGGAATTGCCTGTTGTACGTTACGACTGCGCGTGCTCGGTAACTGCGTGAATACAGGTAATTTGACAAAGAAGAACAATATAAAACGATATTTTCCTTCACCTAATTAGCACATTTCTTTTAAATATTATATGAGATGAGATGAGAAAGAATAGAAGATAATTTTTATTTTAATAAAAGTAGCATGTTTAAAAATGAAACTTAGTTCAATATGATGTAGAATTCTTGACCTGTTTATAACGGAATTTGTTTTAAAATAGTTTTCACCCACTTTCCAATATCAGATTTATTTGAAATTTTTAAATAAGCACCTACAGGGTTTCTCAAACTATTACGAAAACGTAAATAATAAATCTGCAGATTTGAAAATTTTTCTTTAAACATTTTAAGATCATCTTATACGGGGTGTGGCAAAATATTTTCCTAAAGAAAATTCAAAAGCAAGTGGATTCTTATTTCAATTATCGTTTATCTCTCCCTCTTTTTCCATTCTACAGAATCTACATTAATTGTCGCCGCTCTCTCACCGCTTCCCAATGTTCCCTGTCGTTTTACGCCGACTTCTCATCACTTTATTTCAAATCGAGAATATACGTTTTGTTGCTCTACATTTACACTTTTCAAAACCGTTTTCAAATTTAAAATCGGATAATCGACGACGCATCCAGACACTTGTAAATTTATCGTGTGAAAAAATTAAAATTGCAATTGCGATAAAACTAACAGTCGCTTGGCGTCTGCTCTTTGCGCATATAAAGGACATACGAAGAACTTATTTTCTACCAAGTTTCAGCTTTTACAATTGAAAATTGACGAAAATATGAATTTTTTTTTAAATTACTAATTTTCCGGTTTTTCCTGATTTTCTTGGTTCCTAATTATCCGATTGACTTGCTCGACCCCTCATTTTGTTCGTATTTTATTTATCTATAATTTATTTATACACACCATTGAGATTGATTCAGTAAGTTTTACGCTATATGAAAAAATCCAAAACAGTTTTGAATATTTATATTTTTATAACAATAAATGACTGAACATTTGCGTGTCCAAAACATATCGAAATGATACTACGCAATGTCTTTTATATGATGGCTTCATCCGTTTTCTACTAGGATTTTTGTCAAAAATATTTACCTATTGCTTGACCAAATAGGGACCTAATAGGGATATGTTGAACGAGTAGCGTTTTGTGGCACAAAGTTACCACTAGCGCCTACCTTGGCTACTGGTTAGAACTAGCATTCAAGACGCGCGCTTTTTGAATTTAAAAGTTTTCAGCATACGCGTAATTTGTATTAGTAGGAGTAGGAGGAAAAAAACTGCTAGTGAGAAATTACTATTAAAACAACATTTTACATACAATAAAATATCAAAAATAAAACAAAAATAGTCAATAAAAATAAAGTAAGAACAGACAAACAAATAATCCACACTTATACACCAATCTACCTGGAGACATCTTGAAGCACACACCAATATCACACGAACAATGTTCGAAATACCACTTTTTCACATAAATAGAAATTTTGGGAAATTTCCCTTATTGTCTGCCAAAAAAATCGATAAAATGAAAATATTGTTTCCATTATTTCACTTTTTTAACTTACCTATGATGAATTATAATAAATCCTATGATAATAATAGGTGCCAATGTTAAACATAATCAATTTAAATAGAGAAAGGCCAATAAGAATTAAATAAAAATAGATATATACAGGGTGATTCATAAGTAATGGGCCAAATTGTAAATCTACGTTCAGAAGGCCAAAATAATAATATTTTCATTAACAATAATGGGTCTTAGTTTGCTCCTTACTGAGGTACAGGATGTTGAAGCGAAAAAAATAAAATAGATTTTTGTTAATAGATCAGGTACTTTTTTACATAATGACTTGAAAATTGGGTATGAACTAGTTTTTGTAAGGATAAACAAGAATGTGTGAGAGGATTTGAGTTAACTCATAGATGTCGCCACATGTACCATATGAATTAGATGAAATCAGTTACAAATTTTTTATCGCTCATTATTTTACAATCATACCCAATTTTCAAGTCATTATGTAGGAAAGTACCTGATCTATTAACAAAAATCTATTTTATTTTTTTTTCTTTAACATCCTGTACCTCAGTAAGGAGCAGACTAATACCCATTATTGTTAATGAAAATATTATTATTTTGGTCTTCTGAACGTAGATTTACAATTTGGCCCATTACTTATGAATCACCCTGTAGATAAGTGACTACAAGTGACTAACCTCAAATTAAAATAATATTGACATATTGACAATGGACGAGTTCTATACAAGGGAATTGCTGCCAACATAACGAACAAAAAAATACTGAAAAAAGTTAGTCGCATAAGGAAGTGGTTTTTCCAGTCTATGTTTAGTTTTTCTTATATATTTTGAGTCCCTCTACCACCCATGCTGTACCCGAAAAGTTTGGAGTTTTACCCGAGAAGTTTGTAGGTCTATTTAGCTTGGGGAATTTTATACCTTACAGTTGACGAACAACTAATGACAGCTGTCTATACATGTTTATTTGGCTTTGTTTGTGTTCTTTGTGTTTCGTCAACTGTAAGATGAAAAATACCCCAAACTAAAAATACCTCCAAACTTTTTGGGTACAACATGGGTGGTAAAGGCACTCAAAACATATAAGAAAAACTAAATATAGATTGGAAAAAACACTCCCTTATGCGACTAACCTTTTCCAGTATTTTTTGGTCGTTATGTTGGCAGCATATGTTAGAACTCGTCCATATTCGTGTGGTTAGAGGCGGGGTTTGTTAGCTCAGTTAGTCGCTGTGATGCGCCATGCTCAACTGGCTGCGCACAAACTTTGTGCCAGTTCCTTCCATATGTTTTGAAACCTCTCTTTTATTTATTACTCTAAGGGCGAGTTGTACCAAACGCCTAAACTCGGTTTAATGTTAACTGATGATTAGACTGATGTAATTGTTGATAATAAATACATAAATCAGACACAGTCTAAACATCAGTTATCATTAAACCGAGTTTAGGTGTTTGGTACAACTCGCCCTAACTGTTAGTAGCCAATCCTGTCTATGGCTGTATACATACAGTTGGTTCGTTGGATCTTTTCCCATGCGTCATCATTAATATACAAACGCAATACATCAATACATTAAATAACACGTAGGTCGTAGTTGTAAACAAAGTCTTTGGTCTGTCAACGACGTCAACGTACAGATTCGCGTTTAACCTATCGCCGACATTCATCATATGGCTATCTCTGTTTGTTATATTACGCTGTAATGGAACAAACGGTTTCATTTCGGGGGTTAAGATTCTGTGAGTAAGAAAGAGACGTAATACAAAAAGTAGTATTTGAATCATTTCATACATGGGAAAAGATTCAGCGAACAGACTGTATGTTGCTACCAATGAATCACTTCACTATGACTTTAACAGAGAAAATATTAACCATAGAGAGTCACCGGAATTCTTTATGTAGACTGTATTAAAAAGAAGCGAAAAAGCTCGACAACTACACCAATCCATTAATTCATCAGATTCTATGTAGAAGGCAGATCATAAATTATTGACGTACAGGTTAAAATTAAGCTCCCTAATGTAGCCTCAAGTGTTGTCAACTGTATTTTAAAGGAATTAAATTCTAATGATTTTCAACAATTAATTAACTAATAATACACAATAGTATTTTTTTAATATCTCACATAAATTACATCGTAGTCACAATATTGTTCAGCATCTCATTGTTGCGTAATATATCTATTGATTGAAAAAAAAACAAGTGTTCGTCTAACTAAGCGGAATTTTTTTAAATATGGGTTTGTATTATATTGAATTCCACTGTTGATAAATAGAAAAAAAACTGAATATTATACATGTAAAATTATACGAGGGGTAATCTCTATATTGTAGATATAAAGGTATATTTTTCGATAATTGCCTTAACGAAATCAAAAGGAATTGAAGCTTTAAAATAGTGTATTGAGTACATCTACTGATGTCTACTTGACAATCAATATTTACCAACAATACCAGATATCCATGACTACCGACTTGCTATCGCTGTTATAATTAATAGGTGTTCAAATTTATTACCAAATTATTAACGATCTTTGAATAAAACTAAGTTTATTTTGACTTGGTTAGAGAACAATAGTTCAGAGTGGTTTAGAGTATCAGAAAGGAACTTCAAATATTATTATTTCATATATCAAGAGTGTGCTCTGTACTGGGAATGCAAAAAATCATAATATTCGGGTAAATTAGGAAAAAAAAATATGAAAAATTGTGAAATAAACATTTATTTTTACAAATATTTTCAATAAACTTTCATTTATTGAACATTATTTGACGTATCTATCATTTTTTTAAATAAACTTCTCAGCAGTAAACTTTCACGTAATAATCAATTAAGAAATGAAATAATCAACCAGGTTTCTCTTCTCATATCAATCAAAAGTTTTTTAATAATAAAACAGTTCATTTATAGCAAAACCTAAAATGAAAATCAATCTAAATTGCGTTAACGTTAATTGTATTTTTGGGATTCCCCCGGTATTAGAATAACCGCAAGTTCGTGATTCCTTCTGGTCTCTGTATGAATGTACTGTCCTTCACAATATACAATATCCAAACTACGTTGGTTCACGATGGATGCCGCTAAAGCTGGTGCCGGTGCCATGCCGTACCAGCCTGGTACTCTCCTCTTCGGTCACATTCCCCTACCACAAAACGTTAGGTACCTAGTTTATTAGTCTAGTGGAAATACCAATATTTTCTGTGGCAAATTAAGGTACATGCACGATTTTCTAATACCACTAATGAAAAGATACTTTCTGTATAAATTTGTTTTCCTAAAGTAGGCAATTCTCCTTACTTCAACAAAAAATGACATATTATTATATGTATATAATATGTGCGGAAAACTAATTTATCTAGATTCGCTAAGTACCTACTTATTTTGCAGAGGGACGTTTCTACATCAAAACAAAATTGAATCTTGAATAAAGTAATGCGTAAAGTATAACTTTTGCGCGTGCATTTGTACCTATATCGAGGTAGACAAATATTCTGACCACATTATATTGACATATTTTTATCAGAGTACGCTAACATACTCACCTGTATAAAAACTCCAAACTGGACTATTATATCCATCCAACTATTTATTAAACAAAGCTTATTCAGTTTGTGTTCATAGTTTTGTAGGTCATTCAGTTTGAACTTGAACTGTTTATGAATAGAAACTTGTATATGTTTTGTTTGTAATTGTATTTACTCCCTTAAGATCGCTCTCAATTATTCTATTGTTTGAATTTTGGTATTCATCTCCGGCATCCCACATTGTACGACAATGATTGTACCTACCTATGGTGTAAATAACACCCGAGAGGTAGGTACCAAAAGGCACATACTTTTATAGTCGTAATAAAATGGATCATGATGCATTGTTTATTCAAACATTTTTTCCGAGAAGAAATAAATTACATATGGAATACAGTGACTTTCAGACTGTAATGTTAAATCTGTTATGCTGCCCTCTAGCTTCGACAGTCTTTACCATGTCTGCTCTTATTATGCTCTTACACACAATAAGGTAGATTTCTTCGATTTACAACGTCAAAAACGAAATGAAATAAACGTCATTTGTCTAAAACTAGAGGGTTATGTTATGTTTATGCTCGCTTCAAACATTTAAGCAAATACTATTTTCAATTAAATAATTTTCAATGAGTTTATAAATTCCACCTTTATTTTATAAATTTAATAAATACAAAATGATTTTCCTTAAACCAGCTTGGATAAACCATGACCGTAAGTAAACAAAACTATGAAATTTCAAAAAGAATAATAAATTAATATTTTTAGAAAATAAACCCATTTTTTCCGTTGATATTCACCCAAATGGAGGGCGTTTCGCAACTGGCGGTCAAGGAGGATCTGGAGGAAGAATTGTTATTTGGAATATTGGCCCAGTTTTAAATGAAACTGAAGAAATTAATTCCAAAATACCAAAAATGCTTTGTCAAATGGATAACCATCTAGGTAATAAACGCTTGGTCCAATAATATTATCTTTAAATAATAATTATATTTATTTTAGCCTGTGTGAATGTTGTTCGATGGAGTAATGCAGGACATTTATTAGCCTCTGGATCTGATGACAAATTAGTAATGATTTGGAGATTATCAAATGAAGGCAGTTCATCAATTTTTGGAAGTGGACAAATTAATGTAGAAACTTGGAAATGTATCCACACTCTCAACTCACACAATGGAGATGTTCTTGATATTGCATGGGCTCCTCATGATGGCTGGTTAGCTTCAGGAAGTGTAGATAACTCAGTTATTATCTGGAATGCCCAAAAATTTCCAGAAAAAGTGGCTGTTTTGAAAAACCATACTGGAATGGTCAAAGTATTAAGTTTATTGTTACTAGTTATATATTTTTTTATTCCGAATCATTTCAGGGAGTAACATGGGATCCTGTAGATAAATATATCGCCAGCCAATCTGATGACAAATCTCTAAGAATATGGAGAACATCAGATTGGACCCAACAGGAAGTTGTGACTGATCCATTCAATGAATGCTCAGCAACCACTCATGTTTTAAGACTGTCCTGGTCACCAGATGGTCAGTATTTAGTATCAGCACACGCAATGAACGGTGGAGGACCTACAGCTCAAATTATCGAAAGAGAAGGCTGGAAACAGGATAAAGATTTCGTAGGACATAGAAAAGCAGTTACTTGTGTGGTAAGTAGAAGTAAATATTAGAAAAACTTATTTGAATCGAAATAATTTATTTTTCAGAGATTTAACTCAAATATACTGAAAAAACAAGAAAAAGGCAGTGCGAAATCAACACAATATTGTTGTTGTGCTATCGGATCCAGAGATAGATCGATTAGTGTGTGGTTAACGTCTTTAAAACGACCCTTAGTAATTATAAAGGATCTTTTCGATGATAGTGTTTTGGATATGTCTTGGAGTAGTAACGGATTATATCTTATGGCATGTTCATGGGATGGAAGTGTTGCTTGTGTTATTTTCACCCAGGAAGAAATCGGAACACCCTTAACAATGGATGAAAAGGTAAGTTGTTTATTTAAAAAGGTGTATATGATAATAATTGCTTTTTAGAATGATTTGTATGAGAAGATGTACCATAAGTCGTTCCAAAAGAGCTGGAATTTGAGTTTCAGCGGTTCTCAAATAATAGAAAATCCCGAATTATTAGGAGCACTGGAGGAAAAAGAAAAACAAGAACAATCGAGCATATCTATTGAAGTTCAAGATCCTCCTCAGCCAGTTACGCCACAAAAAGATATTCAATTCGAATCCCCCAAACTCAATCAAAACGTTCTAGTACCGCAAAATAAACAGCTGGAAATGAGATTACCTTCGGGAAAAAGAAGAATAACTCCAATGTTGTTAACACCTTCGAAAGATAATACTGAGAGTAGTAACCAGAAGTTAGTAATTTTTCATTATAATACGTTATTTTTATTTTAAATTCAATATTTTTATTTTAGAATCGATACAACTACTAGTAATTCTCAAACATCTTTTAGTAAATCGTCTCCGACGAAAAGTCAGATTATCGTGGAAACTGTAAAACCTCAAGAAATGCAAAAAATACAACAAAGCCACGTACCAAGTTTGTGAGTTTGAAATTTTTATGTTGAATTTCCAACTATTCAGTTAATTTTTTTTTTAGACAACAGAACAAAGCAACAAAAGTAGTCGCACAACCTCCTAATATTCTAATAAATCAATTAATGTGTTGCGAAGTACCAGGAGACGAGCCGATAGTTAAATTTATCAACATTTTAGATCCCTTGAAATTTGCTCCTGGTGTCGCAACTACCAAAGACTGCGGTGTGATAAAATTACAAGTAAGTGAATCGATCAAATATATTTAAGTAGTGAAGGTAAATAATTCCTAATAGAGGAGTTAGGTTAGGTTAGGAACAAATTGAATTAGGCAATCCAAACCACGTGATAGAAATGTCAACAAAATTGACGTTGGTTGGCACACAAAGTGAACCCAATCTGGATGATCCTTGTTCTCCAATAATGCAGGCTCACCTATTAATCATAAAAATGTATTAAGAGACTAACACCACTAAAATTTCCTTTTTCAAAACACAGAAGAAAGTTACTTTTCCATAAAGTTTTAGAAACTTACCAGTTATAAAATGTTTGCTGCAGATTCTCTGATATTTTAGCTTTGATTCGGTTAAATCATCACGCTTTATGGATGCTATCCACAAGGCCCTACGTGTTTTCGATAACTCATTTTTATGTGGCTTATTGGGTAAACTGAGTATGTTGGGAATTCTATAAAACGACACATTGTCACGATCGCCTCGAGATCCACAGTTAACAACAATACAAGTCACAGGCATAATAATAATAATAAAGATCTCTAAAAACACTGGAGAAATAACAAACAACAAAACTAGCTAGAAAATACGAATATAATAGTATATTATTAAACGAGCAATTTATGATAGCCATAATTCATGATGGGTGACGTTTGCGTCACGAGCCGCAGGCGAGAGGCGCAAGTCACCCAAGTGAATTATGGCCATAAATTTCGAGTAGAATACTATACTTTGTCCACAACACTTGATTTCTTTATTAAATAAAAGTCAGTAACGATTTGGTATTATACTAACTTCAAAATGTTCTGACAGCTACAAAAAAATATAATTTGACATATATAGAGATGGGCGATACTGTAGAAAGTATCAATACAACGTACCGTTATAAATATATTGTTTTAAAATACTTAATATTAGAAAATATCGCTATGAAAAGTATCAATACTAAAAATTACAATATTTTATCGATACGATAATATGTCAGAAACAAATTTCCTGAACAAAATATACAGATTTAATAGTTTATTTCATATTGTAGGTACCCCCATCTCTAGTTCATAATACACTGTAGTGTATTATGGTTCATAATTCACGACAGTTGATATATGGGTACCATATTCCTTTTGTTAGGAGGTAAAATATCGGCTTATTATTAGGTGGTCGTGGACAAAACACTCTTTTCACTAAGCTCAAACGGTTGTTTACGTACATGTGTGCCATCCACTGTCATTTGGAATTGAATTTGACAGGTCGTTGGATTGCCTAATAACAAGAGAAATACATTTTCAACTAAATTGATAGGTTAGGATTTTTTGACAGTTTTACAATAGAGGATTTCAGTCTAAGGTCAGTATTGCCAACAAAAAGTGGTTTTTTTCTGACAAGAATGACAGTTAAGATCTACTGTTTAAAGCATAAGAGTTTGAATGTTTTTTATTATTGCGAACATCTTTATTGCTTTATTAAAACAATGAATACACCCCCGAAGCGTATATCTTGAAATTAAAAATGACTTTTTAGCTGAATACTCAACATATCGGTGGCCAATAAACACCTGGCACGTCACCATTTCATTTCTGTTATATTTAACCAATTATGTCAAATGTCAGTTATATTTATTTTTGTTGATATTGGTTTAATTTTTGATTAGATTTTTGTAGCATTTCTAATTGGCTGTATCTCTATTCTTCTAATTACTTTTTTCACTGACATTTGACAGATCTATATGTTTTGATCAGTAGACCTTAACCCTTTGAATATAAAACAGACAGGAAGGAGCATTTCAATAAATAATAAGGGACCAGAATGGTTGTTGCATATGGCGGACCAATGTTTCCGGTTTTACAATGGCGTAGGGTTTGAGGGAACAGAAAATAGTCTATTTTAATATGAATACTATTTCAATTTCATAATTTTCAAATAAATATAACCATCTTCTGTATGTTACTTGTGGTATATTATTCATTCTTTTTTTAATTTAAATATGTACAATATATAATTGCTAAATTTTAAACATTCGCATATTTTTTATTAATCACAAATTAAAATAGGTTGAACGGATGGGAATAAGGTAAATAGTAAACAAAAACATAGAAAGACATTTATTTATTGCCATTTAAATAAAATTAATTTTGTATATCTATTTCTAATATTTTCTTCTTTTATGAAATTTTTACAAATATAATTTATTCTAGTAGTAGGTAAGGTAACAGTTACATTATACATTTGATTAATATGTATCATATAAAATCTAAAATAACAAGTCCTAAATAGTCCTAATGCGATCCTATTCCCTACTCTACGTCAATGGACACGATGTGTTTGTTATTGTTTACACAACTAACCATTTTCTTTAGTCTTTTAAATTTTACACAGTAACTTAGTCGGTATTGTCAATATTAATATTTACTTGAACGATTTAGTTGCATTCAAAACTGCCAAAAACAGAGAAACATCCACGTCAAATACTACACCCGCAAAGAACAACCAAAACAATGAGTCATACTTGGTTGATCAAGATGGCCGCTTCCGTCGCACATTCGATTTCATACAGACAGCGCAATGCTCCTTCCTGTCTGTTTTATATTCAAAGCCTTAACCACAGCCTAATAAACACATAACTGTCATTCTTGTCAGAATAAACCACTTTTTGTTGGCCATACTGACCTTGAACTGAACTTAAAGGTCCAGTGTTACCAAACTACGATTGATCTCGGATTAATTAAGCTCTACTTAATACATAGTTTAGCTGACTTAATATTTCCCGTTTCACCATGCATCAACCCGTCCGAGATGATCGCGATTCATCAAATCACGATTAGATCAGCAAACCATTTTGGCAACGTTGTTGAATGCAGAAAATTCTATTGTTTTGTGAAGATGTTATAGTTCTGTGTCAGTCATTGAGATTTGGTAACGTAAACATAACCCTAAATAATATTTTGTGATTACACCGCTCTGGTTATTTTATTTTTATAATAATAATAAACTATTAAAACAATGACTGACGTGCAAAAACCGAAAAAAAAGAGAGACCCAACCTTCACAGTGTAGAATAAACAGATCCTGGTAGATGTTATCAAAAAGTATTCGTATATAATAGAGAATAAAAAAACTGATAATGAATCTATGAATTCAAAAAATGAATGCTGGGAGAAGTAAGTAACAGAAGAATTTAATTCTGAAGCAGCACGTCCAAGAACAACGATGGTGTTGAAAATTTCTTGAGAGAATTGTTATGCTTCTAATATCAATGTAAATAACACACTCCCGATAGTTTTTGTTTATGACAGTACAGACTGACAGATGTATGTACCTAGAGCCTGAATAAAGATAGTTAAATGTTGTTAGAACCCCGAGTTTCATTTGTGAACATATCAAGAATGTGAATCTATAATATTATATTGAAATCTGAACCAATCGGACTTAACACACAGGTAAATCCACCAAAAATTTGTACTAAACTGCTTTGGAGCATGGTGAAACGTTTCAATATGTTAATCATGATTAGACTCCAATTAAGAGGTGAATTGGGATCAAAACTGTTGGTGAAACTGTGCCTTTTATTGTGGAAAATACAGGATAAGCAAATTAATGGTAGTGACCTTTGAATATGTGGTAGAGTGAGCTAAGTTGATTCAACATCTGATCTGAGCTGGTGCGGGGTTGAGGTGGACAGGGATGATGTGGTAAAGTGGGCTATGAGAGGAAGGAGCCAATTCCAATCATAAGTTGCAATGCAGGGAATCGTTGAATAAATGAATTCATTCATTTAGTTTTCCAAATTGTGTAGTGATATTTTAATTATATTTTACTGGAATAAACTTTTTTGTTTGTTATTTTTAGGTTACTAATAATTGTCATAAAACTCCCAAAGGTTTCCTTTCCAAAATTGAAGTGTTCAAAAACATGACTGAAAAAGAACTGAAATGGGATACATACTTAGGTTGGTATACTTATCCCACTTTTCTTTCAGATAATTAATTTTCCCAATCTTCTCAACAGGTTCTTCAATAAGATGTCTAACAGCTAACAGAAAACTCCTAGTAGTATGTTGTGAAGATTTGACAATAAATTGTTTTGAAATAAAATCAGGCGCCAGGCCCCTTCCGTCTATATTAATAGAAGATTTGGTGTCATCGATAAGTTTATCACAAGAAGGACATTGTTTAGTTTTAACAAAAACCGGCCTTATCCATATGTGGGATCTGGAAACTCACAAAAACATATTTTCCAGGATATCCGTAAGAAGTTTATTAACTGGAAAAGGTACAGTGAACGGTTGTAGTTTAGGACCGTCAAATCAACCTGTGATAACTTTGACTGATGGAAGAGCATATGCTTACAGTGTAGATTTGCAAACTTGGTAAGATAAATCAAAAAAAAAAACTTTCCGAACATGAAATGACTTCTTTTTCAGGGTACAAATATCGAATCCTTTGGATCCAGTATGTGTAACAAGTAGTAGTTTCATAAGAAAAGTACCTATGACACTACCGCTTGCTTCTATGCAGCGCTGTATGGCGTCGCAAAGAAGTATGGATACTTTACCTCCTGGAGTTACCCTAAGTTTCTTAGAATCTCAAATTGCTGCTACAGGTGTACTGGAATCCAGCGATGAGTATAAATATTGGTTGTTTGCTACTGTAAATCACTTGTTAGAAAAAGGTAAGTTGATCGACTGGTTCTAAAAGGTTATTTTAAAATGAAATTTCAGGACCTGAATGTAGACTTCGAGTTATATTGGACAATTTAATGGGTCCTACACATAAAAGTGCTAAGAAGCCAAAAACAGACCAAGTTACAGTAAATCACAATTTGTTAATTGAAATCTTAGGAATTATCAAAACGAAACTACCTTGGCAAAGACTTTATAAGGAATACAGTGAACAAGTTACCGTGTTACAAAATGGTTCATGAGTAATACTTTTGTGATATTAAGTGTAATTTTATTAAATAAGTTGTGAAATAAACTGATATTTATTTTGGATCCCTTATCTACATGTTCAATTCAACAATTTTTACATGATAATAATCAGTTTTTCAAACCTTTTAATTTATTTTTTTCTTCCTGGATGTATTTGTCCATATCGGATAAAGGTCTATAATACAAATGAACTACTTGAGAACCAGCTAACATAGATAAAAGAGCTGATACTGAGAATAGTAAATAATTTCCCCAATTAACTCCAGCAGGCATTTTTATAACAAGGGTACACTAAAATTAAATAGATTGGCTTCCCTCTTGTATTTCGTGTTCTATCAAATTTTTGGCTTGTCTTTTCTTATAAGTTCTGTCTGTAAAATAAAAACCTTCATCAAAAAATAGTTATTTAGAATGTCATGTACAAACTCACAGAAATTTACTTCTCCAAAATGCCAATTTACCATAGAAAATTCGAGAGCTGCACCTAATACAAAGAATATTGGGAGAAATCTATACATGCCAAAATGCTTCCTGCCTGGCCATTTGTTCAGAAAATTTCGAAGAGTTATCGAATACAACTTCATTTAAGAAAACCTTATTTACATAACAATTTTTTTAACTCATACTCATGAGTAATGAGTAACTTTTAAATAAAAATAACCTCAATTTCTGACAGTTATTATTTTGATTTTAGGCAAGTTTTGGTTCTGCTTCACATGTCATTTTGAAGTTCTGCTGCTCACTTCGTTTTAAGCTAGTGCTACACGATGTACACCATGTTATTATATACATACCATAGAGAAATATAAATTTTGTCCATGGTGTTACACCGTACCAGCACGGTGTGACAAACTTCATGTGGTCAATGGTTGATTGAAACTTGAAGGAGTTGAAGGGTGACTGGTGATGTATCGTGTAGTATAGGCTTAATAGATCGCCAGTGTCAAAATTAATAATAAATAATAATATAAAATGTACAATACTATAGTTACTAATTGATCTTAAATTATGGTTTGAAAAAAAATAATTGTCATCAAGCAGTCAAATATTTTTGTTCAAAATAGAAAATCCCGTAACTAGTTATAAGATTTCGTTGTATTTGTAGATTTCACATCAATCAATAATATATTTTTGATTCGAACAATAAGATGAAGTTTACGATTCAAGATAATGTGAAAAAATTCTATCCGACAGCTGAAGAATGTAAAGTAAATAATGAAGTGCATTGCACGGAAGAAAACTGTACAAGTATTTTTATGTCAGAATCTAACCTCAACTTGCATTTATGTAAAACTCATAGAAAATCTCAAAGGCTAGGAGAATCTATGGTAAAACAATATTACTGTCCTGAGCATGGATGTCTATATAATACGGAAAAATCCTACGATGAATTGAAAAAACTTCGTTTACATTATATGATGAAACACCCGACAGAGGAATATATATGTCTGAATTGTAATAAAATATTTCCAATGCAAAAAATTCTCAAGCAGCACATTGAGTATTGTGGTGTTAACTTTAGCTGCCCCCAGTGCACAGCTTACTATGCCACATATGAATCCCTACAAACTCACAGTAGAAGAAAAAAACACAGCATACCTTCAAAAACTTATTATAAAGTTAGAGGCTCTAGTTCAAAGAGTGATACTATGCTACAATCTCTAGGTCGGCCTATTTTGCCAAGAGGTTGTTTTAGTTTAATTGTTGTACCAAACAATGCAGTGACAAAATTAAGCCAAGAAAGCCAAACATACAATTTGCCATCAAAGTTTAAAAGCAAAATGACTCAGGTGTGCAGAGAATTCGACTACCAAAATAATCAACAGACTCAAACGGGTAATAAAAGTCAATATCTGACTGTAGAAACTCAAACAATTGGCGATTATCATAGTTTATCTAGAAAAAATAGTGGATCCTTTGAACATCCTTTAACACAAAAAAGCTCAAAAACCCAAACTGATATAATTGAATCTAAAAATTCCTCGTGCAACACATCATTCAATGAAGATGACTTTCCAGTGACAGGTATTGAAACCAGTAGTTCCAGTACACAAACTGGTGAACATAATTATTCATCTTCTACACATACTCATGATACGATATATACAGATACTTCGGATTTGCTTCAAGATAGTTTAAATGTAAATATGGGTAGCTTTGAGTTTGATAATTGTAATATGGAAACTCAAACGGACTTCATTTTTGATGATGTGATGTTTGGCTGTGATTATATGAGTAACATGTACACGCAGACCTCTGATCAAATACTCAGTGATTTAGGCTTCAGTAATATTCAAACTCAAACTGTTATTGATGATGTGCTGAAGTCTGTTGAAAGCCAAACTGTTGTATCCAGGAGAAAACAAGATGCTGCCGATCGAGATATGAGTCATATGGAAACCCAGACAGATTTGGAATATAGAGAAATGCTGGAAGATATCAACTCCTGACTATAATCTATTTTTATTGTTTTAAAATTATTAACTGTCGAATACTTATCCTTGTGTTAAATTTTGTTGTTGATGTCAATTGGATTGAGTTTCTGCAAATGTATGTTATTTTCAAAAAATTAACATATTATAATGTTTGATTGAATTTCAATGGTTTTATACCCTTTTACCCTTGATTATATACACAATTAGTCTCTATACTCAAGGCTTTTACACAGCCCTGGATATCCTATATTATCCCATGTAGAGTAACGATTTTGTGGAAAAAATCCTAAGAAGGGAACTTTTCTGAAGTTTGCTGTATTAGTAATAAGTAACACTAGATGTCACCACACCCATAGTAGGTCCTCAAGTAGGTTATCTGTGGTTGCAAAGGGCCTATTCAATGATAATAGGCCTTTTCATCAGGTGATTGCGCAAGCGCTGCAGCCATTTTGAAATAGCGGTAATTTAAAAGTTTCGTACTGTTTTTGTTAGCAATGGCTGGGAATGCAATAATATTTCTACCAAATGATAAATAACTTGCAGAATTAATTGATGGTGCATCACTTATTTATAACTCTGTGGAAGCTTATAGCTGTGAGCAATTATAATAGATGGTTAAAATGTCACGGACGTTCACAGCAAGGAAAAAAAAGTGTGCTAGTTGAGAGGTTAGGTGTCAATACTTTTACTCTTAAAATCAGAAAAAATAAATAAAAATCATGATTTCATTTAAATTTGCATATAAAAGCACCTTAATTAATATAAAAATTGACTAATATAGGTACTTAACTAATGAGTTTGAGTTTATTACTGTAAAAATAGAATTTTTGGATTAATAATTATACCTTATTGGTTGATTTATGAACTTGTTGAAATTCTTGATAGCTCAAAGGATCAGGATTTTGTTCACTTGGACCACTTTCTCCAGAAAAATGCAATGAACAAATATAAGTGTCCTTAGTAACATTATCAATAGATTTAAATCCTCTGTAACTTCGGCCACATTTTTTCACCCACGAATCACATTTAGAACATTTTTGTTTTAATATGTATTTTTTTGAATGAGTTAATTACTTTCTTACGATATTCCAGGCAAGGCTTTGTAAAGTTTATAAAATAATAAGTATTTGTTTTATTTTAAAAGGTTTATAACGTGTATCACTTTTGCATACTCCATAACAACACCGTTTTGTTGTACCTTTTCGTACAGATAACATAATTATAGTCTATAGAAAAACTGCTCTATTGAATCCTGACACTTACTACTTTACTTTTTTTACTTTTTTAAATCACAAATACATTTATAATAGTATTTATTAATTTTAAGTTTTAGTACGCGGGCACTTTAACACGCTTGTTTACAAATAACAGTACGAAAAACATGGCTGATACGAACGCATGCGCACTGAAAATTGCATGACCTTGAAAAAGCCTATTTAAAACAATTTGTCAAATGTGACAAGTTTTAAATTTTTAGTGTTTACATATCAATTTCAGTTTCCATTTCTGCTTAGGTAGTTCATTTAAAACCTAATTTTTATATGAACGAAATTAATTATTACCCCAACGAATGCATGAATGAGGTAGTTAGAAATATTAAGCATATTTTAGAAACTAGTTGGAATTACATTGAGCATATTTTTCATGTGAGTAAAATGTCTAAATATTTATTTAATCCATTACCATACTACTACTTAGCATGATATTTATTAGATTTTGATACCTACCTAATGTCGAAACGTGAGGTGGTCTGTGGAAACGTGTCGCTAGATCGCACCACAATCGATCGATCCTCTTTAGGGTCATTATGAAATGAATAAAAACAAGAGATGTCACCACCATAGAGAAATATAATATAATTTTTATTTTGTCTATGGTCACCACTACGATTATCAATATTTTTAACATGACGTAAAGATTTTTATTTACAGAAAAATAATATAATCTGATTAGTAAATGCACTACAAATATTAGATTATTCAGATTAGTTTCTGGAAATCGCAAAAAAAATTGCGCTCTGTGAGATGCTGCTTCACTGACATCTATGAATGCGACGTGTAGTGTGCAGGTGATCTGTGGTGTGAACTTGTCAATTGAATTGTCAAATATATTCTTTGAACTGTCACTGTCAGCTACTCGAAATCGTGTGTGTATTGTTTTCGTGTAACGATGTGATTATTGATCTTTTTTCTTAAATAAACCGGTGGAAATAGAAATGAAAAAGTCATTAACTTCGAATGCAAAATATGAGAAAGTACCATACGATGAAGATTTATTTATTCGCAGGGTGAGTTTTTATTAATCATTTAGATATAAATAACTGATGCCTAGATCTTTGTTTTCGTATTGATTCCATTTCGTTTTCAATCGATCATTACATAAATAATTAATTGCCAATTAATTAAGGGTTAAATCAAATCATTAGTAGGCTGCGAAATAACAGTATCGTCTGGCGACAATTGATATTATATTTGTTTAATATGAAAGGGACATAATGCTCAAAAAAGCAGAAGATTAATGTAGGTAATAAATGTTTTATAAATCTAATAATTGTAATAATATGAATCATATTATCATTATTGTCTTAAATGATTAATACTTTGTGTTATCTAATGTCCTGGCAATGTCAAATACATTTTCTTCCCTTGGAATTAGTATTCAAATTTTTTAATATAAATTTTATACTTTTTTTTAATATAATAATTGTGAATTGCATTACATCCATAGACAGTAGGTATTATATGAAGTTTTATTTAAATACTTCAAGAATCTATCATCTTTTATTTTATATTCCTTATTTTAGTTACATTTTGGACAGTTAGTTGTAGTATTATGAATATTTAATCTTCAATGCTACATGTGCTTTATTAATCTTTTCCTGAATGAGATAATTTTATCTAAATACTATTATTACCTTTTTGTTGTCTACTTAACAATGTCAAGAAGATAAGTATATATATTTTTATCTAATACTTTTTCAAGTTGTGTGAATATGTATTCCTACTGGGTAGGTCATTTTTATTTGTTTATATCTTACACCAATTTGGAAACATATTTATGTTATAAATTGAAACCATTTTGGTTTCAAATTAATCACACATGTTTTAATACCACTTCAGATCTTTATATTGTGTTGTGTTTTTTTATTGGATAACATGTTCTTAACTTCAGAAAAAGTTCATTTATATTCTTGTAAGTAGGTACTTTCTTTATTTTATTTTAACAGTAGGAACGAAGAAAATTGATACTCAATTGGCTGAGAATTCAGTAGGAGTAGTATTTTTAAAAAGAAAGCATTTATTGTAGAATTAGATGTTTTGGTTGATTTTGAAGCTTTACAACTGTAAATATTATTAATTCTTAATAATTAATCACCCAACATATTTAAATATAAATATCTTTTGTCACCATCCATTTTTCCCATAGTTTTTAATATCTATTTGGTTTTTAATACTTCCTAATATAAATATCATTGAAACCTTGTTTGATAAATTATTAATATTTAAAAAATAGTGAATCGAAATAAAAAATCAACTTGGTTTTTGGTTTTTTCATATAACTGTTTATTTGGTCCACTGTATAATGTTATAAAGAGTTTTAAAAACATTTTTGATTCGGGACTTTTGGAATAGTTTACAAGATTAATACATAAAAAATAGTTTTTATCAAAAATATGATATGACGTGGAGAATCTCATTGCGGTTTTTATATGATGTGGAATCTTATTGCGGTTTTTGTAAATGCGTGTGATTATGTTGACATCACATAGAACGCGATATCGTTATCTTTTTTCATGTAGCTGGTTAATTTAACATTATTTACCCACTCGATCAATACAACTGACAATTTAAATTATTTTTATTAATAGTTAACATTCGAGATTACATTTTTAAGATAGTTTAAGTTATTTTATTACACGTAATCTTGAAATTTCCAACTATGTTCTAAAAGTACTGAAATTTTTTTTTTTTTTAAATAAGTGATATTAAACTGTTATTTTTGGAGGCTGTAACTGTAAATGTGAAGCCTGAAAACTCGGGAAAAGTAGTTAATAATACGATTAAATAAGAGAAAATGTAAACAATATGCCACTCATTGTAAATATTGGTTGCAACAGTTCATCTTTTGACTCCGATTCTGATTGGGATTTGTTAGAAGTAGTTCTAATTAGATGAGTTTTTTGACACAATGCGCTTAACATACCTTTTGGAAAAATAAAAGTGGAACATCTTGAAAATGGAGTGTTCTATCGAGTTCAAAAAAGAGTACCTTTTATGTGAGAAATTTTATAAAGAATTGCATACCAAAAGATTTAGATCTAAATATTTCAAAAATTAGGTACAATAAAAGTTTACGAACCCCTCGCAACACGCCACTGGCTTATTACAATTTGACATAATTAATGCTGTTGATGTGTTTTAAAGAGACAATAACCTTTAGAAAATTTTAAATTTGTACTTCTATCCCCGGAGATATGAATTAAAATGTATATTTCTTCTGCGGCTTTTAACAGCCTGTATCTCACAAACTAAGAAGGTTAGAAAAAAGTTGCATTTGGGTATTTTAAATGTTTCTCAACAATTTATCATGTCTCTTATTTACGGGTCACCCTGTATATATACAAATGTTATTTCGAGGTATAACTACAAAAAATATTTCAAGTGTCTGATGAAAAAAGTGGTACGCCAATGGATTACGAATGTTTTATCTTGAATATATAGACTTTGCTATTATTGCAAACCAGAATGGTTGGTTTTAGATCATACCGACCTCCTTTGACTAAGAAGTACAATTCAATGTCAATCAGTATTTTTATACCTATACAGGGTGTAACAAAAAGGCAGGTCATAAATCATACCACATATTCTGGGCCTAAAAATAACTCGATCCAACCCAAGTTACCCTAGTACAAATATGCATGCGAAAAAAGTTACAACCCTTCGAAGTTACCAAATGAAAATTGATTTTTTCAAATATTTCGACAGTTGTTTGACATATTATAATGAAAGTTGACAAGTAGCTTTCGTATGATAAGAGCATCTTAATAAAAAAAATTAAGGAATTATTGCACCCCGTTAAAAATGTATGTGAGTTGAGATCCCCTAAGCCACCCCAAAATTTGTGTGTACGTTACAATTTAATGCTTATTGTGGCACCATTATTCAAACACATTATTTTTGAAACTTTTTTAACCCTTAGTACTTTTTGCAATTATCAGTTTTTATTGAGATTGAGATATTTTTCATTATGCTTCAAAAATTTCGAGTAACAAAAATTGAAGTCAATGAATTTTTAAGTTTTTCGAGAGTCCCAAATTTTTGATTTAATCTTATTTATTTACAAATGTGTAGTTTTTATTAGATGTTCGAAATGTCCCCCATTTTTTTGAATACACAGTCTGCACCGTTTTACTAACGAAAATCGAATATTCTGGGAAAGCAATGGCTTCTGACGATATCTAATTGCAGCCAGGTTGTAACTTTTTCCGCATGCACATTTTTACTAGGGTAACTTGTGTTGGATCGAGTTATATTTAGCCCCAGAATATGTGGTATGATTTATAACCTGCCTTTTTGTTACACCCTGTATACGTGGTTTATTTTGAAACAAACAATTATTTACAGACCCTTGACCGTTATGGTTGTGTTTATGTTTGTTTAAATAATTTTTAATTACCGGAAATAGTACTCGACAAATACCCTTCAATTAAATTTTTGACGGTTTTCACTAATACTAACAATCATCAGTTTTTTTTCTGGGAATCGGTAAATTTTTTATCTATATAATATGTTATTTGAAGACCATGGATTTTTTACTGGATGGGTCATTAGAAAAAGTACATACGGCGAGATCCGAATTGCATCCCAAAAATTCAACTTTTACCTGGCCAAGAAAAGGTCACATCCGAATTGCATCCCACCTCGAAAAAAGGTATTTACTAATTAATAACACCATTTCAGGTAAACTGCGCCGCAACGTTGCCAATTTGTGCTAAAATTCTTGAAATATAGTTTAAAAATCAATGTACCGATTAAAAGTTTAGGTAATTATTTGTATTTTATATATTTGGAAATAAATCAATTTAAATAAAAAGATACACATAAAAAGGATAAAAATGTATTAAACGTAAAATATCTAGTTAACATAAATAAAATAAACTTTTGCACTTAACATTTTTTTATGTAGATTATAGGTTAAGAGGTTCAATCTTTCATAACATACATAAAGGTACAATAATAACTACCCCATAACTAACCCACTTTGAGCAGTTTTAATTGAGTGGCGTACAAAGTACGCCATGCAACCATTGTGTGAAATGAAATGGTGCAACCAATTGAGGGTTAAGTAAACATTTGTTAATGTGTCAATAAACATTTTGAATGTTACAATTGATTAAGTATTATTTAGTATTAAGTAAACGTTTGTTTATGTGTCAATAAACATTTTGAATGTTACAATTGATTAAGTATTATTTAGTATTAAGTAAACATTTGTTTATGTGTCAATAAACATTTTGAATGTTACAATTGATTAAGTATTATTTAGTATTAAGTAAACGTGACAACGCTGTTGGTTATTATCAGAACATACATTAGTTTTGCTGCTAAAATAAAATTGGTTAATGGGATGCAATTCGGATGGTCGTGGGATGCAACTCGGATGGTAAAAATTCTACCTGCTCTTAGCGGGATGCAATCCGGCCGTCGCGGTACATACACCTTAATCACGAAATAAAACTTTAAAATAATAAATAAACAGTTAATGAAATAATAATAAATTTGCCATTAACAAAAGCGATTTTTTTTCATCAACCTATAATATATTTTTTATCATAAACCATAAGCGGACATTGGAATTTAGACAGGGTAAAATAAATCAATTGTATGTCCATTCTACACTGCACTGTCACGACAAATTTATCACTTCTAAATATATTTGAACGGCAATAGTATTAGGGTTATGGTCTTTGCTACCTGCGGTTTACTATACAGGAAGAATCGCTCACAAATCTGTTAATAAGTTAAGAATAATATTCACTTTTCATAAATAATAATTGACGTAAACAACAAAGTACAAACCTGACGAGAACTATCAGTGGGTCAGTGGAAAAAGACGTTTGATACATTGCTGCTACGAAAGGTACGTCTGCATCCTATTTTGAATGTAGTAATTTCTCGCACGTAATCTAAACATGAACTAATCAAATTTTTTTACTCAAAGATTAGGATTGACGTTTGTATTATTCAGAATATTCTAGAATATTCTAACATATCAATAACATCAGCTGGTTTGGTTCTTTGGAGGTCGCTTGAAATTATTTTATAAATACTGGGTGATCAGTTGAATTCGGACACATTTGAATGATGAGCACAAAACTTGGAAACCGAGTTTGACTGGACGGCTTCAGAAATTAAAATTTTTTTCTGGTGTTTTTTGGAAATCATTATTGCATATTTAAAGACAATTTTTATCCTAAATTTCAATTTATACGATATATACTTTTGTACCGTGAATAAAATTTCAAATAAAGTTCAAAATCTGTTCGTTTAATTTTTGTGAGACTGTTCTACACTTCATTGCTGTCTTAGAGGTGTCTAGTTCTAAATATACACCGTAAAACTAAATGTATTTTCGTCTTGATTATTTTTTTTTCAGTATTAAGTTTCAAGTATGTGTTTCAGCCAAAGATAGTTATAGTCCAGGGAAGTAAGAATATATAATGGAACAGATTTCCTCCAGAATTTTTACTTTTTTTAAACGAAAGTATACAGGGTGTTTCATTGGGAAAGGCCCTAACTTTAACTGTAGATGGGGATCACTTTGGTGGTTCCAAAAACCTATATTTAATGTGTCTGCTGCACTTTATAACCGAGATACATTTATAAATGTATCCTATTTCTTTCGAACCTCATAACTTCCGAGTTACCCTGTATATTACTTTGAGATTTTGTACATGTAATAACCATTACCTAGAGACTCCATCAAAAGCATCTCCATAAAGATAATGCAGGTCCGGCTTAACAAAAAATTTCAAAACTCGTCTTTCCTAAAAACAACACCCTGTATATAGATTTTTTGAAAATTGCTTTTTATAATTGGAAAGGGTATAAAAAATCGAATCTACTTATTTTGTTTTTATTTTTCCGCAGACTATTTTACTACCAAAAATTTACCGTCAAAGTTATAATTTATGCACGGTTTTGGGATGGTATCGGAGAGGTTTTTTTATTTTTTAGCTTGAAATGAAATCCACTTAATGCATCTAGAGAAGCATCCTAGAAATTAAATTGAGTTTGTATGTTTACGAGTACCGACCACTAAAAAATGTGATTACAGGGCCGTACTTGGAACATACTCACTCAGTATGTCTCGAATATTTCGAACACCCTGTATAAGAATATGTATCTGGAAACTATGCACTTCTACATTTAGAATAACAAGAGTAAAATACGAGAAATGAATTTATACTTCAAAAAAGGGAGAGATTTTTATTAATTTTATTAATTGACATGAACAGAAAACAAGAAATTCTAACAAAATTGTCCAAACGAGTACTTTTAACGTTTTTTGAAGTATAAATTCATTTCTCGTATTTTACTCTTGTTATTCTAAATGTAGAAGTGCATAGTTTCCAGATACATATCCTTATACAGGGTGTTCGAGATATTCGAAAGTTGGTTGTATGTGGTTTGTGGTATTACCTACATGAAATAAAATATAGAATTGTGTTTGGTAAGTAGACAAAAATAATATTAATACCTCTCAAAGTTAAGCTCCGTAACTTAACTTGAAGGGGATATATAGATAGCTACACAATAAGTCTTGCGACGACTATATATATTATTTTTGTAAATTTTATGCAAGATCTACTGATAAATCAGTAGATATCTCATCACTAAATTGATGTGTCGTTCTACTGGCAGGGTCCACTAAATATTCGCTCGCGACCTCTAGCTAGGAGAATCCTGCCAGACACCATTTTGCCCATGCCCATCTACCTGACTAGCATTCATTGTAAACGTGATGTTGACAATTTAAAAAATAATTTTTTCAGTGTCTTATGATAAACAAAAGCAAACAATTTAATTTATTTGTGATTGGAAGAAAAATTGTCATGTAATTTTTATTTTGAAATGTAAATAGAAGTGCAATTGTTGAATAAATAAACGTACATTATTGTTTTATAAACTAAAATTGTTTATCAAAAATTAAAAAATTTTTTTTTCAATATCGTCTACCTGAGATGTAGGCCTGTCTGTAGGGGTCAATTTAGACCAAAAGTACAAAAAATAAGGCTGATTTTTTTCTACTAAATATTTTACTCTTCAAGGTTGTGATAAAGACCATTAATATCCTCTATTATCAATAATATTTTCAGAATTTGTATTTGTTTATGGTACAACTCACCAAATTTTTGAAAATTTCATTTCATCCCTTACCATACTGCGCAATGGTGGAACACCAGAACTTTGCGACAGTCAGTATGAATCTACAAATTATTTTCCTAGCTAGTGGGAAAAGTGTTAGGAACAACATTTTATCTACGAGCGTGCGAAAAATATTTATAACTATAGACACAAAATAATTAGATTCCAAAATAACAATGTATTTATTTATTTATTATTAATAAACGGGATCACCCCCTTGTAGAAAACATTTCTAAATAAAGATGAGTATAAAACTATACAATTCAGTTTGTAGTTACAAATTTAAAAAAAGCATCAAAAATACACCATTACTATTGTGGACGTGATGCAGTTCCTCGCATCTACCTGCGTTAATCCCTTTTCGAACGGAGGGTAGGATTAAGACAGGTCTGCAGTTCCTCACACTATTGTTTGTAGGGTAGCACAATAATGCACCTGTTTATAATAATTTGTCTTCAGTTTCAATTTCCTAACCTAACCTAACCTAACGAAAATCATTGATTTAATGTTGTGTTTCTGTTTTTTATTTTACTTATATTTGTTCATATTTAATATTTACTAGCGGTATTTCTTCTGCTGCGGTGTGTTTCTGTTTGTTTATTTCATATGTATTTGTTCTGTTTGTTTCTTTTTTATTTTGTATTTTATTGTTATTATTTGACAAAAATATAATTTCATATTGGAACATTTACTAGCAATATGTAAATATTACCTAATCAAAATCCCTCGCACTGTCATTGTGGACCTTGCTACCTGATACCTAATCCCTTACCCTTCGTATGCTGCGAGGAACTGAACACAAATTTTGTACCTACCTGTTAATGTGCGAGGAACTAGACGACTCCGACTATTGTATATACTACTACTACTACTATATTAATTACCTTTTGGTTATTGATTGAACCTGATATTAAAACTCCATATCAAAAGTGATCTAATAGTTCAACATTGTACATATATAGATTTTTATAACCTCAAAACAACCTTGATTATAATTATTTGACCTTTTAAATAATACATTCATTTCATTATTATTTATTTTCAATTTATAAAAACATATATTATCCATATTTTCGCATTTAAAATGTATAAATGTATGTAACGGTTTTAAATATCTTGTCAATATACACTTGAAAACATGACGCACCCGTCAAGATAAAGAAACAGTGGCGTGTATAATTTTTATTAAAGGAGCCGTTCATACGCCGGCACCACTTTAGCCTCCTGGCTTATTGTGGATCCTCATAGCATTCTGACTACAGCCTATTCAGCCAATTCGTTCCATGTATTAGCTCATATACAGATTGCGAAAATCCTTATGGAACCTCGCCTCGGATTGTACAAGTACGACAAGAATTTATGAAAGAGAGAGAATTAATAGGGGTGTATACTTATTTCCCGAGGCTGGCAGTTTAAATGTGTATTCTCTCTGCAAAAGACAATGTTGCCGGATGAAAGTTTTGTTTTACCTATTGATCATGACTTCGAAAAAAAAGTCAACGAAAACGAGAGAAAAATATCATTTGTATAAATTTATATGCGCTTCTGGTAACAGCGATTAAAATGGGGGGGCAATCAACATTCGGCCCTGAGCATCGGCACACTGTTCATTCGCTCTACTAAGTGGAGGTGCGTTCTCTTCCTCAAGCTCCTTTCGATCTTTGATGACAATTTCGAAGTTCTTGCGGAAGGTATATCTGGTGGTCGTGTGGTCTCTTGGCTTTTTAAAGATGTGTCCTTTCCCAAGTGTCATGTCATGGTCTGATGCTTTTTCCAGTCGGGCTAGAGGTTATAAATAAGTTTGTTCGCAGAGCAGTCACAGACAGTTGGAAACTGGGCGACACATGCGCAGTTTCTTTTTGTGAACAGTTTTTCAACAGTATGTAACTGCTCTACGAACAGACTTAATAATATATTCTGTTGACTCAAAGAGGCTCAGCCGCAAAGTCTCCCCTAGTTGCGCCTATGATTAAAGCCTATTTTTTCCTATTCTATTTATTCTGTTTCAAATTGAAACTGTACACCACTGGTCTTCTATTCAACTAATTAATATTTAGACAGGTATTTTTTTATTGCCTTGGGTGTAACAGTAAAGGTCATTACTACCATTGAGAAAAATTACATCAAGTCTTTATTGAAATGAAACAATTTTAAAATTAATTTATTGGTATTAGCAAGATAGATAAATTTGAATGAAGGTTGAAAATAGTGATAAAAACAAATAAAAAATAAAATAAAAGGTGATTGATGACTGATGAGTATGATTAAGCTTGGTATGTTCGTTATCTTGAGTGTATTTTTCACAATTTTTCGTTGATTGAGTATCTGGTCTTGACATTTAATCATAAAACTTTATAAATCCCTAATTGTACAAGTAAACAGATCCGTAGTCGGTAAAATTTAAATAGTAAAATTATTTTATTATTTTTTACCATATTTAATATATTTTCCTTTTTTTTCTTTTCTTCGTTAATGTTCGAGATTGTTAATTGCCCTTTTAATACTCGTTTAGTTACAAAGCTTTTCCGTCGACAGTATCAGTTGTATTCGTTTTTCTCAATATTTAAAAACTAAAAATTTTTATTTGTTTGATAAGTAAGTACTGTCAAAAATAAATGATGACATTGAAATGTCACAGAGCAGGTCGCCGGCTCAAATGTCACTGTTTTCATTTCTCTTAAATTCTTCTTTGGTTGTCTCAATAATAAGTATTAAAATTTTGTAAAATAATACAATAAAACGATAGATAAGTCAAAAACTAGAAGTATTCTATACTGGTAATCATTTTTAAAGGTGTTATTGTATGTTTGGTTGCCTACCACAGGTAAATGTCAATATAAAGAAGATGTACGTGTAGAAAAATCGTTGATTAATGTAAATCATGCATTAATAGTGGTCATTAATGTATGATTTTGTCTAATTTTGAGAACGTTAATAGATGTGAATGCATAGTCGACAAAAAAACAATTAATTCTCAAAACTTTGCCGTTTTTTTTTCCTTAAAATGTCCAATAGGACGTGAACTTATTGGTGATCAGTTGGGGTTATACAGATTGCGAAAATTACATCGGAACCCTCGCCTCTGATTACACAAGTACGACAAGGAATATATGAATCACTTTGCTTCACCTTAGAGGTGTATACTTATTTCCTGAGGCTGGCAGAATGTTCATTGTAAAAGATAATGTTGCCGGATGAAAGTGTTTTATTTTACCTATTGTGCGTGACTTCGACAAAAAAAACAGTCAACGAAAACGAGAGAAAAATATCATTTGTACATATTAATCTGCGCTTCTGGCAATACCTAGCGGTTAAAATAGGGGGGCAATGAGCATTCGGCCAGTCTCGGGAATTAAGTATACACCTCTAAGCTGAAACAAAGTACATGCCTTAATGACCGCGCATAATTATTCTTTCTCTCTCTTTCAGCTGTCACACAGTCTCTGTCGCACTTGTATAACCCGGCATACTTCCATAAGGATTTTCTTCGCAATCTGTATGTACCACTTTTTAATATAGGATTTTTATTTGCCCGTAATATGTTTTGGTCATATGTTAAAAGTATAAGTTAAAAGTTCTTATGGGTCTCAATTTGTTAGTAACTTATGCCAACTCAATATCCCTCATTTTTTTGTCACAATTTTCCATAAATTAAGATAGTCTACTTTTACAATCTATCCGGTAAAATTCCTATTTTGAGTGGCTTTATCTCCCACAGCATCAATGGTAAAAAAAACAAAAACAATTTGTTTGGATTGTTAATCTCAACGTGCTTCAATTAATCCTATATACAATGTGATCCCCTAAGTTGGAATCATATGGAAAACTTTTTCATTATCAATTTTAGGAAAAAAAAAGATATTCATAAACATTTTTCAGTCGTATACGAGGTTTGTCAAAAAATATGAGTTCTACTAAAGAGTAAAGTATTTTCAAATTTGCCAATATCGAAAAATGTGATGAAAAAAAGGTAATCACAATTAAAAACTACGTTTAAATAATGTAGAAAAAATTTGTTTTGTTTTTTGTTTCTAATATCGATAATATGATGTTGGTTTTCACATTTTTTCACAGATATTTTTCAAAATCATATAGCTCAGTGCTACACTTTTATTGCAGGCGAACAGTCCTATAAAGTGACAATCAATTTGATAGCTGTCAAATAATTTTGATTTTCAAAAGTAACTATATTTAAAATTAATTTAACTAATAATTATTGATTAAATAATTTTTTTCTACATTCATGCAAAAAACAACACTTTTGTGCACCACATTTAATGGAAAAAGTGGTACTTTATTGCACTCATCTGTCATTCTTGTGTCAGTTTTGTGATGATTAATGACAAACATAAACATTTAAATTAAATAAAAATCCATAGCAAGTACCTGATCCTGCTTTAATACAACAATAATATATGTATATCTTACTACTTAGTCTCAACGAGTTACAATTATTTCAAAAATCTTTAATTATTTAAAATTTAAATGATCAACGCGAAAACCAGCTATGATTGAGTACTGACAAGGTGGAGGCCATAAAGATACAAAAAAGAAGAACGGGTTGAGTTTTATTAGGTTAGATTAGGTTTTTGACATATTTATATTGTAATTTTCCAGTTTTTGCATGAATTTAGAAAAAATATTGTATGCAACTCTTGCAAAACGTGTTTTTTGCACTTGTTGCATAAATAACTATTATTAATCGGAGTAGAAAAAATATTGTATGCAACTTTCATGTAATGGCCATTAATACACTCGCATATTATATACCTACAATATGCTCGTGTCTTAATGGCTATTATTACATGTTCGTTGCTTTTAAATACTATTATTTCATTCATCAGGAACAAAAATATCGTTAGTAGGCGCTGATATCAACAAATTTCTTATCAGCTATAATAAAGCAAGAACATTGACAATTTGCAATAATTTTGCATTATTATTTTGGAAGTTATTATTTTTATCATTTTTTGGCTTACGTGGCACAGTTATTGCCCCTTAAGTGATTATTTTCGAATTAATTATCTTGCAAGTGACTATATTATTATTTTACTTAAAAATTTTAATTAGCCATACTTCCATATTACAATTTATTATACGAGGTATTCGAAAAATTAAATCCAATTATTTTTCAAAATCGCAACCGGTTTAACACCCTGTATATTAAAATAGGAGTAGAAAAATAATAAAACCATTTACCCTTTTCGCTGTACCTACATTTAGTTTAATTTGACTCATTTCCAATAAGTATAAAAAACAAAAATTGATATAAAATCGTTGAGAATTTACTACGTTCAAAATAGGATGCGGACGTACCTTTTGTAGCGCAATCGTGTCTACGTCTTTTTCTCAAGGTTTCACAATTTTTGTATAATTTAGTTCTAAGATCTTCTGGTGGGATGATATCTACCTTTTACTGATGAGGCCGAAACCGGTCAACAAGAAATATTGTCCTTCTCAATGGACGAGTTCTGTACAAGGAAATTGCTGCCAACATAACGAACAAATAAATACAGAAAAAGGTTAGTCGCCTGAGAGTAATTTACATCTTACAGTTGACGTAAAACTAATGTCAGCTGTCAACACATATTTGTTTGGCTTTGTTTGTGTTCCTGCTACTTAATATTGGATACTAATTTTTATTCTATCTTTGTTTGTGATTTGTGTGACTCTGATTCGCTTTTATTATTGCAAATACCATCGAAAAGAAACAAATATGTGTTGACAGCTGTCATTCGTTTTTCTTCAACTGTAAGATGTAAAATACCCCAAACTAAATAGACCTGCAAACTTTTAGGGTACAACATGGTGGTAAAGGGACTCAAAACATAAAAACCAAAAATATATCGAAAAAACCACTTCCTTATGCGACTAATTTTTTTCAGTATTTTTTTTTTCGTTATGTTGGCAGCAGTTCCCTTGTATAGAGCTCGTCCATTACGAACCAGAATAGTCGGTTATATCTAGTAGATATACCAACCCCGTTGAACTTAGAATCTTGATTCAACGTCCTTCGCGGCATATAGCCAGGGAAGTAGTTGTAGCTTCTTGGTGAGCGGGAATTTTAAAATTCTAACTAGAAATTACCCGCCTGCGTAATAACGTCTGACTCGAATTAGGAACAACCTTAGAAAAATCGTAATTAATATTAGATTAATTTTTCTAGGGCGGAAATTATTGATCGAGAAATTAATTCTATTGCGGTCGACCTTATTGACGATTTTTATTTATTCGTTTGCAAAATAATAGGAATCAGTCAACCTTAGATAAATATTTCCCCTCTACATTCGGTTCGTTAAATAATAGTATGAATTAATTCAGTTGGTATGCTGGTTACGCGAAATTACCTCTTCTTTTCTTCGTTATTTTTATTTTATTTAGGATGTAATGATGAGTATTTTTTTTAAAAAGAGTTTGTCGAGTTCGGAAAAAACGGAAGAAGAAAATGTCGATAAAGAGGTGAAAGAAGAAAAGGTAAGACCATACATTGGACCAACTTTCCTTTAGCTGAAACCAGTTATGTAAGAAATATTCGTTTATTTACCATTAGGAATATTTTTTAAACAGAAAGACTCGATTTTTTTTTGCGGAAATGCATAATTTTCATTTTTCCGATTTTAGAATAGCTGAAACCAGTTACAAGAAAATACGTTTCTGTTTTACATGTTAGACAATTTTCTAAACACAAACTCGCAAAAAACTTCTTGCGGAAATATACCATTTTCATTTATTGATAAAATATATTGTAGATTTAGATTGATTCGAACTTTAATCGGCGACTCTGTAAAAAGGCATGTACAAAAACGTTCAAGTATTGTCGGGAGATGGTTACCAGTGCTTTTACTTCAAAGCAGGCATCTCTTCCGAAAATTGGAGGGCCTGGAATCATAGTGCAGGTTTGTGTCTTGAGATTTCAAACGATATTAAGCTGATAGGAATAGATATTATTCATTGATATGTGTTAAAGGTCGGGAAGAGGATTAAACTTATATTAATATCTTTGGGTTTATACAGGGTGTCCCAGCCGAGAGTGACCCATTTTAAATGCTTATAACTTTTATACCAGTTGTGTTAGCCACCTGCGGTTTACGACATTCCTTTTTTCTTGGCCTAAAGTTTTTTCTAGTTGGTACCAAATTTTGTCTACAATTATACAGTGAGAGTAAAAAAATTGCCTTTTTTCGACATTAAAATTTTCAACTATTTTTAATGCCCTGTATATTGCAACGCCATAATTAGGAGTCGTGTCCAAGGTATCCATATACCAATAAACATCGGACTTGTACCTTGAAGTTTTAGCAGCAAAAAATTAAAAAAGTAGTCTGGATATTTTAGCAAACGTATTTTTTATTAGCATATTTGGAACTATACATTAATAAAGAAATAAATATTAATCTAAAAAAACTGCTGTATATGTTGACCGTTCTGTTCTACGCATTTATGAAGTCGGACCATTAAATGGTTGAATGAATTGTGTAACATATCTTGGGGAATCGCTCCAATTACTGCACGAATATTCCTCTTAAGATCATCCAAATTATGTGGAAGGGGGTTATAACACCTATCCTTGACATAACCCCAGAGAAAAAGTCTGGAACTGTCAAGTCAGGAGAGTACGGTGCCCATTCTATAGGGCCAGTTTACTATGGATACCTAGTTACGTTTTTTTTATACGTTTGCTAAAATATCCAGACTACTATTTTAATTTTTTGCTGCTAAAACCTCAAGGTACAAGTCCGATGTTTATTGGTATATGGATACCTTGGACACGACTCCTAATTATGGCGTTGCAATATACAGGGTGTTCCATTAAAAATAGTTGAAAATTTTAATGTCGAAAAAGGCAATTTTTTTACTCCCACTGTATAATTGTAGACAAAATTTGGTACCAACTAGAAAAAACTTTAGGCCAAGAGAAAAGGAATGGCGTAAACCGCAGGTGGCTAACACAACTGGTATAAAAGTTATAAGCATTTAAAATGGGTCATTCTCGGCTGGGACACCCTGTATTATAATAACACATCGACAAATTGAACAAGAGAAATTTTTATTTTTATATTGACGAATCGAAATTTGGGAAAAGGAAGTTTTCATTTATCTGCAAGGCACAAATAACACCTGGTCACATATTTCCGCAGAAGTTCTTTTGCGTAGTTATGTTTAGGAAAGTGTTTGAAATATAAAGCATAAAAAAGTTTTCATGTAACTGGTTTCAGTTATTTTAAAGTCGGGAAAATGATGCATTTTCGCAAAAATTTTTTGTGATTTTGTGTTTGTGCTATATACCGGGTGTCCCAAATTATCGTATACATACAATATCTCGCTTATTTGACAAGATAATTTAAAATTTAAAAAACCGTTTTGAATGGTATTAAAGTCCCTTCATAATGGATTATGAAAAAACTTGATTGTATTTGACAGGCTTGTGCACCCACCTATCACTTTTTATTTTAAAATGGTACCCACTTTAATTGTCATTGAAAATTGCGTGTTATTCTTTTAGGAATACAACGACATGGACACCCGGTACTACAAATTTTTATTTGAAACTGGTTTCATATAGGTAACTAGTTTCAGTTATTTTCGAATCGGAAAATGATGCATTTCCGCGGAAAAAAAATGTTTGTGATTTTGTGTTTGGGGAGGCATCTTCAAAATGAAAAACCAAAAATTTTTCCTTAAACTGGTTTCAGCTAAAAAAAAGTTCACCCCATACATTTCCTACCGATTTTTGTTTTAATAAATATACAAGTACTTTGTGCTTGTTTAGAGCCATAATAATAATTATTTGTTGATTTTTAAATGTTGATAATGCATTCCGAGTGATAACGAGTACGGCGAAAACAGCACAATTAACCGGGCTAGTACTCGTGTAAATATCAATTAGACAATTTGAATTTTTGAAGTTTTAATTTTTCGTATACACGGGATGAGTTTTCTTCAAAAATTATATTGTACAAAGGAAAAAGTAAGTCTGTTTTTGAATAGATATCACAGGTCAATGGGCTCAAGTTTCGTTTAGCCGAAATCAGTTACATAGAATATTGGCTTTATAGGATGATTCTATATAAGAAAGCTAGCACTACATAATTTGATTTTTGCCGAGGAAATTCTTCGTTTCTGAGAAAACTCGAATTTTTCATTTTTCTATTTATAACTGAAATTCGAAACTTTACGGTATTTTTAATATTTTTTTCATTATAGAAATATGCAAAAACATTTAATATAACGACCCGATTTAATTTTTATTCGAAAATGTATTTTTATCACAATAATTTTCATTGATTTTTCCGGGTTTAGAAAAGCCGAATTGTGATAGGAAGATAAAAACTACATATTTTTGTTTGATTAATAATTTGCTATAACTTTTCTATATAACTTTTTCCGCGGAAATTTATCATAAGGGTGGTATGGATTAACGTTTTTTTTTTTGCTTTGTTGACAATTTTTTTTAAATTTTCGTATTTTTTATTGACCATAGCGATATTAAGTTGATAAGAATGGATATTATTCATTGATCTGTGTCAAAGGTTGAGAAGAGGATCACTGCATAGTGGTGAAAGAACGCATTTCCGCGCATTTTCATTTTCATATCGGTGCTTAAAAATAAGTCTACAATATAAAATAACATTAATTTTTCGTTACTTCTAAACCCCATTCAAAAAATGGCAACAGCGCATTTCCGCGGCAAATTTTTTTCAGTAATATACTCCCTGAGGTAACTAAATCTTTTCTAACAGATTTCGGCTAAACAAAACTTGACCCTAGATATCACATAATATTAATTATTCTATTGCTTTATAAGTTTTGAAAGATATTTTTCAAAGACATTTTGAACGGTCAATGTTTGAAAAATACTTTTCAAAAACTTATAAAGCAATAGAACTGTGATATCTATTGCTACATTTTTTGTAATAATACTTTGGGTGAACTTTTTTAGCTAAAACAAGTTTAATGAAAATTTTTTGTTTTTTCATTATGAAGATGCCTCCCCAAACACAAAATCACAAACAATTTTTGCGGAAATGCATCATTTTCCCGACTTTAGAATAACTGAAACCAGTTATATGAAAAATTTTTATGCTTTATATTTCAAACACTTTCTTAAACATAACTACGCAAAAGAACTTCTTCGGAAATATGTGACCAGGTGTTATTTGTACAGATGGTTGTGCCTTGCAGATAAATGAAAACTTCCTTTTCCCAAATTTCGATTCGTCAATTTAAAAATAAAAATTTCTCTTATTCCATTTGTTGATGTGTTATTAAGATATAAACCTAAAAATATTAAGTTAAGTTTAATCCTCTTCCCGACCTTTAACATAGATCAATGAATAATATCGCTTGAAATCTCAAGACACAAACCTGCACTATGATTCCTGGCCCTCCAATTTTCGAAAGAGATGCCTGCTTTGAAGTAAAAGCACTGGTAACCATCTTCCGACAATACTTGAACGTTTTTGTACATGCCTTTTTACAGAGTCGCCGATTAAAGTTCGAATCAATCTAAATCTACAATATATTTTATCAATAAATGAAAATGGTAGATTTCCGCAAGAAGTTTTTTGCGTGTTTGTGTTTAGAAAATTGTTTAACATGTAAAACAGAAACGTATTTTCTGGTTTCAGTTATTCTAAAGTCGGAAAAATGAAAATTATGCATTTCCGCAAAAAAACATCGAGTCTTTCTGTTTTAAAAATATTCCTAATGGTAAATAAACGAATATTTCTTACATAACTGGTTTCAGCTAAACTAAATTTGGTCCCTTAACCTGTTTATTTTTTATTTTTTGGATTCCTCGTAAAATTCTATACATAATTCATGTTTCCCTTATGGTGCGAACTTGAGCGGACACAGTGTATATCTGTAATCTTCCGTAAATAATAATTATTGCTTATGTAAAATATTCGCATTGTTCAACAAACCTATAAATATTTTTCATTCATTAATAGACAAGTAATAATATTGTTTGATTGTATAATAATCGTCCATGATTCACACATAAATATATCAGCGTTTGTTTCAATGAATATAAACAATTAAAAAGATACGTGTAATTCCAAAACGGAGACCAATGCATAGATTGTTTTTTTCCCAACAATTTGGATAAAAAAAATTTAATTCATAATATCGGGATTAACGTAGCGTAAAATGATTATACTTCCTGTTTTTTTAACCATTACAAGAATTAATACGTATTATTGATAATAATAATAATAATCTCTATTATGGTCGAAACATGTCGAATATAAATCCAACGCTTATTGGAGGAAGACACATCTGGAAACTATCACTACTATGTATGTATGTATTTTTTGGGGTAACATTCACTGAGATCTGAAAGATCTATTGTGCCCCGATTACTTCTACACATTTTCTGAAAAGAGTCTCTGAAACTAGTAGCTCCTTTAGTCCTATTTCCTGGAGGAATTTTAGGACATCTGCAGGCTTCAACTTAGGCAAATGTTCCTTTTTCTATCCAGTAATCTCTTAGGTACTGTGCTCCAGGATTCTGGAGTGCTGTACAGTTGGACAGTATGTGGATGGAGGTTTCTTCTTCCATGCCACAATATTTGCATTCTTCATCCTCCACTGTTTTGAGCTTTTTCAGGTGCCCATTAAAGCGACAGTGTCCCGTTAGGATCCCTGTTGAAACTCTTAGCGCAGTTTTACTTTGACTTATGCTTTCATTTGATCTCAACAGGTTGTAGTCGCCCAGAAGAATCTTTGATTGTCTAAGCCCTACTAGTTCTTTCCAATGTTCAGATCTTCTTTTTCTTTCGGCTTCACCTATTTCTACCAATATTACATTGGGGCTGATTCCGCAAAAGGGTTCAGACCCCCAAAAAGGAATTTTAGTCTCCCTCTTTGCTCGTTCATCTGCTATTTCTTTTCCTTCTATTCCAGTGTGTCCTGGAATCCATAGTATATTGTTCTTGCCTAGTTCATTGAGTTTGTCTAGGCATTCCCACACCATTTTGGAACTGATTACACAAGAACTCGGTGCTTTAATGGCTGCTTGACTATCTGTAATTATGATAATCCTTTGTCCTCTGTATCCTTTATCAATATTGAACTGGGCGCACTTTCTTATGGCGTGGATTTCCGCTTGAAAGATACTTGGGGTTTTTCCCAACCTGCCTTACAGTCTTGTGGACCAAAATAACATCTTGTCGGAAGAACAGAAAAGGTGCAGAGATTACCAAGGCTACAAAGAACAACTTATCATTGATTCAGTATTACTAAAGCAGGCGCAAATGGGATAGGGCAACATCTACACGGCTTTCGTAGATTACAGGAAAGTATTTGATTGTGTTCCACATTCCTGGCTTGTGAAAGTTTTGTAAATCTACAAAGCTCCGGCGAACGAACCTTCATCTACAAATGAATGGTCCATACCTAGAAACTGATGAAATTTCTATCCGTATAGAGGAATGGGATCCAAATACCATTACCAGACTTGGAAAGAATGCCATTCAATGGTACACAGACGGCTCAAAAGCAATAGGAGGAACTGGGATAGGAGTGCTCGGAACAGGAACCAAACACTCCCAAAGTGTGGGAAAAACCCCAAGTATCTTTCAAGCGAAAATCCACGCCATAAGAAAGTGCGCCCTGTTCAATATTGATGAAGGATACAGAGGACAAAAGATTATCATAATGACAGATAATCAAGCAGCCATTAAGGCACTGAATTCTTGTGTAATCAGTAAAATCCGTTCCAAAATGGTGCGGGAATGTCTAGACAAACTGAATGAACTAGGCGAGAACAATATAGTTACCTTACTATGGATTCCAGGACAGACTGGAATAGAAGGAAATGAAATAGCAGATGAACTAGCAAAGAGGGGGACTAAAATACTTTACTGGGGACCTGAACCCTTTTGCGGAATCAGCCCCAATGTAATATTGGAAGAAATAGGTGAAGCCGAAAGAAAGAGAAGATCTGAACATTGGAAAGAACTAGTAGGGCTTAGACAATCAAAGATTCTTCTGGGCGACTGCAACCTGTTGAGATCAAATGAATACATAAGTCAAAGTAAAACTGCGCTAAGAGTTTTAACAGGGATCCTAATGGGACATTGTCAAAGACATTAACAAACGATGACGCACACCAAAAAGGCTGTTGTATGAACCATATACGTACATATCCGTATGGGGATCTGGGTAACTGTCTTAGTCCACTTTGATTTTGTTTGGCAAATAACCCACTCTCTAATCTACACAACCATACGAAATCTGGTTATAAACTCAAAGCCAACAGAAAAACTAGCAAAATTATGAATTTGTTCCATAATTTAGCCTCGCTCTGTAGAATAAAATAGAGGCGCACTATTCCCAACTACATTTTCGTCTGAACCCTTTTTTATACAGGGTAATAGGGAACTTGCCCATTTTTTTTTCATTTTACTAAAATGTGTGTTTATATATGAAAACACATTATACCAAATATTAGCCCTTAAATCGCAATACTTATTTCACAATAAATAATTAAAGTTGGAATCGCCACCGGGTATATTCAAACGAAGCAAAATGCGCGGCAGCGGCTGTGACGTCACACCGCACCTCGCGCATCGGTAACCGCAGAAACGATTGAAACGATTTGATATTACTAACCTCAAAATGTTCTGACAGCTACATAAAAATATAATTTGACATATATAGAGATGGGTGATACTGTGTAAAGTATCAACACAACGTACCGTTATAAATATATTGGGACGAAAAGTGCGGTCTGACGTCACAACCAATGGCAGCGCGTTTTAAGAGCAGTTCAAATTATTCAAACTTTAACCCTTTGTTTCTCAGGTAATTCAATCGCTATTGGAATTTTTCTTTTTCTACGGAGTTCCTTATGATAATATCTTACGATTTTAATTGTTTTTAAATGATTTTATTTTTTTGGCAAGTTCCCTATTGTGTATAGAAGTACAAAGTACATTAATTACTTCAAAATATTGCGATTTAAATCAACTAATCTTAATAAATGTTGATATTAATGTAAAAGGCAAAAAAGTTATGCGTACATTTATACCGCATACGTGGTCTATGTGGCGCCCTCTACAAAATACATCGAAATAGGTACAAAATTAGGATTTCTCATATCCAAAAAACCTCAACCTCAAATTTTTCCGCATATACGTCAAAAAGCGAAGTTATAACGAAAAACGAAAATTGAAATTTCATCTTTAACACCCTGTATCTCTCTTAGTACCAGCATTTTATCAAGGCTAGTTGGTTTAAAGTGCAATATTTTGAAGTAATGATTGTACTTTTACTTCTATGTACAATTACTTAAGGACAACCCTGTAAAAAAAAACTTCAAACAATTCGAAACATTCGAATTCACAGTTATTAGGTATTGTTAGTCATTGACATTCTAGGTCATGTCAACAGATAAAAAATAAAATATTCTACATTATTATAACGGTAAGATATGCCAACATAAAGATAAAAATTAAATAATTCACAAAACTCGTATTTTTCACAAAAAGATAACCTAACCTAACTTTAATACCATTATAATAGATTTTTTTCAATTATTAGCAGGTCGGTAATTTTTGGGAACAAATCACGTTACACGTAGTTTCTTTTATCAAATTTGATGTTTGTTATTATGATTCTATCCCCTCTTAAAACTTCTATTCTAAAAATTGCCTAAAACCCGCCGTTTAGATTTTGACGTCACCAGTATAAGATGAAGTTAGTCACAGTCACCCAAAGTCAACAAAAAAAAAAGTAAAAAACTTAGGTTAGAGTTATAGTATATAGTTTCATCCTGATTAGTTCCAGTTTAATCTTTATACATTAAAAAGAAAACAAAAACTGTGAGTATGTCTTTGTTGAATCGTATGACCCGCACGATAAGACTGCATTTGACTATAACTTATTTTTAAATATAAGAATAGCTATAATAGTCTTTATGTTATTTAACATATAGACAATTGTCTTTTTTTTAATATCAACTTTTGTTTTAGACGGACAAAGACAGTGCAGGACTATGGTTGACAGCTAGCGAAGCGAGCAGTTTAAGTTACGAAGAAGTTTCAGAGAGATTACGCGTAGATATTAGAAATGGTCTTAATTGGCAAGAAACAAATGAAAGAAGAAACATAGCAGGGTAAGGGCCACCACTGTCCATATATCGTTGAGTCAGCATAGCGTACGAGACGTTTGTCTCTTGCAGACGACGATTACTTACTTACAAGAAAGCGCTGCAAAATAGTTATTTATGTAGGTACCAAGGATATAAAAATATGTTTATGCCCTTGGTACAGACTAACTTTTATGTCATGCCAGTTCGTTATTGCAATCCAATCTCAATACAAATCAGTATTTAAAAATAAAAAAAAAATCCGTTTTGAATTAATAACATTGCCATTTTATGATAGTAAGTAGACACTATCTTTGCTAGGTGAATGTTGAAAAACGTAAATGTCATAAAATCACAATAATTTTTATATGTCAAAGTTAGAAGTCAAAATGAACGAAAATTTTGGAATTCCTGACGAAATTATCGAAAAAGTAAAGAAAGCAACTGAAAATCTCTTGTCAAAAAATTCTAAATAAGCTTACGACATGGAATACGAAAAATTGGAAATTGGATGCAAGAAAAGTACGTTGAAGATGTTGATAAAAAATTATTTCTCTTTATGCCCGCGCGGGCCATAAAGTATAAGATTAGAAAGCTAGTAACTAAGCAATAAAATCACAATATTGAACTAGTATGACATAAAAACAATCATAAATCTAATTCATGTGATCGTGTCAATATTATAAGATGACTTCATTGTTTTATTTTTAATTATAGGTATCAGGTAATGATAATTATTATGTAACTGTTATCTAAAATTGCATCGAAACAAACAAAACATTGCATTATATAACTTCATTGAGATTTTAAATTAAGATTGTGGCCTTATCGGTGGGGACAGATATGAAGTACTTTTTACCACATTGATTTATAACCATACTTTTTATTCCATTGGGATTTCATTGTTAACTTTGTTTACCTGGTCTTAGAGTATTTGAATCGTAGTTTAGACACTTATTAATGTTCATTTAGATATAATTGCTGTAAGAATTAGTTATAACAGTTTAGATCCATTGCTAGAACAAATCCATTTATAGTGATCCGAAAGTGGATGATGGAGAGGTCCTCAATTCAAACCTTATAATACTATATAAAAAAACTGAATTTAGACCAGTGCCGAAACCTTCAAAAATGGTAAAAAGGGAAAAAAAATAATAGTAGGATGAAACCCATTAGAAAAAGAGTGGAATATAATAAAATAGAATATAAAAATTAATTACGGGCGGTCCGAGTTCGGGAAGTGTGAGGGGGTGAGTTTTTAAGGGTGAAAAATGGTTTATCTCGATTTCCGGCAAAACTACAACTCCTATTGAAAAATTTTAAATGGCAAAGTTGTGAGTAATAAAAAGCTCTACAACTTTTGTATTCACAATTTTTGCAAATTACCTCAAAATTTATGTGAAAAATCCAAATAACCAAGTTTTTGGTTTTTTATTTTTATCTTTTACAAAAATAATATTTTTTTTACGAAATTTCGTGAACACTTACCTTATTATGTTCCAAATACACTGTAATTTATTTGATTTTTTTTAAGATGAAAATAAAAAACCAAAAATTTGGTTATTTGAATTTTTCACATAAATTTTGGGGTTATGTGTGAAAATTGTAAATAAAAAAGTTGTAGAGCTTTTTATTACTCACAACTTTGCCATTTAAATTTTTTTACTAAGACTCGTAGTTTTGCCGGAAATTGAGATAAACCATTTTTTACCCTTTTTTACCCCCCTCCCACTTCCCGAGCTAGGATCGCTTGCAATTTATTTTTATTTTCAATTTTATTACATTTCCCTCCTTTTCTACCTACTGTTATTTTTTTTTGCTTCAAAAATTATCGACCCTTTTATAATTGAACTTTACAGTGGCAAAAGTGTTAATAACGAATAACAAGTGAAACATAACAATATATAATAAAAACCAATGGTACACAAACGTTCCGAAATTGGGGTTACAAAACAATGTGACAGATAACTAGTTTACATTAGAGCCGCCAGAGTGGCATATTGCCAATAGTTTTTTAAATAAAATCTAAATAAAAAAAAAATCACAAAAACTGCTACCTTCGACTGTCAGAGTGTCAACTGAACTGTTGTTAAATGTAAACATAAGTTAGATTATCAAAAAATGAACAAAAGTATAATGCACGTTTCACACTGTTCGGCAACCGCAAAGGTATCGTTGACCAAGTTTATTCTTTTTACAGATACAATGAATTTTCAGTAAAAAACGGTGACCCACCATGGAAAAAGTACTTGGAACAGTTCAAAAACCCTCTAATTTTACTACTATTAGCTTCTGCGGTAGTATCGGCAGGTATGAGTCAATTCGACGACGCTATCAGTATTACAGTAGCCATAGTTATAGTTGTTACCGTTGCCTTCGTGCAAGAATTCCGTTCAGAAAAATCTCTACAGGAATTGACGAAACTCGTACCGCCTTCATGTCATTGGTAAGCATCAACTAACAGTACGTTTATATTGGAAAGTATTTACTTACAGGCTATAGTCCATTTAATAACCAGGAGGAGTAATTTCAAAAGCCTTACACCACTAAAAGTTACTAGATTACTTACTATAGGGTGTGTTCCGAAAAAGTAGTCAACAGTCGTGTTCCAAATCTATTAAATATGCCTTGATTGATAAAGAAATCAGCCACCCATAACCATAAGTCGATTTCTTGTCTGTTCAGTAGATTATTTAGATGTTTATTGTAGATATAAGATGCTCACTGAAGTTTTTAAAGGAACAGTTTCAACTAAACTGAGTAAAAATAATAAAATAACAAGAGTGGATGCGATGACATTATATTTATCTGTCAGAACTATCAAAAATGGAAATTATCAGCTGATTTCAAAACTAGACGGTGTTGTGTGAAACTGGGCAGAATCTGACCAATCAGAGGTCAGATACCCCTCCTGGTTTTTAAATAAAGTATAGCGTATTGCAGGAAAACGGTTTGACGTTTTAAAATATTCCCATGCCTCAGTTTATGAAGGTATTCTTTTCTATCCTCAATTATCCCAAATATTGTATCTTACGATTGTATATTGCTTTGCATTCCACTATTGTTTGATTAGTTCTGTACCAACAGATGCTTTGAGTCTTCAGCACCTCATCCTTTATGCATTTTGTGCTCTTGGTTGAGAAGTCCACTATCCTTTCTAAATCTTTTCGCTTCTTGTAGAGTAGAAATTTTCCATTGAATGCTTTAGTCCAAAAGGAGTCTGTAACTTCAATAAGACATTGCTTCACATTCAAAGGTGATGCTGTTTCTTCCTCTAGGACAGATAGGTTCCTTTAGAGTATACTGACCGATGAGTAATGTACATTCTTCTTGAGGTTTCCATTCAGGTGACATTATCCTGTTAGTTTCTCTAGTTTGGACCCACTTAGCTCTACTAGATCTTTCCAATGGTCAGATATACTTTTATTTCAGGTGTTGCCTGTACAAAAGGATATTTCAATTCCTCCCCTTGCTAGCTGATCTGCTATTTCATTTCTTTCTACTCCGGGGTGTTCTGGAACTCAAAGTAAAGTGAGGATGTTGTCTTCCTCTAGTTGATTGAGTTTTCCTAGACTTAAACTGCTGCTTGATTAAACGACATAATGAAAATCATTTGCCTTGGAAAGTTTTGGATAATTTTTGACCAAACCGCTGCTAAAGTTAACCTTTCCAATCTCCAAGTAAATACAGGGTGATTCATTGGTGCGATAAAGTCCAATATATTGTGAATGGTTGGAGATATTTGAATGAAATTTTGACCGATTGTAGCCAGCTTAGATTTGCCTGATAAAAGGTTGTTTTCAGTTTAAGGGAAGGTACTCCAGATACGTTCTTGGCGAGGGAGCTGGTACCTGGAGATGTAGTACTATTAAACGTCGGAGATCGAGTACCGGCCGATATTCGTCTTTTCGAAGCGCACGATCTAACTTTAGACGAAAGTTCTTTTACGGGCGAAACGGAACCGGCTAAAAAGAACACCGATCCGGTGATTAGACCGAACGGTGCTCATTCGTCCAACACTAACGTCGCTTTTATGGGCACTTTAGTGCGAAATGGAACCGGAAAGGTAATTAAAAATCACTATACCACCATCTCAAAATATTTACTATAATAATAAAGGATGGTTGGTTATTTTTCAAGGGCATCGTGGTATGTACGGGAACAAATAGCGAATTCGGATCGGTGTTTAAAATGATGTTGGAAGAAGAAGCTCCGAAGACGCCTTTACAAAAATCGATGGACAAACTCGGCGCTCAGTTATCGATTTACTCTTTCGCCATCATTGGGTTTATCATGCTGGTTGGATGGATCCAGGGTAAACTAATCATGGAAATGTTCCAGATAGGAGTTAGCTTAGCCGTCGCCGCCATCCCAGAAGGTATTGTATTTTTGTTGATATTATTTATTATAAAAAAGCCAACATTGCTATATTAAGTCGAACGTATTACTGTAACTCAAAAGAAAACAATAACATATTATGTACATCTGCACTGCTTCGCGGCTATTCGAAATATATGTATCGATACTATCGATTTTCAACAACCGAATAGAGGAGATCAGTCTAAGGTCAGTGTGGCCAACAAAAAGTGGTTTTTTTCTAACAAGAATGACAGTTAAGGTCTACCATTCGAAACATAAGATTTTTTATCATTGGGAACATCTATATTGTTTTATTAAAATAATTAATACATCCCCTAAGTGTATATCTTGCAATTTAAAATGACTTTTTAGCTGAATACTTACTTAGCATATCGGTGGCCAAGAATTCTAGGAATTCTTGGCATGTCACCATTTCATTTCTGTTATCTGTCACTAGTTATGTCAGATGTCAGTGGGAAATAGTAATTAGAAGATTACAGATACAACTAACTAGAAATGTTACAAAAATCCAATGGAAAATGGACATACACAATTAAACAAATATCAACAATAATAAATATAACTGACATTTGACATAGCTAGTGACTGAATAACAGAAATGAAATGGTGACTTAAAAGAAGTTCCTAGGAGGACTGGCCTCGATATGTTGAGTATTCAGCTAAAAAGTCATTTTAAATTTCAAGATATACGCTTCAAAGGTGTATTCATTATTTTAATAAAGCAATATAAATGTTCGCAATGATAAAAAACATAAAAAAATCTTATGTATTGAATGGTAGACCTTAACTGTCATTCTTGTCAGAAAAAAAAACACTTTTTGTTGGCCACACTGACCACTGACCTTATATTGAGCTACTATTGCAAAACATGGCTCACGCCAGCTGTTTGGGATGGAATAAGGCGTACACCAACAGCGGTGTTGCCAGACTCAACAAAAAACTGAAATAAACATAAAAGAAGCATTTCCTGGCGAAAACCAAATTCGATACAGCTGTTGTCAGATGGGGATATTATTTTGGCTGGACTTGAATGAAATTTGAACAGGATACAAATTCATTTTGTCCATGCGGATTGAAAAATAATCGTCTTTAATATTTTTATAGGTTTACCCATCGTCGTCACGGTAACATTGGCCTTAGGTGTGATGAGGATGGCGAAAAGAAAAGCTATCGTCAAAAAGCTACCGACAGTGGAAACTTTGGGATGCGTAAATGTCATTTGTTCCGACAAAACCGGTACGATAACAAGAAACGAAATGACAGCTACCGTACTAGTGACATCTGACGGATATATAGCTGAAATAACCGGTGCCGGTTACAACGACCACGGTCAAATTTTGTTACATACAAAATACGATTTTCCCGACAAGGCTAGAGACAGCATTAAGCTTTTATTAGAGGTAGGTTTCGTTTGTTCTTGTGTCTCTTAAAGAGGTTGATGCAGTTGGAATTTTTTCCTAGGTAGGAGCTGTTTGTAATAACGCCGTTATAAAGGACGAAACGTTGTTGGGTACTCCTACGGAAGGGGCGCTGTTAGCAGCTGCCATGAAACAGGGTATTGACAATATTGGCAATCGTTATATCAGACTCAAAGAATATCCGTTTAGTTCGGAACAAAAAATGATGGCAGTTCAGTGTATTAGCAAATATGATAATAACAAAGAAGAAGTGTTCTTCGTGAAAGGAGCAATTGAAAAATTGTTGCCGAAATGCACCACGTACAATTGGAATGGTAACGTATAATTTTTTCAATTATTACTAATTTGCTTACAGTTTTTATATATTCTCGCTAATTTTTTACTAAATTTTTTCTTTTCCTGCAACTTCAATGTCACGCTGTCACTAACGTTACTCCTTTTACTGATGTTAACTTTCTTTATTTCTACTACTTTTTATACTTCTCACATGTTCCACACAGTTCTCTAATTTTCGATGACATTTCTCGACTTTTCGATGAAATTTCCCTACATGTCGATGACATTTCGATTACCTTTCTCTATTTTCAATGACATTTCTTTATTTTCGATGACATTTCTTGACTTTTCGATAACATTTATCGACTTTTCGATGCTATTTCTATACATTTCGATGCTATTTCTCGACATTTCGATGACATTTCTCGACTCTTCGATGATGTTTCTCGACTTTTCCACATTTCTTTACATTTCGATGACATTTCTCGACTTTTCGATGACATTTCTCGACTTTTCGATGACATTTCTCGACTTTTCGATGACATTTCTCGACTTTTCGATGACAGTTCTCGACTTTTCGAGGACATTTCTATGACATTTCTCGACTTTTCTAGGACATTTCCCTACATTTCTATGACATTTCTCGACTTTTCGATGAAAATTCGATGACATTTCTCGTTCTTGAGTTTTCGATGACATTTCGCTACATTTAAGATGACTAACCAATTTTCGATGACATTTCTCGTTCTCGAATTTTCGATGACATTTTTCGACTATTCGATGACATTTCTTGACTCTTCGATGATGTTTCTCGACTTTTCCATGACATTTCTTTACATTTCGATGACATTTCCATACATGTTAATGACATTTTGATTAACTTTCTATATTTTCAATGACATTTCTCTACATTTTGATGACCTTCCTCTATTTTCAATGACATATCTCGACTCTTCGAGGACATTTCTCTACATTTTGATTACATTTATCGACTTTTAGATGAAAATTCGATGACCTTTCTCTATTTTCGATGACATTTCTCATTATCGAGTTTTCGATGAAATTTCGCCAACATTTTTCGACTTTTCGATAACATTTCTCGACTTTTCTATGACATTTCTCGACTTCTCGATGACATTTCTTGACTTCTCGATGACATTTCTCGACTTCTCAATTACATTTCACTCCTTTGCGATGACAGCTCTAGATGATTTCATTCTTTTTCTTCATGGACCTCTACATATTCTCACTACAGATCCGAGATAACAATATATAAACTGTTTAGTTATAAATCAACACATACAAAGTATGTAACTTTCGAAGACTCTTCACACAGGCGTACTAAATTATTAAAACTTCCTTTTCACTTAGGCAATCAACAACCAATCAGCGACCACAAAAAAGAGGAATTTATAGCAGAAGCCAACGAAATCGGTAAAAAAGGTTTGAGAGTAATAACGATGGCTAAAGGTAAAACGCTACAGGATTTGGTTTATATGGGAATCGTAGGAATATGTGATCCACCAAGACCTAGAGTAAGAGAAGCCATTTCGATATTGAAGGAATCCGGAGTGCAGGTAAAAATGGTTACAGGTGATGCCAAAGAAACTGCCGTCGCTATCGGTAAGTCCACTAATTTTCTAACTATATTTACATGTTTAAATATCTTTGTTTCTATTTTAGCACAGTCTATAGGTTTAGAGACACTTCCCTCTCAGGTATTGTCCGGTGAACAGTTAGACCAGTTCACCGAAAACGATTTAGATGAAGCAACGTCTAGAGCGGCAGTATTTTATAGGGTATCCCCGAAAAATAAATTAGCAATAGTGAAATCGTTGCAAAGAACAGGACACATAGTCGGTATGACAGGAGACGGCGTTAACGACGGAGTGGCTCTTAAAAAAGCCGACATCGGCATAGCTATGGGTAAAAACGGAACGGATGTGTGCAAAGAAGCCGCCGATATGATACTCGTCGACGATGATTTTTATACTATCATGTAAGTTGTTGTAATAGGGGCAGATAACTGTAGATGCTGATATGAATTTTTATGTTGTAGAGCCGCTATAGAAGAGGGAAAAAGTATTTTCTATAATATTAGGAATTTCGTTACTTTTCAGTTGTCTACTTCGATCGCTGCTTTATCTTTGATAGCGTTGTCGACGATTTTGGATATACCGAATCCGCTTAATGCTATGCAGGTAAATATTTCTACAAAATGCGATGTTTTGCCTCAAATACTGTAATTTTTAAATTTAGGATACCTTTGGTTTGTATTTCGGTAGCTTTTAACCAAAAATATAAAATATTTTTCGGACTTTTTTGAACCGTGTGTCCTTCTGATTTATAACATTCAGAACAAATGCTAATTGTTACAGGAAACTGTAATGAAGCACACATAACTATGTAATTCTGTTTTTGTTTTGATATTTTTTTTGTATCTCCGCCAGTATCTTCACCGGTCTTTATATTTTTCAGGGTAGTTTACAGGTACCTTCATCATTTTTTATATTTTTCGGGGTACTTTTATTTTGGTATCTTCACCAGTTTTTATATTTTCATCGATATCGATAGTACTTTCACCAGTTTTAATATTTTTCTAAATATTTTCCAAATTTTTATATTTTTCTGGGCATTTGTTGAGTATCTTTATCAATTTTTATATTTTTCTTTGTGTTTTTTTGGTATTTACACAAGTTTTTATATTTTTCTTGGCCTTTATTAAGTATATTTATCAATTTTTATATATTTTAGGTTATTTTTTAATATCTTTGTCATCTTTTATATTGTTCTGGGTGGTTTCTTGGTATCTTCACCAGTATTTATATTTTTATCGATATTTTCGTAGTACTTTCACCAGTTTTGATATTTTTTTGAGTAGTTTCTGCTCGTTTTTATATTTTTCCGGGCATTTGTTTTCATAGTCTTTATCAGCTTTTATATTTTTCTGGGTGCTCTTCATATTCTTATGAATTTTTTTATTTTTTTTGTGTTTTTTTGGTATTTAACAAGTTTTTATATTTTTCTGGATATTTTTAGAATCTTCCATGGTTTTTCTGGTTGTTTTTTTGATATATTCCCCATTTTTCTCCTTTCCTCCTATTTTTTTTATTATCATCACCAGTTTTAATATTATCCTCGATTTTTTTTATAATATTTCAACCAGTTATCTTTCACTCCTATCATAAAATTCATTCTTCACGTCTGCCAAGAAGTGTAGAAACCTTTCAAGAATGTTGGGTCCAAAAATTTTTATTAGAAGAGTTCAGTCTAAGGCGAGGTCAAAGGTCAGTGTGGCCAACAAAAAGTGTTTTTTCCTGTCAAGAATGACAGTTGAGGTCTACCATTCTAAACATAAGATTTTTGCATATCTTTTATTATCTTGAAATTTAAAATGACTTTTTAGCTGAAAACTCATCATATCGGTGGCCAATAATTCTAGAAACTCTTGGCAAGTCACCATTTCATTTCTGTTATTCAGTCATTAGTTATGACATATGTTATATTTATTTTTGTTGATATTCGTTTAATCGTGTATGTCCATTTTCGATTAGATTTTTGTAGCATTTCTAATTAGTTGAATCTCTATTCTTCTAATTAATTTTTCCACTGACATTTGACATAATTAGTGACAGATAACAGAAATGAAATTTCATGACAAGAGTTTCTAGAATTATTGTCCTCGATATGTTGAGTATTCAGCTAAAAAGTCATTTTAAATTTCAAGATTCACGCTTCGGGGGTGTTATGTATTCATTATTTTAATAAAGCAATATAGATGTTCGCAATGATAAAAAACATGTAAAATCTTATGTTTTGAATGGTAGACCTTGTCTGTGATTCTTGTCAGAAAAAACCACCTTTTGTTGGCCAAATTGATCTTAGACTGAACTCCTCTATTCCAAATATAGTTGGACCCCGGGTATCTATTTCGCTAGTTATCAATCTAGATTCTAGAATATAAAAGAATTCTTGGCGTCCACCTTATTCTCCGAAATTAGCACCGTGTGAATAAAAGTTTGACACAGTCCTTTCTGGAAGAAACTATCTAAAAGTGTTCATTTTTATCTTTTCTTTCGATTGATTATTTATCACTTTAACATTTTGATAGATTTTGTGGATAAATATAATTATGGACGGTCCACCGGCACAAAGTTTGGGCGTAGAACCGGTAGAAGAAGACGTAGTCAAACAAAAAGCGAGAGATACTAAAGAACCGATGATAACAAAAAAACTCATATTGAACGTATTACTTTCGGCGTTTTTTATTATAGCCGGCACCCTCTGGGTATTCCAAAAAGAAGTAAGCGTTTTTATTGTTTGTAAAAGTGTGCGGAAAACTATATATAACCGTATTTTTAGTTAAGTTCTGAGGGAATCACCGCTAGAGATACGACGATGACGTTTACTTGTTTCGTCTTCTTCGATATGTGGAACGCCCTTTCATGCCGATCTCAAACCAAAAGCGTCTTCACGATCGGATTATTTTCGAACAAAATGTTTTTGGTTGCCGTTACGCTGTCAGTTTTAGGACAAATGCTAGTGATTTACTTAAAGCCCTTACAGGCGGTTTTCCAGACGGAAGCTCTGACTGGTTGGGGTAAGTCTTCGACTTTTTATATTTAAAAAAAAAATGTCTTGGTCATGGGCTTACGATAAAATTTTGAAAGGGGGTCGATTTGATTGAAAAAATTTGCATTTTCCATGCCTTACGATGAAATTTATTTGCAAAAACTTCGTTTTATCATTGGCGTACAGGATATTGATTAGTAAGGAATATATTTTTTGTGAAAATGTCTTTATTATGGGCTTACGATAAAATTCTGAAAGGGAGTCGATTTGTTTTTAAAAATTTGCATTTTCCATGCCTTATGATGAAATTTATTTGCAAAAACTTCCTTTTATCATTGGCGTACAGGATATTGATTAGTAAGGAATATATTTTTTGTGAAAATGTCTTTATCATGGACTTACGATAAAATTTTGAAAAGGGGTAGATTTGTTTGTAAAAATTTTCGTTTTCCTTGTTCTTGTGATAGAATTTATTTCCAAAAATTTGTTTTATCATAGGCGTACGGTATAAGGTAGTAAAAATGTCCATATCATGGGCGTACGATAAAAATTTTTCATGGGGATTAATATATTTGTGAAAATTTCATTTTATCATGGGCGCATGATAAAATTTTTGGGGGGGGTTGAATTATTTGCAAAAACTTCCTTTTATCATTGGCGTACAGTATAATGACTAGTAAGGGATAATACTGCTATAAAAATGTCTCTACCAAGGGCGTACGATGAAATTTTGAAAGGGGGTCGATTTGTTTGTGAAAATTCGCATTTTCCATGTCCTTATGATGAAATTCATTTCCAAAACTTTATTTTATCATAGACGTACGGTATAAATTATAGTAAGAGATATATTAATTTCTAAAAATATCTATCATGGGCGTACGATAAAATGTTTCATGGGGATCAATATATTTATTCAAATTTTCATTTATCATAGGCGTACGAACATTTTTGAAATGGGTTGATTTGTTTCTAAAAATTCGAATTTTTCATGTGCTTATTATCAATTTTTATTTGCTTTCAGATATTGCAATGTTGACCGCCCTTACTTCATCGGTATGGGTGTTTTCTGAGATTAAAAAATTAATAGAAAGATATATGGAAAGACGATGCAAGGGAAAAAAATCTCCTTTGGAATACGTATGACGAAAAGAGGGGCCCGGGGCGAACACTCGATGCAATTAGCTGCTCTCTTCTCTCCCCCAAAAACCCCATTATTCGGCCCCATCCCCTTAGAATGTGCAAACATGTTTTTTTTCCACCTCTATCATAAATATGGATAAAAATATCACTTTTTCACTATAACTAGAGTTATATTAAATGTTGCTATGAAATGGTTAATTTAAATATTATTAAACACTTTTTGGATGTTTCACTTGATATATTTTTTCAAACTGTGGTTTTTGAATGGTGCTTTTTGCGTGTTTTCTCGCGCAATATCTATTTAGGCTTAAATTTTGAGATATACCGGTTCTAAATATAATAAACTTTTCTTAGACGTTTCGAAATTTAGCAATAAAGGTTTACGTGGTGTCGTATTCAGTGTTATTTTGCATCTGCAGGTTATTTCCTTGTTTGTTTTTAAGAAAATTTTAAAAATTTTATTATAATTACTAACTCTGACTACGACGTAACGTTTTTTTTAATACTCAAAATAAAATAAATTTCCTCCGCCTCTGGTATTAGAAGTGCATTTTTTTCATAATATTTATGAATTTTTTGTCGAATTTCACTTCTTATGTAAACAAAATTTCTGTTTATCAAAAATAAATTTGACCTCTGTTTCAAGAAGTAGGTATTAATTTAACCTTTGGTTGGTATGTGGTTTTTTATTTTATTTTGTATGACATTGAACCATATCCAAGTTTTTCATCTCTTATAAAATTTTATCTAACTACAAAGAAAAGAAAAATGATCAGAAAATAAATGAAAAAGCTTATTTATTTAAAGTTAATAAGGAATTTCTGCATTTTATATAAATAGGTAGGTTTCTAAGATCAAATTTGTAATTTGTGGTGATAATAGGGTTAGTTTCAAAATTATTTCCTGTAAAAGCATCCGAGTTTCTTTAAATCTCAATAATACTTTTTATCTACTTTAAAACTGTTTCCATTATGCTTTCTTCATAAGTTTTGCCTATAACAGTATCATTGCCACAAGTCCACCCGTCCACCCATGTTCTATATTTATTCAGAATTTGCATTATTTTGGAGATAAATCTCAGTAATAAGTTTCTATCAACCCAAACTCTATTCACAGTGAATATCCTTCAAAAATGTTGCCCAGAGCGGTAGTATCACTAGCACAAGTCCTTGTAGCATCCTTCTCATGATCACTCTTTATTCAAAATTTGTATTATTTTGAAGATAAATCTCAGTAATACGTTTCCATCTAACCAAACTCTCAGTCAATTTTTATCAAAAGTTTTCCCTGGGTCAGTATCATTAACACAAGTCCTTGTAGCATCCATCTCATGATCACTTTTTATTCAAAATTTGTATTAGTTTGAAGATAAATCTCTGTAATATGTTTTCATTTGCACGAAAACTGTCTCCAGTCAATTTTATTCAAGAGATATTATGTTTGATACAATTCCTTGTAGCTCTCCCATTATCCCTTTTTATTCAGAATTTGCATTATTTTGAAGATAAATCTCAGTAATAAGTGTACATCCACCCAAATTCTATCAACAGTTAATTTTGTTCTAAAGTTTTGCCTAGGACACTATCATTCACACAAGTCCTTGTAGCATCCCACTAATCATCACTTTTTATTCATAATTTGTATTATTTTGAAGATAAATCCCGGTAATAACTTTTTATCTACATGAAAACTGTCTCCAGTCAATTATCTTCAAGAGTTTAGCCCAAGATAGTATCATCGATACAACTCCTTGGAGCATTTCTCCCATGATCCCTCTTTATTCAGAATTTGCATTATTTTCAAAATAAATCTCAGTAATAAGTTTCCATCTACCCAAACTCTATTAACAGTCAATTTCCTTCACAAGTTTTCCCTGGGTCTGTGTCATAAACACAAGTACTTGTAGCATCCCTCTCATGATCACTTTTTATTCAAAATTTGTATTAGTTTGAAGATAAATCTCTGTAATATGTTTTCATTTACACGAAAACTGTCTCCAGTCAATTTTCTTCAAGAGATCTTATGTTTGATACAATTCCTTGTAGTCCTGCCATGATCCCTTTTTATTCAGAATACTATAACAATCGGAAGGGTCTCTTGCCATAAAACAAGAAGTACGCGCAGCTTTTGTGCGCAGTGACAGTCTATCGAAAATAGGATCACATTTCGACGTTGCCTAGATCACGCCTAGATTGTTGTTTCTTTTCATCTCGTTAGAGAATGTTAGAAAGCTGTTGCCAGCTCTAATTTTAGGATCACAACTTTCAAGTGTCATTTAAATTCTTTCTGACATAGGTCAAAGGAGCCGACGGAGAGAGACCCTTCCGATTGTTATAGTATTTCGTGGCATTCCTCCCATGATCCCTCTTTATTCAAAATTCAGATAAATCTCAGTAAAAAGTTTCTATCTACCCAAACTCTATTGACAGTAAATTTTCTTCATGAGATTGGTCTAGGACGGTATCATTAAATCATGTCTGAGTTACTTCTCTCATTTTTGTTATTTTTGTGGTAAAATTTTATCACAATAATAAAAATATTAATCAAAATGTAAATAACAGTACAAACTTGAAATAATTGAGTTTTAAAAATACTCGGATGCTTCCAAAAGAAATTTTGTTCTTGCATTCACACACAGAACAATATTTTGAAGCTTTTTAAACACTTTTAATAATCGTACACTTTTCTATTGTTGTCTCAAAAGTATATAAACCAATCAATTTTATCCAAACAAACAGTTTTCAATTTTATTTTGTTCAAATATCGCTATATTTTATCGAAAATCCAGAAAAACAAACATTATGCTTTCTAGATTGACTTGTTCGGAAAAGTGGGCACCAAATATACCTAGTGGTTCAGTCTGATCAAAATCCAGGCAGGCAAACAATATCTTCTAGGCTCAAAACTATAGAAAATTGTACAGTTTTATTATTATTGATTATAAAAATGTATCACATTTTTATTTGCACATTTTAAAGGATGTTACGTTACGTTATTTTGCAGCTAATTGTTAATTTATTTATTTATTTTACATGTTTTTAGGATACTTTGTATCGATTAGAAAAATCACAGAATTGTTTTTCTTAAAACCCAGTTTTGTACCTTTTTTTTCTTACAAATTTTAAAGCTCTATTCTATACTGTGACATTTTTTCTTTCGGATTCAAATATTTTAACTTTTAGAATTTTCAAAAAATGTACATTAGAAAATAAGAAATATGCAGTTTAACTATGTTTATATACACAGAGTGTACCACCAAAGTTTGTAACAGTTTTTTCAACTTCTTGAACATTCCAATAACTTGCAATGCAAAAATAATTGAACAAACAACAAAATTGTATCCCGAAACCTAAATTTTTTTTAAATTAGCATTCTTTGGTGAAAACTGTATACAAATGAGATTAAAAACGGTTAAACAGGTATTTTTTTTTGTAATAAAATGTGTTATGGCATCATTCGTGTGCTATGAAGAACACTTTTTGTTTGCTCAGTTTAAATGTAAGTAAAAAAACATGAACAATCTAATAAAAAAATAAATATTTGAGAAAAAAATCAGTTTTCTATTTTATTTACTTCAAAACTACAGTAAAAACGTTGAATCTACGTTCAACAACGTTGCCCTAACCCTTATCAGATGTGCTGCTCTTCTTCGTGTGTCTTCCTGTTTTTTTTTTGGGATGTTGAGAAAACCATTCGTAAGAATAAAAATATGACTGCAACTTTTCTACAGCGTGATGTTCTGGTTCTAATTACAGAAATGTACCACCCATCCTCTCCCAAAATGACGAAAAACGTAAGCTTTTGTTAGTACTTACCTAGTGCGACCGATTTCTAGTTGTTAGAACCGTTTTACACGTACGAGAATCGACGCAGAAGCCAAAAATAGGATAAAAACAATAATGGCGTTATGTGTCGATATTTGTTGTCGTTTTCAACCATTAATTCTTTATTTAGGAAAGCCATAACCTTGGCATAACAGCAAATCTCAATTAATTGGGCTTGGGCGGAGTAGAATTCAATGAAACCTCTGGCGGAAAAAATTGTAATTGTCGCAACGAGTAAAACAATTCGTTTTGCATTGTTTTTGTATTTTATGCAAGTCAACGTAATTACCGTAAATTCGTACTTTATTTGTTTAATTTTGTGTCAGTGACAAGCTTAAACTGTGATTTTCTATTCAACTCAACTGTCATCATTTCTGAGGTTATATTCTTATACAGATTGCGAAAAAGCTCATCAAACCATGCAATTTACACAAGTACAACAAGGAAAATGTGGGAAAAACAGCTTGAAAGAGAAAGAAAGAATAATTGGGCGTGGTCAGCAAGGGTGTATACTCATTTCCCGAGGCTGGCCGAATACTCATCGCCCCCTATATTTAACCGCTGCTGCCAGAAGCGCGGATTAATTTGTAAAAATATTTTTGATCGTTGACTTTTTTTGAGCTTTTGCACTATTAAACACTTTCATCCGGCAACAGTGTCCTTTACAGCCCCGAGAAATAAGTATACAACCTTGATGACCACGCCCAATTATTCTTTCTCTCTCTTTCAAGCTATTTTTTCCATATTTTCCTTATCGTACATGGTTCGATAAGCTTTTTCGCAATCTGTATAATCAAAGATATTATGGAAGAGGTTATGTTATTCTATTTTTTGTTTTCATTACACTTTTATGAAAGTGTCACTTGTTTCCTCTATAGGTACCATGCAAAAATATATGGCCAGCATTTAAAACTGCCTGCCCTCATTTATGCACCTAGAAGAAGGCTCAACATTTACAAATTCAAATAAACTTTGAATAGGCAGTGTATACCTAATCCATAGTTACAAAAACAAAGAGAAAATGAGTCGGTATTAAAGATTTAAAATATTACTCAATACAAACGTACCTTCTCTGTAACTTTTGTAGATATGACTATGTCAAAAAATAAAATAAAAACACGAAATCAGACCTAAACTTGTTTTATTTTTGACAAATATCAACTATACCTATTACTCCAAAAATAAAAATATTAGGAGTCAAAATTTAGTTCAACACAAAATACTAAAGCACAATCAAAGAAAAAGCAAAAGTTTCACAAAACAAACACTGAAAATAACTAAAACTGCAAAATAAAACTACTTAAATATCCAATGGCTTATACAGCAGCTGATTTGTTTTACTCGTTGCTAGGATGACATTGCTATTTCGGAGCGCCATCTATCGAATTCTACTTTTCCCAATACCTACTATAACAAAGCATTCTGACACTGACACTGAAGTGACAACTGAAAAGTGGTTAAAAAAGGCAAAACTTTTATGAGGGAGAATTAGCAGTTTTGCCACTACAAATATTCATCGCATACAAATACATTTTCGAAGATGGTTCAAAAATACGATCATCGAATCGTGAGCGATTTTTTTTCATTCGAATTAAATCGTATACGAAAAATTTCGATTGATCTCGAAAATACGGACTCTGATGTGCCACTTTTCTTCCTGTGTTTTTTTTTATGTTAATCAAATGGAAAAACCTGGATTCGTAAGAATAAAAATATGAATGCAACTTTTCTACAGCGTGATGTTCTGTTTCTCTACAACCGATCCTCTACCAACATGACAAAAAACGTTGGAAGCTTATTTCTCTTTTAAGACCATTCGTTGGTACTTACCTGTTGCGACCGATTTCTAGTTGTTACTGGACTAAAATAAACATACCAAATGAGAAAAAAAAATTTAATATATTTCAATTACACTTTAAATCCAAACGAATTTTAATAAAAATCATCTTCTTCGAATTTATTAGCTTGCTGTTGATTCTTAACCTGTTCTTGACTGGAATATAACCGAGCTATTTGCTGTGAAGTAGTAGCTTCTTCCACAGTCTTATCATCCCTCACTCTTAAAAATCTTGGAAAACGCAGTGAAATACCTTTTTCCGGATCAACCTAAAATTATTTAATCAATACACTGAACTTCTTGTGTATAAACTCAATACTTACGATTCCTAGTGCTGCTTTATGAACGGGGGATAAAGACAGATCTGCGCATTTAATTTCCCAAACTTGAACCGCGTCAAACCAATGATCTGGTTCTAGGGAACTGTCGAATCTGTAATAAGGCTTTGGTTGTGAAACGACGTGATTTTTAAAAAATTCCGAGTGCGTTTGTAAATTTTCATCACTAAATCCTGTGCCAATCTGAAAAAAAAACAATTTACTCACTTATCCCAATTTACAACTCAACTTACCTTGCATATACTTTGAAATTCTTCACTGTCTTTATCATAACATGCTAATAAAAAGCCTCCGTAATGACCAGTACGTTTTCCTTTCCCTAAGTAACCACCAATGACCACTACGTCCAGCGTATCACCAACACCGTCCAAATAGTCTTTCTTTAATTTCAACCAATTGTGGGATCTCTTAGCGATTTCATAAGTGGCGTCTTGATCTAAAGTTTTCACCATCAAACCTTCACAGTTACCTAAAAAAGAGACAAAAGTAGAAGTAATTTTGAATATTATTTATACAGTATAAATCACCTTTAATACTTTCATCCAAAAACTCTTGTACTTCCTCCATGGTGCTCGTATCCATGTTTTTGGCGAAAATCCACTCTCCTTCCACTTCTTTAAAGTGTTTTTTTAAAAGTTCTCTTCGTTCTGAGAACGGTTTTCTCACTAAAGGTTCACCATTTAAATACAACAAATCGAACATGAAGACACACACTTGCACTTTTATATCTGCTTCATTAGCATCCTAAAAAAATAAAAATAAATTGGGAAAAACAGATTTTGTAGTTTTACTTTTCTTTTCCTCGTACTGAGTATCTGAAATGGTAAAATTTGCTTTTGTTCTTTATCCCAGGCCACTACTTCACCATCTAATATGCACGATTTCACCTCTTCCATTCGACACTTTTCTAATCTGGAGATTATATCAGGATATTTGGAAGTGTTTTCTTCTTGATTTCTACTAAATATACTAATTTTTTTATCATCAATATGTATCTAAAAATAAATATAAATCAAAATCAAATAGTTATTTATCAATGCAAAACATACCTGAGCTCTTTCGCCATCATACTTCCATTCACAGGTGAATTTCAACCCTTCAAATCTATGAAGAACCTCTTGAACCCCTTTCGTCGGATGAGCCAACATTGGCTTCAAAGGTATACCAGGTGTGATTTTACAATGCTCGGGTAAGCTTTCCAAACCTGTTTTTAATATTACAGGAATTATCTTATCATAGCTAGGACATTCACTGAAAATAAAAACAAAATTTAAACTCACTAGATGTTATTTTTGTCCTACTGGCTACTTACCAATACGCCGTTTTCAAAATAAGACCAAACTTATCGTACAATGCTTTAAATTTATCGGGACCCATATCTTTTGCTTTGTTAAGTATACTGGGAGGATATTCTTGTCCTGGAGGGGTAGTAGCACAAGCTAGAGCCAGTGCCTGTAATACTGACTGTTCAGCGAGTCCTATTCTCAATTTTCCAGCTAAAGATCTTATTAAAAATCTGGCTTCGGAATCTTGACAAGCAACAAACATAGATTGAATTTTTTCAACTTTTTTTGCTTGAGAGGCATTTCCAGTCATTTTAGCGATATCTTTTAGTTTATCAAATACTCCTTTCACGGTTAACTTAGCTGGTTTGTAGAGCATCCTTTGATTGGACTTTGATTTTTCTGCAACTAATCCTAGATCCCCAGTTACCTGACTATCTGCTTTTACTTGTGCAAAGGTACGGCCTGTAGATTGGGCGATTGCTTTCATCAAATTTGTTTCTGCTATACCAAGTTCCAAACCTAGATAACAATCATTGAAATTAGCTAACAAAAGACAAAAAGTCAAGTACTACCTTCATAAGCTGGAGCTAATTTGTTCAAGCACAGATAAATGCTTGGGAGTAAATCATCGGGTGATAAAATTATAACTGATCTGAGAAAATTGCTGAGGATTTCAATTATTTTCAATCTAGCCGAGATCTCTTCTATTTCTTCAAAAGTTCTTGACAAAGCACTGTATGGTACCCTTCAAAATTTGAAATGAAAATTTATATAATCGAAATTACGTATGATATTTACATATTAACACATCAGCAAGAAGCAATTTAATTTTTTCAGGAGAGAAATATTTTACCCATTTTTTGTAACAGTTGCGTTAATATGAATATGTAAGTACCAACTGTATCACACATTATTTACCTCTCTTTATGTTGCCATATAGCATCTTTTATGGGATGGTATTTTGCTAATGTTGGATTATACATTTTCTTTTCTTCTTTATTGGAATCATCAGCTTTTTGAACACCTAAAATTGATAATACATAATCAGTTATACCCTTTAAAATGTATAACATCTTACCAAATATAAGTTTTCCAACATCTTTTTTTGATTCTACTTTTCTATCCTCTTTCTTATTATCCTCATCTAATTGTTCAATGTCTTTAACATTCTTAGTTTCTTCCGTGTCTTTATTATTAGGTGAAATTTCTGATTTGAGGGATATTTTCTGTTTTTTACTGATAGGCTCTGTTGATTTCAACAATTTTTCCTTACTAGCCCTCTTATTTCCAGGAGACTTTTTAGTTTTTGGTGTAGATATACCCTTTTGTGTATTTGGTTTTACTACGTTTTTATAATTTGCATTGGCAACTACAATGTTTTGTTTTTTAGTAATGGATTCTGAAGATTTCTCTGTGAAGTTACTATTTGTAATTTTTGTTGGAGTTTCAGTTGCTTCTGGACTACAACAACAAAAAATTCATTATAAAAAGCATTCATTTATCTATATACTCACTTTTCTTGATCAGATTCATCACTACTCAAGATTCTTGATCTTTTACTTCTTTTTACTTCAAGTTCTGGTGAAACTTCTTCATTATTTTTTATAGCATTTTTTGTGGGAGTTCTAGAAAATAATATATTCAAGTAGTATAATATTCAAATATGTTGTATAGTTTCAATTACTTAACCGGTGATGTTTTACAAACTTTTTCTTCTGAGTCACTATCTCTGAAAGAACAAATATCAGATTAGCCAGTATCTAAAACGGAACTTACATTTTAATCACTCCTGTCTTTGGTTCAAGAGTATTAGCTTGGTTTACAAGTTTCAATAGCTCTTTCGTCACATTATTATTTTTCTTTAAATGAGTACCACAGCGTGATAAAAAATTAAAACGTATTAAGTTAATATTATGGCCTATGCAGTTTTGAGAAATTGATCTGAGCAAAAACATTTCGAATGAATTTTACATTCATTGAACATACCCATTATCATCGTATTCTGCTTTATTGTTTTTGGCAGGAAGTCTGTTAAAAAAGGACCTAAAATAAAAATTAAGTAATGAACAATATTAAAATTAATTTGAAAAACTAACGTAATACTTTTTTGCATTTTTATTTATTTACCCGCCAAGGCGCCAACATCAAACTCATTGAGGTTATACTAGTGCCAACTATCAGAAGCCAAATAATTTTCTAGTGTTTTTATCTTTTAGCTAATTATTCGCATAAATGCATTGGTATTTGAGTTCAGGAATGAAATTTATAATAATGTATTAATAAATAATCTAAAAATCACTTGAACATATAGGAAATAGGGTAACAGTTTTGAGTTCACAAGAAAATAGACAGTATTTTCAAAATTATTAACTTTGATTTTGTCATACTCTAATTTATGCCTTACGGATATCTAAAAGTGATACCAACATAAACTACATTAATATAACCGGTGTTTCAGCTTTTTCATTTCATTTCACTTTTCCAAACAAGCAATGCTCGTATTATCTGATACAAAATTATTGCGACACCATTGTTGTGTAAGGTAAGCTAAATTTAATTTATTTTTATCTCAGTAATCATTCAATTTTTGTTGATTGTTTTGGCAATAATTCAAATAACAGTATACCTAAACGTGTACGATGTATATATTTAAAGCATTTTTCACTAAAAATGATGAGTAATATGTCTCGTTCGTATGATCTGTGATTATATCAATTCGGAAATTGCTGATTCATATCAACGAAAAGAAAGTCCTGTGTTTGTTCGTTCTTATTTTCAAGTATTTATTTATTATTCCAGCTACATCATGGCACCAAATCGCTGATGTGTGTGAATTTTAACTAGAATGGAGGAAAACTTGATGCATTGAAAAGCACAATGTGAAATTGAGGATTTACCAGGAGTACCTCACGAATAATTTTCTAATGGTAAGATTTTTTTATATATTTATGGTTTGATGAAATTGAGTTTGCTCTAGCCTTTTTAAAATGATGTTTTTAGTTATCCCTGTCATAAAAAAGTTGATGATAACGCTTTCTCTGATTAATTATTAAACAGTATTATAATGAGTTATTAGGTATTTTATGAATAATTGCAAGTTTTTTCATATTACTTATTTTGTTGCAGATGATGTATAATCTTTGGAAAATCAAGAAAGTGGTTGCAAACATACTTATGGTAAGTTTTATATCTAAAGATGTATCAAATCTTGAAACTTGAAGTTTAACATGATGATTTTTATTATAGACAAGCATATGACTGAATTGTTCTGTTGATAATTTTATCCTGAAGTATTTTTGTCTAAAAATCTTCAACAATATAAATATATGAGGAAATTAATAATTTTTCTTGTTTCTAGATTGTTTGAAACTGATATGAGGAGTCCTTGAAATGCAAACCCATAGAAAGTAAGTTAACTTTATAAAAATATAATTTAAATTATAAATTGATGTTTCTTTTTCTCATGATGATAAAAATTACCGTCTGAAATATGGTGATTATAACCCGTGGCTGCTTTTATGCACTGATTGTTATGAAAATTTGTTTTATTAAACTAAAATTGTTTGAACGACTATCACAATTGTTTTTTTTTTTTATTGCAGAAAAAGAAATTTGAAAGATATGAAGAAACATCTGAGAGTTCCTGATTAGAAAGGTAATATTTATTATTATTACTATTATGTTTTTCATGATACTTGAAAGATTTATAGTGTCACCTTTTTTCTACTCAGTTCCTGCAAAAAGTCAGATTGGTAGATCCTTTTGTTCTATTCCTTGGAAAAATTTTAGAATGCTGCAAGGTTTTTCCGTGATTTCAACTACATAGTGTTGAAAATTGCATCATCTTTGAGAACTGCCAGTTTTCTATGGTCTACATTCAATTAGTCAATATTATTTTCAATTCATACAGTCGACAGAAGCAAACATGAGCCCTAGTGGGCGTGTCCATGTCGCTGTAGTTGTATTTTTGTAGTAACAATCGATATTTTGAATCGATTACCAAATATCGATACTATAAATGTCAACTGTTAAGAGATATGTAAACCAAGTCAAACTTGCTAAAAATTCAACTTTAAATATTAATAAGAAAATTTATGCTGGACCAAAAATAAAATAAAATCATCCTCGCATTGACAACACTGATACACTGGATAAAATTCTGTATGTTGATGAAATCACTCGATCATATTTCGATTATGTTAACGAATTACTAATGTGCGTTCGTTAACATTAGCTCCTGATTGGCTCGTTGCGATGAAATTCTTTTAGTTCGCATATTTTCCGGGGCTCATGTTTGCTTCTGTCGACTGTAGTTATCCCAGTCTTCTTGCAATAATCACTTCTTAATGAATCTTGCCCTTTTTTTTTCGGTTATTAATCGGTTTGTGTTTAAAATGATGTCTTAAGTTATCCCTGTCATAAAAAAATATTGATGACATTGTACTTTTCTGATATAAATTCAACTATAATCATTTACTAGCTTTTAAGAAGTTCATGATTGGTCGACTAAACTATTTTTGTTTTAATTGCAGTACAGACGCGTGAAGACTTTTCAAAAACACAGGTTAGTGGCTAATGATCAAATGCTAGTTTCAGGGATAAATTAACCAACCCTTCAATATATAGTAGAGCTTCAAATAAAATCTTGTTTTCATTCACAAGAATTGATATCGAAGCAAATCAATTTTAATTCAACTTGAATGGGTTTTTTTGTTATGACATGGAATCAAGTCAGTTTCAACATGTTTAGAATTTCTACATAAATGACTGGGACTGATTTTGATATTTATATTTCATGATGATTTAATATATACGCTATTAAGAAGTGTTTTACACTCGTGGTTACACACTTGCCCTCTCTGATTTTAAATTGAAATTATTTTTCTCGCTAAATGTTTTCTTCAAACATTGTAATAACAAATAATTTTTTTCATTTCAGATTGCTCAAATTCTGTTTATCAAACTGGTAGTTTCAAGTTACGGAGTTGATGATGGTAAGCTTCTTTTCAAAAAATTTTCTATACTTATTCATAAATTCATTCAAAATGATGCTTTTAATATACGCAATGATTTATTTGATTAAAATTTATTACTGACGTTTAGATGTTCAATTAATTTCTTTGTTAATCAGTACTTTGTTTTAATGTTTTTCTTTTTCTTTTACAGATCATTCAACTTCGATAGATGATTATTGTGTTGAATCATAAAATAAATTCTTTTTTGTATTGAAACTCGTTTTTGTTTTCGTATTGTCTGCAAAAAGTTATATTTTGGTTGTGGTGATCTACCAGTTAGCACATCCAATTTGTTATATTGAATTGTAGACCAATAGTCGGGGGCTGATTTGTACAAATTAATATGCGCTTCTAGCAACAGCGTTTAAAGTAAGGGGGCAATTAACATTCGGTCACTGATTTCTGGGACTAAGTACACGCCTTGATGACCGCTCACAATTATTCTTTCTCAAGCTTTTTTTTCGTAAGTGGTAATGGGATGGGAAGTGATGCAGAAAGAAAAAAATGGAAAGGGAATAAAAAAACCACCCTTTCACTTGCAAACAAATCGGAAAACGTAGGACATTCAAAAAAATGATTGTATGATGGAATAGTATATTGTGCAACTAGTGGGAAGAGCTTAATTTTTCTCACGTGCCGCAGCACACGAGTGAGAAAAATTGCTTACAGAAACACCTCTCTACTTTTAAAACACTACCATTTGAGTACTTTTAACGCTTGACTTTTTATGACAGGAGTCCAAAGCATTCTATAATCGAGAATTGTGTTGGTCTTTTCCTAACGTACCGTGGCCCAAGCCATGGGAAAGATTTTTTCCCACGGCTTAGGCAGTGACACTTTGTAGTTTCGTAAATTGTGGGAAAAGGACTATTTTCCATAGCAGTCGTAGAAAAAAGTATTATTCCAAATACTATTATTAGACAAGCATTTTTCAGTGGGAAATTCACGCCATAAAAAGTGCTTAGTTCAATATTGACAGAGGTTCATCATAATGTTTGATAGTCAAGCAGCCATTTAAGGCACTGAGCTCTTGTGTAATCAGTTCCAAAATGGTGTGGGAATGCCTGCACAAACTCAATGAACTAGGCGAGATACAGTAATGGAATTGAAAAAAAAAATAACAGATAAACTAGCAAAGAGGGAGACTGGAACATTCTTTCGTGGTATCAGTTCCAATGTAATATTAGCAAGTCCAATGCTTCGGCGATCAAATCAAATATTCTTGAGATCAAATGAAAGCATAAGTCAAAATAAAACTGCATTAGGACTTCGTCGCCTTAATGGACACCTGAAAAAGCTTGAAATAGTAGAGGATAAAGAATGTAGATTTCCTGGCATCGAAGAAGAAACCTTTATTCACTTAAATTAATTTGGAATTTTATGGCACAGCAGAGAAGAGGGACATTTACATATGTTATAGCCTGCAGATATAAAATTTCATCGGGAAATAAAGACTCAAGACATTCCTTATAGGAACTGAGAAGCAAGGGGCCACAATAGATCTTTTAGGTTCAAGTTAATGTCACACCAATCAATATACTAGGGACATAAAGCAGTTGTTTAATAGATCATGTATACGTAACGGAGATACGTGATTAATCAAAAAGAAGTATAAAGCAAATGCGTTCGTAACACGTAACCATACATGTGTTTTTTCAACCTAAAAAATAGTGAGACACTATTACATTGACATCTACAGTCGACAAAAGCAAACATGAGCCCCGGAAAATATGCGAACTAAAAGAATTACATCGCAACCAGCCAATCAGGAGCTAATGTAACGAGCGTACATCAGTAATTTGTTAACATAATCAAAATAATATGACCGAGTGATTTCATCAACATATCAACAATCAGTCACTCTTATTTTGGACACCATGTATTTCCCGTTCTTTTTTTTCTTTCATAGTTATTAAAATATTTTTGCAAAGTGACAGCAAATACTTTATGCCTATACAACAAATCTTTAAGAAAAAAAAAACAAACTTGTAGATTATATTATTATTACAAGTATTATTAACCTGACAAAAAGATAATTTGATATAAATAATCTTAGCTAACCTAGTCGCTTTCTTGTTGGAGTTGTGGTAGATATGCATTTATACAGCGTTGCAGGCTCAAGTCATGCGAAGACAGCTGTGCGAGACGAATTGCTTTTCGCATAGATTCCAAAATACCAAAAGCTCTTGCCATACGAAAAAAATCCGTATACGAGCATTCGTATACGAAAATTTTCGCAGAAGTTAGAAAATAGCAGCCCAGGTCTCATGTTTGCTTCTGTTGACTGTACTAAAAAATAGTCTCGCGTTTCTTGGTCGTTAAAAGACTCGAACACGGAACACAGTAAAGGAATACGTACGTTAGGTACGTGTTTTGGATTGATACGTTTCACGTAACGTAACGAAGCCCACGTATCGCTTCTGCACATGCGCATTGCGATACGGATAAGTGGTGATTTTTAACACAATAGAGACTTTTAGCTTGTCTTAAATTTCTCACGTATCCGTATACGTAACGAACTGCGCATGTGTAGACCCGTTACGTCTCAGCCGATACGATGCGTTGAACGTATTGTTACGTACCCTACTCCGTATACTTAAACGTATACGTATCCCGACCAAAGTCAGTATTCCGTGCTATTAGTGCTATTTTACAGGTCTTCTTCTTCTTTGATATTGGTTTAGTTTAATATGCATCAAAAATAGATCGTTAAAATCATCATCGTTCTCGTCTAGCAGCAATGGATTGTTTAATATCGCCTCCATTGTACGTTTTAGAAATATATAAAAAGGTAAAATAAAAAAACTTTGAGGTTATACAATTAAAGACAGAACGAAACGATACGTTGTCTGCTAAAAAGGTTTTCTTGACAATTTCTTTACGTCAACGTAACTCCAATACGGATACGTGTAAAAACTTATGACAAGCTAAAAGTCCCTAATGATACTTACATACATACATTAGTAAAGTGTTGAAGTGTCAGCATCTCATTTATTTTAAGAAGGTTTTTGTAATATTGCGAATCTCAGAGAAAATAAATTTATTAAAATGAGTAACTTTTATTCATAATAACTTTTTATAACGTTCAATAAACAAAACAGACAAAAAATAACTAATTATTAGCTTTACCACCATCGCTCTTAAGCTTTTCAATAATTTTCTCTAAATGCCCAGAAACTTGTTCGACCAAATCGCGCGTTTCTTCCCAATCTTGTTTTTTAATAGCCGTAACAGCCGAACTCAAATTCAACCTAATGGAATTAATAAGTGTATCTTTAGCGTCGATTTCATTATCCAAAACTATTTCAGCCAGTTTAATACAAACATACAACATTTGTTGGCAAGTAGTGGGATTCTTATCCCAAGCCCCTTGGGTATATCCTCTATAAGCCCTTTGCAGTCTTTGCGCTTTTAGGAGAATTGCCGGAGCCAAGTTAGCGTACAATTCCCAAACATAACCTTCGCTTGGGTATATAGCAGTGACTCTTCCCAGCAGTTCCCGAGTTTTTTGCAGGAAACGCTGCGACGATTGCCCTTCGCAATCGTTTATATCGTTACAAACATTATAAACCAGCACATTCAAAACTTCAACGTTCATATATTTTTCCTTGAGATCTAATAATCTATGATAAGCTCGGATTACGTCGGAGAAGTTGGAAATATCACAACTTATCACCAAAAGATTCTCCCAAACTTTCCAATTGTCGAAATTGCATTTTAACGCTTCTAAAATAGCCTGATGAGCGTTTCTTTTATTTCCGATTTTTATGTAAGCTTGTGCTAGGTTGTTCCAGGCTTCGAAAGCTTCTGGTTCTAAGCACGTGTAACGTCTGTAAGCGGTCGCTGCAGTTTGCCAGTTTTCGGTTTGGAGAGCTGCATAACCTAGTCGAAACCAGGTGGTGGCTTGTAAGGGATTGATGCTGACGGATTTTTCGAAATGTGGAATGCACTCTTCGTATTGTTTTCGACTAAAAAGGTATTGACCCCAATGGCGTTGGGCTCGGTGGCTACGACGTTTCGACATTTCCCAGGCTTTTTCGTAACAAGAAACATCATCTGTTGCGTCTCCTAAAATAAAAATTGTCATCTTAATAATAATAATAAATTGTTGGTGCTTTTCAAATTTCCAGGAACTAAATATGGTTCATTCAATAGGTGTGCGTCATCGATTTTTAACGTCTTTCTAACAAATTACTTCGAAAAAAAAAAAAGGAAAAAAGATCATGTCTGTGATTAATTTTAATAAAAATATCACAATAATGAACCGTTTAAATGTATTACAAACGTCAACCCTAATCATTGACTTACCAAAATTTGATTGGTTGATGTTTAGATTAAGCGCAAGCGCGACCTATCAATCGGGAGGAATATCTTAGTTTAAAAAAGGATGCAAACATTTCCTATTGGCAACGTGTTGTCCATCTTTTTCTACTGTCTCACTGACAGTTCTTGTCAGGTCTGTACTTTGTTGTTCACGGTCAATTATTATTTATGAAAAGGGAATATAAATCTTATTGTTATATTTATTTGAATAATACAAAAATATGCCTAGATACACGGCTTCCCAAGTATTTTCAGTGAGAAATAGAAGCTGGTAATTATTTATTCCATAGCCTTTTCGAATTTTGCTGAATACGATCCTGGTGATTTCATTTGCCAAATTTGAGGTTAGCTATATGTCAAAATAGCAAACAAATACTCAAAACCCAGATCATGGAGAATAGAGATAAAGGAGCACAAACTCTGTGTTATAAAAAGTGTCCGTCGAGTGTCTGAAATTGTGATGGCGCTAGTGTAGCAAATTGGTCTGATGTGTTTAGCCGGAACGCCGTGGTGAATTATTATAAGGTTATGTTGTTATGTAAATGGGGATGGTTTGTTTATTTTAATTAGGTTTCATTTTATGCATGTTTTTAGCAAATTTCAAGGAAAAAATAAGTAGCAGGTGCTATGTCTGCTTAAAGGTAAGTTTCTTCATTATTATATAATTTTGTTGCATAATGAAGGTGGCAAATATAATGATTTTCTTTCCAAGCCATACCCAAAGATAGTTTCAATTTTTCAAATCTTGCTGCTGTCTATGAATTATTAATAGAAGAATTTAATGTGTTTGTTTATTACGGAAATTAAAGAGGTAAAAAATATTTACTTGAATAAAAATTAGTTTACTTACTGTTGTTGTTAATTAATTTATACTTTATACAAAAGTAAACAAATTAAAGTTAGGTAAAGTTGATTGGCAAACTTCACTCTGCACCTAGACCAATTTGCTACTCTCGCGCCATCTACTATTCGTGCTTACCGCTGGACACTTTTTCGACATTTTTCCTATACAAGTTTGTGCTCCTTATATCTAGTCTCCATGACCCAGATATACATCACAAACGATGACGCACATTAAGAAGACTATTATATGAACCATAGAAGAAAAGGGGCACAATATATCTTCAAGGCAAGGTGTCACTTACTGTCACCCCAATACACATATAAACATACACAATCAAATTATTAAATATTAATAATTGTACTTACCCAGTAAACATAACAATTTGACTGATGGTTTTTCCTTCAATTGTTCCTGAATAACTTCAGCAGCTTTATGTTTCAATTTCAAAATTGTGTAGCAGATGATAACCTCATCCCAGAGTTTGATCCTCAAATAAATATCTAAAGCATTTTTAACAAGGCCTATATTTAACAAAACATCAGCATATTGAGTTTCGATCTTCCAAATTGGAGGCATACCAGTTGCGAAAACATCGATTATTCTATTTAACGGTAAAGGTTTTTCTTTGTTTAAACTATTAATTATTTCTTCACTTTGAGTTAGTGCTCGTTCTATGGTTCTTCTATTTTTACTTTCTAATTTACATCTTATCAATAAAGTAACTATCCTAACAGCAAATGTGTTTTTTTGGGTAAGTATTATGTTAATAAATGGCATGATTTCTTCAATTTGTAATTCATCTTGAGGCTTAGAAATTAACATATCTTTGATAATAGTAACAAACAGCTTCTGCTCCAAATTGCCAAGTTCGGTTTTTTCAACTAAATCATCGGAAAATTCTATTGAATTTAAAAGAACATCATCACGTATTGGAATATCTCTTGGAAGATCACTATCATCTACTTCTATACTCTCAACATCTTTTTCTTCTAGGGTTACTTTTAGAGAGAGCTGTGCTAGTTCTTTTTCTTGATATTTTGTTCTTTTACCAAGAGCACCCATTAGGTTGTAATGAATACCCAGCATTTCTATAGCCATCAGAATGTGTTCCTTTGCTCTAGAAATATGTCTGAAAAGGAGGTACAGTTGAGCCACTTCTACATCTAACGCAGATTTAATGCTCTCTGGAAAATTAATAAAACAAATTTAGATATCCAATGCAGAAAATTATCAAATTAACTTACTTTTTAATTCAGGATTGATATGAAAATGTTTATAAAGTCTATCAGCGTCAGAAAGTAGAGATGGGCTTAGTTCCTCTAAAATTTCCTGATGCATTAAAATTGATCTCCAATGCCACCAATCATTCACCATTTGGTCAATAACACAATGCTCAAAAACAATCTTTGCAGTTACCAATAAAACAGGATATTTAGTATTGATGTTGATGTCTTCATTATTAATTGACAATAATTTTGAAAAATTCACCGATTTAAATTTGTCCGTATTCAAAAATGTATCAATTTCTTTGGATACATTGGGTCCTGTGAAATTACTTTGGACGAAGTTAATAATGCATGCAACACCAAGTTTAAAATAATGCAGTTTCTCTTCGTGATCCAAACTATTGAAACTTGTTTTAAGTTGAATACCATCGAATGTGTGTTCGAAAAACAGTTTCCAGTTTTCATCAGATGTTAAGACAGAATTAAAACTATTCAAATCCGTTCCAATATTTTGTTTTTCTTCATCAGACTTGGGAGATCTTTTTGTTATAAGTAAGAACTCGCAAAGTAATTCTTCAGTGCTGCTCATTGTGGTTATTTTAGGTGCAGACATGATTAACAGTTATTTATAAACATTTTAAAACTTTCTCCAAACACACATGTTAATATTTTTAACCTCACTTTTTGAAAAAAAATGTCATTGACATATGACAGTTTTCTTTCCTAATCTTTAGGCAGTTTTATATGATATCAGGCACATAAAGAAAATCAAAATCGCTTGACCACAGCTGGTAGCTCTATGTGAAGCTATGTTAAAAAAGAAGAGGAGAATAACCCCACTTAACCTTGTCAACCCTTATGTTCTTTATTTTTGTATTTTTAAACCTGTAGTGTAGATTCTTTTTATACGTGGTAGTATAAAGTTGGATCTTATTTTCAGTTGACAAAAACAAAAAAATGGATGCAGAAGTTCTGCCCGATAGGTAAATCAACATTAATGAATAAGGTATTAAATACAGTTTTATATGCATATTTTAGCTCTTCCTATTCACCACCATGTAACGAAATAATTAATGATATCGAAGATCTCATCTCTGCTCAAGATATAACACCCAAAGACAGGTACAGTAGTCGTAAAAACGTGAAAGTTCAAGCAAAAAAGAAAGTACGTATTTGTAGCTATTATCTTTTTTACACATAAGAAAACATCAAAATACTTTTTAGAACAAAAATGAAAATCATCCACCTGTGCCTGTGGGAGAAAATATACCTGGTACACAAAAAATTTATATAGGAACTTGGGGCTGTGCACACAATAGTTCGGACTCTGAATATATGGCAGGACAGTTGGCTGCTTATGGTTATAAACTAACAGAAGATAAAAAGGATGCGGATTTGATTTTATTGAATAGTTGCACTGTTAAAAGCCCAGCAGAAGATCATTTCAGGTAAACTCAAGTGTAAAGAAAGGAATAATAGGAATTCAATTTTAAACAATAGTTTTTTTTAGAAATGAGATTGAATCTGCTAAACAACAAGGCAAACATTTAGTATTGGCAGGATGTGTACCTCAAGGAGCTCCAAAAACATCGTTTATCCAAGGTCTGAGTATCATAGGAGTTCAACAAATAGATCGTGTAGTTGAAGTTGTTGAAGAAACACTTAAAGTAAATATAGATAATATAATAACCTTCTACTGCTGATTTAAACTTATTTTAAGGGTAATACAGTGAAATTATTAGGCACAAAAAAAGAAAATGGCAAAAAGATTGGAGGAGCTTCTTTATTACTCCCAAAAGTAAGAAGAAATCCTTTGATAGAAATTATAGCGATAAACACAGGATGTCTTAATCAATGTACTTATTGTAAGACCAAACATGCTAGAGGTGATTTGGGTAGTTATCCTGTAGAGGAAATAATCGCTAGAGCAAAACAAGCATTTGAAGAAGGGGTTGTTGAAATTTGGCTGACTTCAGAAGATACAGGTAGGATTAGAAATTATTTTGAATACTGTGAATTGAATATATTGTTTCAGGAACCTATGGAAGAGATATCGGTACATCTCTACCAGAATTATTGTGGAAATTAGTAGATGTAATACCTAAAGGTTGTCGACTTCGATTGGGCATGACAAATCCACCATATATCCTTGAACATTTAGAAGAAATTGCAAAGATAATGGCGGATGATAGAGTTTATGCTTTTCTTCATGTCCCAGTACAATCTGCTAGCGATGCAGTTTTAGGCGACATGAAAAGGGAATATTGCAGAGAAGATTTCGAACATGTTGTAAACTTTCTCAGAGAAAAGTAAGTGCTTTATTTTCACCAAAATTTGTTTATTTATAAAATATTTTAAAGGGTACCTGGTATAACAATAGCAACTGATATAATTTGCGGCTTTCCCACTGAAACCGAAAAAGACTTTGAAGAAACTTTAGATTTATGCCAAAAATACAAATTCCCCAGTTTGTTCATTAATCAATTTTATCCACGACCTGGAACTCCGGCAGCCTTACTTACAAGAGTGCCAACTCAGGAAGTTAAACAAAGAACGAAAAGGTGAATATAAAAATGTTTTCAGGGATTGACAGTTCAAAATAATTATTTTTTTAGATTGACGGATCTGTTTCATTCATACCAACCTTACGGACATAAAATCGGGGAAACCCAAGAAGTTTTAGCGACGGAAATATCTCACGATAAAAAGCATTATGTAGCTCACAACAAATTTTACGAACAAGTTTTAATACCGTTAAAAAAAGAATACTTGGGGAAAATAGTTAAAGTTCAAATTGTCAAAGCTTCAAAGTTTTCTATGATTGGTGAAACGCTCGATGAAGTCGTTATGCCTGGATTGAGGAAACCTTTGGAAAAAGGGAAAGTGTCTGGTGTTGAGTTGAAGAATGATGTTGATAGCAAATGGATATTTGGTATTATAATATTGTTTATGTCAATTTTTTTAAGGATCTTATGGAATTATACTAATTTTTAATATAGTATTAAACCTTTTATGACGATTTTTATTTTCTTCTTCTGATTCTTGGCCTCTTGCTTTGCAGCATCCGGCCAGGTTCTTTCTAAAATGTAATTTCGCGAAGAGTGCACTGTTACGTGCGTCTAGGATTGTCCCATGCTCTTCGGGAAGGATAAGGTTTATAAACCCTCGTTCTGTAGCGTGTCCAGAACTATCACAAGGTCACGCCAGGTATATGGGATATTTTGGTACAGAATTACCTGAAGGAAATTTGTTTATTAATTTGTTGTAATTTTTTTTAAAAATGTTTCATGCGTATTCTACATCAAGCAATAAGCAAACAAACATGCATCTAAAGCTTAATATTACTAATAATATTGCATTAAAAATAAATAAATAAATTGCTCACAAAAAAGAAGAAATTTGGTAACTCTGAATTCATGTCATCACACTGAAGGTTTTTTCGTTCAAAGTTCTGGCTTGACCATGTGTTTTCAGTACATCTTAAGATTTGTCTTATTCCACAAAGTTATCCGTTATACCATTTAATAGAGGAGTTCAGTCTAAGGTCAGTATGGCCAGCAAAATGTTTTTTCTGACAAGACTGACAGTTAAGGTCTACCGTTCAAAACATAAGACCTACAGATTGCGAAAAAGCTTATTGAACCATGCAATTTTGAATTTACACAAGTACAACAAGGAAAATATGAGAAAAACAGCTTGAAAGAGAGAGAAATAATAATTCTGCGTGGTCAGCGAGGGTGTATACTTATTTCCCGAGGCTGGCCGGATGTTCATTGCCCCCCTATTTTAACCGCTGTTGCCAGAAACGCAGATTAATGATATTTTTGTCTCGTTATGGTTGACTGTTTTTTTGAGCTTATGCACTAGGTCAGGGCTTCTTAAATTGTGGGTCGCGACCCCCAGGGGGGTTGCGAGACTACTGAAAGGGGGTCGCAAAGATCTGATAATTTTCAATCATTATAAATAAAATTTTAAAATTAGTATACACACTACGAACAAATATAAATACAAATAAAAATCATACAAAATACTATTGTAGTTTTATTATAACTATTTTTTGAAAAAAGTGGCAATGCGAAACTGTTATGTATGGCCTATAAATGAAAATATGGAGGAGGAGGGGGTCGTTTAAAATTTCCTAAGCTTGAAGGGGGTCGCTATATAAAAAAGTTTAAGAAGCCCTGCACTAGGTATTAGGTACACTTTCATCCGGCAACTGTGTCCTTTACAGCCTCGGGAAATAAGTATATACATCCTCGCTAACCACGCAGAATTATTCTTTCTCTTTCAAGCTGTTTTTCTCAAAATTTCCTTGTACTTTTGTAAATTGCATGGTTCGATTAGCTTTTTCGTAGTCTATTGCTTTATTAAAATAATGAATACACCCCTTAAGGGTATATCTTGAAATTTAACATGATTTTTTAGCTGAATACTCAACATATCGGTGGCCAATAATTCTAGAAACTCTTGGCATGTCACCATTAAATTTTTGTTATTCAGTCACTAGTTATGTCAAATGTCAGTTATATTTATTTTTGTTAATATTCGTTTAATCGTGTATGTCCATTTTCGATTAGGTTTTTGTAGCATTTCTAATTAGCTGTCTTCTAATTAGTTTTTACTGACATTTGACAGAACTAGTAAATGGTGACATGCCAAGAGTTTCTAGAATTATTGGCCACCGATATGTTGAGTATTCAGCTAAAAAGTCATTTTAAATATCATGGTATACTCCATAGAGAAATATGATATAATTATTTTGTCTATGATATACACTTCGGGTGTGTTTATTTTAATAAAGCAATATAGATAGATAGTTCGCAATGATAAAAAACACGCAAAATCTTGTTTCGAACAGTAGACCTTAACTGTCATTCTTGTCAGAAAAAACCACTTTTTGTTGGCCAGACTGAACTCCTCTATTGCCTTGTATTTATTCTTCTTCTAAATTACAATGGCCTCCTATCCTATAGGACATCCAGCAAGAGATATATCTTTGAAATATAAATATTCTTACGAGGGAAAGTTTAGAAGAATAAATAAAAATTACACCATTTATATAACAATAAGTCATATATTTCACTTTGAAAACACTTTATACATAAAATTAATACAGTCTTATGATAAATTATCCGATGGTTCCGTACCGAAATATCTATCTCCAAAATTACCAATACCGGGTAATACATAAAATTTATCGTTAATTTCGGGATCGATAGCTGTGGTAACAATCTGTACTTCCGGAAAAGCGTAAGCAATCGATTGAACCCCCGATTCGGCCATTAATAGAGACACTATCAAAATGTTGCTTTCGAGAACGTCATGGTCCAATAAAACTCTGATGGCCATCATCGCGGCTGCGCCGGTAGCCACAGTAGCGTCCATTAAGATTACTTTATAATCTTTTATATCTTTGGGCAATCTTAAATAATACAACTGAAACAAAATGGTGCAATTAAATCTGTTGATTTGTTATTAGAAAAGTTTTTAATTACCTCAGGTTCGCCGGTTTGTAAATTCGTTTGTATCAAAATTTTTCCTATTCGTATATCTTTACAAACGTCACAAACTGCTTGTTCCATAGTTTCGCCGGCTCTTAATATAGAAACGCCGCATATATTATTCGTCGCCATCTTTTTTCCTAAGAAAAGTCATCGGAATTATTTTACCAGGGCCAAATAAAACAACAACTAATAACAAAATTTAAACTGCTCGACAAACATTGGAATTATGTTGAAAACTGTTAATAATGCTTAGAACCGTTTTACACGTACGAGAATTATTAGACCAGGGTCGATAATTTTTGGGTCCAAAAAAAATTATAGTAGCATGAAACCTATTGGAAGAGGCAGAGAATGTAACAAAAACGGAAATAAAAATAAATTACGGGCGATCTGAGGTCGGGAAGGGGGAGGGGGTGAGTTTTTAAGGGTAAAAACGGTTAATCTCGATTTCCGGTAAAACTGCAAGTCTTATGAAAAAAAGTTAAATGACAAAGTTGTAGGTAATAAAAAGATCGACAACTTTTGTATCGACACTTTTTTTACATATCCTTAAAATTTATGTGAAAAATTCGAATAACCGAGTTTTTGGTTTTTTATTTTTATCTTTTGCAAAAAAATTTATTTTTCCATGAAATTTGGTGAAAACTCACCTTTGTATGTCCCAAACATACAGTAATTTTTTTTATTTAAAATATTCATTTTTCCCCTTATTTTGAATTAAATATTGAAAAAGCACCCTAATTTCCAATCGAAAATTCTCACGTCAAAATATCTGCTTTTTTAAAAAAGTTGGTGTGTTTCTTATTCGTTGAAACCTCCACTTTCTGATGGTATAAGAGAAAATATACATTACTATGGTAAATGTTCTCAGAAAATGCAAATAATGAAAAAAACTCGAATCCGAATTTTTTTTTTGAATCATTATGTATAATTTTGAGCAATTTATTAAAATTTACACTTTAATTACTAAAAAAATGTAAGATTTCATAATTTCTGATAACATTTACCATAGTAATGTATATTTTTTCTTATACCATCAGAAAGTAGAGATTTCAACGAATAAGAAACACACCAACTTTTTTAAAAAAGCAGATATTTTGACGTGAGAATTTTCAATCGCAAATTAGGGTGCTTTTTCGATATTAAGTCAAAATAAGGTGAAAAAAATGAATATTTCAAATCAAAAAAATTACTGTATGTTTGGGACATACAAAGGTGAGTTTTCTCCAAATTTCGTGAAAAAATAAATTTTTTTGCAAAAGATAAAAATAAAAAAACAAAAACTCAGTTATTCGAATTTTTCTCATAAATTTTGAGGTTATGTGAAAAAAGTGTCGATACAAAAGTTGTGGATCTTTTTATTACCTACAACTTTGTCATTTAACTTTTTTTCATAAGACTTGCAGTTTTACCGGAAATCGAGATTAACCGTTTTTTACCCTTAAAAACTCACCCCCTCCCCCTTCCCGACCTCAGATCGCCCGTAATTTATTTTTCCTTCTGTTTTTGGTATATTCTCCACCTTTTCCAATGGGTATCATCCTACTATAATTTTTTTTAACTTTTTACCATTTTAAAAATTATCGACCCTGGTCTATATTGCGAAATATACTCTGAAAATAATATTTGTAATTTTCACATGAATTTTGAAAAAAGTTCCCTGCTCTACTGTTTTACACATAATATTTTTACCATTAAAAATTTCATAAGAATTCATGCTATATACGCCTGCGCAGTAAGATTGTTTTTGGGATAAGTTGTAATGGTTACGATTTACATATTGACATTTCTGAATAATCAGCTGTATTCGAACCGTTTATTTGATTAATTATATTCTATTAATTGAGATTTGCAGTAATGCCAAGGTTTTGGCTTTCCTAAATAAATAATAATTAATGGTTGAAAACGACAACAAATATTGACACATGACGCCATTATTGTTTTTATCCTATTTTCGGCTTCTGCGTCGATTCTCGCGCACTTTCTAGTTTATTGTCATAAAAATATACATTTTTACTCCGAAAATGTTGGCAATAATTTTATGGCGTGTAAAACGGTTCCAAGTATAGAACTCGTCCATTTTTTATAACAATTTAGTGCCACTTGTATAAGCTGTAATTACCATTAAATAAGATTTGATTGATTGGTTATGTATAAGGCTTAGACTTTGATTTAATGGTGTCTATAGCTTATACAAACGACCATTAGTGGTTTCTTACCATGGTACAAAACACCTTGGGGCGTTTCGATGGTTTTATCGACAAACGTCATCAATGACAATGTGTATTCGATAACTAATCTTATTAATCTTTTACTGTAAAATATGAATTCGTCTCTAGGCGTATCTTTATTTCTAATAAACGTATGTAAACCTCGAATTTGAGGTGTGGTAGGTAATAATCGCACGGTGTCAGGTCTGGGCATGTTGTAGAGCTTATTCTCTGTGTAGGCTTGTACGAGTTCTTCTCGAAGTTTCAGGCCACGCTAAAAATATTAATGGTACTTTTTTATTTGATTTTGTACGCAAAAGCAGTAACATTTTATCGATTTAAAAAAGAAATAAAATATGACAGATTATGTATCAGCATCTGATACTCACTATAAGTAATAATTGTAATAATTCCCATGCTTAAAAGTAGTGCAGTTAAGGAAGATATCCATTGTAGAGGAAAGGAAATATTGCCAAGAGCAAGACTTTTCCCCCCACTTAATGTAAAACTGGGTAAATTTTACCTCAGGATATAGCCCAAAAAAGGAGGGAGTAGAAGAAGACAGGTCTCGTCAAGTTTGTACTTTGTTGTTTACGGTTAATTATAATTTATAAAAAGTGAATATTAATCTTATTGTTTTATTTATTTAAATAATACAAAAATATGCCTTGATACACGGAAAAACATTAACGTTTTGGAAGTACTCAAGTGTCTTCAGTTAGAAAAAGAAGCTGGTAATTATCAATTTCATAGCCATTTTGAATTTGGCTGAATACGATCCTGATGATTTTATTTATCAAATTTAAGGTTAGATATATGCCAAAATAGGGCATGACCACGACAGTTGACATTTGACAATAATCTAGTGGTAAAACAATAAACATAAACACGATCAATAATTATCAAACAACTATAGTCCATTTAATAACCAGAAGGAGTACTTTGAAAAGTCTTACTCACACCGCTAAAAGTTACCAGATTAGTTACTACTTACGCCCGGTTTCACAATGTCAAGTTATCCTGATGTTAACAAATAACCCTTGGTTACCTCAAAACAAGTGTTTCACATTGTTCAATGAAGGGTTTAAGTTATGGTTAACTCTCAGAATATTTAACCACCAGAAAATCTAGTGGTAATAATAATAACCTGGAGATTCTAACCTAACAATTAAAGCTATTGCTGCATTTATTTGCTTATTTTTTTGAGTGTGCAAAATGAACGATTATGAGGTAAATGCGTATAGGGGGAATTTAGAGACAGTTTGTTAGTGGGGGATAGTGGCTACCCCATTAAAAATTATTTGATGAAGCCCTTGGCAAATGTTAATAGTGAAGCAGAAGCTTTATTTAACAAATCACAAATTAAGACAAGAAATGTTGTGGAGAGGCAGTATGGTGTGTGGAAAAGAAGGTTTCCTGCCTTGGCAATGGGTTAAAGATTGAAATTGGAGACTCTGCAGCCTGTGATTGTAGCAACTGCAGTTCAACACAACATTGCTTGTCCTGAAAATGGATAAATGCCTCCTGTAAATGTTGAGCAAGAAAGGGCAATTAATTTTGCTAACAATGTAAATGTGCCAAATATTGTAGAACTTGAACAAAGCAAATTAAACCCAAATAATAGAGATATAATCTAATTAATAATTATTTTACCGATTTGGAATAATAATTAGTTGTAATGGCAGTTATTATAACACTAGAATAAAATTGGTTGTTTCCATATGCTTTTATTTTTTTCATTAAATACCTACCTACAGCCATATTATTACTTCTGCAAAAAAAAATTAAAACAAGCTACAACTTCCCAAATACGAGTAAATTAATATTATAGGTTAACTCCTTCTTCTTTTTTTTTCGATTTTGAATGTTACTAACCATAAAATCTGATCATTATACCTAATCTGCTACCAAATGAACAAAAATTACTACTGAACTTCCGATCAGCTAACCTATATAGACGAACTGACAATTGTGGAACGGTATCTGATGGTAACCCTATAGGTAAGGGTTAATTGACCCGAGGAGTTAACCCGACATTGTGAAACCGGCTGTTAAAGGGTGTGTTACGAAAAGTAAGTAGTCAAGAGTCGTGTTCCAAATCTATGAAATATGCCTTTATTCATAAATGAATCAGCCACCCATAGCCATAAGTCGATTTCTTGTCTGTTTAGTAACCTAAACAACTAAACTCAAGCACGATCTATCCTTATGAATCAGCATAACCTTACTATCAAGTACCACGTGTTCTGAACGCTTTGTTTATTGTTTTACCACCCGCTTGTTGTCAAAATAGTTTGTGACGTCACGTGGACATATCCTACAAGCAAATAAAATAAACAACATATTATCCAAAAACCGGGTATAAGTCACAAACGATGAAGCACACCAAGAAGGGTATTATTTCATTGGGGTTGTATGACTTGTATGGGTAACGCCAGTGAAAATAAACGTCTTTCTGCACGAATATACGCCAAATTTTTGCTATTGGGCGGAGTAGAATTCAATGAGACCTCTGGCGGACAAAATTGTAATCGTCGCAACGAGTAATACAATTTGTTTTCCATTGTTTTTGTATTATATTATGCAAGTCAACGTAATTACCGTAAATTCGTACTTTATTTGTTTAATTTTGTGACAGTGACAAGCTTAAAACTGTTTTTTTCTATTCAATTCAACTGTCATCATTTCTGAGGTTATATTCTTATTAGGCAATCCAAACCACGTGATAGAAATGTCAACAAAATTGACGTTGGTTGGCACACAAAGTGAACCCAATCTGGATGATCCTTGTTCTCCAATAATCATCACCTATTAATCATAAAAATGTATTAAGAGACAACACCACTAAAATTTCCTTTTTCAAAACACAGAAGAAAGTTACTTTTCCATAAAGTTTTAGAAACTTACCAGTTATAAAATGTTTGCTGCAGACTCTCTGATATTTTAGCTTTGATTCGGTTAAATCATCACGCTTTATGGATGCTATCCACAAGGCCCTACGTGTTTTCGATAACTCATTTTTATGTGGCTTATTGGGTAAACTGAGTATGTTGGGAATTCTATAAAACGACACATTGTCACGATCGCCTCGAGATCCACAGTTAGCAACAATACAAGTCACAGGCATAATAATAATAATAATAAAGATCTCTAAAAACACTGGAGAAATAACAAACAACAAAACTAGCTAGAAAATACGAATATAAAACACTCTTTTCACTAAGCTCAAACGGTTGTTTACGTACATGTGTGCCATCCACTGTCATTTGGAATTGAATTTGACAGGTCGTTGGATTGCCTAATATAATCAGAGATATTATGGAAGAGGTTATGTTATTCTATTTTTTGTTTTCATTGCACTTTTATGAAAGTGTCACTTATTTCCTCTATAGGTACCATGCAAAAATATATGCATTTAAAACTGCCTGTCCCTCATTTATATACCTAGAAGAAGGCTCAGCATTTACAAATTCAAATAAACTTTGAATAGTCAGGGTATACCTAATCCATAGTTACAGAAACAAAAAGAAAGTAAGTCGGTATTAAAGATTTAAAATATTACTCAATACAAACGTACCTTCCCTGCAACTTTTGTAGATATGACTATATCAAAAATAAAATAAAAACACGAAATCAGACCTAAAATTGTTTTATTTTTGACAAATATCAACCATACCTAGGTATAACTCCAAAAATAAAAATTTCAAAAGTCAAAATTTAGTTTAACAACACAAAATACTAAAGCACAATAAAAAAAACAAAATTTTCACAAAACACACACTGAAAATAACTAAAACAGAAAAATAAAACCACTTAAATAGATATCAAAGGGCTTATACGGCAGCTGATTTGTTTTACTCGTAGCTAAGATGACATTGACATTTCGGAGCGCCATCTATCGAATTCTACTTTTCCCAATACTTGTATGGGAGATCCAGCAAGTACAAGTAGTGTCTGAGATCGGCTTTAGACTAATCTTGTATATAAATTCAAGGTTAAATTAATAATTAGTTTATTTATATTAACACTAGACTGGCTCTCATTTATCCTTTCTAGATTATAATATTTACAAACAAATAAATTTGCAATAAATATTTATTCACCATATTTCAAAATTTTTGACCTTTAAAAAAAATTAAATACCACTAAACGAGTTTTAAACATAAAAAAAACTTATTTCACTTTCAATTATTTAGGATATTCCACATAAAAACAAAAATGTAGATTACACATAAATATATCCATAAATAGAATTCTTAAAACAAAAAAATTATAATAAAATGAATTTTAAAAACTTTATGAATATTCATGACCTCTAGACTTCCTCATAATATAAATTAAATACACTTACCAATTGTAACTGAGTTTGGACATGCTGCACTATCAATTGAATGGCTACTTCGTTTTCCCCACCTCTAGGGACAATAATATCAGCATAACTCATTAAAGGAGCGATATAATGGTTGAAGGAAGGTTGTACCATCGATGTATATTGTTTAATAACTCCTTCCAAGTCTCTACCTCTTTGCGTTATATCCCTTCTCAATCTACGAGCCAGTCGTACGTCAGGATCTGCATCCACGAATATTTTCATATCCAACATGTTGGTCACTTTTTGATTGTGGAAAGTTAAAATCCCTTCGAATATGATTACGTTAGCACCATACATTGTTTTCTAAAATAAAAGTTTTTATTTATAACTTCATCGCAGGAGCAATTATTTTATGTTAAATCAAATGATGTGGTGTTTCATTACAGAAAACTGAAATCAACTTTGCAAAGCTTAATTAAATTTTTCAACTCAATCATTTGGAAGAAAATAATTTAAGGGGAACAGCAACTTTGTTATCCAAACCACTTTTTGTTATAATAAATATAATTTGTTTAGACACTACCCGGAAGAAAAGCATTTTATTTGAATTAATCATTAAACTGTATTGGATTTTATAAAAATAGTACTTATAGTAAATAGTAAATTAAACTGAATCAAATTTTTTGGCAAAAACACAAAGAACTATTTCACTGAATAAAAGTCTGGCAATTTCACAAGTTGTAATACAAATATAACTACAGATCAATGTCTTGGATTTGTGTTAAATTATTTTTAGAAATTGTTAATTATACTGAATATAACATAATTATTTAAATTAAAAATAAATAAAACTCAATTTACTTACCGTTTTTGCTTCTCGAGAATGTGTTACAAAGTTGTATATTGGTACTTCAACTTTTCTACCTTCCTTAAGCCTCTGAAGTGTTTGAACTAATACATCGAAATCAAATGCATCGGGATGGTCAAAATTGTATTCATTCCTATCTGCAATTTCATGTTGTTTTTCATTTAATACCTTGTAGAATGAATCCATACTCAGTAAAGTAACCCATGGTACTCCAAGAGATTGTATAATTTTTTCCGCTACTGTTGTTTTTCCCGAAGCGCTTCCACCACATATTCCTTACAAATTAGAAAACTGGATACATTAAAAAACTTGGAAACGTTTTTCAACTTCTTACCTATAACAAAAGGTTCGACTTTTTGACCTACACTGTTGTACCAAGGTGGTCTGCCGGCTGTGTATATTGTGCGATGTTGAGTTCTTATAATTGATACTATAGGCTTTTTTGTTTGATTCAAAGATGTTGTTCTTTGTCTTCTGGATCTAGGGGATTTTTGTGAACCTAGCAATAAATAAAACAGGGGTTTGGGCATCAGTATTACTAGTTAAAAGATATAATGTACACACAAGACGGAAATATTTGTAGTACTCTCAATCCTTGAATGTTTATTCTGGATTTTAAGAATTGCTTTAGTAAATAAAATGATCTCATATCATAATATTTTATTGATAATTTTAAAAATAGTATATTTGAATAAGATAGCAAAATGATACAACAATCAGTATACAAAAACTAAAAGTTGGATATGGATAAAAAATTGCAATCTGTTAGAATGTATTATTATTTAATGTAATTTTCTGTTAAACATTTAAAAAGTTGAAAATATTTTTCAAGTAAAAGTACCAAAATATTGATTACATTAAGAATAAATCAATAACTACAAAGCATTATAATTTTCTTGTTCATAATTTATTCATTAACAAATTTTGCAAATAAACAGGATTATAAACTAAATATGTGAATGTTTTTAATGGTAATGCGGTTATTATATAAAAAAATTACATTTGAGAGAAAATTACTTTGTGGGTTAACTTTTAAAATTGAAATCTAACACTTGAGTGCATTAAGTTTATTTATTTAAAAATACCTGTTGAAGGAGGTCTAGGACAATGAGGTACAGTTATAGGAGAAGCTGGAGTGTGAAAATCTCCGCTTTTCTCTTCTTCGAGCTCAACATCTGGAAAAACCTCGGAAAAATCGGCGTGCGTTTCTTCGATGTCACTAAAAATAGATTTATTCTTCGTAACAAAGCAACATTACAAACGCATTTTTTCAGTACGAGGAAAATGAAATATTGTTAAAATTATTAGTATCAACTAAATTTTATACATTAATTCATTCAACTTACCATATTTTTATAGATTTTTATTAAAATAAAATTCGTGTTTACGTACCTATCTGAACTTGCCGACGACGGAGGGTCAATGATATTAATTTTTGCAGCCATTTATAATAAATTAGGGTATCTTAAGTAAATAAAATAAATTAATATTCACTAATTAATTAGTAATGTTGGTCTAATCGCGGATTATATTCAAACCTGACATCTCATATCTCTGGGAAAGCACGTCTCTGTTGAAATGTAAGGTTATGTGATAAATCATGTTTTATGTTAATTACCTTTAGGCAAATTTTGTGCATGTGTATGTAACTGCGGCTTCGATGCTTTAGGAACACATCGTGATGGAATAATTTTGTCAAATGTCAAATCTTTGTTCTCGTATTTTAATACCACTTATATATAATGAATCAATAAGGAACAAGTAACGTCTTGTAATTCAAGCAAGATATCGCTTATGAAGTTTTCAGAATTTTTATTGCAGTACTTTGAGATACTTCACTTGTTCAATTTATGTATTAAGTCGACTTCGGCAAATTGCCTTAATGACATCGCTGTCAACTTCAATCGTTTCTTATAGTTGGCGTTCTGAAACTTTTTATTGTCTTGTTTAGGGGACAGGCTTATTTATGTTTAAAAAAAATATTTCGTGGATCAAAAAGCTACGAAGAGATTTACCTGTTTTTCAATTACATTATTATAGGTGAATGTAACGGTATTTTGGAATGGTACTGATAGTTTTAGGTTAATAGTTATAGGAGGCAAATTTTATTATGAATTGAGGAGAGCAGACATGGCGGCTACTAGGAAATTACAAGGTAAGTGAAATTTTTGATGTTTTTCTATGATAAGTTCAAGTCATATCACTGTTAGAACGATATGGTTTTTTTTGTAGATAAAGTTCGCGCACTGTTAAGAATACTGTTTGTTTAGAAATAACAATATCGGTATATCACTGTCTTCCAGTTAAATATGTGACCAAGATCTGGAACACAGATTGTATTTTGAAATTTTGTTCGTAAAATTAATTCTTGTAAATATAAAATAATAGTGTTTTTCATAATGCTAGTCTTATAGTGGAGGATTTAAGTTTTTAAGTATTTTAAACATTTGTACACAAAGATAATCATATGTTTTTGTTCTGACAGGGTTGTAATAAAGAAAATTGCTTATAATATTGTCAATTAAATGTGAAGATGAATAATTATAAAAGTAAGTGTATGTTCAACTTTCAAAATTGGTTGCTTAATAACAGTATGTGACTAGAATCATATTGTTTCCCAAACATTATCATTTAAAATGCATAGCACATACCTCTGTAAATTTTAACAAAATTACATTTTGCAATTAAACAATATATTATTATTTGTTAATTTGGACATATATATGAATATATTTTTTTAGGGGAAATAGATCGCTGCCTGAAAAAAGTTACAGAAGGTGTTGAAACATTTGAAGACATTTGGCAAAAAGTACATAATGCAGCCAATAGTAACCAAAAAGAGAAATACGAGGCTGATCTCAAAAAGGAAATTAAAAAATTACAAAGGCTAAGGGATCAAATCAAAAGCTGGATAGCTTCAGCTGAAATTAAAGATAAAAGTGTTTTAATGGAAAATAGGAAACTCATTGAAACAGTATGTATATAAAGTTACTCTTTGATGAAAATTGAAAAATCATTTATCTAAATTGTTACTGATCCAACCCTGTTGAAGTATTAAATAATTCTTGATTGTACATGTCACAACAAACATTTTTTTGAAGTCATAAATTGACAACCATTTTTAAAATTACAAAAATACTCAATTATTCATTTTAAAATAAAACATGTTTACTTGAAAGCATGTTTTCCACACATTTTCTATGTTTACATTCATATAGCTTTTAAAATATATCCTTTTTCAATTTTGTAAGTATCATTTTTTTTAAATCTATTATATTATTTTACAATAATTAATTTGCTCTAGTAAGAATGCTTAATTAACAAAAATTACTTTATAGAAACATTTAGTAACAAATATAACAATAAACATGATGTTTTTAATGATTAAAAATGTTTAAAACTGTTTGTGATAAATACATGAAGAATTAAAAATAAATACATTGCATAAATAATCAACACAAATGAAATAAAATTTAAACATTCTACAAGTTATCCATATAAATATTCAATTGATTACTACGAGGCTTATTTACTTCTGTCTTTCTACTAATACCTTTGCAGATCTTCTGTATATGTCCATCTTGTTTTGCTAGTTCCCTGTCTGGTCCTCTCCTTATTACTAAATTCTGTAGTGCAGTCCTTACGTCCTCCATATATTGAAAGAATTATGGTTTTTTGTTACCTATCAATTCAAACTTTAAGACCTTTACACTATGTATATATTCTGAGGTGATATTCACTGATACTTGAAATATCTATTGCGCTCTTTTTCTTCGACTTAGCTCCTGTGAAAAGTAGTTCCTTTAGACCTATTTTCTAGAGATTTTACAACCTATATATAGTTGTAAATATTAATCTGTTATTCATGTGAAGGAATGCTTGTTTGTGATAGTAATATTGAAATTTAAACAAAAAAAATTGTATTTTCAGGATCTGTAGCAATATCAATTGATATTGAATCTATGTATAATATTTATTATTAATCAATACTCAATCATGATAAATTTTTTTACGTTTTGTATGTTTACACATTCTGAAATGTTCAATAATATCTTCTTATCTTATTCCCTTATTAGCAAAAGATAATGAGATATTTTTATCAATTTACTATCAAAACTAGATGAAATCAAACATTTTTTTCCATTCATTTAAGTACAACTCGAATAATGTAGTGATTTTATTAATTTTTTGTAGCAAATGGAGAGGTTTAAGGTTGTAGAACGAGAAACTAAAACAAAGGCTTATTCAAAAGAAGGCTTAGGTGCTGCTCAGAAATTAGACCCTGCTCAAAAGGAGCGAGAAGAAATCCAACATTGGTTAACTTCGTCAATAGAAAAACTTAACATTGGTGTAAGTATCTATACTTTGCTGTATTTCTTTTTTCAAATAAATTTTCGTGTTTTTTTTTCAGACGGATAGTTTTGAATCTGAAATTGAACAGCTGTTATCCAACAAAAAGAAAAAACTCGACAAAGACAAACAAGATAGAATAGATGAATTGAAATCTAGATTAGAAAAACATAGGTTTCACATACGGAAATTAGAGACATTATTGAGGATGTTGGATAATATGTCTGTTGAAGTACTACAGGTATGTATCATTAACTAGTTACTCTAAAAACAAGAATTTTAAAGTTATTATGTAACTAATGATGATTTTATTAACCCATAATATTTGAAAATACTCCATTTATCCAATATCCTTCAACCAGCTCTTCTGTAACGTTGATTTTTCAAAATAAGCAAGCTGTGTGTGTGGGAAGTAAATGGCAGCCCCATTAGCAACAGAATTTTGTAATAATTTCACTTAAAAATCAATTTTCATTGGCTTCACCTGCTATTTGTTTGTAAAAATTACTTTCTACCATGGACGTAAGATAAAGTTTGTGCTTTACAGTTTGCAATTCTTCTTACATTGCATTGCAGCAACACTTTTACCCTACAAGATCTTGCTTGCAATTATTGACAATCATTTGACACTCCTCCTCCTCAATATGTAATTTTAAATGTGGATACCAACAAAAAAATTAAAGTGTTATCTGATATTTGTATTAAATTATTAGTAAATACCTCTTTAAGCTGAAAGTACACAGTAAATTTTTTTTGTATAATACCAACTTGTCTCCCAAAATTGCACGCAACCTGTCAAACAAATCGAACCACATTGATTTGAGACAAGATCTCAAAATGACAAGTGACTTATCAAATTATCTTCCACTGCACATGCTTTCAATCAAGAATATTGCAAATGTATTTGGACAAATCTACTCCCATCATAGGTGTATGATCAAATCTTTGAAAGGGATTAGTCCCTTTGTAAGGGATTAGTTTGTCATGAACGTACCACAACATTTTTCGAGCGGGTATAATGTATTTGATGAAATTTCCATTTGGGATGGAAGTAAGAAAGACATTTTTTGTTTTTCACTTTCTATTCGCTTTTTTTTATAAATTGACTATTTGAATTTATATTCGTTTCAGATAAAAAATATAAAAGACAATGTCGAATACTACATAGAGTGTAATACGGAACCCGATTTTGAAGATAACGAATTCATTTATGACGACATCATCGGTATGGATGATGTCGAATTAACAGGAGTCGGTTTACCTTCTTCGGCGACCACCGATAGTAACGAAACTGGCGGATCGCCCACTTCGATAATATCGGGTCAGTAGAATTCTTTTTTTTAATAAATTTATCAATTTATTGGAGCCAGAATACAGAAGTTCGGTTTAAGGTCAGTGTGGCCAACAAAAAGGGTTTTTTTTTCTGACAAGAATGACAGTTAAGGACATCTGACATTAGTGACAGATAACTGAATTCTAATGGTGACATGCCAAGAGTTCCTAGCCTCTTATATGTTGAGTATTCAGCTACAAAGTTATTTTAAATTGCAAGATATAGGCTTCGGGGGTGTATTCATTATTTTAATAAAACAATACTTAAAACTTAACTGTCATTCTAGACAGAAAAAAACCACTATTTGTTGGCCACACTGATCTTAGACTGAACTGCTCTATTACACGTTGACATTTGACATCTGTATCACAAACATACATTGCCCAAAATGCGGGAAATTATATTCAAGTTTTCTACTTCACCGCTAGAGAGGGTAGTTCAAAATAATAACAAAAATTTAATTAGACAAGATACCTTTGACATAGCGCCATAGAGAAATATAAGAAATAAGAGTTGTCAATCCTGCAGTAACAGTTGGCATCACGTTGATCGAAGCGCACCCCGAAGGGGTGTTGGAACTAATTTTTGAATGCGGGATATTTAAATTGGTTAGTTTGGATTGCGGGTAGGTAAATTTTAAAATTTGTCTAAAAATTGTTTATTATACCGGGTCTCCCAAATTATCGTATACATACAATATCTCGCTTATTTGACAAGATAATTTAAAAATTAAAAAACTGTTTTGAATGGTATTAAAGACCCTTCATAATGACTTATGAAAAAACTTGATTGCATTTGACAGGCTTGTGCACCCACCTATCACTTTTTATTTTAAAATGGTACCCACTGTATATTATCATTAAAAATTGCGTGTTAATCTATTAGGATTACAACGATACAATATAATTGTACTTATTTTTTATTATTAACAACAAAAAATTAACATTTTAGACTTTTTTATAAGTATTACCTAATTATCCTTGTAAAAATTATGTTGCCTACGCCGATGGTTATAAAAATGTCGAAAAGAAGTACATTAATTTTTTGTTATCAAAAACCGATACCTCTGTCAAAAAAAAAGAACTTCAAATACTTATTGTTAAACAGTGCCTAGTGTAGTTAATCGATGACTTAATTGTTTGTTGTGTCCACTATTCACAAGTTCCAATTAAAAAATAATTACTCTTGTTATCAGTAAGATGCCATTCACGTTTAGTTCAGACGAATACGTTGACATGTTAGTAGTTACTTTTTTCATAAGTCATTATGAAGGGACTTTAATACCATTTAAAACGGTTTTTTAATTTTTAAATTATCTTGTCAAATAAGCGAGATATTGTATGTATACGATAATTTGGGACACCCGGTATATAATTATTTCATTACAAAAAATAAAATTATATTTCATTTTTTCTAATGAAATGATTATAATTAATAAACAATTTCAGGACACATTATTTAGATAAATGAGAAATCAACACGAATTTAAATATTTTTTATTAAACTGCACATAATAACATGACAAATAATCTACATCTATGTTATCAATTTATGAAACATTTATATATTATTAATCTCAAAAGAACATACTTTTACTACTTACATTATATTTAGGAAATTTAACTGAATATCACATCAAATTGCACATTATTTCAAAATTATTCACTTAAACTGCAAAAATTTCAATAAAAAGGAGTTGAAAAGTAGATTCTCCAGACAGGAACAGGTCTGAAACAAAATAAATAAAATGCAGTACCATAAGTTATAAATAAAAAAGAATTATTTTTGTTTACTATCTTGCAAAGGTAAAACAAATCCTAATAAGTATTTTGCATAATGAACCTGTAAATGCATTAACATCAAAATGATCTTTACACAACCTTTGATCCTTGGATTTAGAAGGAAATCCTAAAGTTATGAACCACTGTTTACTTTGATTAATATCAGATGGAAGTTTGAAAAATGTTTTATTTTTACTACGAAGTGGCCAAAAATATTTACTATTACAATTTTTCGCAATACATTTATGACGAGTCATATATGGTGATATTTTCAAGGTTCACTTACTTTTATTTCCTTTATTAGAACTAAAATTCTAAATAAATCTATAAGTAAAATAATCCTACTCACCATTTTTTTGACACTTTCACTTTGACTTTGACAAGCAGAAGATAGATTCACACCAGCCAATGTATGATTGATTTTGTATATTTTCATTTTTAATCACTTAAAAGTTGATACACTAGGACATTGAAGTATAAATATTGCAGTGTAATGTAATTTATAATATTTTAAACTATTTTATTCCATTTCCCTTATGTAAAAAGTCTTGTAGTTCTCGCGACCGCAGCGACTCTATGCGCGGGTGGTTGCGCAGAAACGTTATGCCACCACCTACGCTTCAATCCGTCTTTTTTTTTATTTTGTCTATGCATAGCGCTTTCTTTGCTCTAGGGACTCAATACAAAAATGACCTTGGTATACAATTGCCATAAGTAAATTCTAGCATAAAAGATCTGATAAGTAATATCTCAAAATCTGGCTCCAACTTTAAATTATTTCCTGTGTTCCAATTGAAAAACTGTTCTAATGTATGATTTTATTTAAATAAAGACCAATCGTTGGGTCTTTTAGGTTCGTCCCCGCCACCCTCGTCATCACCGCCTCTCCCGCTAGCCGCATCGGTTCCGTTAACGATGACTTCGCTAGCGTCGGCGGCCGCAGCTGCTGTGGCCAACACGAATTTACACAGTTACAACAATCATTTCGGAGAAAATTCGAATGAAGATAGTAAAAAGGTGATCGGCAAAGAACAACCCAAGGTAAGTACAATTTTTGTATGTTTTTACATTTTTCTGATAAATATTTGCCGCTGTAATGAATAAGATTGGTTGAAAAAAGGATTTCTTTCCAATTTTTTTATAGTTACAGTAAATGTAAGCTTGAATTATGGATTTATATGTTTGGTTGGATCAATTTTGATACTGTTGCTGCTTTTTTGAATATTGTTTTTTCCTAGAGGCTGGTTTATTTAAAAAATAAACGTCATAGAGTTTTTTTGTATCTTTTAGGAGTTAATTTCACAACAATCTATCTACTCGTAACTCTAGTCTTCACTGGTTATCTGTTTTATCTTTTGAGAATCATTCTAATCTAACCTTGGCGGGTTTTTGGCCAATATATGACATTAATAAGCCCTATTTGATAAGTAGTTTACCAATTTTTTCATTTTCCCAAGTACCAGGCTATTAAGTCTAATAAAAAGAATAAAGCTGGATATCGAGCTCTAATATAGGGAGGACCACAATGGATCTGCAAAGGTCTCAGTGGGATAGGACAAAGAGCCACTCCAATTCTAATCTAATCTAATCTATCTGTTATATCTTCCGGGAACCATTATAATCTAACCTTGGCGGGTTCTTGGCCAATATATGACATTAATAAGCCCTCTTTGACCAATTTCTTCATTTCCCCAAATGCCACAGTGTATTAGAACAAAACAAAACTCTTATGGACATTCCCATCTCAATCTTGATGTAATATTTGGGTCTGTGACAGCTGACTTACTGGGAATATTTATTTTTCTCTTACAGTGCTAGATTGTTATTTGTATACATTATACAGATTACTACAAATCCCCATTATGGAGTGACTTACCAAACAGGCCTTTGGTAGTATGAAAAAAAATATCTCATTGAATTTGTTGACGTATGCAAGGGGATATTCTACTGTTATTTGTTTCTCTGATTCACAAAATGAAGAAGATGTAAAGTTTACCTTGTTTATACAGGGTAATACAAGTGTAATGTGGAGTAATTTCGCTGAAACGTTTAGCCTTATACCTCCAATACTTCAATCAGAGTATTTTTTGTTGTATTTTGTGAAACTTCAACAAGTAAGAAGAGAGTAAGTTTGAATTGACGTTTGGTGAATGATAAAAATGCTAAAAGTTGAATGATTTTTCAGAGATATTTTCTTCTGTTTGGAGTTAATCTCCTCACATATATTCCATCACCAGTATATACCTTCTCCTTCTTTGATCTTGTGTCAATCTGTGTATCAGGTTTGCTCTAGTCTCCTGTCAATTTTCTTTGATCTCGCCTAATCACGTCATATTTAGCGTTCAAGAAGTATAAAGGACTTCATACCAAGTACTTAGGACTAAAAATAATTATAGTGCCTCATGTACAGAGTGTCCCAAATTGGGATGTTTTGCATGGCATCTCCTAAACTAGAAGAGGTAAAAGAAAAGCAATTAAGATGTTATGACTTCTTTTTTTGTTAAAGTAACGATACCCTTATTAAATCTTTAGTAAATCCCTGCAGTTGGAAGATACCGGGCGATTACCGAAAACTAGAAGGTACTATAACTTCTTAGTTGGGAAAAATATCAAAAAACGTTATAAAAACTTTTGATAGATATAATATTAAAGAGTTCAGTGGTGCACATAATTTTTTCATTAGGGGTCTCACTTAGGAAATATAATGCAAACTTATGTTGTTTTAAATGGGACACCCCTTATATTTTGATTGTTTTCGATTCCTTTTTTAATTCTCTTTCACCTGATATATATTATATATTTATTTTCAATGGCTGGAGCTGCATTGCAAATAAACCATTTATGTATGTTATCAGGTGATACACCCTTAAAAAATTGAAGCTTCAGGGACTCCGTGATACAAAAAAAAGAAGAACTTTATCCCACTATTGTTAATAAAGCCCGTTGGTGAAGTTTTTGTATTACTTTTTCTTATTTGAGGTTTTTCTTCGCCATTAAGTGGGCCCCTGCTCAATTTAGTCCCGGGCCCCGCAGAAGTTTTACCCGCCACAGTCTCTAAAGTATCCGATCTTGATACGTAAAAAACTGTTGAATGATTTTTAATCAAATTTCTCTTTTTTCCAGCCTGTGAAACCAACGCCAGTGCGTGCGGTAACCACCCACGGTCAATCGTCCATAACGAACGCGACCATAAATTCGGTACTGAACTATAGTACGGTGGGTAGTTTGGGTATTTCGACGGTGTCTTTACCGCCGACGTCCGTCAATAATAATCCCGTCGGAATCGCGTTGACGCCGACGTCGGTGGGTAAATTGTCGGTATCGTTAGTGAATAGCATCGTCGGCAGCGGTGTTACATCCAACGCTATCGGTAACAAAATCCTCACAGGTAGAGAAACATCACCCGTATCGATTGTACAGTCATTGACGACTACCTCGATAGGCGGCAATTTCGCCGCGGTGGCGGCGGCAAGTACGGCGAAAGTAACGAGTAAGTACAAAGGATTTTTGAAAAATGTTTTTCAAAAACAGTAACCGTTCAACTAAAAAGAAACAACTACTTCCCCGGGCTATAAATACCGACGGTATTATGTTCTCCATCCGAGAGCCCTAAGTGTTTAATGTCGGACCCAAGAAGACACAGAAATCACAATCAATACATGTCTTCCAGTAACGGAAGTGTAACAGTCGTGACAGTAGCGACATCTTTATCTTTATACCTTGTACTGATGAAGCGCAAATATACCGAAACCGGTCCAGAAGTTATGTTGACCCTTTTAATTGCAAACCAAAATGGTTGGTGTTGAATATCTTGTAGATATACCAACCCTGTTCGACCTTGAAATGTAATTCAATAGTTGTCGGTGCATATAGCCCGGGAAGTAGTTGTTACTTCCTATTTGAATGGGCACTGTTTTTGAAAAATATTTTTTGTGAAAAATTGGTAGGGATTAAGGTTTTGAGGGCTGCAATATTTTGCAATTGCTTGTCGAAAGGTTCTTTTTGTTTTAATAAAACTCATTGATAATTTTTTCGGCAAATCGCTAGGAAATTTTGACATTCCAGACAAAATTTATGGAAGAAAAAGTCAAAAGTGAAAAATTCATAATCTATCATTTTACTTTCGAGAAACCCAACAATAAAGGAGTTCATTTTAAAGTCAGTGTGGCCAACAAAAAGTGTTTTTTTCTGACAAGAATGACAGTTAAGGTCTACTGCTTAAAACATAAGATTTTGCATGTTTTTTATCATTGCGAACATTTATATTGCTTTATTAAAATAATGAATACACCCCTGAAGCTTATATCTTGAAATTTAAAATTACTTTTTAGCTGAATACTCAACATATCGGTGGCCAATAATTCTAGGAACTATTGTTATGTCATCATTTCATTTCTGTTATTCAGTAACTAGTTATGTCAAATGTCAGTTATATTTATTTCTGTTGATATTCGTTTAATCGTGTATGTCCATTTTCCATTAGATTTTTTAACATTTTTAGGTAGTTTGATCTCTAATCTTCTAATTACCTTTTCCACTGACATCTGACATGAGTAGTGACAGATAACAGAAATGAAATTGTGACATAGCAAGAGTTCCTTGAATTCTTGGCCACCGATATGTTGATTATTCAGCTAAAAAGTCATTTTAAATTTCAAGGTATACGCTTTGGGGGTGTATTCATTATTTAAATAAAGCAATATAGATGTTCACAATGATAAAAAACATGCGAAAATCCTATGTTTTAAATAGTGGACTTTAACTGTCATTCTTGTCAGAAAAAACCACTTTTTGTTGGCCACACTGACCCTAGACTGAACTCCTCTCAACAATTGATTATATTCTCAAACAAACCGAAGATATTTTATTACGGATTTTAATTAATTTGTGATTAAAATTCGCAATGCTTTCAAAATTAATTAATATCTGTCGAATTTTAAATGATTTGCGAAAAAATAATATGTTTACCTCGAAGGAAAACCTACATTTCTCTCCATTGTATTGCTTAGTCTGGGCTTAGCCTATCCGAGGTGCTCTACTCCTACACAACCAAGAAACTGTAGTATGTGCATTTTTTGGACATATAAGGAGCTTTTGACAATACTCCACTTGAGGCTGTCAAAAAAGCATTAAACAGAAGAGGTCACCACAAGAGTAGCAGAGACAAGGACAAGCAAAGACATTGTCTCCATTTGCACTACCAGAGGATGCCCACAGGGAGGAGTAGCATCCCCATTAATGTGGAGTTAACGGTTAACGAACTCCTGGAAGAAACCTCCATTCACATACTTTCCAACTGCACAGCACTCCAGAATACTAGAGCACAGCATCTGGGAGATTACTGGATAGGAACATTTAACAAAGTTGAAGCCTGCAGATATCCTAAGATTCCTCTTGGAAATAGGACTAAAGGAGCTACTAGTTTCAGAAACTAAGTAGAAGTAAGGGGGCCCAATAGATCTTCTAGGTCTCAGTGAATGTTACCCCAAAAATACATACATAATAGATAGCCTGAGCTGTTTTTTAATTACAATATTTCGGGTTTTTGTTCACTAAGGTGTTTTTTGTTCAATTATTACAGTAGGAAACAAACACCTGAAAGTTCAAGTCCACGGTGTGCATTCCTGGTGCGGACAGATTGTCCAGGAGCAGTTAGTTGCTGTGAGAAATTTAGCCAGTAAACATAAAAAAGCTAAAAATCTACCAAATGACTGTATTAAAATAAGTTGCTAATTTTTTTTTTCAGCAACCGGAGATAGCAATCCAGCATCTGTGATAACCATTGTTAGTCAAGTTCATACTCAAAATACATCCAATGCCATCAATACAACGGTCCATACGAATCCCATTGCATCATTAGTAAGTAAATTGCATTTTTTTTTCTTCTTCAATCACTCTTCTTACCATTTTTTTTTAACAGGGAATACAAAATTCAACAAACCCCCCTCCCAAATTATATAATGATCAACATGTACAAAATAACTGCATAAGTCCAGAACCAAATAACGGCAGTGAAATGTCAACGACAGAAGTGGATGCGTTACAGCAAGTTCCCAACGGCACGACAACCGAAAAGGTAAAAAAAATTCAATTCTTCAACTATTCGTTTTTATTAAAATTGTGTTGATTTAAGATAAGCGACGGTTTAACGTCGCTCAAGTCCATGGCTCAACAAGTGATAGATCAAGCTGGCCTACAAAATAACCAAGTTATCCTCGAACCAAACAAAATACAAAATCAAGGTAAATCGGACGCGCACATACCACCTTTGTTAGGAGTAGCGCCGTTGGGCGCGATTCCTTTACAAAAAGAACACCAAACGCAGTTTCAGCTCATGGAAGCTGCCTATTACCATATGCCTCATCCTTCCGATTCCGAAAGGATAAGAACGTACCTGCCTAGGTAAGTCTTTTATTACATTGTAACTACGATCAATGAAGTAAAAATGTTTTTGATTTCGAAAATGATCGTAACTATTTGAAAGTTGTTTATTGCTCGATAATATTATTAAGTTTGATTGTGTGGTAATTAGCCCGTAATTAGTTAGAAGCAATAAATAAACAATTATTGAACAAATTGATTAACAAAAGAAATACATTTTCAACAAAATTGATAGGTTTGGATTTTTTCGACAGTTTTACAATAGTGGATTTTTTTGACAAGAATGACAGTTAAGGCTAACTATTAAAATAATGATTACACCCTCGAAGCGTAAATTTTTAAATTCAACATGACTTTTTAGCTGAATACTCAACATATCGGTGGCCAATAATTCTAGAAACACTTGGCCTGTCACTATTTCATTTCTGTTATTCAGTCACTAGCTCTATCAAATATCAGTGAAAAAAGTAATTAGAAGAATAGAGATACAGCTAATTGGAAATGCTACAAAAATCTAATTGAAAATGGACATACACAATTGAACGAATATCAGAAAAATAAATATAACTGACATTTGACATAACTTGTGACTGAATAACAGAAATGAAATGGCCAAGAGTTTCTAGAACTATTGGCCACTGATATGTTGGGTATTCAGCTGAAATGTCGTTTTGTTTTGTAGTACTTTTATAATTTTATTTAACAAAACATAAAATATTACAACCTGAAGTCCTCAACACTAAATATAAGTAGACTGTTTAAATTAATTAACCATAGATGTAATCCGTCCTTATGGGTTCATGCTAGTCGTTTCACCGCACCACTATGTATAGGACGAAGTTACACCACTGTCAGTAGCTTACGGGCCATTTAAGTAGCGCCCTCTTACAGGTAGAGGTGGAAGCTCAGAGGGTGAGCTGCATGCGGTGATGTAGATAGACTTGCATAACCTGTTAATGATCGTTCTGCTACAGTTTTAAATTCCCAAGTATATGCTTCGGGGGTGTAATCATAATTTAAATAAAGCAATATAGATGTTCGTAAAAAACATGCAATATCGCGTGTTTTAAATAGTAGACCTTAACTGTCATTCCTGTCAGAAAAAAACACTTTTTGTTGGCCACACTGATCTTAGACTTGAACTCCTCTATTTAAAAACTTCACATCACGCATAAATAGTTATTTATGCAAAAAACACGTTTTGCAAGAGTTGCATACAATATTTTTTCTACATTCATGCAAAAACTGGAAAATTAGAATATAATATGTTGGGAACCTAACCTAACCTAATCAAACCGTTCTTCTTTTTTTTGTATCTTTATGGCCTCCACCTTGTCAGTAATCAATCATAGCTGGTTTTCGCCTTGACCATTTAAATTTTAAATAATTAAAGATTTTTGCAATAATTGTAACTCGTTCGGACTAAGTAGTAAGATATACATATATTATTGTTGTATTAAAGCAGGATCAGACACTTGCTCTGGATTTTTATTTTATTTAAATGTTTGTTTGTCATAAATCATCACAAAACTGACACAAGAATGACAGATGAGTGCAACAAAAATTAATTGTGTTTCACAAAAGTGTTGTTTTTTGCATGAATGTAGAAAAATAAATAAGAATATGCAAATATTTTTTAGAATTTATTTTTTTTTGTGTAGAAGCCCGTGCACAACTCCATCCTACTACATCCAAACGCCTCTTGCTCACTCTGACAGTTTAGAGTTCTTCCAGAGGTTAGCGACGGAAACCCTTTTCTTTGTATTCTATTACATGGAAGGTACCAAAGCCCAATACCTCGCGGCGAAAGCGCTCAAAAAACAAAGTTGGAGGTTTCACACGAAATACATGATGTGGTTTCAAAGGCACGAAGAACCTAAGATTATTAATGAAGAATATGAACAGGTTAGTATATTAAGCCTACGTAACGAATTTTTAAAATTGTTTTGATAGTTGGCGCTGCAGTATGTGTCAGTGGAATATATGACAGTTGACATACTGTCAAAAGAATGATTGACGTAGTAACATTTTGGTTTTAATTAAGTTTGTGGTTATTTTGAATATGTTTGTTTTATTTTAGGGGACCTACATTTACTTCGATTATGAGAAGTGGGGACAAAGAAAAAAAGAAGGATTTACTTTTGAATATAAATACTTAGAAGATAGAGATCTTAATTAAAATATTTATATTACGAAAGTTGTTTTATTACACTCCCACTCCCATTTCAGAAAATAATTCAATAAATATATTTATTTAAATATTGGGTAACAGTATAAATATATAAAACGGTTACAATAATATTAATAATAAGTATCAGACAATACTTTTTTTGGAATATGAAGATTAATATCACAATAATTTTAAAATTACAAAAAATACTGACCTAAGTACATATTTAATAATAAATATCTATTCTAAGGACTTTTTTCCACTACTAGCTGTGAAATTGACATTTATTGCGTCTTCTATACCTCATTTAAAAACCAGGAGTTTAAGTTGGCAATTCTGTAGACCTATGATTGGTCAGATTCCACCCAGTTTCACACTACACTTTTTAACATTGACATCAGCTGATAATTTAAATTTTTGACAGTTCTGACAGATAAATATATTTAATTTTGTCATCGCAACCGCTATTGTTATTCTATTAATTTACTTTGTTTCGTTGTCTATAATATGGAGGTTACAAGCTATCGAAGATTTAAAACAATATATAGGTTTTGTTAGAAAATTGGTTCTTCTTTTTTATTTCATTCACTGACATTCAGTTATTTGCTACTTAAAAACAGCCATATTAGAGTAATGTGTATGTTCCAATCTGTCAGTTTGAATACGAACAAGGAAAAAGTTTTACATGTGACAGAATACCCGTCTGATTAATTCTTGGGTATAAAATAATCTACTAGACAGACGAGAAGTCGACTTATGACTATGCATGGCTGATTTTTCCATCTATCAAGGCATATTTAATAGATTTGGAACACGACCGTTGACTATTTTTTTGGAACACGCCATTTAGTAACTAATCTAGTAACTTTTAGTGATGTGAATAAAGCTTTTCAAATTATTTCTCCTGGTTATTTAAATGGAGTAAAGTCAACTAATAAAGTGAATTTCTATTTTCTCTATTAGTGGTTAAGAAGTACGTTCATAATCTATGGATTAGGGAGGAGTGAAAACTGACAGTGTGTCAGTCCGATGACGCGACGGGGTAAACGCTTTTCGTGGTGCGTTACGGTGTAGAGTGTGAAGTATATATTAAATGTTTTATGAACGCTCACTTTGTACCCAAGTATAACTTACAGGTGTGGTTATAATAAATTATAGAGTAATGGTATTTTATTGCTGTGTGTTTAAATTTTAATAACAACAATAAAGATGTTAATATGCACCTTTTTTCTCATTAAAGTTATATTTTAGCATTGAAATAGTGTATAACGTCAATTATTTTCAATTTTTGTATTAAATCCGGCTAGTAGTGGAAAAAATCGTATACACACCACGGTGGTGAAGACATTTATAAGCCTCGCACCTTAATTTTGATGCTCGGTCAATAATAATAGTCTTCACTACCTTGTGTATAATAAACTATTATACGAAATTCGATTAAAACTAATAAAAATGCATCTTTCTATGAGTAAGTTTAAAAAATATTCGTCACTTTTTTAAATGCTGCTCCTACAATATTCATACATTTAGTACTAATAATGTTCTTCGTATTTGTCGAGCATGGGGTACATTTCTGTCAAGATTATGTCCAGTAGATTGTATGCAAGCTAAAAACAATAAATTCATTCAATTCAACTGAGCTCGAAATCAACAAAATATTACTAAATAATACACAAAACCACTTGAATATACCTTTGTTTAATTGAACCATTTCCCAAGCTCTTTCACTCTAATTAGAGATACATTTATGCTAATTATTTTGTATGAAAATAAGGACTACAAAAACTAAAAATTTAAATACGAAATATTTACCTGCTTATTAAAATGTGGATCCTGCACAATTTCTAATAATAGTTTTAAACCGTCCTTGACTCCCGTACCACATATTTGTGTAACTATGGTCAAAACTGAGTTTTCTAATTCTTCGAAAGCTCTAATTTGTCTTTTTTTAAGTTCTTCTTTACTTGTCGGTGTGTTTTCATTAAAAACTACATCTAAAAAATAAATAGAGCAAATTCAATAGAGGAGTTCAGTCTAAGGTCAGTGTGGCCAACAAAAAGTGGTTTTTTTCTGACAAGAATGACAATTAAGGTCTACCGTTCAAAACATAAGATTCTGCAAGTTTTTTATCATTGCGAACATCTACATTGCTTTAGTAAAATAATAAATACACCCTCGAAGCATAAATCTTGAAATTAAAAATGACTTTTTAGCTGAATACTCAACATATCGGTGGCCAATAAACACTTGGCATGTCACCATTTCATTTCTGTTAGGTATATTTAACTAGTTATGTGAAATTTAATGTCAATTATATTTATTCTTGATGATATTCGTTTAATCGTGTATGTCCATTTTAGATTAGATTTTTGTAGCATTTCTAATTAGCTGTATCTCTATTCTTCTAATTACTTTTCCACTGACATTTGACATAACTAGTGACTGAATAACAGAAATGAAATGGTGACCTTCCAAATGTTCCTAGAATTATTGGCCACCGATATGTTGAGTATTCAGCTAAAAAGTCATATTAAATTTCAAAATATACGATTCGGGGATGTATTTGTTATTTTAATGAAGCAATAAAGATGTTCGCAATAATAAAAAACATTCAAAAATCTTATGTTTAGATCAGTAGACCTTAACTGTCATTCTTGTCAGAAGAAACCAGTTTTTGTTGGCCATACTGACCTTAGACTGAACTCTTCTATTGGCTGTGACTACATTTTCTCTAAACTTACTAAAATCTTTATGTATTCTTTTCTTATTGACAATTTTTTAGTATTGCATTGCCCCTCGTATAATGTATAGCTTAATAGTTCAATAAACTTTTATAGATATGTTTATCCACAATAAAATTATTTAAACCCGAATCATTATATTAAAAATACATAATATTTACCTTCGAGCTGCCTGATGAGATATGCAATATTTGATTGGTTTAGACTAGACTTTATTTTTTTCTCTATAACTGTCCTGGCTGCCAAATCGACAAAGTTTTGTGCTATAGTACAAATTGATGCGTACAATCTCAAGATCCCATTGGGCAATTTAAATATGTTTTTCACTAAAATACATTTATTTGAAGTGAAAAGATGTAGTTGAAACGCATATATCTTTTATAAATAATAATTAGATTCATCGCTAGTAATAATAAAAACAAACCTAGTTGAAATAAAATATGTTTCCATGCCACTATTGGGCGGAGTAGAATTCAATGAGACCTCTGGCGGAAAAAATTGTAATTGTCGCAACGAGTAAAACAATTCGTTTTGCATTGTTTTTTTATTATAATATGCAAGTCAGCGTAATTGCCGTAAATTCTTACTTTATTTGTTTAATTTTGTGTCAGTGACAAGCTTAAACTGTGTTTTTCTATTCAACTCAACTGTCATCATTTCTGAGGTTACATTCTTATATAATCAGAGATATTATGGAAGAGGTTATATTATTCTATTTTTTGTTTTCATTGCACTTTTATGAAAGTGTCACTTATTTCCTCTATAGGTACCATGCAAAAATATATGGCCAGCATTTAAAACTGCCTGTCCCTCATTTATTAGCCTAGAAGAAGGCTCAGCATTTACAAATTCAAATAAACTTTGAATAGTCAGTGTATACCTAATTTATAGTTACAAAAACAAAGAGAAAATAAGTCGGTATTAAAGATTTAAAATATTACTCATTACAAACGTACCTTCCCTGTAACTTTTGTAGATATGACTATATCAAAAATAAAATAAAAACACGTAATCAGACCTGAACTTGTTTTATTTTTGACAAATATTAACCATACCTATTACTCCAAAAATAAAAATATTAGGAGTCAAAATTTAGTTTAGCAACACAAAATACTAAAGCATAATAAAAGAAAAAGCAAAAGTTTCACAAAACAAACACTAAAATAGCAAAATAAAACCACTTAAATATCAAAGGGCTTATACGGCAGCTGATTTGTTTTACTCATTACTAAGATGACATTGACATTTCGGAGCGCCACCTATCGAATTCTACTTTTCCCAATATTTTAAGAAAAAATGTGAGGTTATAGGTTTTGCTGCACCCAAATCATAGAAGACTCTGTTTTATGGACCGACGTTTTCTTCTTTTATATATTTTTAGTGATCTTTGCATTTTAACCTGAGAGTTAATCCTCGAGGTAACTCGAGATATTTAACTTTACTTTATAAAAACAGGCATAAGCACAGCATGGCTCAACTTAGAGTAAAACTGATGTTGGTGAATCATTTTAACGACACAGTATATGCATAAATAACTAACCTACATAGTTGGTGCAAAATACTTTAGTAATTATTTTTTGTTTTAGTTGCTGGTGCTTCAAATCATACAATTTATTAAATTATCAAACCAGATATTTCGGTTTCTTCATAAATACGGACCTGTTTTTTATTAAAAAATAGCAAAACTTAACAATATGAATGTGAATTTTTCTGACAAATTTTTTATTGCACAGAGTAGTTCAAATGTACCACTTACTTAAATAAAAAGCACTTTCCGTTAATCCTTCCGGACTCAAAGAAGTAGTTGTTGTATCTTTTAAAATTCTGTACTGAACACCGAAATTATCGTTAAACACGTGATTTTTGTAAGTTTTTGGAAACGAAATACTTTCCAAGGGATGAGTAGATAAAATGTCTGTTTCTTCACCCACTTCAGCCCATTCAAATTTACTAAAAACATTTTACGATATAAATTTGAATAATTAAAAAAAAATACTTACTCTTGTTTGGACTGCCCTGTTGACATTAAAAAGGAGCTCATGAATGGATCTAGATGTTGTCCTTTTTCTTTTCTTAATTTGTAAGCCACTGACTGATAAATATTTCCAAGATCTTGTATGTTAGAAGCATTTCGTTCTAAATAAATAGAAAAATTTTGTTCTGTAGTTAAAAAATAAAATAGTAGATCGCTTCCTTTTAAATGGGATTTTTGTAGTAATTTTTTTACGAATTCTTCGTATTTTACCATCCTTGTATCAATAGAAGAACCAGCCCTAAAGGATCGATTAGTAAAATGACTAGAATTGTAGCAATTTTTTTTCTTACTTTCTAGAAGGTAAAGGCGAATCACAAATTTCACTTTCGCCGTGAAACTCCACTAATTTCGCTTTCAAAGTGTAAAAATCTTGATCTTTTCTCAATACCACCCAATTTCTTTTAGCATCACCAGGTAGAATATCCGTTCTTTCTACACTAACATAAAAATAAATAACTTTATTTGTTGCACTAGCCTAAAAATATACATGTATCAAAATCTGTTTACTACATCCCAATATTTGTATATAAAGTTACCTGATAAGTTGGTATGCTGACTTTCCAAGTGCTCATATCTCTATATATACTTTTACAATCATCTAAAAATATATCTTCGGTAGTTCCGTTTTCAACAGATTGAGTTTCGGATGGAAAGAACGCCCCTTCGATCGGTTGATTACTTTTAAGTACACCTTTTATCTTACCCAAACCAGAGCTAATTTTTGAAACTGTACCTTGGTTTGAGGGTTCGTAGTATTTTTTTAACCTAAAAATACAAGTAACGGCTGAAATATTCCTTATGTTAAGTCCCCAAACAATTAACAATTACTAGAAGAGTAAGCAGACAAAAAAAAAGCAACAAAGCATACATTTCAAGCTTTCGAAGTTTATTCTTACCTCTCTTTATTGGGAGAACCAAATGTTAATAATAGCGATCTAAAGTTAATTATTGTATTAGTATAAAGTTAATTGAAAATTTTAAAATATATTGACTTACTTGTTTTGACCCTTGTTGGAGCTAATCATTTGTTTCGAACCACAAATATACCCATAAAACTAAAACAAAATTATTTACAAGTTCAGTTTTTTTGATCGTTTTTACTTACTTCATTGCTGTGAAAGAACTGTGGCAACCAAACAGTTTCTAAAATATTAAAAACAAACTCATAAGCAGCATAAAGTAGTTTGGAAAGTTTGGATAATTTTTCTACTGCATATACATCTTGCATTAGTAGTTTAAATTCTTCTGAAATCTCTGAAGGGCAACTGATGAAACTGAAACTATTTTTATTTAAATATTCCTCAAACAGTTTAGTAGCATCACTGTGTAATTCCTCAACCTGCTTCTTAGTTAATTCTGGTGTTAAAAGTTTTGTGTTGAATTCATCTACAATTAATTTTGTTTAATAATACCTAAATTTCATATAATCAAAAAATATTCTTACCAACATCAAGACCAAACTGCAAAAGGTTAACATGGTCATGATTTTTCAAAAACTGCATGAAAGCATACAAAAGGTTGGTGTTATTTTTTATCTTGTTCAAATTTGTAGCAAAAGATGAAATCTTAGATTTGGTGGATGTGTAGTTACATAAGAATTCAACTTCTTCTAAGTTTTGCTGTTTTTTTGTGGTCTTTTTTGATTTATATGTAATTGCTAAAATAACGAGATAATTGAGGATATTTGGGTCAGCTATTACATCCATCATGGGTAGAAAAACCCAACCAGCCAGTATCTCCCTCATCATCACTGAAAAATTTCTAGAAACATCAAAACAATAAATTAAAAAGCAGAAATCTAAAGATACAAACACTATAGGGTATTTAAGTACCTGCATTTTAGATAATTCCCAGGCAAAGTATGATTCAAGAGTGAAGACACCAAATGCTTTAAATACCCAAGTTCATTTTTTCTACAAGTAGCTGCTGCATGTAATCTTTTACCTAAATATTCAGTGGCAACTTCACTAAACTTAACATTTTTTAATTTGGCAATCTGCTGTATATATAGATAGTCATCAATGTGCCTTACAGCACAAGGAACAAGTTTATTTGCCACAATATCACCTACATCTAATTCTAATAATCTATTTACTATTGTAGAAGTAGAAAATCTAAAGCAGTATCTCAATTCATTCAAGAAATCTTGATCATCTGTGAATTGTTCATACCAAGATTTTATAAAATTGTTTATAATTCTTTCATAAAACTAAAAAAAATCTCTATCAATAAGTAGATATACCAAAGAAAAAAATACATTACATGCTCTATGGTGTTGTTTAGTTGTGAAGTTATATAAATTTGCTTCCAAGGTGTTATACTTCTTGTTTGTTGATGTCTTTTGCATGACAAATCGTCACATATACTACAAGACTGTTTTAAAGATTTTTTTACAAATGTTCGCCCTCTATAAAAGTTTATTATTTTTTGTAAAAATATTGTTGTTTGTGTTCCATATTTTACTAAAAACCAGGCAACAATGTATCCAAATATATAAGAAAAATAAATTATTAAAGCGCCGAATAATCTGAAAAATATACAATGTATTTGATTTGTTTTGAAAGAAACAAAGACTCACCGAAAAAATATTGCAATAAATATAACAAATATGGTTATAATAATAGTTACTGTTCTCACTAATTTGTCACTAGACACTAAACGTAAATTATCTATAACTTCTGTATATATCATACTTTTTTTCTTTATTAAAAACTAAAATATACACAATTTGTCACTTTATTTATATTTTTTTACAATTTCAGAAGAGAAGAGGGGTTATGTTTTAACTTTTACAAATGTCATAAGTGACAGATCTCTAGCGTCTATACCCTGTTTTTAAACTAAGAGGAGTGATTTGAATTTGAGTTGGCATTTCTGCAGGTTCATCATTGGTCAGATATGGGTCAGATAGCCGCCCGTTTCACACAGATCTTTTGATAGAACTGACTGGAACTGACAACGCTATTTGTCAGATTTGACATTTATGTTTATTTACATAAAAGTATTCCACTCTTTACTACAACTTTTGCTCTTTTGCTGTTTATTTTTTTGTTTACGTTTGCTATTTCATATTGTGTTTGGACTTAATACCTCGTGTTATTGTATTTGTGTTTTTTACTTCTTATTTTGTGTTGTTTTGTTGTATCGCTTTGAATATGGACCAAAGATTCTATTCCAAGTACCAGTGGACATTCTTAGCCCCCGAAACGAAGGGAATTATTAAGTTTGGATCATTTATCGCTGACAGAGAAGCTTTATAACTTAACAAGTAAAATCTTATTTTTTATAATAGTTTGATACAAATTACGGTACTTACAATATTATCGTATTTTTTTAAATCAAAACCTGTTTAGCTTTATTTTGTTCTATACCTAAACTTCCAATGTAAATAAAGGATAATTTAACATATAAACTAATTGTAAGTATATTTTATACTCAAATCATCAAATGGTCATTCATACAATTTTACATAATATAACCACAATGTTTTCACTATAATGTGACATTTGGTAGCTGTGTTCGCCATTGTCTGGCCTCATGTCCCGAGTCCAATTACGATTAGATATTAAGACATACCTTGATTTTTCATTGGCCACGACAAATGCGAGCAGTACAATACATATTTCACATAAGTGTCAATTAGTTCTATAAGTCGGAACACGACCTTTTCGGAACACTCTCCCAATCTAGTAACTTTTAGTGGTGTGTTTCAGGTTTCTTAAAATACTCCTCTTAGTTTAAAAACAAGGTATAGCCTGTTTTTCGTCTAGCCGTCTAGCAAAGCGCGCCTACGGAACAAGTAAAATACAAACCATAGACAAAATTAATATATTTCTCTATGATACAAACCTAATGTAACATTTCGATTTGAATAAATTAGTCCCAATCAATAGTCCCTAACCTTACTTATTCATAAGCCTAGGCGAGTGCGGTTACTCTCGGTTTTCAGATTTCATGAAGCCTTCGGACCACTTCTCAATATTTCTCCACCTCTCTACCGAAGCTACCAAACTCACCAGGATGAAAGTATGGTGAGAGATAATTCACCGAAGTTTCAGGAATTAATATTTTAACTAGTTTATTCCATTCCAGTTATTACTTAATAACCAAAGAAAGATACGGATCATATTTGTTGTGCAGTGAGCATTTGCTGCACGTGCCGGCTAGAAGTTTGTTAGTTTTTTAGGCACTTTTTCAAATTACGCAGCTTTGATTTTTAGAAAAGCTAATAAATGTAGTTTTTTAATCAATTATTTTAAAGAAGAAATTTAAGAAATATTCATATAATGATGCTAGAAATCTCTGATTTAAGAATAAAAAATCATTATTTTCTCGAAATTTTTGACAGATTATTAGTTATGGCTGCCTCCTGGAAGGAGAATGTCAACATTACACTTTATCTTTAGATCACAATATCCAAATATTATCAAGATGGTCTAAAGATCAGTGATTATTTTCAAGAAGCTTGATATATTCTATTTCCAATGGATAGTTTTCCAATGCTCCACACAGATTTTCGTTTAAAGCGCTTTTAACCAAATCAAGGTGGTTTTAGATTGAATGAATTATGAAAAATTTTGATATTCAAGCTCAGATCAAAGAAAAGCAAGATAGCTTAAGAAGCGAAAACCCAGTAGCTGGAGACATTAATGGATTACAATCAGTAACAACTCAGTACGATTTTGATGTGAAGGTGAATTGTTCAAATAATTTTAATGTAGATTCGAGAAGCCAAAGCCTACCAGACTGTAGTAACAATGACTGTCACTTAAATTTATGCTTGGAAGAACAAGTGTGTAATAATTCTCCAGATAAAGACAGTTCTCCAAGTCCGAAAAGTGAATCATGGTTTAAAACTTTTAAAACCTGGCCAGAAAGGTACGAAAAATTAAAAGATGTAGAACCCATTCTATCATCTAATCCATCTCCAATGAACTCATCAAATACTCAAGAAAGCTCTCAATGCAATTCTGTTGATATTTCAAATGTAAAAAATAAACTCTCTTTTAATGAAGCATTACAAAACATATCTTTAGCTTATAGTCCAATTACTAAACAATTACATCTAGTTGATAATCCTAAGAGTTGTGAGACTGATTGTAAAACTGCAAAAGACTTAAGCAATAATGATGAAACCAATTTAAAGAAACTAGGACATAGAAGAAACGAGGCAGGATCTTTTTCTAGTACTATTTCTACTTGGAGTGCTATTAGTGATCCTTCAACTTCTGGAAGCTTAATTGGTTCTGAAGATAGATCTGTATCTAGTTTTGATGTGTCCAATTCGAAGTTGAGGAGAAAAAGTCTCACTAATTTTTTCTCAAAGTAAGTATCTAGTAAAATCTTATTAGTTGACCAACAATAATGTTATATGCATGTTAAGTTAATTAAAGATTTTGGTGTATTCTTAGGTACAAAATTGTCATTTATTGAACACATCAATATAACTATTAGTAGGGATTATCAAATGCTAGGATTTTTAATGCCAAATTCCAAAGATTTATTGTTAAACGCTGTGACAATACTTTATAATAGTTCAGTTTGTTCTCTTCTTCAATATTCATGTGCAATATGGTCCCCATATTATAGGGTACATATATCTTCTATGGAAAAAGTTCAGCATAAATTTTTAATTCATGTAGCTTACAAAATGCATGCAGTTGGTGATTATAGATACAATGATATCATGGACAGTATTAACATTATGTCTTTGGAAAATAAAAGAACCTACAAGGAACTTACTGTACTATTGAAGTTGATCTCAGGCATCATCTTGTGTCCAGAACTTCTTGCATTGTATTCCTTTAAAATTCCCAGTAGAGTCACTCGTAGTTACAACCTTTTGGAAGTACCCTTTCACAGTGCCAATTATGGTTATCATTGCTTGGTTTCAAAGCTTGCAAGGTCAGTAAATTCATATTGTGATTTGAGGCAAAACTTTACTGTTTCATGGAATAATTTCAAGAGTTTGTATGAGCTAATGTTTATTATTTTATATTATTATCATTTTATTTTATTATTTTGGTGTTTAGTGTGTCATTTTATCATATTTTATTATAGTAATGGTGTATTTCTGATGTTTTTGTTCAAATTTGTAACAACAAACTGAATTGTATAGTTTTATATTATCTTTATTTATAAATGTTTTCTACAAGGGGGTGATCCTGTTTATTAATAAATAAATATGCCAAACTTTATAAGACAATCCTCATATTAGACAAGTTTATTTATTCTTTAATATATTTTAGACATGTTTTTACATGGAAAGTAGCATCTGAGCCTTCAACAACAGGTAGTGTTTGGAAGATTTTCAGTAAACAATCCACTGATAGCAATCATGTTTCACCAGTACATGTAGTAGCAAGTTCTTCAGCTTTAATACAGCACGAGAGGTTCATAATTTGTTTTCAACTACTTATCATTATCTACAAAATCATTTATTTTTAAAGGCCTTCTAATCTACCTGCCAAATCCGTGGAAGAAGAACAAAGGCATAAAGATGAATATAAAGCGATATTGGTAGCTGTGAAAAAGAAAGAGGCCCAAACGACAGCTGCAAAACATAAACAACAGAAACATCAGTTGAAAGTAGAAGAACAACAAGCATCTTCAACCAAGCATTTTCTTCAAAATGTTCTTCCAAACTGGAACGCAATGTAAGTGTTTTAAAAATGTAATATATGAAATACAGGAAATTATATTGAAATTTTAGGTGTTCCAATAAAAAAACGCTTGATCTTTGGTGGCAAGGAATCCCCTCTAGCGTTAGAGGAAAAGTATGGCGGCTAGCTATAGGCAACGAACTGAATCTTACCCCGCAACTTTACGATATTTGTGTTAACCGTGCTCAAAGTCGCCTTAATAGCGTAGAAATAATCCACAGCGAGTCTGAAATTGATCAAGAAAGTAGCATGGAAGTCATCCAACTGGATATATCGAGAACTTTTCCGCAGCTGGGAATCTTTCAAGAAGGAGGTCCTTATTCGGAAGCTCTACATTCTCTTTTAGCAGCTTATGTTTGTTATAGGTGAGTAGATTTATCTACACTCAGAAATTAATTTTTAACTGTATTTTTTCAAGACCTGATGTTGGTTACGTTCAGGGAATGTCGTATATAGCAGCGATTTTAATATTAAACATGGAACCTTGTGATGCTTTTATTTGTTTCTCCAATCTATTAAATCAACCGCTCCATCTATCTGCATTTACTCTAAATCAAGATAAAATGCAAACATATTATAACGCTTACGAAGAAGTTTTTAATTATAATTTACCTAAACTACATTCTCATTTTTCGAAGTCGGGTTTAACGCCCGATTTGTATTTATTGGACTGGATTTACACCATTTTCGCTAAAGCTATGCCTTTGGATATTGCGTGTAGAGTTTGGGATGTGTTTTTAAGAGATGGATACGAATTTATTTTTAGAACTGGTTTGGGTGAGTCCAAAAATCCAAATAATATCATAAACAACTTTGTACGACTTTAAATTTTTTAGGTATATTAACTTTGTATCAAGATACTTTGATAAACATGGACTTTTTACAAGGAGCGCAGTTCCTCACTCACTTACCTGAAGATATATCTGCAGATTGTTTATTCAAATGCATACAAACTGTTAGTACAACCATAGGTAAACAAAGTTTTAGCCAAATTATCGAAAAGTGGAAATGCAGTTAGTACATGTTGGAAATATTTCGCTTGGATTGTACCCATAGGTAAGTTAACCTAAAACCTAACCTTATATTTCTTCTTCTTTTTTCCGTTTCTGGGCCATAGAGTAATAAATATTTATTTATTACTCTATGTTCTGGGCTATATCCTGAGGGATAATTTACCCATAACCTTATATTTAGAGCTGGAAAGAAGTTTATTGGCCATATATAGTATCACGTGACCCAATCTACGATTCATACAACACATATTTTATTGTTACCTCTGATATTATCTTTTTCTAACAATATAAAGCAAACATACGATCGTCTTCTTGACAAGACCAACAACAAGACATACGTTATATGATAGTTTCTTTAAATTTGCCGTAATAATCGTAAAAAGAGATAACGATATATAGTCAAAGGCACTCTTAACGTGCGGGTCATACGATTCAACAAAGACATACTCACAGTTTTTGTTTTCTTTTATTACGTTAAATTATAACTTCCAAATGAAATCCGTTAGATAAATAAGACAGACTTATGCAATTTTGACGGGAAAAAGAAGGATATGTATTCAGTTTTCAGCGATTCTAAAAAGTCTTTCACCAGCAGAGTTTTTATTTAAATATGTCAGTTTTGTCACTTTGACAATTCAAAGTGACAATATGAATAATAAGTAGCAATTTTCAGTTTTTTTCTACTTAGTTCGATGGATTATTTCGAGAATTAAAGAAGAAGTGGAAATTCGTCAATCTGCAGTGTAATCTCACATTTTGGTAACCTCTGTGTTTTCTGATTTGATACATATGGTTAGTGACCTTTGAACCCGCACGTTAAGAGTGCCTTTGACTATACGTGAATAACTGCTCGTACTAAAAGTTTAATTTGACATAACCCAATTTGAGGTTAGGATAGATTAATTTGCTGTCTTGTTTTTAGCGATATTTTAGATTAAAAAAGTGTTTATTGTTAAAATCACTACTTGTAAGGACTAATTTAACTTTTTATTCCATTTGACATTGGTAAGTACGAATATAATTCATGATCAACTTGTAAATTTCTGACATTTGATTATTACAATGCTTATTTTACTACTTATTGATTATATTAGTATTTATAGTACCCCACAATTTGTAAATCTCTGTAGAATCTACAAAGTTTCAGGAATCAAATGTCTGATTGTAGGTAGTATATTAACCAACAGTTATTTTCGGAAGATGTATGGAATCTTCTATTTATAATTTATATCCCATCAAAAAAAAACATTGTTTTAATATAATCAGTTTAGGAACTGTAATTTTAAAAGTTTTAGAGTCAGTAGGCTAAATATTACATCAATTTTATGACTTACTAATTGTAAATACTTATATAAAATCCAAGACTTCCTACAATAATCAGATCTCCACTAATAAGCCAGAATGGTTGATATTAATTTTGGATTTTGTAACTTATTCACCCAGTATATCGTTAGTTTTAATCAATATGTCGAGATGTTAACCAAATAACTACAATTTCAAAATTAAATTTCTTGTTTAGTCGTAAATTGGAATATTGGTCATAACGATTATTTCTATTGAGTTGACAGAAGTTTTGATTTCATTCATATGAATATTGTTGCTGAAGTAACAATCACGTGATGGTAAATCTTACTGTATACTGTTTGAAGCTTAATGAAAAATCCAGCCTCACTTCATCCATTATCACAAGATGTAGTAGGGAAAGGCTCAATAAGGCTTCTAGTACTGCCGTTAGCATGTTTTTCGTGCATCCTGCGTTACTGAGACAAGCATCTTGGCTAGCCTCATCATTGCATTGTTTTCTGTTGTCCTGATCTGATTGAAATTGGGATGCATATCAACAAATGCTAAAGAACATTCTCTCAACAGCTCAGTCACTTGAACTGAATCTTTGAACCATTTTCCATTTTATTTACTTCACTACTTCTATGCCAGAAACTTTGTTTCTTCCACAGAGGCCACAAGTTGGACTCGAAGGATTTTCAGTAGTTTTGTTGGTTGTATTTTATTTGGTAACTATATTCAAATGTCTCTGCTGTTGATATTTTTCTTTGGACAATATTTAATCTTATTATCAATGAATTCTGTACTTTTTTCTTTTTGTGGTTAATTTAATGGTGTTTTTATTAACACATTTTTTCTTTTGCAGCTTTTTTTTAATCAAGAACGATCTGAAATATAAATAACGTCCTGTATATTACAGAAAGCATGGATTCATGTAACACTATATGAATCCTTTCAAACAACTCGTTTGAACGTACTAAGCACAAAAAGTACATAAACCGTAACGAGCTTAATATTAAAAAAAAATTTATAATCTGTCCAAAGTTAATTGTTTTCTGCGCAACCGAACAAAATTTTTGTAACTGGGTCAACTTAAATATAAAAATTTTTGGTACTCCTAAGGGTCAATTAGATAAGAAGTGGTTAAAATTTGAAATCATTCTTTTTATTGGTAGTGTTGACTGTTGAATGAAGCAGTGTTGACAGATCGAACTTGATTCATTTAAACTACTGAGCTTAGCTTGTCAAGTATATCAACGTGACATCTGCAACACTGCGACAAGAAAATACACACACTTTAGTTGACAGTTTGTTGTCCTGAGGAAAAACATTCATTCAGCTATTGAAAATGTTTTAATATTCAGGGTGTAACAAAAAGGCAGGTCATAAATCATACCACATATTCTGGGGTTAAAAATAACTCGATTTAACCCTAGTACAAATGTGCATGCGAAAAAAGTTACAACCTGGCTGCAATTAGATATCATCGTCAGAAGCCGTTGCTTTTCGGGTTTCGTTAGTAAAACGGTGCCGACTGTTTATTCAAGAAAATGGGGACCATTTTGAGCATCTAATGAAAACTACACATTTGTAAATAAATAAGATTCAATAAAAAATTTGGGACCCTCGAAAAACTTGAAAATTGATTGACTTTAATTTTTGTTACTCGAAATTTTTGAAGCATGATGAAAAATAGGCCGTATCTCGATAAAAACTGATAATTGTGAAAAGTACTAGGGGGAAAGAAAGTTTCTAAAATAATGTGTTTGAATAATGGTGCCACAATAAGCATTAAATTGTAATTTTGGGGGGTTTAGGGAATCTCAACTCCCATACATTTTTAACGGAGTGCAATATTCCTTATTTTTTTTAAGATGCTTTTATGGATATTTGTACTAGGGTAACTTGAGTTGGATCGAGTTATTTTTAGTCCTAGATTATGTGGTATAATTTATGACCTGCCTTTTTGATACACCTTGTATAATCATGTGTTGGGTTTAAATTTTTTCCTATCACAGCGCTTTCCTTTAATATTTTAAAGTTTATTTATAAAGGATAGTAAAATTGAGTGCAATTTTTTACCATGCTTTAAAATTTAACAGTTATTTTCAGAATCGACCCTATATTTGTAATTTTTAATGACTAGTAGCATTTTCTACTCTCTCTTTCCATTTTTCACATATTTCTTCCAATATTACTTTAATTCCCAATAGTGTGCCAACTCCTCTCTATGCTAGTTCATCCTCTATTTCTTTGTTTATATTCTTGTGTCTCCACCAATCTACTATACAAGTGAGAATCAAAAAGTTCATATTCAATATTTTGTATTATTAAAAATTATAAGAAATACATACAATGATATGGTTTGATTGTTACTACTTTTTATCTAAAGATGAACTCATTCAAGTGGTCCCAGTTCGGGTAGTTTTAAAAGATGTTTTTATATAAACAAATATTTAATAATAAACTTTTAATGTAAATAAATACATAGATTGACAATACATAACTAGTGAATGGTGTAGCCGTGGAACGGATGCCGAAGTTTACAGTTAATTTTTGAGATATCTGTCTGGTTGCCTACATCGTAGCTTTCTGTATTAAATTTGAAATCATGGAGTTCATATAAAACCGTTATTGGTTAGTCAATTGTGACGTATATCCGGTTTTTGGGTATGTCGTTTATTTTATTAACTATTTTGACATATAGCTAACCTTAAATTTGATAAGGGGGTCGCATTTAGTTTAACACATTCAGATTCCAAAGTTATAGCGATAAGGTGTGTGTTTGTCGGAAATTTCAGCAGTACTCAAACGTCTTTTTTTATCTGAAAAACGAAATTAAGCCTAATTTCCACTTGTTTTATAGCTGTCAAATTTCATACTTGTCGTGTGAATAGCTTTTGAGGTAATGGACTGTCAAAATGACCTCTGGGTCAAATATAATTGACTCCGAATAAGGATGGCTATTGCATTTATGAAAACAGTGCCAAATAACTTTTATACATCTTATCTAACGACAATACAAATTTTGATAGAAAAAATTTTTACCACCACTTGTCAGTCAATGTATTTGTATTCGTTTTAAATTGTTAAATACAGTACCTACCAATAATTTGATGCGACATCTTAAGCTCTCTTTCAGTAATACTCAAATATTCGCTATTCTGTGATAGATTTTTTCAAATTACAAATTAAATAGCGTCTTACGACATTATAATTCAAAATGTCTACAATTTATTACGATTATTTATACAGGGTGACCCATTTCCCGTGTTTCAAAAATGTGGTACAATAAAAGTTTACGAACCCCTCGTACCACGCCACTGGCTTATTAGAATTTGACACAATCAATACTGTAGATGTGTTTTGAAGAGACAATAACCTACAAAAATTTTTAAATTTGTACTTCCATCCTCTAAAAAGGTAAGAAATGAAATGTGTATTTCTTCTGCACATTTTAACAGCCTGTATCTCACAAGCTGAAAAGGTTAGAGAAAAGTTGCATTTGTGTATCTCAAATATTTCTTAACAATCTATCATGCCTCTCAGTCTCATTTACGGTACACCCTATATAAAAAAGAAAGTCTCACTTGTGTACTGTATTTACCATTTTTCTTGTATTGTATTTGATAAAAGAGAAATATTTATATATATTTTGTAATTTTTTAGTTTGATACTTTTATTCAGCTATTTTTTTTGTGTTTATAAAGCTGATAAAAGATTTCAAAGACTTTTTTGAATAGTGTATTTAACATTATTTATTTTATTTAAATATTTTTAATGTAGTGAATCTCAAATTATCTCGTTAGAAGAAAGAAGAAGAATAGTTAAAGTCTGATAAACTTATTATTCGTAACACCCTTGAACTAATACACTCAACAGACTGTACCGGGCAAGAAAATTGTATTTATAGTTTGGCAAGTTTATTTGAACCTACGGGGAATCGGTAAGAGGCGAGGAAACTTGGCGCTTATCTGTCATAAACAGAACATACTGTACCTATTTTATAAAGTAAAACTGAAAAAACAAAGGTCACTGACAATACCAACGCCACTGGATAAATCAGTATCAGTCAACTGACGAAGTGAGAGGGAGAGGGAAGAGCATGCGCTTGTCAATAAAAAGTCATCTGTCGATGAAAATAGCCAATTATGTAATTCGGAGGGTGTGGTTATTATGGTTTTCGCACAACGCTACCAGATCTTGATGAAGATCATAACAAATTTGGAAAAGTGTTCATATTTTAATATTCATAACTTGAAAAAATAATGTTAATAGACAAAATCTAAGTAATCAAGTACATTAAAGAATTAACGTTTAATCATATTGTTAATATTGTTGATAATAAAAAGTCTATTTTATAATTATTATCAAAACATACTTAGTACTTTACTTTTCCATAGTTAAACGTGGCAATATCGAATGTTTTCGACTGCATTCCTTTCAGAGGTTCAGATAAACTTGCCAAGCTATACTTGAAATGTCTATAATAAGCTTAATACTGTACCATTCTTCCTCCGAGCTAATACGAGTATGTGTACCTAGTTTAAACATCTTCTTTATACTTATGACAATTGAAACATTCCAGTGATGTACCTATCCTTTTTTTGGAGTGAATATTTACCGACAAATACTACCTACGTCACACTTGCTTTGATTTGTGTATTGAAATCTTCCCTCTCGTGTTTTCTATAATTTGTTCAGTGATTGTTTTACTCTAGCAATTAACAGTTACGACTCGCCCTGTATGTTTACTATTGGTTACTGTACGTAAAACAAAAATGTAAATATTACATTTCGCTTAAGATTAATGAAGATGTTTAAACTGTTTTTTTTTGTTTTAAAAGATCTGTATGTGATATATTCAGATTGATGAAAAATATTTGTCTGAAATTTATTTTAATCATTATTATTGAAGCTGAAACACTTACATAGTGCCTCATGATGATCGTTGACAACTATGTAAAATTATATACGAAAAATAAAATTATTATTACTAAAAATTGTTTTTTTCTTCTATTTTGTAACTTTTTAACTAGTTGATGATGTGAGAGTTCCTGGTGAAATTCTGGCAGTCCAATTGGCTTTCTTTGTAAGTATCTGTTAAATGATTACCTTATTTATACTCGGTCTTATTATCTTGGTAGCATAAGGTCGAGAAAAGGGTAGACAACAGATATATTTTATAATAACGCACGCCCCTGTCGCATACACATACACCGTACCTAGTTTGATTAAAAAACACTTCTCGACGCTTACCAAGTAGTCATCTCATCAGACATCTCGGCCCTCGCCCTCTTGCGTGTCTTTTCTCAAAATATGCAATTTGCTAAAATGTTCCACGCGGCACCTATTCTCTCGCCGCATTTCGTTGAAACATGGCCACCTACAGCACTGTGTTAGAGGTGGCCTTGGTTGAAATGCTCTGTGTATAATAATATGTATAAAGTTTTGCCTATATGTATGCTATGTCATTTGAGACGATGGGATTTTAGTCGCAAGGGAAAGAGGCTGAATTGTCATCTAATAAATGTCGACAGATCAGGGAAAAGTCATATTCTGTGCAAACTAAAATATCTTGAAGATATACGAACCCCATTTAACTTTGAAGTGTAATGTGAAGTGAAGTCCATCCGAACTTTCTTGTTATATGTCATAATTATTGGGAATTATTAATAAAACGCACCTTTATTGTTCCTGTGTCAGAGGTCAGACCATAGATAATATAGACACATGCTGACTGACTCCTTTATTTCACTCTTACCATATTTTTACCTCCTAACCTATTCTATGCAACCCATAAAACATGCACGATGTATTATGTTTTGCATAACTCAATACATTCTTAGCACGAACCCTATCTAACGAACTAATTTATTTAAAGATCATTCTAATAAACTTCATATTATCAATGAAGTATATATTAATATTTATACAGCATATCTATTGTTTCGTTATCGTAGTTTTGTTAGATCTTTTTTATTTGTAAAATGAGTAATTTTAAGAGAAGAATAAATGTTTATATTCTACTTATAATTCACGAGATAATCAAATTCTAATTCCATTGTATAGAAAAGTGTTTATCTTTTAATTTGGGTTATTACCTATTTCATGACTGTGTGTTAATTATATTAACAATTTAAAATGTATACAATAATATTTATGTTTATGTTTATGGCGAGACTTTAAATTTCTATATTTTATCTTGTCCGCTAAAGCTAAATAAACGAAGGTTGAGTAGTTAAATCCAATGTCGAGTGGATTTTTTAAATTGCACAAACGGTAAATGTACTGAGTTTGATACGTGAAAAAAAATCGTAGTCAACAGGAAGTGCATCAGTTATTAAATGACAAGTATTCATATCATATATTATATAGCTTGTCTCAAAAAGTATATCGTATTCGCTTTTGCCGGCAATCATAAAATTAACGTGCAAATTGCAATAAATAATATGACCAATAGATGATGTAGTAGAGATCGCCAGCGGCGGACTATTTGAAATTATTTTTAAAGGATCAAATTCATAAATATCTATCTTTTTGTATTTTTTATCATACATACGTTTTTTATTTAATATGTCACAGCTGAAAACTCAAGACTTTCGGGTAATTCTTATTATAAATACTTTATTTTATTGCATTGGGTAAATCCGAAAAGTTTTATGGTTCCATTTAAGACAAGTCAAGTCAGTTTCTTAGATCATGAAAAGATCTATACCGGTTCTAAGAATGGTGAAATTATTGCACAACATTTTTCACATGTCAGAATAATAGTTATATAGGCTTTTCCCGATATTAGTAATGGTTTATCTCGGTCGTTCTTTCGCCTGTCTATCTTATATGTAACAATAATTATGATTCATTTTAATTATAAATAATACCAATAATACGTGAGAAATAACCACAAAGCATTTCAATAACTTGTTCAAACACACATACCTTGAAACAAAGGCCAAGATCAACGATCAATGTTATTTATTCATATATAAACATACCTACCTACTTATATAACAATAGGCACGGAGTAAACATTTTTTTTTTAAACTAAATTTCTTGTTCTGGATACTCAGTTTATTTCGAGGTTAAATTGTGCATTCATTTTATAAATTTTTAATGCTTTTAAATATTTCCTGATGATTTTTTATATGAAATAATGATAAATATAATTATATATAATGAAAGCACGACAATGAATAAATTAAAAATTCATTTGGAAGTTCGTAGTTTAAAATTGGGGTTTTCTGACTACCAAACGTTCTAACGCTGGTCGAATAATTATTTCTCTATGGGAATCACAGTCGAGATGAAGCATTCAAACAGCCCGAGCTTGTAATTTCAGGGTCAAAAGCAACATTAAAATCATTAATAATTGTATTTTGAATATTTTTCAAATGCTTCAGCTATTGAAAGTTATTATTTTGTTTAGTATTATTTTTCTCCACGACTAAATAATAACGCACAAATTATTTTTATATATTTAGCTACATAAAAAAAATAATTCTTCACACCAGTGAATAATGAAAAAGAATTCAGTCTCGTTAGCCAATCACATTCTATTATTATCAGACTTCACGCTTAAATGAATTAAAATGAATAAATCAAATTGTCTCTTTTAAAACATCAAATACCAAATAATTCAAATCGATTCTGACAGCGCGTCGTTTGAAACGTCAAAATAATGATAAAATAATAATTTTACGTATTATTTAGAGAAAAAATGGACAACAGTAGTTATATTTAGTTATAACTTCCAATTATCATTTATAAATGTAAGGGTTTCGATTAAAACTGTATGTTACGTATCCCTTCTTGAAAATAAACATGCTCTGTAGCCTAGTGGTAGAAATAGTTGACTCTGGCGCGGATGATCGGGGTTCGATCCTCACTGGAAGCTTTCTTTTTTTAGTCGTGGAGAAAGTATAGTCTTTTACTTGTGTAGAATGGCTAATATTCACTTGGATGATTCCAAAACTCACTCGCTGCGCTCGCTCCTTTTGGAAACTTCATCTGCGTGAATAATAAGCATCATTCTGCACTCGTTGAAGAATCTACTATGACGTGACATACCGTCCACCATATTGCCTGGGAGCAAACAAACCTGGAGGCATGTATGTATGTATGTATGTATTTTTGTGGTGACATTCATTGAGACCTAAAAGATCTATTGTGCCCCCTTACTTCTACTTAGTTTCTGAGGAAAGTCTCTGAAAGTAGCTCCTTTAGTCCTATTTTTAGGATATTTGTAGGCTTCAACTTAGGTAAATGTTCCTCTTCTATCCAGTAATCTCCCAGGTACTGTGCTCTAGGATTCTGGAGTGCTGTGCAGTTGGAAAGTATGTGGATGGAGGTTTCTTCTTCCATGCCACAATATCTTCATTCTTCTTCCTTTACTATTTTGAGCTTTTCCAGGTACCCATTCAGACGACAATGTTCCTTTAGGATCCCTGTTAAAACTCTTAGCGCAGTTTTACTTTGACTTATGTATTCATATGATCTCAACAGGCTGTAGTCACCCAGAAGAATCTTTGATTGTCTAAGCCCTACTAGAGCTTTCCAATGGTCAGCTCTTTTTTTCTCGGCTTCAACTATTCTTCCAGAAAGGTATTTTAGTCCCCCTCTTTGCTAGTTCATCTGCTACTTCATTTCCTTCTATTCCAGTATGTCCTGGAATCCATATTGCTCTCGCCTAGCTCATTGAGTTTGTCTAGGCATTCCAACACCATTTTGGAACTGACCACACAAGAGCTCAGTACTTTAATGGCTGCTTGACTATCCGACATTATGATAATCCTTTGTCCTCTGCATCCTTTATCAATATTAAACTGGGCGAACAATCCTATGGCGTGGATTTCCGCTTGAAAGATACTTGGGGTTTTTCCCAAGCTTTCGGAGTGTTTGGTTCCTGGCCCGAACACTTCTATCCCAGTTCCTCCTATTGCTTTTGAGCCGTCTGTGTACCATTGAATGGAATTCTTTCCAATTTTGGTAATCGTATTTGACATTTATATTCACAAAAAGCTGTACAGGAACTTCGTACCGTTCTTCTTTTTTTGTATCTTTATGGCCTCCACCTTGTCAGTACTTAGGTAATCATAGCTGGTTTTCGCTTTGACCATTTAAATTTCAAATAATCAAAGATTTTAGCAATAATTGTAACTCGTTGAGACTTAGTAGTAAGTATTGACTTGAATTTCAATTTATTTTTTCCAACCACATGCGATCGCAACGGGGAAATTTTCTTGTTTCTCGGAAGAAATTAAAAGACGCTGCAAGAATGTGCGAACAAAACGAAAAGGACGATAACACTGACCGCAAACACGTCACAACACCATAACAGAGTACGGTGGAGGCTTGGTGGAGGCTCGTCAAGTTGTGACTGGGCAGTTCACTAACATTCGAAATCACATTCTTTAACAGTCACACCAACCAGTCGATTTACCTTTTACCTGTGCTGCTCGAGTTGAAGTCAGTGAGTAGTTCTTGCAGTAGGCCAGTAAATCAGAACGTTACAAACGAACTACCGTATAGGGAGAGTCTGTATGTGGAAAATTTAGTGATAGTCGCGTATTTGAAATTTAAGCGGTAAGATATTATGACATTTTTTTAAATACGGGATTTTTAGTTATTTATTTTAAATATTTTTACGGAATTTTTCGATTTAAAAGGAAAATTGAAGTGATTTAAGCAATTTTTTATAATAAGCTTTTTAGGAATTCGCCAATCTTCTCTAATATTTGTGAAAATTATAGATAATAATTGCTGTGAACTTGACATTTTTCTTACAACTGGACCAATTAAATGTATATATTAGGAAGGGTCAAAAAAATTTTGGGGAATTTAGTGCCCCTAAATATCAATAATGATTAAACATAAAATCTCACATTTCTTATGATTTTTGTCGTTTTTATTTGATGAATTCGATAAGAAAATTTCACGTCATTTATACCTTATTTAAAAACCAGGAGGAGTAATTTGAATTTAAGTTGGCAGTTCTGTAGACCTCTGATTGGTCAGAATCTGCCCAGTTTCACACAACACTCTCTAGTATTGACATCAGCTGATAATTTCCATTTTTGATAGTTCTGACAGATGAATATAATTAATTTTGTCACCACATCCCCTCTTATTATATTATTATTTTCAATTAGTGCCGTTGAAACTGTTCCTTTAAAAACTTCAGTAAGCATTTGTATTGAATAAGTACCAGCTCTTCGCTACGGTAAAACAATGGAAGGTCGTTTAGGACCGTCAAAAATCAAATACATTAATCTTATATCTACAATAAACATCTAAATAATCTACTGAACAGACGAGAAATCGACTTATGACTATGGGTGGCTGATTTCTTCATCAATCAAGGCATATTTAATAGATTTGGAACACGACTATTGACTACTTTTTCGGAACACACCCTTTAGTAACTAATCTGGTAACTTTTAGTGATGTGAGTAAGCCTTTTCCAATTACTCCTCCTGGTTATTAAATGGACTATAGAAAGTTTCAAATAAAAAACGATATAAAGATATTTCGTGATAACGTAGTTGGCAGCACTGTTAAGATTATAAATTTTATTGTTTTGAATTATTGTTAATTCGTTATTTAGGTTCAAGCTCTTTTTTTGTATTATACCGCTGAAATAACTATAGTTTTTGATCATTTTGTGATAAATTATAGGAAATAGTTATAGTTATCTTTCACTGTTTAAGGCTGAACATTAACCTCGAATAAATACTAAACGAGTCAACTTAGCGAAAAATCATCTCAGACCATTTTTGTAGATCGTTGAATTTCCTCCAAGAAAATGTGACGTCCATTCGTTCAAATGCATTAAATATCCGAACAAAACAATACAAAATTTTGTTGTTTAAATGGGAAATTATTAAGTACCATTAGTAACCTCTTAACATTTATATTAAGGGCTGAAAATTTACCAGAATTTTTTTCATCTCGGACAATATTTTCAAGATAACTAAGGTAAAAAATTTTTTTTGACCCACCCTAATGTAAACCCAGTCCACTACTAGCCAAATTTAAGACCAAAATTAAAAATAATTGACATTATAAATAATTTCAACACAATACCTGAGTGCTAGAGCTATACTTATACACCACAGCACTCACAAACGCAACACGAGAAGCGTTTACCTTGTCGTCTGACTGACAAGTAAACTGTCAGCTTTCGATATATTATGAACGCACTCCTCAAGTCATTAGTCATTTTTGGCTGAGCGCGAATTTCAAACTAATGGCATTTAAATTCAAATAATTTCATCTTGATAGGTAATTTCAAGCAGCAAATATGTTGAAGACAATCTCCTGGGTATACAAATTTATGTTGATCAAGTTTTTGTTTTACTAATATCTGTGAACTCTCAAAATATTTGAATTTGTCTATTATTGACCTAGGTTAATAATAGAGAAATCCAATTTCTCAGTTGGCTAGAAGAAACAATTGTCAACTTCACAGATAGTAGTAATATTATTCAACAAGCATATAATGACTATTATTCACGAAAATGCGTTAGGTACACCTAAGTAAATGAATATTACCCAGTAAATGCGAGTAAAATACTATATTTTGTCCACAATTATGAATTAACTATTTATAAATGAATTCAACTCCTACCACTTTCCTCCAATTTGTTTATAAAGGGAGGGAAGTGCTAGTTTTCGATAAAAAATCTTTCTGCTCGAAATACACGCAAAACTTTTTATACGAAAACGCGATATCAAAGATATAATATGGTTTTTATTATTTTATTTCAACAAATTGCATAACGCTATAAAATGGTAATTACCAATTAGCTATAACTTTAATACGCTACTAATAATTTTAACATTGAATGTATTAATATTAATAACAAATTAATTTTTGATGTGCGTCATCGTTTGTGAAGTGTATCCGGGTTTTCAATATTTGCTATTTTGACATATAGTTAACCTTAAATTTAATTTAATAAATAAAATATTCAGGATCGTATTAAGACAAATTCGGAAAGGCTTTGAAATTAATAATTAACAGCTTCTTTTTCTTACTGAAAATTGTTAAAAACTTTTAAAATTTGTATGTTTATTCGTGTATCCAAGCATATTTTTTGTTTTTGTATTATTTGAATAAATATAACAATAAGATTAATGTTCACTTTTCATAAATAATAATCGACCGTAAAAAACAAAGTACAGATCTGACGAGAACTGTCAGTGGGATATTAGAAAAAGACACATTGCTAATACGAAAGGTACGTCTGCATCCTATTTTGAATGATGTAATATCTCCTACGCTCCTCGTCTGGTAATCATCACAGTCGTTTGGGAATATGATGCTTTTCCCACTAATTATACTATAGCTATTTTCGCGGAGCAAATCCTGAACACATCCAGAGCACAAACCGAGTACATACTGGATTTCTTTAATGCGCAAGCGTGCCTACAGACTCATTCCGTATTTTAAAGGTAGCGCGAACGCGAATTTGAAGTGACATGAAGTTGAGTTAACACAAAATGTGCAAAAAAGAAGAATAACCTTTTATTGGGAGGCTAATTATGAATAAAAACCTTACCTTTTAGCAAATTTGTTTATAAATAAAACTTAAAAACGAAGTCTATAATAAAGTAAAAAAAAAAAAACCAAACAACTCAACAACCACTGTTTATCATTAAAATATATATAATCCAAAAGTTTTTTAAAGTTTCAAACGCAAATTAAAAAGTAATCAAACCACTATAAAGTCATACAACCGCATACAACCAAAATTTTGAGGTTATAATCTGTTCGGAACAAAAAATTCCAGCTATTATCCTAGGATTCATCGAACATGCTCGAAATTGAATCTAAGTCTTCCTTGAACACGGGATTTTTTGTCCTGAACACATTCTGAAGCACTCCACGAACACTCAAATTTTAATTGCGCATGCGTAGTCCCTCCGAATACGTTCAGGATGTGCTCCTCGAAAACAGCTATTTGAATTTCTCCCGATTGATCATTTTTGTGATATTTTGACTAGGATTAATCACAGACCTGCCTTTTTTCCATTTCTTTCATCTTAATGTGTTAGACCGATAAGTGGTCATCTTGAAATTCCACCAATTTATTGTATATAAATAGAATTATAAATCTAACCTTCAGAAATTACTATTTTGATAAAGGTATGTATGCTAATTGATTCAAAAATTTAATAATTGATATATTGGGTGAATTATAATCCCTAGGGGACCTTACCTAACCTAACCTGTCTCCAAAGTAGGGGTGAAAGCAGAGTTCTTAGAGTGTGTGAGGGTGATTCATAGGAATTCAAGAGTCTTTTTAGCCGGTCCCAACCTTGCTCTGCTTGGTGAGATGGAGATATTTGTATTGAAAGGCTTAGGCATATTAAAAGTGTGTAGAGAGGAAAAGAAAAATTTGAAGGGTTCACCAAGCCGGTCCCAAGCATGCTCTGCTCGATGGGATGAAAATATTTGTATTAAGACGACTGGAAACATTAAAATGTCATATTAAAAGTGTGTAGAAAGGAAAAGAAAAACTTTAAGGTTCGCCAGAGAAACTCAGTTATCAACGGGGCAATACCAAAGTATTATTTTACACAAACCGATATCTGAGACAACCCGTATACACAATATTTTAAAATTTCGATTTTGGTTTGAAAATTTTCAACGTATCGTGTGTTAAAATTAATAAGAGCCAAAGTAAGTGGTACTGATAGGTGTGCGTATATGTTTATAGGTACCCGGTGCTGTTAGCGGTACGTGGTTCAACATTGCGCTTATGCATTGACATGCGAATTTGAGGTGAAACCAGAAAGAAGCCATCGACCAGTTTCTTGTAGTTATTTCGAAAAGGCCGTTGACCAGTGTCCAAGATGAAGATGGCCAAAAAGTATACGTTGGTAAGTACTTTCTTTAATAAATAATAACCTTAACTGGTAGAAAAAAAAGTTGGTTGCCTAAAAAGCGGTTTCTTGTAAAAATTTTTTTGTTTATTGTTTTGTTTTTGATTTTTATTTTAAGAAAATATTGTTGTTGTGCAATGTTTTACGTATAATGTACGTAGTTTTTTTTTATTTGAATAGTTTTGCTGGAAATTTTGTGGTAAATAATACGGAAATTAAGTTAAAATGAATAATATTTAATGGTCATAGGAAAAAGAGGTCTTGAGGTAAAAATTCCGAGTGCGTGATGAAGATAAGAACCAACAAATAACAAATGAGATAACACAAATGAATTCTCTATATGTAAATTATTAGACTGAGTTAAAAAATCGAATATTTCTTTTGAACGGTACACTGAAACAAAAAAAAAGGTTATAGTGACAGTTTGGGGCATTAAAATTAATATTAGATAAAAATTTATAATTTTTTTTTACAATAGTCGTGATTTTTATACAGGGTGTTTCTAAATTTCAGGAAGTGATTGCTTGTATGAAAATAAGATGGGTCTTTACTACAAAATTTCCTCAGCCCACCCATTTCCCAGATATCACTCTTAAAAGCTGATGACTAAAATTGAGTATTCAGTTTTATCCAAAATCTTAGTAATGCTGGAAATTCTGTAATGTTTTTGCTCTCGCAAAGGACTAAATACGAGTATATTTTTCAATATTACTGTTACATTATACGGGGGTGAAATTAACAGCCCTTTCTTTATTTTATATCAAAACTTTTTTTAGAGATAAAGTTTTATGGAATAAAATTTAACTAAAAAATCCTGGTTTTATTAAAAAAAAAAATATCGAATATTTAATTTGATTCTGATAAAAACAAAAATAACCAATTTAGAAACTTAACATACTTTGGAATACCATCCTTAAAAATCAAATCATTTTTAGAAACTTTAGACTTGAATATTTGCTTCAAAACCGATAACAATTTATCCAAATTCAGTAAAAACAACAAATCTAAATCTTTAAAACTAAATAAATCAGGAGTTTATAAATTAAAATGTGAGATATTCAATCCTCAGTATTTAATAATTCCCACTACCATCCACCAGGTCGAATGTTTGAAGATTTAAATAACGACATCCCAGAGTCACTGACATTTTTCTTTTGGAGCGAATTATCTTAAAAAATAAACGATCAAATTTCGATAATTTGAAATCAGTATGCACAAATATTTGTCATGGTATAATGACTGCTATTCGACCAAGATCGTTCAAGTCTAAATTACAGTTAGGGGAAACCACGTTAAAAAAACGCGCTAAGTACACTACCTCACAGGTGGCGTGGAAACGTGTTCAAAACAAGGGGATTACGACTGATCCAACTTTTCAAAGCGTTATATCTCCAAAATGGTGGGTTTTGAGAAAAAAATCATCGACACATTTTTTGTAGAGAATTTTGTGATCTACAATTTTGTAATGAGGTAGTTTTGAGAAAAAAACCGTTTCGCTAAAAATTGCAAGAAACTCATTTTTTTGACCTTTGACCCCGTGCCAAATTTTTAGCACACCTCGGAAAGATGAGGACTTTTGAGGTTTTCTTTATAATGATATTTAGAACAAGTATGCCAATTTTCAGCTGGTTGGGAATTAATGTAACCTTGAATGTGTAAATAGACCGGACTATAATGACTACTGTAATATAATTTATGACAACTACAAATCAGTATCTTCTGTATGTTCCTTGTGGTATATTATTCATTCTTTTTTTAATTTCTTGGGAAATTAAACCACAATATTTTTGAATTCTTTATTTCAACGTTTCGGTAGCGTTCCAGCTACCGTTGTCAAGAAAAATCAGATTCCAACTACTCAAATCATTTATTAGCAAGCCAAAACTCTTTCGATTCAAGTTTTGAAATTTTGCATATAGAACCTAAATCCTTCAAATTAAATCTTTTAGAAGCCATTGAGATAAATAAAAACAAATATTCAGATAATCTTCTTAACGACAAAATACATATCAACAATTCTCCCTTATTGAACCTTTTTACCTAGAAAGGTTCCTGTAGGATTGTTGTGAATGAGTTTACAGGTAAACTTGCTAAATACTTTAGTTAATCCCATATTTACTCTCATTTTTTTCCTTTTTATTTTATTTCCTTGTAAATAGATCATAATTTTATTGTTAATATCCTTAAAATTTAGTATTAAGGCACTGTATATATTGAAAAATTCTCATTATACCTCCATTCGTTTGACAAAGCTACTGTGTTAGCGAAACGCGTCACAACTTTTAGTTTAATATAATGTAGATTTTAACAAATTAAAATTGTTTTACTTCATAATATTTTAGTATGGATCTACATCAAGTAAAAGCCTCATCTATTCAATTTATAATTCTTTCAATAAATCGGGTATAGAGATTGAAATGTAATACGATACAGAAAAAATGTTAGATATGCACGAATATTAAAGAATTTCAAGTTTCCAGCTTAACTTTTATTTTTGAAAAAAAAAACTTTAGTCACTACCTTTTAAGGGTGATATCTCGGAAAGGTGTGGGCTGAGAAAATTTTGTTATGGGAAAGACCCACCTTAATTTCACACAAGCAATCACCTCCTGAAATTTGTCGCATGTATTTAGAAACACCCTGTATAATTAGAGCTCGTTAATCATAATTCTAAAAGAAATCTTCGCATACATAATACTAAAATTAAATTAAATTTTCTAGAAATTGTCGCCAAATAAACCGTTTCTGTAATTTATTCACAAGTAATGACAGCCACTAATAATTTGAGACCCATGAGAAGTTGTTAACATATGGCCAAAAAAATTTTTGACAAATAAACTATTTTTTGGTACTTTTTGTTGTTTTTTTGCCAAAAAATAGTTCCAATTTAGGATGGAATGTTTGATAAATGGAAATAGTAGTTTGTACAACTAGTGCGCAAAGCGTCACTTTTCCCACTAGCGCAGTTTGTGGCACAAGCCGTAAGGCGAGTGGGAAAATTGATTTGCGTACAAGTTGTACACAATATTTTTTCTACAACTACATTTATTAATGAAAGAAATACAGTTATTTATATGGTTATTTTATTTAAACTTTGAAAAAAAAGAACTTAAAATATGGAAATAAATAGAAATAGTACATTGTTTACCGGGTAGGAAAAGCTTAACATTCCTGGACGACTGTGAAGATTGCTAAGTCGAAGCGCAAGCAGAGACTTAGCAACACAGAGTCCAGGAATGTGGCTTTTCCTACGAGGTAAACATACTATTTTTCCGCAAATCGTTTAAAATTCGACAGATATTGATTGATTTAAAAAAAAACGCGATAATTTTATTCCCAAATAAATGGTGCTTTGAAATTCCTAATAAAATTACTTGGGTTACTATGGAAACGTATTGAAGTTGAATTGTCAAACTTGACGCAATTTAATTGCTGGTGTTCTCGAAAGTAAAATGATAAGTGATGATGAAATTTCCATTCCTGGGACTCCTCCAGAGCTGGTTGAGGCAGTGAATACTGCTTCATTAGAATTATTGCCAAAGAAATCAAGAGAAAAGTACGAAAATGCATACAGACGTTTTATGGATTATGTAGAACACTAACAACTGTACGGAAATATCATTTCCTTACAGTGAGAAAATGACATTTCCTTACAGTAAGAAAATGACATTTCCTTACAGTAAGGAAGTCCTGACTTTTTCTTCAAGAAATTTTGACAGGAATGTCAAAATTTCCTAGCGATTTGCGGAAAAATCATTTTAATCTATAATTGATTGTAAAATTTGAACAATTTGGTATTGTTATGCCTTTTGGATACATTTTCATGAATTCTGGAGGAGTATTTTCAATGTCCGAATTGCACAACTCAAAATATAAATTATTTTCATCTTGGTTCATGATTCCTAAAATAATGCTTAATAGGGTAATGTTTTAATAATTAATAAATTAAAATAAATAATGAAATAGATAGTTTACTTACTTTTGGTTTAAATTTAAAAATTGTATACCAAACAGAAATTCAATTAAGTGGAATTGTCAAAAAAAGTTGACAGGTCATAGGTAGCTTTGTTTGACATTTCGGTGCGGAAAAGAATTGAGAAAGCTGCTTTGCGTATGAAAATTTGTGCAGAAAAGCGTGTTTTGCATAGTGGTTGTAGGAGAATACTGTTGTAAAAATTGGTATACATAAGCCCTACTAATCCTCAATAAGTTCACGACCTTTTGGACACTTAATGAAAAAACGGCAAAATTTTGAAAATTAGAAAAAATAATTATTTGAAAAAAACCAGTCTCCTTTTTGGCCTGTTGTGGAGAGGGTATTGACTTTTGATATTCTAAGGGAGACAATCAATTTTTAGCCGCTGTTTTTCCCAATAATTCCCATTTTCTCAGATTTAAATAAACCGCTTTTATTAAACCAATGGCAGATGCCCTTGTTGTCAGATTCAAAGTACGTTCTGTTATTAAATCCTACTTGACTATCCATGTTTATTAGGACAAAATGAAAGAAGGTTAGAAGGATTTGACAGTTGTCAATTTACATCATTCACGTTCACATGCAAAACCATGGAGACTATATAAAGGAGATCGAACGGATCGAACTCCATTTATTTCAATTTCTGCCCAAGGTAGAGGGCGCCAGCTAAGGATAAGAACTTTCACAGCCAATCATAAGACTTCAGTTTATGGTGTTTTATTGGTCTCCATGCGCAAAACAATAAACCATACATAAACAAAACATTTATTGTTTTTGGAGGGACTCGAAATCCCTTTAAATAAAGAAGAATAAGGGATCCGGAACTAAATCGAGTTTCGAATTATTAGGGTAACGCAATTTATACGTGTGTGTTATATCACATGTTTTTCAAATAACCCAACCTACATAGAGAACATTTAATTTTCATTACATCGATAATACTAGAGATTTAAAGATTTTTTTCTTTTATTTTAATGTACTGCGGAATGATTTTTCATGAAAAAAACACGTACTTATAAATTTTAGTTATTCAATTTGTTTCATAATTGTTTACTTTTTGTTTAAAACTAATTACGGGCTAATTACCACACAACCAAGCTTATTATTATCGAGCAATCAACAACATTCTGCAAAAAGTTTTAAGTCGATTTTAGCATTATTATTCGTTACGTACCATGAACATTTTTACTTCATTGATTGGATTGAAAATTTCAGACTTGAAAAATTAAATTCAAAAAACAGTTCATTATACAATGCACGATCTCCCGGGTACTGTGCTCTAGGATTCTGGAGAGCTGTGCAGTTGGAAAGTATATGGATGGAGGTTTCTTCTTCCATGCCACAATATCTGCATTCTTCTTCCTCCACTATTTTGTGCTTTTTAAGGTGCCCATTCAGGTGACAATGTCCCGTTAGGATCCCTGTTAAAACTCTTAGCGCAGTTTTACTTTGACTTGTGAATTCATTTGATCTCAACAGGTTGTGGTCACCCAGAAGAATCTTTGATTGTCTAATCCCTACTAGATCTTTCCAATGGTCAGATCTTCTCTTTCTTCCATTTTCACCTATTTTTTCCAATATTATATTGGGGTTGATTCCGCAAAAGGGTTCAGTCCCCCAGAAAGGTATTTCAGTCCCCCTCTTTGCTAGTTCACCTGCTATTTCATTTCCTTCTATTCCAGTGTGTCCTGGAATCCATAGTTTGCCTAGGCATTCCCACACCATTTGGGAACTGATTACACAAGAGCTCAGTGTCTTAATGGCTGCTTGACTATCTGTCATTATGATAATCTTTTTTCCTTTGTATCCTTTATCAATATTGAACAGGGCGCACTTTCTATGGCGTGGATTTCCGCTTGAAAGATACTTGGGGTTTTTCCACACTTTGGGAGTGTTTGGCTCCTGACCCGAGCACTCCTATCCCAGTTCCTCCTATTGATTTTGAGCCGTCTGTGTACCACTGAATGGCATTCTTTCCAAGTCTGGTAATGGTATTTGGATCCCATTCCTTCTTGTTGCTTAATTCTGTAACGAATTTCTTCGAAAAGTTATCTGATTTCTAAGAAATGAGGAGGTGTTTTTTTTAATGATTCCCACTTAACTTAGTCTGTATCTTGTTCTTCCTGCAACACTTTCCACCACCATATGTACTGGGGTGAGGTTGAGAATCACTTCCATGGCTGCCGTTGGGCATGTTCTCATTGCTCCTGTAATGCATAGTCTTTGAATTTTGGAGAGGTTTTCTCTCGTCGTCAATAGACTAGTTCTACTACTCCAAGCAATGGCTATGGGTGCCTATTCTTGAATTTCAGGGAGTAGAACTTTGCGAGAGAAGTAGGCGTGGTTCTCTTGAAAAGATTAAATGGGTATTCTTGAAATAAATTTGAGGGAGGGAGCATCTCCCAAGAGAACTCGAAGTTCCCCTACTAGGTAGTGAGAGAATTGCAAAAGGGAGTATTTGACCTAACCTCTAAAATTATGGGAATGCGGCGAAGAACTTAGAAGACTGGTGACTCGGAACAGTGTAACACTGTAGTGGGTACCAGGTCATAAAGGAATCGCAGGCAATGAAAAAGCTGACGAACTCGCGAGAGTAGGATCGTCAACTCTGATGAACGGACCCGAACCTGCTGTGGGCATCCCCAGATGCTTAACGAGGTCATGGTTAAAAGGGTGGTTGAAAGAACAACACAATAAACACTGGAAGAATACGACTGGGCAAATACATGGGAAGAAATTCATAAAAGAACCATCAGAAAAAGTAGCGAAAGAACTGCTCTCAATGAGCAGGAACAAACTGCGCACCATTACGGGGCTACTTACGGGACACTTTCCCACAAAGGAGCACCTAAACAAAATAGGGCTGTACAACGGAGACCTTACATGCAGAAGATGCAAAAAGGATACCGAAACAGCTCTGCATATACTATGCAACTGTGAGTCGCTGGACCACAGAAGGCAGAAACTGTATGGCAGAACCCAAATGACTCCTGAAGACTTCTACAATCAACCAGCAAAGAACCTGTATGAGCTAATACAGGGAACGGATTGGCTGAATAGGTTGTAGTCAGAACACTAGGAGTATCCACAATAAGCCCAGGAGTCTGAAGTGGTACCGGCGAAAGGACGGCTCCGGGAAAAAAAAAAAAACCTCTAAAATTGTTTTGTTTTGATTTACTGTGGTTCAAAATAAATGTTGAAGATTTCAATTTAATGCTGTGGAATAATATAATTAACAAGAATGTTAAGGAAGCGTCATAACATAATAGACATTGTCACCCCTTTTCTACTACAACCCACAAGAACCTCTGCTCTATCCATACAAACCGCGCGTAAACACAAAATCTATTAAAGTTTCTTTTGGTTTAGGACTCAAATATTTACCTTTAGGATCTATATTTTGTTCAATTATATCAACCAAACAAATATAGTAAATAGTGAGGTTATCGATAATTTAAATGTCTGTCAAAATTTCTGCAAGTTCATTGGTCAAGGCAACTGGCAACGCTGTTCCCCGATCTTGCTCCCTCATCGCTACTCTCCGGTAGGTACTTTTCATTTTTCAAGAATATAACGTTTTTTTATTGGGAAGTTGAAATGAGGGAGCTCTCCCTGGGAGCACTCCCTTCTCGTTATTTCAAGAATAGGCGTCCAAGTGATAATTGGTCTCTTACGCATGGACACAGTGTATAAAGAGAATCACAGAACGGTGGAAATCAATTATAATTAGGAGGGGTAGTTAGGGGGCTGCTTTCACTGAGTTTTTCGTAGAAACAAGTTTACTTATATTTTTATAGAAGAGTATTAATCTTCAAAATTTTCTATTCATACTCATATTGAACGACTACCTGCTTAAAAAAATTATAGTGGCCAAGTCAAAACTAAATATCTTGAAACGAAGTATTCTGTATGTTATCTCTGAGGTATACCGCTTAGGAATTTTAATTATTATTATATTACTACTATTTGGTTAATAAGCAGCGCTTACATATTATCTTTTACTTGAGGTTCTTTTGACATTTTAAAAATACGTTTATCTACATATTTTCTTAAATCTAAAACAGGAAAATATCCTACACAGAGACCTGGATAACATTCTTTAATGACATGTAGTTATCGATGGTATTTTTATACAATCGGTAAGAAAATCGGAAAACTGTTATTGTTAAAAAAGCGAGAGATTTTTTTCCAGTTCTTTATTGATTTAAATTCTTCCCTACTTGTTTTTTCTAGGGAAAATTGGTTACTGACCAACGAAATATTACTTTTTATGTGAAATGGTAGAAGTTTCAATTACGAAGTTTTCTATTACCATATTTTTTTCATAGTTATTTGCATAATACATTTTTTGTAAGAAAAATAAGGTTTGTACGGGGTGATTTATTAACGGTGTACCCGAAAAGTTTGGAGGTCTTGTTAGTTTGGGGTATTGCGCATCTTACAGTTGACGAAAATCTAATATCAACTGTCAACACATATTTGCTTGGCTTTGTTTGTGTTTCTAGTACTTATATTAGATACTAGTTTTTATTCTACCATTGTTTGTGATTTGTGAGACTATGATCTGCTTTTATTATTGCAAATACCATCGAGAAGAAACAAATATGTATTGACAGCAGACATTAGTTTTTCGTCAACTGTAAGATGCAAAATACCCCAAACTTCCAACCTTTTCGAGTATAACATGGGTGGTAAAGGGACTCAAAACATATAAGAAAAACCAAAAATTGATTGGAAAAATCACTTCCTTATGCGACTTTAACTTTTTCAGTATTTTTTTGTTCGTTATGTTGGCAGCAATTCCCTCGTCCATTTTCCCGCATGAGTTCGTTATCCTCACATACTCTCCATGCTATTTTCTCAAGTACTTCCTAGATTCACGGTGCTCACTTCTTATTATTTGAAATTGACTTGTCTTATTTCCTACACAGTTACAGACGGTATAGTTCCATCTGATTTTTTTTTTATTACATTACTTCTAATAATATTTACAGCTTATTTGATTATATTTATATTGAAATGAATTGCAGCCCAGTTTAATGTTAATAAAAAAGTAGTTTTGTTCCAAGGTAACGACAAAAATTTAGTTATATTTTCCATATTTGCATAAAGCATTTGCATTAGCAAATAAATATTTTAAAATAGTTTCGGAATATTTGCGGAATTCTATGACGATATAATCTATGTGGAATCATCGTTCAAATATATGATTCTAACAAACAGTGTACTTATACCAATTTATGATTTGCTTTTAGTATTGACAGATGACAGATATATTTACCCATCTCATGGTCATTTGCACCAATTGATATTTAAGCTAACTTAAAGTTAAGTGGCGCTTTAAGAAAGTTTTGTTTTGCACCATGAACAACTTGTCATTTTAAGCTGCACTTAGCTAAGCTTAGAAAATCGCTCGCTTATTCTCCACTTATCCTTAAAGTGAAGATTTATAACCTAACATTCTTGTGTTTTGATTGATATAATATGTCAATCTTTTCCCTTTTTTCGGGTTTTCGTTTTCTGTCTTCCAATTTCAGGTGTGTTTCTTTTAATTTTTGAAAAAGGATGTTTATGGAGACATGGATATTCTTGAAAATTGATTTCTAAGAAGACGGTACAATCGGAAAAACTATTATGAAGAATTGGATGGAAATATTAGCAATTCTTATTCCTGAACTGTATAAATTGCCGTTCCGATTTTCTTATTTTTTACTGTGTTTTCCATTATAAACAATTTTATTATTTGAAAAACGCAAGAATAAAATCCTTTGGTTTTCAAAGAATAGGCATGATGACAGTCACTAAGAATCACCAAAATATTGATTTGATATAATTATTTAAGATACAGAGATTCTACAGAAATCACTTATTTTTCATTTTCATGTGTGATTACATTTATTTTTGTAAAAATATAAGCACAAAATTTAACCATCCGCCATCTTATCTCGAACATCTGTTTTGTCGTCTTTATATTATCTATGGTTTTGTATTTCCTTTGTTGCTGTTGGCTTTGCTTGGTTCATGTGATATTTTCTCGTTATAAACTATTAAGTATCTGTTTTTTATTACCACAAAAAACCGTTTTTGGAATTATGTTTATGTATCAAAATAAACTTTTAACCTGCAAACTGTCAAGTGTTTGAAGTTTGACTTTGACGATTTTACTACATGACACAGATCATAGATAACCTATCGACAGTTGACACTGTTACGAATTGATGATGTCATAGACAGACGCCATTACTATTCTAGCGTTTTGGCGCATAATTTAAAATGTGTTTTTTAAAGTTGAATTTTTCCTTCAAAAACATTTTTTCTTACAGAAATAACATTTATTGTAGATAAAGTATATTCGTGAAAACATCGTGGAGCAGTTTTTCAAAATCAGTCATCATGCCTATTGGCTTTTAATACTTTATTTCAAACCACAAAAACGAAAAGTCACCAGAAACCATAGAGAAATAAATAAAACTCAGCTTAAATAGCAAGGTTGATAAATGTATTAAACACTTAGCTAAGGAGCAGAGCAAAAACATTTGTGCAACTGAACTTTAACTAAGCGTCCCTTAAATTTTAAACTCGTCATAGTTATTCTAATCTTATACTTCTATTGGTGCAAACGGCTATAATTTATTTAATTATATACTAAAAGAATTCAATAGAACAAACTAAATAGAATATAACAAAAAGAGACAGAAGAATATGGCCGACGTCATTATTTTCCATAAAATGTTTACGAATAAACCTTTAACCTTTACAATGGTCTTAATCTACCTTAATAGCTAAAATGATAAAATTTGTTTATTTACTTTTATAGTGTTTTCCTTTAACTCTCGCATTCTATATACATATTTCCTGCGCATGCGCAACTGCAATACCCGATTAGGCTGGGACTCTTGGAAACATAGTTTTTCTAACAGTCAGCCAGTTAAGTTGTGAACTTTTTTATGATAAAAATTGTGGTAGGAATAATTCAACTATATCAGTTTCCTAACGATAGAAATTTGAAGTTTTTTACTAAAAAGTTCAAATACAGATTTGGTAAGTTGGAAAAATATTCTTAGTTTTCTTTTGTGAAGATTTTTTTGGGGAATTTTCGATTTTACGTTTCGGTTTCGTTTGTAGCAAAAATAATTCAGTTTTTATTTAAATTCTGGTCAGTGATAATTTGAAACTGCCACATTTCTTAAGGTCCATTCACAGTAGATATCATATCCTTGGTAAAATGTAAAATAAATAATTAATTGTCAAAAATGTTCCGCTTCGCTCTACTCGTGCCTCAAAAAACTCGTGATGTTTTTGACACTAGATGCTTACTAAACTTTTTCTACGACCACAGGAAAAAAAACATGATTATATAATATATTTTATGTTCACAACATGACAGACAATGACTGAAATTTTCTTAGTTATTTTCTAATTATTCATGATCGTAAATAAATGTTGATTACTCATGGTTAATGCAGTAATAATTCTAGGTGGAACCGAGCAAAAATTTTCTTTTTATTCGATGATATAACTTAACGATAATTTAAATTTCTTTTTATATCATTTAATTACATATTTTTATCCAAATTTTAAAGCTGTATAATCGAATGAAAGTGTGCAATAGAACAAAAATAATCAAAACACCATATCCAAACGAAAAATATGTTTAAAGTCAAATAAAAGCGCTTAAAATCGATTTCTTATAATAACTATGAACAGTGGCGTAACTGCCTATGGGCTAGGCGGGGCAGTTCCCCGGGGCCCTCAAGCTCAGGGGGCCCTCGAATCCTCACCAGATGACAGGTTGCAACCCCACTTTAATCATGAAAACTCAGTTGAGAGAAATTCAAAAGTTATGCCTAGGGAATTCCTCTAATTTTTTTCTGTAGGTTGGCAGTGTTGTCAATTTGACGTTTTATTATTCATCGATGTGCGTTTTATTGTGAATTCGAAAGATTTTTTTTTCCGAGAACGGTTAAAAAATTAATGCTGTATCAGGAGTAAGTGAGCTAATGTCAACAAACTTTTTTGTACTGGTCAATATAGAATATAGTGGTTCAATTTTATTTAATTTTACCGCTCATATTGATGTCCGTTAAGTCAAGAAGTCGTGTCAAATCTATAGATTTCGGCTAAAATGGCAACAGTGGTAAAGTATAACCAATGTTAATTTGATGACCCATATTTTTAATCCCATTGAAGAAAAAAGCCGCCCAATGGCGTGCATAAATGCCTGGATTTAGACGAAGTCATTGATACTTTTGCGAAAACTAAAGCTAGGAAAAAATTGTAAATATAATTGTTATTTAGTCAGTTGGTAGGCCCGACCTTTATATAATAAACCCTTGAATCTTCTCTATTTCGTTTTATTAGCCAAACCTACACCAAGAAGTATTAATTGTAATTTATGTTGTTACTGTTTAGCATTTTTATTACCTGCCCTGCAGTGCACAAAAAAGAGTTTAAGAAGTTAAGTAGCTTATCTTTTTGAAGTATTTGTATATTTCATATTTTATTTGATAAAACATTATCAGTTAACATAGCAGTGGGGCCCCATTTTTTAATTTGCCCCAGGGTTCCTAGCTACGCCACTGACTATGAATATACAGAGACGAAACAGAGCCAGTATCAGGAACTGATCTTGATTTTTTATTGAAAGGGGACACTTTTTTTCCGGTATTTTTAACTTCACTATTTCCATCCCCTAGTGGGCATCACCTCGAAAGTTTTGTTCATATAAAGTTCATATAAATGTAGACTGTACAGATTTATTAATAATTTACTAATAATACAATGATGCTTCCTATAATCGTACATCCAAAATAAATGTGAATGCGCAAATAGGTGTGCAGTGCGACATAAAATTGCCCGTATCTCTTAAACCGCTAATGTTATCGAGATGTCACAAGAGGACTTGATATCTCTAAAAATGTTCACAAAAGCCAATGGTTGCATTTATAACTGAAAAAAGTTTCACCTACCAAAAAAATGGAGCATTCACCATTTAACAAAGTCTGTACATGAGTTCACAAATATGTTGTAGACTTGTATATCACGCAAAAAAGTGTGCAATGATGGTGTTTATTAACTGTTAAAATATTACTAATTTCCAATCAGCCATTTAATAATTGTGAATAAAAAACTATTATTCATTTCCAACTTTAGAGCCCTATAGTTCGTTAACGAAAGGCGTAAATAAAAAATTTCATTTGAAATACCATCATTATTTTTACTCTTTTTATCACCTCCCAAGTTTTTGGTACGAACTCTTGGGGCTTTTAACAGGTTTTTTAGGCCTATAGTTTTGTAATTCCTTTCCATACTTTTCTATCTTTGATCTTTTCTCTCCATCGATTTACATTGTTTCCTTTCAGGTCTTCTAGTACCACCTTCTTCCATCTTTTCCTTTGTCTGCTTCTTTTCTTCTTGCCTTCCGGAACTCTTCATGCTGTTTTTTTCACTATTCTTTCTCCTTCCAACCTTTCTATGTGCCCTAACCACCTAACCACTGAAGTCTTCTTGATGAAATCGTTTTAATCTATTTTGGGTTCCCGATAAATGTTTTATAATTCTTCGTTAAACATTCTCATATACTTCTACTTTTTTTTCTTACCAGAATTCTTCATAATATTTTCCTTTCCCATGTAATTACACTTTCTTTTTGTTTTTTGTTTAAACCCATGTCTCACATCTATACAATATCGTAGGTTTCAATATAGTATTGTACAATCTTAGTTTTGATTTCCTTGACAGATGCTTTGAACGATCTAGGTGATTTATTGCTCCTCTACTTTTGTTAGCTTTCATGATTCTATAATTCAGTTTCTTTTTTTCACTACAATCACTATTTAACAGGCTTCCTAGATATATAAACTATTCCACATATTCAAATCGGAGTCGTCTAGTTCCTCGCACATTAACAGGTAGGTACAAAATTTGTGTTCAGTTCCTCGCAGCATACGAAGGGTAAGGGATTAGGTATCAGGTAGCAAGGTCCACAATGACAGTGCGAGGGATTTTGATTAGGTAATATTTACATATTGCTAGTAAATGTTTCAATATGAAATTATATTTTTGTCAAATAATAACAATAAAATACAAAATAAAAAAGAAACAAACAGAACAAATACATATGAAATAAACAAACAGAAACACACCGCAGCAGAAGAAATACCGCTAGTAAATATTAAATATGAACAAATATAAGTAAAATAAAAAACAGAAACACAACATTAAATCAATGATTTTCGTTAGGTTAGGTTAGGTTGGGTTAGGTTAGGTTAGGTTAGGAAATTGAAACTGAAGACAAATTATTATAAACAGGTGCATTATTGTGCTACCCTACAAACAATAGTGTGAGGAACTGCAGACCTGTCTTAATCCTACCCTCCGTTCGAAAAGGGATTAACGCAGGTAGATGCGAGGAACTGCATCACGTCCATTCAAATTCGATGATTGCTTTTTGGGTTTCTACTCTAAATTTGTCATTATTTTTGTTGTCTGGTTTCCTAGTCTCATCAGCTCACTTTTCAGTACATTTTAACGGCCGTTTTTATTAAATTCTGTGTTATTTCACCCAAATCCTTCTCTGTTCTTGAAATTTTGGAATATATTTAACCCTAAATTTGATAATCACAATCATCAGCATCACCAGCTTCTTTTTCTATCTGAAGATACTATCAAACTTTCAAAATGCTTATGTTTTTTCGTGTATCTAGGCATATTTTTGTATTATTTCAATAAATATAACAATAATATTAACATTCACTCTTCATAAATAATCATTACAAAGTACAGATCTGACGAGAACTGTCTGTGGGATATTAGAAAAATATGTAAGCCACATTCCCGCTACAAAAGGTACATCTGCATACTATTTTGAATGGTATAATTTCTCGCCGGCCAACCTCTAGTCACATTGTAAAAAGTATTAGGCCGAATTTTAAAATTTGAAGACTGTCGTGAAAAGAATTTAAAAGACTTTAAATTTTATACCTCACTCGACTATTAGCTTCATCTAAATATTTTGTGGTGATGCTAACCACCGCTAGGGGGTGGAAGTAGCGAAGTGAAAAATACCAGAAAGAAAGTGCCCCTTTGAATAAAAACGGTAATGACTGTTTTGTCTTCGTTAGATCTTGAAAGATGTGCTTATAAAGGAGTTTTTATTTATTCTTCAACCGGTGATTTTTTACTGTTTCAATTTAATCTAAATTGTCAAGGTCAGTGTTTTCTAGTGTTAATTTATGCGCTTTTTATACAAGGTCTAGTAACATAGATATGTGAGGTTATGTATAACTGTATTCCATTCACGTATATGGTGTTGATTTACTTGAAAAGTTGTTTGTTTCTTAAATGATAAATTTATTCCAGACATTTGCATCGATTTCAATCGATAACAATTTAATAAATTAAAATTCAAAATATGAGTGATTCAAATTTAAATTATTCCACAAAACGGACAAAACAAGTGTTTTTAGCCAATGGTTGTCACACATTTGGAGCTGGAGATATAGAACAAGACGAGAATATATCCCCTGTGTTTTCTAGGCAAATTATCCCCTGTGATATTACCCAATAAAGGACAAAGAAGAAGAAGATAATGTGCCTTTTCGGTTCTAGGTTCTAGCATTGTCTAATGTTCTAGTTAGTTAGGTTAGGTTACCGTAAAATGTGCGTACGAATTAATCATACCGTCAATAACAGGTGCGATCAATACTACTCGAGTTGCGTCGATGTTCAATGCGGAGTTCCTCAAGGGTCTATTTTGGGACCAACATTATTTCTTATATATATCAATGATTTGGTTGTAAATTTTCCCAATGCTTATTTTTCTCTTTTTGCCGATGATACCAGTATAATTGTCAGCGGAATAAACAAAGATTCTCTATTACTTTCTTCTACTAACGTCATGCAAGGCGTATCGGATTGGTTTCTCGCTAACAGACTAGCATTGAACATCGGCAAAACTCAAAATATATCCTTTAACCTATATCGAGACTCTGACGAAGTTGCTATAAATATAGGTCAACAAACTATCACCTCTTCTCTCAACATAAAAGTCTTAGGCATACACATCGATAACAAGCTTGACTGGAACTTTCATATAAATCAACTGAATAAATCTCTTAGCAAATATGTATTTGCATTGCGAGCAATAAAACAACATACTAACATATTTGTAGCAAAAACGGTCTATTTTGCTCAATTTCATAGTATAATGCAATATGGTATTGAATTTTGGGGGACTGCTGTATCCGCAGGCTCCGTATTCATGACTCAAAAAAGAGCAATTAGAGCGCTTTTCAACTTAAAATCTAGAACTTCTTGTAAACCATTCTTTAAAGAAAATAGAATAATGACCATGACAAACACTTATATTTACAAAACTTCTTTATTAATTCACAAGCATCAAAATGAACTTCTTACCCCAAATGACAGACATAAATATCCCACTCGAAAACAAGACATAATACCTCCAAACTATAAATATAGTCGCACTCGAAATGGCCCTTTATATTCAGGTATTAAAGTATATAACCATTTACCTTCAGATTTGAAAAATCTTACAAACAAAAAATTTAAAAGAAAAATTAAACAACTACTCTATCAGTATGTTTTTTATAATATCTCAGAATTTTTTCTGACAAATTTCAACTAAAACTTTTTTTTCTCTTTTTTTGTTGTTTCCAACGCTTAGGCTAAAATCACTGTGTATTTTATTGAATTTTTACATGCTTTGTACTTCATATTGTGATTTTGTGGAATAAATATATCTATCTTTGTATCTATCTATCTATCTATCTAGTGATGCCGCGAGACGACTTCGAGAGAGGGCGAGACGATACGAGAGACGATCATATCTCGTCTCGCTTCTCTTGTGATTTAAACTTATTATAGTATTAAGGGAAACATTTTTCACGTGTTTAGGTTAGGCTCTATCATATTTGACATAAATTGGGTACATTTCTGGAACGTTTTTTTTTTATTAATACCTTTTGAGTTGAAATGAATTAATTTTAGAGGTTTTTAACAAATCACTCTGTATCTCAGGAAGTCAGAACAATTTTACAACGCGGTTAGTGAATCTTAAAAAATCTTTAAAAGTGGCGCATTTTCTCGAGACGAGAAATTCTCTCTAAAATTTCTTTCCATTTAAATTAAAATTAGGAATATTATAATAAAATTCTCTTTTATCGAATAAATCATGAATGTTTAAGGATTGAATGGATATATACAGAAAGAAATGTCAATAAAGAGGAAATTATTATGACAATGACAGTCTTTTAATCATTTGTCATGTCAAAACAACACGCTGTTGTCATATCTTTCACTTGGGCTTATTGAATAGAGTTTCCGAAAAGCCCCACTATTTATTTTTGCAATTTGTTGCTGATATTTGTTATTTCCTAAGGTTTGGTAATACCAAAATATGATTAAGGAATTCCTAAATGCAGTTTACGTTTGACCACGAGCTAAGAAATACCCAAGAATGATGGGAAATACCTAATTTATCACTCTTTGATCTTACTTAGCAGCACGTATGTTTAAGGTATTACCTAACCGAATAAATGGTTGATAAAATCGTGAAATAGTCTAATTTTTGATCAAGTTTTTTTACTCTTTCACGCTATTTAAAATATAACTCTGTATAATTGCAGGTAACTTTTTTGTCAGTCGTAGCTATGGTATTTTGCATCTGAAAAATACTCTAGTGAGATAGACGTGAAAAAAATATTGATATTGCTTTTGACACTTGATTATATACGTGGAAAATAAAGTAATCAGAAGTTAATTCAGGATTTAGTTGGAAATCATTGTTATTCATAGCATTTGGTAGAAAACAATCAAATCTAATATGATGAATAAGATTTATTTGATACTCATAGCGATGAAAAGTGCACAAAAACATCAGCACAATGCAATTAATATGAAAAACGGCTGAGAAGAAGCTAGACATTTACATTTATATCACATTTGAGTGGAAAAACAAAATAAAATAATAAAATTTATGGGAAATTTCAACGTTTATATTTGTACAGAGTTGAAACCACGTAAGGAGTACCATTGTTTATATTATTATATTTAACAGCTTCTTATGACTTCTTATGACATCACACTTTCGTAAATATTTGACAGCTCGCAAGATAATTGTATATCCACAAGGTCGTGAAGACTATACAGTTGGTCCGGTGGATATTTTTCCATGCGTCATCATTCATATACAACCGCAATACATCAATACATTAAGTAACACGTAGGTCGTAGATTGATGGTTTAATTAGGATGTGGCTAAAATGACGGTGAACGTTAGTTATTGAAGTTGTTGTGATATTTGTAAATATGTCACAAGTATTTCAATTTAGCAATGTTATAGATGAGGATTTTACCTGATGTAGATCCATACTGAATGATGAAATAAATGTAAATAGTATAAATTGAAAATTTCTCATTATACCTCCATCCGTTTGATAAAGCTACTGCGAAACGCGTCACAATAGAGTTCAGTCTAAGGTCAGTGTGGCCATCAAAAAGTGCTTTTTCTGACAAGAATGACACTTAAGGTTAAAAAATAAGATTTTGCATGTTTTTTATCATTGCGAACATCTATTTTGCTTTATTAGAATAATGAATACACCCCTGGAGCGTATATCTTGAAATTTAAAATGACTTTTTAGCTGAATACTCAACATAACGGTGACCAATAATTCTAGAAACTTTTGGCATGTCACCATTCCATTTCTGTTATCCAGTCACTAGCTCTGTCAAATGTCAGTGAAAAATGTAATTATAAGCATAGAGATACAGCTAATTAGAAATACTACAAAAATCTAATCGAAAATGGACGTACACAATTAAACAAATATCAACAAAAATAAATATAACTGACATTTGACATAACTATTGACTGAATAACAGAAATGAAATGGTGACATGCCAAGAGTTGCTGGAATTATTTGCCACTTATATGTTGAGTATTCAGCTAAAAAGTCATTATTCATTATTTTAATAAAACAATGTAGATGTTCGCAATGATAAAAACCATGCAAAATCTTATGTTTTGAATAGTAGACCTTAACTGTCATTCTTGTCAGAAAAAAACACAATACTGACAGACTGAACTCCTCTATTGTAAAGTTTAAATATTATGTAGACTTTAACAAATTCAATTGTTTTATTCCACCATTCAGATAAATAATATTTAATTACCACAATAATTCGAACACTCCGGTATAAGTTAGTCGTTATAACAACTGTATTTTGAATAAATTTATATGCAAGGTGCAAAAAAATGGAAATAACTCGATAAATATGTAAACAAAGTCAATGTACAAATTCGTAGTTAAGTCTATCGTCGACATTCTTCATAAGGCTATCTCAGTTTGTTGTATTATGTTGTAATGGAACAAACTGTTTCATTTCGAGGGTTTAGATTCTGTGAGTAGAAAAGAGACGTACTAGATTCACCGGACCAACATTTCGCGAGTGGCTTAGCCCCGACCGGAATAAAGGTACGAGGCTTATAAATTTTTTCCACTACTAGCCAAATTTGTGACCAAAATTAAAAATAATTGACATTAAACACTATTTCAATGTTAAAATATTACAGAGGTATAGCGTTCACAACACAATACCTTAAGTGTATGAGCAATACTTATACACCACAGCATTCACAAACGCAACACAAAAAGCGTTTACTTCGTCATCTGACTGACAAGTACGCTGTCTGTTTTCCTTCCATAAACTATGAACGTACTCCTTATGTCATCAGTCATTTTTTATTGAGCGCGAATTTTAAACTAATGATATTTTTATTCAAATAATTTGATCTCGATAGGTAATTTCAAGCAGCCATCTTTGGATTCTCAAAATATTTGAATTGTTTCATTTTTGACCTAAGTTAATAATAGAAAAAATTGTTAAACATAGAGAGAAATTGACCTCTTAAGTTGGCTAGAACAATCGACTTCACAACTAGTAGTGGAAAGAAGTTCATTTTAATTCATAATTTAAATTATTTTGTCCGATAGTCATGATTTCTAATGTGCACCAAAAGTGGGCGGATCCAGAATATGCATCATGAAACAACTTCACATTTAAACTAGTGACGTATGCGTATTATAAGTTGCATAATTTTAGTAAATTTTTATTTTCATACTGTTCTGTTCATCTAAAGAATAAATTTAAAATTATTTTATCTTTGAATATCGCATTTTGTCACTTATTAATATTAACTATGTAATAAAACATGGGGTTAAAATTGAAGTGGAACAATCACCCTATTGGGATAAAGCCAACGACAAGTTCTCCTGAACAATAAACAGTACGGGAAAAGTAGGTATAATTTTATAAAATAACTCAAATTATTTGATTCCATAAGTGTTTTGCAAAGGTCAAGACTGATTAGAAATTATATAGAAGTGCTGCAATAAAGAGATAAATCAAAATTTCGTTATCATCATATCAAACTCTGAAAGGATATTGTAAAATCGATATTAGAAAACAATTAGTATCTATTTCACACTTTATAATTTTATTATGATCCTCATTTATATTTTATTTATTTTGTAATATCTACAGATAATGTTATATCTTTATTTACTACTTTTTAATACCTATAGCCCGGGAAGAAGTTGTTGTTTCTCAGTTTATTAGGTCACTGTTTTTGAAAAATATATTTCAAAACTTATGTGAAATTTTAACCTTTTTGGTGTGCGTCATCGATTGTCAATGTCCTTCTAACACGTTGAAAAAAATGGGAAAAAAGATAGGTCTGTGATTAATCCCAATCAAAATATCACAATAATAAACCTTCTATAGTTATTTAACCAACAATTGTATTAATAAGGGCCATTAACAATAGAGATAATTTAATGTCTGAGATTGTTAATAGAGGAGTTCAGTCTAGGGTCAGTATGGCCAACAAAAAATGTTTTTTTCTGACTGGAATGACAGTTAAAGTCTACTGTTTAAAACATAAGATTTTGCATGTTTTTTATCATTGCGAACATCTATATTGCTTTATTAAAATAATGAATACACCCACGAAGCGTATATCTTGAAATTTAAAATGACTTTTTAGCTGAATACTCAACATATCAGTGGCCAAGAATTCTAGGAACTCTCGGCATGTCACCATTTCATTTCTGTTATTCAGTCACTAGCTCTGTCAAATGTGAGGTAAAAAAGTAATTAGAAGAATAGAGATACAGCTAATTGGAAATGCTACAATAATCTAATCGAAAATGGACATACACAATTAAGAATATCAACAAAAATAAATATAAGAAGAATAAGCAATCCGGAACTAAATTGAGTTTCGAATTCTTCGGAATTCTAGGGTAACGTGTGTGTTATATCACATGTTTTTCAAACAATTCAACCTACATAGACAACATTTAATTTTCATTATATCGGTAATACTAGAGATTTATAGTATATTATTAAACGAGCAATTTATGATAGCCAATATTCACGATGGGTGATGGCGAGGGCCGCAGGCGAGGGGCGCAAGTCACCCATGTGAATATTGGCCATAAATTGCGAGTAAAATACTATACTTTGTCCACGACCCTTAATTTATTTTATTAAATAAAAGTCAGTAACGATTTGGTATTACTATAACCTCAAAATGTTGTGACAGCTACATAAAATAATTTAACATATATAGAGATGGGCGATACTGTGTAAAGTATCAAAACAACGTACTGTTATGAATATATTAATATTAAAAAATATCGTTATGAAGAGTATCAATACTAAAACTTACAATATTTTATCGATACGATATATTTCAGAATCAAATTTCCTGAACAAAATACACAGATTTCACAGTTTATTTCATATTGTACCCCCATCTCTAGTCGTGAATTATGATCAATACACTCCAGTGCATTATGAACCATAATTCACTCTAGAGTCTAGTAGATATATGGGTACCATATACCTTAACAAAAGGTATATGGTAAAATATTGACTTATTATTAGGTGGTCGTGGACAAAAGTTATTTTTTCTTTTATTTTATTAGTATAGGTACTTTTAGTTGCAAGTACTTAGTTGAGACACAATATATTTTGTGACATTTTCATTGAAATTCATGAAACGAGCCCATTCTGTAAGCAAATTTTTTAACGCAAAGTTTAAAAATTAGACAATCTACATTTTACTATTCTTTATGCATAATGAGCTCTAAAATATTAACTGAAAGCTCTTAATTGGTTCCGTACCTATTAAAATTTATATTCTTATCTTCACTTAAACATTTCTAAATGAGGAGACATTGTCAACACATTAAAATAATTAGTTTCAAAATCAAAATTTCTTTTTTTCATTCATTTCCACCTGAAAAGGGCAAAGGGGTTTGTTTTGAAACGTAGATGGGAAGAATATTACAAATAATGTCCTTAATAAACCCAATAAATAATACTTATAGAACAACGAATAAAAAAAGAAAAAAAAACGAAAAATTCTAAAGGAAATAACCTAAAAAAAGCAATCAAACAATGGAAATCTCATGGCAAAGAGTCAGCATGATAATAAATATTTCTTTGACCTTGAGTTATTCCCATTAGGAAAAAAAACTAGATATTATGTGTTTTGTTATTTCACAACAAATTACACTCACTAATATAATTAGGGTAAATTAGTTATGATTTCATGCGTTATAATCTAAAATATTCTGTTTGGTTGAGTGACTTGTAAAATTTGTAATATTTCCATCCAGTTTTCTATGAACTGCTTTAAATAAAGCTGGATATAATTGGACGCAGGACCGTCTGGATACATTAGAATAAATAGGTATAGCCTGTATCACAAATCCGCAAAGAGGAACTATGGCAAATTATATTCACGTCTCCTTCTTAACCACTTGTAAGACAAAGATTGTTTTGTTCTATCGTTTTTAACCAAACATAGGTGAAGCCGAAAGATGAGATCCAACTGTTGGTAAGATCTAGTAGGGCTTAGACAATCAAAGATTCTCCTGGGTGACTACAACCTGTTGAGATCAAATGAATGCGCTGAGAGTTTTAACAGGGATCCTAACTGGACATTGTCGCCTGAATGGGCACCTGAAAAAGCTCAAAATAGTGGAAGAAGAAGAATGCAGATATTGTAGCATGAAAGAAGAAACCTCCATCCACATACTTTCCAACTGCACAGCACTCCAGAATCCTAGAGCACAGTACCTGGGAGATTACTGGAAAGAAGAGGAACATTTAGCTAAGTTGAAGCCTGCAAATTTCCCAACAATAGGACTAAAGGAGCTACTAGTTTCAAAGACTCTCCTCAGAAGCTAAGTCGAAGTAAGGGGGCACAATAGATCTTTTTAGGTCTAAGTGAATGTCACCCCAGATACATACATACATACAAGGCTCCATGGGTCTCACCACAGTTGTGTACAGTCAGTGTACGATCCGTGTATTTACTCAGTGTTTCCTATCACCCGTTTAGCAAACATTATGACCACTTCTCCTTTATTGGTTAGGTTATGTGTATCTGCGAATTCCAGATTGGCTTTGCTTCCAGATATTTGACCTCCTGGCTTAGACACAGCAACTCGTTTTAGTCGGTTAGAGCCCCGTGTAGAATGGTCGTCTGCCTGAACGGCGCCATAGCCACGTGTTCAATTCCTTCAGATTCAACAGCAAAGGTGATAATTCTCCTTCTTGTGGGAATCTCTTTATTCTTATCGATGTCCTGTTTTGATCTACATTTCACTTCATTATAAACTAAAAATAACCAACTATTATAGCGACAATCTGGTAACAGAAACATTTATTTATATTGTTATGAATTAGCATTATCCAATAATAAACGTCTCTTAAAGGCACTTGCTATTATTACCATGAAAAAAACGAGTCTCGTTACATCCTAATTGAGTTAGTTCAGTGGCAATCGCTTGATAAGTTGGTTACACAGATAAAGAGGTAATTGCATATTTCTTTTTATTCGACATACATAGTGTCCTCTTAAGTTCGCACCATATGAAAAACTTTTTTATTATTAATTTTAGGAAAAAAACTTATTCTTCATAAAATGTTCTGCATGTTCCAAAACCTAAAATAAGATCATCAAATATCAATTTTTTTCAGTATTATACAAGGTTTCTCAAAAAATATGAACTTTACTCAAGGGTAAAGTACCTTTGAATTTGACAATATCGAAAAATAAGTATAATCTGGGATACGCTGACAAACTTATGAATGTTTGATAGCTACAAATGTATGACAGTAACTGTCAGAACGCGTTAGAATTTTACGCAAATATGGCAAATAGAAACAATATTAAACAAGCACAAAACCCATTTTTTGATATAAATGTATGAAATTGCATATTTCAACGTAGTTTCCAATTCTAATCAACTTTTCATCATACCATTTTTCGATATTCTCAAATTTAAAGGTACTTTACTCTTGAGTAGAATTCATATTTTTCGACAAACCTCGTATAATACTGAAAAAAATTGATATTTGATGATTTTATTTAAGGTTTTGGAACATGCAGAACATTTTATGAAGAATAAGTTTTTTTCCTAAAATAGATAATAAAAAAGTTTCCCTTAGGGTGCGAACTTAGTAGGACACAGTGTCTATATTCTAGAAAAAAAATACGTACAAGTTTGAATAAAACTTAAGAATAGGAAAAAATACATTAGTTTCAAGGTACAACTATTTCCTTTTTTCCTTATATAGATATGTAACGGTCATTTATGGAGTACTACCTCGGTAGTGGTACTGAATATGTTAGTATGTTTCCTGTTTTAATTTTTTTTTATTAATGTGCGGAAAAGTCTACTTTTCAGCAGATTTTTTAGTGTGGAATAGTTATTTTTCTCCGATCGTGGGTAAAATGACACTATTTTCACCTGTTTTCTATGCGCAAAGATCAACATTCCAGAACAATGAGCAGTTGCTAAGCAATTAGAAAAAAACTGTGTGGTAATATTCTTACCGCACTGCTGTAGCGTGCGATAATGTTACAAATGAATTATTACAATAAAATTATACAAAGTATGGTTTTAATTTTTACATTGATTATTTTTTTCACTTGTCAAAATCTGACATTTTGGTGGTTTTAATCAATAGCAATACATTATTCTAGCCAATCATTCGGTATTATACTGATAATTATGCTTCCTCATCGATAAAACCTTGTTTACATCGAAACGTCAAAATTTTACTTTGAATTTGTCATTATTGACAACTAAAAGCGCTTTCAAAAATCCTTTTAAATTGTTGAAAAAAATAATCTTCCCAAATACAACTCGCTCTTCAAATTTTATCACATAATTTTTTATTTTCATCACTCAAACTTGTTTATTTGAGGCAAAAACATTCAAACAAACCGAATTTAGATAAAATCACTCCTCCTAACGGAGTCGTGATTTTATCAAATCGGTTTGTTTTCATATTTTTGCCAAATAAACAAGTTTTCGTGGAAAAGAAAAAATTATCGATAAAATTTGAAGCACTCGTGGTATTACCTTTGATAAAGTTGTTATAAAACAATTAAAAGAAACATCTAATTTTATAACGATATTCTTGAACACAAGTTAATTGTTGTTAATATTTACATTTATTGTACAGTCTGTACCATTTGTAAATTGTACTGGAGGGCAATAGAAATTTTCTTTTTAAGTAATTCATTATATATTCTAGCCAATCAAACGATTATTATAGTGATTATTTTTTTACGTTTCTTAAAACCAATGAAATGCTTCTTTATTTTTCACAAGGGTAAGTATTAGAGTAGGAATAAATCTCTTGTGATTATTCTTGGTGAATAATATATGTGGCTTTTATTTGCCTAGCAAGTATCAGATAGTTGTCAAAATAATTACCTAATGTGTCAACGCGATATATAAAATGGGTGAAAGTTATCGGTTTAGTAGGTACCTTTTCTGATGCAGAAATAACAAAAAAAATTTAGAAACTACTTCGATAAATACTCTAATAAGTAATTAGTCTACAATTAGACAATTTAAGACCTTTCTTGTTATATTATTACTGAAAATTATATACTTATATCATTCTACTGAGAATTATTTCTTCATTGAGGGGTCCAGCTCATTTACTTTTCGAAATACGGGGTGTTAAAGCTATAAAAATTTAAATGTTTTAATTTGATAACTTCAAAATGGACAAATAATTAATTTCACATTTGGTAGGTTGTTTTTAAAAGTAAAAGAGACCGATATTTTTTGGGAAAAGATGTTTCAATCCAGTGGTGTACATTTGAAAGAATATTTCCCCTCTCATTTTTCACACCACTGGCACTTGAAGCCGTTTAATTTTGCAACCCTCAATGGTTTTCAAGTTAAAAACAAATAATAACTTTCACATATCAAAAAATTTGTAGTTTTCAAAATATTTTATATCCTTTATTAATATTCGACTGGTCACACTCTCTTGTACCGCAAATTTCCGCCTGAAAGATACTTGGGACTTTCAGAGTTTTTGGATCCTGGTCTGTACAATCCTAAACCAGTTACTCTTATTGTTTTTGCGCGGTCTGTGTACCATTGAATAGCATTAGCAATAGTCTAGTATCGGTATTTGCATCCCATTTCTTTTTGTTGCTTTATTTCCGTAATTTATAGATCCTTTACGCTGGAAATTTTCTGCATTTTGTTGAATTTGTGTTTAAAACTATTAATGGTTATGTTAAATATTTCAGTTTTGCAGATAAAGAAAGTTATTTATTGAATTAAACTGATAAATAATCGGTCAATATCCGCTTCTGTAATTAAATGAGTACAAAAGAGCGAAAGTTCTTCGTTTACGTCTTTATTTACATTCAAAAGAGACAATACAAATGGAATAGGCATAGGAATTTTTTTTCCTAAAAATACACTGAGAAATAATCTTTCCACTACCAATTTTTTAGTTGACAATTATTGCTTCTTCTAGCCAACTGAAGAGTTGAATTTCTCTATTAGTGGTTAATAATTAAATTTGTTCCATTATTAACCTAGATCAACTATGGACTAACTTAAATATTCTGACATCGCTGGATTACATAGTTGTGGTAAGAGACAAAAACTTCAAAGTTTTGTGTGAGCTAATACAGTTACTGAGGGCACATTTTGAAAATACTTTCGATTCTACAGGGTGTTCCAAAACCAAGTAGCAGCGCACAAACTTACATTTTTTCAAATGAAACTTACTATATTTTGTTCAAGAACTAAAGAATAAAATTCATATTGGTATGGTACATACTAAATAAATGTACCATTTGCGCCTACCACAACTTACAATAAGATATAATATTATGTAGTACCTATAGTTTGGCAAGTTTATCTGAAGCCACGGGGCATCGGTAAGAGGCGAGGAAACATAGTACATAGGTACATACTGTACCTATTTTATAAATAAAACTGAAAATACAAAGGTCACTGACAATACCAACGCTACTGGATAAATCTATATCAGTCAATTGACGAAGTGAGAGGGAAGAACACACGCATGCGCTTGCCAATAAGTCAGCTGTCGATAAAAATAAACCAATAATGTAGGGTGTGGTTATTATGGTTTTCGCACAACGCTGCCAGAGCTTGAAGAAGTTCATAACAAATTTGGAAAGGTGTTCATCTTTTAATATTCATAAATTTAAAAAATTGTGTTAATAGACAAAATCCAAGAAAACAAGAACATTAAGGAATTAACGTTTAATCATATTGGTGATATTGTTAATAACAAAAAGTCCATTTTCTAATTATTATTACTACATACTTAGCACTTTATCTTTTTCATACTTAAACGTGGCAATATAGAATGTTTTCAACTGCATTCCTTTCACGGCATCAGATAAACTTGCCAAAGTTTATCTACCTGTGTGTGGAGAGAGTGAAGCAAGCCAATCTCATACATAGAACAATAAAAATTTTCTCGGACAGCCAAGAGGCTTTGAAAGCACCTAGCTCTCACCATGTAATGTCGAAATTGGTTTAAGGCTGCCAAAAAAGACTCTCCTCAATAGGGGAACTCAATAAAGTGTTGCTGGTATGGAAGGAAACGAGAAGGAGGATTCTCTTGCAAGGGAGGGTGCTGTACGTGTTTCTACCAGACCAGAACCTACAATTGTTTGCCAAACAAACAATAAATACCTGGACAGTAAGAAGAGCTTTAGACCTTTGGCATCAAGTACCAGGGTTTGTTCATTCAAAGGCTTTTATACATTATTTGAAGAATGTCTCCAAACAAATGTTAGACTATAGCAGGCATGACCTAAGTTGTCGAACAGGCCTTTTAACAGGTCACTGTCATGTGAATCATCATAATATGCTTAATCTTGGACTGTCGGAAGATCCGACCTGTCCCCCTCGGCTCTAATTATGTATCTGATGTTTGGCAGGATCTCTCTCTCGCCCTCGGACCTGAAATATCATTCACCAAATAAATCAATCTGCTTTGTTAAGAAGCTGAATTTGTTTGGAGAAATCTGAGCCATAATAGGCTCTTGCCAGTCGCAGTGGAGTGCCTTATGGACCCACTCACCACAAACCTAACCTAGTACTTATGTATAAGATCGAATTAGGTAGGTAATGATTTAAATTTGTTGACATTTTTCATTATTTATGCAACACGAGATAGACATAGAGACATCCTGTAGATTGAAAATTAGGTCAACAATCACTATTATGTGGAATTATCTTCAAAAACACTTATACCTATAATAATGATCTCGTATTGTTTTATAACAATAATTCCAATTGTTCATAACTGTGAACAAAAAACATATTATTACTTTCTTACATATTAGGAAAAAATTTTTCTTAAAATTAGCCTCGTTTTTAAACCTTAATTACGAAGTAAAAAAAACATATTATTACTCAGAACATATTGAGAGAGATTTTTTTTAATTGGCCTTAATTGCAAAAGAAAATACCCCTATTTAAATCTGAACATCGTCATCTTTTTTTTCCGGAAGCAGTTTTACACTCATCTATTATAAATATTTATATTTTTGGTATTTGTCAGTGTAGGTATTACCACTACACCACAGATTATAAAAGAGAACAGATGCGGCTTGACAGAGAACAATAAAAAAGAGAGAGATGGGTGGACATACCCATTTAAAACAAGTAATTGTCGAATATTTGTATCTGTATATAACTATCACACTAAAAATAATGCTCATAAAATATTCGACCAATGATCGTGAATTAAGGGAAATATTATGCAAATTGATAACCCTGTTGAAAAGTTTCGCGAAGCAACCCGAACGGAGTCGACATACGACGATGGACCTTTAAATCAATTTCATTAACATTAAAAGAATTCTACAATTTTAAAGATTATAATGTATAAAATTCATACCATAAATATATACTTTTTTTCACTAACCATCTTTGGCAACCATGCACAATAACCGTGACGGCTTGGCTCAAAAATCAAAATACAAAACGTCATTTCTGACACTTCAGTTTGAAAGTTGTCAATCCGCGATATTATTTGTGTTATTTGACTAATCGCTTGTAGGTTGTGGTAATATTAACTGAAAATAGTGTACATTAGTATATTATTTTTATAAAATGAATAAACATCACCGCGGAGTGTATTGTTCATACAGATACTGTCCAAATAAATTTCATTCGTAAAGAAAAGTAAAGAACCGGCACTGGAAACTGTTATTGTCCCCAAGTCAACATTGCAATTTGGTAAGAAATTCTGAAAATATTTTAAACTAGCAACATCGCGGCCATACCGAGTTAAAGGTCCAAGGTCATTGAAGTCGGAATTGAAAATCCTTTGATGTTTTTCCGGGATTCGTATCTGTTCTCTTTTATAATCTGTGACTACACACTAATTACATAAGGACTTTGGTGCAAACTGGTACCCTACAAATTTTACTGCTTCCCCACCACTGTTAAATTTGTACATTTACTATCACATTTGCTGTAAACTTATGTTTTTAATGTAAAAAATTGTTATTATTATTATATTGCGGCTTATTGGATATCGATTACATATAATTAATTTTATATCATGTAGTACTATCTATTATCTTAGTAATACAATACATGTTTTCATCATTCCACAATTGAAGTTTATACAAGCTATTAGTTCATATGAATCAGGTAAATATTTTTTTTTACGAGCTACTTCTAGAGAAAACACTGTCATTTTATTTCTTCTTCTTTTTTTTTCAAAACTAATAATTTACTGGTTATTTGTATTGTTGTTGGTACGCCACTGGTAAACGGACAGTTTGTTCAAATAAAGTATAATAGGCAACGGAAAAATGTACCTGATTATTTGAAACCGTACTGAGTGAGGTTTTATTGTAATTTTAATTGCTAAATTAAGGATGGTGCTTATCAGGAAAAGAAAAATTCTTGATAATAATGCTAATTGATATGACGATAAAAACGTAGATATGTGGAGGTAAACGCGCTACCATTACTTATACAGACATTAAACATGCCGCAAAACGGTCGCTGAAAAACACCGCACCATATATACACGAGTAGCGCGATTTACTTATAAATTGAGTGTTTGTTATGGTGGCTAATATAGTATACTATTGTGGAAAAAGGACAGAAAACGAGCTTTAGCTGTCCGAGAGACTATTAGAGTGAGTGTTGTATTTAAACGGTTCATTCACGATAAAAAGACGACAAAATAGGATGCAGACGTACCTTTCGTAGTGGTAATGTGTCTTATGTCTTTTTCTAATAACCCACTGACAGTTCTCATCAGGTCTTTGTTGTTTACAAATTTTTTATATAATTATCTTGACAAAGTTATTGTGAAGAAAAACAGTGAAGCTGCTAATAAATATGCACACTTATTGTTACTGAGGTACACTAACTCTTTTTTTACCGATAAGTATTTGAGTACATAATAAAACAAAAACACATTATTAATAAAGCAAATACATAAATATTACGAAACGAACAAATTATTTAAAAAAAAATTGGAAAATAACTATAAGGGATGCTCGAAATCGTGATTCACCCTGTATAAATATGTTGTTTTAAAATACTTAATATTAGAAAATATCGTTATGGAAAGTATCAATACTAAAAATTGCAATATTTTATCGATACGATATATTTCAGAAACAAATTTCCTGAACAAAATACACAGATTTAATAGTTTATATCATATTGTACCCCCATCTCTAGTCGTGAAGTATGAACCATAATACACTCCAGTGTATTATGAACCAAAATTCACGACAGTTGATATATGGGTACTATATACCTTTTGTTAGGAGGTAAAATATTGACTTATTATTAGGTGGTCGTGGACAAAATACAGTTTTGAGATAGGATACTTACTAACCCTAAGAATAAATATCAAGCTACTTGTATTCTTCAAATTTGTGCAGTTGTAGAAAAAGTTTAGTGTGCTGCAAATGGGGAAAGTACTTCCTTCACTCGTCGCACGATATACTAATTTTCATATAAGCAGATTCCTCAAAACATTCACACAGTACATTAGGTATTTTATTTTGTTTGGTTATTTTTGGCACATACTCAACTTATAATTGTCACGTACATAATAGGAACAAATATGTGTTTTTTTGTTTAAATCAATTTTCTTACTTTCTACTTATCCTTTTGAGATTTATACGACCGAAATTTGAAGGATCACAATCAGCATGTGCATAATAACTAACAACTTTCTCCTTTACTGCGTTTCATACCTACGTGATATAACTACTATATAGGCCGAGAAATTTAGACCGAAAATTACCATTTCGTGTTTTATCATTTCGGCAGGCTGAATTTTTTTGTATAGGCACAGATTATAAAAGAGAACAGATACGAATCCCGGCAAAACGTCAAAGGATTTTCAATTCCGACTTCAATGACCTTGGACCTTTAACTCGTTATGGCCGCGATGCTGTCAGTTTAAAATATTTTCAAAATTTCTTACCAAATTGCAATGTTGACTTGGGGACAATAACAGTTTCCAGTGCCGGTTCTTTACTTTTCTTTCCGAATAAATTTTATTTGGACAGTCTCTGTATGAACAATACACTTCCCCGTGATGTTTATTCATTTTATAAAAATAATATACTAATGTACACTATTTTCAGTTAATAATATTATCTCAACCTACAAGCGATTAGTCAAATAACACAAATAATATCGCGGATTGACAACCTTCAAACTGAAGTGTCAAAATGACGTTTTGTATTTTGATTTTTGAGCCAAGCCGTCACGGTTATTGTGCATGATTGCCAAAAATGGTTAGTGAAAAAAAGTATATATTTATGGTATTAATTTTATACATTATAATCTTTTAAATTGTAGAATCCTTTTAATGTTAATGAAATTGATTTGAAACAAGTAATTGTGGAATATTTGTATGTGTATAACTATCACACTAAAAATAATGCTTATAAAATATTCGACCTATGATCGTGAATTAAGGGAAATATTATGCAAATTGATAACCCTGTTGAAAAGTTTTGCGAAGCAGCCCGAACGGAGTCGACATACGACGATGGACCTTTAAATGGGTATGTCCACCCATCTCTCTCTTTTTTACTGTTCTCTGTCAAGCTTTCGCATCTGTTCTCTTTTATAATCTGTGGTATAGGTAGTAATAAACACATGCAAGAGGATATGAAGTTTACGAAGTATCAAATTGAACTGCATATTATTTTACAGCCATTTTTGTAACTGTCATTTTAACATTTTTCTCTTATATTTTTCTCCCTCGGGGTTTACAAAAAAAAGTTGAATACTTTCTTAATCGCCTTCAAAAAGTCCTACAAAACTAGGCTTTGTACGAACAAAAATATTAATTCGGTCCAAGGTTGTAGATAAAAAAATTTATTGTTTATGCAGTGTTAAATAAGTCCCGAGAAAACCGTTAAAATAACAGTTACAAATGACTGTAAAATAATATGCGGTTCAATTTGACACTTTGGAAACATCAAATCCTCTTGTATGTGTTTAGTACTATTATCTGTATAAAAACATTCATCCTGCCAAAAGAGAAATATGCTGTTAACACTATTTTTCTCAGACTATATAATATTAAGCAAGTATTCAAAAAAAATCTTCTACGATACCTACCTATTATAATATTGCATAATCAATATCGTTATGTAGGTCATATACATTAATTTTTTCATACATTTTTTGGCGACTCTAACATGTGTAATTAAATCAACCTTATTAGAAATATATGTAACAATGACGTATTGGAGATAGCTGTCTACACAAATTATTAATTGGAGAGAAATTAGATCGATCAAAATAAATAATCATTAAAATATCAAAATTCTTCATTAATATATGGATTTGTGTATATGTATGTTTGGAGTAACATTCACTGAGATCTTAAAGATCTATTGTGGACCCTTATGTCTCAGAAACTAGTAGTTCCTTTAGTCCTATTTCCCGGAGAAATTCTAGGATATCTGCATGCGTCAACTTAGGCAAATGTTCCTCTTTTATCCAGTAATCTCCCAGGTACTGTGCTCTAGGATTCTGGAGTGCCGTGCAGTTGGAAAGTATGTGGATGAAGGTTTCTTCTTCCATGCCACAATATCAGCAAATTAAAGCTCTTAGCGCAGTTTTACTTTGACTTGTGCATTCATTTGATCTCAACAGATTGTAGTCACCCAGAAGAATCTTTGATTGTCTAAGCCCTACTAGATCTTTTCAATGGTCAGATCTTCTCTTTCTTTCCAATATTAAATTGGGGCTGATTCCGCAAAAGGGTTCCGGCCCCCAGAAAGGTATTCCAGTCCCTCTCTTTACTAGTTCCTCTGCTATTTCATTTTCTTCTATTCCAGTGTGTCCTGGAATCCATAGTAAGTTAACTATTTTGTATTCCCACTCCATTTTGGAACTGATTACACAAGATGGCTGCTTGACTATTAATATAGGAACAACCCGTGATTCAACACAAACAAGAAGCAAGAATAAGGTTTTTCCTAAAATTTATATTCAATGAAACTTAAATCAGCTGGTATACGTTGCCAGGTATTTATTTTCGATGATGACGGACAGTGAACTGTTTTTTATTTGCGTAAATTCTGCCGATATTTTTTTATTTTGTTTTTTTTCGTACAAAATTCCATCTATATAATTATTAATTTGTTACAGAACAAAATGGCCGACGGAGAAAAGTCGAAAACTTTTCCGCAATATATAGCTGCACTTTCAGGTAAGAACAATTTTCATGCATAGGCGCAACTAGCATAAGATTTTTGGGGGGCTGAAGCCACAACAGATCATCAATTGTGTGAATGATACCAAAAGGTTAAAATCAATACCTAAAACAGAAATAATTGAATATTGATAACCTATCAAAAATATAGGTATCAACTGTTTTCGTTTTTCTTAAATTCTTTTTTGTATGTCTTAACACTAATAATTATTATAATTTTGTAAAATAATAAAATAAAACGATAGGTAAATCAAAAACTAGAAGTATTCTATACTAGGATTCATTTTTTGAAGACGCTATTGTATGTTTGGTTGCCTACAAAATGTCAATATATTATTATAAGATGTGCGTTGGGTTGCCTGCAGAAAATCGTTGATTAATATAGGATTAATGGGGGTCATTAATATATGATTTGGTCTAGTTTTGAGAACGTTAATATCATAATATTAATACACAGTCGACGGAAAGACTAATTCAATTTATTTTTCAGTATGTTTGGGTGCAGTAGCTGCTGGTACAGTACTGGGCTGGACAGCCAACATATCAGAACAACTGAAAAATGCCGAATTCAACGATATACAAATAGACGAAGAAGAATTAGGATGGATTGGTTCTTTCGCAACACTAGGAGGAATGGTTATATGCTTCCCAATAGGCTTCCTCTGTGATAAAATCGGAAGAAAATGGAGCTGCCTCATAACCGTCATACCTTTCAGCTTAGGTTGGATTCTAGTCATATTTTCAAGCAACTTAAGCATGGTATACACCGGAAGATTCTTAACAGGTCTAGCCGGAGGAGCTTTCTGCGTAGCAGCACCTATTTACACGGGAGAAATAGCACAAACTAGCATCAGAGGAGCTTTAGGAAGCTACTTCCAATTATTATTAACCGTAGGGATTCTCATAGTGTACGTACTCGGTGCTTTAATAACACCCCTAGCTCTCGCTATAGTATCCGCTGTAATCCCTCTAGTTTTCACCGCAGTTTTCTTCTTCCAACCCGAAACGCCGGTTTATTTAATGAAACAAAATAAACGCGAAGAAGCTAAAAAAGCTTTGCAAAGGCTGCGTGGTTCTTCGTACAACTGTGACGCAGAACTTAACGAAATCCAACAAAATCTAGATAAATCGTCTTCGAGCGAAAAATCGTTTTTGCAAGTTTTATCAATAAAAGCTAGCATTAAAGCCAGTATTATCACGTTCGGGTTGATGTTTTTCCAACAGTTTAGCGGTATTAACGCAGTTATATTTTATACGGGGGATATTTTTCAAGCAGCCGGTTCGTCTAGTTTAAAACCAGCTATAGGCACGATTATTGTTGGGATTTTACAGACAGCTGCTACCTTTTCATCGACTTTAATAGTTGATAGGTTCGGAAGGAAAATTCTACTTATAGTTTCCATTGCTTGTATGGGTTTATCGGGGTGCGTGTTGGGTATATATTTTTCGCTGAAAGAAAGGAATTTAATAGATGAAGATCAACTTGAATCTATTGGAATTTTGCCTATTATCTGCCTCAGTATTTTCATTGTTGCGTTTTCCTTGGGATTCGGACCGATTCCTTGGATGATCGCTTCGGAGGTGATGCCTCAAGAAATTAAATCCACTATGTGTTCCGCTGCGGCTACTTTTAATTGGTTTTTGGCTTTTGTGGTTACCAAATTTTATCCGAGTTTGAAAATAAGCATCGGGACAGATTCTACTTTTTACTTTTTCTCGGTGGTATGTTTGTTGGGTGTTGTTTTTATTGTTTCTTTGGTACCGGAAACTAAGGGTAAGTCGCTTGCGGAAGTACAAGATATTTTGAACGGCAAAAAACCGGTTGTTAGCGAAAAAGAAGGTATTGACAATCCGACTTTCGATAAATGAGATAATTTTTAATATGTTATAAGTACCTGGATTTTATTTATACTTTTACTAAATTGACTTCTTATACAGGGTGACCCAGACTAATTTTTCCAGGCTATATTTCTTAAACGAATGGGACAAAAACTGATCTATTTCATTTCGTATACATTTTAATATGTCATAGAAAAATTCATCCCTTAGTTACAACCCAACTTTTAATTTTTAAGTGTATTAGAAATGGAAAAGATCAGTTTTTATCCCATTCGAAAATCTCTATTTGTTTAAGAGGTATAGCCTGGATAAATTAGTCCGGGACACCCTGTATAGTAGTTAAACTAGGTTCTTTCTGTGACACAAACCGGTTTGCAGAACCTGTTGGTCACTATAACATGTTTTTAAAATCAGATTGTTTTGTGATGAACAAATTTGGTTAACTTTTGCCAGCCTGTTTATTTTTTGTTTGAACTGTTTGTATAAACGTATGGGAACCATCTTTTTACCTCAAACGTCACAGATTTTCAAAAATATCAAAAAAATGTCACTCAAGAGTTAACCAAATCTGTTTATCATGAAACAATATGGTTTCAAAAACAGGCTCAAAAGATACACAACATATCCAAGTTGGTTTTGCAAACCGGTTTGTGTTACAGGAACCGCCTAGTGTAACTACTTTTTACTAAGTCTGATGATACCTATTTTGATTTTATCGAGAGTAAAAATGAAAGTTTTATAAAAATTTATTTTGATTATATTTTTCGATTTTGTAAATATTCATAAAATATAATCAATTTTATTCAAGATTCATCAAATATTTGTTTGTTTATATTTTAAAATAATTATTTTTTATAAATTTTATTATATTTTGACTATATCAGAAAAATAGAAACAATACAAATCTCGGTGGGAAGAAGTAACTCTTAAAATTTGCTACTTTATAATTGCACGAGAGGTTTGTATTTTATCGGGTAAATTTGGATTGTTTAATGAGAAACTGTTGCCTAGCAATTTTTAGTTTGACAGTTTTTCGAGTCAAATTGCTAAAGGAAACAGTTTAGAAGTTGAACAACACAAATTTACCCGATATCAATACAAACATCGAGTGTAATTCGGCAGGACAATTCAATGAATCGGCTCATTGTTTGTGCTTAGAGATTCAATAAGTTGTTGATAAACATGTCAAACTATTTATTATGGTAACCAGCACTGCGATAATTGATAAACAAATGCATAAGTGAAAAAACCACAAGTGCATTTATTGCTGTAAGGGCGAGTTGTATCAAACGCCTAAACTCGGTTTAATTTTAACTGATGTTTAGACTGTGTCTGATTGATGTATTTATTATCAACAATTACATCAGTCTAAACATCAGTTAAAATTAAACCGAGTTTAGGCGTTTGATACAACTCGCCCTAAAGTTTCAGCTAACTTTTGCCGTTGTCAAAATGACAATTGCACTGTGGCATATGCGATTTTTTATACATGAGTTGAATTGTCTATTCAAATTTTAAACCCCTCAATCTCAGTTCCGCTTATGTTTATAAGCTTCTAACCACCTGTTGATTTCCAATCACATTTTTAAATTGGCAAAATTTGCCCAAAATCTTTATTGATTTTTAGCAACTATTACAAATAACATCCACATACACGATAGGCGAGTTGAAAAGATTTAAAAAAATGATTATTCAATGCTCTCTGTCCCTCTCTCTCTCTACTGATTGACTCATCAAAAGAACGTATATTATTAACGTTTGAATCGCTGGAAAATGTATTTCATGCATGAGCATCAATAGAAGAGAGGATTTGATTATCTTTGTCTCTTTATTCTTGAAATTTTTCCGACTACATACTTGCCTACTCTACTACTAAATTACCTGTATGGTTTTAAAATGGAAAATGTTAATTTGGCACATGACAGTACCTGTCAATGTGGAGGTCAGTGTGGCCAACAAAAGTGGTGTTTTCTGACAAGAATGACAGTTAAAGTCTACCATTCAAATCATAAGATTTTTGCGAACATCTACATTGCTTTATTGAAACAAAATCACTTTTTGTTAGCCACACTGACTTTTGAATGAACTCTTCTATTAATTTATTGTAAATGTGTCCCTATTGAGCATTTAATTGTTAAAATTTCACAATTTAATTGTTTAAGAAATTTTAAAATTAATGTTTTCTGTAAAAATTGTTGAAAAATATGAAATAAAAATATTTAAATGCTTTATATAAAAAATATATTTAAATATTTTCTGTATTTGTACCTATACCTATGTTGTATTTGAATTAATTGTATGCCATGTTCCCTATTATGGATTAATTGCTTAATTTATTATTATTTTATTAAAAAAACATCAAATTTTTATTATATTATATTTTTGTTTTATTTATTACCCACTATAAAATAATAAACAATTCATTATCGTTAGAAGTTGAGATATAAAATCTCAATATGAATATAATTAATATTAATCCATCAACCATAAATAAAGGTAGGCTGTTTTCTACATGACCAATAATAGGCGATTATAATGGTTGTATTACCTCCTCTTCAGAGTACTTCCGTCTGAGTCCTTGCACAGAGTGAGTGTGTATTTCATCACTGAGTCCACACTTAGGTTCACTAACTCTGCCACTTTTGTGCAGATGTTTCCTCAGGGTGCAATGTTAAGAAGCCACCAGGTCGGTAGCTGTCTTCAAATGTCAACTTCCATTTGAGTTGGAGTTCTCTATTTAACTAGCTCCCGATCTTCTACAATATTTTGTGTTTTGTGACTCCACAAACCGGTTCCGGATCTATGTAGTCTACTTTTCAACCTTCTTTAGCTAACTGGTCCACCGTTTCATTACCTGCAATCTCCTCATGAGCCAGCATCCATATTAGAATCGTAATAGTTCAGTCTAAGGTCAGTATGGCCAACAAAAAGTGTTTTTTTCTGACAAGAATGACAGTTAAGGTCTACCGTTCAATACATAAGATTTTGCATGTTTATTATCATTGCGAACATCTACATTGCTTTATTTAAATAATGAATACACCACCGAAGCGTAAATCTTGAAATTTAAAATGACTTTTTAGCTGAATACTCAACATATCGGTGGCCAATAATTCTAGAAACTCTTGGCATGTCACTATTTCATTTTTATTATTCAGAGAAGATTTTTGTAGTATTCCCTAGTATATTTAATGTAAGTTTCCCCAAAGAGTATGGGCAGCATCTACACATTTCTGAAGGTCTTCAATTAGTTATAGAATAAGCACAGTACATGCTTTTCAGGTATCTAACTACCATTTTAATTCTGCATATTTTCCCCGCATTGTGGATAATATTATTATTTAGGTATATAAATATGTTTTTTTATTCTTGTAGGATAAATAAATATCACACTGCCACTGGTCATTATAGTAAAAGATTCCGTTTCACATAGAAACAAGCCACGTGAAGTTAGCAAACTGTCTTGCGCAGAAGTCAAAATCGGTCTATGTCGCTCCGTACGACCGTTTGACGTTACAAACGATGTTTTGACAATTAAGGTTGTGTTTGAAGGAATCATTTACTGTCGAATATTTTTAATTTTGGAAGAAGGTACTCTAAAGTACTTCTTTATGGAAGTTCCGCCACCTATCAAGCGTTTATGGTTTAGTAGAACAAAAAACAAATATTTGACGCATATGATTTATTTACAGTATTTACAAATGGAAGACTTATTAAGTATTAATTTCGGATGCTTAAGTTTTATTTACTGATGGTCTTCGACGTGTACGTGTTTTCTAGCGTGAGCTTTATTCTTGTGATCTGAAAAAAAAATGTGTCAAATTCGATTATACATTGAGTTAAAAACGAAATTTCATGTAGATATCGATAATTGTTTTATAATAAAAAATGCTGAGCGCTGGATATTACTAATACATACCTTCATGGTCTCTGAATCCAAAGTGGAAACCACTCGATCCAGTAGTTTGTCCGCTTCCACCTAGACTACCACTCCCTCCAAAGTGAAGTCCACCACTTCCTGAAGTTCCTCCAGTACCGCTTCCAGTTCCTTTAACATAAACGAAAGACTTTTAATTAACAAACCAACTATATATAAACATCGTAAAAACACTATATTTTTCATACGCTTTCCGCCTCAATCTTATTCACCTCTTATGACAAAAATAAGCCATATCTTACCTCACTTCCTAAAAATTTACTAAATTATTTTACCTCCAAGTCCTATTGATCCTGAACCTACTCCACTGCCACCAGTACTACCGCTTCCACTACCGCTTCCACTTCCGCTTCCACTTCCACTTCCACTTCCACTTCCGCTTCCACTTCCACTTCCACTTCCACTTCCGCTTCCACTACCGCTACCTAAACTTCCACTTCCTAGAACAATTATAATCACTTTATATTAAAACTAAAAATGCTCTAGAAATGTTCACCTCCAAATCCTATAGTTCCTGAACCCCCACTGCCACTGCCAGTACCACTACTTCCACTTCCATCACCGCTTCCACTTCCTAAAAGAAATATAATCGCGTTATATTGAAGCTAACAATGCTCTACAATTTTTACCTCCAAATCCAATAGTTCCGGAACCTTCTACGCCACTACTTCCGTTTCCACTACTTCCTCCACTTCCTAAGACAAAAATAGTTTATTAATATAAAATTTACTAGCATACTCTTCTCTTTTACCTCCAATTCCTATTGTTCCTGAACCATCTCCGCCACTACCACCACTACCGCCACTGCTTCCACTACCACCACTGCTACCACTTCCTAAAACAAAAATAATTAATATCAAATTTACTATCAAACTCTTCTCTTTCACCTCCAATTCCTATTGTTCCTGAACCATCTCCGCCACTACTTCCGCTTCCACTACCTCCACTGCTACCACTTCCTAAAACAAAAATAATTAATATCAAATTCACTCGCACTCTGCTCTTTCACCTCCAATTCCTATTGTTCCTGAACCATCTCCGCCACTACTTCCGCTTCCACTACCGCCACTGCTTCCACTACCACCACTGCTACCACTTCCTAAAACAAAAATACTTTATTAACATCGAATTTACTATCGCACTCTTCTACTTTACCTCCAATTCCTATTGTTCCTGAACCATCTCCTCCACTACTTCCGCCTCCACTACCTCCGCTGCTTCCACTGCCACTACCTCCTCCAGTTCCTAAAACAAAAATAGCTTATTAATATCAGATATAATATTATACTCTTCTTCTTTACCTCCAAATCCTATTGTTCCTGAACCTCCAGTGCCAATACCTCCATTTCCACTTCCTAAATTAAAATTGTTTTATTTATATCAAAGTTAAAAACGCATTATTCTCCTTTACCTCCAAATCCTATTGATCCTGAACCTCCAGTGCCACTACTTGTACTTCCACTGCCACTTCCTGAAATATTTGTCATATCATAGAAATATAAATGGAATATTAGTAGCATCTACTGTATTAGTAAAAAAAATAGTTAACATACCTCCATTTCCTCCCGTGCCCCAAGTGAATCCCCAGTTCCAGCCTCCTCCTCCTCCTGCAGTTGTACCTCCATTTCCACTACTAACAGTCCTGTTTAAAAAGAATTAATCATAGACAAGAATATAACCTATGATTTGCGTTTGTACTGAGGACAGTATGGCCAACAAAAACTGTTTTTAACATGCTTTTATTAGCTTCACTTGTATGTTTGTTTGTTTGTAACTTTCATCTGGGAGCTGCTGTGGCAACTCGCTACACCCCACTCCGTTGGGCGTATTTATATTATAGCACCGAATAATCAACAAGGATCACTCTCAAACCCGCCTTCTTTTACGATATTTTCATGGCGTCATTCTGTGGCATAGTCACAACTATTTTTTCGGAGTCTGTCGGAGTCAGACTCCTCACACGAATTATACTTGGAGACAAAAATTATAGCGATATTGTAATTTTGTGCTGACGAAGTATTTATTTTTTAGTTATCTAAGTATTTCCGACAATTAAAAAGCTATAATAAAGATGTTGGATAAACATGATAAATAGAGAAATTGATTTGGATAAAATCATTGAATTAACAAAGTATTCTAATTTAATTGATGAATGATAATTGATAAATTGATAAATGATAATTCTGATGACTTGCGCCCCTCGCCAGCGGCTCGTGACGCAAACGTCACCCATCGTGAATTATGGCTATCATAAATTGCTCGTTTAATAATATACTATATTGAGGAAAAAGCATGGGGTGCTCCATATATCTGTTCTTAAAAAAGCACCCCAAATTTGTTCCGCAATAATACTATTTATTGTTTATTAATTTATACATTAAAATTATTTTCTACTTTTTAGTTTATCCTATTATAAAAACGTGTTTTTTAGTTTTTTTTTAAACTATATTTATTTTCTGACAAGAATGACAGTGAAGGTTTACCGTTCAAAGCATGTTTTTTTATCTTTGTGAACATCTATATTGCTTTATTAAAATAATGAATACACCCCCGAAGCGTATATCTTGAAATTTAAAATGACTTTTTAGCTGAATACTCAACATATCAGTGGCCAATAATTCTAGGAACTCTTGGCATGTCACCATTTCATTTCTGTTATTCAGTCACTAGCTCTGTCAAATGTCACTTATATTTATTTTTGTTGATATTCGTTTAATGGTGTCTGTCCATTTTTCATTAAACTTTTGTAACAGTTCTAGTTAGTTGTATCTCTATTCTTCTAATTACTTTTTCCACTGACATCTGACATAAGTAGTGACAGCTAGATAACAGAAATGAAATGGTAACATGCCGAGAGTTCCTAGAATTATTGGCCACCGATATGTTGAGTATTCAGCTAAAAATCATTTTAAATTTCAAGATATATACTTCCGGATGTACTCATGTTTTGAGTGGTTGTAATAAACTGTCATTCTTGTCAGAAAAAAAACAGTTTTTGTTGGCCTTACTGACCTCAGACTGAATTATTAAGAAGGGTGACGAAAACATTTAGGGATACGATGAGTCTATAAATAACTTACAGATTCTACTTGAGGCCTTGTTTGTATAAAAAAGAAGAAGAAGCTGATACTTACGTTGTTGCTTGCGTCGTTGCAACGGTTGTCCTCGGTGTTGTAGCACCACCAATGCCCAATAAACCTTTAATCCAAACTTCAATTTCAACATCGACGCCTTTCGCTGCGCTAGAGTTCAATACAATATCGATAGTTAACTCTCCGTTACTGCTGACTTGAATAGCAGACGTGAGCGCTGCGAGAATATCACTTAGAACTGGAATGGCTTTAAGAACAGCTTGAATCTTAAAACCACCAGCAATTATTCTCAAGATGCTGGTAATACTGACTGACCTAAGAATAGCAGCGACTAGATTAGATAAATTTAAGTTTGCGCTTATCGCTATTCCAAGTCCTTTGAGAAGAGTTGCACCTACAGCAGTTGTGACTTGTCTAATAAGAATGAGAAGTAGAGTTGAGATAGATAATCCAACTTGTACTACACCTCCTAAGAGAATCAAAACTCTAACTACCAATTGTAAGGATAATTGAACTTGTGAAACTAAAACTTCTAGTATTTGGGAAACGTTTATTCCACCAACAATCAAATTTCCACTTTGAATTTGGACTAAAATATCGACAACTACTGATAAAGAAGTTTGGCTGTTAGTAACTTGGATGGCTTCTAGTAAAGTGTTGAAATAAACGTGAATGTCAATACCGCCTTGTTTGCTAGCTGAGAATTCGATAAGACTTTGTATTAAAACGTCAATTCTGACATTTCCTTGTATAACTCCAACTATATCAGCAAGTACTCTTACCGCACCGGTAACTCCAACGTAAACTCCACCACCTAATTGAACTATTACATTTAGGAGTGATTCTAGGTTACCCAAAATATTAGCTAAGATTGACAGATCTAGCCTAGCTCCTATAGCTAGGATCAAATTAATTAGAACTTCGATACCATTACCGGCTGTAAGAAGAACTGCTAGATCTAATTGGACTCTAGCTTGGATAAGAGCGGTTAAACCACCATTGATTTGTCCTAGAATAGCTCCCAGTCCACTCAAAACATTTTGTAGCCACACAATATCGCCTTGTAAGTTAATCACAAGGGTGCTAACTAACTGGAGAATACCCCTAAGACTTCCGTTGAGGAGACTTGTAATGCCAGTAGATACTGATATGAGGGTATTAAGACCAACGTGAAGATTATTTGTGAGTTGCAAATCGAGGTTAAGAACTAGTTTAGCTACAAGATTTCCTACAGCGGTTAATATCTGGTTTGAAGCTGATTTAACGTCAAATTTGACGCCAATGTTTAGATTCAAAAGTACTCTGAGAGAAACGAGATTTGAGAAATATATCTGGAATGTTTCGCGTGAGCTCAACCAGAGATTGATGTTCGTACTGGATTCGATATAAATGCCTGTTTGTGTGTTTAGGTCGATAATTACACCTCCACCAGAAGTACCGTTTAGTACTGCTACAATATTAAGATTTATGTCGATGATCAAAGCTACATTCGCTGTGCTGTTAACCACGGCTATTATGTTTGTAGTTTGGTTTATAAATAGTTGCAATTGACCGGTTGTGCCGCTTTCCTTGCATTGTAGTTGACATACTTGATTTGGAGTAGATCGTTCTTCCAAAGGAGATATTTTTGATCTTGATTTGGGCGCTAGATGTTTAGCGCGTTGATAATCTATAGATCATAAAAATAAATATTGTCATTATACAGTGTGTAAAAGCCAAATGGAATAAATTCATTATTTCGGTTACTGTACATATTTATAAAAAATCCCGAAACACGTCAAATTTAAATTATAACTTGACATTCTTTAACGTGAAAATGCAACCCCTACCTTCAACCCCCTTAGAATGACAGGTACAACCCCCAATTTTTTAAATGGGAAGTATAGGCTTGTGATATATCATTTGAAAGGTCTCTTCATTCTCTATTCAAAAATGTTATTGTTTTTAAATTTAATGCAAAAATTAACATAAAAAAAATTAATATCATGTTGTTACCGAAATTCGCTACAATACAATCAAAAACTAAAATGTAATGCAAAACGTAATAAAATGTAGAACACGAAAAAGAACTATGAATGTTAATGAAGTAGATGTTCAAAATGTTCATTTTATTACGTTTTGCATTACATTTTAGTTTTTGATTGTATTGTAGCGAATTTCGGTAACAACATGATATTGATTTTTTTATGTTAATTTTTGCATTAAATTTAAAAACAATAACATTTTTGAATAGAGAATGAAGAGACCTTTCAAATGATATATCACAAGCCTATACTTCCCATTTAAAAAATTGGGGGTTGTACCTGTCATTCTAAGGGGGTTGAAGGTAGGGGTTGCATTTTCACGTTAAAGAATGTCAAGTTATAATTTAAATTTGACGTGTTTCGGGATTTTTTATAAATATGTACAGTAACCGAAATAATGAATTTATTCCATTTGGCTTTTACACACTGTATGTATACATTCAAATATATAGGCCACCAAACATACACTTAATACACACAACCAAACATACACGCTGCTATTTAACCAATATCTCACTTTATCAATCACGAAGTGATTTGGTACTTTGTTTGACATTGTTTTGATTGCTTAAGTATTTTAAAAGCTATATCCGACTCGACTCTTTATAATAAAATGATCATTAAATCACATATTTTAAATCTATCCAAATAATTGTCTCTCCTCATAATTTGTGTCAATTTCTCTGTGCTCTATTTGACGTAGATTTTTTGATATGGAAAGAGAAACAAGTTTTTAAACTATTACTTTTGTATTAGAAGGGCGATTAACAATCTCAAACATTAACGCACTTGATTCAATAGTCCTTACAGACAATTACAAAGTGACTTCATTGATAGATGGGCCATGTTGTTCTGGGTCGTCATGTAATATGTAGGATTTAAAACTTAAGAATAATCAAGTGTTTAAAATTTTGGAAATGTTGAAATAATTTTTATATAAAAACTATTGTGGTTTAATTTTTCAAAAAAATAGCAAAAAGTACATTGACAGTGTGTAATGTCAAAACACACTAACTTAAAATCGGGAGGTATAGGCAACCAAGCATACATACATATATAAAAATATCAAGGCACGGTCGAATTTGACATTTATTTTATAATTATTTAAAAATGAATTATGTGAGCTGGTGACTCAATAATAATAAAAAATATATATAATAATGGATGTTCGTTATTTTCAAATTTTAATAAAAGCCTAGTGAACAAAAATAACTACTTACCATGTCCTAGAGTGCTACCTGCTAGGATACACAGAAAAATCGAAGTGAGCTGGTTTCTATTCATTGTCGATTTTCAGATTAAAATTTTACAATATTTTCTTTCTTTTATACAAAAAAGAACAATCTACAGAATGAGTGTTATGTACTAGAGAATGGTTAATAACAGGCTTTTGAATATATTTAGATAATCATCATATCAATTGGTAAACAAAATGTCTGTAATTTATGTAATTTATCAAATAGATCATCGGTGAAGAATTTTTTTTAACGTTTAATGACTATTTTATTTGAACAACTCTGGGAATGTTAGTGGTTGTTGATAAGACTTCAAATAGAAAGATATTATCAGGAAGGACATACTTTATGCGTCAATATCTTAATTATTTAATGCCTAAGTAATAAGAATATCACAAATACAATTGGGCTTTCATTTCTAATTTAATATTCCTATTGTCTTTTTAGGTTTACCAGATATATTCTGAAAAGTAATTTGAATTTTACGAAGGGAAAAATGCTTATTTTGATTATACGAATAATATTTAGTTTTAAAAGCTCTTTGTTGTGTACATTTATTTTTAATTATCGCTTTTTTTCAGCTCCTGGCAAAGGAACAAGTTTTAGCAGCAAATTTAATGGTTGAAGAAATTTAAAACTTAACTTTAGACCCAGAATGTTCAGTCTCTGCAAAATAAAAAAGAAGTACAAATCACAACTCTTAATGTATACAACAGATGGTAGATGGAGCGCTGTCCAATAACTAATAATAAACGTCATCTGATAAAATAAGAACAACAAAATATTCAAAGAACCAAAATAGAAAATAATTTTAATTTAAAAATATGAGTCAAGACAGGTATTCTTTAATAAATGAGACGGCACATTCTAATAATATAGTAGAGGAATCCGGGTATGAATCTATAGTAAGTGATAGCAACCAAGTTGTTTTAATTTCTTTATTACAAAAAAGAAAATTTTGACCTCGTTTCAATGTATATTTTTCACTATATATCCTACTGTTATATGTTCATCATAAAATAAAGTATATTGAAAGAAAAACAAGAATATATTCAATGAGACTTTATTGACTTATTGCAGGGCAATGGTGGTAATGATAATAATAAACCCAGAAAATTTCAACAATATAATGCAGCATTTGCAGGTGAACTATAATATTTCTGTAAATAATCTATATGACAGTTTTTAGATGTATCAAACTTGTTTTATAATATTGTTATTATAAACAAGTACACTGCAAATTTTAAAAAATAGAACTTTTTTTCAGCCACTTTTTCAGCTTTGGCAGCAGGTACAGTTTTAGCATGGACATCACCAATCCTAACAGAACTAAAAGAAGGAAAGTATCGCAACATTAAACTTGATAGCGATCAACTAGGATGGATTGGATCATTTGTTACACTTGGAGGAATGGTGATGTGCATACCAACAGGCTTCATTTGTGATATAATAGGACGTAAGAAAACATTACTACTCTTATTTATTCCATTCACAGTGGGATGGTTATTGATAATATTTGCTAACAATGTCTTCATGCTATACTTTGGTAGATTAATTACTGGTACAGCTGCAGGAGCTTGTTGTATAGCTGCACCATTATACACGAGTGAAATTGCCCATAAATCGTTAAGAGGAACTTTGGGTAGCTATTTCCAATTGATGGTAACAATGGGAATATTCTTAGCTTACTTAGTAGGAAAGTACTTAACTGCAGTTTCTTTCACGATATGGTGCGCATGTATACCATTTGTTTTTATAATTTATTTTGTATTTCAACCAGAATCTCCAGTTTATTTAATGAAAAGGGGAATGTTTGAAGAAGCTAAAAAAGCATTGATCTCATTGAGGGGTTCGCATTATAGCGTAGATGCAGAATTAAGGGAGATAGAAGGTTTTTTAAAAGAAAGCACACAAGCAACGATTTCTCTAACCGAAACCATTAGACAAGGGTCTGTCATAAAAGCATTTGTCATTTCTTCTTCCTTGATGTTTTTCCAACAGTTTTCCGGTATTAATACAATCATTCTTTACACTACTGATATTTTTAAGGCTTCGGGAGTGCATTTAGATGCTAATACTGCTTCTATCATCGTGGGATTTTTTCAAGTTGCTGCTACTTTTGCAGCTTCTTTAGTAATTGATAAATTAGGTAGACGAATTCTTTTATTCACATCTGCGTTGTTTATAACAATCAGTATATTCTTCTTGGGAATATATTTCACTCTCAAAACCCGAACTGGAATTGACCAAGTTGTTTTGGATAAATTAGGATTTTTACCGGTATGTGCTCTTTGCGTTTTTATAATCGCCTATTCGATCGGTTTGGGTCCGATACCGTGGGTAATATCTTCGGAAATATTTCCCTCTGAGATTAAAAGTATCGCTAGTTCAACTGCTGGTACGTTTAATTGGTTTCTTGCGTTTATACTTACAAGATTTTATTTGCAAATATGCGATTATATCGGACAGGATAGTACATTTTTTATTTTCGGATTTGCTTCGATGATTGGTATTTTCTTTGTTTACATTTTCGTTCCTGAAACGAAGGGAAAGACTGTATCAGAGATTCAGGCTGTGTTAGATAGTTACTGAATGTCTATGAATTTTTTACTTGAGAAATAGGCTTCAGTGACAGTAACGATCATTTTTTAGGTTATGTTTTTATGTCAGCAGAAGAGTTAGGCTGTGACCATAGAGTTATTAATAAAAGAGAGATGTTAAACGTGTAGGGTTTGTGGGACGAAGTTACCACTAGCGCCTACCTTGGCTACCGGTATGAACTAACATTCAAGACGCGCGCTTTTTGAATTTGGAAGTTTTCAGCATACGCGTAATATTGTATTAGTAGGAATAGGAAAATAAAAAACTCTGCTAGTGAGAAATTACTATTAAAACAACATTTTTCATACAATAAAATATCGAAAATAAAACAGTCACTTTGATGTAGTACCCATTTAAACAGCTTGATTGGTCTGCAAAAATGAAGATGAAATGAAAAATATTGCTTACATTATTTTACTTTTTCAACTTACCTATTATGAGCTATAATAAATCCAATGTTAAGCTGAGATTCTTCCTCCCCCTTCACCGATGCTGAATAGTGAATGTGTTGTAAGGGGGTATCAGTTGAACTTGAGTCGGACATAAAGTGTAGGGGTTGAAACGTGGTTATCGGAGATATTCCAGATAGGTCATATTTATGTTTTAAGTCTGTTATTCACGCATGCGTTGGCAGGAGTTGGTCGTTCTTTTTGGTGCTTACTCACATTACTTTATCTCAGATCACCTTTACTGAAGTGAGCTGAGATCTCAGTCAAAAAGAACACACCTATTGTGACCTATTGACAATTTTCGTGTGGTAAGAGGCGGGGTTTGTTAGTTCAGTTAGTCACCGTGATGCGCCATGCTCAACTGGATGCGCACAAACTTTGTGCCAGTTTCTTCTATGTTTTAAAACCTCTCTTTTATTTATTACTCTATGGCTGTGACATTGAATAGGATATAATATTTAAGACTTAAATATTAAGAGTCTAAGACATAAGAGTAACAAGTAAAGATCTGCCTGTAGATATAACCCAAATTTATAATTTTAAAAAAGTATTTTTATTTATGTATTATTGTTATATGGTGAAAATGTAGGATTTCACGGATGGAAACAATGTGCCTGGTGTTTTCCGGGATAGTACTTCTCTTTCAAACGTTTCTGCTACAACTGCATCTTCAGTGCTATGAATGATTTATTTGAAAATTTGAATTAATTTTTTCAACGTTGCTTTAAAACTGTGTTGAGAAATATGATGATAATTGCTTGTGTTATACCTTCTGTGATCTTAAATACTTTTAGTTAGTTATAATCTCTAGTTTTATTTATAAAATATACAGGTTGTCCCAGGAATATGTACCAAAAATTTTTCATGAATGATAATTTAGTAAAGTGATTTTAGTTATAAACAGTGTCTCACAGTCTGTTTACGGTCTCGATCTGCATTCCTCTGAGTCCGACTGCAGCTGGGATCACAGTTATACAGCCACATTCTTATGCATGTGGTCTTTTACCGGGACATGACCCGTTAGATAACCTATAATGATTCTTGGCTAGTTCCTACTGATTTTTTTCGGGCTTGGAGTGTTCCCCTACTGTAGTCCATGTTGGCTTTGAACCGATTTTTGTATTTGTCTTTGGACCACTGTCTCAATAAGGACTGGTTCTCTCGATATTCAGGTCCTTCGCAGAATATCTTCCCTCCGAGCCTGTACGATAGAGATGAATCTTGTCTTTAGCCTGTAAATGACATAGCTTTAGTGGTGAACGTTCTGGAGGGTGGTCTTGTTATGTAAACTCTCTCATCGTCACTTTTATCCTTGTTTACTATATAAACAAGGCTTTTAGTTACTGTTAATTCAATAGTCTCGAACTTTATTGCCAGCCCTCTCTATGGAGCATGCGCAGAATCGTTCTCGACTAATAAACGTCACTTACTTAAATAACTCTGTTCATTAACAATGGAAAAATTGAGGTATAGTCTTATCACAAGCATTTTTGTATCTATAATTTATAATAATTCATAATTCATAGATAAACAAGTTTATTTTTAATATATTTTCAAATGGAAAATTTTATCTTCATTTTTACTGATGTTTGTAAACAAGAAAAAAATGCCTCAATGTTTATACAAAAAAATACTTGTAATATATAGTTGCATTTATACGAATGGAAATGTAAATGTAAAATATAATCTGGACAATCGTTTTTTATCCACCCAAAGCGGAGTTTACATCGGCACAGGGCACTCTCTTGCCATAGAACAATAAGTACGCGCAGCTTTTGTGCGCAGTGACAGTCTATCGAAAACACAGAGTACAGTTAGATGGTGTACTCTGTGATAGAAAATAGGATCACATTTTGACGTTGTCTAGATCACGCTAGATTCTAGATTGTTGTTTCTTTTCATCTGGTTAGGAAGCTGTTGCCAGCTCTAATTTTAGTATCACAACTTTCAAGTGTCATTTAAATACTGTCTGACATAGATGAAAGGAGCCGACGGAGAGAGACCCTTCCGATTGCTACAGTATTCCGTGGTATCACGTAAGAAGAAGCCACTTGAAGTTGCAGTCATATGCGTGAGCTTGTTGTCAAAACCACCGCCATATTTGGATAAAGATTACACAGCCAATGTAAACTCCGCTTAACACATAAAACTGATAAGCTGTTACAAGTTAATTATTCTGTTGAATAACAAGTACCGTTTCCTGTTTTTTTGGGGAAATATTAGATTTGATAACAAATTGTTATAATCGGATCAACTTTTGTACCGTGTGTACCAGAAAATCGCAAAAATACTGGCATGTATCATGAAATTTATTTTCAGTTGTGTGAGTCACATTGTGAGTATATAATTACAAATATTATGTATGTAAAACGTCAAAAATTTAACACAAAAATGAATAATATGAAATATATTTATGTAATTTGTCATAAACATAGTAAAATATTTTATCAAAATTTGTGAAATATATATCGATGTTAACTATCTTTATTGCCGTTTTATTTACATTACAAACAAAAATGTTCCATAATATCGTAAAATATTATCTCTTAAGTATGGAGATATTATATTTTTCTATGGTATAGAGGATATGGACACCATCGACAATGAACGAGTTTTATACGAAAAGTTTGGAGTAACCTAACCTAACCGAGAAGTTTGCAGGTCTATTTAGTTTGGGGTATTTTACATCTTACAGTTGACGAACAACTAATGATAGCTGTCAATACATATTTGTTTGTGCTTCGTCAACTGATGCAAAATACCCCAAACTTTTCGGGTACAACATGGGTGGTAAAGGGACTCAAAACATATAAAGTATTATTACAGAAAACTGTAATACTGTCTTATTTGATAAAGCGACTCAAAACATATAAGAAAAACTAAAAATAGATTGGAAAAACCACTTCCTTATGCGACTAACCCATAGAGATAGTATTCTATCTATATTCTACCTCTATGGACTAACCTTTTACAGTATTTTTTCGTTCGTTATGTTGGCAGCGAACCCGTCAATTTATAGTGACGCTTTGCACAGGGGTGTCAGGGGTCCACGACGTCACCTGACAGTCGCCCCTGATGAAAAACGTTTTCTATAAGCACGTGGTTCATTTTATGGTTTGTTTTTTTACAGTTCAAAGTTTAACGGTTTTCTTCACGATATTTAGGTACCTACCTAGATGTTTGTTCCTATCGAACGGTCTACTCTTTGAAAAGTAATTTTCTTTGTAAGGCATTGGTATGACATCTATTGGTAACCCGCTTTACTTAAATATGACTATTGTTATAGGAAACTGTAATTAAGCCAATAACTGCCAAATCGTTTTTGCTGTGAATTTTGTTGTGATTTGAGAACTGAAAAGGGTTCATCCAAGTTTCCAAGTATATTTTATTTATGGGTCCATCCTAGACCACTGTTCGGAGACCATATATGCCTCCCGATCTCATCCTTATTGTCATCATCGCCTCCCATCTTGCAAAAAGTTACAAAGGAGAAAGGCTAATAAGTTCTTTGTGATATTTCTCATCCGTATTTTTTCGAACGTAATAAAAAACAACAAAATTTGATGGAAGTGTGAGAAATTGCAATTAAACTGACAAATGCGAATCCGAATCTCGCATACTGAATCTATGTCTGAAAGGGATCCTAAAAATGTGAGCTACGTTATTTCCTTCCGTAATGTCACCTCATCCTCCATAAATAAAACTATAGTTTGACATTTTACTGGTATTTTTTATTTTATTTTAATAAAAATATAACATGTTCTCTCTTAGAACTAAACTAAACTCATATATAAAATATAAATCTATTGACAATTTTTTTGTAATTTCATTAAAACGATATTTAGAAGCACAAATCTGATCAAAAATTGAGAAAACAATAAGTTGTTTGAAATTTTAACAGTGTACAAAATAACTCTTCGTCGTCAAAACATTTTCTACAGATTAAAGCTCTCTTATTCTGTTTTATGCTTCCTTTAACAAACTATTGCTCTATTCAAAATGTTAAATAAATCTCAGTAAATTCGTCTATTTTTTTTTAATATCCAATAATAAAAATATATACATTTGCAGTCATCCAAAAAGTAAATAAACAATATAGAAAGTGTTAAAAAGTGATGCAAATAATTTTTTATTCTAACAAATATTCTTTTGGTTGGTTATATGAGAATACTTGTTCTCGATTGACTAGTAGATGTTAAGGTAGAGTATGATTGATATATTTTTTTACAGCAGCACAAATCTTTCATTAAACCACCAAGACTGTCAGTTGAATCAGTTCTGTATAAACCGTTTGATAAATCTTCATATTTTGTATCCCCTATAAAACATTCCAAGCTACTTTTAGGAAAACCTTCGTTATAGTATGTTTTAATAGTATCATAAGCATCCATTATTACAGAAATAAATAAACTTAAAATTATATAAATGTACAAACTTATAAAAGTATACAAATAGACTCTACTAAACCACCATAAAAGGGGGGATTTATTTGACATTATTGAAAATGTAGCAAACATATCGTCACCGTTTATTAAAGAAAACAAACATTCTGAAGTTGTAGCTAGAGATCTAAATTTAAAATGGTAAGGTCCCAGAATTAACCAGCCTGAAAAGGTAAACCCTGCGTAAATTAACAAGGCACATAATAAAAATCTAGCTACTTGTGGCGCAGCTTTTTGTAACGTCAAAATAACAACATTGTATGTTCTAAAGAAGCCCAGATAACGCAACACACCAAACCACACTAATAAATTACCTACACCTAAAAATAAGCTGCAAATATTCCACTGGTCAGATGTAAATGATTCTTTTTCAATCTGCTCTTTAATAGCAGAACCGATAATAATAAGGAAATCGTTAATAATTATCATAATATACCAAAGATTTAAAAACTTCATTTTATCTTTTTGACTCAAAGGTTGCTCAAATCTTTTAAGGAAAAACGTATCTGTGATGTTTTTCAATTGGTGAGCTCTCCATACAGCTCTAGAACACAAAATAAACGATGTTATACAAATTAGTATAACGAAATAGTTCAGAATACTTCTCAGCACCGATTCTATTTCATTATCTGTTTTATACCAAACATCGCCTTTGCAATTCAAACGAATTGGGTCAGCATCCAGAGATATAGTCATCTGACCATCGTGATCTTCATTATCAAAATTAATTTCAATGTTGAAAAGAAAACAATTCGGAGGTGATATTCTTCCCGCTGCTTTAAAATTGACTGTTTTGATAGAAAATTTTAACGCAGATCTAACTAGAGCAGTGAAATTGATCTTAATATTTTGTTCTTCTATGAGCAACTTTGAGTTAAAAGTAGAATTAAAAGGTTTGGATATATTGTAGCACTCTTCAACTATTTCACTATTAAATATATAAGATTCGTTAAAGCCAAATATTATTCCTTCTTTGAAATGTGTTAGACACAACACCATATCACTTTTAGTATTATCTTCATTGGCATATGAATAAGGACCAACTGTTTTATCCAATTCGGAATATCCTTGATATGCATAATCTATGGTAGAATAGAAATCATCGATCTTGTATATTGCCAGTGGTCCCGCAGCAGGAGGATATACATTTACTTCTCTTGTGGCATCCCAACCTCTAAGAAATAAATGTGAAAAAGTTATTCTATTGTCCCAAGTATAATTTACATGATTATATCTGTAGTAAGCAAAGAAACACAGCTGCACTGTGACGAGTATTATCTTAACCACTTGCACAAAAAATTTATATGGAAATCTTTTTTTGGCTTGCCATTTTTCGATTGGATTCATAAAGAAAAACTGTAATTTTCTACGCATTCTTTCTTCTGTTAACAAAGGCTTTGTGGATGAATCGCAGCAAGTTTCTCTATCGCAGGGATCTAGCTGTTCAATTTCTGGTGATCTTGAATGCTCCATTTTTGATAGTTCGAAATTTGTAAGCACTGAAATTGTAGTTGGAATTCTGAAATAAATTAAAGTCACACTGCAGATAACAACTACATAACGTAAACAAATTTACTAGTTACTCTCTATGTCAAAACGATCCTTGACCTTTTCTGTTACTGTCGTGCCGTAATACAAACAGATAATTATTTTACAAACAAAGAGAACAAAAGATAAATCAAATTTCCACTTATTTTTCAAATCCATATGATTAATTTGACGTTTGGCTTTGGCAGGAGATTAGACATAGACAAGACAACCAGTTTGACCAACTACAATTTCTGGATATTTTACATCTCTTTCTTCTTAATATACTATAATAAAGATAGAAGAATGATAAACGTGTTAAATTTATCCTTGATCAGTAAAACGTCATTTCAATTTTAAGTTGTCATCGTTCATAGTTTTCGTTGTCGATCATTTTGAGGTTGATGCATAAAAATTTATTTTTGGGTGGTTTGATAAAAAATTACTGGTAGTGATCGCTTATAATTTGATAAGAATTTTGAACGCTGTGCAACTAAAGGAATGTATTTTATCTAATTTTATTTATTTATCAGTTATGTTGGCACTTTATTGACCTTTAGTGCTACCATTCACCTGTAAATATGGCAAATATAGAACTTAGACATCTGCTAGCTAGAAATAGGTGAGAAAATGTTTATTAAGGTATATTAAATATTATTAAAATTGATTTAGAAATAGATTTCGAAATATTATTAGAAATATAATGTAATTCCAAATATAAATGACCTAATTTATAGTTACCTTTTTAACATAATATCAAACAGAATTTCAAACTCCTTTCAACAAAACATTTTTAATATAGTTCAGTTCTTAGTATCCATCGTAAATTTTTTTCTTTTTAAATGAGATTTGAAAAAGCTATCAGCTTTACTTTTAAAACAACAAAAAAGTGTTTTTATCCACTCTGTCAAATAAATGATATTTACTTATAATGAGTAACATTGAAGTAAAGAAGAAATGATAAATGTTTACTCTTTATAAATTCATTAAATTGATTTCTTTTTATTTCAGGATACCAGACAGCGATATCAATATTATACTTTTTATGTTTTACCTTCCTATAGGGTTGATTTTAATATCATTAAGATGCTGTTTATTGCTATTCCTCTTCATTATATGCCAATTTTTACCTGATTCACCGGGAGTTCAAAAATTTGTTAATAAATTGGCATGTGTAGGCTTAGGAATTTATGTACACATTGAAAATCCTAAGGTTAAAGAAAAGATTCACGTATATATTAGTAACAGTATATCTGTTTTTGACCAAGTAGCTGTATGTAACGCTACTGGAGCAGTATCAGTGAGTATGCGTTCTTTAAATAATTATTGCATTTAAATTGACATGAACTCTAATAAATATTTTTCTTTATTTTTTAGCCTAGTTGTAGAACAGCGGTAGAAAGAGTCTTGGGCATAAGTACTTATTGCTTTGGATCTATTATAAATGTGGATAATTTTAAAAATAACCTCAAACAATTCATGGAAGAAAGATCACCTATTTATTTTGCTCCCGAAGATAAGGTCACAAATGGTAAAGCACTTCTCAAATTCAAAACCTATCCTTTTGAATTTACCAATAAGGTTCGTAAAAATGATTTCCATGAAAAGGTATTTTGCAAATTCAACTGTTTTGTAGGTTCAACCCATATGCATTACTGTAGATCGTCCATTTTTGGATATTTCAATAACCACTTTGGGATCTTCGTACTTCAATGATTTGGTGTATTATCTTTTTGTTCCAATTACAAATTATAGGTTGACATTTTTAGTACCTCTAGAAAAAAAAACTATGCCCGATGAAGAATTCGCTGAAATTGTGAGACAAAGCATGGCTACATCTCTAAAAGTAAGTATTTTATATAATTTGTAAGTTTTTTACAAATGGTCATTCATCTGTAGGTACAAACAACTGATTATACTTCAAACGATGTCTCAGAATGGGAAAAAAGAGCTTTGACAGAACCTCCTCCAAGACCCCAAATGCGGCCAGCCATGAGAAATGTGAATTCTTCAGAACTTATGAGAATGGGGAAGCAAGTGAAAGAAGTTTTACCTCATGTTCCCCTTAATGCAATTTACAATGATTTGTGTAAGTAAATTTTCTCCTTACCTAAGAACCGTTTTACACCTACGAAAATTATTGTGAAATTAACTCTGAAAATAATATTGGTAATTTTGTAATACCATCACCCTTGATACATAAATAACTATTAAAAGCCTTATCTGACTGTGTATAAAAAACAAGTATCAAGAAATCGATAAATAACAACCAAATTACAAATTTAAATAGGGCGACTGTCATTAGTGTCAAGCTGTCAGTTGTCAAACTTATTGTTTGACTCAAATCTACAGGTTATTTTTTGATATTTTTTCATTTCTATTTTTTCACCCAACTTAATCATTTAGAACCGTTTTACACGTACGAGAATTATTGCGAAATTTACTCTGAAAATGATATTGATATGAATTTTAAAAACATTTCACTGCTCGACACATAATATTTTTAACGCTATAAATTTCATATGAATTCATGCCATACGCCTGCGCAGTGAGATTGTTTTGGGATAAGTTGTCATGGTTACGATTTACATATTGACATTTCTATATAATCAGCTGTATTGGAGCCGTTTATTTGATTGATTATTTATTCTATTAATTGAGATTTGCAGTTATGCCAAGGTTTTGGCTTTCCTAAATAAAGAAAACGACAATAAATATTGACACATGACGCCATTATTGTTTTTATCCTATTTTCGGCTTCTGCGTCGATTCTCGCGCATTTTCTAGTTTATTGTCATAAAAATATTATTTTTACTCCCATTTAAGTTCAATCTATAAAATTCCTTCCTTTTCTGGCTTCAGCTTGTATAAAATGTAGCTGAGGAAGTTTCAGCGAAATTTCCATCGTAATTGTGACTTAAACTTGAGGTGGATTCATGTAAGAGGAATTTAAAACTAAAACTAAGAAGATAATGTCATGTTATTTTTCAATTTACATCTTAATTTCGTAGTTTCTTTCATGAACATCTACGTATAATATCGATGTTCATGAAAGAAATTGAGAAGTGAAGATGTAAATTGAAAGATAACATGGTTTTATCTTCTTAGTTTAGGTTTTAGTTTTAATTTTGTCTTGCATGAATCCACCTTTAATCTTCTATGTATTTGAATTGCACCTTTACTATGGTTTACCTTTTTGGGGTTCTTAAACTTTGTATCTCTTCTCTTCTAATCCATTTTCAAATATTCATTTTAACAAGTATGCAACAACAAGTGAAATGCAATTTGTTAGTTAGCAGGGTCTACTCACTATATGTACTTTAATATAGGTTTATTAAAATAACTGATATTTATTTATATTTTAATGGTGTACTGCATTACAAGTTACCTATTAACCATATGTTAACTGCCACGTGCCACAGGTGACATCTGACATCCATGCATGGCTGCCAACTCAGGACCATAGACCTAACCTACAACAGTTCACATAGATATGTTGTATTACAGTGAAGTAGTTGAAACTTTGATTTTATTTCAGATATAACAAGAAACGTAGATACTACAATCACAAACATCCTCGAAGGGCGTGTACATTTCATACCAGAACAACCGTCGACATCATCGTCTAGTAGCGTTAACAACAGTAGCAGTCAACCATCGACATCCACTTCATCAAATTCTAATGTGTTGGGAGGTTCAAGTTCGAGTGGTAGTTCCTCATTTAACACAGCTGCATCTTATTTTCCCAAATCGGCTTCAGAACGTACTAAATCGTTTCAAGAACGCAAAGAACAATTAATTGCCAGTGCAAGGAGGCGGTATATTGAAAAAAATAACCTCGATATACCTTTGTAGGTTGAAAATCGAAAAAAAAACGGACTGACGTAGTTGATATTGAAATAATTGGGTTGTGGTGAGTTACACTCTGAGGATTTTTAAAATATGTATGGATTCAGTTTATTTTATTTTAATTTTTCACTAGCAGTCAATTACTTTCAAATTAACTAAATTGTCGTTCATATTTTTTTCTACAATGTCTATATCGACCATATCATGAATTGTACGTTTGATTGGACATTGTAGTTGTGATTTTTTTAGATTAAGGGGGAAAGTATGGTGCCAATAACGAAGAAATTTTGCCTTACGCTGCACATTTGAGACTCTAATAAATATACCTATATAAAATCATCATTGAATTAAGTTTGTATATAATTCACTGTTATTTATTTTATAAATAAAATATAAGCTCTAATTACCCTTTAGTTTTATTTAAATAGAGGAGTTCAGTCTTAGATCAGTATTTCCAACAAAAAGTGGTTTTTTCTGACAAGAATGACAGTTAAGGTCTACCGTTCAAAACATAAGATTTTGCATGTTTTTTATCATTGCGAACATCTACATTGCTTTATTGAAATGAAGAATACACCCCCGGAGCGTAAATCTTGAAATTTAAAATGACTTTTTAGCTGAATAATCAACATATCGGTGGCCAATAATTCTAGGAACTTTTGACATGTCACCACTTCATTTATGTTATTCAGTCACTAGTTATGTCAAATGTCTGTTATATTTATTTTTGTTGATATTGGTTTAATTGTGTATGTCCATTTTCGATTCGATTTTTGTAGCATTTCTAATTAGCTGTCCTTAAATGTCATTCCTGTCAGAAAAAAACACTTTTTGTTGGCCACTCTGACCTTAGACTGAAATATAATAATTATATGATATTTTGTCTATGACTGAACCATGGAGACTAGATATTATAAGATATAACTGAACTCTCTGTTGTGACTCCTCTATTCTTTGGAAGTTATCAATGATCATGTTATAGGGCATGTCCACGTGACGTCACAAACTATTTTGACAACAAGCTGGTGGCAAAACAAAGCGTTCAGAACACGTAGAACTTAATAGTGAGGTTATGCTGATTTATAATGATGGATGTGTTTAAGAGTTTGAGTTTAATTGGTTTTGCTTCAGTGTACCTACTTTTAAAGTTATTTTAATTGTTGAGCTTGCATATTTAATAATAGTTGTTTTTTGTTTGATAATTTTTCATCGTGTCTATTGTTTTACCACCGGGGTATTGTCAATGTCAACTGTCGTGGATTAAAAAAAATTATACCAATTAACAACAGTAGTTCAAATGTGTTCGATAATTTGTTCACAGAAAGGTTGAATTGGTATTAAAATAAATCAAAAGCTAGAAATCCTAAGAAAGTGTTAGTATATTTAAATAAAAAAGCATTTTAAACGAATATTTTATTGAATCGACAGGCTGAAACAAATATAAGATTTAGTTATTTTATATTGATTTAATACTCCTTAACCAAACAATGCTTGTTTATCATTATTGAGTTTAATTATTCTTGTAAACATGGTTCAGTTTGACTCTGCAGTGGCAAAGCAACAAAGTACAATACAACTATGCACTGACTGCGCACCAACTAATTATTGTATTCACCTTTCTCTTACATGTTAAAGTTATTCGAATCGGAAAATTGGATTATGGTGTGGTATTGGATACTTTTTCCTCCTTCTTTTGTTTGGTGTACGCGTTTGGTTAGCCCGTTGTTGCCAGTTCCGACTATACGCTTGTTTAAAACATAATTCCAGCATGATACAATGGAAAGGGAAAAGCTAAGCAAGATGTAAGCAATAAAACTACTTCTAATAACCAGTTCTTAACAACAAATATCGATTACATCGACAATTTTGTAACATTTTCAGGATAGCTTTAAAAGATAAAACTCTTTCTACTTTTTATAGATTTAATAGATAACTGAAAGTAGACAGTGGATGACCAGAGTTGAGACTACCATAACATTATAATTTAACTGATCCAAACGATATTTTATGATGATTTTTTAATCAAAAAGAAAAACACACATTTTGTTCCTTAGTCATCACTTGATATGAAATAAAACAAACTATATATATTCAATAGTCCAAAGCCCACTCATTTTCTGTTAAAAACGCATCGACGACTTCTTTCATGGCAAAATTAGGAATCAATTGATCTTGAGTCAGTTTAACTCTAGTTACAGGATCGAAATGGCCCACTCTCTGTAGATGTTCCTCTAAATCTTTTTTATCATAGGTTATACCACTAGGTGTTATAACTGGTTCTTGGAGAATTTCAAAACTAATTTTGCCACATAAATAATCTGGTACTTCTCTTTTTCTTCTTCGGTCATCTATTTTCACAAATAATTGATTCAACTCATTAAGGTAATTCTCACACAATTCATTGATGTCTTGAATTTTTTCTCTTTTACTTTCATTGTCACCTTCCTCGTTCTGCACATCATGTATTCTCGTTTCTCTATCTTTTTCTATCAATTTATTCAGATATGAGTGAAGTTCTATTTCTTGGGCTATTCGCTTTTCCTCCTGTACTGTGAATCTAAAAATATACATAATAAACATACCAAAAAATGTGTGTTTATTAATAATAATTATTCAAATACCATGGTTGAGCAGGTTTAAATCAAATAACTCTACCAAAAATTATCTGGTTACAATAAATAGACATTTATCAAATGTTTTCCAACCCACCTTTTTTTTCTGGCTGACCTTAACTGTGCAGCAATATCATCTCCAAAATTAATTTTCTGTTCTTTAGCCAAGTCATTTGCTCTTTGTAAATGTTTAATTGCTTCATCATAATTATCACTCTCAAATAAAGCTTGACCAAGGAAAAAGTGGCCTTTAACCAAATTAGAGTCCATATCTAAAGCTCTTCGGCAGTCCATACATGCCTGTTCCCATTTTAATAATTTAAGGTAGCATAGAGCTCGATTGGTGAAGTAATGTGCAATATCTGGATTTTTAATAATAGCTTTAGTATAACAATTTATTGCTTCTTCATATTTTCTTAAATTATATAAACGATTTCCTTGTTCTTTCAGCTCCTTGTCGGAAAGATTGGCTGTCGAGTACATGTGTTTACTCATTTTCTTAGATTTTCCAAAATATTTCAAATACTTAACATTCCACTTTTTAATTCTTTGATATATTATAACCTAACATAATCTAACAAAAAATACATGAAGATAATTTAACTTTCTCAATAAACATAAACAACGTAAACTAACTTACAAACAATATAGCATATTATAGCATCGCTAAATAGTAAATACAAAAATATTTTTTATTTAGCAAATTATGAATCTGTCACTCATAAGTCATAGATCTCACAGATGTCAGATGTCACTCACAGAATGTCACTAGAAGATTAGACAGTTTTTTTAGGCAACACACTTTACATTAAACTTGTTTAATTGCAATATGTTTGGAAATTGCTTATATTCAACTGTTTATATTATCATTGTCTAATTTCTTTTTATTAGACAATGATATTATAAAAAGTATGTTCTCTAATTATAATTTATTTCAAAGCACATTCGAGATGAGTTTTCCACTACATTCATACCCAATACCCATTATTTTAGTTAATTAAGGGCTATTAGAATTTTCAAGATATGAATAGTGATCGTTCCAAGTACTCAAATGTTACACAGTACTTTAGATATACAGGGTCCCCTAAATGTAATTTAGGGTTGATTGAATAGTCGTATTAAAAATAATAGCTCACCCATATACGGACCGCCCAGTTACTAACCAAAGTGACCTAAGATATATACGGACCATACGCTACTATTGTAAGTTTAGCCACAGAATACACCAACCATTCTGTATTCTGTGGTTTAGCCATAACTGAAATTACATGTCAAAATTGTCAAAATTTAAGCGGGAAACAGTAGATATTCTTCTGTTGTTTATGGCAGGTTGATATGTTTTAGTTTTAAAATCTATTTGGTTTTATATCTACAAAATGTGATGATTTTAATGTATAGTGTGGAGAATATTAAATCATTGAATGCACATTGTAGATAAAATAATTATAGGATTTATACTTCAAGAATCATTGTTTGAATATTGTTGTGTTTTTGATTGTTAACGGTTTCTTTACTAAGTTTTGTTCTAAACCAAAGAAAAATTTGCTAATAAGTATATTACACTAATACTAGTAACATAATTACTCGTTACAAGAAAATTGGATTTGACAAATGTAACAAAATGGTCAAGAGAAAATCAACCCCTAGAAAGAATACCTCGATGTCCTCACAATCGGGGGGAACGCAGGAATCTCAGAAGAAACCTACAAAAAAAAAACCTGCGAAAAATGCAATGTTTGTAGGGAACAAAAGATTTACAATCCTTAGGTAAGTTATAAAACTATTTTTGTTATAGTACAAAACATCCTAAATTTAAAATTATTTTATAGGTCTACACTAAAAGATATTAAGAGATTACAATCAACAGTTATGAACTGCATACCCCGTCTTCCATTTTCTCGACTTGTTAGAGAAATATTAATGGAACATGGATCAACACATAAAGTTCAACTTGAAGCTCTCAAAGCTCTACAGGAAGCTGCTGAAATATATTTGACATATTTAATGGAAGATTCTAACAAATGTGCCATGCATGCTAGAAGAGTTACTCTTATGCCCAAGGATATGCATCTAGCCTTGGATATACGAGGTTATAATGATCCCGGGTACTCTTAAATTGAATCTTTACATAAAATATAAACCAAATTCATCTTTAAATTCACATAGTAATGAAGTATGGTGAATAAACAAAATATATATTTAGATATTTTAACTTTATATATATTGTTCTGAGAATCCTACTTTTTATTGGAAACGGTAAGAGATATTGGGGATAGTTGTAATCACAACATATTATAGGTGCTATACAAAAATTTGTATCAGGTCCTTTTTTTGGTTTTTAGCTGCAGTATGCTTATTAGTAAAAATAAATTATTGCAAAGTTGTGGTCATACTTGCCAACACTGGAAACAGTTTGGATTGACTTGATATATACAGGGTATTCCAAAACCTTTATATCACTCTAACCCCTATCTCTTACTGTTTACATTTTACCAATAATCTCTTGCATTCCCTTTTTTGCTTTGTTGAAAAAAATTGAGATGTTGATTTAGCAGGCCTAATTGTCTATAAATAATCTTAAATTGTTTTAGTTGAGTTTAATGTTAACCATTATTCTTTTTTTTTAAATATTAATTGACAAAAGATGATTGATTAGTGATTTATTGTTAAAATTTCAGAATTTGTTACAATGCATATTGGTCTCATGTCAAAGGTATGTTTTTTTTTAATGAAACAATCTATATTGACTGACAAGCTGATTTTAACGTAAGGGTTGTGAGTACCATTATTTGTCGTATTTGGTCCATATTTCATTCTGAATGACTCAAAAGGCTCATCCTTTAAATTTTATTTTTTGACAGAATGTATCACAGATTTATCACAGTAATTAATTTTGGAAAATTTTGAATGATCAAAACCAACTGAAGTCTTTGGCTGCTTAAGTTTATTTTCTGCCTTGAGACACAATAAACTATTGTCCATATAGTTTATCACTGGAAAATATGGAGGTTTTACCTAATTGATATACGGGGTGTTTCATTATAAATATTTAAAATTATCTCAACCCGCTGTTTTGGTTATACTTAGTAAGTTATTTACTTAGATTAGGATACTTTAAATATATAAGAAGTTTTCAAGCTATTTGTGTTTAGATGGACTGCTTACAATAGTAACTCCCTACCGCACGCCTCTGTAAATATTGGAAGTCTATATTACCACTATTGAAAGTATTTGAATTATATGTAAATTAAGATATGATAACAAAGAGTTAAAATATTTTTTTAGTATTTTAAACGTATGTTGGCAAAGAGGAATTTTGTATTGTATTTCTCCAGTTAATGTAAGGATAAATTTTCATAAGATTCATAGATGTAGATAAATATTGTTTTGACACACGCCGTTTTGGTTAAGTTCTTCATACATCAGAATCCTTAGAATTGGTGAAACATTCAACATTTAGTTGTTTTTAATTAAATCAATGACAATTGACATGCAATAATTTTTATTATAAATTGTAAAATATTTTGTGCTCCACAAAACAAATATGTTTTCAGTTGAAATTCGACGTCAGTTTTTTGTAATACTTTAACAAATAAAATGTAATATTAATAAAAAAATTAGTTTGAATTTTTTGGTGTTAAAAGCATTCGTAGCTACAATGAAACAAAACTGTTTAATTGATGAATAAGAATGAGAATCTAGATTTTTAGATTGACAAAAAAAAATGATTTTGAGATAAATTGTAGGTTCTTGCCTAACTAACCACTTAAATTTGGTAATAAACTAGGCCAGTTCGCAGGACTTAGCTACTTATTGATCCTATACCAAATTAATAAAACTACGGAAGAGAAAAAAAGAGAAGGCAATTTTAGGGCGCCACTAATTTTCTTTCCTAAAAGAAAATTAGAAACAAAATCAAATTTAAGGGCTAGCTAACTTTAATCTGTTAAGAAAACTGAAAAAAAATAAAACGTTTCTGTATAGTAAGTAAAACTAAAGAAGTAAAATTAATTTATATATTGAATAACAATTACAAAAAAAAAGGTTGGTAATATAAAAAAATACTTAGTTTAAACCACTTTGGAAGATGCTGTTGAATAATAGATGTTACTGTTGACATTGAAAATGTCAATGAAGATATTATCCAGAACAATTGGACAAATCTGGAACTTAGCCTGGGATTATTGTCTCCCAAGGACTTTATTAAACTCAGGAACTATTGAAGTTTCTCCATGAAACTGTTTCTGGTTGGTTTAAAGTAACTTTTTGTCACACAGGTACTTTTAGTGTACCAGGTACTGTTATTCTCTCTGATACTTTTATCCAGCAACTGTATATCATTTCCTTACAGTGAGGGAGTGAATTAGAAGTCTTCGTGACGCAAACGTTACCCATCGTGAATGATGGCTATCATAAATTGCTCGTTCAATAATATATTTCTTTAAAAAACATTTGGCTAGAAAATAAGATTTCAGGATGTCTATATCCAGAAATTTTTATTTGAGGTCTTAATTAAATGGTTCTAAAATGGTGAACTTGCTGTTAACATCTTTGCCATACTGAAATGAAGGGAAATACAGTCGGCAGAAGCAAACATGAGCCCCGGAAAATATGCGAACTAAAAGAATTTCATCGCAACGAACCAATCAGGTGCTAATAATAATACAACTACAGCGACATGGACACGCCCACCAGGGCTCATGTCTGCTTCTGTCGACTGTAGCAAGATGAACTAGGAAACGAGCTGAAACAGACTTCACCAGGAAGGAACTAACCAGAAAAAAGGGGAAACAATAAATATTTTAAGCCTCTGGATGATATACTTATGTTAAACCTACACGCAAAGCACCGACATGATTGGCCGTCGATTTGAAAAAATTGAAAAGATGTATGTATGTATTTTTGGGGTAACATTCACCAAGACCTAAAAGATCTATTGTGCCCTCTTACTTTTACATAGTTTCTGAGGAGTCTCTGAAACTAGTAGCTCCTTTAGTCCCTATTTCCCAGAGGAATTTTAGGATATCTGCAGGCTTCAACTTAGGTAAATGCTACTCTTCCATCCAGTAATCTACCAGGTACTGTGCTCTAGGATTCTGGAGTGCTGTGTAGTTGAAAAGTATGTGGATGGAGGTTCTTTTTCCATGCCACATTATCTGCACTCTACTTCCACCACTATTATTGGCACTCTTTCCAAGTCTGGTAACATCAGTATTTGGATCTTATTCCTTCTTGTTGTTTAATTCTGTAACGAATTTCTTCGAAAAGTTGAAGAGATGTATACAGGATGGTTAAATAAATAGCACTAAATCATGTAAAATTTATTTAATCAAAATATAGATATAATTAACAAGAACATTTAATATTTAAAGATAAAAATTATGTCAACTTGTAATAAAATATATTATAAGGTTCTTTAAAAAACCATATCTCAATATTTGCTTAATGTACATTATTGCATCTTTGAATTTGACATAACTTCAACAATACAGACCACCACCCTGATTTCCACTATACTGTTTTTTCAAATATTCTGCTGCGATTTGTGACAATCCAAGTTTAGTTATGTCTCTTTCTAAATCTTCTTGCTTTCCTACTCCAGCTACGTATCCATTTAATCGTGCTGCAGCATGTGATGTTTGAAGAAGTTTTGGTGTGATAGATAATTCTTTACACAACAAAGAATGCTTTTGGAGTCGATATTTTTGGTGATAGCTATTGAAATGAAATAGATCATTAATAAAATTTTATCTTATTAAAAATAATATTGATACTTCACTTACTCTTCGGCAGGGTAAAATGTACCTGCTGGAATAATTTGTGTAATAAGTGTTTCATTTCGTTTTTGTGCTTCATTTTTCATGGACTCCTCTGCTATTCTTTTCTGCTCCTCATCGTGATATAAAATTATTGAAGCATACTAGAAAATTATACTATAAGTATAAACAAAAAACAGTTGTAGCTTACTTACTTGTTTTTTTATCTTGGTAGTTAAACCATATTCATGATTTTCCCAAAACAATTGCAATAGATTTTCAAATGAGATAATATTTGGATCATAGTCAATTTCAATAACCTCTGTGTGATCACCACTGAAACATTTAATTGGATTTAAGATGTCATTGGAATTATTCACTTTAAATACAAATTCATTTTTTTTACATTTTTTTATACGTTGGACTAGGTGTGGTACCTCCGGAATATCCTACTCTAGTTCTCAGTACTCCTTGCTGCGCCCCATACAAAGCATCGTTTGCCCAAAAGCAGCCCATACCAAAGGTTGCTTTTTTAAAAGGAGTAGCCACTATATGTAGTATACTGGACATTTTGTAACCACTTATTAAACCTCTTAAACAATATATATTTAATAAGTTTTCTTTAAAATTTTAAATTATTACTAACACAAACTGTACACAAATACAAAAAATGATCTTGGGTTGTGTTCTGTGTTTGGCACGACCACTGACCTTCTCAAGGTTATGGTCAGAGATAACATACTGTCATTTGTATGGTCATAACAAAAAGAGTTTGATGATTTATCAGTAGTTTTACCAAGAAACTGTGGTTTTACATTCATCGTTCATCCTGAAATGCTGTAACGAACAATAGACAAGTAGTGAATGTGATTTTATCTTTATACAAAAAACGCATAATCTAATCTGAAAACTTTGTGTTATAATTATAAGCAACAAGGAGGTATGCAATTAAGTAGGAATTCATGCATGTTTGGTTGCATACCCACTGGAGAGGTAACATTCTAGAAGGTGGTAGCACTGAGCAATATTTGTCTTGATTGACTTTTCTATTTGGACATAGTATTCTATGGTAGTCATTACATACAGGTATGCAACTGAGCAAGCATTTACGCATGTTTGGTTGCATACCTATTAGAGTAATATTTTATATTGAATGACCTCTCTATCTTATCGTGGTAGTCTGTGTTCTGTAATTTTGATTTACACTTCTGGCAATTGTTGTCATTATTTATAACATATTGGATTTGAAATGTCGTGGCGTCTTCACACAGGAAAAAGCAGCTTATCTTTCAATATTTTTGTCCATATGTAACTATTTATATCAAATAATTTCTTTGTGAAAGAAACTTTTAGTAGCCATATTCCGCCAAGTTTAATAAGAATTTCATTAGTTCGAGTGCTAAAAATAAATCGATGTTTCCTTATGCCCACTACCTCTCAGAGCCGTCGTTTTCCCTCGCTTTTGGACACTTCCTTTCATAGCCCAAGATAGTAAAAATGCGGAGTGAGCGAAAGTATTTTATTAATAAACAATTATATATACTAAAATTAATACAAACTAACAAAAAGAGTATCACATATTTTTTAAATATACACAATGTGTATATACGCATCCAAAATCTCCCTCTCATATATTTAATATACAGGTAGTTACAGTTAGTGTAACACAATTGAAATAACTCCCTATTTCCATACTTTTATGACACCGTCTCTAGACGAAGTTACCAAAAAGCATTGTGATGCTTTACACATAGCGATATCTGAAATACAATCTCTATGTCCAGCTGCCGGTGGTTCCGGTCCCGGCCTCGGTATTTCTTCTCCTCTATCGAGTTTTCTCAACGTTCCTGCTTCTTCATATATCACAAGAGTACCTAAAATACAATATTTCCATAAATAACAATAAACAATTAACAATAAACCGACTGTTTTACCGTCTATCAGTCTTTTTCTATAACTCAACGCAGTACCAACAGGATCACTTGCTGCAGGAATTGCTAGATAAGATTCGGAAGGGCTTCCCAAATCCCAAAACCTTAATCTTTGATCGCTGCCACCGGCTAAGAGAAAAGGGGATCTGTCTATGCAACCACCTAACATCGCGCAGACGCTGTTCGGGGAACCCTTAAAGAACAGATATGTAGGTTAGAGTTTTTTTTTTTTTGGAACTTCTGATGAATTCAGTCACTGTCTACTCCTCACTAGGGGGCGTGGTTATATTAAACAAGCTGTACTTACTTGTTTTGACAACGGTGGTGTGGTACTTCCCCATAAAACTTCTTGTCTGAAACTGGTTTCTATGTTCCACATAGAAATTTCGTTGTTACCTTGAATGCTGGAAAGAACCCAAGAGTGCTCCGTCGGATGGTTCAATACTTTTTTAATTCTCACGTTACCGGAAGGATGATCGAAAGTCATGATGGGTAATTGGAATCTCAAATCCCAAGCCGCGTGCGTACCGTTGCTAGTACCGAGCATCAACCAACTTTGATGGGAATCCAAGCAAAATGTTGTGATAACGCCACTTTTTAATCCGTTTTCTAATCGAAAAGCTGTACCGGGAGCTCTAAGGTCCCAACCAACTAAAGAACCGTGCAGGGTGGCGTATACTAGAACGCTCTGCGATCCGGAGTCTAAACATTGTACGTCGACAGCGAAGCCGTCATCATCTGCGTTTAGTTGTCGAGACTGTCCTAGCGTCATCCTGAAAATAAACCACCATATTTGATGGATTTAAGTTCGATAAAACAAGCAGCACTGAACAATATTTGTATTGATTGACTTTTCTATCTGGACATAGTATTCTATGGTTGTTATTACATACCGGTATGCAACTGAACAGGCTTTAACGCATGTTTGGTTGCATACCTATTAGAGTAATATTTTGTATTGATTGATCGCTCTATCTTATCGTGGAAGTCTGTGTTCTGTAATTTTGATTTACACTTCTGATAATTATTATACCTATATACCTATTAGAGTAATATTTTGTATTGATTGATCGCTCTATCTTATCGTGGTAGTCTGTGTTCTGTAATTTTGATTTACACTTCTGATAATTATTATCATTATTTATAACATATTTGATGAATTTACGTTCGATAAAACAAGCAGCACTGAACAATATTTGTATTGATTGACTTTTCTATCTCGACATAGTATTCTATGGTTGTCGTTACATACATGTATGCAACTGAACAAGCATTAACGCATGTTTGGTTGCATACCTATTTAAGTAATATTTTGTATTGATTGACCTCTCTATCTTATCGTAGCAGTCTGTGTTGTGTAATTTTGATTGAACTTACTTGTTATTCGCATTGTCTATCCGTAATATATTGACAGAACCATCTTGACAAGTGACACCTAAAGATTGCCCGCTTTCGCACACTGCCATGCCCGTAATGTTTTTTGACGCCATTTTAAAATGTTGTTTAGAACGATTGGCAATGTTTTTACCTTCCATTTTAGCACAATCCCATAATCTGTCGAACAACAACAACTTGTTCACTTAATCATTCAATGACTATCGTTTGTTTAAATGACAGTCTTACCTAACACTTCCGTCAACTGAAGAGCTGGCAAAACAAGGAGTGTCCGGTAATACGCAAAGTTTGTTGATAGCTCCTTTGTGCTCGTGCAAATGAGCTACCAAAACGCCCCGTAATCTCCAACCTGGTGGCGGTAATTGCGGACGCCAAGTAGCTTGTTCGACCCATTCTTTATTTCGTAAAGCTTCGAAATAATGATCTTGTTGTCTACTTTTTAAATTCGCCAGCTCGATGAAACAATTTGATTTTCGATCTAAAAAATATTCAAAAACCTACTAAATCCTCCAATACCTATAAATCATCAAAATATTCCAACCTAACCCTATTTTTTTTGTTATAATCGCAATAGAGGTAGAGGAAGTCAGTCTAAGATCATTGTGGCCAACAAAAAGTTGCTTTTTTTGACAAGAATGACAGTTAAGGTGTACCATAAGATTTTTGCATGTTTTTTATCATTGCGCACCACGAAGCGTTTACCTTGAAATATAAAATGACTTTTTAGCTGAATACTCAACAACATAATTCTATGAACTCTTGGCATGTCATCATTTCATTTCTGTTATCTGTCACTAGTTATGTCAGATGTCAGTTGAAAAAGTAATTAGAAGAATAGAGATACAATATCAACAAAAATAATTATAACTGACATTTGACATAACTAGTGACTCAATAACAAAGGAAATAGTGACATGCCAAGGGTTTCTAGAATTATTGGCCTACGATATGTTGAGTATCCAGCTAAAACTTTATTTTAAATTTCAAGATATACGCTTCGGAGGGTATTCATTATTTTAATAAAGCAATATAGATGTTAGCAATAATAAAAACAGTCATAAAAAGCCTTATGTTTTGAATGGTAGACCTTAACTGTCATTCTTGTCAAAAAACACCACTTTTTGTTGGCCACACTGACCTTAGACTCCTCTATTAGTATTTTTGATGCTCGTCCGTTTCTCCAACAACCTTCAGTGCTACCAACATAGAAAAGTAAATGGAATACTTACATTGGATATAAGATCTCTCGTGAAAACTAACGTTACAAGATGGTTCGGTGCTGTTGAATTGAATGTTACTATCCGGTGGAGGCGATGAAGGCCTACTGTTCGTAGATCTCGATGGCGGACCTCCGGAATTCGTACTTTCCGATTGTCTTGTCAATACTTCGGAGCTATAATTCCATTCTGAGTTAATGTTAGTGTCTATTGATCCGGATGTGTTAGTTCTGTGTAGTCTAGAGTTACGTGAAATTTTTTTTAATTAATTATTAGATATTTTCAATTTAAAACAAAAACTAGGTCACGTCTCTTACAACTTAGTTTCTAGGAGACGTTTTTAATAATAAATGCTTTTTTTTTTTAGAAATTTTGTCTCGCTAGACTTGTTGAAGAGACAATGACCTTTTAGCAAGCGTTAAAATGTTGCCTTTATAAAATCTCGTTTATTTAAAGCTGGGTCAGGCTCGTTTTTCTTGTACTTTAACAGTACGTGATGAATATCTGAGTTAATTTTTTAAGGTACATTTGAACTACTTGCAATATTTTAATGAAAACGGTTAAAATAAAAGATTAAACAGTTTATTTTGTGAATTTTAATTGGATTTAAAAGTTTTTTCCTACGGAAAGTGAATATTTTATTTAAATTCATTTGAAATATTGCTAATTTTGTGAAATCTCGTTTTTTAAAGTTGAGTTACATTTGAACTACTAATAATAGCTTTGTTCGTAGAGCGAGTTTCAAATGGTTGGTGATTATTTCCATACTGCGCATGCGCCGATTCCAACAGTTTGAGATTTGTTATCCATTTTCATGTTCTACGAACGCATTTCGTATTGCCGCGGATTCTTCTCTTTTTGTTATGAAAATTTAGAGAAAGCAATAAAAAAAATTTTGTTTTATCATATTTTGTATGCTGTGGTTTAATCCAAATAACATACAAAAGCCGAAACTACAGAAAAATGAAAGAGAACCATATTCAAAGTGCGCATGGCCGTGATTAAAAGTTTGGAGAATAGTCAGGGATTTTCCAACTATTCCCAATCAGTTGGAAATCACTTATTTTTTTACTACCAACACACAACTAATAATTGGAAACTGTCAGTAACTCTTCTACGAACGCCGAAATATTCTATGCGCATGCGATTTGCAGTTGGAAACAGTTGCTGATCGCTCTACAAACAAAGCTAATATGATGTGTTAAAACAATGATGAGAGTACAATTCAATTAGATTAAAGCTGTTCGATTCTAACAAGTATTTCGAGCTGCGCATGTTCCAATTTTAAGCCCCATAAGCTGATTGGTCAGCGTATTGGCTTTACCGCATTGTTTGCACCAATGACAGTGGTACCGGCGTACCACTGCGCAGTCCATTCCTGACAGGAGAGAGAATTATACATTATGGTGCTTGAGCTGAACGGTGGCGGTACATTTGAACTACTTTTAATATTTTAAAAAAATGGGTACTTGATGCGATTTTTTTTAAAAAAAACGTTGATAATAAATTAATTCTCAAGAATTTTAGTAAGTTTTAACGCCTGTTATATGAAATAAGTATATTATTCAAAATAAAAACCTGTTTGCCAAGTAGTCGCCCTTTTGAGTTTCCCCCAAGTTCAAAACGTGACTTTTGACGGCACTATTCGATGAATTAATTTCGATTTTTCCCTCGGCTGCTCGATTATACACATTTTCCGAATGAATTATTTTGTATTTGTTGATTTTTCTCAGATGATGTCCCATTCTCAAAAAATATTCTTCGATATTTTCATTCATTCCGTTAGCTTCCAATCTTCTAACTAACTACAAGAAAAATTAAAACAATAAATTCATAAGATTCAGATGGAATACCTACTTTTTTTAAACTGGGTTGAGCGTCTCTGTAAAAATCAGTAGTCGGAACTTTCCCTGTATTCACACAGTCTCTTAGAAAACTTCTTTCCTTCAATAGTTCGAAAATAGAATCTATTTCATTGTAACTAACCACACTGTCATAAACATTCCTCGGTATGGGACTGACTAAAGATTCTAGAAGCAATTCAGGTCTGAAAAAAACATATTTGTAGGCATTTTTGTACCCAAGCCACCATAAGCGCGCCGCTGGAGTAACGAGTGCATTTCAGAGCTACACGCATGCTCGCCATTAAGCGTTCTACGCATGTCCACTTATTAGAGTCATACGCATGCCTTTCTAACGGCTAACGCCCAAACCATAGACAAATTAAAAAAAGAGACGGATTGAAGCATAGGTGGTATACGGCATAATGTTTCTGCGCAACCATCCGCGCATCGAGTCGCTGCGGTCGCGAGAACTACAAGAGTTTTTACATAAGGGAAATGGAATAAAATAGTTTAAAATATTATAAATTACATTACACTGCAATATTTATACTTCAATGTCGATAAATATTATGAAATATCCTAGTACTTATATCAACTTATTTTAAGTGATTAAAAATGAAAATATACAAAATCAATCATACATTGGCTGGTGTGAATCTATCTTCTGCTTGTCAAAATCAAAGTGAAAGTGTCAACAAAATGGTGAGGATTATTTTACTTATAGATTTATTTAGGATTTTAGTTCTAATAAAGGAAATAAAAGTAAGTGAACCTTTAAAATATCATTACCAGATATGACTTGTCATAAATGTATTGCATAAAAATTGTAATGGTAAATATTTTTGGCCACTTTGTAGTAAAAATGAACCATTTTCAAACTTCCATCTGATATCAATCAAAGTAAACAGTGGATGATAATTTTAGGATTTCCTTTTAAATCCAAGGATCAAAGGTTGTGTAAAGATCATTTTGATAATAATGCATTTACAGGTTCATTATGCAAAATACTTATTAGATTTGTTTTACTTTTGCAAGAGAACTAGTGAACAAAAATAATTCTTTTTTATTTGTAACTTATGGTACTGCATTTTATTTATTTTGTTTCAGATCTGTTCCTGTCTGGAAAATCTACTTTCTAACTCCTTTTTATTGAAATTTTTGCAGTTTTAGTGAATAATTTTGAACTAATGTGCAATTTGATGTGATATTTTGGATTAACTTTCCTAAATATAATGTAAGTAGTAAAAGTATGTTCTTTTGAGATTAATAATATATAAATGTTTCATAAATTGATAATATAGATTGTAGATTATTTGTCATGTTATTATGTGCAGTTTAATAAAAAATTTTAATTTTTGTTGATTTCTCATTTGTCTTAATAATGTGTCCTGAAATTGTTTATTAATTATAATCATCTCATTAGCAAAAATGAAATATAATTTTATTTTTTGCAATGAAATAATTATATATAATAAACAATTTTTAGCCAAATTTTAAAATTTACCTACCCACAATCCAAACAAACCAATTTAAATATCCCGCCTTCAAACATTAGTTCCAACGCCCCTTCGGAGTGCGCTTCGATCAACGAGACGCCAACTGTTAATGCATGATTGACGATTGTCATTATATTATATTTCTCTATGGTTCTAGAGTATGAACTCATAACCATAGATCTCATAACGACGTAAGACGATACCTTTTATCCCGGCAACTTCACTATATTTCAAGTTATTAACCATTAACCTGATTGTATTTGTGTAGTTCTGTATCTGTATGTGTCAATAAATGCCAATACCCTAGACAACGATCAAAATACCTACACAATATATTGGTTCAAAGATATATTTAGGTACCAAACAATCTGAAAAGCTTGAAAAAAAACCCTCACTGTTGACTCCAGGATACACTGGAAAGGAATAAAAACTTGCAGAATCAGAATCATATGCACCAGAACTAGGAGAATACTGGATAGTTAAAGCCTGCAAATATCCTGAAATTCCTCTGGGAAATAGAGCTGTAAGGGGCTACTAGACTCTGAGACTTTCCACATGAACTAAGTAGAGGTAAGAAAGCACAATAAAACTTTTATCCCATACATTCATATCCCAGTCTCTCACACCATAGTTAATAACAAAATTTTTACTCACTTATCTATCTGTATTAACTGGTACTTCATGTAAACCTTCAACTTGGGTATTATTTTGCACTGTACATCCAAAATTGGAAGATTCCTAGCAGCTGTCGCTATAAAACCGGCCACAGCTTGTCTTATCCATAAACTTGGATGTACCAAAAAGTAAGAACACTCTGTAACTAGCTCACATAACGAAGGTTTTGTCACAAGGTTTAATTCCGTTAAATGGGACATTGCGTTTATGCTTTTTGCTGTTACAAATTCAGATGAATCGGTGAGGCCCTGAAAATTATTTTTGAATTATTAATTCGATGTTTTTATATGTATTTGTTCACCTGTAGTAGAAGTGGAGTGAATATTCCTGAACAGTGCCAGCCTATATAAGCTGCAACGCCGACTATACAGTCGAAAAATGTTCCTCTCAATTCCTTATCTTCTTTATCATTCAAAAAGGTGATCATATGGGACAGCAAAATATCATTTGCTAAAAAATGGCAAATATAAAAAATATGATTGAAAAAATATGGTTTTTACCTTTTACTTTTCCAAAAAATACACATAACTTAGTAATTCCGCTGTCCATTATAGTCTGTTTCACAACTGACTGAGTGTCAGTCAATAAAGCAGTTACAGTTTGAGATATCATTTCGTGCAATGCTTGCAACTCTAATTCATAGTTAAAAGTGTGTTCGTCTTTTTGTTTATTAGTATTGTTATTGTCATACCAATCGTTCTGTATTTGTTCCAAGTACCTAAAACATTACATGTATTAAAATAAAGTCTTTAAAGAAACATTATTCTTACCGTAATGCTATTTCAGCTAAAGTTGCGATATTTTTAGCATAAGCTGCTCTTACAAAAGTATTTGGATCTGTCGCTAGAGGCGCAAGTTCTGGCAGTATATATTCCGGAAATATATTTGCATCGGATCGGGAAATTTTACTAACCAGATCCAAACATTTCGTTATTGTATTTATGGCTGATATTTTGACTCGTGTGGAACTGTCATGTGCTAAATACATCTAGAAATTATAAAAATTTCATTTACCGAACTATTGGAGATTCGAATTAAGATTGTAACACCGCTTTGACAACAACTGAGCAAGGTACTATATTGTACATTGTTTTTCTTGTAATATCAAATTTTTAAGGTACATTTGAACTACTTGCTATATTTTAATGAAAACGGATGCGATTTTTGTTAAAATAAAAGATTAATGAGTTTATTTTGTGAATTTTAATTGGATTGTGAATATTTTATTTAAATTAACTTGAAATATTGCTAATTTTGTGGAATCTCGGTTTTTAAAGTTGAATTACATTTGAAATACTAATAATATGTTGTGTTTTATTAAATGAAATAATGACGAGAGTATATTTCATTTGACAACAACTGAGCAAGGTACTATTATTGTACATTGTTTTATAACCTCACTTTCTCCTTGATAATCCCCACATAATTCCTCTAATTCACTAAATATCTTCAACGTTTAGCCAACTAATAAGAAAGAGATCATACTTAGAGTCGTTATTATTCAATTTAATTATTTAACAGTTCATTTAGATGCTTTAAGAATAACTTCAAAAATTAAACTTGTAAACACACAGAACATACTGCTTGTAAACATGCGTTATGCAACCACCATTACAAATAAAGACGTCAGAAATTAGTTTGACTTTCTACCACAAGGTAGAGTAGGTATAGGATTTTTACGATAAAAAGACGTTAGTTACTTTCCTGCTTATCAGAATAAATACTAATTTACCAAACGTAAATACACAAGTAGGGTAATTTACAGCTAACGGGTTGGCAAAACTTCAAGATGTTGCCAGATAAACTGGTAAAATTCCTCAGTTTGTTGTGACACTTGTGACGTTTATTGACATTCAATCTTGTCTAATATTTACAAGTTTTTTGGTGCTTTTGAATTCATTGTCTCTCTAAGACTGAAAAAACAGTTATTTGTATAATAATTATTTAGGCAAATCTGCAGTGTGTAATTATTAAAATACCCAAGCAGCTGAAAAATAAATGTCGAGATGGTAAAATCTTTGTTGAGCTATTTTGAACGAAATACGGGCCTGCTTACTGCTGTAAGGTAAGTAATAGTATTTGCCGTTTGTATTCATTGTTATAAATACGATTGTTACATAAACATAAATAATTATTAAAGTACTTACTATATAGGGGAGAATTCTGTCTAATACAGTTTCATCACTAGCATGGGAAGCTAATTCCAACAAGATTTCTAAGCTGTATAATTTTGATGAGCACGTATGGAGTCCTCTTATACACGAAGTCACTAAAGATGTTATAATAACTAATCCCTCACACTCTCCCTTGTCAAATTTTTCACTATCTGATTTATCAATGTCACTGTCATCTTTTGACTTTGTCATAGGTCCCAAAAAAGTGAATATGTCATTTATGTCACTCTTCAAACGAGTTATCTTCTCATCTGCAGATAATATGGGACTAGACGAAAAAATTAGCATGTAAGATTGCAAAAAAGAGAAAAAATATTCCGGGAATAAAGTTCCTCGGTACTCAGCCAGATAATCTTCTGCTCTTTTTCTTTTCTGTGGATCTTTTTCTATCATATTTGAAATAAGGGACCTAAGATCTGGATTTAGCTTGTCGAGATGTTTCTGAGGTGAATATTTTCCAGAACAGTATGCCAAAAGTTGGGAATATTCAAAGGGAACGTGTAACTCATTCCAAAGCTCTAATAATGCACAACTAAAAAAAGATACATCAATTTTTATGGCATGAATTTTAAAATACTCCATACAAATAACTTACCCAGCAGAAAAAATATCCATGGCAGGTGTCAAATCACCAGAATCACAATTGGTTTCAGTAATTAATGAGCTACTTTCAGTTATTGTAGTACTGGTGCTAGAAAATCTTTCGGGAGCTAAATAGCACACTCTTCGACGGGATGTATCGAAGAAATATGAATAATCAGCTGGGTTATCTACAGGTACAAAAGTGGGTTTAAATGAAGCAAAATCTACTAACATAACCCAGTTCCATGAAGTAACAGTGATATTTTCAAGTTTAATATCTCCATGACATACTCCTACTTTGTGGCATTGGTGAAGAGCATACAAAATTTGGAAAGTTATCCAACGTTTTTCAATGTTAGTTAAAAAGGGTCTTGTACTAATTCTGTCATATAAACTGTACTTTATGTACTCCCTCATTATTATTCCTGCTTTTTCTGTTAGGATAATTTTCTGGTATGGTGTGCAGTTGACTGCTGAACTTAATTTTTTTCTTACATCTTCCAAGTGGTCTTTATGTTGAGAAAGTGGTAATGAGGGATCGTGAATAGCAAATACCTTCACCACTATCAATCCTTCTAGAGAATCGGCTCTTGCTACTTTTAAAAATCGAGTGCTTCCCAGACTAATGGAAAATAAATGAGTGGTTACATATATAATTAATATCTTAAGTCGTTTTTTGTTCTTACCTTGTATCAAACTTTAAATTTGGAATATCTGTGAGATATCGTTCTACAGTAAAAATTTGAGAAGGAGCTATGCCTACCAGTTGATTTCCCATGTCGATATCGTATAAATATTTATTTGTTTGCCAAAATTACAATGGAAGTCACTATTGTTTTCTATTTCATCTATTTTCTATGCCATGAAAATCCCATGAATCCAATGGATCACAGAAGTTGGTTGATAAGTTTTGTCCTTCTTTAATTGTAATATTGGATAGAAATATAAATAACGTATTTGTTGTTTATTATTACCTATATATTTATTTCATTTCATTATTTCTCTATTTGTTGCAGTTAGCTGCTGCATGACATTATTGACATTTGACACTGACAGCTGCTGACAGCCATTTAGTAAATTTGACAGAACACATCTGATATTTTTTTAGGTTATATTTTAAATTTCCTCTAAAGTTGTCGCAAAAAACAATAAATATATAGGAAATGTTAATTTAAAAGGTTTTAGTAATGGAAGTAAGCCCTCTATGTATAATATTGGTTAAATCAGATAGCAAGGGGGACAGATTATTGTTTAGGTATCCCTTTCAAACGCAATTAAGTAACGAACCCTCCAGTACTCGAAGAAAAAATCCATATACCCTTCCAGTAGTAGACGATTTACTCCAACGTAATAGCCAACTTTATTCAAATATAAACAAACAAAATTTAACAGGGTTTACAGACGAAGTTTTATCTTCCCTTTTTGCAGTTAAAACTGAGCTATATAATAAAAAGTTTGAACTAAAAGTTAATGATGTAAGATTTGTAAGTCATCCTACTTTACTACAGTTGAGAAATAAACTGGAAAAGGAAGATGAATCTGGTATGTTGGTTAATATAGTGTTTGCCATGCAAGCGTTAGCCAGTCATTCTGTAGGTAAGCTGTAACAGTAATTTCTAATTTTGTCATTTCTATAGGTGTGGTATTATTTTCAGTAAAATGCTATCATGATTTAAGTAAAAGGATGGGTATTGTTCTTAAATATGAAGAAAAGAGATGTGGGTATGTTTCTGAACAAACTCAACTGATGACTACTGCTCATGATGATGGTTATGCTAATGGTCCAAGTAGTGCTTTCAAAATAATATTAGAAAAGTGCTCTCTTGCTGCCAATATTAAAAAAATGTATGATGATCTCTGTTCAACTGGTAAATTGAGTATTTTAGATCATTAAGTATCTAAAATATTAATTGATTGATTGATTTCAGGACTTGTTAGCTTAAGAATAAATAGGTGGATTCCTTTAAGTTTTTGTTTACCGCAAAAAGTCCACCAGTGGCATATGAGAGGGAAGATTGTGGAGCCTGGTGATATTGACAGGTGCGTTTTAATTTTAGATAAATACCTCTTCTATTTATTAATGCCCTTTTATTGTTTTCAGGTGCTTAAATGCATTACGGCCATATCACAGTTTGTTACTATTACATCCTTTGCATCAAATGAATGATTTTACATCTTTAGATGGTTCACCTTCTTTAGACAGGATGTTGTCGCAGTATTCACCTTTAAAAAATTTACAAACTTTAGCAGCCGATTCAGATCTAACCTTAACTCATGTAAGTAATGTATAATTTTTTCCCGTTTATTAAAAGATGTGACAATATTTGTACTTTTAGGTGTTTGAATTGACAGCTCATTTGGTATATTGGGCCAAAGCAACTGTAATCTTTCCAGTATGTTCTTCAAACAAATATGTCATATCACCCAATGCCCCTATTCATTTGAATTCACCTTTAGTAGATAAGTTCAGTGAAGCTTTTCCAGGTAAAGATTTTTTTTTTAAGTTGATATAATTATAATTTTTTTAAATTTATTTTAGGTCTAAATTTGATACGTGTGATTAGTGAATTTTCTCTACCCACTTCTTTAGGACAAAAGTGCAATCCGCTATGTCATCCTTCACAACAATCGCAGCTAGTACAAACTATTATTTGGATGTTACAGCAGCATCTACTAATGCAACTTCACACATACATTCAATACATGCCTACTGATAACGGGTTGCATTTAAATAAAGTGTAAGTATTATTTTGAAATAAAGTTTATCATTAAAAATGTTTTATTTAATTTCAGAGAAAATGCTAAAAAACATTTTGCATCACCTTCGCCTAGAAGTAGCACGGTATTATCCAATTACCAGACGAATACTACAGATAGAACTGAATCGGAAAGTGGAGCTTCTACCATTTCGGAAGTTACAGAGATAAATACCAGTAGAAACAATATTATGTATGTATAAGATTTATTGTTTATATTTTGATAAATGAAATATTCTATTGTAGGCTAGAGAATGTAAGTTTTACGTCTACAGAAGATGATAAGCAGGATTATCAAGAGGAATTGCTTTTGGATTTTCCTGATGAAGAAAGAAGTTCAATATTTAAGGTAATAATAAAGTTTTTTCATAGAATTTAGAAGTTGCAGCATAACAGCACTGTGCAGGAGATCTATTAACGCAAAAGTTTGAGAAAAAAATCATTTTTAAATACTCCAACTACTCATACAGCAGTACTTTTATTAAAATCTATCAGTCCTTCCAGCTAGAGAATCTTCTCTTGGTTTTGCTACTTTTAAAAATCGAGTGCTTCCCTGACTAATGGAAAATAAATGAGTGGTTACATACAGGGTGTTTCATTGGTAAAGGGTCTAACTTTAACTGTAGATGGGGATCACTTTGATGGTTCCATAAACCTATGTTTAATGTGTCTTCTGTACTTTATAACCGAGATACAGGGTGTTTTATAAATTTATCCTATTTCTTTCGAACCTCATAACTTCCGAGTTACTCTGTATATTATTTTGAGATTTGGTACACGTAATAACCATTACCTAGAAACTCCATCAAAAGCATCTCCAAGAAGATAATGCAGGTCCGGCTTAACAAACAAAAAATTTCAAAATTCGTTTTTCCTATAAACAACACCCTGTATACAGATTTTTTGAAAATTGCTCTTTATAATTGGAAAGGGTATAAAAAATCGAATCTACTTATTTCCTTTTCATTTTTCCGCAGACAATTTTTCTACCAAAAATTTACCGTCAAAGTTATAATTTATGCACGTTTTGGGGGTTAACAATGGTATCGGAGAGGTTTTTTTTATTTGTTAGCTTGAAATGAAATCCATTTAATGCATTTAGAGAAGCAGCCTAGAAATTCAATTGAGTTTGTATGTTTACGAGTACAGACTACTAAAAAATGTGATTACAGGGCCGTACTTAGAACATACTCATTCAGTATGCTTCGACTATCTCGAACACCCTGTATAAGTATATGTATCTGGAAACTATGCATTTTGAGCAGTTTTTGTGGGTTGGACTTTCTTCGTTTGGACATTGTTGTTAGAATTTATTGTTTTCTGTTCATGTCAATTAATAAAATTAATAAAAATCTCTCAGTTTTTTGAAGTACATATAAATTTATTTCTCGTATTTTACTCTTGTTATTCTAAATGTGGAAGTGCATAGTTTCCAGATACATATCCTTATACAGGGTGCTCGAGATATTCGAAACATACTGAATGAGTATGTTCTAAGTACGGCCCTGTAATCAAATTTATTAGTGGTCTGTACTCGTAAACATACAAACTCAATTGAATTTCTAGGATGCTTCTCTAGATGCATTGAATGGATTTCATTTCAAGCTAAAAAATAAAAAAAAACCTCCGATACCATTGTTAACCCCCAAAACGTGCATAAATTATAACTTTGACGGTAAATTTTTAGTAAAAAAATTGTCTGCGGAAAAATTAAAAGGAAATAAGTAGATTCGATTTTTTATACCCTTTCCAATTATAAAGAGCAATTTTCAAAAAATCCATATACAGGGTGTTGTTTTTAGGTGAGACGAGTTTTGGAATTTTTTTGTTAAGCCGGACCTGCATTATTTTCTTGGAGATGCTTTTGATGGAGTCTCTAGGTAATGGTTATTACATGTACCAAATCTCAAAATAATATACAGGGTAACTCGGAAGTTATGAGGTTCGAAAGAAATAGGATAAATTTATAAAACACCCTGTATCTCGGTTATAAAGTGCAGCAGATACATTAAATATTGGTTTTTGGAACCACCAAAGTGATCCCCATCTACAGTTGAAGTTAGGCCATTTACTAATAAAACACCCTGTATAATTTATATCTTTTATCGTTTTTTATTATTACCTTGTATGAAACTTTAAATTTGGAATGTGTGTAAGATAACTTTCTACAGTAAAAATTTGAGAAGGAGCTATGCCTACCAGTTGATTTCCCATGTCGATATCCTATAAATATTTATTTGTTTGCCAAAATTACAATGGACGTCACTATTGTTTTCAATTTCATCTATTTTCTATTCCATGAAAATCCCATGAATCCAATGGGTCACAGAAGTTGGTTGATAAGTTTAGTCCTACTTTAATTGTGATATTGGACGGAAATACAAATAAATAACGTATTTGTTGTTTATTATTACCTATATATTAATTTCATTTTATTATTTTTCTTATTTGTTGCATTTGCATGACATTATTGACATTTGACTTTGACACTGACAGCCATTTAGTAAATTTGACAGAACACATTTGATTTTTTTTAAGATTATATTTTGAATTTCCTCTAAGAACCGTTTTACACGCACGAGAATTATTGCGAAATTTACTCTGAAAATAATATTGGTAATTTTCATAAGAATTTTGATAATATTTCACTGCTTGACTGTTTTACACATAATATTTTTACCACTATAAATTTCATAAGAATTGATCCATACGACTGCGCAGTGAGATTGTTTTTGGGATAAGTTGTCATGGTTACGATTTACATATTGACATTTCTAAATAATCAGCTGTATTTTGTTTGATTGATTATTCTATTGATTGAGATTTACAGTTATGCCAAGGTTTTGGCTTTCCTAAATAAAGAATTAATGGTTGAAAACGACAACAGTTAATGAAACATGACGCCATTATTTTTTTTATCCTATTTTTTTATTCTGCGTCGATTCCCGCGCATTTTCTAGTTTATTGTCATAAAAAAGGCACCAATTGGGAAAAATAGAATTCGATAGATGGCGCTCTGAAATGTCAATGTCATCTTAGCTACGAGTAAAACAAAACAGCTGCCGTATAAGCCCTTTGATATTTAAGTGGTTTTATTTTGCTCTTTTAGTTATTTTCAGTGTGTGTTTTGTGAAACTTTTGCTTTTTCTTTGATTTTGCTTTAGTATTTTGTGTTGTGAAACTAAATTTTGACTCCTAATATTTTTATTTTTGGAGTAATAGGTATGGTTGATATTTGTCAAAAATGAAACAAGTTTAGGTCTGATTTCGTGTTTTTATTTTATTTTTGATATAGTCATATCTACAAAAGTTACAGGGAAGGTACGTTTGTATTGAGTAATATTTTAAATCTTCAATTCCGAACTATTTTCTCTTTATTTTTGTAACTATGGATTAGGTATACACTGACTATTCAAAGTTTATTTGAATTTGTAAATGGTGAGCCTTCTTCTAGGTGCATAACTGAGGGACAGGTAGTTTTAAATGCTGGTCATATATTTTTGCATATTACCTATAGAGGAAATAAGTCACACTTTCATAAAAGTGCAATGAAAACAAAAAATAGAATAACATAACCTCTTCCATAATATCTCTGATTATATAAGAATATAACCTCAGAAATGATGACAGTTGAATTGAATAGAAAAAAACAGTTTTAAGCTTGTCACTGTCACAAAATTAAACAAATAAAGTACGAATTTACGGTAATTACGTTGACTTGCATAATATAATACAAAAACAATGCAAAACAAATTGTTTTACTCGTTGCGACAATTACAATTTTGTCCGCCAGAGGTCTCATTGAATTCTACTCCGCCCAATAGTACCTACTAAGCCATAATAGAACAATCAGGAATCCAGTTCTTGTTCTTCTATCAGATTTAGATCTGTCAGTCTACCACTCCAACGTTCCTTCTTAACTGCAAGCTTCCAACTCACTCTAGTTTCTTCTCAATATATTAGGTATCTTTTTTTTAGATACCTGCTACAAATACCCCTGAAGATCTCAAGCTATTCGCTAGATTATGTAGAAAAGAATACTTTCAAGGAAACCACCATGTAGAGGAGATTATGTACCTGGAGAATTTAAGGAGAAGTCAATTATTACAGCTTTTAGATAAATTTAGAGATGTTTTGATAACTTACGAAACTGAAGATCCGGCTATAGCAATGTTTTCGTGTTCTTCATAGCATATTTTGAAATTTTTTGTTAACAAACATTGTCAAATAACTACATATTTATAAAAAACAGTTATATTTTCTGAATGATTGGAATGAAGTGCAGATATATGAGGTAAGTGGAGGTTCAAATGAACTAATTTCACCCATCACCAAGTTGGATGAAATAAGCGAGAGAAAATATTCTTTCTTATGATGCTTAAAGGGTTGCCTAATATTTACATATTCACAGTAAAAAGTCCCAAGTATTTTTTAACTGACAGCTGTCACTGTAAAAGATGTGACATTTAATGATATATAAAGGTGGGTTGAAGTTGAAGCAGTTATTTTTTATATTATTTATTTTGTAGCTTCTTGGAAGATAATTAAAATTATAATGAAAGTATCACTTTTTTAAATGAAACTAATTATTTCTGAAGAATTCCACGAATTATAAATGAAATTTCTAGATTATTTTGATATTTAAAATATCATCTGACGACAGTTAGTTTCATTTATAAGAGTAAGTAAGGGTCCACACTGTAAATTCTAATTAAAATATATTTGATAGTTTTTAAAAATCGAAATTTATATTGTTGTTTGGAACTGGTTGATGTATTTATTTATTTGTTATAATTACGTTTTTATACGTTAATGTAAATTATATATTTCTGTAGATTTTTCTAAATATACATTTTTTATTATATTTTTGTTTTATTTGCCCTATCGGATGATGGTGCTTTGTTATAGAGGTTTATTGCGTCTCTGTATTCATTTAAAGTTGGGGAAGATAAAAAATATTGAATTTTTGTTGAAAATTATAAAATGTCCTATAAACCAAGAAATTGTAGCATATAACAACATAGTTGGTACCTGTCAACTAATGTCAAACGTCAAAATTAACTGTCATGCTAACGCCAAAGTCGCGAAACAGTCTAACCATTCATGGAGACTACTTTAATAGGGCATGTCCTCGACAGTTGACACTTGACAATACTCCTGTGGTAAAACAATAAACATAAACATGATCAATAGTTATCACACAGCTATATATTAATTTATATTATATATTATTAAATATGCACACTTAAGCAAAAACAACTAAACTCAAACACGATCTATCATTTCTAACACATCTAGAGTTTGTTCAACCATCATCCTTTGCTGTTACGTCATACATTGTCCATCTTGATCTTTCATTCATGAAATGGATGAGACGGAATTTTGACCTCATTAACGTATTTCTTGAATAATGTCGACGAAAATTTTATTTGTCACTTTTGACAACTCAGTTGTCATATTTTGAAAACAATAGAGGAGTTCAGTCCAAGGTCAGTATGGCCAACAAAAAGTGTTTTTTTCTGACAAGAAGTTAAGGTCTACTGTTCAAAACATAATATGTTGCATGTTTTTTTATCATTGCGAACATTTATATTGCTTTATTAAAATAATGAATACACTCCCCGAAGCGTATATCTTGAAATTTAAAATGACTTTTTAGCTGAATACTCAACATATCAGTGGCCAATAATTCTAGGAACTCTTGTCATGTCACCATTTCATTTCTGTTATTCAGTCACTAGTTATGTCAAATGTCAGCTATATTTATTTTTGTTGATATTCGTTTTATCGTGTATGTCCATTTTCAATAAGATTTTTGTAGCATTTTTAATTAGCTCTCTATTCTTCTAATTACTTTTTTCACTGACATTTGACATAACTAGTGACTGAATAACATAAACGAAATGGTGTCATGCCAAGAGTTCCTAGAATTATTGGCCACTTATATGTTGAGTATTTAGCCAAAAAGTTATTTTAAATTTCAAGATATACGCTTCGGTGGTGTATTCTTTATTTAAATAAAGCAATATAGATGTTCGCAATGATAAAAAACATGCAAAATATTCTGTTTTGAGTATAGTAGACCTTAACAACTGTCATTCTTATCAGAAAAAAACACTTTTAGTTGGCCACACTGACCTTAGACTGAACTCCTTTATTCTTAACATATATTTCATTGATTATAATTTTGAGGTTAAGTATAAAATAGCTATAAGACAAACGGAAAACAGCAGAATACGTCACCGGTTATGACGTAACGACAAAGAGTGGTTGAACAATTTATACTCTACCAGAAGCTTTAGTAACAATCTAGTGATTGAAATAGGCAAGGCAGCTAAAACCACAAAACAGATTAACCAATAGAAATGTCAAGGTGTGGAAGAAAAATTTCATCGATCGCCGTTGCAACTATGCGCGAGTTGATTTTTGAAATAACGTCACTAAATAACATTAGCGTCAAGCGTCCCTTTACGGAGAGTAGCGACAGGTGGTATTTGAAATAGCGCTTGATAATGGCTTAATAAATTGACATACCGGGCATGCGAAGGGTTTTTTGTTTTAAAATAAAGGTTAGGTAAATGTTTGTTGTGTACTTACCACTTATTTGAACAATAATAGTACAAAAAGTACCGAATATGGCAAAGGCAATGACACAAATTTAATTAAAAGCTTATAAGACATACAAGAGGACTTGAAATATTTATTTTGGAGATATTTTTAGATAGGTACTTGAAATGAAAACAGAATTTTCTGTACAATTTTTTTAATAAAATTTCACTACAAAATCCAATATTTAAATTCTAAAAAAAAATATTATAATGTCTAAAATACATACAATATCACGCATGGAATAATATACTAACTAACCAATTTTTTAAGCTTCACAAGATGTACCTTTGATCGCCTCGTCTATAGCTATTTTCATAATTCTATAATTAACTTGATTCGGATCTAATTGTTTGTAAATAAAAACTGGCATTCTATCTGAAAGGATCCAAAGATTTCTTTCAGCATCAATCTGAAAACAAAATAATTAACAAAATAAATAAACCAGAAACAACTACTTCTCAATCACCCACCGATATGTCGTTGGTGAAGATTAATTTTTCATGATCTTGGACGATTAACGGAAAGTTATTCGCTTCGAGTTTGGTTCTGGGATTCCAGCAAGCTATTCCATCTCTTTGCAATTGAGTTATGAACAAAACGTTTGTTTTTGCATCAAAATCGGACGAAGAAGATTGTCCTTTGTCGCCTTTAACACCTTCAAACTGAAACACAAAATGAGATGCAAAAGTTGTTTTGCTTTGTTTTTTTTTTCAATTATTGATTACCTGGTATAATTCGAAAGATGCTGGATCTGTTGCTAAAACTTCATTCTTCAGAACTTGCGTACTGACGGAAAATTGATTACAGCTAGCCAAGGCATGGAAATAAGCAGGACGGAAGCTAAAAATAACAAAAAGTATCGTAAGAAATAGCCAAAGACAATAATAATTAAAAATAATTCAAAGAAGCGTTCACCCTGTCGTCTGAGTGACAAGTACACTGTCAGTTTTCGATATATTATGAACGCACTCCTTATGTCATCAGTCATTTTTGGTTGAGCGCGAATTTTAAACTAATGTCATTTTTATTTAAATAATTTCATCTTGATAGGTAATTTGAAGCAGGAAATATGTTAAAGATAATCTCCTGGGTATACTACTATCTCTGGATTCCCAAAATATTTGTCCATTATTGACCCAGGTTAATAATAGAAAATAGTATATTACATAACGAGTGCGGAAAGTCACATTTTTCACACGAGTGTGTTATAGCGAAGTTATAACTTTTAATTTTATGGATGATAACTGATAGTTGATTATATAATAAAAAAAATTGATTTTTCTCACCCAGTTGTTTCATTTAGAGGTCCAAGTGCAATACCAAACACTCCATCTGTCCATTGGAAGTTAACTCCACCCACAGTCATGTCGCCTTTGAGTGGGTCAAAGTGGAAATAATTATGTTTTACTCTCCATGATTTATCGTCTGCTAGGGAATATACAACAATTCCGTATCCTCCTAAATCTGGGATGTAAGCAAATGCTTTGTCGCAAGTATCTTTGGTAACATCAACAATCTAAAAAAAAATGTAACACTTTTATTTACAGATTGCGAAAAGTCTATTTGCGGCATACGATTTACACAAGTACGACAAGAAAATTATGAGAAAAACTAGGTACTTAAAAGAGAGAAGAATAACTGTGCGCAGTCAGCGATGGGCGTGTTTTCAGTGCCCCCCTATTTCAACCGCTGTTGCCGAATGAGCTTAACTGTAAAAGTTATTGCTGACTGCGCACAATTATTCTTCTCTCACTTTCAAGTAGATTTTCTTTTCCAATTTTTCTTGTCATACTTTTGTAAATCGTATGTCTCGAATAAACGTTTCACAATCTATTTCTTTTATTGAGAGATGCGCATGCATGGAAACGGTATCATGTATATATCTATGATATGAATAGTATGACAAATAGAAGAGTTCAGTCTAAGGTTAGACATATGGCTAACAAAAAGTGGTTTTTTCTGACAAGAATGACAGTTAAGGACTCTATGCATGTCACCATCCCATTTCTGTTAGGCAAGGCGCAAATTGGGACACGTATAGCACGTGTGAAGTGACGTAGCACAGCACGTTGTTTTGTAAACTACATGATTGAATACATTGGCGTAAATTGGCGACGCAGCGCGACCTGGCACGACACGCGTCGGCTCACAGTCGTGTCACGCAGTTGTTCAGACACAGTTTGCCGTACCACGCGTGTGGGTGACTTAGTTTAGTTTTCCTTTTCTTACGAAAAAATGACAGAAGAAAAGTTAATAGAGGCTGTAAGGGGATTCAGTGAGCTTTATGATACAAAAATTTTAAATTGTCCACTATTTTTTCTCTTCGATAAAATAAATTTATTAGGTGATTTAAATTTCTTCTCCATCAAGGAATAAAACAACATTTCCTCCTCTGCATCATCCGATTCTGATTCAGAACTTAAGTTCAAAAACTACAATTGTTTCGTTCGTTTGCCGAAATTGTTGGACATTTTTTGATGCCGGCTAGTCGCGAACTGCAAATAAAATCCAAAACCGAGTGTCTCAATATGCGGATCACCACGGAGCACGAGTAGCACGTACGAGTCGTGTCTCTCATGTCACGTCACCTCACACGTGCTATACGTGTGCTATATGTCAAATGTCAGTTTAAATTATTTTTGTTAATTGTGTATGTCCATTTTCGATTAGATTTTTGTAGCATTTCTAGTTAGCTGTATCTCTATTCTTCTAATTCATTTTTACTCTGACATTTGACAAAACTAGTGACTGAATAACAGAAGTGAAATGAATTTCTAGAATTATTGATCACCGATATGTTGAGTGTTCAGCTAAAAAGTCATTTTAAATTTCAAGATATACGCTTCGGGGGTGTATTCATTATTTTGATAAAGCAATATAGATGTTTGCAATGATATAAAACATGCAAAAATCTTATCTTCTGAATGGAAGACCTTAACTGTCATTCTTGTCAGAAAAAACCACTTTTTGTTGGCCACACTGACCTTAAGAACTCCTCTATTGACTTAGTAGTATGGAACAAACAATTTTAAAACATACTCACGATATTTGCAAAGAAAGAATCTTCACCTTTAACATCAGTATCTGATAAATTATATCTTTTAATCAAAGTGTCGGTATTCAAATCAAAAATAGCTATAGAAGGAGGAATAATTAGCTTTGGACTTCCTAAAATGTCCGCTAGACCAGTCTCCATTATCCATAGTCGGTCGCAAGGATCTACTTTCATCCTGAAAACTGATACAATCTGGTTTTCTACAGGAGTTTCTCCTTCTTTTGGAAGTTGGTTGGCAGTCCAGTCAGGGTAAGGGTGGAAAACTGGTGATTTTTCTGTGGTATTGAGGAGAATGTAGTTCAAACTGGCAGCAACTCCATGCTTCCATCTATAACGAATAAAATATATATTACAGCGTCTGTCAAAATTGAAATGGATGAGACGGAATTATTAACGCATTTCTTAACTAATGTCGACGTAAATTTTATTTGTTACTTTTGACAGTTCAGTTGTTAAATTTTGTCATTTAACAATATGTCATTGATTATGATTGGTTAAGTGTAAAATAACAGTCAACTAATATATGACAAATGTAAAACAGCAGAAAATGTCAGTGATTATGACGTAACTGCTAATGATGGTTGAACAAACTCTACCTATGCTTAACCTTCTAAGCATTGATCTTATTTATATGATAAAAAAATACGAAATGAAGAAAGATTTTCATTTTATTAAGAAACTAAGTTTCTGAACGTATGATTGGAAGTTAGATATTATTCAAAGTTGCATTGTGTTTCATTTACATCGATTAAATATCTTGCAGTTTGTAATGCAGATGGAATGCAAGGTCCTGCATAATTGAACAAAGTAAGAAAGTACTTATTAAAAAAAAAACGTTGTAATTGAACTGAATTTCAATTTTTTTACATATTTACATTGGCAATTTTCGTACGTAATAACTATAGAGCCAGTGAGTCCAGTGGCGTAACTGCCTATGGGCTAGGCGGGGCAGTGCCCCAGATCCCTCAAGCTAAGGGGGCCCTCGAATCCTTACCAGATGACAGGTTGCAACCCCACTTTAATCATGAAAACTCAGTTGAGAGAAATTCAAAAGTTATGCCTAGGGAATTCCCCTTAATTTCTTTCTGTAGGTTGCCAGTGTTGTCAATTTGACGGATAGTGATATGTGCGTTTTATTATTCATCGATGTGCGTTTTATTGTGAATTCGAAAGATTTTTTTTTCGAGAACGGTTAAAAAATTAATGCTGTATCAGGAGTAAGTAAGGTCAATAAACTTTTTTGTACTGGTCAATATAGAATATAGTGGTTCAATTTTATTTGATTTTACCACTCATAGTGATGTCCGTTAAGTCAATAAGTCGTGTCAAATCTATAGATTTCGGATAAAATGGCAACAGTGGTAAAGTATAACCAATGTTAATTTGATGACCCATATTTTAAATCCCATTGAAGAAAAAAGCCGCCCAATGGCGTGCATAAATGCCTGGATTTAGACGAAGTCATTGATACTTTTGCGAAAACTAAAGCTAGGAAAAAATTGTAAATATAATTGTTATTTAGTCAGTTGGTAGGCCCGACCTGTATATAATAAACCCTTGAATCTTCTCTATTTCGTTTCATTAGCCAAACCTACACCAAGTATTTTATTGTAATTTATGTTGTTATTGTTTAATATTTTTATTACCTGCCCTGCAGTGCACAAAAAAGAGCTTAAGAAGTTAAGTAGCTTATCTTTTTAAAGTATTTGTATATTTCATATTTTTATTTGATAAAACATAATCAGTTTACATATTACCCATTTTTTAATTTGCCCAAGGGCCCTTGGTTCCTAGCTACGCCACTGAGAGCCACCCTATATATTTCTTTCATTTTTGGTAGGTGTAAGTTACATAAGCATCAAAATATTATCATGTAAAAAAACAGTTATACTCCAACTCAATTTAGTCTCTTCTTTTGGAATAAACCTCGATACAATATTTTTTCTTAACCCGAACCTGGATTATAACTGTTTTTGTTTCGTGATAAGATTTTGATGCTTACACCCACCAAAAATTAAAAAAATCCATAGGGTGGTTCTAAAGTTATTACTCACAAAAATGTCAATGATACATTTAAATAACTTTGACATTAAAAGTTAAGCAATAAAACGGGATGTGCACGTTAAAAACTATTTTGGTACTGCTTTATTTTTTCTGTTCTCTTCGAATATTCTATTGGATTTAAAAAATTCTGATATACAGGTTGTTGTTTTGAAGATTATCAAATTTTGCAAATTTTTCTTAAACCAGACCTGGATTATAATTATTTTTATTACACCATCTTATTGTGTTATCAATGCAATATATCCTTACCAAAAATGAAAAAAAATATATAGGGTGGTTCAAAAGCATTGGACTAAATGAATAAAACACCCTGTATCTCTGTTAATAATTATGTTATACCAATTAACCAAGTCTATTTGGAACTACCAAAGTGTCCTCTACTTGCAGTTAACCTATGGAGGTTTAACTAAGAAACACCCATGTATAATTTTCACGATTTAAAAAAAGAAGACGACAGAATTGTGATCCTATGTCAATACTTTTATTTAGCTCACTTCTCTTTTAGGGTATGTACGTCATAGCATAAATCATCCAAAAGTTGAATTATCAAATCGTGAGATTAAAAAAATTGATTCCATATTATGAATTTCTACCACCTTAATTATCAACGTTGAGAAAACGTCAACAGTTAGGAATAAATGGTACATTTAAAGGTTATTCTGTGAAAATATGTTCAATTGGGAGATCACAGATGTCACTACAGCTCCTTTTTAAACATTCCTTGAAAGTATCATTGCCGTTTTTATTTAAAATGAGTGTAACTTTGAAAAAATGTGGAAAAGTGAATTGCCCGACTTATTATTTCAATGAACAAGGCGAGAACAATATAGTTACCTTAGTATGGATTCCAGGACACAGAGGAATAGAAGGAAATGAAACAGCAGATGAACTAGCGAGAGGGGGACTTTCTGGGGGCATGAACCTTTTTGCGGAATCAGCTCAAAGGTAATATTGGAAGCAATAGGTGAAGCCGAAATAAAGAGAAGATCAGACCATTGGAAAGGTCTAGTAGAGCTTAGACAATCAAAGATTCTTCTGGGTGACTACAACCTGTGGAGATAAAATGAATGCTCAAGTCAAAGTAAAACTGCGCTAAGAGTTTTAACAGGGATCCTAACTGGACATTGTCGCCTGAATGTGCACCTGGAAAAGCTCAAAATAGTGGAGGAAGAAGAATTCAGATATTGTGGCATGGATTAGAAACCTCCATCCACATACTTTCCAACTGCACAGCACTCCAGAATCTTAGAGCACAGTACCTGGGAGATTACTGGAAAGAAGAGGAACATTTGAAGCCTGCAGATATCCTAAAATACCTCCGGGAAATAGGACTAAAGGAGCTACTAGTTTCAGAGACTCTCCTTAGAAACTAAGTAGAAGTAAGGGGGCACAATAGATCTTTCAGGTCTCAGTGAATGTTACCCCAAAAATACATACACATACATTACATACATCATACCTAGGTACGGTTATAAAAAGTTTATCCTTCCATCTCGCCAAACCCAATGGTAAATTATTTTCCGGTACGTAATCCCCGTTAGTAATAGCAGCGTTTTTGGCTTCTTCACTGGACCACGCGAAATTCACTTCTTTCCATTCGAAAACCTCTTGAAGATGCGCGAAAATTCCCGTCAAACACAAAACGATCAACACAATCACATTTTTTAAAAACATTTTCGTGCTAAACCTGATTCGAACTCACCGGTTTTAGCGTTAAACCGTGTTAAACTAACCACTGGTTATCAGAAGAACTTTTATTTCAACTTCTCCTTCCGATTTACTCCCACTGATGATGGACTGGTCCATTGGCGGGTGACAAGAACGCAAATATTTGTTTAAAATAAATTATTTTCTTTCGGTTACATACAGTGTGACCCATTTTGTTTGGAAGCACAACTGTAAAATTCGAATTTCTCAACCGATTTTTATATATTATTTTGGCACAAATTTTCAGAGCTTAATTACTATTCTCAAGACCTTCTATGTTAATTTTTATTTGCACAAAAAATACCACTGGATTCAGAATCATCACAAATGTAAGCTATCCAAATTTTATAAAAAAAAATTATTAACGACAAAGTTAATAATATATAACATAAACTTGGAAAAAGTGGTAATTTTATTAATTTTTGACGTAGAATGAAGAAAAATTTTAAAAATTGCAACATCAAAATTTGTGACGATTCTGAATCCAGTGGTATAGTCACATTTAAGAAGAAAAATGCGTAATATATTTTCGTCTTTTTTTGGCAAAGAAAATTAACATAGAGTGTCTTGAAAATAGTGATTAATCTATGAAAATTTGTGCCAAAATACTATTTATAATACTGTATCTAACAACAAAAAATTAAATCAAAATCGGTTGAGAAATGCGGATTTTACAGGGATGTTTTCAAACAAAATGGGTCACACTGTACATGCATATTATCTTCTCATTTTAACAATAACTTTTCTTGGGGTGTCAATATATTCATAACAAAATTTAACTTATTTACTTTGTTCCACCACTGTGTATAGTATTTAGCACAAAATGGAATATAAACTGTTAAAGAAGTAGAACATTTATTTAAAATCGAATTTTAGTTTATTGTCCATTTTTGTTTTGTTTTCTTCTATACCAATTTGAAACATAGACTCGACAATTTTTTAAAAATGATTTATTTAAACTCTATATTATTTTCTTTTAATTTAAACAACTCAAACAAATATTTATATTGTTACTTTCCAGGCCTTTTTTTTATGTCAGACAGAGACAGACAGATGTCCATTTAAATAGTATTGTAAGTTATGTATACTATTTTTCCTACGACTACGCGATATACTTTTACCGAATCAGATCTTGCGTTTTTATGTAGATGTGAGAGCTTTTAGATTATGTACTTTATATAAGTAGTTCTGATTACTTACCTTCGAAAGTGGCCCAGAAAATTGAGATTTTTATGCGATGAAAAAGAGTGCTTTTATAATAAAGTTAGAATAAATATTGGTACACAAAATATTACGAACATTTATTTTAACAACTAACAGCAATTGGAAACATAACATCAGAAATAAAACTATTTTTCTTTACATAAATATTGCGATTCAGAATTAATTATTTATTTGAATCACTGTAAAAATTAAAAGTAAAATTATATGGACAAATCAACTGTGTTACAAAGTTTTACCGTTATCTGTATCAGTTGTATTCGTTTTCTTTAATATTTTTTCTACATTCATGCAAAAACAACACTTTTGTGAACCACATTTAATGGAAAAAATGGTACTTTATTGCACTAGTGCAATAAAATATATTATTGCACTCATCTGTCATTCTTGTGTCAGTTTTGTGATGATTAATGACAAACATGAACATTTAAATTAAATAAAAGTCCATAGCAAGTACCTGATCCTGCTTTAATACAACAATAATATATGTATATCTTACTACTTAGTCTCAACGAGTTACAATTATTGCAAAAATCTTTAATTATTTAAGATTTAAATGGTCAAGGCGAAAACCAGCTATGATTGAGTACTGACAAGGTGGAGGCCATAAAGATACAAAAAAAGAAGAACGGGTTGAGTTTAATTAGGTTAGGTTAGGTTCTTGAAATATTTATATTCTAATTTTCCAGTTTTTGCATGAATTTAGAAAAAATATTGTATGCAACTCTTGCAAAACGTGTTTTTTGCAATTGACGTGTTGTCCAACTCGGCCTAAAGACCTCGTTGGACAATTTCACGTCGCGTGCAAAAAACACTCACTTTTTGCACTTGTTGCATAAATAACTATAAAAACTAAAAATATTTATTTGGTTCATAGGTAAGTACTGTCAAAAATGAATAATGACATTGAAATGTCACAGAGATGGTCGCTGGTTTTCGTTCGTCTTAAATTCTTTCTTTTTTGGATGTCTTATCACTAATAATTATTATAATTTTATAGAATAATAAAATAAAACGATAGGTAAGTCAAAAACTAGAAGTATTCTATACTAGGATTCATTTTTTGAAGATGCTATTGTATGTTTGGTTGCCTACAAAATGTTAATACCTATATAAGATGTGCGTTGGGTTGCCTGCAGAAAATCGTTGATTAATGTAGGTAAATCATGCATTAATGGGGGTCATTAATGTATGATTTTGTCTAGTTTTGAGTTAATATCATATGTTAGTACAGGGTCGACGGAAAAGTATATACCTCAGGTTTTAGATAACCCCATGAAAAGTAGTCTAATTGAGATATATTTTCACGATCTGTATGTTGTCATGAAATAATGTGCATCTACTGCTTTGTATTGCTTTTTTCTCAAATTACTTAGTCTAATTACTTACTCCCGGAATTGCTTAATTCCAGTTGATGCCCTCATAAATTCGCTTAATCGATTTTTAATGTTTATATATTTACATTATATACCTTCCTCTTATTAAAAGTGAAATTGTTGACAAAATTACATCTTCACTTTCACTTAATTATATCTTATAGTTTGAAATGAAATATGACATAACTTTTTAAAAGAGATAAATATCAATAGATTAATTATTTGGAAAGTTTCAACAGCATAAATGAAGAAACACGAATAGAGGAGTTAAGTCTAAGGTCAGTATGGCCAATAAAAAGTGGATTTTTCTGACAAGAATGATAATTAAGGTCTATCGTTCAAAACATAAGATTTAACATGTTTTTTATCATTGCGGTAGGTGCGGACCTGTAAATTTCAATATTTATTATGTTTAATGTGTCAAAACATAGTGATTGACAGTTGATTGACAGCAGCGAAAGAATGACATAAACAAAGGAGCTCCTCTGTATCGGTACTTTATCACGTGGAAAACGAATTTAATAATGGATGAGCTACAGTCAATTTTAAGTCAAAACGTATGATTTTGGCACAAATTTTGAAATTGTATAATAATAATCTAATATACGATGTAGCCGTACTGTCAACTTAGGTAAAGTAAAGTATAGTATAAGGGGATAAAATGATTTCCAAAGCGCGCGGCAAATTTTTAGAAAGTGAAATAAGAATGTCATAATTGAATGAGTTTTTTTTTCTTCCATACTGTTTATAATAATAATCCGCATTCACTTACATTGAACATATAATAACCTTCGAGATGTCAATCATTGGTAATGAAAGACATTGAGATAAAATTAAGGATCCAACAAAAAAATCAACATCAATTAATTTTTAATAAAACCGTGATTCATGCTTCATGTAGATATATCCTTTCTATTCAAGGGTGGATGATGATTGTATAATTTTAAAGATATTTAAAGCATGATTGAGAACAAAATAATTTTCATTAATAATAGTCATAGCAATAGTTTTCATAAGTCAATTCAATATCGCTTCCGGACCAACTGACATAGTGCTATTTTGTCTTAGCACTATTTTGTCTGAAGCCTGCTACACAGCATTTTTTTTGGAAATGAGCCGTCCCTTCGCCGGCACCACCTCAGCCTCCGTTTCCTGTATTAGCTCATACAGGCTCTTTACTGGTTGGTTGTAGAAGTCTTTTGGGGTCTACCATACAGTTTCTGCCTCCTATGGTCCAGCGTTTCACAGTTGCATAATATATGCAGAGCTGTTTCGGTATCCTTTTTGCATCTTCTGCATGTGAGGTCACCGTTATACAGCCCTATGTTATTCAGGCTCCATACCAGCCGAGATGTTACCTTAGAGCTCTGAAGTGCTTTAAGGGCATATTACTATATCAGCGTTCTTTAGTCGCAGTGCTATTTTGTCCAGCGCTATTTTCTCCGCCACTGTTCCAACCTAGTGCCATTTTGTCGAGCCCTTTTGTCAGCGTCTATTTTTATTCTGCCTTTATTTGTGCGGTGCTGTTTTTGTCAACCTCTATTTTTATTCTGCCCATATTTGTGCAGCGCTGTTTTTGTCTAGCGCTATTCTCTTCGCCGCTGTTTTAGCTTAGCGCTATTTTTCTGACGCTATTCTGCTACAGAGCCTTTAGAAAGAGCTCGCAGAGCACGATCACATGGCCCAGCTATATAAATTATCAAAGATCACGCGAAATAAGTTCGTTATTCCACTGGTGGACTTTACTAACGGTTAGCCCTGCATTTGGTTTATTATTAAAGCTTGCTTTCGCAGTTTTTTTATCATTATGACAATGCGAATGCCTTATAATAGTATATTATTAAACGAGCAATTTATGATAGCCATTATTCACGATGGGTGATGTTTGCATCTCGAGCCACCGGCGAGGGGCGCAAGTTACCCGAGTGAATATTGGCTATAAACTGCTAGTAAAATACTATACTTTGTCCACGACCCTTAATTTCTTTTATTAAATAAAAGTCTGTAACGAACTAACCTCAAAATGTTCTGACATCTACATAAAAATATAATTTGACATATATAGAGATGGGCGATACTGTGTAAAGTATCAATATTGTTACAAAATACTTAATATTAGAAAATATCGTTATGAAAAGTATCAATACTGAAAATTATAATATTTTATCGATACGATATATTTCAGAAACAAATTTCCTGAACAAAATACACAAATTTAATAGTTTATTTCACATTGTACACCCATCTCTAGTCGTGAATTGTGAACCATAATACACTCCAGTGTATTATGATACCACATACCTTTTGTTAGGAGGTAAAATATTGACTTATTAGGTGGTCGTGGACAAAATATATTATAAATTGTTTATTCGATAAAAAGAAATATTTTAGTATGACACCGGTCCTGGAGAATGGGGGAAATAAGTATCCTCTTTTGAATGACCCAGTTAAGACCTAAAATTGCGTCCGCTTTGATCATTTTGCTTAATAGGGTACAGGCATAAATTTTGCTATTGGTGTGAATCGACGTTTTATCAGGTTTCCTAACACCTTGCATGCTTATTTCTTCGAAAAAATATCAACTTTACTTTTAAAACGACTTTAAAAATCATAAAATTTGAAAGTCCGCCAAAACGCGTTTTACGGCACTCTTTTACTTGTACTCGTTTACATTCTACATTATTACATTTTACATATTACATTATAAAACATTGTATTTGATAGTTTGATATCCTTCAGCATCCCCCACAAAAAAGAATCTAAGGGAGTTAGGTCAGGGCTATTAGGAGGCCATAGAATTGTCCCATTATTTCCGATCCACTCTGGAAACTGATTGTTGAGACGTTCTCTCACCTTTAATACATTATAGGGTGGGGCCCCATCTTGGTGCCAGATCATGGTATTTAATTGGTCAGCTGTAAATTCATCTCGTAGTATTTCACTTATTTTGGGTATTATGCAGTTTAGGCAAGTTCTTCCTGTTAACTTATAATTGAAAAATATTGGCCCAACCACTTTATTCTGGAATATTCCACACCAAACTTTAAATCTTTTCATAATCTGTATACCGCATTTTCCAAACTATCAAATACAATGTTTTATAATGGTGCAAATAACTACTTGTCAAATATGACTTGAATATGACAATGCTTTCATGGCCTAACCAATGTCTATAGTTGGTTTTCATCCTACAGAAAAGGATTTTTAAATGAATATATTTTCTAAACTGTTGAAGTTAGACTATAACAATTATATATTGCTGAATTCGGATTGAAGTGAACAAATTAAAAATATGAAAATATATAGGGTGTCCCATTTAAGAAAGAACACTTTGACATTGACCCACTTTTCAGGGACATCCTGTATAATATTTCTGTTGAATTTTAAAAACTACATTAATAACCATTTAACTCTTATTTGAAAAATTTTTATCTGCCTCAAATAATAAGTGAGATATAGAAGGGTCCATATATAATGAAAAACCCTGTACCTTTTGTAGCGTAAATGTGTTCTCCGTTTTTCACTAATTTCCCACTGACAGTTCTCGACAGGTCGGTACTTTGTTGTTCGTCAAGTTTATGAACTTGCATATCAGCGATTCATGGATTGGTGCAAAACTATGCGGAGAGTGTTCTTATGGTGTACATATTTCTCAAATTTAACGAAGACCGTTAAGCCATCCATTCTTTGGTCACAGTATTCAATGCTGCGATCCACACTGGATATCAAAAATGGTGTGGATATTAGTAAATATTCAAAATTACGAGCATTGTTAAAAAGGCAAAGTGATGGATATATACATAAAAAGTCTATGGTTTTTACAAAGGAGGAAGTGGATCGGTTCCTGGATATGGCACCTGATAATGTATATTTAATGATAAAGGTTGTTCTAGTATAAGGAATTGGAGATGCTATGCGTTGTGAAGAACTAGTTCATTTGAAAATTGATGACATTGAAGATATGGACTCGGTACTGGTCGTAAAAATTTTGCAGACAAAAAACAAGAAAACTCGTTTGTTTACCATTATAATTATTTGCGTTTATTTCGAAAATATGCTGCACTACGGCCATCAAATATACAGGAACGTCGTTTATTTTTGAAGTATGTTAATGGGAAGTGTCAAAGAATGCTTGTTGGTATTCACAAAATTAGTGCCGTGCCGCAAGAAATTATAAAAGTTAGGAAATTGGAAGGAGTATACTGGACATTCGCTAAGAAGAACATCTGCTACACTTCCTATTGATGGTGACGGTGGCTTCACTTGTCTTAAAAGTCATGGAGGTTGGAAATCGAGTACGGTAGCAGAAGGATATATTGAAGAATCACGTATAAACAAAGAGAATACTGCCAGAAAAATATTGCAACCTGACAAAGAAGGTACAAGTACCTGTTCAGATATTTCCTCGAATGTTTCATCAACAGTTACGGAGAATATTTTGAGTTGTTCTAACATTAATGAAAATATTTTGAATTGTTCGAAAATTGTTAGTGATATAATTTCAGTGATGCTATGAATTTTGGCAATAATTGTTACAATTGTACATTCAATATCACTATAAATAAATGATAAATACCTATACAGGGTGTCCCACGACGAGTGAAAACTATCTGTATATGGCAAAATACTTATAGTAAAATCATGAAAATTTCTACGTTTGGGTTTTCGGATACGATCTTTTCAACTGAAATATTTTCAAAGATGCTCAAATACAATTACTTTCAGTTCTAGGATTAAAAGCAACGTTTTTAATCCTAGGATTAAAAATGCTGCTAAGCAACGATCAAATTTTTGTGCGGTAAGGGAAATGATGGCTTTTGCACCTGAAAATAGTACAAAAATGTCAACAGTTTTTGATAGTTGGAGAAAAATAATAAGAAAACTCGTGACTAAGGAAACGTTTTTGAGTCTGTATTTAATATACTATTACTTCATTCAATGTAGACTTAAAATCTCATTAATTTCAGGTATTTTCCCCATTTTTTCTTATATTATTATTTGGAAACCTGCACTTACTAAAAAGAACACAATTTTTATTACGCATATCATTTTGCCTAAAAGTAAATATAAGAAATAATGATGAAGTAAAGTAGTATGCTGAACATGTCTCAAACAAGTAGTTTCTATGTAAATATCATTTATCAGTTGTCATAAAATCTAATAAAAACAAAGAGCCATTATTACATAACCTAAAAGTAATATTGGGAGGCCCAACAAATTTTTATATGCTACCAAAACACAAACAATTCTTTCAAATAAGTGAGAATTTGTTATTATTTGTGAAATTAAACATTTTCTTAAATTAAAACATTTTCTTTGACATTTTCGATTATTTTTTAAATTTTATATCAAGAAAACAAAACTACAAAAGCTGGAAACGAGTGAGGAATTGTCGGGGGTATTCTAATACAACCAGGGGCGTAGATAAGAGGGTTTTTGGGGGTTAAATTCAATGAAACTACAATAATGTTTTATTAAAATATTTTTCTCCGCAGCGTCTTCAATGAAGGTTTTCACTTCTAAGCCAATCAGATAAAAATACTCAAAACCCCCTCATATAAAAGCTATGGCTACGTGACTGAATACCACAATCTCAGATTCAGCCGGATATTTTTTAAGGTTGTTAGATCACAAAAAATGTCCTGCTATTTCTGAGCTCGAGCTGTATTTGGTAGGACAATTCCATGAATTGAAAACTCCACTTTATCCACTGGTGGTATATGTAAAATGCAATTTTAAATTATAATGTTTTGTGTCATAAAGCTAGGAAAGATCGATGCTCGATCTCTATTCGATTGTATAATCGAACGTACCTTATCGAATGTCGCGAGATGGCAAACCTAACCTCATTGAATTCTGGTATTGGTACTGGTACAAAGCTGTCCAAAATTTTTGTTTCGTGCAGTAATTAGTTAAGCTGTATACCTTTTAGAAAGGAAATGCTTCAAATTTGAATAGAGGAGCTCAGTCTAAGGTCAGTGTGGCCGACAAAAAGTGTTTTTTCTGACAAGAATGACAGTTAAGATCTACCATTCAAAACAAGAAATTTTTGAATGGTTTTTATCATTGCGAACTTCTATATTGCTTCATTAAAATAATGAATACACTTCCGAAGCGTATATTTTTTAATTTAAAACGACTTTTTAGCTGAATACTCAACATATCAGTGGCCAATAATTTTAGAAACTCTGTTATTCAGTAACTAGTTATGTCAAATATCAGTGGAAAAAGTAATTGGAACAACTAACTAGAAATGCAACAAAAATCTAATAAAAAATGGACATTAAACGGATATCAACAAAAATAAATATAACTGACATTTGACATAACTAGTGAAATGGTGACATGCCAAAAGTTCCCAGAATTATTGGCCACCGATATGTTGAGTATTCAGCTAAAAAGTCCTTTTAAATTTCAAGATATACGCTTCGGGAGTGATAAAGGAGGAAGAAGAAGATGAAACCTTGAACAGAAAAAGAAGAATAACCTAACCTAACCTCTAGACTAGAAACGTATCTGCATTATAAGTTGCATACATTTCAGTGAATTTTTGTTTTCATTTAAAAGAATTTTATTTTTATCAAGACCTAATAAAACATTAGGTCAAAATTTGAAGTAGTAAGTACACCCTTTTATATATAACCAGCGATACAGTAATTTAAGAAATTCTCAACCAAAACGTACAATTATTATAAAATTTTCTACGGTGTTATTAAACAGATTATAATCACTGGTTATTGTGATACACCTTGTTTCCGATTTCCACATACATAATGCAATAGTTGAATCGTATAAATACGGGCGTTATCGAATATTACGTGAAAAAGTTTCGAAATGAGGCTAAGGGGAATTTTACTTTTTCTAACAGTCACATTGAAAGTGTCTTTACAAACCAGACATTATGAAACTATTAAGATGTTATCCGATTTTGTTTTCAGACTACATGGTTCTGTTAAAATCAACGCTTATATGTGTTGGACAAAAGGTAAGAAGATATTCTTAAGCGGTTTGTTATTTACTTGTTTCAAGTTTAGTTATTGAAATTTTACTCACATCCGTTTAATTTGGTACACTGCTTTAGTTGTGATGACAATACAATTATGTCTATACTGAATAATTGTAAATCTAAGATGGCCACCGTCATAAAATGGCGGATTCATTTTTTTCCCCCCCCCCCAAATGGATATCAAATGAAAGGGTTTGTCTAGTGGAATACATTCATAATAAAAAACATATTCGAGATGGCCTCTACCTTACATTTTCGAATTTCATATTTGATACAATACCCTTAATTTAGGGTAATGGGTATGATGATATAGATAGAGACTGGACAGTTTATACATTAAAACAGAAATCCAAGCATCTAATCGAATCAAAGTGTGTGGAAGGATTATGTATTACCCAACGACCTATTATAAAATAGACTAGCCTTGTTTACATTTTGGTTGTCCTCAACATATTTAGGGCGAGACTCTTCTTACATGATGCCAAATTTCTTCTAACAAAAATAGTAATTGATGAATATATTCAAGATTTGAGCAGTATTTTCTGTTTGAAAAGTAAGAAAAAAGTGGGAAGCATTCAAAATAGGTATGACCAACCCACGGTCCAGCTAACTTAGTTTTTTCGGTTAGGATTTTTCATGATCTATCAATGCCATAAGTAGAATATTTGATAAATTAATAAACTACTTCTGTCATTTTGGTGAGATCTGTCAATGAGATTTTAACTATAATAGTACTTTTATTAGATATATCATTGATATTTGTATATTCAAGTGCTTTTAAAACATTTATGATGGTGAGAAAATGTGTAGTATGTGAAAATAAATGGAATAAGAATGATAAACGATCGTTCCATAGGTGAGGTTATATTAGCACAAGCGTAGTATAAGTATAAGACAAGGGATTCAATATTTCGCCGTGAAATTTAATTACTGAATGTAGTTTTGGTAGAAGAGGGCATTTTCAAAGTTAAAGTTGCATTTGAGGCTCAAGACAACAGGACTATTGGAGCAAAAAACCCTCCATCAACAACAAGGTAACTTATCTATTGTAATTGAAAGGTCTATTTCATGAACAATTTGTAATCTTCTCAGTTTGTTGAAGAATAATGAAGATTCATTTTATTAAAATATTTTCATACAATTGTGTGTTCTAGTTATATTATTTTGTAATATGATTGTGAATAATTCTAAAGAACAATAAATATTAATATTTATGATTATTGTTATAATTATTCTATCTAATTTTAATACATTTATTTATTCCTTAGTTTTGTAAAATCAATATAAAAAAAATAAAAAAACCTATCCATATTATATTCACATATTCATAATCTGTAGTACAAAACTTGTTTTATGTTAAAAGGCCTCTATAGGTATCCTTTAAATAAATTGCTTGTTTTTGATATAATTTCCACTTATTCAAACGAAAATTAAATAAAAAGGTATCTACATCATTTAGTCTATAAAACAATTTTCATAAAACGGTTTAAATGAACCCTTTCGAATGATACGCTACTGTGCATTGTACTCGCCCTGATTTATGCTGCGACCAAAACAATGTATAGGTAATAATGTGTGAGGGCTGGTCTATTTTATAATAGGTCGTTGGTATTACCTAAGGAGTAAGATATCAACAAATTGACAGGATGAAAGCTGGCACTAAAATAGAGCTTGAAATATCCATTAACTCATTAAAAAATAAAAGCTGGAAGCTGTGGGAGTTGACAAATGACAGATAACTGTAAAATGTGTCTTCCTTAGAACAAAAATCGACCTGTATTCTAATTTCCTCAAAATCTAAAAAAGTTCTGTCAAATATCGGAAAGGACTGTTTTCTGTGTCCCACTCTACCTATATAGATAGCCTAAGCAAAAATTTAAATAGTTGAAAGAAATATTGCAATGTACGGCGAACGTCCTGTTGCCGTAGAACCCCCGTCCCCCCTTGTCACATTCAGCAAGACCCCCCCTCGTATTTATTTTGGGAACGATCTCTTATCTTTATTTTCAATAAAACAGTTAAAAACTTAAAAATTGTTGCTTACTTTTTTAATTCAAAGTATATATTGTCCCTTGTATGTATGTATGTATGTATTTTGGGGTGACATTCACTGAGACCTAATAGATCTATTGTGCTCCCTTACTCCTTAGTTTGTGAGGAGAGTCTCTGAAAATAGTAGCTCCTTTAGTCCTATTTCCCGGAGGAATTTTAGGATATCTGCAGGCTTCAGCTTAGGTAAATGTTCCTCTTCTATCCAGTAATCTCCCAGGTACTGTGCTCTAGGAATCTGGAGTGCTGTGCAGTTGGAGGTTTCTTCTTTCATGCTACAAAATCTACATTATTTCTCTACTATTTTGCCGTTAGGATCCCTGCTAAAACTCTTAGCGTAGTTTTACTAAGATTTATGCATTCACTTGATCTCAACAGGTTGTAGTCGCCCAGAAGAATCTTTGATTGTGTAGCCCTACTAGATCTTTCCAATAGTTGGATCTTCTCTTTCTTTCGGCTTCACCTATGTTTGGTTGTCAACAACTGGAGCTATCAAAACTTCAGAGTACCTATTCTTGACAATCATTATACGATCTGGTGTTAACAATCTTTGTCTTCACCTATGTTTGGTTGTCAACAACTGGAGCTATCAAAACTTCAGAGTACCTATTCTTGACAATCATACGATCTGGTGTTAACAATCTTTGTCTTCACCTATTTCTTCCAACATTACATTGGGGTTGACTCTTTGCTAGTTCATCTGCTATTTCATTTCCTTCTATGATATTGCTCCTTACCATACTTTTGATTTGTTTCAGAGGAAAAAATACAGCTTTGGAGAGAATTTTCACGAAATAATATACCTTGCGTGATCGGAAACATCCATAAAAACATTACGTACTATTCTCCTCCAGAACATCAACTATTTTTGATCGATATAAAATGTAATGAGTCTTACAATATTCTGAAACAAGTAAGTTTTATGTAATAACAAAAAAATCGTTCAATAGACAATCATTCGGAAATCAAAAGAGGGCAACTGATAAGACATTTATAAAACTCGCACATCGCGAAATAATTTTGGTGCTCGCGGTCAATAAATAATAGTCCTCATTATCTTGGTGTATAATATACTATTGTAGATATCTCTTTCAGGGTGAACAGCTGAACTTGTTCAATCAACCGTTTAGATGGATTTTACTGGGTCAAAACAACGACGCAAATTTGACAGATTTTTATTTTAGAACGGACAGTCAAATTTTTCTAGTAGAAGATGAAGGAAATTATACTTGTATTAAAGCTTTGTACAAACTTTCTAAGGATTCGCCGGAATTTTTAGAAAACCATTTAGCAGAGTGGAATTTAAATAACGGCTTTATAAAATTTAACGAACTTTCTTTTTCGAAAAATAGAACAGATTTAAAGGGAATGAATTTGAATATATCTTACGTAGTTACCAGTCCAGATACGTATAACCATCTTGAAGATTACAGGTAAAGTTTATCCAAAGTCAGTTTGAGGACCATGAAATAAAGCAATGTTGTCAGATATATTTTCTGAAATTATTGGGCTCACTAATACATATGTTTACCATTATTTCAGTATACTGCTAGCTCGTGATGTTCTTAGAAAGATAGTTTGGAAATATTTTATAAAAAATACATACATAATACAAATTTATTTGTAAGCATTCAAAAAAGTCGCTCCAGGCATGATGACAGTCACTAAGAATCACCAAAATATTGATTTGATATAATTATTTAAGATACAGAGATTCTATAGAAATCACTTATTTTTCATTTTCATGTGTGATTACATTTATTTTAGTAAAAATTTAACCATCCGCCATCTTATCTCAAACACCAATCAGAAGAGAGTGACGTCATATTTTCGCAAATATCTATGATCCGACCCGAAATCCGAACATCTGTTTGTCGTCTTTATATTATCTATGGTTTTGTATTTCCTTTGTTGCTGTTGGCTTTGCTTGACTCATGTAATATTTTTTTGTTATAAACTATTAAGTATCTGTTTTTTATTACCACAAAAAACCGTTTTTGAAATTATGTTTATGTATCAAAATAAACTTTTAACCTGCAAGCTGTCAAGTGTTTGAAGTTTGACTTTGACGATTTTACTATAAATGACACAGATAATAACCTATCGACAGTTGACATTGTTACGAATTGATGATGTCATAGACAGATGCCATTACTATTCTAGCGTTTTGGCGCATAATTTAAAATGTGTTTTTAAAGTTGAATTTTTCCTTCAAAAACATTTTTTCTTACAGAAATAACATTTATTGTAGATAAAGTATATACGTGTAAACATCGTGGAGCAGCTTTTCAAAATCAGTCATCATGCCTATTGTTATAAAAAGAGAAATTAGTTAGAACAACTTCATATATGCCCGCTATATTTAAGAAAATTTTGAATATCTGGCACCGCAGCTGCAGGTGGCCAAAACCGCAAAAAAAAAATGTTTTTTGTGTGCTCCTGTTGTTTTAGACACACTCACATCGATCCTTTGTCCAAGTTAAATTGGTTGATAATGAAGAATTTGTTGGTGATTTTAAACGCCACATCGACTTCTTTATTCACCACAACGTGGGGGTATAAGGATAGTAATACAAGTAAATACACTGGAATGATTGGAGACTTACAATCGGACAATGCAGAAATTGGAGGTAAGTATTCATCCAAAATTTATAAATTTAGATTAGATTATAGCCACCGAAAAAGCTTCAAAAGAAAATGGATTCAAATAACAAGAAGAACTGAAGAGAATTAAAATTAATCTTGTTCATGGATGGATCCAAAATAAACCATGGCACTGGGGCTGGTTTAAGTGAACCTAGGAAGAAACTGTCGAAAAACAGCTGTGGACGCAGAGCAGATTGATGAAAGTACCTATCAGAATAGGATGTACCGGACAAAAAATTCAAATATAATATTCACTAACAGAGGCTGGCGGTCAGTGAATATCTTACCTTAAAGCTATCAGCAATTCAACAACTTGGTCTAACCTGGTAAAAATCATCACGGCAATCATGCTGGCAAGAGACAATAAAGTGTATCTAATATGGGTGCCGGACATGATGGGATTTCAGGGACAAAATGGCAGACCAGTAAGCTAAAGGTTCTAAAAGAGCCTTCACAGGTCCGGAACCGTTCTGTGGAATCACAAACGATTATATAAGAGGGGAAGTCGGAAACTGGTTGGTTAAGGAACACCAACTTAAATGGAGACAGACTAAAGGATACCTCCATACTAAGAGTCTACTGAATAAGGTAGACAAGGAACTCTTGTCCAGACTGGTGAAACTAAGTAAGAGACAGCGCCACTCTGCCCTGAAGAAGCATTTGCACAGGATGGGCAAAGATAGTGAACTTATGTGCAGAAAATGTGAACTCACATACTCTGCTTCTGGGAAACTCATATGGAAATAACACAACCATCACAACTACCTACTGAAGACCCCTCCAGATTATCTGGAAGCCTTTAAAGAAGACACAAAGCTTCTGGAATGGAAGTAGGGAGATAACTTGGGTAATGGTACAAAGATTCAGTTTAAGTACCTTGACCCATCCCAAACGTATGAATGAAACGTGATTCTAGCAACCTACTACTACTATTCTGTGCGTGTGCCTCCTGTTATGTTAAAGTTTCTTATCTAGACCTGTCTGTATTACTAGACTTTGAATACCAAACCTCAGATCCTCAATATATTGGTAGGGTTGTAATATTATTAATTTTTATGATAAGTCAGAAGCCCAACCAGGATCCTGATTGTTCGATTCTGGCTCATAAGACACTCTGTGAATTTTGACAGGGATTCTTTGGTAATTTTTTTTTTGGCCTGTCCCATTCTTGGAGCCTTGTTCCACCATTCTTGAGACTACTTTTTCTACCTGTTTGTTTTTTTGCAGCGCTTACGCTATACCACAGAAAGACTCTTTGTCAATAAGAGTAAATCATGCCCCTTTTAGGGTTAGTGAGTCTTCTTTTTCATTGCCCTTGAGATCTGATAGGCTTGGAACCCAGGCTAATAAGACAAAAGTTATTAGGATGTTCCCTTTCACATTCAACAGATACAAAAAGAGTCAGGAATATTGGGCGGAGTAGAATTCAATGAGACCTCTGGCGGAAAAAATTGTAATTGGATCGCAACGAGTAAAACAATTCGTTTTGCATTTTTTTTTTTTTTGGCAGAAACTATTTAGGTAATGAAGAAACGGCTACCCTTTATAAATATTGGCGCAGTAAGTCTGAGTGTACTAAAGGTCTGCAAATGTATTAATTGTGGGAAAACAAACAAACAAAAACCCACAAAAGAAGATTAGGTTGTTAAGATGACATTGACATTTCGGAGCGGCATCTATCTAATTCTACTTTTCCCAATATTACTCTGAGCTGTCAGTTGTCAAACCAATGGCGGCCAAATCAAATCTTATTCAACAAAACTTCCTAATTATCTTGTTACAGGTACAGCGCTATTTTTCACAATCGATAGGATAGAAATAATTGAATATATAGCACCAAGTGCTCCGACTTACATGAAATTCATCTTCAAAGCTCCACCGCTAGCCTACGTTTCGAACGTATTCACTTTACCATTCGACACCGACGTTTGGTACAGTTGCTTCGGTTTGGTCCTGCTTATTTTTATAGCCATGTATATCATAGTGAAATGGGAATGGAAAGATCCAACATTCAAAAAAAAAGTAGAAGAAACAAATTCGAGCTCCATATCGCCGTTAAGACCGGGCTTTTTCGATGTTTTGGTGATGGAATTGGGCGCAATAACTCAACAAGGTGCCGAATCCGAACCAAAAAGTAACGCTGGGCGTATAGCGACGGTATTCACCTTCATAGCTACGATGTTTTTGTATACTTCTTATTCGGCTAATATTGTTGCTATTTTACAAAGTACCACGGAGAGTATTAGAACTTTGGACGATTTGTTAAACTCCAGGATATCTCTTGGAGTAGAGGATATTGTTTATGCTCATTACTACTTTAAGGTGAGTTTTTATTGGTGAAATAGTTATTTGTGTAATTAGAGCGTAAAGTAACAGGTTGCCAATTAAGAAAGCCTCAATTTTACTTTACGCTCGAATAAAACACCTAATTTTTCTACAGTCGTGCGTAATTGACCAATTACTATAATCAGTAACTACTTTAAAGTGAGATTTTCTGAGTAAAATAATTGTTTGTGAAATTAGAGCGTAAAGTAACAGGTTGCCAATTGAGAAAGCGTCAATTTTACTTTACGCTCGAATAAAACACCTAATTTTTTCTACAGTCGTGCGTAATTGACCAATTACTATAATCATTAACTACTTTAAAGTGAGATTTTCTGAGTAAAATAGTTGTTTATGAAATTAGAGCGTAAAGTAACAGGTTGCCAATTGAGAAAGCGTCAATTTTACTTTACGCTCGAATAAAACACCTAATTTTTTCTACAGTCGTGCGTAATTGGACGATTACTATATTCATTACCACTTTGAAGTCAGATTTTCTGAGTAAAATAGTTGTTTGTGTAATTAGAGCGTAAAGTAACAGATTGCCAATTGAGAAAGTGACATTTTTACTTTACGCTCGAATAACAAACTTAATTTTTCCCACAATCGATCGTAATTGACCAATTACTATATTCATTACTACTTTAAAATGAGATTTTTCAGGTAAAATAGTTCTCTGTGTAATTAGAGAGTAAAGTAACAGATTGCCAATTGAGAAAGCGTAAATTTTACTTTACGCTCGAATAAAACACCTAATTTTTTCTACAGTCGTGCGTATTTGACTAATTACTATATTAATTGCTATTTTAAAGTGGGATTTTCTGGGTAAAACAGTTGTTTATTGTGTAATTAGAGCGTAAAGTAACAGGCTGCCATTTGAGAAAGCGTCAATTTTACTCTACGCTCGAATAAAACACCTAATTTTTCTACAATCGTGCGTAATTGACCAATTACTATATTCATTACTACTTTAAAGTGAGATTTTTCAGGTAAAATAGTTCTGTGTAATTAGAGCGTAAAGTAACAGATTGCCAATTGAGAAAGCGTCAATTTTACTTTACGCTCGAATAACACACCAAATTTTTTCTACAGTAAACGTGCAAAATTGACTAATTACTATATTCATTGCTACTTTAAATTGTGTAATTAGAGTGTTAAGTAACCGGCTGCCAATTGAGAAAGCGGCAATTTCACTTTGCGCTCGAATAACATAACCAATTTCTTCTACAGTCGTGTGTAATTGACTAATTACTATATTCATTGCTACATTAAAGTGAGATTTTCTGGGTAAAATAGTTATTTTGTGTAATTAGAGCGTAATTTCACTTTACGCTCGAGTAACACACTTACTTTTTTCAACAGTCCTGCGTAAAATGACTAATTACAATATTCATTACTACTTTAAAGTGAGATTTTCTGGGTAAATTAATTATTTGTGTAATTAGAGCGTAATTTTACTTTACGCTCGAGAACCACACCTATTTTTTCAACAGTCCTGCGTAAAATGACTAATTACTACATTACTGGATTGTTACTTTACGCTATAGGGCAAAAAAGGAATCCATGACGACGAAAAATAATAAATAAACCACTGGCTACCAGATGATATTATTTTTTCTTTCTAGAAACCATTTTAATCGGCAATGATGAAATAAGCGAGCGAAAAAAAATTCTTCTTTTTTATCTAGAGCGTAAAGTAACAATCTTCGGCATTTGTCGATTGGTAACTACTGTAGGAAAAAGAGTTTCATTTACTTTTTCCTCTATAGACTGCAAGTGAGCCTACAAGAAAAGCTATTTATGAACAAAAAATCGCGCCTAAAGGACAAAAGCCGAATTTTATGACTGTGCAAGAAGGTATCGGTAGATTACAGAAAGGTTTTTTTGCTTTTCACGTTGAAGTTTCGTCTGGGTATAAAATGATTGGAGAGACTTTTCAGGAAAGTGAAAAATGCAGTTTAAAGGAAGTTGTGTTTATAAATTTGATAGAACCGTGGGTTTCTATAAAGAAAAAATCTGCTTATAAGGAAATTATCAAAGTGGGGTGAGTGTAGTTTCCAGTTTTACTAAGTAGGTATGTATGTTTTTCGCCTCCCTTAGAGTTTCTTGTAAAGCACTAGAGCCATTTTTGCTACGCGTTGTTCGGGTCAACTGCAGTCGCGTGCGGGAAAGTATCACTTTCCGCACTAGTTAGGAAAATAGCTATTTTTATATTTTAGATTAAGAAAAATGCTGGAAATGGGGATACAAAGAAGAGAAATAAATCGTATTTACACCAAAAAGCCGATTTGTCAGAGTAAAGGGAGTAACTTTGGAAGTGCTGGTATTTTAGATTGTTACGCCGCCTTTTTGATATTTGGAGCTGGTATTACTTTGAGTTTATTACTTTTGGTTTTTGAGAATCTGGTTAATAAGAAAATCAAATCGAGAGAGATGTCTAACAATATCAAATTTTCATCTTATGATAGTGGAAAACTGAGTAAAAATAATTTTGAGGTTATTAATTTTGTTAATTAAATTAAATATTGTTTTTAGGATGTGCACAATGTTGTAGATTATAAATAAAGTTGCGTTTACGTCACCATTATTAACATTTTTTTTTTCATTTGTGTTTTTTTAAAAATTACATATTCACGAAGTAAGGAATTCCACAATAAAAGTGAGTTACTAAACAATAAATACAATAAAAGAAATGTTTGTAACGCCACTGGCATGAAACTGTCGTTACAAGGTGACATTAACCAATTTTGGTTTCTGCGCAAGCTAGTTGACAAACTTCACGTGGCTTCTTCCTATGTGAAACGGACTCTACGACCTTTGTAACTCGAACAAAAGTTTATTTGGCTTTTGCTATGTATTGTAATGTTCTTCTTATTTTCGGGAATAAAGTTTTTAACGTGGAATAAAAATAAACGCTCAGAAAAAATTTCGCGGGGATCTTAATTATCATGGGACTTTTTTGTAGATGCATAAAAGTCAAAACAAATAAGTTTTTCTACATTCATGAAAAAATCAACACTTTTGTGACACACGTTGAATGGAAAAAGTGGTTCTTTTTTGCACTAGTGCAACAAAATTTGTATAGCTTTCATCTGTCATTCTTGTCAATTTTGTGATGATTTATGACAAACATGAACATTTGATATCTTCTGTATGTTCCTTGTGGTATATTATTCATTCTTTTCTTTTAAATTTCTTGGGAAATTAAACCACAATATTTTTAAATTATTTATTTCAACGTTTCGGTAGCTTTCCAGCCATGGGCGTGTGCAGACTTTCTTATCAGGGGGGGGCCAAATATCAAATCGGAATCTTTTGATGAAAAAACAAAGATCCATGTCCGCCGAAACATTGCTTTTGCATATTGCCGCCCTTCAATTTCTCTTTTCTCGGAATTGGGATGGACCGATTAGGGTGGGATATGGACCACCCTGCCCCCCTGTAGGCACGCCTATGTTTCCAGCTACCGTTGTCAAGAAAAAATGATTTTGAATTTTATCTTGACAACGTTGAAATAAATAATTTGAAAATATTGTGGTTTAATTTCCCAAGAAATTAAAAAGAAAAGAATGAACATTTGAATAAAATAAAAATCCAGAGCAAGTGTCTGATCCTGCTCTAATACAACAATAATATATGTATATCTTACTACTTATAGTCTAACAAACAATTGGAGAAGGTGATTCCCAATATAAATTTGCCAATATAAAATGTTTACGCCACTGGAAAAATATATTTCCCAGTGAACATAAGCCAAGGGTATGATACCGATGTTTTGCAACCGAATGGCACGTGATTCCGATACATTTTGCAATAATAAAGCACGTAAACAGCTCTTAGTCACCTTCTCCAATTGTTTGTTAGACTATAGTCTCAACGAGTTATAATTATTGCAAAAATCTTTGATTATTTAAAATTTAAATGGTCAAAGCGAAAAACAGCTATAATTAAGTAATGACAAGGTGGAGGCCATAAAGATACAAAAAAAGAAGAACGGTTTGAGTTTGAGTTCCTAGCATTTTATATTCTAATTTTCCAGTTTTTGCATGAATGTGGAAAAATATTGTATGCAGCTAGTGCTAAACGCGTTTTTAGCACTCGACGTGTTGTCCAGTTTCACATGCAAAAAACACTGACTTTTTGCACTTGTTGCATCAAAAATAACTATTTTTGTACAAAAATGGTACCTACCAATATTTTATTTAAATAAATATAGTAGTAAATCAGTTAAAAATTGTTTATAAATATAAAACATTGAATTAATTTTTGAACAATCAACCTCTAATGTATACATTTAAACACCTAAATAATCAATTCCTGTAAAATCTATTATTCTGATTCACTATGTGTAACAAAAAAATTTGTATAGCCCTGAACATTATTATATAATTTCAACAACTCAATTTATTTTAAATAAACATTTTCTGTTTGTAAATAAATAATTCAATTTTTCATGGTATATAATTAAATTTGTTCTATGAACCGTTTATAGACAAATATATTTTCATATTTGAAACTTGCTGACCAACAATGATCGATATTTTATCAAATTAAACAATTATTGAGTTTTTTTTATTGGTACACTTTTTAGAAATATTTGAAGACTATCATTAACAGTGAAAAAGTATAAAAAAAATGACAGAAGACAGATAGAAGATACGAGGAAGACAAAGAGACATAATACATAGTGAGAGACAGATGAAGGACAGAAACAGACAAAGAAGCAGAAGTCAAATAGATAGAAGGCAGAGAGTAAAAGATATAGAGATACAGAATAAAGAGATATATAGATACGAAAGACAGGTGTAAAACAGAAGACAGAAATATGTAGAAAGAGGGATAGGAGACAGAATAATTGAAGGTATTGACATGAAAGTTAGACCAAAGACAGACAAAATAAAGTCTGGGGACAGAGAGAAAACAGAGGGGAAGAAGTCAGAGAGACAGAATATATACCAAAGACAGACAGATGACAGGCAAATACAGACAGATACGCAGAAGTCAGAGAGATAGAAAGCAGATAGTGAAAGAAAGGAATATAGAAGAAAGAGATACATAGATACGAAGCACATAGGTGCGGAAGACAGAGAAACATATACGAAAGACAGAGAAAAACAGACAGATGTATATATACTCAAGACATAGAGACAAAAGACAGAGAATTGGAAGGACAAAGGGATAGAAGACAGGATAACGAAAGATATGGTCATCGAATCTAGACCAAAGACGGAAAGAAAAAGGTCTGAAGACATGCAGAAAATAGAGGGGAGATATAGAGACAGAATATATATTAAAGACAGACAGATGACAGGCAAAAGACAGACAGAAGAGAGACTGAATACAGACAGAGAGATAGAAGGCAGATAGTGAAAGACAGAAAAATAAAAGAAAGAGATACCTACGAAAGACAAAGGTTTGGAAAAGAGAGACAAAAAACAGTGAAATGGAAGATAAAGGGATAGAAGATAGAATAACGCAAGATATTGTCATCGAAGATAGACCAAAGACAGGCAAAATAGGGATAAACAGAAAACAGAGGGACAGAAGACTGAGAGACAGGAGATACAGAGACAGAATGAATACCAAAGACAGACAGATGACAGGCAAAAGACAGACAGAAGAGAGACTGAATACAGACAGAGAGATAGAAGGCAGAGAGTGAAAGACAGAAAAATAAAAGAAAGAGATACCTATGCAAGACAAAGGTGTGGAAAAGAGAGACAAAAAACAGTGAAATGGAAGATAAAGGGATAGGAGACAGAATAACGCAAGATATTGTCATCGAAGATAGACCAAAGACAAACAAAATAGTGATAAACAGAAAACAGAGGGACAGAAGACTGAGAGACAGGAGATACAGAGGCAGAATGAATACCAAAGACAGATAGATGACAGGTAAAAGACAGACAGAAGAGAGACTGAATACAGACAGATAACAGACAGAAGGGGAATGAAGTAGATTAGAGTTTTTGTTAAAGTTATGTGCATAGATTTGAGTAAATTCTAGATTTTAGATTTGGAACAAAACTTTGAATGCCATTTTAAATAGTATACTTGCAATACTGTTTCTAATAATTAGGCGTATGTTTGACAAACGTAGAATTTAAGAAACATATTATTTACTTCATGCTTTTGAATTAGTTATTTAAAATTATACTTATTGCATAACTGAATCGCTTTTGTCAGCGTTTTAAGAATAATAATATAATCAGGGGTGGATTAAGGACAAGGTTAGTTCTAGAAGAACCATTTCCTCAACTTAATGTCCTTGTCAGGAGTCAGAATAATCTCCTTTGAGTCTCATATTGTATATTTTCTTCAGCCAGGCTAGGCTGATGTGGAATCTGCAGCCAGTGAGACCAAACTCACTCTCCCTACTCTACAGATATAGATTGAGTCGAGTTTATTGGGAATAGCGTCGTTTAGACAGACGGCTACTCAAGACAGGGCTCTAACCGCTCGTTTTCAAATTTGAATTCTATGATTAGATTGTTATGCTGCATACCTGATATTTGGAATAGGAGTTTGTATTAGCTTTTTATTGTTTTGCTTTGAGATTTTTTTTCACAAGAAAAAACTCAAGCCGCGACTTAAATTCTTGACGTGGCAAAATGATTTACAAAAACATTAATTGTATCGGAAAATATGTGCACTATAATAAAAATAAAGTTTAATTGCAATATTTTTCTTTCAATTTGTAATTGAAATTTGAAATAATCCAATTATCTAACCATGAATTAAGAAATTTATACAAAAATAGGTTTAAAATACCAAAATTCAAAACTATACATTAATAACAATACTTATTAGGTAGGCAATATCTTATATATATTTGCTACACGGTTGCCTATGTACTCGGAAGTTAAACCTTGCCATTTACTTTTCCACCTGGCCGATAAAACATTACATTATACCCTGTTGTCAGATGTTACTATTTTCGCATTAGTAGAGAACTCTTTGAAAGTTCCCTCTGTTTTTTATTAGGATCGCGATTCTATTATTAGAACTGCTAAGTACTTAATCTATATATTCTTGGTAAATGTTTCCATTTTTCATTGCCTATCGTTCGATTAACAGTAGTGTTTTGAAGAACATCATTTACTGGTTCTTCACAGGTCAAATATTGTAAATCAAACAATATTAAGACAAAAATGCAAGTTAAATTTACCTTGTTAACTTACTATACATACTTGTAAGTCAAATTACAGAATGATACATATTACCTTACCATATGTTATGATTATTTTATATTTATTTACAAATTCAAACCATGCTTACCTGTACACATAGGCAACGCCGCTAAAACAGCATTCCAATGATAGTTGTCATGCCAGCCACATGCTGGTATCCCGAAAACCATTGGCCACATCGTACAGGTAGCCGAAGGGGGGGAAACTCGTTTAAAATTTTCAGTTCGTAAAATTCTACGAGCGAAAGCAAACGTTGCGTAGTTCAAATATTGTTTGTTTTCAAAATTGTGCCCTTGTGCACAAATCGGGAACATAGAACGAAAATTTCTATTATCAAATACAAATAACCGGTAGTTTAAGTGCCCAACGGTGTGGTAAACAAAAGGTGAAATGTACGTTAGAGAAGTAGCATGGCGTCAAGTTACCTGAGTTATTAAACCGCGATTTTTTTTTGTAAAATGAAGGTTACAGTGTGTTTCGGAAGTGTTCGAGTGGTTGTGCCTTGTGGTGACGGTGATATCTTGGTCAAGGACTTAATAAGGGAAGCCACTTTAAGATACAAAAAAGCTACGGGAAAGGTAAGTTCTGTTTGTGTTCTATATTTTGTGGTTATGTTTTGTATGCAGTGAAACTCGTTTCCTAGGTAATATTCAATTCACTGTTTATACAATAATACTATATTATATTTTCTGCAATACATCGTCGTAATTTTTGATAAAAATCGTTTACTATTTTTTAATACTGTTAAAATAGAGTTGTTACAATGGTTCATTCAACTTATATACCTGGTTTGGATTTATTATTACCTTCTTAAAATTGTGCAGGTTATATTTGGATTATTATCAACCTACTGGCTATAAAAATTATGGAATGTTTCTTAGAAATTCTATTTATTTTAATAACATAAACGTGAATCAGATTTATTTAAATGAATGTTAATAATTATTGAAAGTATGATTAAAAAAAATTCTATGAAGTAGATTATAAAATTTATTATAGCTACTTTTATCTTACATACAAAAGTTATTGCCAAAAACATATATAAAATATTTTTGTTGGAATAAGATAAAAACATGCGTTTTTTGTGGAATTTAGTAAATATTTTGTATAACTAAACAATTGTTAGCTTGGGACTGTCATAGGCGTCGCACATACTTTTACGCGAACATTTAAAAATCTAATTTTATCGGAAATATTAAAGTAGGTTGGAAACCTTGATATGGTTTCAAACCCATTAAAATAACTTTTCTTTTGCTGACAAAATATACAAGGCGATTCATAACAAAGTTTCTTTATAAGAGAAACTTTTGATGTTAGATCCGGACAGTTATAATTTGAGAATTCATTTGAATACACGGCATTCCATTGAACAAACCAAACTTTTCGTACGATTCTTTAAAACCCGTTACGATGTTATCAGCTGTTCCTTTTAACAAAAAAAAACAACTCATTCTTTTTACATCATAGTTACATGTTTTAAATTCAATTGTATTAATACAAGTTCATCTATTTTAACATTTACGATACGTCGTCATCAATGGACAATTCCCACTCAGGTCATGTACATAATGTTTTGTTGTATTAGCGCGACATACCATTCTTAGTCACATTCTGAATGCCAATATACCCATAAAAGCATAAGGTATTATTATAGTGATTTCAACCAATAGGAATGCAGACTTTCAGTTCGCTTGTTTTTTTATTAATTATCCCTTCTACGTTATTTTCTCAAATAGTCAACTAGTAGTAGGTATGATTTTGTCCATAGGAGTAATTTGAAAAGCCTTACTCAGTACTCACACCACTAAAAGTTACCAGATTAGTTACTAAAGGGTGTGTTCCGAAAAAGTAGTCAATAGTCGTGTTCCAAATCAATTAAATATGCCTTGATTGATGGAGAAATCAGCCACCCATAGCCATAAGTCGGTTTCTCGTCTGTTCAGTAGATTATTTAGATGTTTATTGTAGATATAAGATGAATGTATTTGATTTTTGACGGTCCTAAATGACCTTATATAGTTTTACCGGACTAAGCGAAGAGCTGGTACTTGAAGTAGAAGGATCGATAATTGCAGGGTGATAATAAATTATGCCATATAAATAGAGGAGTTCAGTCTAAGGTCAGTATGGCCAACAAAAAGTGGTTTTTTCTGACATGGATGACAGTTAAGATCTACTGTTTAAAAACATAAGATTTTGCATGTTTTTTATCATTACGAACATTTATTTTGCTTTATTAAAATAATGAATACACTCCCGAAACGTACATCTTGAAATTTAAAATGACTTTTTAGCTGAATACCCAACATATTGGTGGCCAATAATTCTAGGAACTTCTGGCAAGTCACCATTTCATGTCTGTTATTCAGTCACTAGTTATGTCAAATGTCAATGAAAAAAGTAATTAGAAGAATAAATATACAGCTCAGATAGTTTTTTACACTCCATATTCAAACAGGACGTGTGGCGTACATTAAAAATATAGATTTATTTTTATCCAATTTGAATAATAGAAAAATACGTTTATCGAATTTAAATCACTCGTTTGTCTGCGTAATACCTGATGATGTAAATTTCAATATTTGTAATAATATTTTTTTTATTGAAAAAAGAACACGCCTCTCTGTTTCTCGTATCGTATTGCATGTAAAATTAAATTTATCACTTCGTTATTTAAAAGATTTACGTGCGTTTTAATAACATAAAAACCTGTTTCTCTCTTTAGCATTTTCATTTCCGTCGAAACTTTGCGAGAATTTAATTTTTATTTGAAACTATACAGGTCAGGATGTCGAAAGAAAGTCAATATTTTACATTAAGTATGTCCCTAAGGTGGAATCGTATGGAAAACATTTTTCTCCACGGCTAAATAATAACGCACAAATTATTTTCACACCAGTGAATAATGAAAAAGAATTCACACTCGTTAGCCAATCATATTCTATTATTATCAGAATTCACGCTTAAATTAATTAAAATGAATGAATCAAATCGTCTCTTTTAAAACGTCAAATACCAAATAATGCAAATCGATTCTGACAGCGCGTCGTTTGAAACGTCAAAATAATGATAGAATCATAATTTTACGTATTATTTAGAGAAAAAAATGGACAACAGTAGTTATATTTAGTTATAACTCCCAATTATCATTTATAAATGTAATGGTTTCGATTAAAACTGTATGTTACGTATCCCTTTTTGAAAATAATGCTCTATAACCTAGTGGTAGAAATAGTTGACTCTGGCGCGGACGATTGGGGTTCGATCCTCACTGGAAGCTTTCTTTTTTAGTCGTGGAGAAAAAGTATAGTCTTTTACTTGTGTAGAATGGCTAATATTCACTTGGAAACTTCATCCGCGTGAATAATAACCATCATTCTGCACTCGTTAAAGAATATACTATTATTATCAATTTTAGGAAAAAAAGTTATTCTTCATAAAATGTTCTGCGTTATCTAAAACCTAGAATACAGTAATCAAATATCAAATTTTTTTAGTCGTATACGAAGTTTGTCAAAAAATAGGAGTTTTATTCAAGAGTAACCTAACCTAACCTTTAAATTAGATAATGTAAAAAAAGTCCGAAAAAAATCTAGGAATTTATAAAGAACAAAAAACCATAGTATCTAATATAATGACATAATAACTAAATGTTTAGATGTCAAAGGTAAAATAATAGTGGATTCGTTACACTGCAGATGTCGTTGATAGTAGCGCAAGAAGTCATTGCGAGTGCACGGAAATTACAAAACGTTTATAATCTTTTATTAGATTTTATACGTGCAATCACTTCCCATTATTGATAGTATAAAGAAATAATCAGAATTGTGCTAATTTTGACACTGATATCCACTTTTATCTCAACTAAGATAAGAGATACATAAATATTTGATCTTTTTATTTCAATCTAGTTCGGCACTGGCAAGGAAATATAAATAAAATATATATTGATTATCTTAAATTAAGAAATAATCGAATATATCAACAATTAGTATCTCTATGAATGTTGTTTCTAGGGCAATTCGGTCTAGTAACCTAAATACTCTATATACAGAGTGCTTTAATTTGTTCAACCACAATAAATTTATATTGTAATGTTTTTATTATTTTTCAAAATAATTCCCAACCGATTTATTATACTATTCACTGGAGGCTTTGTATCATATATAAAATATTTTCAAAGATGACTGTAACTGGTGCTATTTTAAATAGAACACCCTGTATATTCATACATTTTTAAAATCTACGTAAAATTTTAGTACAATTATGTCTGAAAACTTTTTTCGAAAAATGCATACTTTTTGAGTTATTAATTTTTTTGTAAAAAATTTGACAGTTGCAGACCCTTATAAATGATGATGTAAATTGACAACTGTCAAATTCTTCTAGTCGACTTTTTGTCCTAATCAACTTGGATATTCAAGTAAGATTTAACAACAGAACGTACTTTGAATCTGGCAACAAGGGCTTCTGCCATTGGTTTAATTAAAGCGGTTTATTTAAATCTAAAAATAAATTTAAAACTAAATATCAATAATATTTATAACTTTTTGAGATAAATATCGGTATCATGGAAAAAATATGTTATTGTTAACCCTCCTGATATGACCTAAAGCGCGGGTAAAATCTATATATTATAAATTGATAATATTTAAAAACCTGTCCTTGTAAAGAATATAGTTGAAAATAAGACGCGAAGTGGAAATGGGGTGCGCTTTAAAAAAAAGCGTGTCCGGCGAGTGGTGTCACGAGCCAACGGTTTCAAACAGCTGTCATCCCCCTTCACTTCTCATCGTACCTATATTTTGTTCCCTCGCAACTAGCGTTTGCTTGGATATGAACTGTCATATAAAATTTTCAGGTGTCTGTAAACTGAATGTAACTTAAATTAACAATTTATTTTTATATAAAATCAGACTGAATATGATTATTTTATTAAATAATTGAAAGGGGTTGTGAACTTACCCGCCAAAATCGGTTGGTATACAGGATGTACCACGACGAGTTAAAACCATCTGTATATTATGACAAAATACTCAGTAAAATCATGAAAATTTCTACATTTGTTATTTGAAATAGAACACCCTGTATATTAATATATTTTTAAAATCTACGTAAAATTTTAGTATACTTACTTTGGTCTAAAAACTTTTTTCGAAAAATGCATACTTTTTGAGTTATTGATTTTTTTGTTAAAACTTTGACCGTTGCAGACCCTTATAAATTATTTTTTTACGAGGATACCCATGAATACATGAAAATGTTTCCTGTTCGGTTGCTTCAAGCAAGAGCAGACGTATTTATATATATGTTAAGAATGTTTCATTTTATACAGGGTGTGTATAAAAAGTGTTCACAGTTTAACTTCATAAATATCAAATTCCTCAATTTTTTCAAATAGAGCCACGCGGTTTTTTCCTAATAATTCGAATGATACAAGCACTAAGAATTGAAAAAAATCATGTAAATTTGGTTTTAATACATGGTAAATATGACAAAAGGGTCATAATAAAATTTAGACCACCTGCACCTTTAAAAATTTTCAGAAAACTTCATTTAATATCTGGATAAAGATAAGGCTTAGGCTTAGGTTTAGTTATAGGAAAGTGTACATGAATTTGACTTATTTTTTATCCCTGAATGCATTAAAATAGAAAAAACCGGGTGGCTCTATTTAAAAAAATAAAGAATTTTAATGTTTATGAAGTTAAAGTTTGAACACTTTTTATACACACCCTGTATAAAATGAAACATTTTTCAACCTAGTTAAAAAGGTCGTATCCGAAAATCCAAACTTAGAAATTTTCACGATTTTGCCATATACTGATAGTTTTAACTCGTCGTGGGACATCCTGTATGTTGTACAGAAATAATAATTTATTAACAAGTATTTTAACAAACAAAAATTCATTAACATGAAATTTGGTACAATTGAGGATGGCAAATATCTTCAAAATTAATTTGGTTTCACAAAATCCACTTGCGCGCGCCTTACGGTTCTAGTGAACACGTGTTTTTTCACGTTGATCTGAATATTCAATTTTTTTTGCAACAATTTTGTTATTTAAACCTTGTATAAATTGCATTTTACTTCCTTCATATCTCCCTGAACTACCACACATTATAACTTAATTGTTTTCATCTTTATATGTCTGTAATATTATCATAAATTATATTTTTAAAGGCGTTCACCTCCCTGTTAGAACTATGTGGGTTTTGCTTTTTTATATTATTTCGTACAAATAACCTTCGATCAAAAAAAAAGTAGTTACTTTTAGATCTGAAGAAATAAAAACGTTTTTTTAAATGTCAATAACTTATATTCTATACTATAGTTGGGCAAATGCAGTTCTTCGTTGGGTAATGTGTGGCTCCCACAAAAATTTTAGTTTTTCAGCCAGCCCAGTCATACAATGTCCGCCATAAAGTTGGAACCATATGGAAATTTTTTTATTATTGTAGTTTAATAACAGCTTTGAATAGCAATCACTTCTGTTTCTGAAATAACTTAAAATGGGCCAAGTCAAAGTTGACAGGTAACATCTGTCAATTGTCAAGTTCGTAATATTGGAAAAAATGTCCTAAAAACGGGTCAATTTGTTGAAATTTCGAAAAATGTTACTTGGAAATTATGATTCTAATCACAATTTATGCTTATGTGCCGATTTTGAGAAAGAAATTTTGATGTTCAATAAATTTCATATTTTCGTACTTTTTAATTTACCCCCGTATCTGGCTACTTTAAAATCATTTGAAACTCTTTAAAGTAGTCTAAAGGCTACCATTCCATTGCATATTGTGATCATAATATTCGTACGTAAGCTGGTTTTGAAGATTATTGATATTTTCAACTAAAAAAGAGGTAGTCTCTGGATTATTTCAAAAAAATCAGAAATTGTTTTTCAAATTTTTCTTTATTAAACTTTAGTTGGAAACTCGGTTGGAAAGTAGGTACACAAATGAAGATGTTATGAGGGAGGAGTGTGCAAATCTACCTAGGCAGTTCTTACTAAATGCTGTCAGGGAATTTTACCAGTCGAACAGAAAAATTTATGGAAACCGAAGGGAGGCACGCGGAGATGTAATTTCCTTTAAAGTGTTCTATTTATTGTTTGTAATTTTGAAGTAGTCGTTATGCGTTAAGATATTCAGATTATAATTAAAACCATTTTTGTACTATCCAACTAAAATTTAATGAAAAAAAAGTTGAAAGAAAAATTCTTTTTTGAAATTTGGAAAATAATCCAGAGACTACCACTTTTTTAGTTGAAAATATCAATAATCTTCAAAACCAGCTTACGTACGAATATTATGATCACAATATGCAATGGAATGGTAGCCTTCATACTTCTTTAAAGAGTTTCGAAGAATTTTAAAGTAGCCAGATACGGTGGTGAATTAAAAAGTACGAATATATGAAATTTATTGAACATCAAAATCTCTCTCTCAAAATCGGCACATAAGCATAAAATGTGATTAGAATCATAATTTCCAAGTAACATTTTTCGAAATTTCAACAAATTGACCCGTTTTTAGGACATTTTTTCCAATATTACGAACTTGACAATTGACAGATGTTACCTGTCAACTTTGACTTGGCGCATTTTAAGTTATTTCAGAAGCAGAAGTGATTGCTATCCAAAGTTGTTATTTAACTACAATAATAAAAAAAATTCCCATATGGTTCCAAATTTATGGCGGACATTGTATATACTGATTGCGAAAAGAAAAATATGAGAAAAAGCTTGAAAGAGAGAGAAAGAATAATTGTGCGCGGTCATCAAGGCGTGTACTTGATTCCAGAAACCAGTGGCCGAATGTTGATTGTGCGCTTGTGCCATAAGCGCATATTAATTTGTACAAATGATATTTTTGACTCGTTATCGTTGACTTTCATCATTCTATCTGTGAAAGACACTGTTGCCGGATGAAAGTGTTAAGTTTTACTTAATATAACGAGACAAAAATATCATTTGTACAAATTAATATGAGCTTCTGGCAACGGCGGTTAAAATAAGGGAGCAATCAACATTCGGCCACTGGTTACTGGAATTAAGTACACGCCTTGATGACCGCGCACAATTATTCTTTCCCTCTCTTTCAAGCTTTTTTCTCACATTTTCCTTTTCGCACTTGTATAACCCAACATACTTCCATAATGATTTTCGTAATCTGTATACACAGTAACCATCTGCAGCAGTCAGTTGAAATAGGGGTTGTGTGAGCTCAGCGTCGTGCATATTACCTACTCGTAGCACATTTCTGATATGATTTTAACTTTATTCACAACTACTTAATTTAACATTTTTGTCGAAAAAAATTGGGAATAACTCTTACAGATAAGTACATTTGGCAACAGCGGTTAAAATAGGGGGTACTGAACACAACCATCGCTGACTGCGAACGATTATTCTTTTCTCTCTAGTTTTTCTCATATTTTCCTTGTCGTATGGATTCGATTTGTATACAATAAAAAAAATTTAATAACATACAATCACTTGTACTACTGTTCTGCGGTAGGGATCCAAAAAATATATTTCCTCGTCGTATGTATTTAATGAAGATTCATTCGTTCTTCTTGAATCATTCCCCTATACTTAAAAAAACCCAGGACTTGATTTTCGACCTTCCATAATCAAGAAACAGATGATCTGTTACGACCAAGAAGGTCATTTAAAAAGAACTGTCTATCCGGTAATTATGACGTCATAATTTACATCGAAAATATATACCTGAAGAGGATGACTAATTTTACATTTTTATTTAGTAGATCCCCCTAAAAAAAATATTACCTTGCGTCAATGGAATCATTAGTAGTTTTATTATAGTTTTATACATAAAAATAATTTTTTGTTTTGTCAATTATTTGGGACGCTCTGTATAGTGTAAACGAGTAAAATTGGTACATGATAATACAGGGTGTCCCAGCCGAGAGTGACCCATTTTAAATGCTTATAACTTTTATACCAGTTGTGTTAGCCACCTGCGGTTTACGCCATTCCTTTTCTCTTGGCCTAAAGTTTTTTCTAGTTGGTACCAAATTTTGTCTACAATTATACAGTGGGAGTAAAAAAATTGCCTTTTTTCGACATTAAAATTTTCAACTATTTTTAATGGAACACGCCATAATTAGGAGTCGTGTCCAAGGTATCCATATACCAATAAACATCGGACTTGTACCTAGAAGTTTTAGCAGCAAAAAATTAAAATAGTAGTCTGGATATTTTAGCAAACGTATTTTTTATTAGCATATTTGGAACTATACATTAATAAAGAAATAAATATTAATCTAAAAAAACTGCTGTATATGTTGACCGTTCTGTTCTACGCATTTATGAAGTCGGACCATTTAATGGTTGAATGAATTGTGTAACATATCTTGGGGAATCGCTTCAATTACTGCACGAATATTCCTCTTAAGATCATCCAAATTATGTGGAAGGGGGTTATAGCACCTATCCTTGACATAACCCCAGAGAAAAAGTCTGGAACTGTCAAGGAGAGTACTGTGCCCATTCTATAGGGCCAGTTTACTATGGATACCTAGTTACGTTTTTTTTATACGTTTGGTAAAATATCCAGACTACTATTTTAATTTTTTGCTGCTAAAACCTCAAGTTACAAGTCCGATGTTTATTGGTATATGGATACCTTGGACACGACTCCTAATTATGGCGTTGCAATATACAGGGTGTTCCATTAAAAATAGTTGAAAATTTTAATGTCGAAAAAAGGCAATTTTCTTACTCCCACTGTATAATTGTAGACAAAATTTGGTACCAACTAGAAAAAACTTTAGGCCAAGAGAAAAGGAATGGCGTAAACCGCAGGTGGCTAACACAACTGGTATAAAAGTTATAAGCATTTAAAATGGGTCACTCTCGGCTGGGACACCCTGTATTGCGATTGAAATTCAAATTTAGAATTTCGTATTTGAAAATAAAAGAGAAATTTGTAAATTTGTCGGGATGGGAAGATCAAGATCGTGAAAGGTTTTGAGCAAAATAAGCTTATTTTGAAAGAGAAAGTTGATTGTTAGTCAATTAAGTGTTAAACATAACAAAAATATGAAATCAGACATGCCACAAGACGGTATGATGAAAAAGTATAACTCTCCGAAGGAATTCGTTACGAAAAAGCAATAAGAAGGAATGGGATACAAATACAATTACTATACTTGGAAATAATGCCATTCAATGGTACACCGACGGCTCAAAAGTAATAGGAGGAACTGGGATAGCAGTGTTCGGGCCAGGAACAGGCTGAAAGCTTTGGAAATCCACACCATAAGAAAGTGCGCCAAGTTCAATATTGATAAAAGATACAAAAGACAAAGGATTATTATAATGTCGGATAGTCAAGCAGCCATTGAAGCACTGGAGGATAATAATCAGAATAATAAAGAAGGGCATAGCTTACCTATGTAAGAAGGATAGAAGGGAAGGATAATATTTAGAATAATGAGGAAGGACTTTGAACCCATACCCTTCAACGCTCCATTGGGATGACTGCTCGTTTTGTAAGCGAGACTTACCGACAACCTAGTTAGTCCAGTCATTATATACATTTAAAAGTGAAAATGAGCCGAGAAAGCCAAATTTTGGATATCACGTGAGGGGTGGCTAGAAAAGCTTAAGTTCAAATTGTCGACCAAAATAACCTTGTGCAATTTCCGCCATCTTGAAAAAACCCTTAAATTTAGTTTTTTTATTATAACTCGGTTCCCCGTTGAGATAAGAAATTTTTTATAAAATACTTTTTTGTTGCTCTTCTTGCGATCTACAATTAAGGTCCCATGCATTTTTCACGTATCGATCGTCGTTTTCGAGATATCGATCAAAAATATCAAAAATTTGGGGAGAATTTTTTTTTTCGCTATTTACTTTTTTCTGGTGAAAGATATCGAAAAATGTTTGAAATAAAACGTGTCCAGACCTACAAATTCGTTTTTTTATTTTTCATTTCCGACAAAAATTACGACTTCCAGCGCGCCACAAAGTCGGCCCCAGCCGCACCCGCTCCACCTGAACTTTTGAAACTCATTTCGTGCAAATGCAAAGGAAAGTGTGGAGCTGCTTGTGGCTGCAGGAAAGCAGGAATCCATTGCTCCGTTATTTGCCTGCACTGCAGCGTACTTAACAGGTGAAGTAGAGAAGATCACCAATGTTTGTTGAAGAAAGAATGAACTTGTGAAAGAGATGCAGGACAATATTTAGGAAAATGGGAAACGACATAGCTCACCTATGTCTTGAAAAAATAACCAGCTCGTGTAGAAGAGGGATGCACAATATTTAGGATAATGAAGAACGTCATCGCTTACCTATGTATATTGAAAAATAGCAAGCCCGTAAAAAAAGTGGGGGATGATATTAAGAAAAGATGGGAAACGACATAGCTTACCTATGTCTTTTGAAAAAAATAACCAACTCGTAAAAGAGAGGAGCACTTGGAGAAATTAGGAACCATTTTCTTTTAAAAATTTAAGTAATTAAGGTACCTCACCCCTTGAAGATGGAAGATTGTCCCCCATGGCTGGAAGATTACCCCAGTCAGTTGAAAATATATAATCAATCGGTCACCGGTCACCGGCTTACAGGATGTTTTCTACCGGATGCACCCTGCCAGAAGTTTGTCTCTACTAGGAAAGTGCTGTAATTGAAATATACAAACAGGAACAAATAAATTCAATCTTTACAATGTCAAATATCAACAAAATATTAACATCTACCTATATTAATTACAATATTTCAACAAAAATATTAAACACGAATTACACAGCATGAAATGATTGAAAATTGACATATTAAGTAGTACTCCAATATATTATCACCACTACTCTACCAACCCCTGCCACACTCAAGCTTGAGCATGCAAATATTAAACCCAAATAAAATAAAGATTTGGAGCATAGGCGTACGCAAATTTTTTTATTGGGGGGGGGCAAATATCAAATTTGAATTGATGAAAATACAAAGCCGTACCATCCTCACAATGCTTTTACATATTGCCGCCCTTCAATTTCTCGCAATTCATTTTAAAAATAAAAAACTGCTTCCTCGTATCATTGAAAGAACGTTAAAATATGAAAATTATAGAATGTTTTCAATAGATTAATATTTTGAGGAATTGGAGTGGACCGTTAGGGTGGACCATTAACCACCCTGCCCCCCCTGTATGCACGCCTATGATACATACAACATAAATATGATGTTTTCCCAATGTTGATAACTAGTGGGCATATAGCTAGGGAAGTAGTTGTTACTTTTTAGTAAATGCTCTGCTTTTTGAAAAGTAATTTTGACATTTAAAATTTACAAACTATTCAACGGTAAACTAAACTTGTTACAGTTTCTTCAAAATTTCTTTTCCGTCGATTTTAAACGAAAACTGTGAACAGTCAATTTTTAATTATTATACCATGTGTTTAATGTTTCACGTACATGAGCAATTTTGCACGTAGCGTTTTCCAGTTAATTATTTTTCATTTCACAACTGACTGTTGAAATTAGCTTCTAATGTTCTCCACTTCGTCAAATATGCATTACCTGGAGAACACATACGGCCGTAATAACTATATACAAGGTGAGTACTCTGCATAGGTACCCAACATAGATTAAAAAAATTGAGTTTATTTTTCAACAATAATTTAAAAATATGCACCTTAAAGACATTAAATTTACTATTTTTGTTGATAACATTTTTTGATATCCCTTGAAATAACCCATATACCGAGGTTTGTTGTAAGATTGGTACACCCTGTATATTAAAGCGAGGTCTGTAACTAATAAACTCAAAATAACTATACTAGGTAGGGAGGAATGGAAGAAAGTACCTATAAAGACTGTTAAATAAATCTGTGAATACAAATTGACGTAAAATACACGACGCCATTTTTAGTCCAAAAAGAACGAACTTTTCATCTTAATTTTTTATTTGATGAAATTTTATAATGTCTCTTCTCACCGCTAAATATTTTATATCAGTAAACGAATCAAAAGATCCTCTCCAGAGTATTACTTCCTTAGATCACCCTGTATAAATATAACACTTGACTTACGGGCAGTGTTGGGTTGAAAAAAAACCTTAACGTGTATAGTGACGCTTCAGTTGTTAGATAAGGTGATGTTTACGAGATAAAATTGTTAGCAAGGATACTGACTCTAAGGATATGTGGATGTGGTTTCTTTCCTTTTCAACATAACCTGTATTGAATTATGTAATGATATTTCATGCTACATGGTGAAACTACTTCAGTTAACGAAGCTATATAAAAAATATTGTTTAATCTATTTCACGAAAATTTGCCTTTTATTAACAAATATTGAAATTGATTAAAAACAGAGAAACTGGTCTGAATTTTAAATAATATTACAGAACAATCCAAATATTTCATAGACGTATCTGAATTAGTACAAGTTTTCGTTTTTTTATAACCTTAAGGTGTACATAACAATAGGTTACACGCATATTTCATATTTTGCTTAGATATTAATTTGTAATAGTAAAGTTGATATCAAAAATAACTAATAATAGGAAATAAAACAGTTTTCATTTTAAATTACTTCCGAATTTTAAAATAAAATTCAAATTTTAATGCACTTTCCGACCAATACCCGAGGATTTCCGAGCGCTACCGATGATACGTGTGATGTCATACCTTGTTATTACTTTTGTCAATATGGCCGGTACTGCACTAGGTTATGTGTAGTTTTGTGTTTATATTGCTTCATCGATCATGATTTTGGAACCTATGGAAGAAAATATTTTATCTACTAGCTCAGTGACGATTCTTTCATATTTTATGAGTAAAGATATGGCTAGCGACGGTTTTGTAAAAGCACAAACTGATAACTTACTCAAAGTATACTCATTTATGCTGCTTGAATTTATTAAGTCAAACAGCTGCTTTAATGCAAAGGAAATAAAAGGAGTTGAAGCATTTTCGTAAGTACGATTTAAACTTTCTATTATATACAGTGTGTCTACTTAAGTTGGACTCATATGGGAAACTTTTTTATTATTGGTTTTGGGAAATCATCAAATCTTAATTTTCATGATGAATAGCTGTAATTGCATATTTGAATATAATTTATAATTTTAAACAACTTTACCTCTTACAATTTTTCTGTATTGTGAAAAATAAAGGTTACTCTTGAGTAAGTAATATTTTTTGACAAACCTCGTATACGGCTCAAAATAAGAAATATCTAATGATTGCATTTTAGGTTTTAGATAATGCAGAACTTTTTATGAAGAATAACTTTTTTTCCTAAAACCAATAATAAAAGTTTCCCATATGAGTCCAGCTTAAGTAGACACACTGTATAATATATACCAACCATATTTCGACGCCGTATAAGAAATTTACTGTCTCACTAGCCGTTTCCACTATTTTTCTTGCCAATAAAATGACTTGATCGTGCTTTTCGGGTACCCAATGGAAAAACACTGAATTTCACTCCTGTTGAATAATATTTCTGTACATTTTCAGTGGAAACTTGATGTGTGGTCGTATGAAAAAAATGTTTTTATGGTTTATTCTTAAACATATAGGTACATAACCTCCAACTATTAAAGAAGCAAAATTACCAACACAAAATTAGGAACTTACATTAAAATGGTCTTCACAAACAAAAGCGGTAGTATTTGTCGAAATATCGTCTTTATTCCGACGCATAGCTTGCAACCACAATTTCCTTCTCTTAAGTGCATTTTTGCTTGCGCTACTAGGTAGTGAGAAATATTTACACTCTGGAACAATGCAATACTTGGAATGAAAAGTTTTTTTTGGCTTTATCCATTTTTAATGCTCCCAGAAACAAATTAGGTCCCGAAAACTCAGAGAGTGATACACGAATAGGAACGTAAACAAGGAGTGACGTCAAAGGTTGGGGCATCCATTTTTATGACGTATAACGCGTTTTGGCAGACTTTCAAATTTTATGATTTTTAAAGTCGTTTTAAAAGTGAAGTTGATATTTTTTTGAAAAAATAAGCATGCAAGGTGTTAGTAGACCTGATAAAGCGTCAATTCCCACCAATAGCAAAATTTATGCCTGTACTCTATTGGACATACCAATTAACCTAACTCTTCGAGTTCATTACCACTTCTCATCTGGTGCTTGGTCTGCACTCTGCACTTAATACTTTATATTTTTTCGGGGTATAACCAACACCTTTTCGATTGAGAAATATTTTTGGTAATTTAGTAACGTCCAACATTCATTATTGAGAATTTACTTGAACCTTTTAAATGTTAACTACAGACTGGCCTAAGAATAGTGGAGAAGCAGTTCTATTGAAATATGTGTGGGACACTAACAGGCCTTGCATAATCCTTCCGCATACCTCGGAGAGAAATAACCAAAGTATACGGGGGATGAAAAAGTATCTATTATTTCGGGAAAGTTTTTCCGAGGAGTAAACCACTGAAGAAAATAGTGCACAAATTAGAGAAAATACATTGAAATTGCAGAAAATACTCCTGAAAATACAAGGTAAATGCAGTGGAAAATACAGAAAATGTCTGTTGGATTTTTTCTTAATAGGTAGTATAGTAATAAAAATAAGGATTTTCTCAAAGGAAATACTTGAACACCCTGAATATTTTTTCAAATAAACTATGAATAATGAAGAATCCCCTTATTGAGATCGTGCCATCTTATTTATATTTGCTGTTGAGGCGTGGGAACTGGGTCACATGAATAATTTACATAATTTACCATAAAAAAAACAATCCGCAAAATTCCAATAAAATGAAAATGAATGTTAATAACACAAATAGAAACGCAAATAGATATATCGTTATTTTTTTTTGACCGCATATAAAAATTAGAATGAAATATTTTCAATGTCACTGATATTTATGGAATATATTTTATAAAATTTTATACCTGTAAATTTTTTTTTCTACATTCATGCAAAAACAACACTTTTGTGAAACACATTTAATGGAAAAGGTGGTTCTTTTTTGCACTATTGCAATAAAATTTTTATTCCACTCATCTGTCATTCTTGTGTCAGTTTTGTGATGATTAATGACAAACATAAACATTTAAATAAAATAAAAATCCAGAGCAAGTGTCTGATCCTGCTTTAATACAACAATAATATTATGTATATCTTACTACTTAGTCTCAACGAATTACAATTATTGCAAAAATCTTTAATTATTTCAAATTTAAATGGTCAAGGCGAAAACCAGCTATAATTTAGTACTGACAAGGTGGAGGCCATAAATATACAAAAAAAAAGAAGAACGGGTTGAGTTTGATTAGGTTAGGTTAGGTTCTCAACATATTATATTCTAATTTTCCAGTTTTTGCATGAATTTAGAAAAAATATTGTATGCAACTCTTGCAAAACGTGTTTTTTGCACTCGACGTGTTGTCCAACTCGGCCTAAAGACCTCGTTGGACAATTTCACGTCGCGTGCAAAAATCACTCACTTTTTGCACTTGTTGCATAAATAACTATTTTCTACTACCGTGCGTTTTAACCCACTTTCCCGCACGCATTTTAGTTTTGAAAGTGTCACTTTCCCGCACTAGTGCGGGAAAGTAAAATAATGCAAATTTTGACCTTATTAGATAGTTTTTTACTTCGTTATAACTATTGTGACTACAGGTGAATAAATATTCACAAAATAATCCATAAAAAAAATATTTTTTAGCTTTTTGTTGCATTTTTCATTTTTTGGAAATATAAAATAATGAAGATATTTTTATATAACCCTAACAGCAAATAACTCCACTGGACCGGCAATTTTAAATAATTTACAGAATGCAAAAAATTGTGTTTTAATATTAATATATATAATAATTAGTAGTTTTTAGTAAAAGTTTTGTATATGTATGTTGAAATGAAATAATTTTTGAAAAATGGGTTAGTGTACTTTTTTGCAGGTACCTATGTACGGTCGTAGAAAAAATAATGTTCCTAACTCGTGCGTAGAGTGTCTTTCCTGCACTTGACCGCTTGCCCGAACTCCGCTCTGCGTCGTTCGGGTCAATTGCAGTCGAGTGCGGGAAAATATCACTTTCCGCACTTGTTAGGAAAATCACTATAGTTTTTAAATATTGAGAAAAACTGATACAGTCGACGGAAAAGATTTATAACTAACACTAGTATTAAAAGAGCCATTAACAATCTCAAACCTTGTTAAATAATAGCCTTCATTATTACACTCGTTGGTTAAATAACTATTTCCTCCTACCCTTATAGAAAGTACACACTTTCCTCCCTCAAATCAGGGAGGAAACTCATACTTTTTCTCCCAGGGAGGAAAAGTACTTTCCTCCCTAGGGAGGAAAGTATTTTTCCTCCCTCTCATTTCAAGTAAGTTGTAAACGATGAAACTTGTGAATTCATTATATTCATATTGTTTCCATAATTTCTAGAACATCCTGTATATCCTGTTTTTTGGTAAAAATCAAACATTAATGGTACTTCAACGTAGTTCTTCAATACAAATTTCAACTTCAGGAATCTTAGATAGGTATACGTTTTTTGAGTTCAGAATAAGAAAAGCATAGTATGCTGTGGCTCACTGACAGTAAACACGGCGATTGACTTTTGTGGTGCAAAGTTGCTACATTAATTAAACTTGGTTGAATTTTTGAAAAATGGAGAGCGATTCAAGTGATTTTGAATGTCCTAATACACCACCTAATATTAAGGCACATGCTAACATAGCGTCATTTACCTTACTACCACAAAAATCTAAAGATAGGTATGAAAAACAATATACACAATATAAGCAATGGGCTGAATTATATTCGTTACCTATTTGTGTCGTGAATAAATTTAAAAAAAAAAGTGGGTAGGAGGAAAAATCATATGTATCACATGGGAGTAAAGTGCCTTTTCCTCCCTTGGATGTTTACTGCCCTCCGCTTCGCGTCGTGCAGTAAACTACATCCTGCGGGAGGAAAAGTGACACTTTCCTCCCTAGTAATACAAATAGCTATTTCAAAACTTATAAAGCGTTGGAATATTTATTATTATTCTTCGATATCTTATACAAATCCTCTTTATTAACAAATCTTAAACTAACCAGCATTAATCTATTTTTAACGACTTGTGTGAAATGAAACAGTTCTTGAAAAAAAAATAACACCACTCCCATTTATTTGAATGCTTCTTACTGTTAATTCAACTAAGAACTCTTATTATTAAGACTGGTATAATATTACAACCCTGAAAGCTACACAAATGAGACGTATAATTTTAAATAAAAAAAAGAAGAACAAACAAGAATGTAGCATTGCGGTGAGAATGCACTTACATGCAGATGTATCAACGGATATATGATACTGCGGAAAACGTCAAGATAACATATGAATGCTTATGACAAAAAAAATAGCCACGTGATGTATATTTTTTGTTATTAATAAAAAAATTGTCAGTAGCGTCGTTTTTGTTTTTCTCTAGTAGTCAAGTAGAAATAGTTTAGTTTTTGTTGGGACAGTGGCGTCGTATACACTTTGAGAGAAGGGGGCATGGACCAAATCGTTAATTTAAAGTTATCAGTATCTAAATTTTGTGTGAATAATAGGGAGACTCAATTGTAAAAAAATTATCTAATCAAAATGTACAGGGAGAGCCATGTAAGAAGCAATTTAATCATTGCTTTTGAGGGTGTTGCAAAATTGAATTTTTTACTTTAAAACTACTCTATGAACCCTTCGTACCACGCCACTGGCTTATTATAATTTGACATAATTAAACCCGATAAAATATGAAATAAAATGTGTATTTCTTCTACACTTTTTAACGGCCTGTATCTCACAAACTAAGAAGGTTAGAAAAAAGTTGCACTTGGGTATTTTAAACATTTCTTAACGATCTATCATGCCTCTAATTTACGGTACTTATTTACAGAACACTCTGTATTATTTCATCATTTTTAATGTCAGATGGAAATGAGCAAAAACTAAATTTGAATGTTCAATTTGATTGCTCTACAAAAAAAAAATTAACCAACATAGAACTAGCTTGTGGACCTGCGTCGAATTTAAAAAAAAATCTCCTTAGCTACTTGCAACGCCATCATCGAGCGTGCTGCGGCTGGTGCGGTCACTTTTGTAGCCCACGGCAAGGATTTTAAATCTCCAAGTCGGATTCTTTTCCTCTCCGATGGAATTACGTTATGTTGAAGTACATTGGCGTGCTTATAATAAATTAAATAAATCTTATTTTGATTATTATTTCTTTTTCTTTGATACGTTAATGAACTAGTGGAATTATAATTGCATTAAGATGATACAAGGTCAGTGGTGGAGTGGATTGTTTTAGCTCGGGTGGAGACCAGTTCTTTACATTTTTTGATTCATTGATTATTATTATTTTTTCAGTGAAAGTGATTGACTTGTCTAAATCGGGTCGTGGAGAAGTTTTTGATAAGATATTACATCAATATTTTCAGAATTATTGCAAAAATATGCTGCCACTAATGGCAAAATTTGCATTTAAATTATTGTTGTTAGTGAAAGGTTGGTAATAGTGGGTTTAAGACAATGTACCTAAGAATAAAAGAATAGAATAGAATTAAATCCACTGGAGAACTCATCTTTAGATTTTTTTACAGTGTAAGTGGCGGCTGCTTAAAAATCCACAACATTTTTTGTTAAATTTATTCCTTTTTTTAACAGTGTAGATGGCTGAGGCTTTAGCAGCCTTAAATATTTTATGTTTTTTTCCTTAATTAGTGGACTCAAAAAAAGTTTGATCAAATTTTTATGATGTTTATAGAATCCACAACATTTTTTGTTAAATTTGTTACTTTTTTAACAGTGTAGATAGCAGAGGCTTTAGCAGCCGTTAATATTGAATATTTTTTTCGGTTATTAGTGGACTCAAAAAAAGTTTGATCAAATGTTTATGATGTTTATAGAATCCACAACATTTTTTGTTAAATTTGTTCCTTTTTTTAACAGTGTAGATAGCAGAGGCTTTAGCAGCCGTTAATATTGAATATTTTTTTCGGTTATTAGTGGACTCAAAAAAAGTTTGATCAAATTTTTATGATGTTTATGGAATCCACAACATTTTTTGTTAAATTTGTTCCTTTTTTTAACAGTGTAGATAGCAGAGGCTTTAGCAGCCGTTAATATTGAATATTTTTTTCGGTTATTAGTGGACACAAAAAAAGTTTGATCAAATTTTTATGATGTTTATAGAATCCACAAAATTTTTTGTTAAATTAGTTCCTTTTTTTAACAGTGTAGATAGCAGAGGCTTTAGCAGCCGTTAACATTGAATATTTTTTTCGGTTATTAGTGGACTCAAAAAAAAGTGATCAAATTTTTATGATGTTTATAGAATCCACAACATTTTTTGTTAAATTTGTTCCTTTTTTTAACAGTGTAGATAGCAGAGGCTTCAGCAGCCGTTAAAACTTAATATTTGTTTTGGTTAATACAATACTCAAAAGAATTTCTTTTACGCGTATAGATAATAAAACATATTTGCGGAAAATAATGGGTTCTCACAGTTCCTTCATTTAAAAAGGTAACGACTTATTATAGCATTTGACATAATGACAAATCTCAAAACTTTATTGAGCTACAATTTTAGAATGGTACAGTGAGAAAAAATCAACTGGGGCCATGCATAAATTATGTCACACTAATTTTAGGACTTTTTTACCCCTCCCCCCGTCCTTGTCACAGGCTGTCAAATTTTTAAAACCCTTCTGCCCTGATGTGACATTTTTCAATTTTATGCATGTACATATTTAAAAATAATCAAAAGAAAGTTATTATAATTTTTTTCTTATTTTTATTTAATATTATTAAAAATAATAATTAATTTATTATTATTATTTAGTAATTGAAATTCGCGTTTCAGTACTTTAAATTATATCATATAATGTCACAAAACTTTAGACCCCCCTGCCCCTTGTTACACAATGTTACATTCTGGTGATACCCTTTCCCCCTTTAACGTGTGTAATTTATGGATGACACCCAATACTACAGGGTGTAACCAAAAGGCAGGTCATAAATCATACCACATATTCTGGGGCTAAAAATAACTAGATCCAACCCAACTTACCCCAGTACAAATGTGCATGCGAAAAAAGTTACAACCCTGTATACGGGTGGCAAATTAAAATTTAAAATAAAATTTAAAATAAAATTTAATAAAAAAATATTTAAAATACAATACATACGACAAGTTCTTCGACAAAATCAATTTTGTTACGAATACAATTTAAAAGCCAATCCTAAGTTGTTGGTTGGAATATCTCAACAACTTTCATCTTAACCATCACCCACAAAACGGATTCTTAGGTGAATCATTTTCCTTATAATTTCCCATTCAAATTACGTTTACATTTAAATCGAATAATGGCTTTTCTATGGTCGACGATGCGGACAGAATTCAAGAAATTCATTTACATTTCTTTCATGCTCTTACCACGAACGAATTCCGAGATAACTATCTTTATTTATTTAATATCGGTGTCGGAAAAACACCAATTTTTTCTTGGATCTTGAAAAAAATCACTTGTGACCAAATCAGGTCTGTACGGTGTTACTTTAGGAAGAAAATACGAGTGAAAAAAAACGTGAGGAAAAAATGAAAACAAACAAAAAATCCTGTTATTTAAATGGAAAATAGAAAAATACGATTCAAATTTAGCGCTCACGTCTTCGTAGACGATATTTTCAGGGTAACTAAGGAAAAAGAATTGAAAGTTTTTTTTTGCCCATCCTAATGTATACAGGGTGGTCTTTAAGTAATTGTACAAAAGTAGCGCTAATGTAAAAAGCTAAAAAAATTTGCGTACATTTATACCACATACGTGGCCTATGTGGCGCCCTCTACAAAATACATCAAAATTATGATTTCTCATATCCAAAAACCCCCAACCTCAAATTTTTGTGCATATACATCAAAAAGTGATTGCAAAAAACGGAAATTAAAATGTCATGTTTAACACCCTGTATCTCTCTAAATATCAACATTTTATTAAGGCTAGTTCACAATATTTTGAAGTGAAGATTGTACTCTACTTCTATTTATTTACAATTACTTAAGGACTACCCTGTATACCTACATTTTTCCAAACCTCTTGACTACTCTAAATAATCTATTATTATCCATCCCATGTTATTATTAAATAAATTTCGACGAATTTATGGTCCACTGATAGCTTCTGTTTCAATATAATACAATACAATTCTTCGAACAACCTAATTTTTCAGTCTGTAACAAAATATATTCACTGGTAACCGCCCACAAAGTCCGAAATATCAAATTTTAAAAACCCCGCAGTTCTGTCTGTCGATGTGACCGCTGTGGAAACTAATTTGCAATGCTATGTCGAGATTCGTACAAGCCCAACAATAAGCAAATGCGAAAAAGGTCGCTGCAAACACCCACGTGCAAAAATATCCAATTCTTTAACATTATTTCATCCGAATGTATTATACAGTATTGTTTTTGAACCAGTGACTGTTCATTAACAACTATTCAATACATATAGAGAACGAAGAACAAAAAAGAACAATAAATGCTGCATATGCCTACCCTCTTCGTTTATGCATAACTGCAAGCGAAATTTTATATTTTCAAATGAATTTTCTAACATTTCTTGTGTAATGTTTTCAATAATGTTTCTGATATTATTTTTTAGTTCTGCTAAATTGTTAGGCTTAGTATATATAAGTTGATTCTAGATATCAAAATACGTTCATATAAAAATACTAATTCAAAATGTACTACTACATGAAACCTCGAATTCCTTTTTTGTTAATGAAACAAAATATAGAAAACTATACATTTTTGGAAAGGAGAATGAGATCAAGAATTATAAGGTATTCCATTCAAAATAATACATATTTTCCCCTTTGAATTTGACCAACATTAGTAAAACACCCTGTGTTAATGAGATGAAATGCCAGTCAAGCCCTAAAAAAATCTAAACTAGTAAAACAAGTGAAAATCCCATCTCTTTGGAGCAATTAATAAGCTGGGCATTTATGTTTAAAATCAGTCACTCTTATTTGGGACACCTTGTATTTTGTGAACCAATAAATGTTTAACTCTAACAATTCATCCATACCTCAAATGTGGTTAGAATCCAAACAAAGGGTTCAATGAAACTCAAAGTCAAACCACAAAGTATTTAATGTCCGTTGGGACTCAAAAATTGCAACTAGTTTCGGTAACAATTACCATCATCAGGCTACAACAATAGAAAATGGTACTTCAAATTAAAGATCTAAGGAGATATACAAATTGTACAAATTGATTTAACAAAGTTGTGATTAATTAACATTATAATATAAAAGTTATGTAATTTTTATATAATTTTTAAGAGTTATTTATTCTATAAATATGACAGAAAATTATTATATTAAAAAACAATAAATTTACCTGTATGAAATTTCACATCAAGCATGAAAAGAACACCATTGTCATTGATCCATCAAGTGACAAAGTAATAAAATTGTGGATTGAAAAAGAAATGAACAAATGAAAACCTTAAATTAAATTGAAATAGAAATATGTGTTTTCTCATGAGAAAACTTGTACTATATATACTTATACTAATACGAAGAAATTTTTAAAATTTAAATAGAAATTAGATAAGAGAATAGAAAATTCTTCAAGTTTGATGAAATTTCTCTCTTTGAAATTTTAAAGAATATCATGAAATCTTCTTTTTTGATAACTTTTAAACTACCCCCATAAATTTTGTTAAATAATGTAGCGAACGAAGACATAAAACCTATACTAAAAGAAAAAAGTAAATTTATTGTTTTTTAATATAATAATTTTCTATCATATTTATAGAATAAATAACTCTTAAAAATTATATAAAAATTACATAACTTTTATATTATAATGTTAATTAATCACAACTTTGTTAAATCAATTCGTACAATTTGTATATCTCCTTAGATCTTTAATTTGAAGTACCATTTTCTATTGTTGTAGCCTGATGATGGTAATTGTTACCGAAACTAGTTGCAATTTTTGAGTCCCAACGGACATTAAACACTTTGTGGTTTGACTTTGAGTTTCATTGAACACTTTGTTTAATAAATGTTTGTCTGTAAGTTTTACGACATTTTACTTCAACCTTCCCTCCTAGAATGTCTTCCTTTTAATACAAAATCTCTTGAGCACAAGTGTCTTTCTTGTTTTCTGCAGAACATATAGGTAATTGTATTTAATCCTTTCAACCTCCAAAAAATCTCAATAAACATACACACATCCAAAATAATATCTACCTAATCGCAGTTAAAACAAAGACGTTAGGAACTGAATCAAGTTATCTGCCAAATTTGTCAGAAATAGACCGCATTATGCGTATGCGAGAGATGTCTGCTCGTTAGAAAGCACAATAATTAAGCGCGGCTGCAGAAACTTTCAAGTTTGCGTATTTATTGCTCGAAAACTATAATAGGTACTTGGAATAGTGATTCTTGTTTCAAAAACTTCCTTGAATCTTTAGATTTATTTGGTACGCAGATACTTTGGTAAAATTTTGAAAAATAAAAAAGTTTCTCGATTACTGAAAATAGTGCTGCAAAAAAAGTATAGATTACAGTTTTCACCAATTTTACACAAAAACTATGTTTTTTATACTAATGGAACTAACGCAGTAATCTTCGCGCATGTTTCTTCTGTCGATTAAAAAATTTTTTTGAAAATATCTTGTTTAGTTCCGGAGATATCGCAAGGTATATGTGAAAAAGTAAAAAAAAAAAATTTTGACAGATTTTTGACAAATTTCGCAATAAAAAGTGTTGTCCCTATTAAAAAATGTTGTAATTTTCGATTTCAGATGGCCAGGGACCTACTCTATCATTTTTTGTAAAGACCACATGTGGTTGTACCTTCAAAAAAAATATTGAAACCTTTTGCCCATTTTTCAGTCCACTTTCCACTACTAGTCGACTTTCACTTTGTCCTAATCAACTTGGATAGTCAAGTAGGATTTAACAACAGAACGTACTTTGAATTTGGCAACAACTGCTTTGAGTGTCTAATATAGTTATTTTTGTCTTCCCAATGGGAGTGACCCTTGATTCCTAACTGAATTGGAAGACAGATCTGGAAAAGGACGACTAGGCTTTTTTGGCAATACACAAGAGTAATGGACAAAACCTGGGGATTACGACCTGAGGTTGTTCACTGGCTTTATATAACTGTGATAAGAACAACGATCACTTATGGAACAGTAGTCTGGTGGAGGAAGACAGGAAGTGTCCTTAGCAATGAACATATTAACTGCAATCCAAAGACAAGCTCTCCTTAGTATTACTGGGGAAATGAACACCACAGGAACGGCATCAATAAAAGCCCTTGTTGGACTTACTCCTTTGGAACTTTCTGTAAGGACTGAAGGTGAAGAGGTTAGGTTAGAATTTGGGAGACTTACTTATGGTACCCGAACAATATTCCAGGAGGACACACTGAAATAACTGGGACAATACTAGATGAACATATATTTTACATGACTTTTGATAGCATGACACGTGAAAACATACTCACTGAGCGAGTGCATATCATCATCCCATCCAGACAACAGTTGAGGTATCCAGGTAATTCTGGTTCACCGATGGATCCCAAAACGAGCCATGACACTGGGGCTGGTAAATGTGGACCTAGAAAGAAATTTTCTCTCAGCCTTGCTGTTTCAAGCAGAGACGGTTGCTGCTCTAGCCTGCATTTATAAAACATCAGAAGAGGATATACCTTACCGGTCAAAATATTGAAATTTTTCACAGATAGTCAGGCTTTACTTAAAGCTATCAGCAATCCAACAACTAGGTCTAAACTGGTAAGAATCATTAAGGCAATCATGCTGACAAGAGACAACAAAGTGTATCTAATATGGGTGCCGCACATTGCAGGGAATGAAATGGCAGACCAGCTAGCTAAAGGAAGGAAGGAAGGTCCGGAATTGCTTTGTGGAATCACAAAGGATTACATAGGAGGGGAAATCGGGTACTGTCTAGTTAAGGAAAACCAACTCAAATGGAGGCTGTCACAAGAACACCTCAATATTAAGAGTTAGACAAGGAACTCTCGTCCAAGCTACCTGGTGACTGGATACTGTACCCTGATGAAGCATCTGCACAGGATGGGCAAAGTTAGTGAACCTATGTGCAGAAAATGTGAACTCACATACTCTGCTTCAGTGAGAACTTACAAGGACTTAGACGGAAGCATTTTGGAGTGGAAATATCACAACTACTGAAGATCCCTTCTCCTGGTGGTCTATATAGAAGACACGAAGCTTCTGGAATGGAAGTAGGCAGATAACATGGTAAGGGTACAAAGATTCAGTTCAAGTACCTGGACTATAGAGCCCAACCCAAACGTATGATTCAATTAGTCTTCCTCAAGTTTTGGGGCACTCTGTATAGTTATGAAATTCATTTTGTTATGTTTAAATACCGAAAATAACAATGAAAGCCACCAAAATAATATTTTATGACTAAAATTTCCTTTTAAAAGACGAAATTTTTATGATCCACTTCCTGCTAAAATGGTCAATAACGGCTCCCGCTGGTTTCTATTTAATTTAAATGAAGTAAATGTCAAGTATTTCAACGTTGGGGACTTAAATCAATCAGGATGATGTGTATGTATTTCTATCCGATGTGTGTGTATTTTACAGGTTTCAGGGTATTATGGCTATTAAGTACACGAGCATACACTGACGTAGAATAAAAAATTTCACGAAAGAAAATCAGTTTAAAATGGTTATTAGAAGTGTTTGATTTGTTTTTGATGGGGATTTTAATCAAAAGGTTTTTGGGATTTTTATTTACAATGTCTAGGTAGCGTTCAATAAAAAGTTTGATCAAATTTGTACGACAAGGAAAATATGAGAAAAACTGAAAGATATTTCTTTGTTTATTAATAAATTTGGTATTCATGGCATAGTTAATTGGTTAGTTTTAACTATTTTATTATTAATAACTGCTTCCTATGTTCCGTTTTCGTCTACTATTGTTCTTACTGAAAAGAGGGGGACTGAAATACCCTTCTAGGGGCCTGAACCCTTTTGCGGAATCAGCCCCAATGTAATATTGGAAGAAATAGGTGAAGCCGAATGAAAAGAGAAGATCTGACCAATGAAAAGATCTAGTGGGGTTAGACGGTCAAAGATTCTTCTTGAGATCAAATGAATGCATAAGTCAAAGTAAAACTGCGCTAAGAGTTTGAGCAGGGATCCTAAGGGAACATTATCGCCAGAATGGGCACCTGAAAAAGCTCAAAATAGTGGAGGAGACTCTCCTCAGAAACTAAGTAGAAGTAAGGGGCATAATAGATCTTTTGGTCTCAGTGAATGTTACCCCCCCCCCCAAAAAAATACTACTGAAAATGTTTAAATTGTTCTACTATTTATTTATTGATAAATCTATTACTCAATTTGATTCATAATTACAGTTGCATTTCTCTTATCATCCGTCAAGATAAATGTTTTGAAAATAAAAAGATTTATAGTTACCAGCCACTGATAAAAAAATTATTTATTATCGATTCTTATCACTCGAATTAACCACCTGAGAGATAAAATATCCATTACCTCTACTACACTTGTTGTTAGATCCACCTTCTGGTGATCTACTCTAGCGTGTAAAAAGTAACTAGTAATTTTTTTAAAGCAGCCTAGCATGACGGTAAATTTAATTTACTCGCTTCCTTCGAATGTGTCTACCTGCGTGAATCCTGACTAATTTTTGTTTTCGTTCCCCCATTGAGGGTACTGATTTGTATACGAAATTAAATTTGAAATTTTTAATATGAAAAAAACGAGTTATTTTGGAAAAATTCACTATTTTTATTCATTTTTCTTAATAGCTTTAGAGAAATAGAAAAAAAGACAAGTCTGTGATTAATCCTTATCAAAATATCACAATAAAGAACCGTATAAATGTATTACAAATAGTCCGGTCATTCTAGACATAAAAATAGTGATCAAATAAAGAAAATTCCGACAGAGCCAAATCTTCGTAGAGACCTTAGGTTTACCACAAGGAATAAAGTATCAAAGGTCCCCATCAGTCCCATGTGAGCTTAGGGACTTATTCGGGGCCCAAGGTCAAAATTTTAGGTTTTTTGGATTTTTCTCGAAAACGAAAAGTTTTATTGAAAAAGTACTTCAGAGCAAAGTTGTAGATCTTAAAATTCTCTATAAAAATGGTTCCTATGATTTTTTCTCTAAGACCCACTATTTCTCAGATATTGCGCTTGTAAGAATCACGTTCTACATAATAGGCACACATTACAAGAGCAATATCTGGGAAATAGTGGTTCTTAGAGAAAAAATCATTGGGACCATTTTTATAGAGAATTTTAAGATCTACAACTTTGCTTTGAAGTACTTTTCCGATAAAACTTACCGTTTTCGAGAAAAATCCAAAAAACCTAAAATTTTGACCTTGGGCCCCGAATAAGTCCCTAAGCTCACATGAGACTGATTGGGACTTTTGAAACTTTATTCCTTCTGGTAAACCTAAGGTCTTTACGAAGATTTGGCTCTGTCGGAATTTTCTTTATTTCAATTGTCTAAAATGACCGGATTAAAACGTCAACCCTAATCATTGACTTAAAATTTTGATTGGTTGATGTTTAGATTACGTGCAAGCGCAAACGGGAGAAATTACATCATTCAAAATAGGATTCAGACGTACTTTTCGTAGCGGCAAAGTGTCTTACGTCTTTTTCTAATGTCCACTGACAGTTCTCAAGTATTTTCAGTTAGAAAAAGAAGCTGGTAATTTTGTTTATCAAATTTAAGGTTAGCTACATGTCAAAATATCAAATATAACAAACGACATACCGAAAACTCGGATATACGTCACAAACGATGACGCACACCAAGAAGGCTATGTATGTATTTTTGGTGTAACATTTACTGAGACCTAAAAGATCTATTGTGCCCCCTTAATTCTACTTAGTTTCTAAGGAGAGTCTCTAAAACTAGTAGCTCCTTTAGTCCTATTTCCCGGAGGAATTTCAGGATATCTGCAGGCTTCAACTTAGATATATGTTCCCCTTCTATCCAGTAATCTCCCAGGTACCTACTGTGCTCTAGGATTCCTGATTCCTTTGCAGGAGGAAAATATGTGGATGGAGGTTTCTTCTTCCACAAAATCTTCTTCTTCTTCCTCCTCCACTATTTTGAGCTTTTTCAGGTGCCCATTCAGGCGACAATGTCCCGTTAGGATCCCTGTTAAAACTCTTAGCGCAGTCTTACTTTGACTCATTTGATCTCAACAAGTGCTATTCACCCAGAAAAATATTTGATTGTCTAAGCCCTACTAGATCTTTCTTCTCTTTCTCTCGGCTTCACCTATTTCTTCCAATAATACATTGAAGCTGATTCCGCAAAAGGGTTCAGGCCCAGAAAGTTATTTCGGACCCCCTGTTTGCTAGTTCATCTGCTGTTTCATTTCCTTCTATTCCAGTATGTCCTAGAATCCATAGTAAGGACTATATTGTTCTCCCTTTGTTTATTGAGTCTGTCTAGGAATCCTTACACCATTTTGGAACTGATTACACAAGAGCTCAGTGCTTTAATGGCTGCTTGACTATCCGACATTAACCAAGAGGGCTTGTTTATAAAATTGGGTAGGGGTGAACATAATATGGGGAAGGGGTTTGAAGTTAGAACGGCTACACATGTGCAAAAAGACGTCCTTCTTTGTATGTTTTTGAAGTGTTTCATCATTTTTTTCTTATAAAAGCGGTTCCTTTAAACTTATGTGAGATGGATAGTTTGCTTTGTACTCAAAATTCTTAATATTTGTGTTGATATCCGTTCTTTAATTTTCTGGGTGATCGACCCTTTATCAAATTAAAATTTATTAACAACCAAATTTTTCAATTTGCAAAATATTAAACAATAAAAATTGATAAACTTCTAGGTCAATTACTACATAAAAAAAACACCACAAATGGGGTAAAAACAGTAAAATTTTTATCAAAGACGGAAATGAAAATATTTTTTCTCAGATAGAGACAGTTCTTAAGAGTTTATACAGGGTGTTTTCAAATGACACTTACAACGTTTGCATGTAGATACCTCTCATAAAATTGGACAAAATGATATGAGGATTGAGGGGTACAGCTCATTTACTTTTCGAAATACGGGGTGTTGAAGTTATAAAAATTAAAATTTTTTTATTTGATAACTTTAAAATGGATGATTAAATTGATTTGACATTTGGCAGGTTGTTTTTAAATGTAAAAAGGCATATTTTGATAAATCTCTATAAACCTCATGGTTAAAACTGTTCTATTTTTTTCAAAAGAAAGTTTGTCCAATTTAATGCAACTAGTAATAAATTATAAGATGTTACCTAATAATTATTTATTTTATATTGTAGAAGAGAAAAAAATTAAAGAAAGTGGCTGTATAAAAGTGAAAAAAATTTAATTAGCATATTTCGACGCCAATGTCCACTTAGAAACAGGTGGACGTCATATGGTAAAAATAGCCTGGACGTGACCGGGCTGAATAGTAAAACAACCTGTCCCGAGTGCTTTGGGTACTTTTATTAGGGTGACAGGTCCATGTGACCGTGATTTTTAGAAAATTCCTTTTTCGTAGAATGTGTTGAAATACTTAAATTTATTTCCTGTTTACAGATAATAAATTAGACAAGTTACAGGTTCTTCTTCAATTCTACAATTCTGCTATACCATTCAGTAAAGTCGATAAATAGAGGAGTTCAGTCTAAGTTCAGTAGTATGGCCAACAATAAGTGGTTTTTTCTGACAAGAATAACAGTTAAGGTCTACAGTTCAAAACATAAGATTTTGCAAGTTTTTTATCATTGCGAACATCTATTTTGTCAATAATTCTAGGAACTCTTGGCATGTCACCAATTCATTTCTATTATCCAGTCACTAGTTATGTCAAATGTCAGTTATATTTATTTCTGATATTCGTTTAATCGTGTATGTCCATTTTCGATTAGATTTTTGTAGCATTTCTAATTAGCTGTATCTCTATTCTTCTAATTACTTTTTTCACTGACATTTGACAGAACTAGTGACTGAATAACAGAAATGAAATGGTAACTCTCCAGAAGTTCCTAGGATTATTGGCCACCGATATGTTGGGTATTCAGCTAAAAAGTAATTTCAAATTTCAAGACATACTCTTCGGGGGTGTATTCATTATTTTAATAAAGCAATATAGATGTTCGCAATTAAAAAAAACATGCAAAATCCGATGTTTTGAACTGTAGACTTTAACTTGCTTTAACTGTCATTCTTGTCAGAAAAAAAAACCTTTTTTGTTGGCTACAGAGACCTTAAACTTACTACCATTTGGTCCTTCTCCTCTTTTCTTAAATCTGTCAAATTCTCACTCTCTTGTTATTAATAGAAAATTGATTACTGGGAAATGTCACCCCTCAAATATCAGTGAACTAGATTATAAAGGGGTAGAATACAGAAAAACTATTTAAATGAATATCCCTTAAAATAAATGAATATAAAAAAAATATTTACTTAAATTCAATTTCCTGTAAATAAATTGTCATTTTGGTAAAGCCTTTTATGAATATATGTCCAAGTTAATAGTTGAAAAGTAAAAACTATTAAAAAAAAGTTTTTGAAAAAATTTTCCAAAATCACTTTTTTTTACTAAATAGCAACAACTAATTATCTGGCTTATAAATGTCTTCACCACCATGGTGTATATACATTTTTTCCTAATTTTTATTCTGTTAAAATAAAATTCTTTCCTTTATACGACCTTCCTACCGGCACGCCTTTGGTACACTGTTTTCAGTGTTTGTGGATGGATAACAACAGGCTAAACCAATATATTTACCCCCTACCCGGGTGGTACTACCTGCACTTGATAAAAAGAACAATTTTTACAATTAAATCAATGCAAAACTATTAAAGTAACTTGAATATTCGTTGGGTCACTCTGTAGTAGTGGAAAAACATCTTTAATTCTGACAAAATACTTTTTACAATTGTGAGAATTCAATTCTAAAAATTCGACAATTATAAATTTTAATTTGCTTTTTTTATCTAATTATAACGACCTTGAAGCATCTACTTCCTCGTTGTAATAAAAAATGAGCACTGTTAATTATTATTGTTTTTTTAAAACGGAAAACTATGTCTAGTTTATAAAAACTTTTAAATAGTAACAATTATTTTTATGCTGCTCGTTCTTACAAAATATGTAAATCGTTCTCATTGATTTACCATGAATATATTCAGTTCCCTTACTTGGACAAAGCAACGATTGCAAATGTAATGATTCAATAAAATTCTCGGTTTGTAACAATATCGACTCTGCTTGGGTGTGCTTAAACATTAGTCATATAAAATCTTTAGAAAATCATCCACTTTTTATTTCAATAATATGCATTTGATGTAGGTCGATGACTTTTTGACAGTGGCACAACAATAGGGTGGCAAAATGCCCATATTATTGATTATCTATAGTTTATTCCTTAATGTCTGACCGCACAGTAGCCTCGTTGAATATTCAAATAGAAATTTATCTTTTACAGAGTGATCCTAAGAATTTTACAAGTAAATACTAAAATTCTAATGCAAAACAAGTAGGTGTCTGTATTGGTTATCTATACATCCCTGTTTCAGCTCAAAATACAATATGGTAATAAAACTGAACAATGCCAGATAAACGATAAATATTTCGGCAGTGGCGGAGATTATGATATTAGTTTATTCTGCTTATTTAATTAGATTCGGTCGACATTAAAGTTGAAATAAAATTCATTCGTTCAAGCCTATTAGCAAGTTAAATTAAATTAATTGAAGAAAATATAGTTTAATTTTCATAATTTATTGACATAATTTGCTCGTTGTCGATTAGCACTGATTTGCGACTTTGCTTCTCCCAAGTAAAATTTAATTTTTGTAATATTTTCCACAAAGTTTTTCGCCCTATGTCAGGAAAATTCTCGTCCTCCTTTACCATTCTTAGAATTTTGTCGAGGGTTGGGATCTCTTTTTTAAAATGTAATTCGTGTACTTTTCGTCTTATTGTATTTTGCATATGCTCATCAAGGTCAAGTGGTTTTCTTCCAGTTGACTTTTTAGGTGGAGATATATTTCCATTTTTCCTCTCCCTTAGAAGCCTGTAAATACTACATTCACTAACTCCTGTCATATTGGAACATGTCGAAACTATATTTCTAAAGCCGCGTCCACATTATGTCCAGTGCCGTTCCTGGGGTGGCGAGCGCCTGCGTGCAAGAATAATTTTGTGCGCCCCTATATACTATACTTAAATTTTGATGATAAGGCCAATTTTCATAATCATTTTAAGTTTGAGGCTTAAACCTCAAGAGTAGCAGATAGTTGAATTTGGCGCACCTTAAATTGGGCGCCTGCGTACGGGGCATTCGCTGCATACCCGCCAGGAACGGCACTGATTATGTCGAATGGTGTCGATCGACAAGGTTGATCGACAAATCTCATTCGACATGTTCGACTTTCAACTCGTCCACATCTTCAGTATATGTTGACTGACATACATCGCCGACATCAAAACTGAAGATACTTTGAATTCGTTTTGCGTCATCACAATTTTCAATTATGAGTGATGAAGAAGATGCTGTAGTGGCAGCTGCTGCTACAATTATTTTTGCAGTTGTTGGAAACCAGCAACAGCGTTTTTGTCGACCTCGAAGATTTTGGGTACGACCCAGCCTTGTCAATGGTAGGAAAAAATATCATACAAAGAAATTTATAAAGGATTTACTAATAGATGAGGTTCCTCCTCATTCCAATCCACATTGAGATACTACACAGCGCACAAAATTAACCAAAATGAATAGGTACGTTTAGGAAATGCTGAGCAACATGCTTCGACACGTCCAAACTAGCCATGTCGATTCGACTTCCTTTTATCCGTACCGACTTGGTCCGGGTTTGCATTCGATTCGACCCGACATGGATCGACAATGTCGGGCGACCGTCCACACTGGATCGACTTTGTCGATCGACAAGGTCGATCGACACCATTCGACATAATGTGGACGCGTCTTAACAGTAGCAGCCGGCATTTGATGTACAACAGCATCATGCACATTTAACACTACAGTCTTCGTTTTTAAGCTAAGCACGCTCTTACACTTTACTGGGGTGAAACTTGAAGAAATTTTTCACAACACAGTTAACACTTATGGAAGGTAAGCGACTCTGAGCAAAACAAATTATACAAATTTGGACGAGACCAAGTTTCACCGTATATACCTGCAAAATTTCTAAGTAGTCATTAGGACAATCCCTAGTAGGACCCTATTGTAATGTTTCTTGGAAATCATCAAGATCGGGTATAAAATTAAATAGTAAATAAATTCCTTAGATATGAACGGTGACGCTTATGGTTTACTACCTGACTAGCATCTGTGACCTTTTCGCGTGCTGTCAGACAATAAGAAACAGACTATAGTTGTCAAATTTTTTTCGTTGTGTCCGATAGGGAGAAAAAATTAGTTAATATTTAGTTTATCTTGACAATGGTAGCTGGAACGCAACCGAAACGTTGAAATAAAAATCTTAAAAAGCATTGTGGATTAATTCTCAAAAAGTAATAGAAAAGAATGAATAATATACCACAAGGAACATACAGAAGATATTCCAATTTCAGTTTCAGCCCCCCCTAATGAAAAAGTCTGCGCACGCCTATGGTTATTTTTAAGATCTGTTAGCCCCATCAAAAAAACTTGCCATGGTCCCCAGATGGTATAGTTACACCACTGCTTTTTGAGATGTTTTAATACCTGCAAAAAAATAGAAACTATGATAAGTGAGGTCCGACCCTGTCACGGCAAATAGTTTTATGGCTTTATTCCATCTCAAGTCATGTCAATTTCTTAGATCCTGAAAAGAACTATAATAAATGCGAGAAAGATTTTTGAAAAGTCACTCTTCAGTCAAACCTTCCTCGTATACCCTATCCCCCTAATTTAATTTTTATACAAATTTTAGCCAACAAATCCAAAATTTTGTAACACTGAATTGCAATGATGTGTTAAACCAAATAATGAGCGTTACAAAATGAAACAATAGATACAATAAGAATTGAACGAATGAACTGGCACTGATTATTCAACACAAAATAATAGTTGTTTTACACACCTGCATTTGTATAAATTCGATTTGTTCAAACAATTATTTATCAAGGTTATAAACATTTAATCCTATTTTGTAAAAGTTAAACAATACCGAGTAGAGATAAAAACAAATAATGCAACATGATATGTATGATATAGACAACGACTGTTGTAGTCCAATCATTTGAAATAATAAAAATATATATACAGAGTGATTGATTGATTTTAAAACCACTAATGTTAGAAAATACTTTACTGTTAGATTATCCGCCACAAAAATCGCATCTAAAACACGGGTTTGACATTCGCAAAACGTCAATTTAAGCACCAGTGCTTAAACTTATAACTTATAGCTGATAACGACCATGGTTTCCCCCCCTAGCTTTCATTCTGGATACGCCCCTGATCATTATCCATGAAGTCTTCCTCTTTTTGAAAGAGTTGATTGAACATTGTTTTTAATTTCTATCACTAACGATTTTTATAAAAATTTTGGGACACCCCTTACACTAATTTCGTATCTGCTTATTCCTTGTTTAGGCTATATCCTTTTTACTCCGTCAAAAATCAATCAAATCTGTATTAATTTTTTTCCATTTCATGCAAATATTGCAAGACCTTCTTGTTCACACCACAAACATAAATTATTTATTTTAAATCAAACCAAATATTTATTTTTTATTACATTATAATGAAAACCCAACAATTCCAACTGACCAACAACACTTTTTGCCGTCTTTTTATAATACAGTTATCACCTCCATTCCTTATGGCGAGTCTCATAAAATGACTCACTAACCGCAAATATTTTTATTTGTTTACCTTATTATAAGCAACAAATACAAATAAATAATTGTTTAGTTCCTTTTAAATCACTTACTGATTCTACTAGGTATGCAACTTGCATTACTATATCACGCGGGTTGCCTATCAACAGAAAACGCTCAATGTAAGCTCTCTGTGTGTTGTGAAGTAGTGAATAAACGAAACTTATCCATTCGAACATGCTAGTATAGTGTGTTGCCTACAGACAAGGTATCAAAGAGCAATTATTGTCTGAAAAGACGTTCATAACCAAGGATATTAGATGAGAATAGGATGGATTATTCCCATAAGAGCAACGCTAGCCGTTTGGGTAACCAGTGACGTCACAGCAACGTTCTTTTGTCGACATTGGTGTTCCATCAATTATATGTCTATCTTCTCTTTCTCTGTGTAGTAAACAAAGACAGATTTCGAACTGTATTGTAATAAGTGTAACTATTGATAATTGCAACAGCTGTTTCTAAGACGAAACTCTTCAAGGATATTAGTGTTGTATTATTTCCATGTAAACATACCAGTTTTGTCCTGTTATAATTGCAGATTAATAAAAATGAGTATAAAATTGAATCAGCCATTTCAAAAACCTCATAAATCACACAATTCGAGTTCTTTTAGAAATCAATAAAAGCTATTTCATACACTAACAAAGTACTTTTTTACTCTAAATTTAGTACATATTTGAGTTGCAAAAAATTAAAATATTGAATAACTTACCTACACAGTTTATAAATAATAATAATAATGAAAGAAACCTGAAAAACTGATCATGACATGTTGTTTTAGCAAGAAATAGGGTAAGTGGAACATAATTTAAAATAGTAATCATATTTTTTATTGCTTATTGAAAATTACACTTAAAAAATTGTCATGTTATACTTCATATCTAAGGTGCGTAAACATATTCTCCTTCATTCTTATCCGGATTATCTTAAACATTTGCAGTTGGCTAACTAAAAATGCTATTACATAATGGCTTATGTTTTTCCAGAATACTATCCCCTGAACTTGCTTTTAAATCGCCCAATTAATTATTATTATTTAAAGTAAAAGGAATATGTCTTTTGACTTACATAATTTGTACCCAGAATGATTGTATCATAAAAAAAACATGTTGAAAAATTTTGCTTATATATTAAATACTTTATTTTTTGTTATTAAAATTTAAAAAATAAATAAATAACACCACGAATTTCACAGTTTCATAATTCGCGCAAGGCGACGCGCGCATGGGTAACCAGTGACGTCATCAAACTCGGCTGACACTTTTCAGCTTTTGATCAATCCTATTCTCATCTAATATCCTTGGTTCATAACTACATATTTACAGGATGCGTCCAGAGGAACTACCTATTTAGGGAAAAACAAATGCTATCATTGTTTCCCCAAAAAAAGATTTATTAGTCATTGGGAAAAGTAGAATTCGATAGATGGCGCTCCGAAATGTCAATGTCATCCTAGCAACGAGTAAAACAAATTAACAAATCAGCTGCCGTATAAGCCCTTTGATATTTAAGTGGTTTTATTTTGCAATTTTAGTTATTTTTAGTGTGTGTTTTGTTTTGGAGTTATAGGTATGGTTGAAATTTGTCCAAAATAAAACAAGCTTAGGTCTGATTTCGTGTTTTTATTGGTTTTTGATATAGTCATATCTACAAAAGTTACAGGGAAGGTACGTTTGTATTGAGTAATATTTCAAATCTTTAATAACTTATTTTCTCTTTGTTTTTGTAAGTGGATTAGGCATACACTGACTATTCAAAGTTTATTTGAATTTGTTCGTTTTCGATTATTACAAAAAAAAGTAAACTTTCGCATCTCAATAACTACAAACTTGACGAAACGTGGTTTGTAGGAACCTTTAGTCTTAAAATTATTGAATGACGAATCGCCCAAACACACTAAATAATAACTTAAAAGCGGGTCCACCTCCACAAAAACCCTCATAAAAGAAGAACATTGCACGTGTTCTTAACGAACAAAAAAAACCACTGATGAACTTAAAATCCCTTTCAAGATTTCATTAAGATTGTTTTTCAACTAACACGACCGACATCTAAACATTGTTGGACAAATCAGTTTGTATTGAATTTCTAATCTGAGAACTGGTGAGATCGAAATCTTTATTGTCATCTGAAATAACTGGAGACCGTTCGGGTGTGCTTTTCAGGCATCTCATATCGAAAGACAGGTAAATCGTATTGGATTTCAAAAGATTTTTTTTTATTTTCAGTTGGGTGTCGTTTTTTAAAAGAAAGCTATCAGTGTACGTAGGTTCATTTGGTTTTTGAATGAGTTTTAAGATGTTTTGAAAGTAAATCGTGATATGGAAGAGAATAATAGAATGTTTTATGAAAATAAACAATTCAGAAGTACGACATTATAGATGAGGAAGTGCTTGATGGAATTGAAGATTTAAAAAAATAGAAGTTGACATTTACCATAATGCTATTGGTAAATTCATCACAGGTTCTAAGAGACAGACAGGTTTAACAAAATTAAATGTTCAAGTACGAATACCTAGTGGATATACTAAGTATACATAACTAGTGACTGAATGAACAGAAATGAAATGGTGACTTGCCAGAAGTTCCTATAATTATTGGCCACCGATATGTTGAGTATTCAGCTAAAAAGTCACGTTAAATTTCAAGATATACCCTTCGGGGGTGTATTCATTGTTTTAATAAAGCAATTTAGATGTTCGCAATGATAAAAAACATGCAAAATATCATGTTTTAAACAGTAGAGCTTAACTGTCATTCTTGTCAGAAAAAAACACTTTTTGTTGGCCACACTGACCTTAGACTGAACTCCTCTATTCAGACGGTGTTATAAATGACAGATGACAAATACTTAAAATATCATACACAATCATTAAATTACAGACGAGTTTTGCAAGTCAAATGAAAATGTGTCCGACCTTAAATAAGAAATATTTGCATACTTCGATCCCTTCAATAATAAATCCCGCTCTTAACGACGTTAAATGTAAACCTAACTCTAAGTCACAATATGTAATTACGTTTAATCAAAATTTATCTCATTTCGCATACAATGTGAAATCCAAATTGAGTATGCGAAATGTTAGTTCGTTTATTTTCACAGTGTAATTGTATTCTTCAGGATTGTCGCTCTTATTTTATACATACCACACCCAAGTTATATTATTTACCGATCAGAACCGTACGCCGTGTATTATGAGCTTAAAACCACCGACAACGTCGGTTCATATCAATGAAATGGTTTAATCCGGCTCGAAGGACCATGAAAAGCTTCATTTTTTGAATGGATTGTTTACCTCGCGAACTACTAGTTTACTGAAGTATAGTGTTGTATAGTGAACATAGCAATTTTAGAAAAGAAATCTGACAACCTAGCATAATTGTTTGTAATGAAACTAATTATGGGATATACTATTTTTCATACAAAAAGGAAATTATAGTAAATTAGGATAAAAAACCTAAATCCGAAAAATTCTTCGGATAAAACAATATATATAAGCCGGTCCTGCCTATAAGAACATCATGTATGCCTCGATACATAGTCATTCAAGTCTCGTACTTATTGGAATTCATATAGGTGTAACCCTCATATACAATTTATAATAACCAAGTGGTTGTCTGTTGTCTGTTATATGAATAAAGTCATATCTTGATCACGAAATTACTTATATTTGATGTATTTAATCCTTGGTTTTGTCACACACTGTATTTTAGAAAACCTGTACATCCCACACAAAGATTATCTGTTCTCAGTGCTTTTTTGATAAGTTGGTCTTAGTTAGGTTAGTGTTCTTCATCTTAGTCCACACTTGCTCAATTCTTTCGTCAAACTCACTAGTAGTGTTTTTTTCTCCTACTCCTACTAATACAATATTACGCATATGCTGAAAACTTGCAAATTCAAAAAGCGCGCGTCTTGAATGCTAGGTCATACCGGTAACCAAGGTAGGCGCTAGTGGTAACTTCGTGCCACAAAACGCAGACTGTCAGTAACCTAAGCAGATGTGTATAAAGTGTTGCCTATATTTAGGTGCTGTCAGTCGAGATGATCTGATTTGATCATATTATGATTATTTATTTTATTGTGAATAGATTTTGATAGATAGGGAAATTCCTACGTGACAAATATATCATATTGTGGTTTGATTTATATTTTCATTGAACCCCTTTGTTAGCTTTCGTGTTAATAACAAAAAACTAACAAAATTACGCAGTATACATCAAGATTTTCTCACCTCTTTTTAACGCTAAATTTTGTTTATTCACATTATCAATATTATTATAATTATAAAATGAAAATTAGTGATAATAAACAGAATTTTCGAAAACTTAATGAGTGTAGTATACCTATCACTAATAAAACCTAATTAATTTCCAATTTTAAAATATTCTACTTTCAACTAATTTAAAACGAAATGTCAGCTTCGCAATTATTTTTAAATATTTGAGGTAAATACTAATGGTATAATATAACTATTCTAATAGCATTGGACTCTAGAACGTTTCCAATATCAACTATAGTCAAAGGCACTCTTAACGTGCGGGTTCAAAGGTCACTAACCATATGTATCAAATCAGAAAACACAGAGGTTACCAAAATGTGAGATTACACTGCAGATTGACGAATTTCCACTTCTTCTTTCATTCTCGAAATAATCCATCGAACTAAGTACAAAAAAACTGAAAATTGCTACTTATTATTCATATTGTCACTTTGAATTGTCAAAGTGACAAAACTGACATATTTAAATAAAAACTCTGCTGGTGAAAGACTTTTTAGAATCGCTGAAAACTAAATACATATCCTTCTTTTTCCCGTCAAAATTGCATAAGTCTGTCTTATTTATCTAACGGATTTCATTTGGAAGTTATAATTTAACGTAATAAAAGAAAACAAAAACTGTGAGTATGTCTTTGTTGAATCGTATGACCCGCACGTTAAGAGTGCCTTTGACTATAATGATATGTACATTTATTGACAGTGCACATTAGCGTAACATGACAATAGGGTAGCGCAGTGGAAAATATTTGTAGCCACTTGTTTACTATTTCTAAAGTCAATATTGTATTTTTAATCCCATTGAATTGAAGACAAACTACGCTTAATGGCGTTCATACCTTGTATTTTTGTATTGCTTAAAACAGCTGTTTATGTTAAGAGAAAAAAAGTGAGTCAATATAGTTGATTAGTGCAATTTGTCCATGCATTTACCGGAAATATATAATACATTTTATACAGGTTGTCGCACGACGAGTTGAAACTATCTGTATATGGCAAAATACTTTTTTAAATCATGAAAATTTATACGTTTGGGTTTTCGGATTACTTACTTGTACTTTATAAATCTTAAGAAAATATCATTTAAAAATAAATAAACAAAATTTATTAAAATATCCTCCTACCCTACACCATTTTGGTGTGTAAATATATTATTAGAAACAATATAAATTGAATGGCGTCAATTTGTTTAATTGAAATTATACAACAGGCTATTAAAATGTTATAATCGATTTATTTTTATTTATTACATTGTTAATGTTGGTTTTATTGACATACTGTTTTTTTTTCTATTTTTAGGTATGTGCTCGTTATTTTTCTACAAAATTATGTAAGTACCTTTTTATTTATGACAAAGTTTGATGTAACTTTTTATTTAAAAATTTGATGAGCACTTTTTGACTATGTTTGGCTTGTAGCCACTTCAAACTGAATTATATGAAAAATTGAAAACTGAAAAACATGATATGGACCTTTTCTATTATTATTAAATAATTAAAAATTGCTTACTATGTTTGGTCGCCAAATAAATTACAAATATTTTGAAAATTTACCCAATTGGTGCTTTTTGAATCCAAAAAAATTGGAATATTTATATAAAATAAAATGTAACAAATTATTTTATTTATTGGGTTCTAAGACTATTGAATCATATTAATTCCTTCAAATTAAAAAAAAATTAATTAATTTATAAAAATATAATAATAAAGTTTACTTTGCTTATTGTATATAAAGGGTGGCACACAACGTAGTTTTTTCATAAATAAATAGAAAAAATAAAAAAAATTAATTATTATCATTTAAATTTTTTACTGGGAAAATGGAATTACACAGCACTGATGAAAAGTAAATATGGCAACCACAAACAAATGAAACTTGATTATACAGGGAGTCCCAGGAATTCGTTTTCAATAAAGTTTTTTATGGTCAAAAAAAGTTTAATTTCCAATCATTTAATAATTGTAATTAAAAATTATTTTTTATTTCCAATCATTTTTCATTTCCAACTTTAGAGCCCTATAGTTCGTTAACGAAGGGCTTGGAGAAAAAATTTTTATATGGAATACCATCATTATTTTTAGTCTTTCTATCCCAAGTTTTTGTTACGAACTCCTGGGACATCCTGTATATTTATTATAAATTTTTTTTTTAATTTTTTGTAATGGGATAACTTGTATGTTATCACATTTTTGGATTAATTTACCAGACACAAATACAAACTTTTTAGAACAAAAATTTTCTTAATTTTCATTTCAAAATAAAAAACGAAAAAAATGGAATTTTGATTTTTGAAACAAAAGTTTTGCATTATTCCATAATATACAATTTTTCTATACAACATTTTCTGATACAACAAATATTTATACAACAAATCCTCTATTTAATCAATTAATATCTCGTACTAACTATTGATGAGTCCTCGTATAATTATAATTATGGAAAACGTCACCTTCCCACCATATCAGTAAAAACGTATGCTTATTACCTCTGTGCTTATCTACCTCACCTACACCTACTGTCAGTCAGTGCGGTCATAACGAAATATACGCACGCTAACTTGCTTACCATTCGCGATTCTGATATTGAATTGATAGTTTTTGATTTTTTTTCTCTCGACAAAGTTCCGTCCGGTTGGATACGGATGGCAACGAAAATGTATTTGAAATGACCAACTGGCATCATTCTGGTGTATTCAACAATGTTATTTAACAGTGTTGTATAATATCGTTGGATACAAGGGGTTGTTGGTAAATATCCGAGAAACTTAAAAATATATTATAAGGAAACGTATATATACAGGCTAATTTTTTTAATGGCATATACAGGGTGTCCCACGACGAGTGAAAACTATCTGTATACGGCAAAATACTTATAGTAAAATCATGAAAATTCCTACGTTTGGGTTTTCGGATACGATCTTTCCAACTAAAATATTTTTAAAGATGGCCGACTTCCGGTTCTACCGGAAGTCGACTGTTACTTTGTTATTTTAAATGGAACACCCTGTATATTAATACATTTTTGAAATCTACGTAATATTTTAGTATACTTTTGTCAAAAAACTTTTTTCGAAAAATGCACACTTTTTGAGATTGATTTTTTTGTAGAAAATTTGACCGTTGAAGACCCTTATAAATTATTTTTTTACGAGGAGACCCTTATTTCTAAGTGCTTGTATCAAAATTTAGACCACATCTGCATCTCTAAAAATTTACAGAAAACATTTAATATCTGGATAACGGTAAGGTTTAGGTATAGGAAAGTATGCATGAACTTGCCTTATTTTTTCCCCCTGAATGCATTAAAATAGAAAAAACAGGGTGGTTCTATTTAAAAAAATGGAGAAATTTGATATTTATGAAGTTAAACTTTGAACACTTTTTATACACACCCTGTATAAAATGAAAAATTTTTCAACATAGATTCGAATACGTTTGACCTTGCTTAAGGCAACCGAAGAGAAACCATTTTCATATCTTCAAGGGTCCCCTCGTAAAAAAATAATTTATAAGGGTCTGCAACGGTCAAATTTTCTACAAAAAAATCAATAACTCAAAAAGTGTGCATTTTTCGAAAAAAGTTTTCAAACAAAAGTATACTAAAATATTACGTAGATTCCAGAAATGTATTAATATACAGGGTGTTCCATTTAAAATAACAAAGTTACAGTCGACTTCCGGTAGAACCGGAAGTCGGCCATTTTTGAAAATATTTTAGTTGGAAAGATCGTATAGGAAAACTCAAACGTAGAAATTTTCATGATTTTACTATAAGTATTTTGCCGTATACAGATAGTTTTCACTCGTCGTGGGACACCCTGTATACTAGGAGGCGTTATGGCAAATCTAAAAATTTGTAAAGACTATAAACACTGTGGCCGTTTATTTGTGAACATTCATTAAGTTGATTGTTCTAATTTCGTGAATATTATCAATGTCCTCTGAATATTATCAATATTATTAATTATTATCCATGTCGTCGATTATCCAGTATGATGTCCATAAAATTAGCCTCAACAACCCAGCCCAATCAGATCTAAAATATCTAAAAATTTAGTGCTTTTTATGTGCTAATTAGTTGCCCTAATCGGAAATTTGTTGCTCATACAGCAACCGAGAAAATGATGACAATGCTAACTTTTTACAAAAGTTAGCCTTGTCATATGATATTACATGGTAAAATCATACAAAAACACCCCAAGAATTAGTTGCTAATTAGTTGCTCCATGAACAATGATCAGAACAATTAAATAATAGCAGAAAAGAGAGTTTTGATCGATTAATTTCTCCAGAGAGACTCATAAACATCTGAGATGGCCGTGAAAAATTAGTTACTAATTAGTTGCTCCATAACAATGATCAGAGCATTAAATATTAAAAGAAAAGTGAGTTTTCAATATCTCTATTTCCTAGATAGGCTCTAAAATGTCTGACATGGCCTTGAAAAATTAGTTGCTAATTAGTTGCTACACATATACAATGATCAGAGCAGTTAAATAATAGAAGAAAAGTGAGTTTTTAATATCTCGATTTCCTAAATGAACGTTTGTCGGTCTCTCCGGGAAAATTAATCGATCAAAGTTCACTTTTCTTTTACTTTTCAATTGCTGTGATCATTGTTTATGGAGCAACTATTAGCAACTAATTTTTCACGGCCATCTCAGATGTTTTAGAGTCTCTCCGTAAAAATTAGTTGATCAATAGTCACTTTCCCTCTATTTAATTGCTCTGATCATTGTTTATGGAGTAACTACTTTTTCACGGCCATGTTTTTGAGTATCAGGAAAAATTAATCGATCAAAGTTCACTTTTCTTCTATTATTCAATTGCTCTGATCATTGTGCATGGAGCAACTAATTTTTCAAGGCTATCTTAGACGTTTTTGAGTCTATCCGGAAAAATTAATCAATCAAAACTCACTTGTCTGCTATTATTTAATTGTTCTGATCATTGTTTATGGAGCAACTAATTAGCAACTAATTCTTGGAGTGTTTTTGTATGATTTCACCGTGTAATATTATATGACAAGGCTAACTTTTGAAAAGGTTAGCATTGCCATCATTTTCTCAGTTGCTATATGAGCAACAAATTTCCGATTAGGGCAACTAATTAGCACATAAAAAGCACTAAATTTTTAGGTATTTTAGATCTGATTGGGCTCGGTTGTTGAGGCTAATTTTATGGACATTCCAGTATGCAGTTTTCTATCTCTTGAACCTTTACAGGGTGGTTAGGTAGTTGCAAGAAAGTTCTCGCTTTCAAAAAAATCTTAATTGTGTATAAAATACGTTATACAGGGTGAATCACGACCAACGGGATGGATGTTTATAGCGAAACGGTAAAAGTTTTGAAATGTTTGTCACTTTAGTAGTTTGTACAGGGTGTTCCATTTAAAATAAGCCCGATATTATACATTGAATGATCTAATAATGAAACTGAAAATTCTGAACACCCTGTAAAGAGATATTTAGTACTCCATCGTGGAATACATTCAACAAATGTCCAACTAGTATGAAGTTAGTATGAAGAGAAAATTTGCTAAAATTTATTTAATTTTTTTCGAAATGTCCACATTTAAAAAAAAATCAGCATAACTCAGAACCCTCTGTATTTAGGTATTCAGAAAATGCAATAAAATATAGGGTGTTCCATAAGAAAAAATATAACTTTGATACGCCACACTTTATTGGAACATCCTGTATATTTCAAAACTTTTGCCGTTTCGCTATAAACTTCCGTCCCGTTGGTCGCGATTCACCCTGTATACTTTCGATTAAAAATAATTCATTATTATCCGGTGTTACTTTTTAAAAGAGATGCCCATAATCTAATTTAGAGAGTTTATAACAATTTATTAACATTTTTGTGGCTGTTACGGTATCTGAACATTATTAACAATGAAAGTATGTCATCGGAAGCTGATTTGACAATAGGGGATTGTTTCTATAAATAAATAAAATATTTCTTTTTTATAATGGACGATTTCAATTCTGATGTTGATAACAACAACAGAAATCAACAAAAAAAATTTGTTATTGCATTTACATTTACGTGTATGTCTGTCCTACTTTTTATCTTGGGTGATAAAAATTTTATTTTGTTTTTTTTGGTGCGAATTTGTATGCAATTCAAATCATGTTGAAGACAATTAAGGACCTAATATTTTATAGTTCACACATCCTTCATAGAGGTGTGTCTGCTAACCCCATTGTATGAAGGTGTTCCCTTAGTTGACAGTGGCCAGCAGCCTCCTATGGTTGTCCAGGGTGATCCTGATAAAACTGCATCCCTTAGTTTCATCCCAACTCTTTAGGAATTGAGACTGGGTGTATCGTTACCTTACAGGACTTCCCCCAGAGAAATATTTTTTACTACACTCCTGATTGTTTACATCGAATCTTACCAAGCAAATTGAAAAACAAGGTAGATGATTAAAACTTTCCAGATATTATTAATATCATTGGTATGGATAGTAATGCTGAAAATGACTAATTTTTTTTTTTTTTTCATAATACTTGTGCAATGAATTCTTTAAATGTTTTGCAAGAAACTCGCTTATGTATTTATTTGTCAAATATTGCGTGATTTCAACATATTTAGCGGTACGCCGGGTTCCAAGCAGGGGAAACCGCCGCATTTAATGAATACTAAGTTGGAAAGTATGTGGATGGAGGTTTTTTCTTCCATGCCTCAATATCTACATTCTTCTTCCTCCTTGAGCTTTTTCAGGTGTCCATTCAGGCGACAATGTCCCGTTAGGATCCCTGTCAAGACTCTTAGCGCCTTTACTTTGACTTATGCATTAATTTGATCTCAACAGGTTGTAGTCACCTAAAAAAATCTTTGATTCTCTAAGCCCTACTAGATCTTTCCAATAGTCAGATCTTCTCTATCTCTCGGCTTTACCTATTTCTTCCAATATTACATTGGGGCTGATTTCGCAAAAGGGGTCAGGCCTCCAGAAAGGTATTTCTGTCCCTCTCTTTGCTCGTTAATCTGTTATCTGTTCTATTCCAGTGTGTCCTGGAATCCATATATTATCCTCGCCTAGTTCATTGAGTTTGTCTAGGCATTCCCACACCATTTTGGAACTGATTACACAAGAGCTCAGTGCTTTAATGGCTGCTTGACTATTTGTCATTATGATAATCTTTTGTCCTCTGTATCCTTTATAAATATTGAGCTGGGCGCACTTTCTTGGGGTTTTTCTCAAGCTTTCAGAGTGTTTGGTTCCTGGCCCGAAAACTCCTATCCCAGATCCTCCTATTGCTTTTGATTTTTAATGGGTTAGTAATTTTTGTAAATATCGTTGGGTTCTTTTGGGGACAATGACTCCAAATTTAAAATACTTACACCGCTAATCAAACCATATACTACATATTATTATTATTATAGATACAGGGTGATTTTAAACACAAGCGACAGAATTCAGGAGGTGATTGATCGTATGAAATTAAGATGGGTCATTCCTATAACAAAATTTGCTCAGCTCAACCCTTTCCGAGATATCTCCCTTGAAAGGTGGTGACAGTTTTGATTTTTTTTTTTTTAAATTTCAGTACAGCTAGAAACTTGAAATTCCGCAATTTTCGTGCACTCGCAAAGGATTAACCACGGGTAGTTTTTTAATATTCCTTTTACATTATACGGGGGTGAGCAGCCCTTACTTTATTTCAAACCAAAAAAATTTATTTTAGATGAAGTTTTATGGCAACAGGGTAACACTGAACACACGCCCGAAAAATTATTCTTCTCTATCTATCTCATATTTTCCTTGTCGTATTTGTGTAAATAGTATGTCGCGAATAGATCATGAAATCCCGGGACACACTGTATTTGTATACATACAGGAACTAAAATTTATCGAGTAACTGTAATCGAAGCAAAAATGTCTTGGCCATTACCGTCCTACATTACTATTCTCATATTATATTAAATTGTTTCGAAAAACCACATTCCAAATGATATTCTCTAAGAGAATGTAAATGGTATTTGAATTTTTCTCAAAATACGAGGTAGCCTTGACGGTAACGTGACTTTCCAGGAGTTGACTTCATTATATTGTTATCTTCTGCCGGCATATTTTGATAAAAAAACATTTGTCAATTCTTGATCCAGTGGTGTACATTTGGAAAAATATGTCACTTTTCTTCTCCCATTTTCCACGCCACTGGCTATTTTCAATCAATTTTGTATTCCTTAATGTTTTTCACGTAAAAAATATATAACCTTTACACATAAAAAATTTTGTAGTTTTCAAGATATTTAATGTTTTCATGAAGTCTGCAACCTAATTTTTTAATAAAGAAAGGAAAAAAATCTTTTTTTGGATTTTTTTAAACCTTCAAACTACTAATGGTTAAAATATGTATCTGAGACTAATTTGTGAAGCAGCAATGCATCATAAACATTGTGAGAAGACTCTCAGAAATATTTGTCCAAACTTGTGCTTTTATTATTGAAAATGATGTTGCAAACTTTATGAAAACATTAAATATCTTGAAAACTAAAAATGTTTTGATATGTAAAGGTTATGTGTTTTTTACGTGAAAAACATTAAGGATTGCGAAATTGATTGAAAATAGCCACAAATGCCAGTGGCGTGGAAAATGGGAGGAGAAAAGTGACAAATTTTTCCAAATGTACACCACTGGATCAAGAATTGACACATTTTTTTTTATAAAAATATGCCTTTTTACATTTTATTGAAAAGTCTCTTTTCTTTCAAACCGCCCTCGTATATTACAGAAGCAATTTGAAAGACGTTTTATTTGTTCAACCTCCCAATATAGGTCTGTCGTTAGGTGTCATTTTTGATCAAAAGTACAAGTAATTAGCAGTACCTTGAAGTATGTAGATTAGATTCATTTAGTCCAATGCTTTTGAAGGCCATAACTTTGGAACCACCCTATAGATTTCTTTCATTTTTGGTAGTGTAGTGAATAGACAAAAATATATTTCGTAAAATATATTGTTTTAATTGATAATTGGTCAATACTTAGAAATGCGCGAATTATGTAGTTGAATGAACTACAGGAATTTAGTACACGTCCCTACTGTTGCCAGGTGTTTATTTATTTATTGTAGTGTAAGCATTTTTGGTTAGGTTATAGATTTGTAGACATCAATTTTAATGATAATTAAATAAAGTTATGCTGAACGAATAAGTTGCTTTATTCATTGGAAGTATGTAATTAGAATCAACAGAACCTGAAGATATACTTTGAACATTTTTAAACAAAGTATATCACATGGCGATCCTGCCAGTTCTACAAATTGTATAATAGTTTGTAGTTATGTGTAAGTGACAGTTTGGATTGTGAAATATTATCAATAATATGGGACAAGAGCATTCTAAGGAAGAAATTATCATAGCCCAGGCTGGTAATAGTGGTGGTCTTACGAATACTCCCAAATTAAACGGAGGGAACTCTTTTTCGACAGCGGAGATTCTGGGAATTATTGCATTTGCTGGGTCGTTGGTGACAGTGATCTACTTCGTGATGAAGACATTCAAAAGGCATTTGGAAAATAAGATAAGAAGAGAAATAAGGATGAGTCAAGAGCTAGTATAGTAAAACAGTGCTAGTGAGTGAAACATTAATGGAAGAAGGTATTTTTAACTCTAATTTTTAATTATATTGTATTCTTTTATTTGTACAAATGAGTAGTATAGACTTATTTAATGATTTAAATGAAAGTATTAAGGGATTTAAACGGACCTTAGGTAAAGATAATCAACAAAGGCGTTTTAATTTAGGAGTTAATAAGCAGCAAAGTAGTGAATTAAGTCAGTTTCAAAGAGAATTTGTAGCTTTAAAAAGGGCATTTAATTTAAAATCTCATAGTACAGAAACTACTGATACTGTTAAATCAATCGTGGAGTCAATTGAGAAAACAATTGACGAAGTAAGTAAAAGTTTAGAGGAGAGATTGGCGATTATCATAAATTCAAAGGAGAACTTAATCAATATGGGAGAGAAATTTGATTTAAAAACAGCTTCTAGTTTAGTCCCTGTAATTGACGATACGGAGGAATCGGTAAAACAACTAATTGATGCCATAGAATTATACGATAGCATTTTAGATAATGATGGTAAAAAGTTTTTGATTAAATATGTGTTAAAAACTAGGTTGACACAATGTGCAAAATTAAAATTGAATTCAACTTACAACTCTAATGCAGATTTAATTACAGATATTAAAAGTAATTTGCTAACAAGGCAATCAGCAGCTTCTTTATCGTTAGGTTTACATAATATGAAACAAAAAGACAAATCAATCGACGACAAAGAAAATAATCGATACATCCTGACGTTACAGTGTGATTTAACTAAATTTGTCGAGGCATATCCGATACAGAATAAAGAAACTGTAACAGTTGCTAAAGCATTTGTTGAAAATTTTATACTTCGTTTTGGCATACCCGAACAGATCTTGACGGATAAGGGTTCCGAATTTATTTCTTCCACTCTCGAGGAAGCTTGTAAATTCTTAAAAATTCAAAAACTTAACTCTACAGCCTATCATCATGAAACTGTAGGAGCTTTGGAAAATTCACATAAAAATCTCGGCGCCTACTTACGCATATACGCGTCAAATCATGTTAGTGATTGGAGTTCTTGGGTTTCTTTTTGGTGTTTTGCATATAATAACACGGTTCACACAGAAACGCGTTATACCCCTTACGAGTTAGTTTTCGGAAAAGCTAGTAGATTGCCTTCAAACGTGTTAAATGATATAGACCCGATCTATAACTTCGATGATTATCCGAAAGAATTAAAATATCGATTGCAAGTCGCTTGGAATGACGCGAGAAATAATTTGTTGGCATCAAAAATACATCGTAAAGCGAAATACGATACAAAAATAAATATTGTTAATGTTAAAGTAGGAGATAAGGTACTAATTAAAAACATGGGTAGTTCCACAAAATATGATCCTCTGTTCAAAGGTCCTTATGAGGTCATAGAAAATAAAAATAGTAACGTAGTTGTGAAAATTGGAAATAAAGATGTAGAAGTTCATAAAAACAATATTAAGCTTTATAATTCATAATTCTGTTTTAATGTTAAGTAAATCATGTAATATAATTTTGTTGTACTATGTATAGGATATGAAAATGAATTAGATAATTTACAAAACCTGATATGTCTTTGTGTAATTATAAAAAAAAAAAAAAAAAATATATATATATATACTATAAATTTTTTTTTGGTCAGCGAGGGAGGTGTAGTGAATAGACAAAAATATATTTCGTAAAATATATTGTTTTAATTGATAATTGGTCAATACTTAGAAATGCGCGAATTATGTAGTTGAATGAACTACAGGAATTTAGTACACGTCCCTACTGTTGCCAGGTGTTTATTTATTTATTGTAGTGTAAGCATTTTTGGTTAGGTTATAGATTTGTAGACATCAATTTTAATGATAATTAAATAAAGTTATGCTGAACGAATAAGTTGCTTTATTCATTGGAAGTATGTAATTAGAATCAACAGAACCTGAAGATATACTTTGAACATTTTTAAACAAAGTATATCACAGTAGGTGTAAATTACGAAAAAAAAATGTTATCGAGATTTTTATAAATCAATAGTTTATTTCAAAAAAACAGGAAAGATTGAGTTGGATTATAACTGTTTTTTTATTATAATATTTTGATGCTTATGTAAGTCACACCTACCAAAAATAAAAGAAGTCTATAGGGTGGTTCTAAAGTTATTACACACAAAAACGTCAATGACACATTTAAATAACTTTGACATTCAAAGTTAAGCAGTAAAATGGGATGTGCACTTTGAAAAATTCTGGGTGTTGTTTTGGAGATTATCGAATTCTGCAAAATTTTCTTAAACCAGACCTGGATTATAATTATTTTCATTACACCATCTTATTGTGTTATCAATGCAATATATCCTTACCAAAAATGAAAGAAATATATAGGGTGGTTCTAAAATTATGGCATTCAAAATGCATTGGACTAAATGAATAAATCACCCTGTAACTCTGTTAATAATTATGCTAGACCAATCAACCAATTCTATTTGGAACCACCAAAATGTCATCTACTTGCAGTTAATCTATGAAACACCCTGTATATTACATTATAACTGCACAATACGCGGAGGAGGAACACGTCATACTTGGTTTACCGAATTTTTTCCGGACAAACCATTGCCCGGACAAAAAAACGCAAGAAACCTTTTTTATTTCAAAACACTTCGTCTACACGGTGGTATTTTTTATTTTTCTCTACCTTCTTCCCATCGCGAAATATTGAAGAATTTCGAAAAAAAAAGTGAATGGTAAATTTTTTTTTATATTAATTTAAAAATTTTAAGGTACTTTTAAAAAAAATCAGCCGTATTACTAATTACGTAGTTGTGAACCGTATCGTCTGGCCTAATAAAGGATAAACAAATCCCCTTTGCAGTCCGCTATTAAGGAGGTTTTATTGTATTACCATTTTTACAAAAATCCCGATATAACAAAAAATATTTTTTTCTGATAGGTCAAGCAATATACTTTGTATAAATTGTTTAGTCCATTTAACCAGAATAAATGCAAAAATTGCACGGAATTAATGTGAGAATAAAATGATAAAGTGTAGAATGCAGAAAACCATCCAATGTGCAGTTATTCGTGGCAACGCCTTAGGAACTAATTTATGTGTTTATGTTCGTTGCTACTAACGTTTTATTCTAATGTACACGTTACCGATAACGTTGCAAACTATCTGGATTTTATAAACGCTTCAACTTTTTTTTCCTTCGAACTATTACCAACAGTGGCTCAAAGTATACAAGGTGTTTTCAAATGACACATGTAGATACCTGTCGTAAAATTGGACAAAATGATATAAGGATTGAGGGGTCCAGCTCACTTACTTTTCGAAATACGGGGTGTTGAAGTTATAAAAAGTTAAATGTTTTCAATTGATAACTTAAAAATGGATGAATAAATTTATTTCATATTTAGCAGGTTGTTTTTAAATTTAAAAAGGGCATATTTTGATGAAATAAAATTTGTCAATTTTTAATCCAGTGGTGTACATTTGGTAAAATATGTCACTTTTCTCCTCCCATTTTCCACGCCACTGGCATTTGTAGCAATTTTCAATTGATTTTGTATTCCTCAATGTTTTTCACGTAAAAAATATATAACCTTTACATATAAAAATTTTTGTAGTTTTCAAGATATTTAATGTTTTCATGAAGTCTGCAACCTAATTTTTTAATATTAAAATGAAAAAAATATTTTTTTTGTATTTTTTTTAATAACCTTCAAACTACTAATGGTTAAAATATGTATCAGAAACTAATTTGTGAAGCAGCAATTAATGCATCTTGAACATTGTGAGAAGACTCTCAAAAATATTTGTCCAAACTTGTGCTTTTATTATTGAAAATTATGTTGCAAACTTCATGAAAACATTAAATATCTTGAAAACTACAAATTTTTTGATATGTAACGGTTATGTGTTTTTTACGTGAAAAACATTAAGGAATAAGAAATTAATTGAAAATAGGCACAAATGCCAGTGGCGTGAAAAATGGGAGGAGAAAAGTGACAAATTTTTCCAAATGTATACCATTGGATCAAGAATTGACAAATGTTTTTTTATCAAAATATGCCTTTTCATATTTAAAAACAACCTGCAAAATGTCAAATCAATTTATTCATACATTTTAAAGTTATCAAATAAAAACATTTAAATTTTTATAACTTCAACACCCCGTATTTCGAAAAGTATATGAGCTGGACCCCTCAATCCTTATATCATTTTATCAAATATTACGAGAGGTATCTACATGCAAAGTTGTAAGTATCATTTGAAAACACCCTGTATATCGTCTTCGTTTTTGCCGGCAATCGTGAAATTAATGTGCCAATTGAAAAATTGAATATTTTGTTGAATCATCTTGTATAATAAGGAGTAGGTTTTTTATTAATTTACCTTCCATGGGTAAAATTATATTTTGATGATATTGTTATCAGTTATATATGTATATTTACATTAATTTAATCTATATTTACATTATATGTACCAGATTAGTTTAATTTGGAATAGTCCACTTTCTTTGACGTAAAAAATGTCGTCATTAATTACAAGGCAGAAACGAAAAATCCAATCAGCAAATAGACTATACAGGGTGGTTCTTGAGTATGTATGTATGTATTTTTGGGGGCTTGAAACTCTTCGCGCATTTTTGCTTTGCTTTGCTTTTTGTTGCACTCATCTGTCATTATTGTCAGTTTTGTGATGATTTATGACAAACATAAACATTTAAATAAAATGAAAATCCAGAGCAAGTATCTGATCCTGCTCTAATACAACAATAATATATGTATATCTTACTACTTAGTCTCAACGAGTTACAATTATTGCAAAAATCTTTAATTATTTAAAATTTAAATGGTCAAGGCGAAAACCAGCTATGATTGAGTACTGACAAGGTGGAGACCATAAAGATACAAAAAAAAGAAGAACGGTTTGAGTTTGAGTTCCTAACATATTATATTCTAATTCTTCAGTTTTTGCATGAGTGTAGAAAAAATATTGTATGCAGCTCGTGCAAAACGTGTTTTTTGCAATTGACCTGCTGCCCACCTTGGCTTAAGGCCTCGTTGGACAATTTCACGTCGCGTGCAAAAAACACTCACTTTTTGCACTTGTTGCATAAATAACTATTTTCATTTCCAACTTTAAAGCCCTATTGTTCGGTAACGAAGGGTGTGAAAAAAAATTTTATCTGAAATACCATCATTATTTTTAGTCTTTCTATCACCTCCCAAGTTTTTGATACGAACTCCTGGGACACCCTGTATATGCGTTTTTGCATTTGCAGCATCTGACTCTATGTACTGTTTTATCTATTTGTATTTTGTAGTGTTTATTAAACACAAACCTAGGTTAAATTGCATCATTGGCTGCCTGCAGCAGAGGTAGCGCAGTTACTTATGGACCACACTGTATATATTTTTAATCTCCTTTGGAACAAAATAATTCCTACTTTTCTTTGATATTTTCAACTCGTTTTTTCACACATCATCATAAACGTGATCATATAAGGTTAAGATCTACAGATATACACTCATACGCAATGAATTGGTGATTTGCACCTGCAAACCTGTTAGTAGTAACATTGCATTCTTTAACTAAATTAAAAATTATAATCATTTCCCAATCATTATTCCAACCGATAACAATCTAATGCTTTATAACGCGATGCTTGAATACTCAGTATTCACCAGTAGCGTAGACGCATGTAATTATTGAAGGTAATAAAATCAACTATATAGAAATCATTCCAGATCACATGAATTTGACAGGAGGGCTATATTGTTCAGGGTGACAACCGATCAGTTGGAGTTAGTGTATTCTACAATATGTCTCAGTAAGTTGGAACCATATGGGAAACTTTTTTATTATTGATTTTAGGAAAAAAATGTATTCTCCATAAAAAGTTCTGCATGTTCTAAAATCTAAAATAGAATCAACAGATATCAATTTTTTTCAGTCGTGTACGAGGTATGTAAAAAAATATGAATTTTACTCAAGAGTAAAGTACCTTTATTTATCAGAATATTGACAATTTTTATAATGAAAAGTTGATTATAATTGAATGCTATTGTCAGATATCAAATATTATCCATTTGCCATGAAAAAATAATTTTTGTTGTTTTTACTCACTTCTCTGTATTAGGGATGATAATTCTGTATATTAGCAATTTGCGTACATAACGATTTTTAATGTAGGTTGCACTGACGGCAAACGTCAAATCTCTAGTTAGTTTTTATAAAATACAAAAAATGGCGGATCTGTTAAGTAGTGAAGAAAAAATAGAAACAATAGTAAACAAGCACAGAACCTATTTTTTCGAAATAAATAAATGTAATTGCATATTTGAACATAGTTTTTGGTACTGATAAACTTTTTTTCATAACATTATTCGATATTGTCAAATTTAAAGGTACTTTACTCTTGAGTAAAATTCATATTTTTTGACATACCTCGTACACGACTGACAAAAATTGATATCTGTTGATTGTATTCCAGATTTTAGAACATGCAGAACTTTTTATGAAGAATACATTTTTTTCCTAAAATTAATAATAAAAAAGTTTCCCATATGGTTCCACTTACTGAGACATATTGTATCAGCGTATAAAAAAGGAATAGTAAAATCTTTATACGATAGGGCCAGAATCATTTGTTCCAGTGATAATCAATTCGCAAAGGAGAAAACTTTATTAAAAAATGTCTTAAACTACAATAATTACCCGGCTGAATTTGTAATAAGAGAAATTAAGAATATACTCATTGTTAATACCCCACAATAATTACAATAATATTAATAATTCAGGTAACATAATTTTTTTAAATTTAACAATACCGTATGTTAAAGGTTTATCAGAAAGAATTAGGAAAATTGGTAATCAATTCAATATTAGAACTAGCTTTGAATCTAATAATACGTGGAAATTTATACTAACAAAAACGAAACCAAAAAATGAAGAACAATCTTCAAAGAACTTTATATATCAAATATCATGTGAATGCGACAAATTTTATTTAGGTGAAACATCTAGTCTAGACCATTGAAAGTACGAATAAATGAACACAAAAAATATATCAAAGATAGGGATTTCTTTAAGTCAGCTATTTGCAAACATGCTTGGGAAGAGGGTCATCAAATTCAATGGGATTCAACATAAATAGTATTGAAAGAACCCAATAATAAAAGACGGAAAATCAAAGAAAGTGCTTTAATACAACTAAATGCAGATAAATGTGTAGCTAGTATTTCAGCCGAATGTAGAAAGAGAAATTTTCAATAATAAATTACCTGCGTTATCAGGGTAGCATCATAAGTTTTTATCCAGGTTTTCTTATGATTTATAATTTGAATAGTTGTTAATCGATACACATTTCAATACACAAAATCATAAAACTGAGTATACATATTTCGAAAACAAAAATAATCATACACAGAAAAAGTAACAATAAACGCGTTTTATTAACAACATTTTCAATATAAGCGAAAAAAAACGCGCTATCCCAATAAAAATCGTTCCTTGAACGTGCACTTCACTGGATTCCATTTCTAGTAGACTATGAATGGGCCTTAATAAAAATTTTGATAACAAAGTTTTGCAGTGTTAAACTTCAGAATATTATTGATTGTCTATTTGTCAAATTAGTCAGATAGGGATAAAAAATTAGTTCATATTGACAACGGTAGCTGGAACAATACCGAAACGTTGAAATAAAAAACAAAAGCATTGTGGTTTGATTCCCAAAAAAATAAATATACCACAAGGAACATACAGAAATCCTCAATACATAGTCCTACAAAAGAGCAGCTACAAAAAGTGCGTCTGCATCCAATTTTTAATGATCGTCTAAACTCTCCATTCTCCATAGCAACATTGAAAATAATAAGTGAAGGCAACTTCACACAAACTACACTTACTACTTACCTTTTACCTTTTTTTTCTACCTCAAACGTACTTTAGACACTCACCTTCATTGTACTGGTTCTTTTTCTTTCAAATATTACTTGGACGCCTATGATTCTCGTATGAAGAATACAAGCAAAATGCAGAAACGAGATTATGTGCGATTGAAAAAAATATTAATTCACACAAACGAATGAGATATTGTGTTCAATATTAATGATCTATAAATAATATAATTAATTGGTGAATGTCCAATGAATTTCTGTTGTTTCCTCACATGGATGAAAGTAAATTACTGTTTTTTTTTTCAATTACCGTACAAGTACATAAGATTTATTATATTTTGCATTTTTTTTATATTCTGTTATTAAGTCAAGTTACAACTGTATAAATGCTATCTTGTTTTTCGCAATTTGTGTAAAATGTATCCCCATCTCCATAACCAAGTTTTTTGTTACTCTTGGTTACTTATGGCTTCGTTATATTGTATAATTTTTTTTTTAATATGGCATCACCTCTTCTTATAGCACTCCAGAATCCTAGAGCAAAATATCTGGGAGATTACTGGATAGAAGAGGAATATTTACCTAAGTTGAAGCCTGCAGATATCCTGAAAGTCTTCCGGCAAATAGGACTAAAGGAGATACTACTTTCAGAGACTGTCAGCATCTTTATTATAGCTTTTCAATTGTCAGAAATACTTAGATAACTAAATACCTCGTCGGCACAAAATTACACTATCTCTATAATTTTTGTCTCCAAGTATAATTCGTGTGAGTCCGACAGACTCCACCCAACGGAGTGGGGTGTAGCGAGTCGGAGTCAGATTCCTCCCAACGGAGTGGGGTGTAGCGAGTTGCCACAGCAGCTGCCAGATGAGAATTACAAGCATACATACAAACAAACATACTAGTGAAGCTAATAAAAGCGTGTTAAAAATACATACATACATGATGGGTTAAAAATCACATGTATGGAATTTTCAAAGGTAATAAAAACTTGTTTAATTGGCAAAAATATGAAAACAAACAGATTGATAAAATCACGACTCCGTTGGGACGAGTGATTTTATCTAAATTCGATTTGTTTGAATGTTTTTGCCTCAAATAAACAAGTTTGAGTGATGAAAATGAAAAATTATGTGATTTTAAGAGCGAGTTGTATTTTGGAAAGATTATTTTTTTGAAAAATTTAAAAGGATTTTACTTTATTTTTCCGATATTCTTTTGGGTGATGGCACTGAATCGGTTTGTGTTCATTTTTCAATAAACTTCGAAGCACTTTTAGTTGTCAATAATGACGTGAAGTAAAATTTTTTACCTACGACCCCCCCTGTAATCAGTCAATAGCACACAGTCGGCGCTAATGTAATGACGTCTATTACGCACGGTAAAAAAAACGCACAGCTGTAAAGTAAATCGCACGGCTTCCCTAGCAACATCTTAGCAACTGTCAATAGACGTCGCCATTTTATTCAAAAATCTGACATAAGCCGTCAAAACATCAAACTTAGGTATAGGCTGCAATAGCGATTTGCGTAAGAACTTTCAAGAAACTTTTAAAACACTTTTTTATTATCCTTATAACTTATAACTGGTTTGTGTGTTTTGTGGAAAGCTTTATTCAATTAAAAAATGTCGAGTGAAAGTGAGATGGATTTAATATTATCATGGAAATCGCTGAAATAGCCAAATATTGTTGATGTTGTTCAAATATTATCAATAATAAGAGTATAAATACATGTAGAAGTAAGTCGTAGGTAAAGTATAGTACGTAACTAGTGTTGTAGAGCATTTTACCCACTCACTCAAGTAACTTTTCCATTCGTGCGTAAAATGCTTCTCACAACACACGTTACGTAATATACTATTAATGTAAACAAGTGATATTATCGATGAGGAAGCAGTTATATCAGTACAATACGAATGATTGGCTAGAATAATGTATTGCTATTGGTTAAAACCACCAAAATGTCAGATTTTGACAAGTGAAAAAAATAATCCTTATAATTTCGTCAAGCTTAGACAGAAATTGGAAAATATCCGTAATATAGACAAAATCTTTGTGATACCCTCGTAAAGTTACATATCGTGAGTAAGTAGTTAAAGGTAACAAAAATAAATTGTTTGTTCATTTGTTATCAAGTCATTACAAAAAAAAGAAAAAAGAAAAATATCTCCTTAGGTGTAACCAAACAAACATACTAAAAGGAAAAAAACGTATTTAGGATAAGATAGTGTAGATAGTTTAGTGCCATAGGATAAGCTATTGTTTATTTTAAGAAAGATAATAATTTAAATGGTTTTTAATTATGTTTTTAACCTTGTTTTGATAAAATATTAATAATCCATTTGCTAGAAGACAAAATAGTGAGAATCGCGGAAAAACTGTCCGGGAATAAAGTTTTTCGCAATTATTTCAATAACCATAAACAATATCGAAAAAAGTTTCGAATAAATGTTGTAGAGCGTGAAATTTTACATCGAAATCTACCCTTACCCGTGGAAATTCATTTAGTATTTGAGAGTTTCCCTACCGTTTACGAAGCACTTCTCCTTTGCCCCTCGTAGTAGCACATTGCACAGGGTCAGCTGTTGGTTAGGTTGGTCCCGGGTTAGGCCAAGCAATAGATAAATATTTTTGACAAAAATCACATTATTTTAAGATAAATCGAAAATATACGTTTTGTTGCTCTACGTCTATACTTTTTTAAAAACCGTTTTAAGATTTAATAGCGGACAATTGACGACGCATCCAGACACGCTATAATTGAACTGAATATACAGAGTGATTGAAAACCAAAATAACTAATGATACCATAGGCCAAGCAATAGATTTTGAAAAGTATAGACGTAGAGCAACAAAACGTACATTTTCGATTTCTATTAAAATAATGTGAAGTCGGCCAAAAACGACCGAAAACACCGCATACGAAGAACTTCTTTGGTATCAAGTTTCAGCTCTTGCAATTGGAAAATGACAAAGGTATGAATTTTCAAAAAAATGACCAATTTTCCGTTTTTTCCTGATTTTCTTGGTCTCTAATTATCCGATTGACTTGCTCGACCCCTCATTTTAATTATCTACAATTTATCCATAAATACCATTGAAATTCTCAACTCTCTCTCTTGTACTAAAAGAATGAAATACCGAACGGTCTGAACTTCTGTGATAAATTGATAATTGTACAATTAATTGTTACTTAAAAAATCTTTGATCTATCAACTTTCTCACATAATTGCTACTATGTAATAATAAAAAATTCGATACATTCTTTGAATTCTTCGTATATTCAGTGCATGCAATAAGTTTATGTAAACAGTCACGAAGCATTTAGGAATTACAAAACTTCATGCTTTTAATATTGTTTGAAATTTCCTGTTTTCTGTTATTTGTTATTTAAAATTATTACGCATTAATCGGGTATTTTGCACAAATAATACAGCTTTATTAATTTGTACTGGATATTAATGAATTTAATGGTTGTATAGTGTATTTTTATCATATTGATAGCTGAAGATCTAAAACTTTATTGAAAAATGAAACTCTTTCAAAGTTCTGTCTTATCCAAAAAAGGTACACTTTTGGGGTACTATAATACTGTTGTCTATTATCTTTCAAAGCCGTGGCAAAAGATCTCCTACAAACACAACATCTTTCGCGTAATTTTTATCACCGATTGGTCGACTAAAATTATTTGATTCCGGTACTGCACCGCAACCGTTTTACTGTTATATAATTGCAAGTAACTCTCATGCAAATATGGTCAGTGAAACATACCATGGACTATCATGATGATGGTTTTTTGAGTAGATCATTAAAGATTAATCATCAATAATTAAAAATTCTTATTTTTTCCGTCACGCTGAAGTGAGATCGTTAGGTACATGATTAGATTGTGTGGCTGTAGTTCATTTTTATTATTTTAATAACTGCGGATACGGCTTGAGATCTCTTTAATGGTCAGTTATGAATCTCTTAATTTAGAAGTTTCTTATTTAAAATATTAAGTCGAGGGAAATTGTTAGAAAATGAAACGCGATGATTGGTTTCTCAACACAGACTAACTTTATTCTTTTTACACTTTAACAAGCAAAAGCTACAAGTACCAAAAAACACATGGCCCTAAAACTGAAAAGGACCTTTTACTTAAACTACCTACACTCAGTGGCGTTCCAGCCTTTATATTTTGGGCTAAATTACAACAGAAATTTCTAAAAAAAAATTTCTTTTGCCTTTTATCGATTATATTTAATATTCTATACGGGGTGTATCAAAAATGATCTGACAAGAAGTAAGACTTGGAATAGGCCACACCAAACTCACACAAAGCTACTTGATGACCTCACGCAACAGACCTTCCTATCAAAGCTGCCAGTGCCCACTTATTGTTAAACACATCCTGGTTGATTGTCGCCAAAGAAGACGCCAACGTAATCTCGAATCCCAGCCGCAAGACATCCTAGGAGACCCAAACCAAATCGAGAAAACACTGAAATTCTTAAAAAATATCACTCTATCATGAACTTTCTTTCTGTAATCTGTAATCGCCCTTAGTTGCCGAGCACGTAACTTTACAGGCACCACTTTTCCCAAAAAGTGACCAAATCATCAATAAAAAGTGGTCCAACATTTTATTTCAGGAAGGGAAAAGGCAAAAAAAAACAAAAAATTATTTCCTTCCGCTTTTTGTAAAACTCCATGTAGAATGCAATTATTTTATATTTTTTTTCGAGAAGGGGAAGGGAATAATTTTTTTTTCAATTTTTTTGTTTCTTTTGCCTTCCTCCTCTCCGAAATAAAATATGTGACCACTTTTTATTGATAATTTATTGATAAAAACAAATTAGGCCACTTTTTGTGAAGAGTGTAATATTTACCTTCGTCTATTACAACAAAATCAACATCCTGTGTATCAATAACGAAAATCTATCTTATGACGACATCGCCCACAACAATATTTCAGACTACTTTTGAAACACCCTGTATCGTATAGTGACAGCTCGTCGTATATACGTTGTGTGCGTCATCGTTTGTGACGTATATCCGGTTTTTGGGTATGTCGTTTATTTTATTTGCTATTTTGACATATAGTTAACTTAAATTTGATTAACAAAATTACCAGCTCCTTTTTCTAACTGAAAATACTTGCGAATCTTCAAAATTCTGATGTTCACTTTTCCTAAATAATAATCTACTGCAAACAACAAACTACAAACTACAGACCTGACCAGTGGAACATTAGAAAAAGATGTTAGACACATTACCGCTTCGAATGGTAAGTCTGCATCCTATTTTGAATGTTATATTGATTTTATTAATTTATTGAGGTATATTTTGAATTAAAAATTGAAATTTGACATTCAGATTGCGAAAATCCTTTTGGAAGTGTGCCGGGTTATACAAGTGCGACAGAAAAACAGCTGAAAGAGGGAGAAAGAATAATTATGCGCGGTCATCAAGGCGTGGTCTTAATTTCAGAAGCCAGTGGCTGAATGATTATTGCCCCCTTATTTTAACCGCTGTTTCCTGAAACGCATATTAATTTGTACAAAAATGGTATTTTTCTCTCGTTTTCGTTGACTTTTTTCGAAATCATGCATAATAGGTAAAACAAAACACTTTCATCCGGCAACATTGTCTTTTACAGAGAGAATTCACATTTAAACTGCCAGCCTCGGGAAATAATTATACACCCTTATTATTTCTCTCTTTCTTACATATATATCCTTGTCGTACTTGTGCAATCCGAGGCGAGGGTTCCATAAGGATTCTTGCAATCTGTATATTAAAGAATACCTTGTTTTTTACATCGCTAAACTGTAAGCAAATCTTGCCAAAAAAAAACTAAAATTCAATAAATTCACACGGATCGAAACCGCTATCGCTGAAACTGATACACGATGCAACTTATTTTTCTCAGTATGAAAGGGCCCACAGCACCGTGTTTCCGGTGCCATTCAATATGCTTGTTTAAGTAGTGCAGAAATCGGATTCAATTGATTGAATTTTTGTTTTGTTCATTAGAACGCACAAGTTGATTTTACATTCGAAACCAAAATATTATCGTGTCGCGTTACAGACAGAATCAAATATCATTTAGGAAAATCCGAAAAATAGGATATCAGGTCCGTTGGAAAGACTAGAACTATAGTTATTTTCCTAACAAGTGCGGGAAAGACACTTTACGCATGAGTTGAAAACATTATTTTTTCTACGACCGTATATACCTAAAAAAAAGTATACCAGCCCATTTTTCAAAAATTATTTCATTTCAACATACATATACAAAATTTTTTGCATTCTATAAATTACTTAAAATTGCCGGTCCAGTGGAGTTATTTGGTGTTAGGGTTATATTAAAATATCTTCATTATTTTATATTTCCAAAAAATAAAAATGCAACAAAAAGCTAGAAAAGATTTTTTTGATGGACTATTTTGTGAATGTTCATTTACCTGTAGTCACAATAGTTATAACTTTCGAATTAAAAAAACTATCTAATAAGGTCCCCGCACTAATTCTACTTTCCCGCACTCATTTATTACACACTTTCAAAACTAAAATGCGTGCGGGAAAGTGGGTTAAAACGCACGGTCGTAGAAAAAAGTTTTTTCATAAATAACTGACCCTTGAAAAGCCAATACTAAAACAAATAATATTAAAATACTATCGTGATTATTTTTTTTTTCTATTTCTGTCTCGGGCAGGTAGCTTCAATCCGTATTAGGACGAATTTAGGGAATTTTCTACTTTCAAGAGTCAGTGACGTGGGTTGAGAATGGAATAAATGTTTGAAACGTGTTTCGAATAAAACTATTGTACACATTCTTAAAATTAAGTACTACTCAAAATAATAGGTAAATAATTTTGACTAAAATCCTAGTAGAAAACGGATCATATAAATGACAGCGTAGTAAACTTTTGATATGTTTTGGACAAGCAAATGTTGTTCAGTCATTTATTATAAACATTTTTTTGGTTTTTCAGTATAGCGTATGTGTGGATAAATTGTAGATAATAGAGAAGTTCAGTCTAAGGTCAGTATGGCCAACAAAAAGTGTTTTTTTCTGACTAGAATGACAATTAAGGTCTACTATTCAAAACATAAGATTTTGCATGTTTTTTATTATTGCTAACATCTATATTGCTTTATTAAAATGATGAATACACCCCCGAAACGCATATCTTGAAATTTAAAATGACTTTTTAGCTGAATACTCCACATATCAATGGCCAAGAATTCTAGGAACTCTCGGCATGTCACCATTTCATTTCTGTTATTCAGTCACTAGTTATGTCACATGTCAGTGAAAAGAGGAATTAGAAGAATAGAGATATAGCTAATTAGAAATGCTACAAAAATATAATCGAAAATGGACATAAACAATTAAACGGATATCAACAAAAATAAATATAACTGACATTTGACATAACTAGTGACTGAATAACAGAAATGAAATGGTAACTCTCCAGAAGTTCCTAGGATTATTGGCCACCGATATGTTGAGTATTCAACTAAAAAGTCATGTTTAATTTCAAGATTCACGCTTCGGGGATGTATTCATTATTCTAATAAAGCAATATAGATGTGAATCTGGTCAGAAAAAACCACTTTTTGTTGGCCATACTGACCTTAGACTGAACTCATTTATTGGAACTAACAATTTATGAAATAATAGGCCGTTTCCAAACTTTTGGGCCACTCTGTATACAATAACCAAATTTTTATTAAAACTTTTAGATTTAAACCGGAAGATTATTATTATACAACTTTTCCAAGTACTTGAAAAACTTATTAAAAATAAATATACTACATTAGAATTAAATTAACCATTTCCACTAAGACTAACTACCTTTCTCTTTCTACACCCATAATCATAACGTATTATACCTCGAACGTCCGGTTACTTGACTATGATTACACCAAACACAATCAGTCTGTTTAGTAGTACCGTAACCGACGCGACGCGTTGACTCGACGTAAACAAAGTACCTGTCGCAGTGTATTTATTTATTTTAAGTGATTTAAAAGTTTCGTCAATCTAATGTGACCAATTTCAGGATATCAAGTTGGAATTATAGATATATATTTGTTGCGTAAAGGTGTTGAGAACATTTGAACAATAAAACGAAAGTGTATATATATGTTTTGATTGTTTTTATCGATATAAAATTACGGTAATGTGAAATATGTTCGATACTCGACAAACGATAAATGCTGTACCTAAGTGTACGGAAGTGGCGGAAAAAATTGTGTCGTTATTCGGTTGGAGACAGACTTATAATGTGGAAAAATTACAGAGAAACGTTCCGGGAAGGTCTACAACTAGGATTTCTATTACTAGACCTTCCAGTGATAGTAGTTTAAAGGTAAGACTTCGAAATTCACGATTTTTTTATTCATACAATATGTCTCAGTAAGTTGGAACCATATGGGAAACTTTTTTATTATTAATTTTAGGAAAAAAATGTTCTAAAATCAAAAAAACAATCAACAGATATCAATTTTTTTCAGTCGTGTACGAGGTATGTTAAAAAATATGAATTTCACTCAAGAGTAAAGTACCTTTATTTATCAGAATATTGACAATTTTTATAATGAAAAGTTGATTATAATTGAATGTTATTGTCAGATATCAAATATTATCCAACTGCCATGAAAAAATAATTTTTGTTGTTTTTACTCACTTCTCTGTATTAGGGATGATAATTCTGTATATTAGCAATTTGCGTACATAACGATTTTTAATCTAGGATGCACTGACGGCAAACGTCAAATCTCTAGTTAGTTTTTATAAAATACAAGAAATAGCGGCTCTGTTAAGTAGTGAAGAAAAAATAGAAACAATAGTAAACAAGCGCAAAACCTATTTTTTCGAAATAAATGAATGTAATTGCATATTTGAACATAGTTTTTGGTACTAATAAACTATTTTTCATAACATTATTCGATATTGTCAAATTTAAAGGTACTTTACTCTTGAGTAAAATTCATATTTTTTGACATACCTCGTATATGACTGAAAAAAATTGATATCTGTTGATTGTATTTCAGATTTTAGAATATGCAGAACTTTTTATGAAGAATACATTTTTTTCCTAAAATTAATAATAAAAAAGTTTCCCATATGGTGCCAACTTACTTTTCATTAATAATCGGCAATACTGTAATTTGTGCTAAACATTTCCAATTTTATAGCAATTTTAATTAAAAATTAATATATTTTCCACTTAATATCCCATAAAATTTCATTTTATAGCCTATTTGAAATATTTGAAAGCTCATGCTTAGTTTATTGCATTAAAAGGTTTTTCTACAGGTTGGCTGGAATTGCTGCCAACATAACGAACAAAAAAAATACTGAAAAGGGTTAGTCGCATAAGGAAGTGGTTTTCCCGATCATTTTTCTTTCTTATATGCTCCGAGTCTCTCTAGTCCCCATGTTTTACCTGAAAAGTTTGGAGTTGTATCCGAGAAGTTTGCAGGTCTATTTAGCTTGGGGTATTTTATATCTTACAGTTGACGAAAAACTAATGACAGCTGCCAACACATTTGTTTCTTCTTGAGAGTATTTGCAATAATAAAAGCACTCTCACAAATCACAAACAAAGGTAGAATAAAAATTACTATCCAATATAAGTACTTGAAACAGAAACAAATATGTGTTGACACCTGACATTAGTTTTTTATCAACTGTAAGATACAAAATACCCCAAACTTTTACCTTTAAACTTTTCAGGTACAACATGGGTGGTAAAGGGACTCGAGACATCTTACAACATAATTTCTTCAACACTCTATATGAAATAGATTTAATTACATTCTCATACTGAATGTTATAGTCTTGTCCATTTCAACTAGAGGTTTTTCAGAATTATAAGATTTCTTAGTTTCTTTTGTTTTGCTTCCTTTTGTTCCTTTTTACCATAATTTTCAATTCAATTATCACACTAGTTGTGCACTAAAAGTACTAGGACTCTGAATAGTTGAGCAATTCACAAGCATGTGTAGGTAGATTTCTTCTTCAATGCCACAAAATATTCCAATTTTCCTCTTCCACTATTTTGAAACCCAAGAATCTTTGATTGTCAAAGACCTACTAGATCTTATTTCTTACAATATTACATTGGAACCGATTCCGCAAAAGGGTTCAGGCCCTCAAAAGAATATTTCAATTCATCTGCTATTTTCTTTGCTTGTATTCCAGTGTGTCCAATGTCTCTTTTCTCTCTGCACATGATCTATTCTTATTATTTCTGTTTTTTTCATTGGTTGATTATCTTCTTTTGGTTTGCTTAATTTTTTTTAACGTCCCACGTTGGGCGCCAATTAAAAATTTATTTCATAACAATCAAAATTTCATATAATTTTCCAATTTTCATGTGCTCTTCTTATCCTGTAATAAAATTATATAAATATTTTTAATTAAATTAAAATTACAACCATATATTCTTAAATTTTGTATGAAGGATTATTTTATGATAATAAACCAAAAATTAAAAACAAAAGCTCCCCCAATCTAACAAATATTAATTATTTATTGTTGCTAGTTCTACCAGCAGGGTTAAACTACCATAAAATACCTGAATTTTCAAGAAGGACCTTTAATCCTATTTCTGAAAAGTATTCTTAAAATTTTGGAGATTTCCAATCATCGTTTATAACTGTTTTCTAGGAATTCCAATATGATATGGATTTTACCCATCAGAATGATTTTTTTGTTGAATGGTTTTTCCCACCTACTGCCCATTGTAGTTTACTATTTTTGGAGATTTTCCTTATAGTAGCAGCTTCTCTTTAGCTTATAGTGTTCACTAGTAACAGTTCTATGTTTTTATCTGTACTTCAAAGTACTTTTAAATGATTTAATTTGGTGAAATTTTATGTTATTAGGTAAAAATTAGGTAGATCCAAAATATTACTCAATTATTGTGTAGAGAAATAAATTACCTCCAAATTGATGTCATTCTATCACATTTGCTATTTAAAAAAATTGGGGAGGGCTGCAGGGGATTGCATTTTTGTTTATGAGTTTTGTACAAAGACTCATCCCCCTCCCAATTAACTCTGACGTGTTTTTTTACATTTTGAATAAACTCTAGGTTTATGAGTTTATGGGGGGGTCAATATTTTAGTTGAAATACACTGTATGAATGTTCTATAATTAAAATGAGGCAAATTAATTGTTTGAAATAAAAAAAAAATCAGGTAAATCCAAAATATATTGAGGTAATTTTGTAGAGAAAAAAATTACCTTGATAATGATGTCACTCAACCACATTTGCTATTTAAAGAAATTGGGCAGGGCACAGGGGATTGCATTTTTGTTTATGAGTTTTGTACAAAGACTCATCCCCCTCCCAATTAACTCTGACGTGTTTTTTTTACATTTTGAATAAACTCTAGGTTTATGGGGGGGTCAATTTTTTAGTTGAAATACACTGTATGTATATTCTACGCTCTTGATAACTGTCGTTTCTTTGGTAATAATCTTCTTTGATAAGAAATACGTGGCAATGATTAAATTGGGACAAAATAAATGTTTGACATAAAAAAAATTAGGTAAATCCAAAATATTATTCAATTATTGTGTAGAGAAATAAATTACCTTTGAAATAATGTCACTCGACTACATTTCCTTTATAGAAAAATTGGGGGGGGCTGCAGAAAAACGTGGATATACTAGACCACTCAAGCTACTAGACACTCATATATACGGGGTGAAGCTCTACAAAAAAAGGGCTACTATAATTTTTTGATATAGAAAATTGTTATGTTGGTCATGGCTCAACTAAGTGTATGTTTCAGTACTCCAAATGTCTGGTAGTGTACCTGGAAAATTTTATACCTTTTCTTATCTCTTCAATTGAATTTTAATGAAAACAGTTTTTCCGCTTCTTTTGTCTTCACAATCTAAACCATCCATATTCGTACATTTGATATTTCTCACAATTAGACCAAACTCAACGTTTTGAAAACGTCTAAAATTGGTTAATTACTCCTTTAGAACAAATCCTGTGGGAACTAATTTAAATTAATTTAAAATGCGGTTCCATTGTTTTCGTATAAAGAAAAAATCGGTACAGTCATTGAAACGATATAATGTGTGAATGTATATAGGTATAGAGACGCCGATCTTGATTATTTGAAATAATAACAATATTTTTGCAAGTTTGAAAACGTTCAAGCCCACGTGCGGATAGACTGGCACAAAGTTTGTGCGCGTCCAGTTGAGTATGGCGCATCACAGCGACTAACTGAACTAACAAACCCCTCCTCTTACCACACGAAAATTGTCAATATGTCAATATTATTTTAATTAGGTTAGTCACTTTTGAACATCTCTATATGATATCTATTTTTATTTAATTCTTATTGGCCTTTCTCTATTTAAATTAATTATCTTTAACATTGGCACCTATTATTATCATTGGATTTATTTATTACTCTATGGTCCAACAGCACTCAGTAAACGAGTGAACATCTAGAAAACAGTCTAGAAAAATGATGGAGTTTCAATCAATACAAATTTTTATATTACTGAAAAACAAGTTTCAATTTTATAACCATTGTAATGTATTAGAATGACATTAACAATCCATGACGCACACTAAAATGGATATTTTATGAACTCTAAATACGTATTGCAACAAGCTCTGTTAAATAAACAAAAAATGTTCAGATAAAATCGAGTTTTGCGACTTTGAAAAAGGCATTTAATATAAACTAGTTTATCTGGAATTGTAGTAAAATACTACTACTACAATTTTCATTCATTTTTTATTTTCTTTCACTAGCAACAATATTGAATTTTAATTATTGTTATCCAACCTCATTGTAAACAAAAGTAAACAACCAGATTCGCGCGTTTTCTCCTTACGGATATTCTTCTTATTTAGTCTTAGAGGTTTGAGTGACATTTCCTCTTTTTTCTTATCAATATCTCGAACACAAATTAATGGTCAATGCGTTCTATAAACCTAGATTTGTGAATCACAACTCAATTTAATAGTTGGTAGTTGAAAAATATCGGTTGGTTTCACATTTTCACAGTTTAATATGATTTTACGGTCTACTGTGGTCTAGAGTCTAGACTACTTCAAAATATCGAAGGTTCATACACTTTTTGCGTACTGAATAAAAACAATTTACTCTAGTGAACAAGATTTTAGAAAAAAAAATTATATTAAATATGGTACGTGGGGTAATAATCTGTTTAGTTTATATACAGTATGTCACTATAATAAAAATATAGTTTAACAAAAACTAAAAAACACGCTTTTATAACAGGATAAAAAGCGTGGGGTGCTCCATATATCTGTTCTTAAAAAAGCACCCCACATTTGTTCCACAATAATACTATTTATTGTTTATTAATTTATACATTAAAATTATTTTCTACTTTTTAGTTTATCCTATTATAAAAGCGTGTTTTTTAGTTTTTTTTAAACTATATTTATTTTTCACTTTTTAGATTTCGACAATAAAATTTAAGGTTCCAAATTTTAAAGTGATACTGAAGCAGGTAGTAGTAGGGGGTTGAGAGTGATCCTTGTTGATTATTCGGTGCTATAATATACATACGCCCAACGGAGTGGGGTGTAGCGAGTTGCCACAGAAGCTGCCATATGAGAGTTACAAACAAACAAACATACAAGTGAAGCTAATAGATATTTTTATGCAATTTCAGAATGGTATAGACAGAGTAATAAAATCTCATTAGGTGACCCAACGAATATTTAAGACACTTCCATAGTTCGGCATTGATTTAATTTTTAAATTTTTTCTCTTTATCAAGTGCTGGTAGTACCACCCGAGCTGGGGTCAACATATGGGTTTAGCCCATTCACAAACACTTAAATTAGTGTGCCAAAGGCGTGCCGGTATACCTCTAGCATCCATATACAGATTGCGAAAAAGCTTATCGAACCATGCAATTTACACAAATACGACAAGGAAAATATGGAAAAACAGCTTGAAAGAGAGAGAAAGCATAATTGGGCATGGTCAGCGATGGTGTATACTTATTTCCCGAGGCCGGCCGAATGTTCACTGTTGCCAGAAGCGCAGATTAATGATATTTTTGACTCGTTATCCTTGATTTTTTTTTCGAGCTTATGCACTATTAAACACTTTCACCCGGCAACAGTGTCCTCGCTGACCACGCCCAATTATTATTTCTCTCTCTTTCAAGCTGTTTTTTCCATATTTTCCTTGTCGTACTTGTGTAAATAGCATGGTTCGATAAGCTTTTTCGCAATATGTATATTTAGAAGTGATAAATTTTCCATGGCAGAGTGTAGTTGATCCTAGATTATTCAATTCAACTACCCAGCATGATTCGTTTTAAACAAAATCCTGTGGATGTAAAAGTTCTTGGCAGACATATAGAGTGTACAAAGAAGTAGAGGTTACGGTCTGATGGATGAGAGCGGAAATTTTAAAAATTAAAAATTCACCCTTGCATGCATCTAACGTAAAATGACTTCCGATCTTTCGTATTATTTTCTCAACAATGTAAATGATTCCACCAAGAATCAATCGTGTACTGTAAAGTAGTGAATTTGAATCTTTAAATCTATACTTGAAACCCAATTTTTTTAATTCAAAACCAAACATTTTTATTTTTTAGTTTTCAATCGAAATCTGGATAATTTAATGGTTGGATATGCTCGACTATTATTTATCTAATTAGTCTTTATAGTCTTTAAGACTCTTAACATAATTTTATTATCCTGAAAGGTATTTTGAAAATAAAATCAAATTAAATAAAACAGTAAATGAGATGTAGAGAAAATGGATGAAAATCAGGTAAAGAGGTCATTTCAAATCCCTTTTTTTTTAAATTATTGTAGTGCGAGAAGGATGGATTTTTGAACTAAAGCTAATTAAACAAAAATAACCAGTTTTTAATAAAAACTTACCCCTTTTGGCAAACCATATACAGGGTGTCTCAAAATTGACGCCCGTCCTTTCAGAATATGAATCGGGGGGCTAAAACGAATTAAAACGTAAGAATAAAAAAATCACGTTATGTCCATGGTTACAGAGTTATTGACAAAAAACAAAGATCTAACATTCAATGTTTACACTCAATTAAAAACGAAGTCAGCTAAAAACAAATGAGTAGCATAGGTTGCTATGGTAATGTTAAATGTTACCTAACCGACTTAATTCAGCATCGTATTTTCATTTTTTAAACGACAATTTACCACTGTCATTTCTCCATCAAGTTCCATTAGCAACTAGATTGAATTGTTGGTTCCAACATGATGGTGGTCCTGCACATTATGGTAGACAAGTGAGAACATAACTAAATCAAACATTCCCCGACTGTTGGATTGGAAGAGGTGGACCCGTACTATGGCCTCCTAGATCTCCAGATCTTAATCCATTAGATTTTTTCTTCTGGGGATTTTTGAAAAAAAATATTTACTTTGAACCTTTTGAGGGTGCGAAAGATGTAGTAGCTGGTATTCACACTGCTGTGACATTTATAGACGAAAACATTCTACAGAGGGTTCGGGATTCAATGATAAATCGTGCAAATATTTGCATTGAAGTAGTAGGCGATTTTTTTGAACACCTTTTATAAATTAATTTCTTGTTTTATAAGAAATATTTGTTTTTAATAAAGTTTAAACATTGAATGTTAGATTTTTGTTTTTTGTCAATAAGTGTAACCATGGACATAACGCAATTTTTTAATTCCTACGTTTTAATTCGTTTTAGCCTCCCGAATCATATTCTGAAAGGACGGGCGTCAATTTTGAGACACCTTGTATATATAGCAGCACTACAGGCCTATCTGGCCCTCGGCTTCGAGATCTTTCACTCGCTCTTTCCATTTCGTCCTGTTCCTCGCCTCGTTTTCCCAATCCCTAACACCCACTGTTCCCAGATCTCTCCTAACCTCTTCAAACAATTTTTTCCTTGGTCCTCCTCTTCTCTTTTTACCACCTTCTCCACTTTTCAGCACTCGTTTTACTCATCTATCTTCCGTCATTCTACCTATATGTCCCAAACCATCTTGCTCTCTGTGCTTTAATTATACGGGTTATACTTGGGTGCTTATATAATTCTGAGGGTTCTTTGTTTGTTCTTCTTCTGTAGATTCCATCTTCCTTAATTCCACCATAAATCTTTCTCAGCATTTTACGTTCCCATATTTCTAATTTATTCTGGCAAACCATAAAAATTCTAAAAATCATCATCAATTTCTCCTTTTTTAAGTCAGGATAGAACTTGACTTACTAGTAAATAGAAAAAAATTTCGCAATTTTTAATAAAAAAAAATCTATTACATAAAGCATTGTATATCCTGGGCGGTACGCTTATCGGTTAGTTGGGCATTCTTCGAATCATTTACGTTGAGATATGGACTTGAAAAAAGCTAATAAAGTGTTGAAGAATCACCGGATGATGCTCAAGGTCGTTTCGGTCAGTTGTTTTGTTGGTTTTCAATGTACGAAAACTTTTGTTCTTGTCTTAATACGTTTTTAAGGAAGTACGGGATAATAAGTTTACATGATTAACGTACATCGTTTTAAACGATAACATACAAATAATTATAGTTTTTCAAAAAGAAAATTTGAATATCCATAAATGAAATGCTAAATTGGCAATGTAAAGAAGATATATTGGTTCCACAAAAAAATTTGGTGCTAGAAATTAAAATTCACAACTATTTTTGGAGAGAGGCATTTCTTATAAAACCCTACTGTCATTATACCTAATTTTCTGACTCAATATAATTTTTGTCTACCGCATTTATGTACAGTGAGACCAAATATATCTTGTAACATTTTCATTGAAATTCATTGTTTCTTATTTTTTGTATGTCTGCTTAAATAACTTTCTCTTTCACTCTTAACTGTTAAAAAAGCACTTTTCTTGAAATCATTTATGGAATAGTCATCAAAATTTTTAAGAAAGGTACTTGAAAGATAAAAAATTCATCTTAAGATTACTTCTAACATATGCGCCTGTTCTAGGTCTTTTTCTTTGATAAAAAAAATGTCATTAACATATTTCACCACCTCTGGTGCCACTTGAGTGAATATAAAACTTATAGTTTGGGTCTTTCAACCCATTGTGATATTATGATATAGTAAATGACCTTAATTAACCAGAACGTTGCTTTTACTCACTATCTATGTTGGATTTTAAATTCAAATTTCATTATCACTTTTTTTTTGGGTCAGTAATATTTTTTCAAAGTAGCTCAACGTCTATTTCATGGGTTTTAGTACATATAAATTTCACCGGTAAACAGGGGCGGATTTAGAGCTTCAGAGGCCTCGGGGCAACAAAGGAGCGGATGCCCCTTCTTCAGAAGTAACCACCCAACTCAGCCATTAAGCGATTGGGGTACTCCATATAGTAATAAATAAAAGAGTTAAAAAGTTACCACTAGCGCCTACCTTGAAGCACACTTCAATATCACACGAACAATGTTCGAAATACCACTTCTTCACATAACTAGGATTCTTAGCAAATCTTCCTTATTGTCAGCAAAAAAAAACGATAAAATGAAAAATATTGTTACCATTATTTTACTTTTTCAACTTACCTATGATGAGTTATAATAAATCCTTTGATAATAATTGGTGCCAATGTTAAAGATAATTCATTTAAATAGAGAAAGGCAAATAAGAATTAAATAAAAATAAATATATAGATATATTAAGAAGTGACTACAAGTGACTAACCTCAAATTAAAATAACATTGACAATTTTCGTGTGGTAAGAGGCGGAGTTTGTTAGTTCAGTTAGTCGCTGTGATGCGCCAAACTCAACTGGACGCGCACAAATTTTGTGCCAGTTTTAAAACCTCTTTTATTTATTACTCTATGGGGTACTCCCTCAAGATGGGTAGTGAATTGGAAGTGCTGATCAGAGCCATTTGAGATTTTGATATTTCACTGATTGCTTGATTGGAGTGAATAAATATAGATGATTTTAATCAAATAATCATGTATGTACAAAGTACTGTAGTAGGCTGTAGGTAAAGGTAAAAGAGTAAAAAAATATATCAACGGAAAAGATGCTTACTAGTGTAAGTCTTGATTGCGGTGCCCCCTCGTTTGTAGAGGCCCCAGTGCTTCCGCCCCGATTGCTCTCCCCTAAATTAGGCCCTGGCGGTTCAATGTTATGCTAATTAACATTATACAATCAGTTCGTTGTTATCTTTATCAGCGTAAGTTAATATACCGAATGATATAAAAATTGTTTATTTTGCTAATTACGAGTAATAGGAGACAAAACGGTTATTGCAATTTAGACTCGCGTGTGCAGAGATTTCTGTACAACCTGTGAAAACGTGGCTTGTTCGTAGAGTTGTTGGAAACGAGACCTCTCACGAAAAGAGACTCTGTTTTTAATCGCACGGATACTTATAATACTTGTATAAAGATAAACCCCTTAAAAAATTTTGTCGTACGCTTATGGAAGATAGAGATGATACATACAGATTGCGAAAAATCTATCACACGATTTATACGACAAGGAAATTATGAGAAAAACTACTTGAAAAAGAGAAAGGGAAGAATAATTATGCACAGTCAGCGTTGGGCGTGTGCTCAGTTCCAGCAACCAATCTGATATGAAAGCAGCGTTGCCAGTTTAGAATGTTTGGTACTTGCTAAGAAATGGATAATTTATTTTGCATTTAGTTGTATTTAGTGGGAGAAAATCGAGATTGGTGATATTAATGACTTTTAAAATTAGTGAGAACAACATAAATAATAATAAAATAATTTAGTTCAAGAAAAAATTGCAATCTGCAATAAATAGAATCTTCACTGCTTGGAGCTTAACGTTGTGGTCGACAAAAATTGGGAATAACTTGTACATACAACTACATTTGGCAACAGCGGTTAAAATAGAGGGGCACTAAACACACGCTAATCGCTGACTGCGCACATTTATTCTTCTTTCTCTTTCAAGCAGTTTTCCTCAATTTTCCTTGTCGTACTTGTGTCAATCATATGTCGCGAATAGACTTTACGCAATCTCGTTTATATGTATAAACATGAACCCCCAAAAATTTTTGTCTTACGCCTATGGTAAATAGAAATGATACATAAATAATAATTTTTCTTTTTTAAATGAATATTTCCCACTTTAACGCACGCCTTACGAAAAAGTATCACGTGTTTGGGTCACAGAATATCTTGAAATAAAAACTTACTTTAAAATCTTACGATCCTCCCTTTATATAATTAAATTCTTTCAATCCTATTAACTGTGAAGGTTTTCTTCGATTTTTTTATAAGAAAATTTATTTAATTTCCGACTTCCGTGACAAAGGATAATAACCACATAAAGGGCATTAAGGAAATTATATACCATTTTCGAGAATTTCATGCATCCCAAAAATGTTATTGTGATGAAAAAGTTGATAACGGACAGGTCAGGAACTTGAGTAAAAGAATGAATTTCTAGTGCATCTATTGTCTACACAAAATTAAACAAGTCTAATTACTCATAATATTTATCTCAATTTTTTCCATCCTTTCCCGTTTCTTGTTAACGTTTTAACCTTTTCCCATATTTTACCTTTGTATTGTAGAATTTTACCCATTAATGCATTCCATTTTTTTTAACACGCTTTTATTAGCTAACTCTCATCTGGCAGCTGCTGTGGCAACTCGCTACACCCCACTCCGTTGGGCGTATTTATATTATAGCACCGAATAATCAACAAGGATCACTCCTAGCCCCGCCTTCTTTTACGATATTTTCATGACGTCATTCTGTGGCATCGTCGCAACTATTTTTTCGGAATATGTCGGAGTTAGACTCCTCACACGAATTATACTTAGAAACAAAAATTATAGCGATAGTGTAATCTTGTGCTGACGAAGTATTTAATTATTATTGATTTGGATAAAATCATTGAATTAATATTAAATTAATCTTGAGTGAATTTTAAATTCAACTTCGAAATAAAAACGTTAAAGTCTCTAAATTGTTTTTTATTAGAATTTATCACTGCTAATTTTCTCTTTAGCTCGAAACAACTTTTGCTACTGTCCGCCCTCTGTTGGGGAATCCCTATACTATCTGCTTCAGTATCACTTTAAAATTTGGCACCTTAAATTTTATTGTCGAAATCTAAAAAGTAGATAGTATTATTGTGAAAAAAAGTGGGGTGCTCCATATATCTGTTTTTAAAAAAGCACCCCACATTTGTTCCACAATAATACTATTTATTGTTTATTAATTTATACATTCGAATTATTTTCTACTTTTTAGTTTATCCTATTATAAAAGCGTGCTTTTATTTTTTTTAAACTATATTTATTATTTTGGTCTTCCCTTTTTTCTTTTCATTTGCATTTTTCCTTTATATGTTCTTTTAACTTGTCTTTTATTCTTTGAATGAGTTTTTACTAGCTCAGTTGTTGCTCTATAAAATATAATATTGCTTGCACCCCCCAATTCTTCCCATATTTATGATTTTCTTATTTTGTCTTTCCCATCAAGTCCCTAAAGTTTTTCTCAGGTATTTCATTTCCATACCTTTTCTGCTTTTTTGTGAGCGACTAGAACAGCAAATATTAAATTATTATTCCAAAGTTAAAATTTATTTAAATTTCTAGTTTGTCTTTCAAGTTTCAAAATGTTTTCGATCCGGCTCTGATACCCCACCCTATCAATCTCTGACACATTGCCCTTATTTTTGACGAACCACCTTAGGGAAGACATGAATCAAAAAAATTTTCGAAATGCCCCGGACAGGTATAAGAAATATTTCTCAGTTGTCGAAACTAATGGGAATTCCACAGTTTCTTAGAAAGCCGAATGAGGCATCTGGAGACTGGACTGGAGACAAGTCAGTGTACCTGTGCCCATCGAAGAGTAAGGTTGTAATTGGTGCTACACGCAGTAGATAAGTAATATAATTTTTATTGAGATGGTGAAGTTGGAAAAACTGTTTGAAAATGTGTCCGGAAAGGGTTTTCGGAGGTTTTTGAAAAAAATTGATTTTGAATGTGGGTGTGTTAATCGAATAGGGGTGAAAATAAATGTGAGTATATAAATTTTTTATTTTACTTGCTAAAAATTGCAGTTCAATTTTCTTATGCCATATTTCTAGAAAATAATCTACAATTTATGTTCCTCGTGGTATATTAATTTCTATTTTATTTCTTTCTCACTTTTAAAAAATATTAAAAATAGAAAATTGATGAAAATAACTTCAAGTTCAACAATGGCAAATTTTCTTTTTATTAATTATGGTGATTATAGAAATATTTTGTAGTAGTCTAACTACCAGTAGTGGGATTTAGTGGAGTTGCTTTTTTTATAATAATAAAATTTTTATATTTAACAACAACTTCAACAATAAATCGTAAGAAAATCTGGACAAAAAACTGATATAGTCTATTTTTATGAATAATAGATATTCCACGTAATCCATTGGCGTATCATTTCTTTTAATAAACAGTTAAAATATTTTTTGAAGCATTTTCATATGAAATAACATTTGTATAAAATATATAATAAATATACCGGGTGTACACTTAAATTTGTAACATGCAATTAAACGACTTTTAGTAAACTGTTAAGAATGAAGAAATAATATACTTATAATTCGATTACTGTAAGAGATTCTTGAAATAAAAATAAAACAAAATTTTAAACACACTAGTATATTATACAGTGTGGAACAGCCAAATAGAATAAATTCGAAAACGAATAAATGAGAGCGTGTAGGGAAAAACGCTTGGACACATCGGCTTGTATTTTTAGATGCGCATTTAAAAAAATATATACTTATAGGGTGTTTCATGTGACAGTTTTTTGGAATCTTCAGAAAATTCTAGACATAATTCATGTACCTACAATGTCCCATACCTATCTTCAACTGTTACGGAAATATTAAGTTTTTTCAGGTGTATTACAAAAATTAACATTAAAAAAAATTATGTCCTTATGTCATCAGTTATTTTTGGTTGAGCGCGAATTTCAAACTAATGGCATTTAAATTCAAATAATTTTATCTTAATAGGTAATTTCAAGCAGCAAATACTTATGTTGAAGACAATATCCTGGGTAAACAAAATTATGTTGCTCAAGTTTTTGTTGGACTACTTTCTCTGGATTCTCAAAACATTTGGATTAGTCCATTATTGACCTGGGTTAACATTACTAGCCACTAAAGCACGTTTAAGACTACGCAATTTCTTGAACAAGATTTGGTTCAATTTCTTGAACGCTAGTATCATACAGCAAATTGCTTCAAACGCGTAGATTGAACCTAAAATTGTGTCGGAAAATAGAGCATGTTCTATTTCTACACAATTTCTAGTCTGAGCGCATGCGCAGTTGGGATAACGCCTTATCTTATAACCTAACCTAGTTGATTGTCATTGCTTACCATTACTTTCACGTATATTATCGTTTATGTGGCTTGTTTGTTTTTTCAAGGATTTCATTGTTATTTTTGCCCAAAAATTTTAGGTTATAATTTATTTTTGACATTTCACTAGAATCATAAAACATTACATTTCTCTTTAACATAGACGAAAACGGTGTGCTGCGCAGAATCACGGACTATTTATTGAACAATATATTGTACAGTATAATACGGGATAAATTTGATGTCAAACAATTTAACGTTCTAGATCTTGTTCAAGAAATTGCGTAGTCTAAAACGTGCTTAATAGAGAAATTCAACTTCTCAGTTGGCTATAAAAATTAATAATTGTCAACTTCTCAGCTAATAGTAGACAAAAATATTAGTACGATTTGTCGTGTAGTTAAGGGCTCAAATAAGAAAAAGTTATACAAGTTTATTAACATTAGTTGGATAAAGTTCTTGATTTTTTTTCTCTAGTTTTTCTTTACCATAACATTTTTCTGTATCACAGGGCCTCCCAAAGCTTCTCTGGATCCAATGCTTAACCCCTGTTTAGCCCCTACGTTAATCCACCACTGCTTCCATCTATGTATATCTATTATAGAAATTTTTTTCTAAATGTCCAGAGAAAGAAAAATTACCATAAAACGAGAACTCATTCGCAATTACTTTTTTTTACATCGACAATTATTGTAAATACAAAATGACCAGTACAATTCACCAGCTGTTTGCATTCGATAGAGGGTTAACGACCTTGAAAAGAAAGCGATTCTACCGAAACTGTCCGGCAGTAGGTACTCTATTATTTTGAAATAAAATACACACAAACACACCTATCACATGTCTGGCGGTCTTGTACATTTTTTTCTCATCTTTACATCACAAAGTACCTCTTAGCAAAAAATATTACTTTCACTTTAGCCTTAATAATCTATTCGTTGCTTTTTTATATGGACAACATTGACTTTTACCTCAAGGAGATCGTATAACCAGATGAGGAGATGATAATGATATCTCGTTTTTTTTTTAATGTTCATTTAATAGGTTTGATAAAATGGATAATGTATTAGGTAAGCATCGAGGAGTGTATTTTGTCTTTTTATTGTCCATAATATACAAGAAAATTCTGCAATCAAACGACAACTACACATACAGTAGGAACAGCCAGTTGGGAAAAAACATTATAGGGCGTGTCATGTGACAGTGGCCAATACCAACTTTCTGGTTTTAAATGCAACCAAGGGGTAGAACACTGAAGAAATAGTTAATAGTTGACAGTATTTCTCGTCTAATTGCTCGGCAACAGTTTCTCATTAAACAATCCAAATTTACCCGATAAAATAAAAACCTCTCGTGCAATTTTAAGTGATAAATTTGCCGGGTCAGTGCAGTGTAGTTGGGTAAGAATAAGATTTGTTGCCCTAAAAAGGGCTGATTTATTAAAAACTGGCAGTTAATGTACATAATCAAAATTCCATTTCATCAGAATCTGACGAATCTTCAACTCCAACATTAATTATTAAGATTCAACGGTTTTTATGTCTAGGTTCCCACTTATTGTGCATATTTATTTTGAAGAATTGAATACAATTGATATATTTCATCCTGTCTGAATTCGAATGTCCGCCTATGGTTTATTGCGGTCCTGAAATCATGCTGCCAATATGATAAAAATAAACTATAATCTCTTGATTCCAAATAGATCATATACATGACTTTCCTACTAAGTTTTAATAATGAACTTTCTCAATGTAAATAAACAAAGGCGTTTCAAAAAAATACATGATTTGTTTTATAAATGAAATTTAAAAATCCTTTTGTTACGCCAATGAATAAAGTAAACATACGAATTGAGAGAAACTGGTCACTTTCATTATTGATACTGTGTCACAGAGGGTAATCTGTGACTGTGTGAAAAATGAAAGGATGTAATTGTTGAAAATAGAGATTGTTTCTGTACATGTTAATTGTTTTAATGCAATTAAAACCCCAACTTTGTCTCTTTCAAAACATTTTATAAACTTGTTTATAAAGCAACATCACCATTATTATTTTTATAGCACTTTAAATTTACATCCAGTCGTAAAACTTGAAAATTCACTATGAAAAGAAAAAAATTCCTGGGGATGTTTAACATTGTAACTATAATAATTTGCAGAATGAACACAAAAGAATATAACAAAGTTAAAATCGTCATTAGCTCGTTAGAAATACGTGACTCTCACCACCAATTTCGCTTTATATTATGTCGGGTAGGTATCGAGTATCACTTTTAACGGGTCGTTGCATTTTACCTTTAAACAGGTGAATTTTTCTGAAGTCAGAAAAGCTTTTGGTAATTGTACGTGCCGAAAGAATGCTTTTACGATCATAAAATTCAGTTTTAAGTATTGTTGACAATACTAGGAAGTAATTTTGTTGAAATTGGACACGTACACCAAGAATATCGTGTTTATGACTTACTTGTACATCTTCTAAAATCGGAAGTTGTATTGTAAAAGTAATAATGTTTTACTGGTTGCCTATATTACTGCGACTCTTAGTGCTTAGGAGTATTATTGATTGCCTATATTTACATATATATTTACATAATGAAAATCCATTCTTGCTAATGATAACAAACTATCTAACATATTATGGCGCCACCTTTCATATTTATCTACATAAATGATGATTATAAAGACGTTTCAACAATATAGAAGTTGATTTATAGGCGTATATAGGTATCAGAATTAATGCTAATGTTCGTGGTGATTTTTTAAAACGATTTGTAGTAATACATTATTACATCACACATCTAAGTACTAATTTATCTTCATTTTTATTATCGTTTAAAATGCTTTTAATGCCATTATTGTCAGATTATCAATAACATATATTTGGATTTAAGAAAATAACGGTTAACCAATACAAGTGGAGTTAAATTTACAATTAAAATTTAAAGTAATACTTTGAGAATTAGAGCATATTCTATTCTACTTCTTTTTGCATCACAGTAGGCAGTGTTATAGTGTTTACAAATATCGTACATAGACAAGCAAGAAGCGACAAGATATAATCTACCTTTAATAATTCTACTGAGCATAAGTTGCTTAAAGTTTCGTACTATTTAAAATAATGTCAAACGCCCTCCAAAGCGAGTGACGTAGAACAGTAGTATGCCTAGCTCTATAATACTTTTTTCTAGTGTAATAACATATTTGACTAAACCTACAATACTCGTGCGAGTCAGAGTGGAGAGCATTACAGTCCCAATCACCACAGACCTATAAAATGTTTTAAATTTTTCACAACTCTAAATTAAAAATAACAATATCAGAACTAGCAACATAATTTTGATGTTTGTTATAAGAATATTTAGGGCGAGTTGTACCAAACGCCTAAACTCGGTTTAATGTTAACTGATGATTAGACTGATGTAATTGTTGATAATAAATACATCAATCAGACACAGTCTAAACATCAGTTATCATTAAGCCGAGTTTAGGTGTTTGGTACAACTCGCCCTAAGTGTCAAAAACGTTACTTCAGTCATGAATGCTTTATGAAACGAGTGACTGAAGATGTTTTTGACACTAGGTGCTTACTATACTTTTTCTACGCCCACATGAAGAAAAAACATTATATTAATTGATTTATATTCACATGACAGAAAATGACTGACGTGTCATTGAAAAATCACACAGAACTACAAAATAATTACGGAATATTGAATGTAAATCACAGTAGACACACCTGATGTGATGTTTAATTCTAGTGCAAGTGATTTTCGACAAAGATTATGTAAACAGTGATATTTGAGATTCCTGAAATGTTTTTTTTTATTGAAAATTACAACAACATAGTTAACGCGGCATGAAATGTTTTCTGGTCTGTTGTGTTCGTCCTTGAATCGATATCTTATGGTAAATCTATTGTAGATATGAACTGGTTACTATAGTTATTTATGAACCAAGGGCGCAATTAAGGTGTTTGCGGCCCGCCGCGTGGAATTTAAAGCACGAGACGCAGCCGAGAGCTTTAACCACGCAAAGGGTCGCAAACACCATTTGCGCCTGTGGTACATACAAGATTTTATGTACGATCGCGAGTAATTATGTAATTCAGATATTATTTAAAAAAAAATTTAAGTTCTTATTGTTCAGGAAATGTTAATATTTTAAAAAATATCAATTATTCTTTTTCAAACACCAGCACCTCGACCAACAGCAACAATTTACCTTCTATATTAGTATCTAATTGTAAAGAATGTAAAATTGAAATTAATATATCAAAATTGGAATAAAGTATTTGAAATTTTTTACTGGTATTTATTCAAATATCAGGTCATTCAATAAATATTATATTATTGATTCATTAAACTCACTCAACCAAGAAATAGATTCTACTATATATTATTTTAAATATTCATGGAAATATAAAAACAGAATTGAAACACGCCCATGAAAGCCTAGACCATCGTTTAAAAGGGTAGCCTCCCGATCCCTAAATTTTTTTATGTTATAGTGGACCCCCTTATAAGTGACTCGAACTCTTCAATATTATAAGCAATATTTTGCTCGATTATTGGCGATATTGGCCACCTGAAGCTGCGGTACCAGATATTCAAAATTTTCTTAAATATAGCCAGCATACATGAAGTTGTTCATAATTAATTTCTCTTTTTATAACAATTTCGAGCGACTTTTTTGAATGCTTACAAATAAATTTGTATTATGTATTTTTTACTAAATATATCCAAACTAGCTTTCTAAGAACATCACGAGCTAACAGTTTACTGAAGTAATGGGAAACATATGTATAGTGAGCCCAACAATTTCAGAAAATACACCTGACAACATTGCTTTATTTTATGGTTACCAAACTGACTTTGGATAAACTTTAACGTGCTTTACGACAATATTACAGAAATCTGTAATAATACTTTATTTTTTAAAGACCCATAAAAAACTTATTGTCCAAAGATCTTCGTCAAGCTATTAGAATTTTTTTCTTTTTGACCCGCAATTAATTAAATTGATATTATCCAGTACGATCCTGTTTTTTTTATTACATAGACATACCAGTTTTTCAAGCAAAAGAAACCCGACCAATAACACGACAGGTTTGTATTTTTATGCAAGCTGCGCAATTTTCACATATCGCATCTTCGTGATATCGTCTAAAGGCGAACATTTACATAAATGATTATTTTATATGCCAAAGAAAAAATATTCTAGCAGACGGTAGCTACTTATAAAATGCCAATCTCCTACGATATATTGTGCATGAACAAATGTACAAAACAAATTTTAGTGCCGTAGTTAAACAGTTATAAAAATTGTCTTTATTTTTTTTTCAGGGATCTGACTCTTGGGTTTCAGTTCACAATTTGCAATCACATGGAGGAGGTATTTTGGATCCTGACGATAAGTTGAACGATGTAGCCGACGACAGAGAGCAAATTTTAGCGAGTTTTGAAGATGGCGAGGGTGCTCACGTACACGGAGGTGGAGATGGAGCTAGCGGGAGTTCAGTTGGTACTGGAAGTCCAGATATTTTTCACGTAAGTTGTTTTTTTGAATAGTTTTCAGCCGCAGTTTTCAAAAAACTATTTTGAAGTTAAAGACTGCAAAAAATTTATCATTCTATCAATAGATTGTTTTTGTTTTTAGTTCTTTTTCATAATTTTTGTCTAAAAAATATTAAATTTCATATAAAGCAAAGTTATCTTTAAAAAATTGTGAAAAAAAATTGAAAAAACAAATAATTCACCACAGTGGCGAATCGAACTGCCATACTTCAGGTTTAACTTTTAAATTTTCTGTGCACCTACTCGTGTAGCAGTTCCCCCCATACGGTTAGGAAGTTTTATCGAACCCACTAGTGTTCTAACAGTGACTATATATAGTCACTAGCTCTAACCAGTGTGGTAGGGTTCTTTATCAAGCCCAACAGTCGTTCACACTGGTAACCCATCCAAGTACTGATCGCGCTCGACATTGCTTCACTGTAATTATCGCATCAGAGGCGTTCTACTACACCTGGCTTTGTGTATTGGAATTTAAAGGTATCTATTTGGACAAAACAGTCCTTATTTTTGAACAAAATAGTGGTAACTTAAAATCTCACGAAAATTGGGAGACTTCTTTTATGAAAGAATTTTCGGAACTAGGAAGAATATTAAATATTGGAGACTGGAAAAAAGTTGCTTGGGCGTATAAATAAATAAAAACTAATACATTTCTTACCTACTTTTCTTTTCTTAATGGCTTCTAATGTATTTGATAAATTTTCCGAAATATCTTAAAATATCCATTAATCTTTTGTGTTGGTTGAGCTTTCACAACGTTTGAAATTCCGGTAATTTTCTTATCGAAAATTATAGGTTAGGAAAATGGTAATATCTTTATAGACAAGTAGGTACCATAATAATTATGGTGGTAGCAATTACGAGAATGTGGGACTTTTAGAAATAAAAAAAATGAGATATGCGTCTGTGATAAACGATGTTATGAAATGGACAGGACCGGTTTTATAAAATTTATCTCGAGAAGTTTATGCTACGGAAGTAGGTTATGAAAAAACAAAAGTATGTTTATGATTCCGGAGTAACCTTAAAAAACAATAAACATTTTAAGGTCTATTCGCAGTAGATTTTATTTTTTTTTCCACCGCGACGGCCGGATTGCATCCCGCTAAGAGCAGGTAGAATTTTTACCATCCGAGTTGCATCCCACGACCATCCGAATTGCATCCCATTAACCAATTTTATTTTAGCAGCAAAACTAATGTATGTTCTGATAATAACCAACAGCGTTGTCACGTTTACTTAATACTAAATAATACTTAATCAATTGTAACATTCAAAATGTTTATTGACACATTAACAAATGTTTACTTAACCCTCAATTGGTTGCACCATTTCATTTCACACAACTGGTTGCATGGCGTACTTTGTACGCCACTCAATTAAAACTGCTCAAAGTGGGTTAGTTATGGGGTAGTTATTATTGTACCTTATGTATGTTATGAAAGATTGAACCTCTTAACCTATAATCTACATAAAAAAATGTTAAGTGCAAAAGTTTATTTTATTTATGTTAACTAGATATTTTACGTTTAATACATTTTTATCCTTTTTATGTGTATCTTTTTATTTAAATTGATTTATTTCCAAATATATAAAATACAAATAATTACCTAAACTTTTAATCGGTACATTGATTTTTAAACTATATTTCAAGAATTTTAGCACAAATTGGCAACGTTGCGGCGCAGTTTACCTGAAATGGTGTTATTAATTAGTAAATACCTTTTTTCGAGGTGGGATGCAATTCGGATGTGACCTTTTCTTGGCCAGGTAAAAGTTGAATTTTTGGGATGCAATTCGGATCTCGCCTTTTTCCACTACTACTTGTGAAGTTGACAATTATTATTATTGCTTCTTCTAGTCAACTGAGAAAATGAATTTGTCCACGACCACTTAATAATAAGTCAATATTTTACCTCCTTACAAAAGGTATATGCTACCGATGTATCTACTAGAGTGAATTATGGTTCATAATACACTGACTAGAGATGAGGGTACAATAAAAAAAAACTATTATAAATAAAAATAAATAAATATATCAAATTATTTTATCTAGCTGTCACAACATTTTGAGGTTAGTAATACCAAATCGTTACTGACTTTTATTTAATAAAGGAATCAAGTGTTGTGGACAAAGTATAGTATTCTACTCGCAATTTACGGCCAATATTCACTCAGGTGAAACGTCACCCATCATGAATAATGACTATCATAAATTTCTCGTTTAATAATATATTATTCTCTATTAGTGGTTAATAATTTTTTCTATTATTAACCTAGGTCAATAATGGGCAAATTCAAATATTTTCTGAAGTCTGGGAATTGTGTATACCCAGGATATTGTTTTCAATATATTTGCTGCTTGAAATTACCTCTCAAGATAAAATTATTTAAATAAAAATGCCATTAGTTTAAATTTCGCTCTCAACCAAAAATGACTGATGACATAAGGAATGCGCTCATAATCTATGGATTAGGTAAGGAGCGGAAACAGTCAGTGTACCTGTCAGTCAGACGACGGGGTAAACGCTTCTCGTGATGCGTTTGCGAACGCTGTAGTGTAGAGTGTGAACAATATATTTTGTGTTGTGAACGTAATACCCCTGTGTTCAAAGTAAAACATAATCTATGTTTTGTAAAGCCATACGAACCGTTTCAATCCTTTGGCAAGTGATTTTATCATTGAAATAGTGTAAAGTGTCAATTATTTTAAATTTTTGTCTTAAATTTGGTTAGTAGTAGAAAAATTATATATACACCACGGTGGTAAAGACATTTATAAGCCAGGCACCTTATTCCGGGGCTCGACCAATAATAATAGTGTTGGTGTATAATATATTACATTCTAAATTATAGTCTACTAGGAAAAATACACTATGTCCCTTTTTTATTGACAGTTAAACACCTTCTACTCCACTCCACTGTTTCATAACATTACAAATTATATTGACAACTATAGTAGTTTACCTAACTAGTGCGGAAAGTGATACTTTTCCGCACGCTATTGCAGATGGCCGAACGACGCTAGCGGAGTCACTTTACGCACGTGTTAGGTACACTATTTTTTCTACTAGCATCCGGAAAAAAACCCAAAAGTTAACATAAAGAAACATTTATTATTAAATACATATCAGCAACTTAATTATTATTATTTGGCAACCATTTGATAAGGCTTTTACCAGGGACATGAAAAATTTTTGAAAAAAAAAATATTTTTTTCATCAAAAAATTATTGCAGATTTCTAAAATTTTTTTTTATTTTTCAGTCATTTGGTAAACTACAACCATAGAAATACATATTTTAAATATTCAAATGACAGTATTCTACCCAAAAACTCTACAAATTTACTTTCCGCACTAGTGCGGGAAAGTGACTCTTTCCGCACGCATTTTAGTGCGGAAAAGATTCACTTTCCGCACGCTAGTAGAAAAAGTTTTTATATTTTTGAAATACTATTCGGGCTAACGCCGTGCCTGTTTAAAACCAATGATTTCAAAACTGCCAGTATAATAATTCCATCTTCAATTGATACGTACCTACTGTTTACTGTTGTAAAAAAAATGAGAGTCATTAAAATCAGCAGTAGGTGTTCGACCGCATAAGGTACAATACCAATGTTATAACCTCAGCACATTTTTTTTATTGTTACATATATTGTAATAGTTGGCAAATTTTGTACCATGTTTTATTGAACTTTATAAACGTAATCTCGATCATAAAGTTAGTTGCGTGTTGGTTAATGTTTCGTAGAAAATTTGGTTAAGTGGTAGAAACAACAGGATTTTAATGTTTATGTTAAATTTGTAAGGTTAGTAAATAAATGATGTTATATATGACAAATTGTATAGGCTGTATCTGAGTATACAGGGTGTCGCGTAAATTAGAGACATGATAGATAGTTAAGAAATATTCAAAATACCAAAATGCAACTTTTTTCTAACCTTCTTATTTGTGAGATACAGGCTGTTTAAAGTTGTAGAAGAAATACACATTTTAATTCATATCTTCTCTGGGGATGAAAGTACAAATTTTAATTTTTTTGTATGTTATTGCCTCACACATCAACAGTATTAATTATGTCAAATTCTAATAAGCCAGTGGCGTGGTACGAGGGGTTCGTAAACTTTTATTGTACCATATTTTTGAAACACCTTGTTTTAGACCTAAAGACTTTTGTATGCAATTCTTTATTAAATTTCCTACATAAAATGTACTCTCTGTTGAATTTGATACAACACTCCATTTTCAAGATTTTCTACTTTTTACTAAAGCGAGACAAAAGTCTTTAGCTCTCAATACAGGGCGTTTCAAAAATATGGTAGAGAAAAAGTGCATAAAGTGAAACCAAACCAAATTCGCTAATTGAGATACAATATCTTTTCGCATGAATTTAGAAACACCCTGTATTTGCAATATATAGAAACTTTCTATTCAAATTATAAATCATAATGCTTTTTTAAATATAATTTTGTGCTGATATATTAAATAACGTATCAAATTGAATAACGTGATAAAATCGAATAGTGTATGCATTACCCACTTCACCAACTGTAAACGATTATTATTATTATTATTATTCCGTAATAGAAAATTACCGTTTCCTATTGACCAACACGAATGTTCAAGTGACTATTTATATTCTAAGAACGACAAACGACCGTCTATTTATTTAAATTAATACATTTTTTCCGTCGACCGTGTATTAACAAATATGATATTAACGTTCTCAAAACTAGAAAAAATCATACATTAATGACCCCCATTAATCATAATTATATTAATCAACGATTTTCTGTAGGCAACCCAACGCACATATATTGACATTTTGTAGGCAACCAAACATACAATAGCGTCTTCAAAAAATGAATCTTAGTATAAAATTGACTTGCCTATCGTTTTATTTTATTATTATTCTACAAAATTATAATAATTATTAGTGTTAAGACACCAAAAAAAGAATTTAAGAAAAACGAAAACAGTGACATTTGAACCAGCGATCATCTCTTTGACATTTCAATGTCGTTATTTATTTTTGACAGTACTACCTATGAAACAAATGAATATTTTTAATTTTTGAATATTGAGAAAAACGAATACAACTGATACAGTCGACGAAAAAGCTTTGTAACTACAAAAATCTTTTATTTAAATAATCTAATTGTTGTTTTAGGACGGCGAACACAAATACGGCCCAAATTACCCTCGTACAGACATAGAAGTAACCGGCGAACAAATAGCGAACGGAATACCGGTTCTACAAGTTCGTCGAGGCAGCGAACCCAGCTTGAATCAACTTCCGACAGGTCCTCCCGTTCCCACTGAACATCCTAAACGCTGGAGTGCCGCTCCTTTGATACTGGAACCTCCCAGTTCTGGATACGCGAGTCCCGATTGGATGGACGATTCCAGGGAGGAAGAAGAAGATCATGGCTTCAGGAAAATCACCAGAGATGGTAGCAATAGATTATCCATGCAGTTTTTGGGAGCTGATGGTGCTGGGTAAGTGACTTTTCCATATAATTTCCCAAACACCTTTTCCAATGACCTACAATATCCATTGATGCAACTATTCAGTTCCTGAAAACTCTTTACTTTGACTTATGTATTCATTTGATCTAAACAAGATGTAGCACCCAGAAGAACCTTCGATTGTCTACTCCCTACTAGATCTTACCAATGTCCAGATCTTCTTTTTCTTTCGGCTTCACTTATTTCTTCAAATATTACATTGGGGCTGATTCCGCTAAAGGGTTCAGGCCCCCAGAAAGGTATTTTAGTCCCCCTCTTGCTAGTTCATCTGCTATTTCATTTCCTTCTTTTCCAGTTTGTCCTGGAATCCACAGAAAGATGGTCGCCTAGGTCATTGAGTTTGCCCAGGCATTCCCACAACATTTTGGAGATGATTTTTCGAGAGCTTAGTGCTCTAATGGCTGTTTGTCTATCAGACTCGATTAGAATCTTTTGACTTCTATGCCTTTCTTTTTTCATGTAAACTTCCGCAATCTTTTTCAACAACAATAAAACAAGATGTATTTAATTTTTTTTGTGTTTCCAGGTACCGATGGGCCGAAGCTGCAGAACGAGCTGCCACTGCCAGACACATTTCCAGCTCTCTTCCTCGAGAATCAAGACGGAAAGAACCATTGGGTCAAGCAAACAACTCCACCGGCATCGATGGCGAAGAAGTCATAGTGATAAGAAACGAACCTGGTCCTCTTGGTATTCACGTTATCCCAGATTACGATACGTTGGGTAGAGAAAAGGGATTGCTGGTTAAAGGGATAGAACCAGGCGGGAGGGTCGATAGAGATGGAAGATTGACTATTTATGATAGAGTTGTTGAAATTAACGGGGAAAATTTGATTAATATGCCGTTTCAAAGGTAAGAAAAATGATTTAGTTAGTTTCTTCTTTCTTTTTTAATGTGTAGCCTATTTGGATCTGTAGAGAGGGTGAGTGTAGGCTCACTTGGGTCCATTGTATATCCGAGGTGTTGTCCTGCTAGTTCTGCGTCCATCCTGTCCTTCCCAGGAAGGAGGACTTCTCGGCATGTGTAGGCCAAGACTCACCGAACAGTGTAGCCTAATGATACGACTAGAGAAAGAGAAAAAAATTGAGAAAATTTTTATCTTGATTTGTTTTAGGGTCCAAGAGTTATTCAAACTCTCCTTAACTTCGCCAGAACTAAGACTGAAAGTGATCAAGACGTCCGGCTTGGAGGGTTTAAGGAAACCTCCACCTCCCATCTATCCCAGTTTTCCCGACGACAAAGAAAACGTTTCGATGGTTGAGTGCGAACAAAAACGTAAGTTTCTACTTAACCTTCTTGTAATTTGAATTATTTTCGAATAAATGTAGTAACACAACATTTTTTAATTAAGGACACCTTACAGAAAGTACAAATACGAAAGTGGCCACTGTATCTCCTACGAAAAAAGTACCGGCCATTTCGAAGAATCTTAAAGGTTTATTAACTGCGAATACGAGAAAAATAGGAAGGAAAATCGAAATCGAATTAACGAAAGGAGCGCACGGACTAGGATTCAGTATAACCACTAGAGACAACCCTGCTGGAGGAAAGTGTCCTATTTATATCAAAAACATCAATGCGGTGGTAAGTTTTCTTTTTTTTGTGTACAAATTTAAAGTGGCGCAGTCGTAGGATCGAATTTCACAGTTTTATTCTTTGCTGTAAGTTTATGCTTGAATAGTTTATTGAAATTAACTTCTTTTTCATTGTCAAGTATAAAATTGGACCCACCTGTTGTTTCCATAATCTCTTAAATTTTCTAGAGGTAATAAAAAACGATCCTTGAAAGAAAATCAGTTCCCCATTGACACCCAAAACATTGTTTAAACCTTTTTTCATTTTTTTTCTCTGAAGGAACAAAAAACGATCCTTGAAAGACAATCAGTGTCTGAAATGTGACCTCAAACTTTATTTTATTTCTGTTTTTACAAATTTCCATATTTTTAATCAAAAGGACTAGAAAACGATACTTCAAAGACAAACAGTTCCTGAAATGTGATTGAAAACAATGTTTTGTTTCTATTCTTACCGTTTTTATATTTTTTGCCAAAAAGAACGAATCTTAAAAACGCAATCAATACCTTAATTTTGACTCGATATATGGTTTTGTTTCTATTCTCACCATTTTCCACAGTTTTTTTCTGAAGGACTAAAAAACCATCCTTAAAAAACAATGAGTGCCTGCGATATGGATTCAAACATTGTTTTGTTTGTGTTCATTCCATTTTCAATATTTTTTTCAAAAAAACCGGAAAACAGCTTGAAAGGCTAACTGTTTATGCTATTTTTCAAAGTTGCTCCCAAAAGATATAAAAACGGTCCTTAGAAGGCAATCAGCACTTGAAATGTAATCCCAACCCCTATTTTGGTTCTTCGGTTCTAACTGAAAAAACGATCAGTGGAAGAGAAATTATGTCTGCAATAAGCCCCTAAGTTTTTTTTTTTTTTTGGTTCTTTCCATTTTCCAGGAATACCAAAAAAAACTTGAAAACAAACTGCTTATGCCATGTGACCTCAACCCCTATTTGGTTTCGGTTCTAACTGAAAAAACGATCAGTGAAAGGGAAGTTGTGGCAATAAGCCTCCAAATATTGTATTTTTTTTGGTTCTTTCCATTTTCCAGAAATACCAAAAAAAAAACTTAAAAAACAAACTGCTTATGCCATGTGATCTCAACCCCTATTTTGGTTCGGATCTAACTGAAAAAACGATCAATGAGAGGAAAATTGTGTCTACAATAAGCCTCCAAGTATTGTTTTTTTGATTCTTTCCATTTTCCATTAATACCAAAAAAACAACTTAAAAAACAAACTGCTTATGCCATGTGACCTCAACCCCTATTTTGGTTCGGATCTAACTGAAAAAACGATCAGTGAAAGCGAAATTGTGTCTGGAATAAGCCTCCAATTATTATTTTTTTTTCGGTTCTTTCCATTTTCCAGAAATAACAAAAAACAAACTGCTTAAGCAATTTTCTATCATTTTTCCAGCACCTGAAAAACTCATTGAAAGGCACTCAGTGCCTAAATTGTATAAAGATTTTTTTTCAATTGGGTGTAAATAAAAAATTTTGTTCATTGAAATATCTTTCCAGGGTCCAGCTATAGAAGACGGTCGTCTCAAAATAGGAGACAGACTTTTAGAAGTGAACCATAAGGAAATGACGGGCAAAACGCAAAGCGAAGCAGTGGCTTTAATAAAAAGTCTACCGTTGGGTAGTAAAGTCAAAATAGTCGTTTCCCGACAAGAAGATGTCGTTGAAAACATCCTTCCCAGGATAATTGTAAGTATTTGATTTAATTAGAGTGCGCTGTTTACGGTTTAGCTTAAAATGCGTTTGTATCGGGGGGCAACTGTTGTCTTTTTTGCAAAAATGTTGTTTGGGCTTTAGCATTTTATTTATTATACAGGACGTCGACCTAAAAGAAGTTCGCGAAGAGGAAACGACCGAAGATGTACCGCCAAGCATCCCTCCATTACCGCAAAGTCATCTGCAAGCTCTACAAAATCGCACTCCCGAAAAAGGATCGGTAGCGAAAATCATCTCGCAATTCCAGGACGCCGTCAATGGCAATGTAAATATTGTTTTTCTATGTTTATAAATTTTAAATTGGTGATGGTGGTTTGTGTTTTTACGTAATTTTGCAGCTTCCAAAGTTTACACAAAAATAAGTGTCACCAGGCAAGGTAGAAGTGTTCTTGTACTGATTTGATGCTTCTTTTTTACTTTCCTGTCTTCCAGTGACTTAAGAGCCTTCCTTTGCTCATTCTATAGTTTCTGTCTAAGTCTTATTTATTTTCGCTTCCAAAGCCTTTCCATTCCTTTGCAATTTTTTGTTACTTCTAGAACCTTCGTTAAGTTTAGTTTAGACAAAACTAAGCATCAACTGTTAATGTAGGTATCTTCATTTTTCTACTAATTTGAAGCTTCCTTTCCCGTTTTTACCTCCCTTTTAATCTATTTCTCTTTTTAATCCCCTGCATTATTATCTTCAATGTTATTTTGCTACCAAAGCCTCTACATTTCTCGCCAATCTACTTCTACAACCTTCTTTGAGCATTGTTTGGACAAAATTGAACACCAACAGGCAATGTAGCCAATCTTTATGCACTGGTTACATGATCCCTTCCTTTTTTTGTCTTCCTTTCCTTTTCCAACGACCTAAAAATCCTCCTTTGCTTATTATATGGGTTCTAGACATGTATTGTATCTATTTTTGTTCATTTTTACATTCAGTATTAACCTCTATGCTCTGATAGCTTCCTTCCATTCCTTTCCAAAGTTTTGTTACTGCTAACATCTTCTTTGAGTCTAGTTTATACAATATAGAGCATCAACAATCAAGGTAGCAGTTTTTATGTATTGGTTTGATACCTTTATTCGCTTTTTTGTTTTCCTTTCCTCCTCTAACGACCTAAAAGTCGGTCCTTTGCCGTATTATCTTCAATGTTATTTTTATTCCAAAGCCTCTTCATTCTTCGCTGATTTTTTGTCACTATTACCACCTTCGTTGAATCTTGTTTGGACAAAACTGAGCTCAACTGACCAGGTAGAAGTCTTCATGTACTGGTGCTTCCTTTCCTCTTCCAACTATCTAAGTTCTAGGCAGGTTTTCTATCCATGTCACTTTATTCTTACATTCAGTATTAACCTTAATGTTTTTATTGCTTCCAAAGCCTCTCCGTTACTTTCCAATCTTTTGTTACTTCCTGCACCTCTCATGAGTTATCCTTAGCTTATTAGATGGAGTCTTCTTTAATGTCTTATTCAATATATACTAGGTGTTTGATATCTGCCATGGTTTCCCCATTTTTGTACCAAGAATCCAAGTTATTTTCCATAATCATCTCCAACCTTCCTGTCAAAACCTATGACGACTTTTAGAAAAAAATAAGAATTGGAACCGCTTGAAGGTTGTTCTATAAATTTAGATCAAACAATCTACTTTTACATCCACTATTTTCTTATATTAACAATTTTTATTCAGCCTTCAGATCAAATCGACGAAACCATGGTATTCCCTTGGAAACACCGCGAAATCCTCACCTTCAACATACCGGTTCACGATTCGGAAAAAGCTGGCTTAGGCATAAGCGTAAAAGGAAAAACCAGCGGTACCAAAGACCTCGGGATATTCATCAAGGGTGTTATGTTCGGTGGAGCGGCTTCTAGAGACAACCGACTACGTACCAACGACCAATTATTGAACGTTAACGGAATTTCGCTGTTACAACAGACCAACAGCGACGCCATGGAGACGTTAAAAAACGCCATACCGCATACGGAGGGACCCGTACCCGGCCACATCACTTTAACTATTGCGAGGAGAGTCGAATCGCCGAATGCTAGTTGTAGGAAGAACTCCATTGATAGTAATTTGAAGTAAGTTACCTACTAGAAGAAAAACAGTACAAATTGTCAAATTTCTACATAAAAAAGCTTCAGTCTTGAAAAACAGCACGCCACTGCTAATGTTGTTGTACTTGTTTGAACGTAATTTTTTTTAGTTCTTCAGGTGGTGATTCTCTAGAGAAAAGCGAATCGGTGAATAATTCCGGAGCTAGCGGAGATTCTGCAAACACCGTTATTTTCAATCCGCACGGAGGAATCGGCAATATTTCCGACAGTAAACCACAAGTGCAGACCAACGGACACGTTAGTCCGTTAAGCCCGATGCACACGTGGAACCCGGTCTTGGAAAGATTGACGGGAAATGGGAAGTTTCAACAACAGCAATTGCGTAACGAAAGTTATTACAAGGTAAGGTAAAAAGATAACAAATTTTTACAAAAAAAGTTCATCATACGTTCGTAATAATTTTTTTTCAAATACTAAACCCTTCCAAAAAATTTCATTGTACGCATATGGTAAATGAAAAATTTCTTAAATAAATTAACTCCTTTTAAAAATTTTTACCGTACGCACAATTCGCTCGTAATAACTTTTGTAATTGCAAATTTCCATAATTAAATTGTTCCCCTTAAAACTTTTTGATGTGCGCCTATGACAGATGGACATTTCCTTTTGAGAAATAAACCAACAAATTTCTAAAATTAAATTGATCCCTTTAAAAAAAATTTGACGTGCGTCCATGGTAGATGGAAAATTTAATAAATTAACCCCTTTTACAATTGTTCACTGTACGCACAAGTTATGAATGTTTGCAAATAATTATTTCCATATTAAAATTTTATCGTACGCCTATGATAAAGGGACAATTTTTCACTAATAAATTTTATCACGCATCACCATTTCATATTTCGCCTGTAATAGATGAAAACTTTTTTAAATGCAATTTTCCATAATTAAATTGATCCCCTTGAAAAAATTTGTCGTACGGTTATGGTAGGTGGCATTTCTATAAATAAATCATTCCTCTTCTAAAATGTAATCGTACGCCTGTGGTATATGAAAGTTCTCACAATTAAATTGAACCCTTTACAAAAAATTCGTGCGCTCATGATAGATAGAAATTTTCACAAATAAATGAACCCTCTACAAAAAAATGTATCGTATGTTCGTGGTAGTTGGAAATTTTCAAAAAATAATTGAATCCTCTTGAAAAATTTTGTTGTACGCCCATTGTAAGTGGAAATTTTTACAAGGAAATTAAACCCCTTTCAAAATTCTATAAAACTCCCATGATAGATGATGAATGGACTTCAAAAATGAATTTTACGAGGGTACTTCCAATTTTAACTCGTATTTTTTTTCAGGCTACCCATGATACTTGGTCGAGTAGCATGCTTGGAAATAGCTCCTTCGGAAATATGTCCGGCACCACTGTAAACATAGCTACGGCTGAACCTATTCTCATAGAAGACGAATACGGATCTAGAATTTTGACGCATCCTAGTCAGCATCAACAAAAGTACGTATTTTTAATCAAATCCGCAAATGTGCCTTATTGTTGTTATTTTTTTTCAGGATTAACGTCCACGTTACGAACAAAATCCCCATCAATCCGGCAGAAAACCGGATCGAACACGAACCGGACGGAAAAGACAGTAAAATCGTTTTATCCGTGAGTAATGGTGATAAAAGTACTGATTCCTCGTCGCAGGCTACTATTCAATGTACAGACGCTACGTACGCCAGTCAATTATCCTTAGAGAATCCTCAAGGATTTTCAAGGGATGCTTTCGGTAGACAGAGTATGTCTGAGAAGAGGCACGCAACTTTAGATGCTAAAAATACCGATACCTATCAAAAATCGAAAAAATTGAGGGAGGAGAGGAAAGTTAAGGAAAAACGTGAGTTGAAGTTTTCTAACAATTTATTTTTTTGCGTATAATACGAGGGTTGATTTCTTTTTTGTATATATTATTAATTTTCATTGAAATATTCATATTTATCAATAGTTCAAATTCTTAATTATTATGTAAACGTTTGGAGGTTGATTATACAACAAAGAAAAGAGAGCCACCTTCATGTATTTTTTGTATAACGAGGCAACAAAAATTTAAACTTGCACTTAAGCAATATTTCACCAATTAATTCTATAACCTCGATTTCTTTACTTGAAAAAAGCGCTCTCATTGTTAGATTTAACCGCTAGAAGCGCTTTTATTGATAGACTGCTTTTTTAACCGCTAACAGCGCTTTCAATTTAAATATTAACGCGTTTGATTTCGTTCAGCATCCTAATATGGATCATATTCAAACAACTTTAAAAGGAACTAGTTATTTGAACAGTTATTTAGAAAGAAGAGCAATAAACTTGGACTTGTCAATTTGACAGAAAAAATGTGAAAAAGCGAGGGTTTTACTACAAATTTTGGATTTGAACAAAGTAGATATCACTTTTATTGCTATACCCCTGTATATAACAGCTAAAAGTGTTCGTATTGCTGAACCTTGTTTTTAACCGCTAAAAGCGCTCTTATTGCATAAAACCGCTAAAAGCGCTCTTTTTGTTAGATTCTGCATAAAACCGCTAAAAGCGCTCTTTTTGTTAGATTCTGCATAAAACCGCTAAAAGCGCTCTTATTGTTAGATTCTGCATAAAACCGCTCCTATTAGATTCTGTATTTAACCGCTCCTATTAGATTCTGTATTTAACCGCTAAAAGCGCTCTTATTGATAAATCTAACCTTTTAACCGCTAACAGCGCTTGCAATTTAAATATTAACGCGTTTGATTCCGCTCAGCATCCTAATATGGATCATGGATAGTACAACTTTAAAAGGAATTAGTTATTAGAACAGTTATTTAAAGAGAAGAGCAATAAACTTGTCAATTTGACAGAGAAAAGGCAAAGCGAGAGTTTTACTACTAATATTGGATTTGAACAAAGTAGATATCACTTTTATTGCTATACCCCTGTATATAACAGCTAAAAGCGTTCGTATTGCTGAACCTCGTTTTTAACCACTAAAAACGCTCATAACTAAACCCTGTTTTTAACCGCTAATAGCGCTCTTATTGTTTTCTGTTTTTAACCGCTAAAAGCGCTCTTATTGTTAGATTCTGCATAAAACCGCTAAAAGCGCTCTTATTAGATTATGCATACAACCGCTAAAAGCGCTCTTATTAGATTCTTTATTTAACCGCTAAAAGCGCTTTTATTGTTAGATTCTGTATTTAACCGCTAAAAGCGCTCTTATTGATATAAACCTTACTTTTTATCCGTTAAAAGCACTTCGATTGAATTAGTTATTTAAAATGCAATTAACCATAATCTTGTCAATGTATCACTCTAATTGGTTCATCCTGTATTCACCGCTTGTAATTTTAATACGCTTTTTATTTGTCATTTTGTTGTTTCGTTTTTTTTTGTAAAAAATTGTAATTAACCAATCGCTAGATGTATTTGTGCTAATTTTGTATGTTTTCTCATCTTACCCCACAGCTGGTTTAGTCCGAGTAGGTTCAGTGGAGTCAGTCATTAGTGTTAACAGGTCTTCAGAACATCCCGAGTGTAAGCATCCCTTTCATTTTATCATTTATCACAACAACCGCTTATTTGATAAACCAAACAATTTAATTTATCAATTTTTTATTAGATGCCGATAAATTGGGTCAATTGGGACCGAGTCTGGGTATGAAAAAGTCCTCCAGTTTGGAATCTTTGCAGACAATGGTACAAGAGGTAAAGAAATTTTGAAAAAAAAAGATCCAAAAAATTGTTTTATTCATGCTAATTTTTTATAGATTCAAATGCAAGAAGAAGGTGATCCAGCTTACAGTTACAGAGGACCAAATGGTGCTTTGAAGGTAATACGAGGTAGAGGGTGCGAAGAAAGTTTCCGGGCAGCTGTGGTCGATCCAAATCATCGAAGTGAAATAGGTATTTATTTTCATCAGTCTTTTTTATATTTGCTAAAAATTTTTTTATATTCAAAGGTGCTAAGAAACATTGGTTGTTGGATGGTCCGACGGAAAACGAACGGGAAATTGACGGTTTTACAAACGTCAGAGGAGCACCGAGACAGTCTTCCTTAAACGCTGCTATAGACATCAAAAACAAATCTTCCAAGAAGAAACCGGGGATCTTCAAAGGCATTGGATCGATGTTTAGGTATAAAATAGTTTATCTTTTTTAATAGGTCGCCGTATAGACAAAATTGAATAATAAATAAATGAACCCCTTATAAAAGTATCCATAGTAGATAGATATTTTCAAATAAATTTACTCCTTTGGAAAAAATGTTATGTTACGTACATGATGGGAAGACTACCCAAACAACTTTTAAACATTTTATTGTGCGCCTATGGAAAATTTCACATTTTCACAAATAAAATAATCCCTTTTTTGAAATTTCATCGTACCCCCGTGGTAGATAGAGGTGTTTGCAAATAAACTTATACGTTCAAGATACAAGGAAATTTTCACATATAAATTAACCACTAATAAAAATTTTATCGTGTGCCTATTGTAGATGAAGATTTTTGCAAATAAATGAAAATTTTGGAAAATCTTATCGCACACTCATGATAGAAAAAAATTTTATTGTACGCCTATGATAAAAGGGTATTTTTTCACCAATAAATTTTAACTTTCATCATAATTTTATCGTTCGCTTTCGACAGATGGAAAATGTTTGTAAAAGAAATGAAACCCTTTAAAAATTTCCATTGTACGTCCATGATAAATGGAACTTTTCACAAATAATTTATCGTAGGCCCATGGTAGATGGAAATAAATTGAAACTTTACAAAAAATTTAACCCCCTATAATTTTTTTTTCTTATTCTCGTGATAGATGTAGATTTTTTCGTATAAATGATACCTTTTCATAAATTTCAACGTACGCTCATGAAAATATTAGTTTTTGATAATAAATTAATCCGCGAAACTCTATTTTATAATCCACAGATTTGGTAAACACCGTAAACTGGACTTCCAACCGGTAGAACCAGTTCAACACTATCACACCAACGAATTCGACTCAACTACACCCCAACACCAACAAGAAGACAACAAAAGTCAAAACAGTCAAACGGAAAGATTACAAGAACAATCACAAAAAACATCTAACACTTCCAACAACCAAAATCAATCACAAACTTCGCAAAATTCTCTGTATCAAAATTCCCATAATCATTCTCAATCTTCCGCATCAAGTTCACATCATTCTTCGCAAAATTCTCACCACGTCTCCCAACAACATACGCAAAATCGTTCGTCACCTACGGCCAATCAAAATACACACCATACACAACAACCTTCAGTTCACGGACCAAACATAAGGGAACAGCTGTATCAGCGACACGGATATCTACACAGGCACGCAGAACAAGTACAGGTAAGTGAGGGATGTACTTGATTTTTGAAAAGATATGATGAGGGAGACGCTTTTTAGTAATTCCCCACAGTCCAGAATATTTTCAGACATTTTTTAATACCCTAGTAGATGCTCAAAGGGGATTCTAATTCACCAGTGGCGTCCTGCATTCAATTACTTGTACTATTAATTTTCAATAGAGGAGTTCAGTCTAAGGACAGTATGGCCAAAAAAGTGGGTTTTTCTGACAAAAATGATAGTTGAGGTCTACCGTTCAAAAAATAAGATTTCGGGGGTGTATTCATTATTTTAATAAAGCAATATAGATGTTCGCAATGATAAAAAACATGCAAAATCTCATGTTTTGAATAGTAGACCTTAACAATTGTCATTCTGGTCATAAAAAAACACTTCTGTTGGCCATACTGACCTTAGACTGAACTCCTCTATTATTACATCATTAAAAACATATGAAAATATTTTTTTTACTTGACAGGTTATACCAGAAAATGCCGTTGCTCCTGTGATAAAGTATAGACAAAATTCTTCCGAGCACCGACGTCACGACAGGGAGTTACACAAGCAAAGAATGACGCAGAGACATACATATTACCAACAGGACGATAGGGATGTGTACGATCCTCGGCATCAACCACAACCGGTAATAATATTTCATGTTTTATCTCGTCTATTCATTGCTAATTGTTATTTTTGTTTTCAGAGGTTAGATCAGCCAGCAAATTCGTATGTAGAGTATGGTAGACCGGGAAGTAGATCTGCAATCACCGAGTCTGTTCCGTTCACTCATTATGTTAATTATAAAGAACTTCAGAATCATATTAGGTGAGTTGAAACATTTTTTATATTTGTTCTATCGAAAGAGTTTAGAAAAAAGTACCTCGCAATTTATAAATTAATAAAATGTGCCTCAAACTCCAAAGCAGTATTTACAAAAAAAGACACTTGATTTTCGTTGCTTCGCGATATTTTTCTTTGTCAGATTTAAAGGGATTTCCCATAAAGAGGAACTGAACTCATTTCCTGGCAAGTTGGTCTATTATTCTGCTATCCAGGATTGCTCTGTGACCTGGAATCCATAACAGAACAATCTTTTTGATTGCACCCAGTAGATTTAGGATTTCAAAATATTTTGGAATAGCAACTATTGGAAGACAGTGCCGTTAATGGGCTCAGGCTGACAGAAATGTCTTGAATTTGGCTAATAGTGAAAAAATTGTATATAAATCATGGTGAAGACATTTTTAAGCCTCGAACCTCAGGAAAAAGCCTCTTCTCCTTCTAGGTGTATAATATACTATCATTGACCTGTCAGAATCCAGTATCCACTCAATGCACAAATCAGTAACTTCCACTTCCAATCTTGTATGCTGTCCAATACGCTTAGCTCATTTTTTGATCGAATGTTACAATTTGGACGTCCATTTTAAATCAAGCTGGTCTCGTGTTAAGGGAGGATTAATTCCACAGGAGGAATGTACTTCCAACAATCGTACCAAGTCATCCATTTTGTATATTCTTTAGGTCATTCTTGTAACCCTCTCAGAAGTTGACCTGGTGTTAGATGAGAATGGTTTCCAATGCCGCCTTAGGAGTGGTGCTCGTGTCAAATTTTGTTGACACTTGCTCTACCAGACTACTAAACCATATGTGACAATAGTATTGAATGACATAATAACCAGTAGATGTGTTGAGTCTCATTTCCCAGTTTGTTCCACAAAGTCTCTTGCTAGTCCATAATGTTGGACTATTTTCGCAGATAACTTTTTCCAACTAAGAGTTTGTACTAGTTGATGATATATGCCAATAATTATTGTAAAAAGAGTGTACTTTTTCTAAATTCTTATTTGTTAAAATCATTTAAGCATCTCAAATACTCTGTGCTCGAAAAACTCTGAAATGAATTTGAAATGTTTGAACGATTTTTGATATTTTTGTATGTAAATGCGTCTTTGTGGTTATCTTCGTATCTGTTACGCACATTTCATATTTTGTAACTAACACAATGACACTTGCCGAGTGACAGGAAAAACAATCTTTTGTCAAAAAAAAAGATTTCTGTATTTACAAATATTTAACAACGTCGAAAATGTACAGCCATGAATTTTATTTCTCATTGTTAAGAATAAAATGAAAGAAATTATAGAGGATTTTCCCAATTATTATTATATACAGGTGGTTCTCATTTAAATATCCATGGAACGCAGTGTTTTAATGTCTGCTTGACAAAATATGTTTTCAATATTGAACTGGCCACTGTTTCCCTATGGCGTTATTTCCCGTTTGAAAGATACTTGGGGGTTTTTTCCCAAGCTTTCAGAGTGTTTGGTTCCAATCCCCTTCTATTGCTTTTGAGCTGTCTGCATTCCATTGAATTCCATTCTTTTCAAGTCTGGTAAAGTTACAGAAATCCAAATAGAACTTCTTTGAGTCATACTTTTTGATCAGGGACCTTACAGACATTACCATTTTCTTAGATAACATTTTTCAATCTCTTAAAATAAGCCATATACCGTAATTTGTTTTTAGATTGGTTCACCCTGTATATTTTCCTGTACACATTTTTCTGCACATATTTTCAACCATTTTCTCACTCTCCACCATTAAATTCTATTCTGTACAGGGTATCCCAAATCGTTACTTTAATAAAAAAGAAGTCATAACAGCTCAACTGCTTTGATTCTATCTCTTCTAGTTTACGAGATATTCTGCAAAACATACTAATTTGGGACACTGTACATTTCATGGCTGTATATTATTTTTTTGTCCATTATGACCATATTGTAATATGTTAACCAACACTTTGTAAATTTTTTTTGGTTATTTTTCATGTTTGTATTTAAAAAAAATGTGTATGTCTGCAATAAATGTAACACACTTGTTTTGTCCTGTTAGCCGCAATAAAGACCCTCTATCTGATAGTCAGATAGTTCAGATGCGTCTTCAGGTGCAACAGCAAAGATTAAAGGTGGAGGAGGAAAGGTATGCACCCTCAATGTTACAGTTTTTTTTATATTTTATTTATTTTTTTGTTTTTTAACGCACGCAAGCTTTCTATGTCTAGGCATTAATACAGTATGTAAAGTAAATAATATAAACCGCTGGGAAATTTTGACAATCCTGACAAAATTTCTTGTAAAAAATATCAAGATTTTCTTACAGTTGGATATATGCATATTCCTACTTTAACTATTGAAGAAGATATTGTTTTTGCGGCTTTATAAGATCTAAAACTAATTTTATTTACAACCATATGATATCGCACCTTTGGAGAAACAGTGACAATAGCAAAGGCTCTATCCTGTCAACAAATACACAATTGTAACTTGAATATATGGCATGGTCTACAACAGCTGTGCTATGGTTTATAACAAGTTGTGGTTGCTGAAAATCTGGTTAGTTTTGCAACACTGTTTCCAGAAATATGATTAATGAACTGTCAAATTAGTATCCAGTCTTAGTAGCCCGGTTTGGACTGTCATCTGTCATGCATTGTGTATGATTTTTGTTATTAGTTGATTATTCGGCCATCAAAAAGAAAAACAAAACTAATTTTTGGCAAAAATTTTAGCTAGCTGCAGTAACCTGTAATAATTCTTAGTTTAGCTTGCATTGGAGTGTTCTTCCACTGTAGTCTATAGTCTGAATGTTACCTTGGGGATATTTAAAGCTGCAAGGGATGTCTGGCTGTCAGTTATCTACATCATATGAACTGGATGATAAATTTCACTTTTACTACAAATTTTTTATGGTTGTGAATAAAATATTATACAAACTTCGGTGTAAAGGTTTTTTCTGTGTCATAGAAATGAAACACTTTCCATCTGGGTGTGTAATCAACTATTATTTTTGTTCTTTACGTACTGTATAAAAAACGAATACACTTTACCAAAAATATTACTTGTTTCAACTTGAAAAAGTTCTAATAGAAGTTTGTGATTTTCTTGTACACCACATAGTGATATAAACAAAAATGTATTCATTTTTAAACCGCTTTGCATGATCCGTTTTATTTTAGCATATGCATGTTCCATTTTTTCACTTGATTAGTTGATAAAAACTTGAAAAGTATATAGTTGTATGTTTTTGGGGTTGAATATACACCACAGATCTATATTGTGCCACCTTCCTCTACTTAGTTCTTTAGAAAACTCTTTGAGATATATAAGTAGTTCCTTTAGTTCTAATCCATAAAAGACTTCGGTTTGGTCAAGTATTCCTTTTCTATCCACATGTTCCTTGGGATTATATTCTGCTATGCTTTAACAAAGAGTACCTACACAGTCTGAGACAACCTGGTGTATGAACAGCTCCAAAGCAGAGGTACCTAGTTACGTGCAAAAACAAAGGATAGAAATACTAATAATCCTTCTAGGGACATCACAACTTTCCAAGCGGATGTGACGCCGTAAGTAAGGATAGGAATACTGTCAAAAGCCGTAGTAGGTATGCTTACAGAGCACTGTAAGCTCGACGAAACGTCAGTCCATGTTCTCTTAGTGTCAACACAGAGACACAAGCAGGCTTCATTGAAAATGGTTGTGGCCTTTATTGAAGGGCTCGACTTCATGGATGTCTAGGTAGCAGGAATGGCACAATGGGCCCGCCAGTGGCCTCAGTGCCGGAACCTTGGCTTGAGTTTGTCCAAGACAAGGCTCGCCTGCACATTTAGTAGTAGTAGTAGTAAGCTCAACAGGCACCAAAGCTTATGGTGTTGACAGATGAAGTTGTGTGTAAATTTTGTCACCTAGAGGAGAAAGATTCAGTCTCGAGGATATTTGGCTACATAAAATCTAGATTCTGAGGACCACATTAGATCTGCTGAGGTCGGGGTTGAACCAAACAAGTCATCCTATTTTTCACCTTTCTACTTTCTATCCTAGTACCTCTAATTTTTCTAATTAAATATTTTCGTTTGGTAAAAATCATTATGGACTAATTTTGACGATATTTTCAGTCGGAAACAACACCAATACCACTCGCAACGCCAACCTCGAACAGACAATCAACTCCGTCCAGTTTCCAACTACTACGAATACGAAAGCATACAATCAATGTTGAATAGCGGTCGATCGCGTCCAAATTTACCGCAAACGTCCAACCAACAACCACCCGTTTATCAACAAGACGTTAATTCGAATTCTTTACCGAGAAATCAACCGGTGCAAGGTAGACATACCACAGGAAGAGGAAGAGGGCCTTTTGTGACGCAAGTCACGATAGGAGAGCACCATCAAAGCGGGACTAAAGTGTAATTTTATTTGAAAGGGGACGATTCTACAAAAAAAAGATTGGTTAATTTACATTCCAAAGAGATTTAAAAAAGACATGAAAGTTTTTGAGATTTTGGAAATTATATGAGTAAATGGTGATGATTTGGATTCAATGTGATTCAATATTTACTTAAATTATTTAAATTACCAAAACTGATTTGATTTTAAACACAAAAGCCACACAGGATCTAATAAAATAGTCTGATCAGTAAGTTCAAATTGGGGTGTCTGAGAAAACTTCTTAAAACATGTCCCACATATTATTGTCGCCGAGGAGGTGTATAATACATTTTCTCGTCGATCTTATTTAGAGAGGATTTGAAGAAATTTAGAGAGCCTCTGAAACTAGTAGCTCCTTTAGTCCTATTTCCCGGAGGAATTTTAGGACATCTGCAGGCTTCAACTTGGGTAAATGTTCCTCTTCTATCCAGTTATCTCCCAGGTACTGTGCTCTGGGATTCTGGAGTGCTGTGCAGTTGGAAAGTATGTGGATGGAGGTTTCTTCTTCCATGCCGCAATATCTGCATCCTTCCTCCTCCACTTATTTGAGCTTTTTCAGGTGCCCATTCAGGCGACAATACCTGTTAAAACTCTCAGCGCAGTTTTACTTTGACTTATGCATTTATTTGATCTCAACAGAAGAATCTTTGATTGTCTAAGCTCTACTAGATCTTTCCAATAGTTGGATCTTCTCTTTCTTTCGGCTTCACCAATTTCTTCCAATATTACATTGGGGCTGATACCGCAAAACGGTTCAGACCCCCCCAGAAAGGTATTTCAGTCCCCTTCTTTGCTAGTTCATCTGCTATTTCATTTCCTTCTATTCCAGTGTGTCCTGGAATTCATAGTAAGGTAACTATATTGTTCTCGCCTATTTCATTGAGTTTGTCTAGGCATTCTCACGCCATTTTGGAACTGATTACACAAGAGCTCAGTGCTTTAATGGCTGCTTGACTATCTGTCATTATGATAATCTTTTGTCCTCTGTATCCTTTATCAATATTGAACTGGGCGCACTTTTTTATGGCATGGATTCCCGCTACGTTCTAACTGGCAGACAGTCCCCTGCTGAAGCCGTGAGAGGATGTGCCCACTCTCTGTTCTCATTGGCTTCTTTGACAGAAGACCGACACTTCAGGGATTTCCATGACTTCCACGTCAGACCTATTGGCACGAGCCAACGGTCGCATGTACATTGAATCGGCTTTGCCAATTGGCATACAAAGGTATAGTGTAGACGTGGCTTCAAGATGCAAATAAATATGTAGGTGCTTTATACTTCAAATTGTTTAAATGACATAAAACAGAAAAATTAGCAAAGAACTACCGGAGCAGAAGTGGGCGTTGGTCTGATATGACCTTGGAAACATATTTTCACGAATCGAATGAACTTTATCGAGCATTAACACCAATTTAAACTTGTTGGTCGGACTAGAAATTATTATTTCCATATGTTGGTCACATGTACCTATACTTTTTCCAATTGATCAGTACAGTACGATTTTGAGTTTTATAAACACCGTGTATACAACTTTTTACTATTTTTTAAACTTTATAAGGAATGGTAAATCATTGAAATTGAAAATTTTAGGTATTTTTGCAAAGCTGGTGTTTTGTGTTTGAAAAATACAAAAAAAAGTGATACATGTACTATATTGAAGGCGATTCTACTTAATTTAACAAAAAAATTCAATCTTTTTATAGTGAAAATAATTTTTTTGTGGAACTCCTAGTCGAGTGATAGAGGTACGCCAACAGAGATTATCCAAAAATGTTATTTTCGTTTTAGAGTAAATTGCTCGCCGTGTGACGCATGCCCACTTCTACTTTCTCGCCCTCGGCCAGTTTCATAATATGTCTCTAGAGCAGCGGTCTCCAATCTTCTGCCCGCGCGGGCCAGGTATATTTTCTTCAATAATTGGAGAATATTTTTAAAGTCCCAGTAGATATGAAAAATGAAAAAGTGGCCACCCAGTATAGTTGGCCCTCCTGAACTTACCCTAGATCAGTTTGGCCCTAATGCTGGAAAATTCGGAGACCCCTGCTCTACAGGACCATTCTTATCGGCATTTCCCGAGTGATACCGAGCAGTTGGACTATTCGTTGTCATTCTCCAGCTAGCGAGCCTTTTCGCCTCTTCCAGAGTGACGCATACCCATCTCGGTCACTTTTTACTTTCACTCTCTCCGGCGAGTAGTTAAACTATTCGTACTCTATCTCCAGTCTTCTTCAAGTCTTTTCGGCGTTTCCCAAGTAATGCACGCTCACTTTGGTCATTTTTTACTTCCACTCTCTCACCGGCGAGCAGTTGGACTATTCGTAGTCTTTCTCCAGCCTTTTCGGTGCTTCCCGAGTGATGCACACTCACTTTGGTCAGTTGGACTATCAGTCTCTAGTCTTTTTGGAGTTTCCTTGGTAACTTTTCACTTCCACTTTCTCAGCGACGATTAGTAGTTTTTCTCCAGTGGTTGAGTCTTGTCTTTTCATTTTGCCATCGCTCGACTATGAATACCACTGTATGTCTTTCAAGTATCAGTATGTTACAGTTTTCAAATTTTTAGTGAAAAAATAAGTCAGTTTAACTAATGAACAAGACTCTAGGCTGAGAATGACCTCGTTTTTGACACTTCTACCATGTAAAATATGTCAAAAAAAATTATATACAAGGTCGTGCTCAAGAAAAGTTTCCTAATTCAAGGAATATTTATTAGGATGTGAACAAATTGTTCACCAAATTGTATCTGTAACAATTACCAATACTTTTCGACATAAAATAAATATTTTGTGTTATATATAACATTGTATATTGTCAAAGATATCCAAATACTTCCTGTAATTCCACATACAAAACAATTCACAGAATTTACTGAAAACTGACTGAAATGTGTATATTTTAGTTGAACATTTCAAATCGTCCTATACTAGTATAGAAAATATATCTGTGAATCGATTTTGTTGTAATATAATTCCATTCCAAATAAACATTCAAACAATATTGTATTATCGTATATGATGTGCTCATAATGATTTAGGCTATTGCCATTTTTTAAATTAATTATATATTTAATTTTATTATGTATATATAGAAGTATATTTTATATTGTAAATAAATATATTTTATAAAAAAAATTGTTTCATTTCGTAAAGTGATTGGAGAGTCTCTTAAGAAGCCTTCACAGGCCAGAGTCCAAATGATTATATAAGAGAGGAAGTCGGGAACTGGCTGAGCGCCAACTTGAATAGAGGCTGACACAAGGACACCCCCATACAAAGAGTCTACTGAATGAATTAGACAAGGAAGAGACTGCTAACTGGGAACGGTATAAACTGGATCTCGCAAGGAGGCTTGGCGGTTTCCCTACGATCTTTGGCAATAATGATGAGATCGATTGGGCCATAGCGGAGCTGGGCTCGAATATTGTCTCGTAATATGAAGAAAACTGCGCCGAAAAAACTAGGAAGGAGAGTAAGGGCCACAAATGGTGGAACAAGTCTCTGGACTCGCTACGGGAACATACCCGGCGCCTATTTAATAAGAATAGGAAGTCGAATCTAGATTGGGAGCAATACCGCCAAAAACGAAATTAGTATAAGAGTGCGGTCAAGTTGGCTCGGAGAGATGCCTGGCGGGCCTTCTGTGATGATATCGTCTCGGTACCTCAAATGTCAAGGCTGCGCCGGATCTTAACGAAATCGCCGGATGGCGCTCTAAGCTGCATGGAAGTCGCACCGGGTGTTTTCACCGAAACTCCGGTGGATACCTTGCAGCATCTACTAAAGACACACTTCCCCGGTTGTCAGGAAATCAAGCGGGAGTGTCCATACATGGGATATGTTGGCATACAGCGACCATGTAAAGAGGACTATCTTCTAGCAGAAGAAATAGTCACATACGAGCGGAGTACTTGGGCCATACGGTTATTCAGACCATACAAGTCTCAGGGGAAAGACCAAAATAAATCTTCCCGGCTTTACTGGGAGGCCGTTGGCACAATTTTAGTGCATATCTTTTGGACCTGTTTGGCAAGCAGGTATGTCCCTGAACAGTGGAGGCAGGTGAGAGTTATCTTCATACCCAAGCCGGGTCGTACCACATACACAGTAGCTAAATCCTTCAGACCCATTAGCCTAACATCCTTTGTGCTGAATACACTGGATAGAGTGGCTGATCGGTAGGTTCTGCTTAGGTATCCTTTGCACAACAACCAGCATGCTTTCAGGTGTGGCAAGTCAACCGAAAGTGCCTTACACCAACTGTAACCCAGGTGAAGAAGGCGCTGGAAAATGGCATGATCGCCGTGGGAGCTTTCTTGGATATACAAGGGGCGTTTGACAGCACCCCTGTAGGATCTATGTGTATGGCTAGGGCAAATCATGGAATAGAGCCAATGATGGTTTGGGGCCATGTTGTACAACCGTACAGTAGAGGCCACATGGAAAGAGGATGTGGCAAAAGTGATCGTCGCTAGAGGATGTCCGCAAGGGAGTGTTCTTTCGCCCACATTGTGGAACCTAGTTATTGACGAGCTAATAACCCTTTTCAACGGTGAGGGCTTTCTAACGATTGGGTATGCCGATGATATCATTGTCCTTGTTGTTGGAAGGCTCATGCAAAGGGCTCTGAATAGGGTACATGAGTGGTGTAACGAACACGGACTTGCAGTATATCCTACCAAGGCTGAGATAGTTGCTTTCACCAAGAAGAGAGATATAATACCTGAGGGTCTACATCTTGATGGAGTACCACTGCAGGTGATTGAACAGTATCTAGGAGTGATTCTTGATAAATCACTGACATGGAAGGCTCATCTTAACAGTCGCCTAAGCAAGGTGACAAACACGTATTGGGCTAGTAGGAGAGCCATTGGTCGAGGTGGGGACTGACCCCCAAAACGATCATATGGTTCTATAGAGTGATCATGCTGCCTATGCTCACATATGCGGCTCTGGTCTGGTGGCCGAGGGTAACCTTGGTCACGGCTAGATCGCAACTGACACGCCTTGAAAGGGTGGTCAGTTTGGTGGCAACTGGACTACACCAGCTGTTGCGATGGAAGTGATCCTTGGTCTTCGGCCTCTTCACCATGTGATCGATGCTGAGGCGGGGAGGGCTTTTCTGCGCTTGAAACGGCTGGGATATGTGCGAAGAGGGGAAGAGTTCAGGCACGTCAAGAAGCTCCGGCTCCTAGAAGATATTCCAGTTCTGGCTCGAGCGGCTGACGAATGCCTGTGTAAGTACTATTTCGCAACTCCATACAGTATGATCCGGGATAGAGAATCCTGGGAAAAAGAGAGGAATACACAGCCTAATGGGACTGTCTGGTACACAGATGGCTCATGCTTCGGTGATAGAGCAGGGGCTGGAATTTACTCTAGAAACCCAAGGACACAAATTTGTGTATGTGTACCATTGGGTGATGGTGTATCTGCATATGCCGAGATATATGCTATCTTGGAATGTGCGCAGATAAACCTAAACAGAGGTGGATCGACGCATAACCATATACTTCGACAGTCAGGCTGCAATTAAAGCCCTGAGCGGGTATACCATCAACTCAGGACTTGTTGACGAATGTCGAGAACGACTTGTTAATCTTGCAAGTCGGAACGCAGTGCGGCTAGAATGGACTTCAGCCCACTCTGGTTTTGAAGGCAACGAGATGGCGGATGCACTGGATGCGGAAGGGGCGGCAGCTCATTTCTGCGGCCCGGGCACGACCCTGGGCCTAACAAAACAAAAAATACGCAAGGAGACGAAGAAGTGGCCGAGGAATTAGCACCTCGCTCATTGGATTGCTCTGCAGGGTCCTAGACAATCCAAACTTCCACTGAAGGGATGGACTGATGGACACGTTAGGGCAGCTACTGAACTACCAAGGAGTAGGCTAAGGAAGATAGCAGGACTCCTATCAGGGCACTGCTGTATGAGAAAACACCTCTACAACTTAGGAGTAGAGGAAAGACACAACCATCACAACTACTGAAGATCCCTCCAGATGAACTGGTGGCTATATATAAGACACGAAGACAGTTCAAGTGCCTGAGCTGTTCCACCCAACCCAAATGTATAAATAAATGAATGAATTCAAACTGACCTTGAATTGTTTCATAAGAGACCTAGGGGGGAAACCTGTGGTAGTGTGGTACATTACAAATTAATCAATCAATGTATATTATTTAGGTTAGATTAGTATATTTTATATTGTAACAGCATATATTCAATCGAAAAAATCTTTCATTTTCTAAAACTATTACCAGTCAATTTTTTACAAAAAAAAAATATTATTCAGTATTTAAAACTTGCCTGCAGACATTTACCAAATCTTCGGCGCTGGGTCTTTTCGTCCAATCGACAATTGTGCAGCAAAAGTAAATTTCTAAAACTAGATTATACTCTGGTCCAAAGTCTATGTCGGGTAACATAGGTCTTTGTCTTGGTAGATCATCTTCACTATCAGAAATAGATTCGTCAAATGATTCTTCAAAGCTTTCTGTCATATTGGGTGGAGTTAGTGATAACATTTCCCATATGACGAGACCAAAAGAGTAAATGTCAGCTTTGGATGTGATGATCTGGTCAGATTGAAAAACTTCTGGAGCACACCAATGAGGTGTACCTGAAAAATATTTATTTTAATCTAATCATACTTGTATGATGATTGCCTTGTATATTGTGCATAGAGAGCTAGAAAAAAATAAACAATGTTTTCCAAAGTATCTTCTACAAAGAAAAAAGGAGAGTGAGCACCATACTATTTTGCATTTTCTACAGTCATAACTGAACTGCATAGTGCCAGCACTTTTTGTAACCATACTTGCATCTTAAAATTTCTAATTGACATCTTAAATATAGTCAAAGGCACTCTTATCGTGAGGGTTCAAAGGTCACTAACCATATCAATCAAATCAGAAAACACAGAGGTTATCAAAATGTGAGATTACACTGATAGACGAATTTCCACTTTTTCTTTCATTCTCGAAATAATCTATTAAACTAAGTATCATTTTTTTGCTTGAGGATACAAAAAAAAACGGAAATTTGCTACTTATTATTCATATTGTCACTTTGAATTGTCAAAGTGACAAAACAGATATATTTAAATAAAAACTTAGCTGGTGAAAGACTTTTTAGAATCGCTGAAAACTAAATACATATCCTATAAAATAAAAGAAAACAAAAACTGTGAGTATGTCTTTGTTGAATCCTATGACCCGCACTATAAGACAGTATGACAGTTAATTTTGACATTTGGTTTTTGACAGGCGCCAACTATGTTGCTATATACAACACTTAAAAGTTAAAATAAAATACTGGTAAATTACCAATAGTAATAAAGTTTCTAAACAGACCTGAGCAAGAGTGAATTTTAAAAATGACCACACAGGTCTATACTTTGCTTAAAATTTTAAAAGATCTTGAACAAATGTCATAACCACCATGTTTCTATAACATTCCTGGACAACAGTAGGAGGTTTGCCACCATTACTCTCAAGGAAATACATTCCAGCTACTGTTATCAAAAATAATTAAAATCCTGATCCCTATCTGATACTATGAAAAAATTTGACAAAAATATAAAAAATGTGGTTTGATTTCCCAAAAATAATAATGAATACACCACAAGAAACTAACAGAAGATACTTCCACATCCAAACAAAAATATGGCTTCAATTAGACACAGCTCTTCCTCATTTTTCACATGCACCTAGAAACTTGTTCATTTATATATGTATTTGCCACATACTTACCTTCATATTCTGCATCATCTCCAGCTTTACTCTTATCAATTTCTCCAGTTTTGGTAAGTGGTAAGCAAACTCCAAAGTCACAAAGTTTACATACTTCAAATTCTCCTTTCACCAATACATTCATTGACTTAACATCACAATGCAGCAACTGCATTTTTCTATGTAAATAATCTAATGCATTAACAATATCATTGGACATTTTCAATATTGTGGTGGCTGGAAATGGAACATCTCCTAAATAATCCAAGCGATTTTCTATTAAATCTCCTAAAGAGCTTGTACATTCTTCCATTGCTATTATGCATGTACCATCAGATTCTTTAGTACATGCTCTGAATCCAACAATGTTTGGATGTTCTAATTTACGAAGAATTTCTGCTTCTGCCTTTAAACGTTTGCCAGCAGTCTTTGATGATTGTTGTTGTTTGTGGCTTTGGCTCAGTTTTTTTATTGCCCATGGAGAACGAAGCTTTTTATCTAGTGGAGATCTTTGAAGTTCATAAACTACAACATCTACGAAAAATGAACGTATGTTAGAATATACTTCAAAATTTTAATAAATTAGAGCTTAAATTCAAGATGATTACTGACGAGATCTTAAAAATAAGGATAAACTAAATAAACAAGTAGTGAATAACTATCTAATAAATATATTATAACAAATGTACTTACGTGTTCCAAAACCTATCTTTTTCATAAGGGGGCTTGGAGGTATTTGTACTATAGTATTTCTGAATTTGTTTTTTATCGGAGTCTGAAAATTATCCATATTTTCTTATACTTTCGAATATGCCAGCTTATTATTTGTTAATAACAAATACTTTACATTACTTGATAATCTTCAGCAAACCGACAAAATTCAAATTTGACATTCTGCTTCTATCATAGATTGCTTCTATTCTTCTTTTTCTTCTTCCCTACTATATTTGTGGTGTCTTATATGAAATGAATACATCTACTAACTGTTAGCTGCTTATTAAACATTTTTGACAGTAACAAAGCGGTATCACAGGCGGTCTGGCGGTATTTTTAAATTGTAAAATATGCGGTAAATTCAAATCTAGTCCTATGCGAAACAGTTAGATCTGCTAAAAGGTACAAAATTTGGTTGCCAATGCTAAAAAGAGAAGAAATTTCCAATAATCGATTGTAATATTGTTGTTAACTTGGAGTCATTAGTGTCATAATAGTGTTAATAATTAAGATAATCAGTACATAACATAACAGAACAATCAAGGAATCTACGACATTATACGAATCAAGGCTGTATCCAAAAGTAAAATACTATACTTTGTCCATCACCCTTAATTTCTTTATTAAATAAAAGTCGGTAACGATTTGGTATTACTAACCTCAAAATGTCATGGTAGCTACATAAAATAATTTGACATATATAGAGATGGGCGATACTGTGTAAACTGTAAAGTATCAATATATCAATATATGGGTACCTTTTGTTAGGAGGTAATAGTTATTTGTTTAACTAGGCAGTCAATCAGTCAATCTTTGCTGCCAAGTTGAACATATAATTTTTTCTCCGATTGTTCATGAGGATATTGTATTTGCAAATTATCACAATTCCCACAATCTCTTTATTTTAGTTGGTTGCTATGGAAATGTATAATCACAGGCAGCAAAGTAATCACTTTCGTGTCTAGGCAGCAAAGTGACCACTAAAAGTAATACTTTGCTGATTGATATCAGTCAGCAAAATTAATATTTGCTGCCAATCGAAGAAAAAATATTGACTTATTATTAGGTGGTCGTGGACAAATTATTTTAAAACAATATATTTAACGGTACGTTGTATTGATACTTTTCACAGTATCGCCCATCTCTATATATGTCAAATTATATTTTTATGTAGCTGTCAGAACATTTTGAGGTTAGTAATACCAAATCGTTACAGACTTTTATTTAATAAAGGAAATTAAGGGTCGTGGAAAAAGTATAGTATTTTACTCGCAATTTATGGCCAATATTCACTCGGCTGACTTGCGCCCCTCGCCTGCGGCTCGTCACGCAAACGTCACCCGTCATATTGGTTATCATAAATTGCTCGTTTAATAATATACTATTAATTGTTGAGCTTGCATATTTAATAATATATAATATAGGTCAATAGTTTTTTGTTGTTTGATAATATTTCATCGTGTCTATTGTTTATTGTTTTACCACCGGGGTATTGTCAATGTCAACTGTCGTGGAGACATGCCTATCATGGAATGGATACCTGTCAAAATATAACCTAAAAATTGGAATACAAAAATGATTATTAGGTACCATAAATGAGAAAAATATTTTGGTTTCCACAATAACTGATATTCCACATTATTTCTACATTTAATTTATCACATATTTATAATTAAGATAATATAGAACTACTCAGTCATTCGAAAATGTTGAAAATTCATAATGCTAGTTTTAATAAATATATAGCTTTTTTATAAATAGTTTTGTATTTCTACTTTGTTACACTGCTTTTTTCTTGCTTTTTTAAACATAAAAATAACCTATATTCCAGCTGGTTATTAACGAAGTCTGTAAATTTATAATTTCAAGGTCGTGCAAAGTTTTACCTCTGTCGAGGAGATGGCACTACACAAAAATAATATATAAATCGATTTTAAATTACCAAATAGTCTGTCAACAACATAATAAACTATATCTTTGTTGAGATGAAGTGATAGTGGTACTACTAATTAATTTAAATTTTTAAAAATATTAACAAATTGTACCAACGCCATTTTCATTGTCAACTGTCACATCTAGTAAAAATATGGCCGCCATTAACCTAAGACGTGTTGGAATAATGACAATGATTTCTTAATTAACACCTAATAGAATAATGTTTTTGTAGTGCAGTGATTATTTTTGAACTAAGCTATATAAAATCGGTTAAAAATTATAATATACTGTTTTTTAGAATGATAATTTTTGATATTCATTCTGTCAAGTGTCAAATATTCTAATGAGCACCAACCTATCTGTAGGTCAAACAGAAAAGTTACTAGAAATTTCGCGTACTGCGCATATTTAACCCAGTTTTAGCTTGTGCGCAGATTGTCATTATTGTCATAAGTCAATAACATTTGTGATGTCATTAATGAGTATAAAAAATATATAACATTTATATTTTGGTAAGATGCTTTAAGAAAAAATGCAGACCACAACTGAAAACTTAGAAAAAGGTTCTCCAGTATGTAGAACATGTCTAACACCTATACGAGGTATATCTTTTAGATTACAAGAACAGTCTGGTTTAGGTAAAGGGTTGATGTTTACACATATTTTGAGATGTATAGTACCAGAACTAGTAAGTATTAATAAGAATTATATAGTCGAACATTTTTAAATAACGAGAAAACTTGATTTCATAGGTTAGAGTTTAAGAAACTATTAATTTTTTAATTAAGTAGGTCATTTTAAATTTAAATGAATAGGTCCTTTCAATTATCAGATTTATTGGATATTATTTTCAAATTCTAATATAAAAACTGATTGGTTATGACATAGTTTTGTTTGTAAACATACCTATGTTTTGAAAGTATATATGTTTATGTATTGTTCAGTTCTAATATAAAAATACTTGGATAAAAAATTCATTTAGATACTTTTCTAAAATTATATCAACAAATACTTTCTGCTATTATTATATAATTGAACACTTATATTAATTTCTTATAAATGTATTTACTAACCTACAATTTTTAGTATCTGGGATTATCCCATGGACCAGAAATATGTTACGATTGCAAGGAAAGTTTAAGGATAGCTTATGCATTTCGACAAAGATGCTTAAAAACAGAAACATTAATAGGTGATTACCTAAAAAATATGGGATGCACAGCACAGGTAATAGAGTTGTCTTCAGTTATAGAATATGTTGGAGAGTTAAAAGGAAACTTAGATGCTAATGTAATATGGAATGAAGATGCAATTAAGGATCTCCCCCAGGTAAATATATTGTTCAAATAGTTGTGCACAAATAAAATTTTTCACCCTTTCCTCTCATTATTTCAGATTCCTTTGGCTGATTTACATACTGGACTTAAACCAAAAGCAGATATGCTTCATTCTGAAACTAATATGACACCTGTGCCATCGCAACCTCTCCCAGAACCCAACATGACTTCAATTATTAGTTCTAGTGCTTCTCAACAAGTTATTAGGAAAATTCGAATTCCAAAGTTAACCAAAATGTATGAAACATCTAAAAAAATTGAAGCAACTTCGATTGAATCGGCTTCGCCAACAGAATCAAACAAGGAAAATAAAACAACCAAATTACCAGAACAACCAAGACGTGTGGAAGTGTTGAAAGTGTGCCCTCAGACTGGGTTATTCAAGAATAAAGCAGGAAAATATTTGAATCTAAAAGGAGAAGAAATGCCTGAATGTGTTGTCGATGATATAAAAGCTAAAATAAACGATGAACAGCAAAGTGACGTCCAAGAATTGTTCCCACTAACGACCGAGACTAGTATATGTTATAGTCAACAGCAAAAAGAAGCTGAACTAAGAGAATTAGCACCAAAGATAAATCCGGCTACTGTAGAGAAAAAAACTGATGAACAGCAAACAAATACGGATAATTTTGTAATGGAAAACTCTATGAACATATGTGAGGAAACGGGATTGTTAAGAGATCAAAACGGACACTATTTTGATTTCTCCGGAAATCCCTTGGAAGACGAACAGGTAGAAGCCGAAAAGAAACGAGCCAAAATAAGAGGAGAAACTCTATTTAAAATAACCAATATTTGCACAGTTCCCGATGAAGATTTCGGAAATAGAAAAAAGAAAAGTAACAAGAGCGGTACGGCTGATTTCGAAGATAAAATCGAGACGTACCAAATATCAAAAGAGACAGACAATACTAAAAAACCGTTGGTTGCAGGTGTACAGGATATAATGAAAGAACTTACAAAACTGGTGAAGCACAAAGATAAAACTGTCCAAGAACAAAATCAAGTTGGTAATGCTGATATTTTAGGATCTCCTGTTAATATACTCAATTTTCAAGCCGATGAAAATCTAAGAATACCCCAACAATTCAATCCCAATCATCAGGTCCCTAAAAAGACAAACGTGAGTTATTAAATTGAAAGTAATTTTAAATATTATTTAATGTTATATTTTAGGTACATCACCCCTCATTGTCAAACAAACACGTTTATAAAGTTCAAAGATTTCTTGAAGAGTCTAATAAATTATCGAATCAGTTGTCTTCAAGTGCATACATGGAAGCTTCAACTTCGGATACTGGTAATTGCTTGAAAGAACCAAATACCAGCACTTACAGCATTCCTACAGAAAATGGTACGTACTTTGATCCGTTGTCTGAAGATACAACAACCGATCAGTTTCCTGTGAAGATTAAACAGGAGCCGTTTGATGAAAGTGAAATGAATCTAAATGCTGATATTGCGGGGTATGTATTATTAAAAAACATTCAAAATTATGCAAGCAAATACCCATCATTTACTTTATTGAAGTGAGCACTTTTTGAGTGAACAACAATATCATGCTTTCTGTTATACAACCATCTATAATACTACTGGTTATGCAACACACAATACTTTTAGTTATGCAGCACAGTTAACAATGAAGCGTATATAGTGTTGCATATGTATACTGTTTATATATATTATATATGTAATTTTTGCGCAATTTCTTTCGATGTGAAGTGTCGACTATTATATTGAAGATTATTTAGATTGGAAGTGTAGAAAAAAATAGTGTAGAGTGTACTAGCAACAAGAATAGAGAAGGTCAGTACAATATAAAGCAATTTCCTTTGATGTGAAGTGTCAACTATTATATAGTAGATTATGTAGATTAGAAGTGTTTATAGCTGATGCATACGTATATACAGTGTGCTCATAAAGTAACGCATACATTTATTATTAACTAAATAAGCAATAACATTAAAATTCTGAAACAGGTGGATTTTTGAACAAAAAAGGGGGCTACCTTAAAAAAAATGGTTGTGCACCCTGTATATTAGGTTATATTTCAAGGAATAGTGAATTATAGTATATTATTAAACGAGCAATTTATGATCTAGCTGTCATAAATTGCGAGTAAAATACTATACTTTGTCCACGACCCTTAATTTTTTTTATTAAATAAAAGTCAGTAACGATTTGGTATTACTAACCTCAAAATTTTCTGACAGCTACATAAAAATATAATTTGACATGTATAGAGATGGGCGATACTGTGTAAAGTATCAATACAACGTACCGTTATAAATATATTGTTTTAAAATACTTAATATTAAAAAATATCGTTATGAAAAGTATCAATACTAAAAATTACAATATTTTATCGATACAATATATTTCAGAAACAAATTTCCTGGACAAAATATACCGATTTAATAGTTTATTTCATATTGTACCCCCATCTCTAATCGTGAATAATGAACCATAATACACTCCAGTGTATTATGAACCATAATTCACTCTAGTAGATATATGGGTACCATATACTTTTTGTTACGAGGTAAAATATTGACTTATTATTAGGTGGTCGTGGACAAAACTTTAAAATTGATCTATTTCGGAAATTTATAATATTATTGTTTCTTTTGCTTATAATGAATTTATGAATACATTTCAGATAACCCGCGAAATGGTCCTGGTCATTTCAAATCCACAAGCACCAAGCGCTAAATTTGAAATGCTGATCAACTTGTTGCACTTAACATTTTCTAATAGATTATCAGCTATGGAATATGTAAAGCTTTTAAATGTTAAATACTTTCAATTTTAGATTTTCCTCGAGTATGGAAAAAACTGCAGACGATTCACAGGATAAAAGAAACATAAAGAGAAAGATTGATGAAAACCAACGAAGAGAAAGAAGATTGGAAAAAGGCAGAGAAAGGTCTAAACGATACAGAGAAAGGAAGAACAAAAGAATTGGAAGAAGAAAGATGGATGAAAACCAGAAAAGAGAAAGAAAATTAGAAAAAGGCAGAGAAAGATCTAAACGATACAGAGAGAGGAAAAAAAATAACGTCTCTGCTTTGCCTATGGACGCTGCGAATTCTTCTAGTTATTTTTCAAGTGATTCTTCTGGTACTAAAAGGAAAAAGGAACGGCAAAGGCTGAACTCGAAGCGGTATCGAGATAATAAAAGATACAAGCGGGGCAGAAGACTGCAGGTAGAAGATAGGTAAGAATATAAAAACATGTGGATAAAGTACATAAATACATAGAATATGAAACTGGAAAGAGACAGACTCAATTGCTGAATCTAATCTAAATAATCTACAATATAATAGTTGACACTTCACATAAAAAAAATTGAATAACACAGTGTATATACAAATAGAAAGCTTGACGATGACATTTGCAACACTGTATACGCTTCATTGTTAATTGTGTTGCATAACTAAAAGTATTGTGTGTTGCATAACCAGTAGTATTATAGATGGTTGCATAACATAGAAAGCGTGACAACTACGCTTTTTGTTCGCCCAAAAAGTACTCGACGCGCCTAAATTTATTTGTAGTGATACTTGGGAATTGTCTTTAACTGACTAGTGTTTTTATATTTCTGCTGCAGTGACAGTGAAGATACGCTAAGTGCACCCGATATGAGCCTTGAAGATCCGACGAATTCTTGGCAGCATCTCATTAATTCTTTAGATCCGTGTGATACCAACCAATACGTTGATGTACCGGATTTTGTTCAGATTCAAAACTTTTCGTTTGAAGTAAGAAGAATTTACTTGGATAAACTTTTTTTTTTGTTAACTTTGTTTATTTTAGGATTTGGTGAAACTCAAGAAAAACAAAACGCAGGTTTCCAAACCGGTCGAAAAATCGGACGCCCAAATATTGAACCCTCCTGGGAGATCAGTGCTTAAAACTAAGAAATCAGTCGACTTACCCAATCAGTTTATGTATAGAGGAAAATTATTGGTTAAAACTAAGGATGGTTATAAGTTCGAGGAAAGCAGTAGCAGTTTTCTGCAAGGTATGTCAAATGTTCTAGAAATCTACTAACTTATGTGTCAAATGTCAAAAACATATCAATAAACTATTCTCTTCATTTACTGGTGAGTCCACTGCTTAATGTGTCAAATTAATGTTATTCAAGGTGTCAAGTGTCAAAAATATTTCAATTGATTGAACTATTTTGACACTAAACTAACTAACTAAAGTTAACTGAAATGTCAAACTTCAAAAATATTTCAATCAATTGACTATTTCAACACCTGTCAAATTAAAATTAACCTAGATGTCAAATTTCGACAGGTATTGGTAAATAAGTCAAATAACCGAGATGTCAAACTCCAATAATTAATTTATTTCGACCTCTACTGACGAATACGTCAACTTAAAGTTAACTAAGGTGTCAAATGTCAAGAACATATCAATAAACTAATCTCTTCACCTACTGGTGAGTCCGTCAATTTAGGGTTAATCTATTTCGACAACCACTACTTGATGTGTCAAATTAATGTCAACCGAGGTGTCAAATGTCAAAAATATTTCAATTGATTGTACACTTACAGTTAACTAAAGTTAACCGAAATGTCAAACTTCAAAAATATTTCAATCAATTGACTATTTCAACACCTGTTACATGTCAAATTTAAGATAACCTAGGTGTCAAATTTCGACAGGTATTGGTAAATAAGTCAAATATACGAGATGTCAAACTCCAATAATCAATCTATTTCGGCACCTACTGGCGAATAAATCAACTTAAAGTTAACTGAAATGTCAAACTTCAAAAATATTTCAAATAATTGACTATTTCAACACCTGTCATTTGTCAAATTAAAGTTACCCTAGTTGTCAAATTTCGACAGGTACTGGTAAATAAGTCAAATAACCAAGATGCCAAACTACAATAATTAATCTATATCGACACCTACTGACGAATACGTCAACTTAAAGTTAACTGAGGTGTCAAATATTAAAAATGCCCCAAAAAATTAATCAATATTTTCAACTACTGATTAGAACGTCAACTTAAACTTGAACGAGGTGTTGAATCTCAAAAGTATTTCAATTAGTTCACTTATCGTGTAAATATGTCAAATTAAAGTTAACATATGTGACAAATGTCAAAAAATTTTCAATTCGTTCAACTATTTTGACACTTACGGGTAACTATATCTATCTTAAGTTAACTGAAATGTCAAACTACGAAAATATTCTAATCAATTGACTATTTCAACACTTGTCACTTGTCAAATTAAAGTAAACATATGTCAATCAAATATCAAAAATATTCTATTTACCTAACCTATTTTGACACTAGCTGAATATGACAGATATAAAGATGACTGAACGATAAACTAAGGTTTATTTCACATTAATTTTGAATTTATAAATGATTTGACAATCTGTACATCGAAACAATAATAGTAGTAACAAAATAAACGTATTTTTGATGTAGGTACTGGTACTAAGGCGGAAGAAACTGATAAACCTCAAGTCAAAGAAATGGGTAAGTTGCTTAAAAGTAAGTGTCAATTTCTTCCATTATTATTTCCACAGTGTATCAATAAAATCAACTGTTCTATCGTAAATGTTTTTAGCTGTAAAATTAAAGAATAAATTCAAAGTAACGACAGTTCGCCAGGAAAAAAAAATACCCGAGCAAGAGCAATTAAAACCGGAACCGGACCGAGACCTATGCGTTTTGTTTACGAACTACACGTTAGATGGAGTATACGTAAACGATCACGATTATTTGACATCTCCGTACGTTAGGAACAACTTACTATTCGTTGAAAACAAAAGAAGGTAAGATTTATTCTCGATTATAAACCACCATGTATCTATACGATTGTATATTTTCTAGATACTGTATGTGTTACATTTGCGGACTCAAGCATTTACTCAAAGATCACGTGATACACATGAATTCCCACCGGTCGACGTGTCCGAGTTGTTTGGTTAGACTCGGTACACCCTATATGTTGAATTTACACATGAGAAGTCATTCGAAACCGTGTAAATTTTGTACGGAAATCATACCGTATCCGCTAATACAATTACATATGTCTAAGCATGCGCGAGAAGAAGAAGAATTCGAAGATGAGGCTTATAAGCCGGTGGGTCGAAGAAAAAGAGGCGGGACAGACAGTGACGGAGATGAGGTGAGTTAATATATTTTTTTTTACTCGAAAATTGCAAATAATAGAATTTACAATATTTATTGATTTTTATTTTTGTTGTTTGTTGAGGCATTTATTAGTTTCACATAACAAGAAGCCACATGAAGTTGGCCAACTGTCTTGCGCAAAAACCAAAATTGGTCTTGCAACTTCACGTGGGTTCTACCTGAAACGAAGTCTACTTCATTTAATTTAAAAGTCGATTTCTATTTTTGTTGTTGGTTGAGGCATTTTTTAGTGATGCAGCTACTTATTTCATCCCGTTTCACATGACAAGAAGCCACATGAAGTTGGCCAACTGTCTGGCACGCAAAAACCAAAATTGGTCTTGTTCATATGTGTCGCTGGTTTTGACAACAAAATCGCGCATACGATTGCAACTTCACGTGGGTTCTTGTACGTGAAACGGAGTCTACTTTATTCAATTTAAAAGACGATTTCTATTTGTGTTGTTTGTTGAGGCATTTTTTAGTGATGCAGCTACTTATTTCCTCCCATTTTAAATATCAAGAAGCCACATGAAGTTGGCCAACTGTCTTGCGCAAAAACCAAAATTGGTCTTGTTCATATGTGTCGCTGGTTTTGACAACAAAATCGCGGATACGACTGCAACTTCTCGTGGGTTCTTATACGTGAAACGGAATCTACTTCATTCTATTTAAAAGTCGATTTCTATTTTTGTTGTTTGTTGAGGCATTTTTTAATGGTGCAGCTACTTATTTCCTCCCGTTTCACGTAACAAGAAACCACATGAAGTTGGCCAACTGTCTTGCGCAAAAACCAAAATTGGTCTTGTTCTACTGCAACTTCACGTGGTTTCTTGTACGTGAAACGGAGTCTACTTCATTCAATTATTATTTGTCAGATCATTCCGCTGACGAGATGCTAAAAGACACACGCGACTCCTTAAACTGCGCATGTTCAATATTTTGAATGAGAATTTTTTCAAGAAGGGGAAGGGTTGTTTTTGTTTCCAAGTAGGAACCGAAACAAATCAATTTTTTTTAATGTTTTGATTAATTTCTGTGGTTCCTGTACTGATTGAATTGATTTAATTTTAGGAGGTGAAATACCCTAGTATTTTCCCCTCACGAACAAGAAACCGTAGGAATCGCGGAGCGTTGAACAGTCGAAAAACAAGAAGTAGCGGAAAAACCGAGGAACCCGAAGAAAGTATTGAAAACAAATTCATTAAACAAGAAGAAGCAAATCCACATGAAAACGTCTACGAGCAAAAAACCAAAAGAAGAAGAAAGAACAAAGATGTAGCACAAGACACTTCCCCGACCCCGAATAATCCGTTCGTTTTACTCCAAAGGATATCGAACGATTTGTTTAATAAAACCGAAGTAGAAATAATCCTTAACGCGGCTGAAAATGATTTACAGGAAGCGGAAAAAGATGCACACGATAAAATTAACATCGACAAATACAAAACCGCAGTCGCCGAAGCTATTAAAGTGAACATAGAACCACCACTGACACTGACAGACTGTAAAAACGAAGAAGAGACTGACGTTAATTCCATTTACGATAACATTAAAATAAGCGAGAGTAGGAGAAGTGCTAGAAGAAAGAAGAGAGAACAGAGACGAATAGAAAAAATGATCCAAAGAGATATTGAGGAAACGGAACCGCAAAGAAGGGTGTTGAGGTCGAGTTTGAAAAAGAAAGAAGAGCCTAATTACACAGATGATCAAGAACCGGATAAAAGAGAGGAAAAAGATAAGTATAATGAATTGTCAGTTGATAAGTCGCTTCTTGAAAGGATTCTAAGAGACAAAACAACGGTAGAGGCAGTGACAGAAAAAACTGATTGTGATCAGACGATTGTTAGTGAAAATTTTACGGATAAACAAGTTGCAAATGATGGAAAGTCGAATACAGAAACGAATTCAAGTGAAAAATCTACAGATGAAACAGTTCTAGATGAAAAGTCGACCGAGGAAAAGTCAGATGCAAGTGATGAAACTGCTGCAGTTGAAAAAAGTGAAGAAAAAATGATGGTAGTTGAGTAAAGCGAATTTAAAACGTGGAGGTAAAGTATACTTTTTAAAATTCTCTATTAATAATCCAATTAATCAAATTAATTAGATATTTGTCGCTAAAAGCTCACCCCATGTTCGTATTTGACAGTTTATTTCTTGTGTGTCGTCTATTTTCTACTCGACCCAGAGTGTACGCCGATTCAAATAATTATTACCAGATTCTTTTTCTAACTGAAAATACTTGGGAACTTGCTGATGGTTTTCCGTGTATCTAGGCATATTTTCGTATTATTTAAATAAATATAACAATGAGATTAAAATTCACTTTTCATAAATAATAATTGACCGTAAATAACTAAGGGCCGGTTGTAGATGTCGCAGGTGAACGTTAGTTTAACTGAACAGCCAGTCAACTTTGAACCGGGTTCATTTTGGTTTTCGTTGTAAAGTGCAAGATCAACATTAGTTTGGTTGAACGCCGTTCAGGTCACGTTGGTTGCACTGAACTACATTTTTCATCTGAAATTTTAATGTCCCATGCCAAACTCGATCGTTGTTTGACATTTGAGTGTTGATTGGCGCGTATATCCCGTATATCCTAATCTTATTTATATGTAACGTATATGGTGTGATGTGATGTTACTTATGATATTTCAAAATGACTGGGTCTATTTCTAAAGGTTTGCGGTGCTCTAGGATGTAAAAAACCATTCAAAATTTGAAAAAATATTCATCGTCAGTTGTTCATTTTGATTGAAATAATGAATTATCAGATATTTAACCTCACTTTTTGAGGTTAACAGCTCAACGTCAAATGCCAAAACCCTCTTGAACCGCCTTTGAACGCTCTTCGAGGGCCGTTCACGTAAACTTCTATTTGAACCACAGATCAGTAGTGACTGACGTACTTACAACAAAAATTTGCAATTAAACTCGGTTCAACGCAGAACCACAGTTGAACTGTGCATCTACAACCGGGCCTTTGTACAGACTTGACGAGAACTGTCAATGAGACAAAAAGACATTGACGCTACGAAAAGTACGTAAGCATCCCATTTTGAATGAGGTAATTTCTCCTGATTGATAAGTTGCGCTAGCGCGTAATCTAAACATCAAACAATCAAGTTTTTTAAGTAGAAGATTAGGGTTAACGTTTCTAATATATTTAAACAGTTCATTATTGTGATATTTTGATTAGAATTAATCACAGACCTGACTTTGTTTTTCATTTCTTTCAACGTAATGTGTTAGAAGAACATTAACAATCCAGTACCCACACCAAGAAGAGTATTATATGAACTCTAAGGGCCAGTTTCATAATCAACGTAAAGTGCCTTTAAATATTAAAGTTGGCTTAAAGTTGAAAAAGTGGTCCCATAATCGTACTTTAAGATAAAGTAGTGCCTAAAGTTTCCTTTAACTTAAAGTGCGAATTTCTAAACTTTACAGAAGATAAAGTGGCTTTAAAGTAAACATAACCTAGTTTTCTCCATATTTTTTGAGAACCAGGCTGAATACTTGACGAAAAAATGATGAACATGCTTGATAGTTCTTCCAGCTTTAGTTCATCATCTGATGACGAAGTAATTTATTTGAAAAAAATAAAAAATTATTTAAAGAGAAAGTGTTACTTTGAAATTTATGATGATGCTGACGTTTTTTATCGTCAAAGTAATAATTTTAGGTTAGATAACTAAATTAAATAGTGTCAAAGGTATAGAAAAATAAATTTCAGGGCTGCCAACTCAGCTAAATGCTACTTTTATTAAAAGAAGGTGCTACTTTCATTATGAAACGCAATTATTTTAAAGTCGCCTTAAAGGATACTTTAAGATAAAGTCTACTTTTACTAAAGGCACTTTAACTATCGAATTATGAAACCGGCCCTAACTATTTCTTTTATCATTTTGACTTCAACCCATAGTTAACTGCTTTTTTTGTCCAAATGTCCCGAGAAAATACACTCTTGTGCAGTTATACAGGGTGTAACAAAAAGGTAGGTCATAAATCATACCACATATTCTGGGGCTAAAAATAACTCGATCCAACCCTAGTACAAATGTGCATGCGAAAAAAGTTACATCCTGGCTGCAATTAGATATCGTCAGAAGCCATTGCTTTTCCAAATTATTCGGTTTTCGTTAGTAAAACGGTGCCGACTGTTTATTCAAGAAAATGGGGGCCATTTCGAACATCTAATAAAAACTACACATTTGTAAATAAATAAGATTAAATCAAAAATTTGGGACCCTCGAAAAACTTGAAAATTCATTGACTTTAACTTTTGTTACTTGAAATGTTTGAAGCATAATGAAAAAGGCCGTAAAAACTGATAATTGTAAAAAGTACTAGTGGGCAAAAAATTTTCAAAAATAATGTATTTGAATAATGGTGCCACAATAAGCATTAAATTGTAACGTACACAAAAATTTTGGGGGGTGGTTTAGGGGATCTCAACACCTATAAATTTTTAACGGGGTGCAATAATTCCTTAATTTTTTTTATTAAGATGCTCTTATTTAAAGAAAGCCACTTGTCAACTTTTATTATAATACGTCGAACAACTGTCGAAATATTTGAAAAAATCAATTTCCATTTGGTAACTTCGAAGGGTTGTAACTTTTTTCGCATGCACATTTGTAACTTGGGTTGGATCTAGTTATTTTTAGCCCCAAAGGGCGAGTTGTATCAAACGCCTAAACTTTAACTTTAACTGATGTTTAGACCGATGTAATTGTTGATAATAAATACATCAATCAGACACAGTCTAAACATCAGTTATCATTAAACCGAGTTTAAGTGTTTGATACAACTCGCCCAGAATATGTGGTATGATTTATGACCTGTCTTTTGGATACACTCTGTATATTTATTAGATTTTTTTATTTTTCAGTCAAACGACTCGGGCTGGACGTTTCGGATACGATTAAAACCTGTTTTGTATTAATTTGTGTAAATATAATCGTTTATAAACTTTTTAAGGTTAATGTGAATGGAAAGTAACGAAATGACTAGATCTAACGTTGCTTTATTATTGTTAGTATTTAAAAAATACGGTTAATAATTAATAGTGAATCCTCTTTAAACTATTTAGTGTAATAATTAATTATGTAAACTTATTTTATTCAATCAAATGTACATATTATTTTCAAGTGCCAGATTTTTGGCGGTGTAAAAATTTTTCGGAGTTATATTAACATTTTTTTTTCAAATCGATCTATATAGCAAAAATAAATGGTATGTAAAATGAATTTTTGTTTTATTTCAACAAAAAAAAAACATTAAGGGCCACATTATAAATCTGCCGATAAGGTGACTGTTAGGGTGAAATTCATATTCGACACTTGAAGGTCACTCATACTTCAGTCATCCTATAAATTGTATGCATAGACACTTGACAGGTGAAAAGTGAGGTTAAGTTTGAGTGTAACAGTGAAATATGAGTACAGATTCCAGCTCCCTTGAGTGAAGATTTCTAACCTATAAACCACGTTAACGTACAAATTTGTACCTTACACTGTCATTTTATTATATCGAAATTTTGTTTGGTAAGGTGGAGATTGCTCCGGCTAGTACTAGAGTGCCACCAAGATTTATCTATCGCCTCGGCAGATAACAATATTATCCTGAGGTGGGTAAGAGGGCCCGACAGTAGTAAAGGTAATCGCATTGCTGATTCTTTAGCCAGGGAAGTGGCTGGACTAAACATTTTAGGACCCAGTGACTCCTACGGCCTAACCGAACTCCCTTAAGAGATGGGATGAAATCAAAAGATGCAGCCTTGCTAGGATCTTACTGGGAAACTGGCGCCGAAGAAATATTTGGCGATGACTAGGAAAAACCTACGTTTAACAGTAGGATTTCTGACTAGCCACTGTCAACTAAGGAAATACCTCCATACTATGGGGATAGTGGACACACCTCTATGCAGGATGTGTGAACGACTACCTGTGGGTGGCAGCTATACGGCCCTGATAAACATATATAGTCCACGCTGTCAAGATATGACAAGTGACAGATTTACTGCGCGAAGAAGTGAAGCACTGGTTTGAAATAAGAGCATGAGCATGTCTTCTATGGAGATCTCGGCGAACGAAAATATTTAGAAGCTCTAATTTGTGATGGGGAGGGGGGAATCAGCTATAAAAGTGTATTTAGCTCCTTCTCAACATAAATATCGATCGTATAACGTTATAAAAGTTTAATTTATAGGACATACTTAATAACTAGGGTAGATTCTACGCATTTTTGGAGTTTAGTATTAAATATTCATAACATTTTACGTGTTCTTTTCAATAAATGAAGCAGTATTTTAATGTAGATGTCAGTTTGTTTAAAATAGTCGACATGGCTGTAAAAATGTTCATGGAAATTGGTGAAAACTACAAAATGCCATCTATAGGAATAGGAACCTGGCAAGTAATAAAAAAAATACTGTATAAAGCGATTATTTTTTCGAAAAAGGATTTTTTTTAGTGCACCGACGAAGTCCAACTAGAATCTGCTTTAACAGTAGCTTTGGAAACTGGCTACCGCCATATCGACACAGCTTTCTTTTACGGTAACGAACACATAATAGGCAGAGTGATCAAAAAATTCGTGACAGAAGGAAAATTAAACCGGGAAGAATTGTACGTCACCACCAAGTTACCAATATCGGGAGTACACGAAGATTTTGTAGAAACGTTTATGTTGAAATCGTTGAAAAATTTAGACATGGAATACGTTGACATGTATTTGATCCATTTTCCAGTACATATGAATTATGATGAGGGACAGGAACGTCCGAAGTTTTTAAAAACTGACCATTTAGCTGTGTGGAAGGTAAAAATAGGGATGTATAGATACATTTTTTGTATTGGATTAAATTTACCTGAGTTCTTAAAGATATATTGTGTCCCCTTATTCTACTCTTACTGAGGGAAGTCTTAGAGAATTTATGTATGTATTTTTGGGGTAACATTCACTGATACCTGAAAGATCTATTGTGCCCCCTTACTTCTGCTTAGTTTCTGAGGGAAGTCTCTGAAATTAGTAGCTCCTTTAGTCCTATTTCCCGGAGGAATTTTAGGATATCTGCAGGCTTCAACTTGCTCCTCTTCTATGCAGTAATCTCCCAGGTACTGTGCTTTAGGATTCTGGAGTGCTGTGCAGTCGGAAAGTATGTGGATGGAGGTGGATCCCTGCTGAAACTCTTAGCGCAGTTTCACTTTGACTTATGTATTCATTCGATCTTAACAGGTTGTAGTCACCAGAAGAATCTTTAATTGTCTAAGCCCTACTAGATCTTTCCATTGGTCAGATCTTCATTTTCTCTCAGCTTTACCTTGGTTATTTCTTCCGAGTGTTACCTAAATTGTGAGCATGCTAGCGCTCTAGGTTTGCTACTGCTGAAACTGTTACACAGGAAGAGCAGGCAGGTCCAAGTACAATATAGCTATGCAGAGTGGCCCAAAAGTCTGGATACGTCCAATTATCTCGTGAATTGCTAGTCCTATTTGTACAAAATTTGGTGTACACCTATTTTAGGATACACAAATTCCAAATTTGGAATGCAATGTAGCCAGATATGCTGTTTAAGTTCTATTATTAGTACTACTACAGGAGAGCCTTTAACCAGACAAACTCAAGGTTCCGGCATTGAGGCCACTAGTGGGCCCATTGTGTCATTCCTACCACCTAGACATCCATGGAGCCGAGCCATTCAATAAAGGCCACAACGTTTTTGAGTGGATGCCTGCTTGTGTTTCCAGAGGCCATAACAGGGTCTCCTAAGATTCGTCTGCGTATAGTAAAGCACAGTGTGGACTGTGGACACTATAAGAGAACATGGACTGACATTTGGTCAGACATGCCGCAACCCCTACATAGGGAACTTTCCTCTACTACTAGGTTGTAGAGGTGCTTCCATGGTGCTTCCTCATACATTAAAGTAATTAGTAACTTTGGTTTTTTAAATACATCATACCCTGTATGTTCAGTCATCATTGGAATCTCCTATTTAATACGAGTTCAACCATATGTAACGCTTACGATTTTTATTTAGACTCTAGTGACAAATAAAACAGATTTAAGGTTATTTCTAGAAAATGGAAGAGCAAGTCGATGCAGGACGAGCCAATGCAATCGGTTTATCAAATTTCAACATGAATCAAACGGAAAAAATATACCAAAAAGCCAGAATCAAACCAACTTGTTTGCAAATAGAAAACCACATTTATTTGCAACAAAGAAAACTCGTGGAATATTGTCGAAGCCGTAAAATTGTAGTAGTCGGATATTCGCCATTTGGTTGTCCGCAATTTAATACATTTTTAAAATCCTTGGAAAGACCGTAAGTAATTAGTTAACATAACCACGGAATACTAAACAATCGGAAGGGTCTCTTGCCATTGAACAATAAGTACGCGCAGCTTTTGTGCGCAGTGACAGACAATCAAAAATAGGATCACATTCCGACGTTGCCTAGATTGCTGTTTCTTTTCATGTCGTTAGGAAGCTCTAATTTTAGAATCACAACTTCAAGTGTCATTTAAATTTTGTCTGACATAGATCAAAGGAGCTGACGGAGAAAGACCTTTCCGATTGTTATAGTATATTCCGTGATCCAACTAAATGATGGCACCCCCTGTATGCATTATTTTTAGGGAAAGGGATCTTCCTAATGTATTGCAAGATCCAACTGTTCTAGACTTAGCGAAAAAGTACGACAAAACTGCAGCGCAAATACTTTTGAGATTCCAACTACAAAGAGAAATCGTGGTCATACCAAAAAGTCTAACACAATCAAGGATTGAAGAAAATTTTGACGTTTTCGAGTTTTGTATAAATGAAGAAGATATGGAACGATTATTCGCATTAGATATTGGAGAGAGTGCTAGATGTGTGGATTTTTCTGTTCTGTCAACGAAGTAAGTATGCAGCATAGTATGTTGGACCGGAAGTCCTTATACAGGATGTCACAGGAGTTCGTGCCAAAAACTTGGGAGGTGATAGAAAGATTAAAAATAATGATGGTATTTCGTATACAATTTTTTCTTTACGCCCTTCGTTAACGAACTATAGGGCTTTAAAGTTGGGAATGAAAAATGGTTTTTTTATTTACAATTATTAAATGGCTGATCTTTTAACAGTTAATAATAATAAACACCATAATTGCACACTTTTTGGCGTGATATACAAGTCTACAACATACTTGTGAACTCAGGCTGTTGATGTTTAGAATACGCGCAAGCGCGACCTATCAATCTTGACAAATTACAGCTTACAAAATAGGATGCAGACGTACCTTTCGTATTGGCAATGTGTCTTTTTCTACTGACCCACTGACAATTGTCAGTGTGTCGATCTTTTTTTTGCTTTTACTCACATCACTTATTTATTTCAGATCAGTTTAACTAAAGTTAGCTGATATCTCGGTAAAAAAAACGCATACATATTGCGAAAATTACATTGGAACCGTCGTACTACGTAAGAACGACAGAAAAACAGCTGAAAGAGAAAGAAAGAATAATTATGCGCGGTCATCGAGGCGTGTACTTATTCCAGCTACTAGCTAGGGTGTATACTTATTTCCCGAGACTGGCCGAATACTCATTGCCCCCCTATTTTAACCGCATTCGGCCAGTCTCGGGAAATAAGTTTACACCCTAGCTGCCTCGATGACCGCGCACAATTATTCTTTCTCTCTCTTTATATCTTTGTCGTACTTGTGTAATCCGAGGCGAGGCTTCCGATGTAATTTTCGCAATCTGTATGTATGTTTCAGTTTTATATTGTTTTTAGGTTACTCGAACAACCAGAATGGCCTTGGCCAATATTTACCAAAGTATCTCAATGAGTCACTGTGGCAATGGAGAACACACCATCTTAATTTTATAATAGTATATAATATAATATTATAGTAAATAAAGATAGATTACACAACTTGGTATTTTAATTAATATAACCTGTCAAAAAATATTGAATGGGCAGGTTCTATACAAGGGTATTGCTGCCAACATCGAGAAAAAAATACTGAAAAAGGTTAGTCGTATATAAGGAAAGGGTTTTTTAGATACATTTTTGGTTTTTCTCATATGTTTTGAGTCCCTTTACCCACCATGTTTTACACGAAAAATTTTGAGGTATTTTTAGTTTGGGGTATTTTACATCTTACAGTTGACGAAAAACTAATGTCAACTTTTTTTTCTAAAACTAATAATAAAAAGTTTTCTATATGATTCCAGCTTAGGGGGACATATTATTGTGTGGTGTGGTGGATTAACCCCCCCCTTTTAACTACTCTATTTTTATATCTTAAAAAAAAGCTCAAACAGATAAATGATGACGCAAAAGTTTGGAGCCTGACATAATCCCTTTTCATGGGGGTGTCACCCCTTCGATTTTTTAAAATGAGAAAGTGCGACACATCATTTGAGACCTATTGGAACCATAGAGTAATAAATAAAAGAGAGGTTTTATATGGAAGAAACTGGCACAAAGTTTGTGCGCAGCCAGTTGAGTATGTCGCATCACAGCGACTAACTGAACAATCAAACCCCGCCTCTTACCAAACGAAAATTGTCAATATGTCAATATTATTTTAATTTGAGGTTAGTCACTACTGAACATATCTATATTATATCTATTTTTATTTTATTCTTATTAACCTTTATTATTATCATAGGTAAGTTAAAAAAGTAAAATAATGGAAAAAATAATTTTCATTTTATCGTTTTTTTTTGCAGACAATAAGGAAGATTTGCTAAAAGTTCTAGTTATGTGAAAAAGGTATTTCGAACATTGTTGGTGTGATATTGGTGTGTACTTCAAGATATCTCCAGGTAGATTGGTGCATTTTTCTTAAGAGTAGTTAATAGGGGAAATAACACTTTTTCCACCGCACCGTATATTTCGTCAGCTTTTCAATTTTAATAGAATTCAGAAAATTTTATCCCAATAATATTTCTGGAAATTTTATCAACATTAAATTTATCGCTTGACCTCTGCATTGCGCTTACAACATTCTACTAGACTAGATTGTTCTTTTCTTGGGAACATTGTTGTATAAACCAATTATTTAATATAAAATATAGATAACTTATATACAGAGTTCGGCAAAAGTCCGGGACCGGAGAAATATCGAAGAAAATATAAACTTTTTGATAAATATTTTTTTATACCACAAATTTCAGATGAATTATTAAAATACAGGGTGTTCTATGTAAAATAAGCCCGATATTACACATTGAATGACCTAATTATGAAACTGAAGATTCGGAGCACCCTGTAAAGAAATATTTAGTACTCAATCGTGGAATACATTCAACGAATGTCCAACTATTTAGATGTAAGAGAAAATTTGCTAGAATTTGTTATATCAATGAGCTATAAACAGTACTTTATTTTTTTAGGGGCAATCAGAAAATGAAATGAAATATTGGGTGTTCCATTAAAAAAATATAACTTTGATACGCCACACTTTATTGGAACACCCTGTATATTTCAAAATATTTATATTTTCTCTGATATTTGTCCAGTTCCGGACAATTGCCGAATTCTGTAGATTGTATTAAATTTATAAGTATAAGAAATATTATATATTATAAATAAATAGAAACATAATTATAAACAAACTATAATACATTATTTTAAATCATACGGTATAAGGTTGGGAATTTTCGGTTTTACACAAAAATTTTCAGGTATAAATCTTTGCATGATCTAAGAAACTTGCTTTGATTTGACTTAGGCTTGGGTTGTAATCAAACCATAAAACTTTTCTACCTATTATACCTGATGAAAAGTAAAGTATTTATCATAATAATGATCCAAAAGTCTTATAAAATTTTCAGGTAATAAGTAATTTATTATTTTGCAAACAAAATAAATACAACCCAGCCATACTTTTATGTCTTTTATTGCATGTCATTATCCTATCTCCGGCCAGGTTAGTTTCTTACATCTTGAAAAGAACTATACATATATAATATTAAAGATAAATTAAAAATTATTAGTCAGTTGGTCTTTATATGTCTTTTGTCTACTCACTGTGAACTTAACCTAAGAAAAATTTAGTAGAGTTAAGATAGAGACGAGTTCCAATAATGGTAACGAAGTTAAAAATTTATTTATGAAGGTTTGCTGAAAAGAAAATTGCACCCAATGAACTAACCTCACTTTTAACTGTTTGAACCATAGGAATATGAGCATAAACCCACTGTATATACCATTCCAGACTCGTGAATTCGGATTTATAGACAATATCAACCATTACGCCCTTTCCACCAAAGAAGTAAACTTTTTTCAAATGTCGAGAACACACACAAGTTGTTATTCAATGAATACCTACGCTCCGTTTAAACCACTACCTAATTCTAGCTGGAATACGAAAAAATATACCTTTATATCCTTCTCCCTTCATTCCACACAAATTACAAAACGATGGAATTGTAGATAGTGAATTGTTAATTAAAGTCGATTATCTGTTGTTTACCAGACAAGTATTCCTTATAGGAACATATTATATTACAAATTTTTCATTATTTTGTCAAAATATATCTTCAACCAAAAAAACAAGAAAGTGAGGTTAGTTGTCTTAGGGTTGTCTCGGGTTTTACATACAATTTCAAAACTAGGATTTTTATCAAAACAAAACCAGCTCTATATCTAAAAGCCAAGGAATTTCTAGTAAACTTCACAGTAAGAGTGTAAATAAATCCGTTTACCAGGAAATCCTATCCTACTTCGTACTATAACTTCCGTGAATCATTGATGTAAAATATTTCGAGAAGTAGCCGTTAAGAAAACAAACAATGCATATATAAAATGTGATTATACCGTGATCCTATCTGACCCGCTATGGATAAATATGTTTTCAGAAAATAATATCAAAGGTCATTGGTTAACTTAATAAAAGTATGACTACTACTTACCAGTATCGGATTGTGAAGAATTTGTTAATCAAGACCATTTAATACTTCAAGTCGAGTCTGTATAAAAGATATTCTGGATAAAATTGATCAACACCCAGAAAAAAAGCATTAAAAACTTCGTTATTATATCCATTGTGTTAGTTACAAAGTTTTTCTGTCGACTGTATAAGTTGTATTAAATTTGTTTTCATCAATATTTAGAAACTATTATTATTAGTTAAGTACTGTCAAAAATAAATGACATGGAAATTTCAGTTATTGTATGTTTGGTTGCCTACACCACAGGTAACTGTAAATATAAATATAATAATCATAAATTTTTCCTTTCTGTGACTCCTCCAGATCTAGTTGAGGCAGTGATTGCTAGAAAATTATTGCCAAAGAAATCAAGAGAAAACAACGAATATGGATATATGTACAACTGTAAGGAAATCTTGACTTTTTTCCTAAGAAATTTATATATACTTTTTAAGTTTCCTTTTTGACCTGAATATAGGTACCGTGCACGTTTTAGGGGGAGTGCTGAGGAAAATAAGAATTAAATCTATCATAATTTTCTACTGCTGAATTTACATACACTGACCAACAAAATCAGATATTTTATTATGTAATCCGTTTTGGATCCGGTCCTGTTTTTTATGTAACGTTATTCAGCTAGGACTGTCGTCGAACTATAAAACATCATCACCTAATTGAATTAAGTCAGTCAATAACTTGTCTTTCAAGTGTACTTGCAAAAAACTTACCAAGTGTAAAATAAATAAAAAAATGTTCAAAACTATCTTTACATTGTTTTTTATGTTCTTCATAGTGGGGAATGTAGAAATGCACTCTTATCACTTAGGAGCCTGTCCTACTATAGAACCTATGCCTAATTTCGACATGAACAGGGTGAGTTTAATTATTTCTTCTTTTTTAATTAATTTTGTTCACGACCACCTAATAATAAGTCAATATTTTACCTCCCAGCAATATTATATGGTACCCATATATCTACTGTCGTGAATAATTATGGTTCATAATACACTGGAGTGTATTATGGTTCATAATTCACTAGAGATGGGGGTACAATATGAAATAAACTATATATTTATAACGGTACGTTGTACTGATACTTTACATAGTATCGCCCATCTCTATATTTGTCAAATTATTTTATATAACCGCATTTTGAGGTTAATAATAACAAATTGTTTCTGAGTTTTATTTAATAAAAGAAATTAAGGAGTCGTGGACAAAGTATAGTATTTTACTCCCAATTTATGGCCAATATTCACTCAGGTTACTTGCGCAAACGTCACCCACCGTGAATAATGGCTATCATAAATTGCTCGTTTAATAATATAGGTATTGTACCTACTTAACGAACGATTTTATTCTTAGATGTTGGGAATATGGTACGTCATTGAAAAAACTAGTACGGCTAGTAGCTGCTTATTATACAATATCTCTAGAAGCGACGAACCGGGCCAATATACTGTCGAAGAAATCAGTCAACATTTCCTACTAGCTCTAACTCCTTTTAAACATGGATACCACTACAAAGGAACTTTAAAAGTACTGGATAGAAGTGTACCAGCAAAAATGTCCGTCAGTTTTCCTCTAAGTAAGTTAATTTGAAAGAAAAATAATTGACGCGTTGCCAAATCTCATAAAATTCTTTATTAATTGGAAATTTTTATGTTCAAGGTGTAGCTGGTTCTTCTAGTTTTACTGTTTTCGGTACGGATTACGAAACTTACGCTGGTATCTTTACTTGTCAAAAAATTGCTTTTTCACATAGACAATCGGCCACAATATTGTCAAGAACTAAAACATTGGACAGTATGTACATTACTAAGGTGAGTTTATTTCAAATAAAACAAAATTTCAACTGATAAATTGATGAATTTTTTTAGTTGAGAAGTAAATTGGAAAATTCTGAAATCAGCCCGTTTGATCTTTCGATAATTAAGCAAAACAACTGCCCCAAAGACCCCAATGAAGGCTACAACATCAACATAAACGATGAAACCATTTCCGCAAAATCAGCTGGTAATGTTGTTAGGAAAGTCGGCGAAAAATTAGGAGACGGAGTGGAATATATTTCTGGTAAAGCTAAAGATATTTATCACAAAGTATCAGAAAAATCGGAAAGTAGAGAACAGATCAACGCTGATAAAAAAACCGCCGATCCAGATTCTGAGTGGTTGCCTTAAAATGTGTTTAGAACGACTGTGATATTGATAGGAAATAACTTGAGCTGCTTTCAAATATTTTCTTTATATTTACTTATAAAAAGTAGATATGGCAACGTCTATAATCAAATTTATGTCTTTATAAGGAATAGAAGTATATTTATTGTAGAAATTGTGATGATTAGATTTAAAATAAGCCACAAAGACTGTTATTAATAATGTCTTAACTAAATAAAAGTTTAAATAAAGAATATTTTTTTCTCGTACCCCTATGTGATTGGTAAGCTGCATTATTTTTTGTCACTAAACAATACAAACAATAATTATAAAATACCTAAGCAATTGAAACAAATAATTTGAAAATAACCTACAGAATAAAAGTTTTAGATAATTTAATGAACTCACATTTTCCTCTGTGACGTACCTTTTTGGAACTATAAGCGGAAAATAAAAAGTTTCCATCTTTCCTACTCCATTCCTCCCGCTGGCACACCACCTAGTTGACAGGACTCTGGGTAGGGTCACCTCCTACCAACTCTCAGCACTCTGAACAATTCTCTGACTTCCCTTTAGCTCAAGCTGATGAAATACTGAACTATTTCTATAAATAAATCAAACATTCAAAAGTATTTTATCTACCCTCGTATATCTATGTTTCATTAAATCGCAGTGCTGACAGAACATATAAAAATTAGAACTTAGAACTAAACTCTTACTGATTGTTTACTGGGTAATTCTTATTGATGGGTATCTATCCATAGTTTTGTTTTCACTTTTATTGCAAAACATCACCAACGGATAATTCTATTAATAAACACGAATATGTATATGTAGATACAATGATAATTAAAAATAGGTATTATACGACGAAATAATTAAACAAAGAACTTATGCAACCTGAAATTCATCCACGTGACCCTTTTATTCATTAATATCTCCTACATCAAAATTACCAAACTATTCGCCCTAAGACTTTGAATACGTGTCCCAAAACCTGAACATTTCTATTTAACAATACTACAATAAATATAAGAACTTGAACTTAGTTCCTCATAATTTCAGAAATAATGACAAGTGGAAAAGAAAAGTTGTAGTAACGACGTACGCTATTGTGGACGAATAACGGGAGGAACGGAGATGGACGATTACATTACAGTCGTGACTTGACGTACAGCTGCTGTTCGTTTTAGTTCAGTTGCGCTTTAGATAGCGCTTTGTACAGACGTGGAGTGTGCAATTTCGTATTGAATACGATAAATATTTACGTAGATTTAGTGAAAAACACGTGAAAATGTCGGTAAACGCGCCTCCAAGTAAAAAGCAACCACCCAGGCAGCTGGTAAGTACGAAATACATAATAGCAGACGCCATAGTTGTACTAAGAAATCTCACGTAAAGCATTTATATACATTTTACTTGGTCGCCATACCTTGTAGATGGCTTTTATCTTTAGAAAAGCCCACTAAGATCGACTGCGTGCACTTTGACAAGGCGTTTTCTTACCATTTTGTATTATTATTTTCGTGTGTGATATTAATAGGGCAGATGATCTAATAAATTATAATCATATGTCATGTCATTGCACGGGGTGCTTGAACTGGTGCATCCACTAGTTGGGTCAATCAAGAAATAACATTTTATGCAGGTAGAAATAATACATAGTAACGTAATAAGAATATTGTGGTGGTCTTTGTTTACAGAAAAGATATTTTATTTACCTCAGTGCTTCGAACAAATACTGTGACAAGTTAATAATTATACCATTTAGTTAGTATATAATTGTTTTAGTTTAATAATGTCAAACGTTTATTGTCAAACTATGGTTGAAAGTACTCTTTCTTGGCACCATTTTACTCTTATCTTAAACGTTCAGAAACGATAAGGAATTATTTCTCATGACTTAGGCACTAAACTTTACATATACATTTAAACCGGATATTTGATTGGAACTCAATTTAGTCTATAATTTATAATTTGTTGCATTATAAGTATGTTGTATGTTTGAAAAAAGTGAATTTCTACAATGTTTACACAACTCTTAAATTTTTTTCTTTTCAGTTTAATAACTAATTTCCTATTCTAAGTATATTAGTTGAGTCTCTCTAGATACAGTTGACTGTATTTTTGGGTTTTTTTTTATGGCCTGTTAGGAATTTTGGTTGTAACAGGATGCTTGTTATTACCCCCTTACCGAAAAATCAACAGGGCTTAAATCTGTGTAACAGAATGGTTCTTTATATTTACTAACCATCTTCAAGTTTTTAAAACGGTGTCTAACATTTTTGAGTTGTTGGTAACATTGGAATACCTTTCAGCAAAAACTCCACATGTTCTCCATGTCAACATGGCAGTTTTTTCTGGAAGATTATTACACTTGTGTATAGGAAATTTAGAATTTTACGGGGTGTGATGATATATGCCTGCCATTAAAAAATAAAGTTACCCACTTAATGATATTTTTCATTATGCAAAATTAACTTTGTTTTGCTCTATAAAGCTGGTTAGAAGCAAAATTTTTGTAGGTTATTGAAAGGTGTAAGTCATTTTGCTACACCCTGTATATTAATAGTTCAGCGTATTTTCTTGAGTTTTCTATAACGGTGAGGTAGCAAATGGATATTAAAAAGAGATTTTCCATTTCTGTTTAATGAATATTTTGTCGGTAGTCGTAAAATTTCAAATTATTTGTTTTGTGAATACTTAGGATTGACATTAATGACGTTTGTTTGCGATGTTGCTAAGAAATTGTGAGTATTGTAATAATAATGTTTATGGGAGTGGGGTATTATTAATTGTAACTAGGTAATCATAGTGTCCAATAAAGAGTTTTCCGTAAAGCTTATTATGCATGATATAGAATAGTAAAATGGAGTTAGTTGACAGTTTAATTTTTAACCATGCCTTAAAATTTGACATTGGCTTATTACCAATATAATCGGGCCGCTCTTAGTTTACCACTTTCGGATTACCTATAGCGATAAGGTGTTGTATTCGTTGGAAACTTCAGCAGTACTTAATCTTTATTCCTACCTGTCTTGTACCAAAAATCATGAGCGTAATACAGGGTGTCCCAGCCGAGAGTGACCCATTTTAAATGCTTATAACTTTTATACCAGTTGTGTTAGCCACCTGCGGTTTACGCCATTCCTTTTCTCTTGGCCTAAAGTTTTTTCTAGTTGGTGCCAAATTTTGTCTACAATTATACAGTTGGAGTAAAAAAATTGCCTTTTTTCGACATTAAAATTTTCAACTATTTTTAATGGAACACCCTGTATATTGCAACGCCATAATTAGGAGTCGTGTCCAAGGTATTCATATACCAATAAACATCGGACTTGTACCTTGAGGTTTTAGCAGCAAAAAATTAAAATAGTAGTCTGGATATTTTAGCAAACGTATTTTTTATTAGCATATTTGGAACTATACATTAATAAAGAAATAAATATTAATCTAAAAAAACTGCTGTATATGTTGACCGTTCTGTTCTACGCATTTATGAAATCGGACCATTTAATGGTTGAATGAATTGTGTAACATATCTTGGGGAATCGCTTCAATTACTGCACGAATATTCCTCTTAAGATCATCCAAATTATGTGGAAGGGGGTTATAGCACCTATCCTTGACATAACCCCAGAGAAAAATTCTGGAACTGTCAAGTCAGGAGAGTACGGTGCCCATTCTATAGGGCCAGTTTACTATGGATACCTAGTTACGTTTTTTTTATACGTTTGCTAAAATATCCAGACTACTATTTTAATTTTTTGCTGCTAAAACCACAAGGTACAAGTCCGATGTTTATTGGTATATGGATACCTTGGACACGACTGCTAATTAGGGCGTTGCAATATACAGGGTGTTCCATTAAAAATAGTTGAAAATTTTAATGTCGAAAAAAGGCAATTTTTTTACTCCCACTGTATAATTGTAGACAAAATTTGGTACCAACTAGAAAAAACTTTAGGCCAAGAGAAAAGGAATGGCGTAAACCGCAGGTGGCTAACACAACTGGTATAAAAGTTATAAGCATTTAAAATGGGTCACTCTCGGCTGGGACACCCTGTATTGCCAGATGAGACCCAACTAGATAGGTACTTAATTCTACACATGAAAACAAAAAATTACGACATTTTCAGTGATTTGATCATTCTTATTAAATAAAAGAAAAATTTGGATTTAAATCAAATATACTCGAGAGTATACTATTGAATATTGAATATTTAAAATATGTATTTCTATGGTTGTAGTTTACCAAATGACTGAAAATTAAAAAAAAAATTTAGAAATCTGCAATAATTTTTTGATAAAAAAAAATTATTTTTTTTCAAAAATTTTTCATGTTCCTGGTAAAAGCCTTATCAAATGGGTGCCAAATAATGATAGTTAAGTTGCTGATATGTATTTAATAATAAATGTTTCTTTATGTTAACTTTTGGGTTTTTTTCCGGATGCTAGTAGAAAAAATAGTGTACCTAACACGTGCGTAAAGTGACTTTTCCGCACGCGATTGCTGGCCAAACTCCGCTAGCGTCGTTCGGCCATCTGCAATAGCGTGCGGAAAAGTATCACTTTCTGCACTAGTTAGGTAAACTACTATATATTTTTGCTTTTATTGCGAAATGAACTCTTTTAATTCAATGAAATTTTGGAAATATGAACTCAAAATAAATTTGACAACAAAGGTATTATAAAAGGATTTATAATATTTTAGAAAAAAAATTATTTTCCTAACAAGTGCGGAAAATGATACTTTCCCGCACGCGACTGCAGTTGGCCCGAACGACGCAGAGCGGAGTTCGGGCAAGCGGTCAAGTGCGGGAAAGGCACTATACGCATGCGTTAGGAACATTATTTTTTCTACGACCGTATATAGGTAACTGCAAAAAAGTATACCAACCCATTTTTCAAAAATTATTTCATTTCAACATACATATATACAAAACCTTTACTAAAAACTACTAATTATTATAAATATTAATATTAAAACACAATTTGTTGCATTCTGTAAATTACTTAAAATTGCCGGTCCATTGGAGTTATTTGCTGTTAGGGTTATATAAAAATATCTTCATTATATTATATTTCTAAAAAATGAAAAATGCAACAAAAAAGTAAAAAATATTTTTTTATGGATTATTTCGTGAATATTTATTCACCTGTAGTCACAATAGTTATAACTTCCGAAGTAAAAAACTATCTAATAAGGTCAAAATTTGCATGATTTTACTTTCCCGCACTCATTTTACTTTCCCGCACGCATTTATTACTTTCGCGCACCAGTGTGGGAAAGTGGGTTAAAACGCACGGTAGTAGAAAAAATATCAATATTTTTTTTTACCGACATCCATCCCCCACTAAAACTAGTTTTATAACAGTGATAGGGGTCTATTCTGTAACCAGTCCTTTAAAATTTAGAGGCCGTTAAAAATCTAACAGGCGCTAAAATCACATCTACCTACTTGTAGATGTGATTTCAGCGCCTGTTAAAATTTTAACGGCCTCTAAATTTTAAAGGAATGGTTACAGAATAGACCCCATAGTCAGTGATCAGCTGTTAATAATAAGATATAACCGCCATCTAGCGCATATGGAACGAGTTGAAATTCTGTATTTGTTGTACCCGATAGAGTTGAGACACCTTATCGCTATAACTTAGGGCGTCCCCACTCTTTTAAGAGAGAGTCTATAATAAAACATTCTTAGAGAGACAGAGATCTATCAATCCGAAGAAATTACATCGTTCAAAATAGGATGCAGACGAACCTTTACGATCAATTATTATTTATGAAATGTTAATATCAATCAAATTGTTAGATTTATTTAAATGATACGGAAAAACATCAACATTCTGAAAGTTCTCAAGTATTTTCAGCAAGAAAAAGAAGCTGGTGATTATTAATTTCATAGCCTTTTCGAATTTGGCTGAATACGATCCTGATGATGTTATTTATCAAATTTAACGTAAGCTATTTGTCAAAATAGTAAATAATATAAGTGACATACCCAAAAACCGGATATACGTCACAAACGATGGCGCACGCCAAGAAGAACTCTGGGTGTCTATTCACCAACAGTGAGAGCTCCTACGAGAGTACAGGTACACACTTATTAGCTATTTTCGCGGAGCAAATCCTGAACACATCCAGAGCACAAACCGAGTACATACTGGATTTCTTTAATGCGCAAGCGTGCCTACAGACTAGGTAGCGCGAACGCGAATTTGAAGTGACATGAAGTTGAGTTAACACAAAATGTGCAAAAAAGAAGAATAACGTTTTATTGGAGGCTAATTATGAATAAAAACCTTACCTTTTAGCAAATTTGTTTATAAAATAAAACTTAAAAACGAAGTCTATAATAAAGTAAAAATAAAAAAAAAAACCAAACAACTCAACAAACACTGTTTATCATTAAAATATAATATAATCCAAAAGTTTTTGAAAGTTTCAAACGCAAATTAAAAAGTAATCAAATCACTATAAAGTCATACAACCGCATAAAACCAAAATTTTGAGGTTATAATCTGTTCGGAACAAAAAATCCCAGCTATCATCCTAGGATTCATCGAGCACGTTCCGAGCATGCTCGAAATTGAATCTAAGTCTTCCTCGAACACGGGATTTTTATCCTGAACACATTCTGAAGCACTCCACGAACACTCAAATTTTAATTGCGCATGCGTAGTCCCTCCGAATACGTTCAGGATGTGCTCCGCGAAAACAGCTATTAAGTACGCTATATCATAATTTGCAATCTTGAGAGAGCTCGCATGCGCACAAGTGCTAGTTCTCGTAGAAGCTCTCACTGTTAGTAAATAGACACCCTGATAACTATTTGAGACTGTATAGGCCGCTTGACATGGTGCAATGCAATATCTTTTGACCGAAAGCATGCGCAGTTGAGACCCAGCTGATCAGTTTCTGCTATTGCGCAATTTATCGGTTTGGTGCCATTTCTATTGCATGCAAGCTGCAATTCTAGGCAAAATTCTAGTTACTTTTGGTTCAACAATCAACCAAATGTCTTATATCAATCGGGTCTTTTGGTTTACTGTACTGGAGCAAAACTAACCATGTTGATGTGCTGTGCTGTATTGTTGATTATTAATTTTTAAAACACAGAAGAGAAAAGGATTAGTTCTGGTTGATATCAACCATGAGTCATGACTAATTGCAAGGATTTTAATATAAAAATTGGTGGATCAACAATATAAACATTAGATGACACACCATAACCTAACTTTATAAAATAAACTTTACTTTACTAATTTTTTCATTGGTATCCACTGAAAATTGCATATTGTGATTATCAATAGTTGCAAGCAAGACCTTGAGAGGTACAAAGTGCTGCTGCAATACATTGCAAGAAGAATTGCGAACTTTAAAGCGGGCTTTAAGAGTTTTAACACTGTTGAAGGGAAGTACATCATTTAAAATAATCCTACTTTTCTAATATTTATTATTTATACCACCGGAAAGCGTATGTACAGTCTTTCTATACACCTTTTTAGTCTTTACAAAAAAAATATGCCAAAACAAATCGATAAATCTTAACAAAAATAGCCCTGCTGGACCTATAAACAGAAACAAAATTTCAGTTAAAGCTTAGTCGACTCCCGATAAGACATGAATTCCCCTGCTGTTTCATCTAAAACTCGTTCCGATCCTGCAGCGTGGAGAGACTAGCAAACGAGGCTATACTACCTTCCATAACAACGTTCTACCGACAACTAAAAATGTTCGCTAGGTTCAAGACATATAAAACGTCCGTATTTTATACTACAGCAGGATAGACTGCGGCTATACTCGCAACACACGCACTAAAAGATACAAGAATACTGCTGCGCGCGCTTGAAATTAGATTTTCTACCAATTTCTGTATAAAGGCTTCCGAACTGTGTTGCCGGCTCTACTAAAATTTACAAAGTTATTAGAAAAATAGTTATTTATGCAACAAATGCAAAAACTGGAAAATTAGAATATAATATGCTAAGAACTCAAATCGTTCTTCTTTTTTTTTGTAGTTTTATGGCCTCCACCTTGTCGGTACTTAATCATAGCTTTGTTTTTCGCTTTGATCATTTAAATTTTAAATAATCAAAGATTTTTGCAATAATTGTAACTTGTTGAGACTAAGTAGTGAGATATAATTATATTATTGTTGTATTAGAGCAAAATAAGACACTTGCTCTGGATTTTTATTTTATTTATAAATGTTTATGTTTGTCATAAATCATCACAAAACTGACACAAGAATGAAAGATGAGTGCAATAAAGTACCACTTTTTCCATCAAATGTGGTTCACAAAAGTGTTGTTTTTTGCATGAAAGTGGAAAAATAACAATAAATAACAATAAATGGAACTTATAGAAGAAGAAAACATACAAAAATCCACGTTTAAACTGAAATTCAGCAGTAGACTATTCCAGAATACGTGATTATGACAGTTCGGCCATATTTTTCTGGAGGACAACATATTTTTAAATTCGACATCCTGCATTTTACTTCAAATTCGAAATCTACTCGATTGTAATAATATAAGGGTTGTAGTAGGTTATACAGTGTATTTGAAAAGTTCTGACCACCTGTTCCTGAAAATCTCAACGCCCTGTATACTTTAAATAGCACAATTTGAAATTAATTTGCTACAGTCATACGTCTGTAATGGTCTTTCAGTATCATAATTCAGTAGACATGTCTAAGAAATCATATACAGGGCGACCCCAAAGTCGAATATATTGCAATTGTTTTTAAATTGATTACCCTGTATTTAATTTAAAACAAGCTCTAAATTTATTTTTTCTACATTCATGCAAAAAACAACACTTTTGTTGAACACATTTATTGGAAAAAGTGTTTCCTTGTTGCACTCATCTGTCATTCTTGTCAGTTTTGTGATGATTTATGACAAACATAAACATTTAAATCAAATAAAAATCCAGAGAAAGTGTCTGATCCTGCTCTAATACAGCAATAATATGGTGGAGGTCATAAAGATACAAAAAAAGAAGAACGGTTTGATTTTGAGTTCCCAACATATTATATTTTAATTTTCCAGTTTTTGCATGAATGTAGAAAAAATATTGTATGCTACTCGTGCAAAACGTGTTTCTGCTCTTGTTGCATGAATAACTATTATTTAAATTTTCTTATTTAAGATCAGACTGTATTTTTTTATTTTGATGAAATGACAGTATCGATGAATCATTAAAAAATGTGATACAGGGTGATGTTTCAGTTTTATTGAAAACAGTGTGTACCTACCTTTTGTCAATGCACATACCTTGTCAAATACGCCATTTTAGTTGTCTATTTGTGTACATTGTAAATCCTTATTAGAGTTTTGAAAATCCATATTATACAGAGTGAAATTATTTACATGAATTTACGATTAGTCAACAAAACTCATTATGAAGAAAGTTCACAACTTCCCTGTATATTATAAAAATATAGAAGCAAACACTTTTTAATGGGTATTTAACATTTCCCATATGAGTAGGAAATCTCGTTTTGTATATCGGCAACACTGTTGAATATCGTCTTGTTGAAAGCTCCCGTACCCAAGCTGAAAATACGAGCTTTAGTAGTGTTCAAGATGGCGTACAGGGGTAAAAAGCTCACTCCTGCTGAAGATCGACAAAGCTATATTTCGCGAATGGTATGTTTTTTTTTTGAAAGTTTACTTAACACATCTTTGTGATGTTTTAAAATTGTTTTTTTGGTGGTTTGATGTGTAATTTTTTTTATATGAATTTCCATTGGAATTATTGATTCAGTGTTTTGTATCATGCGAGTTATATGTCGAGGTTCAACAGTTGGGGAGTTGGGGGGACCGTTGTTTAGGGTAGTTTTTGATTTAATTATATTTCACTGTACTTTTTTTTTAAATATTTCTTTTTTGAAGCGGTCGGTTTATTGAAAATTTTGAAAAAGTTGCAACTAAGAAGTTTTTTAATCAACAAGCCGGAAAATGTTTTCGAATATTTTTCAATTACATCTTGTATTATTAGAGGAAATTTAAATTGAATTTTAGATGCACTTTTTGGTTATAATTCATTTAAAATTTTCTATTTTTTGTGTTGTGTGAAAAATAATAGTCCGATAAAAATAGACATTTGTAATAAAGTAATTCGCGTGGTGCTGAAAATTGATAAGCATGTTAGAAACGTCATTATAAATGGAATATTGAAAGTTTCCATTGATGCCACATCTCCAAAATTGAAATTTTCGAATTAGAATCCTATATAGCGATAAGGTGTAGTGTTCGTCGGAAATGTCAGCGGTAATCAAACGTTATTTTTACCTAGCTTGTAGTAGAACATATTTTTATAAGATTCAACCAGATCTATTAGAAGATGCTTTGACTTTTCTTATAAAAAAAAAGATTTTTTTTAAAATACAGTTTTTTTCCACATTCCGTGCCATACAGAGGCGCAGCGATGCACTGGGCGCTACTCACAAAGGGGCTCCAGATGGTCTGCAAAAACAAAAACTGCTAGATAATTTTGATTTTTAATATAATTGATTTCTGGGAAATATATTTTAAGGGGTCCAGCTCATTTACTTTTCGAAATACTGGGTGTTGGCAGGTTGTTTTTAAATGTAAAAAAAACATTTGTCTAATTGAAAAAATATGTCACTTTCCTCCTCCCATTTTTCACGCCACTGGCATTTGTAGCTAGTTTTAAAGATATTTAATGTTTTCATGAAGTTTGCAACCTAATTTTTTAATAATAAAATGAAAAAATATTTTTTTTGAATTTTTTTCAATGCATCTCAAACATTAGGAGAAAACTCTCAAAAATATTTGTCCAAACTTGTATCTTGAAAATTACGAATTTTTTGGTATGTAAAGGTTATGCGTTTTTTACGTGAAAAACATTGAGGAATACAAAATTAATTGAAAATAGCCCCAAATGCCAGTGGCGTGAAAAAATGGTAGGAGAAAAGAGATTATTCCAAATGTACACCACTGGATCAAGAATTGACAAATGTTTTTTTTACAAAATATGCCTTTTTACATTTAAAAACAACCTGCCAAATATCAAATCAATTTATTAATCCATTTTAAGGTTATCAAATAAAAACATTTTTTATAACTTCAACACCCTGTATTTCGAAAAGTAAATGAGCTGGACCCCTTAATCCTTATGTATATCAAATTGTCCAATTTTACGAGAGGTATCTCTATGCAAACGTTGTAAGTGTCATTTGAAAACACCCTGTATATAATTGATATTTTTTGTTACAGAGAGAAAGGAAACAAAAGAAATTGTATTCGGAAGACTGGGCCGTGGGTGAGGAAGACATCGAAGGTCATCGAACGTTTAATTTGCAGGAAAAACTCGAGGATCCTTCTTTCGCCTCACACAATATTGTCAAAGAAATGCACGGTAGCGAATTGAACGTAGCCTATTTCCAAAGACACGGTTTTAACACCCCGTTACTTTTTAAAGAAAAGACTGGATTGGGTGAGTTTTCATTAAATTTTCCATTTTTTATGTGAAAAATTGCAACAATTATACAGGGTGATTCATTAAGAATGTTCCAATCTCTGAACTGTAGATTCTAGACCTCAAAATATGATGATTCTGCTCAACATGCCTTATGCAAATATTGCTAGTTTCCGAGATAGTTCAAAGTTTAAATTTAAATTTTGATTTTCGCAATAATTTTTTATGTTTTCACAATTTCTCTTTGAAAATTGGCAATTTTACGTATTTGACATGAGGAATCATAATTTGCACTCTAATTTAACATTGCTAATAGAGGACGCTAGTTACACTTGTTTGTATTAATTAAATCAAAGTAAACTTTTTTTGGGCTAAGCTTACAACTAAAATAATAAAAAAATATTAAAAAGCGTTAAATGCTACAAAAAAAAGTTACTCCTCTTTGATTCGTGTAACTCAATCGGTTATCGAGTTATTTGCTTCTAGAAAGTTGAATAAATTTTAATTTTTTCGTAAAAAAATTTTATTATTCCTTAAATATGTAACAATAACAAATTTTTCAACAAAAATAAAAAACTTCAAAGCAAATGCTCAAAATGCTCACAATTCACCTCAATACATTTTATGATCCGCTTTCGTGAAGATCTCTTAATATCAAATTATCAGAACACCCCGTATCTCGGAAACTAGCAATATTTGCATAAGGCTTGTTGAGCAGAATCATCATATTTTAAGGTCTAGAATCTACAGTTCAGAGATTGGACATTCTTAATGAATCACCCTGTATAAATTTATAAAAATATCAGTGTTTAGTGACATAAATAAATAATAATTCTCCAGGCGTTTTCTCAAACTTGTTGCCATTTCGCAATAACCACTCGAAAACTCGTATCTATTGCCTGGCAACAACTTTTCAAAAATCTGTCAAATTATTTTCAATTTATTCTCGCTTTCTTGTGATTTTACTACAGTTAATTCATATTATAATGTCAATTAATATTAATTCAAGACGTGCCCAAATCTACTAACCTGTTTCATACATCTTATACAGGGTGGTCCGTAAGTAATGGACCTAAGTAAAATAAAAAATTCTTGGCCTAAAATATTACAATCTGACGCAACTTTCTTTAATAAAATATTGATGATAAAAAAGCTTTTGTGGCGCCCTCTAGAAAATACATCGAAATGGATAACATATTATGATTTCCCAGGCCCTAAAACCCCTATGTTCAATTTATTACGATTGTATGTCCAAATTCTTCCAATTTTCTGAGAATAACCAATTTTGACATTTCAACTTTGCCACCCTGTATCATTTTTATCATCAATATTTTATTAAAGGCAATTACCGATTCTAATATTTTTATGCAAAGAATCTTCCATTTCACTTCGGACCATTACTTACGAACCACCCTGTATAATAATAATAGAGGAAGGAAAAAGAACAAAATATTTCTCCATACTCCATTTATCTAATTTCCTTTTTCTTGAATAACCTCACGTAACCATAAAACTATAATGTAGTGTGGTGTCTATCCAAGATTAATTTGTTTTAATTAAACATGACATAATTTTATTTTGGAACTACTTTTACATCAATATTATTTCCCGTTTCAGGATTAAGGGTACCAACTTCAAATTTTACTATAAACGACGTAAGAATGTGCGTGGGTTCTCGGCGCGTGTTAGACGTGATGGACGTGAACACGCAAAAAAATAGTGAAATGACAATGAAAGAGTGGCAAAAATATTACGACGATCCCGACAAAGACAAATTATTAAATGTGATATCCTTAGAATTTTCTCACACTAAGTTAGAAAATTATGTACAAAGTCCGACTGTAGTAAGGTAAGGTAATATGATAAATATTTTTGAAAATTACTTTCAATACACTGTAAAAAATAATTCGAGTTGCCAAAAAAAAAACTGGAAACTCTCAATTATCTCAAACTGCTAGTCGTAATAATTGTGAAAAAAATTTTGGGTACGCCTATTTTGGGATACGTAGGTTCTAAATTTGATATTTGCAATGTTGCCAGATTTGTTATTTATCTTATATTATTAGTAACTTTTTTTTTCAATTCATCACCCTGTATTATCAGTTATTATTGGAATCTCCTGTTTAATAAGAGTTCAACAATAAGTAATACTTTTATGATTTTATGTAGTCTGGAAGGTCTAAAACAGTGCAAAATATTTAGATTTGAAGACATTTTAATGTAGAATGCTGTGATTTTAATTGGGCCATTCTGTATCGAAGGAAATTTAATGTCAGATAATAATATAGAGATTGCGAAAACACTTTCATCCGGCAACAGTGTACTTTACAGAGAGAATGATGGAAGTGTTTAGTTTTATCTATTATGCATGACTTCGAAAAATAACGAGTCAAAAATATCATTTTTACAAATTAATATGCGCTTCTGGCAACATTGGCTAAAATAGGGGGTATCTGGAATTAAGTACACGCCTTGATGTCCGCGCACAATTATTCTTTATCTCTCTTTCAAGCTTTATTTTTATAATTTCCTTTTCGCACTTGAGTACGACGAGGGTTTCAAAGGAATTTCGCAATTGAATTGTATATTTGACGTAAAAGATGATTTTTTTATTTTTTTTATTATCTATTTTTTTTTTCAAAGAGCCGTCCCTTCGCCAGCATCACCCCAGCCTCCTGGGCTTATTGTGTATCAATACTGTCATAGTCCATTCAATATTTTAATTTATGCTTATTTGACGATTAATTAATTTAGTATTATAACATCAACCAATACTTAGCGTTAATGTATAGAACAAAATACATTTTTCAATAAATCTTTACCTGATCGACACTTCCCTATATATTGTTTTATTGAGAAGAAATATCAATTTGAAATATTTTATTATTTTTCACATCTTTGACTGAACTATAACTATCTTTTAGAGAGGGTTATTTTACAAAAAGTTGGCCACCTGTTGACGCTTTAGTCGGTGGACTCATCAAGAAAGAATGTAGTATTTTTAGTATAGTATAGTATAGTATAGTATAGTATTTATTAACGGATTCACCAATTACAAGTAAATTACAATACATAATTATAATATTACAGTGAACTAATTTAGGAATCTAATAATCTAAACATACATTTCTAATTGAGTTCTTAAACATACTTAAAGAGTTAACAAATGGATCAATATCATATTTATTAAACCATCTTAAACCTCTAGAAACAGGTGAGTTGTAACCGTAATTTGTGTTATGATTTTTTTTATTGAAAATAATGGAGGGTTTCTAGTTCTATGGGAAGTAACAAGAAGGTTAATTTGATTCAAAAGATTTGGACAATGAGCTCCACCAGATATGATTTTATAAATTAATATCAAATCAGAGTGAAAACGACGTGTTGTGATATCAGTGTTAGGTTTAGAGTGTTTAAAATATTATGGTAATTAAATTGTAGATATGTACCCATTTTGAATGAAATATATTTCAGAAATCTGATTTCAACATTTTCAATTCTAACAATGTCACATTTATAATAAGGAGACCACACTACAGAGGCATACTCTAAGTGAGGTCGTACCAAAGAGCAGTACAATGTTTTGAGAGTATTACAAGAGAATTGTTTGCCATTCCTCATCAGAAACCCCAACATTCTACTACTCTTTGCAGATACATTATTCATGTGACTTTTGAATGATCATTGCTGGTCAATTTTTTGTTATTATTGAATAAAATTTAATTTTGTTTATGGTTTTTGCTTTGAAATTTCGTTTTCCTTAAAAAATCGAATGAAATACAAAAAGGGTTCAGTTCACGTCTGGTATTACATGAAATAAAATATAGAAATTATTGGTAAGTAGACAAAAATAATATTAATACCACTCAGAGTTTAGCTCTCTAGCAACTTAACTTAAAGGGGATATACGATTAGATAGCTACACAATAAGTTTTACGACTACTATACCTACACTGAGAAACTTGCTTGGATGATTTTAGCAATCGGAGCTCCAGCTCACGTTGGTCCAAATGTTCGGCTTTATTTAGATGAGATATTTCCCTGACAATGAATTAGTGAAAGAGATAGAATTGAATGGCCTCCCGATTCACCTGATTTCAATCCTAAAAAATATTTTTAAATGTAGAATCTACGTATGGTGTAATCCAACTGGTACTTACAATTTACGAGATAATTGACCGTTTCTACTACTACTACTACTTTTGAGCCATTCTGTATATATGTTTTGATAAATTTACTCAAACTCTTGAGGTTTAGTTTGCTGCCAACATAACGAAAAAAAAATACTTAAAAAGGTTAATCGTATAAGAAAGTGGTTTTTGTTTGTTTTGAGTCCCTTTACTACCCATGCTGTACCCGAAAAATTAGGAGTTGTATTCGAAAAGTTTGCAGGTCTATTTAGTTTGGGGTATTTTACATCTTAAAGTTGACAAAAACGAATGACAGTTGTCAGCGGTCATTAAGAAGTGTACTTGGTTTCACCTTAAGAGTGTATACTTATTTCCCGAGGCTGGCGGAATGTTAATAATCCCCCCTATTTTAACCGCTATTGCCAGAAGCGCATATTAATTTGTACAAATGCTATTTTCCTCTCGTTTCCGTCGACTTTTTTTCGTCATGCGCAATAGGTAAAAAAAAACATTTTCATCCGGCAACATTGTCTTTTACAATGAACATTCCGCCAGTCTTGGGAAATAAGTATACACCCCTAAAGTGAAACAAAGTGATTACTGCGCACAATTATTTTTTCTCTCTCTTTCATATATCCTTGTCGTACTTATTGTGTAATCCGAGGCGAGGGTTCCCGGGGTTCCGATGTAATTTTCGCAATTTGTATGTTCAAAAGTGACTAACCTCAAATTAAAATAATATGTGATGCGCCATGCTCAAGTGGCTGCGCACAAACTTTATGCGTTTCTTCCAACCTGCTCATAAATAATATTGACTTATGCATTTCTTATTTAGACAAATAGACTGGGTAGACTGTGTGTGGCCTAGACATTTAAAAGAAAGCCAAGTGGAAGCTACCAACGTTTTGGAGGAAATGAAATATCCCAAAGTTCAAAAATATTGCCTTATGTCCGTAAAAGGCTGTTACACAGATTTCCACGTAGATTTCGGCGGTACTTCTGTGTGGTACCACATTCTTAAAGGTAAAAATAACAAACTTTTTTTTATTTATTTATAACAATTTCCTACTATCAAAGGCGTACGATAAAATTTTCACAAGGTAATACTAATTAAAAAAAATTATATCATGGGCGTACGAAATTTTTTTAAAAAGGGGTTCATTTATTTGTTTGAAAATACGAAAAAAATTTCAGAAAGGATTATTATTTTTTTATCATAGGCGTGCGATGAAATTTCTAACATGGGGTACCATAATTTTTTTCAAAATTTGTTCATTTATCAAATTTATTTATTTTCGGTGTTCTAGGAGGGAAAGTGTTTTGGTTGATACCGCCTACGGAAAGTAACCTGGAATTGTACGAACGTTGGGTACTATCCGGCAAACAATCGGACATCTTCTTCGGCGGTACGGTAGAAAAGTGCGCACGGATAGTTTTACAAGAAGGAAATACTTTCTTCATTCCCACCGGGTGGATACACGCTGTTTACACACCCATGGATTCGTTAGTTTTTGGCGGTAACTTTTTGCATTCTTACGGTATCGATAAACAGTTGAAAATAGCGCAAGTTGAAGATGCAACAAAGGTAAGTTTTTTCCCACGTTGCCACGTTTTGTAGTAAATATTTCATTTAATACATTTTTTTTTTCAGGTTCCACAAAAATTCCGGTACCCTTTCTTTACAGAAATGCTGTGGTACGTACTGGAAAGGTACGTACATTGTTTATTAGGAAATTCGCATTTAACTACAGGTCAAGACGCTCCAATACCGCCCGATAGGTCGCATATACACCTCACCCAAGCAGAATTGCACGGTTTAAAGGTTAGTTTTTATTGTTTTCCTAATTTTCTTGTTTATAAATATTTTATTTTTTAAAGGAAATAGTTTTATACCTACACATGTTACCGCCCCATAAGAAAAACGTCCCTGATTTACTGAAAGATCCGATCTCTTTGATACAAGACGTCAGGACACTAATTGGTCTCCATAGACAGGATAGTAGAGACCTGGCAATTACTGGAAGACCAATCCTTACAGGTATTATTAATTTTTTTATAAAAATTTATTGCAAAAAATAAAATTTATCAAGACTTTCTGAAAATTTACACAATCTGGCAACATTTAAATCTAGTCTAGTCCATCATTTTGTATGTTTAAACGCACGATACGTTTTGAACTAGGCATTATTATGTCGAAATGTTTTATTTTCATAAATTATGCCCAATTTTTATGTAAAAAACGGTTTTGTTTGAATATATTATAATATAATTATCTTTCAAATGTGCCTTCTCGCAACAGAGTCTCTGATATATTCAAAATACTGTTGAACTTCGAAAAACTTTGATTCTTTAAATGAATTCCAAAAAATTTCATTTATCAACGCTTTAAGAAAATTTAGACAACTTGGCAACATTGAAATCTAGTCCAAAGTAGACAATAATCAGTCCTAATGTAAATATGCACCATGATACGTTTTCTATTGGGCATAATTATGTCAAAATGTTTTACAGTCAAAAATTTCTCGTAAATTATGCCTAATTTTTATGTTAAAAATGTTTTTGTTCAAAAATCTTATGATTTAATTACATTTTAAAGATATCTTCTTACAACAAAGTTAGTGATATATTTAAAATACTCTTGAGCTCAAAAAAAATTTTATTTCTTAAATGAATCCCAAAAAATTTCATTTATAAACGCTTTTAGAAAATTTAGACAACTTGGCAGCATTGAAATCTAGTCCAAAGTAGATAATAATCAGTATGAAAATATAATCGTATTGTAGTGCTATCTAGCGACACTTATCGAAAGTAGTATGATGAAACACCTCCACAACTTAGGAGTAGAGGAAAGTTCCCTACGCAGGGGTTGCGGCATGACTGACGAAACGTCAGTCCATGTTCTCCTAGAGTGTCCACACTGGGCTGTACTACGCAGGCGAATCTTCGGAGTCCCTGTTTTGGCCCCTGGAGACACAAGCAGGCATCCATTGAAAAAGGTTGTGGCCTTTATTGAAGGGCTCGGCTTTATGGATGTCTAGGTAGCAGGAATGGCACAATGGGCCCGCCAGTGGCCTCAGTGCCGGAACCTTGAGTTTGTCCAGGACAAGGTTCGCCTGCAAACTTAGTAGTAGTAGTATCGAAAGTAGTCCTGAGGTAGAAAAATAGGTGACTAATGGTAATTAATGTGGCGCCATCTACAGTTCAATCACTCAAAAATGTCAACTAATTACAGTTTCTGATTTCCCAGTTTTCTACCTTATACCTACTTTCAACCCATGACGCTAGATAGCACTACAATCGATCCACCGCTAAATGGCGTCATATAAAACCATCAATTATGTCAAAACGTTTTACAGTCAAAAAAGTTTTATAAACTATGCCTAATTTTTGTGTTAAAAATGTTATACCGATATATTTAAAATACTGTTGAACTTCAAAATAATTCATTTATCAACGCTTCCAGAAAATTTAAGACAACTTGGCAACATTGAAATCTAGTCTAAGGTAGATATTAATCAGTTCTAATGTAAAAATGTCCCATTTCTATTGGATATAATTACGTCGAAATGGTGGGGGAAAATCCTACAAGATTTCTTAAAGAATTTAACATTTTTCAAAGAAAAAACAATGTGTGCTTCACCAGGACGGCACTGGAATACCAAAATATGCATGTATTTGAAAAAGGGACTAGTTACGCCTAATAGAAAACGTACCATTTTGCGCTTTTACATTCCTACTGATTATTACCTACGTTGGACTATATTTCAATGTTGCCAGCTTGTCTAGATTCTTAAATAGTCTCAATCAATTTAATTTTTTTGAAAAATGAAAGTTTTCCCAAGCTGAAAAGCATTTTAAATATATTATTGCCCGAGTATATGTCAGCATTAAGAAGTAATTTAAAGGCGACACATTTTAAATTGGTATTATCTTTCCAGTACCCGACGAGACGGAAAATAAATCGAAAATTCCCAGTCCTAGAGGTCCTTATAATAAAGCAAACAACATCAACAAATTACCTAAACCTCCGGGAGTGTTTAAGGGACCCAGAAGCGCAGGCGAAAAAGGAGGACCAAGAAGAAGACGAACAAGGTAACGTTAGATTCACTACTTGCACGTATTTGGCTCTAAACAATTTTTTTTAGATGTAAAAAATGCGAAGCTTGTCAACGAAGCGATTGTGGTGAGTGCAGTTTTTGTCTGGATATGGTGAAATTCGGAGGACCGGGTAGAGCGAAACAAACCTGCAACATGAGACAGTGTCTGCAGCCTATGTTGCCAGTGACTGCAGCCTGTTCACATTGCGGTTTGGACGGTTGGATGCAAACACCTGTGACACCCTTGCAGAAAGGACCGCAAAGATGTGAAAGTGCCAGTAATTTGATGGAATGTTCGGTAAGTGAAAAAATTTTCAGCCGAGTGATGATACTGTCACTGATATGCCAGTGGCGTGCAGTGCCTAGACTAAAAATAACCACATGGTATTAATAATCATGGGCTTACGAAAATTTTTTTAAGTGTTTTTAAAAATTTGTTCATCATGGGCGTACGAACATTATTTATAGAGGGTTAATTTATTTGTAAAAATTTTCGTTTTTCATGGGCTTACGGTAGTATTTTGAAATAAGGTTAATTTTTATCTAACAATTTCTATTTCCATTAGCGTGTGATACTATTTTCAAAATGGGGTTAAATTATTTATAAAATTTTTTTCATCATGGGTGTACGAACATTATTTATAGAGGGTTATTTTATTTGTAAAAATTTCCGTTTTTCATGGGCTTACGGTATTATTTTGAAAAAAGGTTAATTTTTATCCAACAATTTCTATTTCCATTAGCGTGTGATACTATTTTCAAAATGGGGTTAAATTATTTATAAAAATTTGTTCATCATGGGTGTACGAACATTATTTATAGAGGGTTGTTTTATTTGTAAAAATTTCCGCTTTTCATGGGCTTACGGTAGTATTTTGAAATAAGGTTAATAATTTATATCTAACAATTTATATTTCCACTGGCGTGTGATACTATTTTTAAAACGGGGTTAATTTATTTATAAAATCTTGTACTTCATGAGCGTACACATAATTTTTCGAAAGGGGTACATTTATTCGTAAATAGTTCCATTTTCCGTTAGCGTACTAGTATAAAATTTTTGAAGAGGGGCTAATTTATTTATAAAAATTACCATTCTTTGTGAGCGTAGGATGAATTTTTTAAAATGGGTTTATCTGTTTATGAACTTTCTGTACAACATTGGCGTACGAAATTTATTTAACGGGGTTAATTTGTTCTTAAAGATTTTCCGTGGGCAAGGGATACATTTTTTAAAATTGGGTTAATTTGTATCAAAAAAATTTTATATTGAAGTTTATTTATTGAAAATTTGTACATCATGAGCGTACAACAAATATTTCAAAAGAGGTACAGTTCCATTTTCCGTGGGCGTACTAGTATGAAATTTTATTAGAGGGACTAATTTATTTATAACAATCACAAGTATTAGGGAGCGTAGGATGAATTTTTTTAAATGGATTTATCTATTTTTGGAAATTTTATAGAACATTGGCGTGCGAAATTTTTTCAAGGTGGGTTAATTTGCATTTGAAGATTTTCCGTGGGAGTGGTATTAATTTTTTTTTAAACGGGGTTAATTTGTATCTAAACATTTTAAATTGGAGTTTATATTATTTATAAAAATATGTACATTATGGGCGTACAACAAAAATTTAATAGAGGTACATTTATTTGTAAATAGCTCCATTTCTATTGGTGCAGTATGAGATTAGGGGGTTAATTTGTATCTAGAAATTTTTGTGTGCGTGGGATAAAATTTTTGAAATGGGGTTAAAAAATTTGTACATCATTGGCGTAAGAGTTTTTTTTTAAGGGGTTAATTTATTTGTAGCAATTTTCATTTTCCGAAGTAGTCGCAAAACTTTGAAGAAAAGGTTAATCAATCATGGGCGTACAAATTTTGATTTTTTGGGTGAACATAACATTATTTGTTAAAATGTCCGTTTCTCATGGGCTTAAAAGAGGCAAATTTAGTTAAATTTTTGGAGAGCGTAGGATGAATTTTTTAAAATGGGTTTATCTATTTATGAAAATTTTATACATTGGCGTGCGAAATTTTTTTAATGGGGGTTAATTTATATTTGAAGATTGTTCGTGGGCGTGGTATACATTTTTTTTAAATTATTTTGCTTCAAAAACTTTTTAAATTTGAGTTAATTTATTTATTAAAAATTTGTACATCATGGGCGTACAACAAATATTTCAAAAGAAGTACATTAATTCGTAAATAGTTCCATTTTTCCATGGGCGAACTATACGAATTTTATATTGAAGTTTATTTATTGAAAATTTGTACATCATGAGCGTACAACAAATATTTCAAAAGAGGTACAGTTCCATTTTCCGTGGGCGTACTAGTATGAAATTTTATTAGAGGGACTAATTTATTTATAACAATCACAAGTATTAGGGAGCGTAGGATGAATTTTTTTAAATGGATTTATCTATTTTTGGAAATTTTATAGAACATTGGCGTGCGAAATTTTTTCTAGGTGGGTTAATTTGCATTTGAAGATTTTCCGTGGGAGTGGTATTAATTTTTTTTTAAACGGGGTTAATTTGTATCTAAACATTTTAAATTGGAGTTTATATTATTTATAAAAATATGTACATTATGGGCGTACAACAAAAATTTAATAGAGGTACATTTATTTGTAAATAGCTCCATTTCTATTGGTGCAGTATGAGATTAGGGGGTTAATTTGTATCTAGAAATTTTTGTGTGCGTGGGATAAAATTTTTGAAATGGGGTTAAAAAATTTGTACATCATTGGCGTACGAGTTTTTTTAAATGGGGTTAATTTATTTGTAACAATTTTCATATACGAGTCGTCGAGAAAACTTGAAAAAAATTATTAATAATTGGCTGGCGTACAAGTTTTTTTAAAGGACCTTGATTTTTTGAATTATCCTTAGAAATCCGGAACTTTTTATATGGTGTTGAATTATTTATAAAAAATTCCATTTATCGTGGACGTGCGGTAAAATTTTTACAAGAGGCTCAATCGTTTGAAAAAAAATGACCTTCCATCATGGCGTACCATGAAACTTTTATAGGGGTTTGTTTCTATGTTTTTTTTTCTTGTAGGTTTGTTACGAGATAGCCCACCCTCAATGCGTTCAACGACTATGCCCCGAATTCACCGGTTACATAAACGAAGACATGCCGAATTCATGGGAATGTCCGATGTGTTGCAAATTAGGCAAAAACACCGATTACCGACCGAGACATTTCCGCGCGCGACAAAAATCTTCCGATATCCGCCGAATGTCGATAAGCTCCGATGCTTCCAGTGCTATAGACAATAAAATCCATCAAGAACATATATCGGACTCCGGTAGCGATACCGAACATAAAGAACATAAAGAATTGTTACCGATAAAAAAGAGAAGGTCCAGTGAAAGTGCGGAAATAGAGACTAAGATTGCGTCGCCCGGTGATCCACCGAGAAAAACCGCATTTCGAATGCAGCTAGCTCACCAAATAGTCAGTAACTCCACCAAGGTATTAAAAAAACCGATGATAGTCGTTCGACCGGCTCCGATAGTATCGACAACCGTACCGACCAATAATCTATCGATGGACAAACGTTGTATGCTTCTAGTCTTCAAATATCTATCCCCTAAAGAACTATTAACGTGCGCTATGGTGTGTAAAAGTTGGGCTACCTTCACCGTAGATCCTTCTTTGTGGAAAAAAATGTCTTTCAACCGAAAACACATTTCGTCCGACATTTTAAAAGGTATCGTTCGGCGACAACCGGAATCGCTCGGTTTAGATTGGTGTCACATAAATAAATTCCAATTACCTTGGTTGATTCAACGTTTAGGACAACTCAAAGAACTGTCAGTTGTCAGTATAAACGTAAAAACCGCCATATCGTTGAAATCCAACCATTCCGCCGTTCTAGTTGCTCTCGATTTAAGTTTCATATCGGATTTTAACGATTCCGCGTTGAGGGACATTATCGGACCGAATAACGATTCCAGAACCGGTTTACCGTCGGAAAAAATTCGTTTTAGGAATTTGAAAGACTTGAAATTGGCCGGTACCGACGTTACCGACATTGCACTACGTTACGTGACGCAGTACTTACCGAAATTACAATATCTAAGTTTAGGGATGTGTCCGAGGATATCCGACGCCGGCATAGCGCAATTGAGCACCAAACCGGCGAATACCGTCACGAATCTCGTCAGTTTGGATTTGAGCCATTCGAAATTGGTGACTGAAAATAGCTTGGAGCATCTGTCGAAGTGCGAAAATTTGATTAGGTTGGATTGTAGGCACGCGCTGCAGATTTCCACGCAAGCGCTTATTAAATTTGCCGCGAAAAACGAGAAAAATTTGCAAGTTAGAGATATCAAATTGGTCGATGTTAGGCAAAAGTAAAATTCACTGAAAATATATTAAAATAGGTCGGATGGATGGAAAGTTGGGATGTTTTTGTCTTGGACGTGATTATTCGTTCGATTTAAAAAATTTTTCTTAGAACTTTGAAATGAGTTTATGAAAAAAAAATAATAATAGGCCCCGGCCTGTGCCATCTAGTAAAACAATCTACGTAGTATATGCACCCGGTATATTTTTGAATAGCAAAAAACGTCATTTTCTTGCTTTTTTTCAATTTTTAACACGAAAGATTCTAGTTTTTCAGAATTTTCTCCGTTCCTAATAGAGAAGTTCAGTCTAAGGTCAGTGTGGCCAATAAAAAGTGTTTTTTTCTGACAAGAATGACAGTTGCCGTCTACCATTCAAAAGATGAGATTTTTGTATGTTTTTTATCATTGCGAACATTTATTTTGCTTTATTACACCCCAAAGCGTAAATCTTGAAATTTAAATTAACTTTTTAGCTGAATACTCAATTAATTGGAGGCCAATAATTCTAGAAACTCTTGGCATGTCACCATTTCATTTCTGTTATCCAGTCACTACTTATGTCAAATGTCATTTATATTTATTTTTGTTGACATTAGTTCGATTGTGTATGTCCATTTTTTATTAGATTGTTGTAACATTTCTAGTTAGTTGTATCTCTATTCTCACAATTACCTTTTCCACTGACATTTGACATAACTAGTGACTGAATAACAGAAATGAAATGGTGACATGCCGAGAGTTCCTAGAATTATTGGCCAGTGATATGTTGAGTATTCAGCTAAAAAGTTATATACGCTTCGAGGGTGTATTCATTATTTTAATAAAGCAAAATGGATGTTTGCAAAAATGTTATGTTTTGAATGGTAGAGCTTAACTGTCATTCTTGTTAGAAAAAAACACTTTTTGTTGGCCACACTGACCTTAGACTGAACTCCACTATTAGGAACGGTAAAAATTCTGAAAAACTGGAAGCTTTCTTGTTAAAATTGAAAAAAAAAGCAAGAAAATGGCGTTTTTTGCTATTCTAAAATATATTAGACTGACCTAGATTGAACTCCTCTATTATACAATCACTTTACTGAACAATGAATTCTATTTATATTTTTATTATCCACAATCCTTCTTTCAACACCATTACGATTACTCAACATTAGCTTTTTATTATTAACAGAATTCCCGGAGGAATTTTAGGATATCTACAGGCTTCAACTTGTTCCTCTTCTATCAGTGATCTCCCAGGTACTGTTCTCCAGGATTCTGGAGTGCTGTGCAGTTGGAAAATATGTGGATGGAGGTTTCTTCTTCCATGCCACAATATCTGCATTCTTCTTTCTCCACAGCTTTTTCAGGCGGCAATGACTTATGCATTCATTTGATCTCAACAGATTGTAGTCACCCGGAAGAATCTTCTTCCAATCTCTTTCTTTCGGCTTCACCTATTTCTTCCAATATTACATTGTGGCTGATTCCGCAAAAGGGTTCAGGCCCCCCAGAAAGGTATTTCAGTCCCCCTCTTTGCTAATTAATCTATCAGGTTCATATACTACGGAGTGTCTTTTACATAACGGCACAGTCCGTTTTCTGCTATGATTTTTGTACCTATTGATTGGCTTATTTCGTGACACGGCTCGGTGATAATGTGTTCCCAATAGATTTTATCGGGTAGTTTTTGCTTCTGATCACTTTACTTTACCAAACGTTTCATATAACATACAGGGTAGATCAGGAATATGTCGCATGTAAAAAAATAACGCTGAATGTTGTAACATATTTGTGACGCTCTGTACAGTAATTATAGATTCCTTTTTTTTATATATTATTGTTCATTTATTAACCAATTATACCTTATTTTGTGAATTGGGAATATTAAGTTTATAATCTTTTTTTTTGTAATCGTTATTAAAAAAAAAGTTATTTGATGATGTTTTTCTCGATTTTCGTATTAAAAGAGATCAATTTTTTTGAAAAATTCATTATTGACTTTTAAAAAAATTATGACAAGTATGACAGTTAAATGCCTACTATTTACGTTGCTTTATTGAAACAATGTAAACACCCCCTTGAAATTTAAAATAACGTTTTTTCTCAACGCATTGGTGGCCAATACATATAGGAACTTTTGGCAAGTCATAATTTCATATGTCATCTGTCACTAGTTATGACAGATGTCAGTGGAGCTGTCATTCTTGTCATAAAAACCACTTTTTTTGCCTTAAATTGAATTCCTCGATTGTGTTCTTTCACGAAACTCTGAATAGATATTTTAATATGAATTTTTTAAGAAGTTGATCCATTTTTCCATCAAATTTTCACTTCAATAGTTGGTTTTTTCGAAACCAAATATTTTTTGTACCTACCAAAGTTGTCTCATAATTTTTTTCAAGTGATTTGCGCGCATACCTTTTTTTTGTAAAAGATCAAAAAAATCCATTTTCGATATTTTCTTTTCGTGCAATTTCAAAGTGCAGCACCCGTTTTTTGTATAAAAAGTATTATTAGAGGGTAGAAAATATATTTTCGGTTTAATTTGTATAAATTTATAGTACAATAAATTTTTTTACAAAACTCTTATTTTTTCTCAGAACCATATCCATAAATAATACCCCCGTTATGTACAGACAGTGTTGGACTCACTCTCACGAGGATACCTACCAACCAAACTCGCCGTGACCTCCCCTCGGAATCACTACCCTAGCATACTTCAAAACGGGCGACGGTACCTCCGTAATCTTCTTCCTTCTATCACTCCCACCGGTATACCTCACATACTCTTCGTCATCATCTACCTTTTCTCACCTCTCGTACCATATCAAGTACTCTCCCCTTATGCCACTCACTCTCATCCATTCCTCCTCAACATTATCTCCACCATGTTATCCCACCCCTAGTTTATTCTCCAACATCTTCTGCACCTCGTTTTTCCAGCATCTAAACACATCATCCTCCATTTCGCATTCCAGTCTCTCTTCCAACATCTCTTCGACACATGTCCAGTCTCTCTTCAAAATCTCGACACATGTCCAGTGATCCATTAAATTTTCATCTTGTCAAGCTTTCCCAGACTTTACTCTATACGGGGCCATAAATGTTCCTAAAGCTGCCAAAAGCTTCGTTCTTTATTTGCGTCCGATCAATCTTTTTAGTTTGAATCGTTCGTTTATTACATCTAGAGGTAGGTGAGATAAATCTGAACTGTTCGGCAATTCTGCTCGGATGTATGTAAATGTGTTTGCTCGGAATATTTTAACAGACGAGAAGGATTAATCTGTTTATTTGTTAAGTTGTGAGGTTACGTTATAGTAATTCATGCATTGCCACCTACAACACTAATCTAAAAATCTCACAGACCGAAAACATCAAACAAAAATAATCATAATCCGCCAATGATATAAATGAGAGGTTAAAAGTTTGTTTATATCGGTCGGGCCGTTTGTTAATAGCAATTTGCTCAAATCTGTGATCACGTGACCAAAAATCCGTCGCCTCAGCGATGCATATAACGAACGCAGCTAAAGTTAACACATGACTTTTGACATTACGTCAAATGAACCCTCTCCTTCAGCCGTCACGTCTGCGCAGTACAAGAGATCGCCCAAGAGCTTCTCATCCATCGTACCTACCGACCTTTTATCACTTAGGCGCGCATTATACCGTGAGTTACTTAGGGCGAGTTGTACCAAACACCTAAACTCGGTTTAATGATAACTGATGTTTAGACTGTGTCTGATTGATGTATTTATCATCAACAATTACATCAGTCTAATCATCAGTTAACATTAAACCGAGTTTAGGCGTTTGGTACAACTGGCCCTTAGGGTCCCAGATCTCCCCTGTTCTTTAGTACCCTCTATCGCTGAAGGGGTCGCTGCAATTCCAAGCAGTTTATGCCTAACCAATCTCCTTCCACAGTCAAGTCATTGATCTTTTTTCTCAGACACTTGAAGTGGTTTACATACACATCGTCCGAGCTAATCACTTCATTTTTTCTACGGTTTAATAATTAAGTTGTACACTACGACTTGGTAACAAAAAATTGACACAAGCTGTTTAAATAATACTCAAATGTTACTTAATAATTTTAATACACATCACAACTTCTTTTCAACACTTGGTACTTAAAAAATGATCAACTTATTCTAACAAAAAAATGAAAAGGGAAAAAATTGAATGTTTCACCAAAATTTTTAATACAATTCAATAGTAAACTTTTCCCTGACGCTAACTCCGGGTTTCCTAACTATCAATATTCTGTCTTCGCTGCTATACGAAGTATCCAACTCCACAGTACCTAAAGTGTCGCTGTTTAATCTAGCTCCTTGTATACCCGCAGGAGGACCGATAATCACCAATTTTTCTATCCATTCCTTCGTAGGATAATCGGTCTTATCCAAGGAGGCACCGCTTAAAACGTTATTTTCGAAAGAAAAGTAAACGTACAAATATCGTTTATTTTTATACTCGTAGCTCTCTCTATCGTCCACGTACAAATACCCACTAGCTTTTTTTTCGGCGTCCAAAGCTACGTACAAAGTATAAGGATCGTTATGCGTCAAACTGGAAGATCTTCTAGGTCGATCTTTTCTCGATATGATACTTCCTCCTCGATAAAACGCCAAACTCTTATCCAACGACACCGGAATATTGTAATTTCCCGTTCCTTGGTACAATTTGTAATCTTCTATGTCGTACCAATACTCAGAAGCGCCACCTGGTAGATAAACGCTAACGCTAGACACACCCGGTTCGGATATCACTCGAGAAAGGACGGAATTTCCCACGAGAACTTCATTATCGATATCGAAGACGTTTTCGTCTTTTGGGTACTGATAGAAAAGCGGTCTTATGACCGGTTCTCCAGTGGTTTCGTGCTGGAAGAAGAGAGTGTACCAGAGAGGTAAGTGGGCGTATCTTAATCTGTAAAATAAAACGTTATAATATGTCACTTGTCAACAGATTATAATCTGTCACTTGTCATAACTACTTTGACTAACCTTAAAGAATTTCTGATTCTATTTTTAACGTCGTCAGGGAACAAGAACGGTTCTCTCCTTCTGGTATCGATATGCGCGTGCGCTCTGTAAAACGGCAACCAAACAGCGGCTTGGTACCATCTTTGCAGCAACTCCGTATCGGGATTGTTAAAGAATCCTCCAATATCGGCGCCGCAAAAACTGATACCTCCTAGAGCTTCTGCTAAGCACATAGGGTAGCTGATGGCCAAGTGCGACCATTCCGCAGCGTTATCGCCCGTCCACATGGCCGTGTAACGTTGGGAACCGGAAAAGTGGCCTCTGGTTAGGATGAACGGGCGTCGGTTGGGAGAGCGTTGGAGGAGACCTTCAAATGTAACTTTCGTCTGTAATTAAAAAGAAAATCAACTTCCTAGATTGAATATTGAATTTAATTACTCACATGCGCTAGAGCGTACTCGTTATGTACGTCTCTGTGTTCCCATCCGCCGTGGTGGATGCAATCCTTGGGCATGGTTACTTCGGGCCCGTTGAAGACTGACGGTTCGTTCATGTCGTTCCAAATATTTACATCGTGTGTGGTTCCCTTGAAGTTTTCCAGTGAATACAAATTTTTACAGTATTCTATTGTTTCTGGTTTGTAGAAATCCAAGTAGCTGCTCGATCCAGGCCAACACCAACCTTCATATACATTACTATCTTTATTTTTTACGTAGTAATCATTTGATAGTGATTCTTCGTGGACAAAGTAACCTAAAAATTGGATGGATCGTAACAGGTTTCGTTGCTCTTGCACAGACAGACAGACAAACGGCCTCAATAGGGTACAGGCATAAATTTTGCTATTGGTGGCGATTGACGCTTTATCCTAAAATTTGAAAGTCCGCCAAAACGCGTTTTACGTCATAAAGATGGCTGCCCCAACCGTTGACGTCACTACTTGTTTACGTTCTTATTCGTGTATTTTTTCTCCTACTCCTACTAATACAAAATATTACGAGTATGCAGAAAACTACCCAAATTCAAAATGCGCGCGTCTTGAATGCTAGGTCATACTGGTAGCCGAGGTAGGCGCTAGTGGTAACTTTTTAACTCTTTTATTTACTCTATGGAGTACCCCAATCGCTTAATGGCTGAGTGGGGTGGGCTCCTTTGTTGCCCGAGGTCTCTGGACCTCTAAATCCGGCCCTGTGTACCGCTGAAATTTGTACGTACTAAAACCCATGAAATAGACGTTGAGCTACTTTGAAAAAATATTACTGACCCAAAAAAAGGTGATAATGAAATTTGAATTTAAAATCCAACATAGATAGTGAGTAAAAGCAACGTTCTAGTTAATTAAGGTCATTTACTATATCATAATATCACAATGGGTTGAAAGACCCAAACTATAAGTTTTAAATTCACTCAAGTGGTACCAGAGGTGGTGAAATATGTTAATGACATTTTTTTTATCAAAGAAAGAGACCTAGAACAGGCGCATATGTTAGAAGTAATCTTAAGATGAATTTTTTATCTTTCAAGTACCTTTCTTAAAATTTTTGATGACTATTCCATAAATGATTTCAAGAAAAGTGCTTTTTTTATCAGTTAAGAGTGAAAGAGAAAGTTATTTAAGCATACATACAAAAAATAAGAAACAATGAATTTCAATGAAAATGTTACAAGATATATTTGGTCTCACTGTACATAAATGCGGTAGACAAAAATTATATTGAGTCAGAAAATTAGGTATAATTACAGTGGGGTTTTATAAGAAATGCCCCTCTCCAAAAATAATTGCGAATTTTAATTTCTACCACCAAATGTTTTTATGGAACCAATTTGTCATCTTCTTCACGTTGCCAATTGGGTACAGGCATAAATTTTGCTATTGGTGGGTGGGAATTGTCGCTTTATCTGGTCTCCTAACACCTTGCATGTTTATTTTTTCAAAAAAATATTAACTTCACTTTTAAAACGACTTTAAAAATCCTATAATTTGAAAGTCCGCCAAAACGCGTTTTACTTCATAAGGATGGCTGCCCCAACCGTTGACGTCACTCCTTGTTTACGTTCTTATTCGTGAGTTTTTGTGACCTAATTTGTTTCTGTAAGCTTTAACAATGGATAAAGCTAAAAAAAACTTTACATTCCGAGTATTGCATTGTTTCAGAGTGTAAATCGACGTCTAATAAAACTCCAGACAAAATATTTCTTACTTTACCTGGTGGCGCAAGCAAAAATGCATTTAAGAGAATGTCATTATGATTGCAAGCTATATATGCGTCGGAATAAAGACAATATTTCAACAAATACTATTGCTTTTGTTTGTGAAGACCATTTTAATGTAAGTGCGAGTATATTCGAAAGAAAAATAGTATAAACGGCTCGTGAGAAAGTGACTTTCTTATACTACGTCGAAATATGGTTGGTATACAGTGATGGGCAAATGTGTGGAACCAAGTGAATATCTCTGGAATTATCAGAGATTTCAAAATGAAATTTGGAAGGTGGATACTACAGTAGATTGCCTATTTGTTTTCATTTTTCTTAACAATTTTGAACTTCCGGTTTAACCGGAAGTAATGTCGATTTCAAAATTTGGAATGGAACACCCTGTATATTATTTCAGTTTCTGATGAAACATTTTATTACGAATACAAAAATATTGGGTTCGATATTTTTTATTTCAATACCTACCAAGATATTAACAGAAAAGTAACTGAGGAAAGGAAAAATCGAATATCAATTGAAGAAATAATCATAATTATTAACTAAAACTAAGTGATTTTCAAAACATTGGAACTTAACTAAACTAAAATTAATGTATCAGATGTTCAAACTGAGCACCGTCTACTTCTTGACAATAGGCAAGTCGGTTTGTGAATTTCTATTATTTCTCTTTCACTTAATTCAGCCATTTCACGATCAAATTAAAACAATATAATCTTTTCACGTTCAAATACAAACACTAATAACTTATTTGGACAACTACTGTCACTTCTACAATGAATTTCTTGGACTACTAGCTACCATCAAATTTTTCCTTACCTTAGTTACTTTTCTGTTAATATCTCGGTAGGTATTGAAATAAAAAATATTTAACCCTATATTTTTGTATTCGTAAAAAAATGTTTCATCAGAAACTGAAATAATATACAGGGTGAAACCGGAAATTCAAAATTGTTAAAAAATATGAAAAAAGTTAGCCAATCTACTATAATATCCACCTTTCAAATTTCATTTTGATATCTCTAATGATTCCAGAGATATTTACTTGGTTCCACACATTTGCCCATCACTGTATATTATATATAATACACAGTTTAAATCGTACTTACGAAAATGCTTCAACTCCTTTTATTTCCTCCATTAAAGCAGCTGTTTGACTTAATAAATTCAAGCAGCATAAATGAGTCTACTTTGGGCAAGTTATCAGTTTGTGCTTTTACAAAACCTTCGCTAGCCATATCTTTATACCCACAAAATAAGAAAGAATCGTCACTGAACTAGTAGATATAATATTTTCTTCCAAAGGTTCCAAAATATACTCGGAAATATCGAATATTTTATATCCACTTTACGTTGACTTTTAGAAATAAAAAAAGCACACCCAAACACGTAATGGTCTCAAACAAACATATAAATGATATTTTTACATCGATGAAGCAATTAATAGTTAATTAAAATACAATATAAACACAAAACTGCACACAACCTAGTGCAATACCGGCCATATTGACAGAAGTAATAAAATATGACATCAAACGTATCATCGGTAGCGCTCGGAAATCCTCGGGTGTTGGTCGGAAAGTGCATTAAAATTTGAATCTTATTTTAAAATTTGGAAGTAGTTTAAAACGAAAACTGGTTTATTTCCTATTATTAGTTATTTTTTATATCAACTTTACTATTACATATTAATATCTAAACAAAAAATGAAATATTTCTGTACCCTATTTAATCAAATGTGTACAAAGAAATAATTACCTGATTCTCTTTTGATGTGAGGATCGATAATAACCACCAATTTTCTACCAGTAGCAGTTAAATTGTTAACCATTACTTCGGGATGGGGAAATTTGATCGGATCCCATGTGAAATATTTCTTTGAATTGGTGTACTCGATATCCAGCCACATTACATCCACTGGCATATCGTTAGCATCAAAGTTTTGAACCACCTAAGTTGAGAATGGGAAGAAAACTAAATAAATATCCAAACAAACACTTAAAAGATCAAATTACGAACAATATTAATATTAATTTATAGCAAAAACAGTACTTACCGTAGTTACATCATCTTCATCATTGTAGTTCCATCGACACTGATGTGAGGCCAGTGTAAAATATTGAGGTAACGGATGAACTCCGGTTAAAGAAGCATACTGCTTTACAGCTTCTTTAGGTGTTGGACCCAGTAGAACAAATAAATCAACGATTCCACTTTCACTCATAAAATGTACATCTACATTATTATCATTTGAAGAACCTAAAAATATAATTATTAATAATTGTATATTTTACTATTAAATAATTAAAACTTAACCTGAAACTAAGTTTACAATAGAAGCAACGATACCGTCTTTACTGTTGTTTATATCAACCCAAGTCTCGGCAGCGTTGTGCCAGAAAACTCCCACAGTTCTTTTGGAAGAGTGAGCGTAAACGACTGGGATAGCTCCGTATGTAGCCATAGTGGAATCTAATTCATATTCAAACACATCTAAATTGTACAGACGATATGGGTCAACTCCACCAGGGCGGGTTGTTTTTAAAGGCAATCTAAAATAAAAACAAAATAAATATTTTTTTAACTTAGTTATAAAAATAAATCTTACTGGTCAGCATGTTCGGGTAAACCATATATTCTCAAGGCTCCAGGAAAACTAACATCAACACCAACAGCAGAAGGACCTTTAGGCTTACTATCATGATGGCTCTTGAAGTTTTCCTCCCACGCTCCTGGATCTTCAGGGACTTGTTGTCCATCTTCAGTCTAAAATTTAAATAAACATTATTAAAAAACACACAATTTTTTACTTTTATAACTTACCTGTTCTTGTTTCTTTCTGTAGTGTTCAAAGGTAAACAATCCTCTTCCATTGATAATACTTACAAGCTCATCTTTATCAAAAAATTCAATTTTAAAAGGTCTTGCATGTATAATAGCCTTATTTGTGATATATTCAATAGAAACAAAATCTTTATTTCTTTCTATTAGTTTTAGCCTATAAAACAAAATACATGCAAATGTATTGTTAAGTGTTAACAGAGATAAACATGTAAATAAGATAAGCAGATTAAAAGTAGATTAGAACTATACTATTTTGACTCACTTGGCTACTTGGGGTTCTCCATTCAATGCAAGTTGTGGCCTGTATCTCTGATATAAAGGAGAAGCTTCATCAATTTGCAGCCTAAAGATATTTCCACTGATAGCTGTCAAGGAAAACTTAAAAACGACTCCAGCTTCAGTGTTTAATAACTTTGCTTCAATGGCATTATCTGTAACTTGTAATTGTTCCAAGTCTAATTCATATTTGCTATCACCCGGTTTTACACCTCTTAAACGTCTGAAACATAATATTGGTAGATAATATAATCATTGTTAAGAATTCATTGAAGGTATTGTACAAACCTGCAGAAACTGCTTTGATCACAAGTTTTAAAATTATTCTTATCTACTGCAAAAACGTAAAGCGTAATTGAGAGTATTATATATATGTACCTGGAAATAAAAAAAATATGCTTTCAATACATGTTTTTATAAATTGTAGAAATAACTTACGACCAGTGATACGCCATGTTGGCAAACCGGCTATTTTTTCTTGAATAAAAAATGTAGGCTTATAGTTTTTCAATCACATACAAAATTTTTTAAATCAATATGAAAATCGAATATTTTACACATTCATTGCTTGGTTATATGTGGTTTGTGGCTAATCATAAAGAATAATCTAGACCTATTCTTTTTCAACTTATCAAACTTAACCTAAAATGATATGTCAAAAGACCAGATGACGTTTACTAAACAACCAATTAACGAACACCACACGATCCAATCACAATCCAATCATATATTTGACAAGTTTAAATAAAAGGGATCTTTTTTTTTTGAAAATTGACAATTTAATATGAAGTTTTTCATTTCGTTCCATCCAATTTTCGTAGGCCATAAATACTTATAAGTAACAACCTATAATTTTATAATATACGATGATTTGTGACATACTGTTTTAAATTATTAGTTTTGTGCACTTTTCCTAGTGGAAGTACAGGAAGACATGTAGATGAAGTGCAGCAAGATGGCATTGATACTGTTGCTAAGCAGTGAAGCACTAGACCTAGACAAGTAAGTAGAATTTTACAAAAATTAAAATAAATCGTTCAACGACTACAATGTTATACTTAGAGTCTACAAGAAAAATGAGTGTCTAAGGTTTATGTGAAAAGTGGATAGTTAGTTCAAAATATTGAATCAAAAGTAGGTTTAATTTCAGATTTTTTTAATGCCGCATTTTCTTCAGTCTTTGGAGTAAGTAAAGGAAAAACAAATGGTTTAGATAATATTTATTTAATGATAAATTACAATTTAATACAAATTTAATATATACAGCAGATTTCAGAATATTTACGATTGTTATACTAGTGAATGTTTTGAAAATTACAATCATTGATACTGGAGACAATAGACATGTTGACAGCCACTAAGAATCATTGAAATAATTGGGAGATTCTTTAAAAATCCTTAATTTTTACATTATGTGTGTGATTATATTTATTTGAGTGGAAATATAAATACAAAACATCGTTTGACATTTTGTATATTGTTTGAAGAATCAGAATTTTTAGCTACGGTGAAGCAATCACCATGCCCATTTATAATAATTAACAGCAATATTATTTATTTTTCTAAAGTGCGTTTAAAAAAAATTTAAGATTGGAATTTCTAGAACAATTTAAACAATATATTGTTCAATAAATTATCGTCTAAATATAATGAAAACTGTTTTTATAACTTATTACAATATGTCAAAATATATTCTTAATAAATAGCACTTAAATATACCCCATGTCCACCTCTTAAGTCTAAAATACATAATATTTTATAAGATATAATTTCATTTTATCACAAATGAGTATTCAAACCGATTCCAACATACAGTCGACAGAAACAAACAAGAGTCACGGAAAATATGCGAACTAAAAGAATTTCATCGCAACGAGCCAATCAGGAGCTTATGTTAACGAACGTACATTAGTAATTCGTTAACATAATCGAAATAATTTGATCGAGTGATTTCATCAACATACTTAATTTTATTAATTTTTAGTGTCAGTATCAGTGTTGTCAATTCGAGGAAGATTTTATTTTATTTTTGGCCCAATATAAATTTTTTTATTAATATTTAGAATTAAATTTTTAGCAAGTTTGACTTTGTTTACATATCTCAGTTGACATTTATGGTATCGATATTTGGTAATCGATTCAAAATATCGATTGTTACTGCAAAAATACAACTCCAGCGACATGGACACGCCCACCAGCGCTCATGTTTGACTTTGTTTACATATCTCATAACAGTTGACATTTATGGTATCGATATTTGGTAATCGATTCAAAATATCGATTGTTACTGCAATAATACAACTCCAGCGACATGGGCACGCCCACCAGGGCTCATATGTTTGCTTCTGTCGACTGTAGTTACCAAAAGAATTGGACTATGTCTTCAAGTGAAATTGTTTCAAGCTGGAAGGTGTTTAATATGAATTTTTGATACTCTAGAATGCCCAATAATATTATAATCGATGGAAATTGGGACACAAACAAACAATATAGAATTTTACGTCCTTAACCTAATCGAAAGCATATCCACCTTCACAATTTCCAGTTTTTCTTGCAAGCTGCGTCGCAAGCTCCAACGGAATTTATTCGAGAATTTAGAAAAATGATTAGGGGTCAAAATATTTCCTATTAGGGACCTAATATCTCGGAAATATTTTATGTAGTGGATTTTTTGACCTTGGAAAAAAATATAAATTACTCAACTCCAGAAATACATGAAAGTCAACAAATTTAAAAAAATCGGGACGGACACCTTAAACAACAAATTCCCTAAACGTTAACGGCTTTTTCTTGTACAACGCCAGTACTAGCTATGGCTAATAGATGGCGTGTGCTAGAACCACTCGTAAAACTGTCGCCGCTACTGCGCATGCTGGCGTGTGACATTGGAGTGCCCGGTAGGCGTTGCGGAGTGCTTTCTAGGGAACTGTTGTTGTTACCTTCGTATATCGGGACGGAAGATGGCGCTGGTTCGTCCGGTGTGTAATAGTCAGATTCGTCGCCTCTTTCACCTACATTAGAAAAATATTTTTTTGCCAAAAAAAAAGGTTGTGAATTAAAATGGAATTTTCTTACCGTAATTTTTTATTTTTTCCGAGTTGTGAAGGTCTTCTTGGTCAGTATAAGCATCGTCAATGGTATCTACAACGTCTTTCATATTCAACGGCATTTTATTACATCTGTCAATTTTTTGTAACAGCGGGGATAATTTTTCGGTTTCGCTGTCTTCGTCTATATTCTGAAAAAAAATGGCTAAGTTTTAAAAACAATTGTGCATTGTGCGCAAGCATTTTTGCATCATTGGAAGCAGCAGCGCCATAGACAAAATAAAAAAGAGACGGATTGAAGCATAGATGGTATACGGTATAACGTTTCTGCGCAACACGCCTGCGCATCGAGTCGCTGCAGTCGCGAGAACTACAAGACTTTTTACATAAAGGAAATATAATAAAATAGTTTAGAATATTATAAATTACATTATAGTGCAATATTTATCCTTCAATATCGATAAATATTATGAAATATCCTTTACTTTTAAGTGATTAAAAATGAAAATATACAAAATTAATCATACATTGGCTGGTGTGAATCTGGCTTTTTGTCAAAGTGAAAGTGTCAACAAAATGGTGAGTAGGATTATTTTACTTATAGATTTATTTAGGATTTTAGTTTTAATAAAGGAAAAAAGAGTAAGTGAACCTTCAAAATATCATCACCAGATATGACTCGTCATAAATGTATTCAAAAAATTGTAATAGTAAATATTTTTGGCCACTTTGTAGTAAAAATGAAACATTTTTCTAACTTTCATCTGATATTAATCAAAGTAAACAGTGGTTCATAATTTTAGGATTTCCTTTTAAATCCAAGGATCAAAGATTGTGTGAAGATCATTTTGATAATAATGAATTTACAGGTTCATTATGCAAAATACTTATTAGATTTGGTTTACCTTTGCAAGAGAACTAGTAAACAAAAATAATTCTTTTTTATTTGTAACTTATGATACTGCATTTTATTTATTTTGTTTCATACCAGTTCCTGTCTGGAGAATCTACTCTCTAACTCCTTTTTATTGAAATTTTTGCAGTTTAAGTGAATAATTTTGAAATAATGTGCAATTTAATGTGATTAGATTAACTTTCCTAAATATAATGTAAGTAGTAAAAGTATGTTCTTTTGAGATTAATAATATATAAATGTTTCATAAATTGATAATAGATGTAGATTATTTGTCATGTTATTATGTGCAGTTTAATAAAAAATTCAAATTTGTGTTGATTTTTCATTTATCTAAATAGTGTCCTGAAATTGTTTATTAATTATAATCATTTCATTAGAAAAAATGAAATATAATTTTATATTTTGCAATGAAATAATTATATATAATAAACAATTTTTAGCCAAATTTTAAAATTTACCTACCCACAATCCAAACTAATCAATTTAAATATCCCGCCTTCAAAAATTAGTTCCAACACCCCTTCGGGGTGCGCTTCGATCAACGTGATGTCAACTGTAATATACCACAAGGAACATACAGAAGATATTATATTAATACACTTACAGCTTCTTTGTCATTTTTTTCGTTAACCAAACGCACGTCATCCCTTTTTCTTCTTCTATCTACCTCCTTTTCCAGCAAAGGCAATTTTCCGTCCTTACTTCTGTCTTCTTCCTCTAATCTTCTGGTAGCCACCATGCTCACTTCTCGGCTGTAGTCTGGACTTGGAGGAGAATCCAAAGCACCACCTCTCTTTTTTGTGGGAGTACTACGATCACATTGCCTGGAATACATCAAGTTTATATTTCAATAAAGAAAATCTCTACTAGCTTTTTTTGAAAATTTCTCTAATGCTTGGCAAGTTTACCTGAAGCCGTGAAAGAAATGCAGTCGAAAACATTCGATATTGGGAGGAGTAGAATTCAATGATACCTCTGGCGGAAAAAAATTTTAATTGTCGCAACGAGTAAAACAATTCGTTTTGCATTGTTTTTGTATTATATGCAAGTCAACGTACTTACCGTAAATTCGTACTTTATTTGTTTAATTTTGTGTCAGTGACAAGCTTAAGATTGTATTTTTCTATTCAACTCAGCTGTCATAATTTTTGAGGTTATATTCTTATATAATCAGAGATATAGGGCATGTCCACGACAGCTGACATTGACAATACGACGGTGGTAAAACAATAAACAATAGACACGATGAAAAATTATCAAACAACAAACAACTATTAACCTATATTATATAGTATTAAATATGCAAGCTCAACAATTAAAATAACTTTAAAAGTACACTGAAGCAAAACCAACTAAACTCAAACACGATCTAACATTATGAAGCAGCATAACCTCACTATAAGTACCACGTGGCTTTGTTTATTGTTTTACCACCAGCTAGTTTGTGACGTCACGTGGACATGCCCTATTGTGGAAGAGGTTATGTTATTCTATTTTTTGTTTTCATTGCACTTTTATGAAAGTGTCACTTATTTCCTCTATAGGTACCATGCAAAAATATATGGCCAGCATTTAAAACTGCCTGTCCCTCATTTATGCACCTAGAAGAAGGCTCAGCATTTACAAATTCAAATAAACTTTAAATAGTCAGTGTATACCTAATCCATAGTTACAAAAACAAAGGAAAAATAAGTCGGTATTGCAGATTTAAAATATTACTCAATACAAACGTACCTTCCCTGTAACTTTTGTAGATATGACTATATCAAAAATAAAATAAAAACACGAAATCAGACCTAAACTTGTTTTATTTTTGACAAATATCAACCATGCCTATTCCTCCAAAAATAAAAATATTAGGAGTCAAAATTTAGTTTAACAACACAAAATACTAAAGCACAATCAATGAAAAAGCAAAAGTTTCACAAAACACACTCTCAAAATAACTAAAACAGCAAAATAAAACCACTTCAATAACAAAGGACTTATACGGCAGCTGATTTGTTTTACTCATTGCGAAGATGACATTGACATTTCAGAGCGCCCTCTATCGAATTCTACTTTTCCCAATAAACTAGAAATTGCGCGAGAATCGACGCAGAAGCCAAAAATAGGATAAAAACAATAATGGCGTCAATGTGTTAATAGAGAGTTATTTTAACCACTTTTTCTTCATCAATTATCAATCTTATTTTCAGAGTCAGTTTCATAATAATTCTCATACGTGTAAAACGGTTCTAAAATAGGTACAGTACGAAATTTGTAAGTTTATGACAGATCAGAGCCATATTTCCTCTCCTCTTACCGATGCCCCGTAGGTTCAGATAAACTTGCCAAACTATAAGTATACGTTTATTTCTTCTTTTTCTTCCACAACCTCGTTTGGGATTGCTTGGAAACCCTACAAAAATTGGACTGTCATAAAAAACTATCCGTATCTTGAATGCCAGTCCACTCTGTTTTGCGGGTTCCTTAATAACACATTTAAGCTAAATGTAACTCTTTATTAAGTACAATTAAACACACAACATCGGATTTTACATAAGACCAAGCATAATATACAACGAAAGGCGCCAAGTCATAATATCTGACTGTCAAACGTCAACCTCCACGAGTTTAATCAGGCAGCCATGTGGTGCGTTCTGCAATACAATGGCGTATAGGCTGCGTTCAGAGGTTCAGTAATACGGCTAGAGCAAACCAGGCGCATCACATAACACACTCAGTTCACGAGGGCAATGTAGAAGAAACTTCACTTATACTAGTCTAGAATCTTTTTATAGTAAAGCAAAAGCATCAAGCAAAAAATTTGAAAAAATATTGATATTTGTTGTATAATCTCTGTACTTACCTGTTTAAAATTTGAGCAGCTTGAATAGCATGTTCATTATCTGGGGTTTCTACTAAATCAGGCATTACGGCTGATGGGGGTTGGCGAGGTGCGCAAGGTCCGTTGAGCGCCTCGATGAGAGAAACTGCTTCATATCCTGGTGGTATATTATCACAACTACCCTATATTTTATGTAATTAATATTTTATATACATCGTACTCATGTAAATGTTACTTTTGTCAAATTTAACTATACCTATAATTTGTCCCATTTTTTACTGAACATGCTGTATATTAATAGAATTTAAAAAAATAAAATCAATCAACTTACGTCTGGTGGACTAATTGCAGCTAAATTCGATGACGAGCATTTTTGCAGAGCTCTAATTTGAAGTAAAGCTCTAAAAGGTGCTCTACAAATTGGACAGTTATTTGCTTGATATCTTAGAGAGTCTGCGCAAGAGTTACACAAACAAAGATGACGGCACGGTAAGATTAAAGTATCGCGTACATCGCACATGCATATAACGCATTCGGAACCATTATCTTCAGTGTCGTCATCTCCACCAGCCTAAAAATTTGTTAGTTATTTATTTTATTTTTATTTATTAATAAACGGGATCACTCCCTTGTAGAAAACATTAATTATAAATAAAGATAAGTATAAAAATATACAATTCAGTTTTTAGTTACAAATTTAAACAAAAACATCAGAAATACTGCATTACTTTTATAAAATAGGATAAAATTACACATAATGTAGTAAATTTACACACTAAACACCAAAATAATAAAATAAAATGATAATAATATAAAACATTTACCTACCTTTTCATTATTTTTATTTTCAATACCATAAATTTCTTGTAGAAGATAGCACAGACCATCGACAAATAATTTTTGCTTGAGCGCTTTTAAAAGATATGTTCCATCTGTTATCTTTTCAACAGTAGCGATAGTAGTGTGGCTTTGACGCATTTCCTCTGTACATTAGAAATGGATAATAAATTAGTTAATTATTTCAATTTTTAAATAATAAAAGAGTTGGTGTTACCTGGACCTTCTTCAGTAACACAATGAATGGCTAGAGGTATAATTTCCCTATCCACATCATACAATAGTTCATCTTCACTGAATTTAGCTGGATTAAAAACATGAGTAGGTTGACAAAACTGTTGATTAGATCCGCGGCTATAATGGAACGTTTCTGAAGTAATTGAAGGGTCTCGAGGTACATACCTACATACATTATAATTTGAATAAGAATTAATTATTAGTAGACAGTACTTACGTGACACCAGTTGGTGAAAAATCTTCTGAACTGAAATAATAGATTGTTATAGCACACCTTACATCACAATCGAAAGTGAATTCAATATTAAATGATGTATTTGTTCCCAATTCCACGTCTCTGTATTCATTTTTGTCCACATTAACTTTGCTATAATCATTACTGGTTCTTACAAACCTCAAAGACTCCTTTCTGATATTAACAAGACACTTCAATGTTTTTGTTGGCTCATTTGGTTGAGGAGGAGGGTAGGGAAACTGAAACAAGCAGCTCACTCTTATCCAACCAATTCAGTTGTTAATGGCCCTCAAGATATACTTATTATTATGTAATTATAGCCTTGAACATACTAGTACTTACTGGTGTTGGTCTACTTCCTAAAAAGTTGAGATCCGAATTTTCACCAAACAAATATGATTCAGGTTGCGGTGTATCAAATCGTTCTCCACCCATTATGAAATGACTCCCGAAATAATTACCTGAAATAGTTTGTAACTCAATTGTTTGTATAATTTGATAAATGAAGGCAACATACCAGATCTGGGTGGATACTTGTAAGCATGATTTGAAGCAATGTCGATTTCCTCCACGCCATCGTGTTGTCTTGTTGTTAGTAGAGCACCCATATTTTTCACACCCAACATTGACACCCAATCATTAATTTGCATAAAAGATTAATTAAGTTTGCATTTTTTCAAAATATTTACGAAAATTTATTTGACAACCCAAACGTCAAAAATATTGAGTCTGACAGACATTCAACATGTCAACTGTCAAGAGTTTAACGATTGTTGTGTTCTTTTCACGAAGTTAGCTCGAGCAAATCAGCTGCTCTGCTTTTTAGAGCATAGAGAAATATAATATAATTTATTTGTCTATGTGCTAGAGCTTCTCCCCTTGACAAGCTTGGTTCCAATTAATTGCTCTGTTCAACAAAATCCGCACTTGACTTGAGGTTATCTATGGATTTCTGTGCCTGATCATAGACAATCATTAGTTGTGTCCATAGATAACATAATGTTGTGTCTGTGTCTTGTATTATCTATGGTCTGGCTTGATGTAGAATAATAGGCGTTTTCGATTATTTACTTTTGGCTGCTAGTAGTAGCTCGTAGTGACTGAATTTCGTTCGTTTATTACCGGGCGTGACGCCTAATCTTACCTTCCCCTTGCCCCTTGAGCACATACCATAGAGAAATATAATATATTGAGAGTTGTCAACCCTGCAGTAACAGTTGGCATCACGTTGATCGAAGCGCACCCCGAAGAGGTGGTGGAACTAATTTTTGAAGGCGGGATATTTAAATTGGTTAGTTTGGATAGTGGGCAGGTAAATTTTACAATTTGTCTAGAAATTGTTTATTATTATAATTATTTCATTATAAAAAATTGAATTATATTTAATATAATTTAATTTTTTATAAAGAAATTATTATAATTAATAAACAATTTCAGGACACATGATTTAGATAGGTAAAGGAAAAATCAACACAAATTAAAAAATTTTATTAAACTCTACATATAACTTGACAAATAATCTACATCTATATTATCAATTTATGAAACATTTATATATTATTAATCTCAAAAGAACATACTTTTACTACCTACTTACATTATATTTAGGAAATGTAATTCAATATCACATCAAATTGCACATTATTTCAAAACTATTCACAAAAACTGCAAAACTTTCAATAAAAAGGAGTTGGAAAGTTGATTCTCCAGACAGGAACAGGTCTGAAACAAAATAAATAAAATGCAGTACCATACATTACAAATAAAAAAGAATTATTTTTGTTTACTAGTTCTCTAGCAAAGGTAAAACAAATCTATGAGTATTTTGCATAATAAACCTGTAAATGCATTATTATCAAAATGATCTTTACACAACCTTTGATCCTTGGATTTAGAAGAAAATCCTAAAATTATGAACCACTGTTTACTTTGATTAATATCAGATGGAAGTTTGAAAAATGTTTTATTTTTACTACGAAGTGGCCAAAAATATTTACTATTACAATTTTTTGCAATACATTTATGACGAGTAATATCCTGATAGTGATATTTTGAAAGTTCACTTACTTTTATTTCCTTTATTAGAACTAAAATCCTAAAAAATATTTATTAAGTAAAATAATCCCAATCACCATTTTGTTGACACTTTCACTTTGGACACTTTGACTTTGACAAGCAGAAGCTAGATTCACACCAGCCAATGTATGATTGATTTTGTATATTTTCATTTTTAATCACTTAAAAGTTGATATACTAGGTTATTTTATAATATTTATCGACATCGAAGGATAAATATTGCAGTGTAATGTAATTTATAATAGTTTAAGCTATTTTATTCCATTTCCCTTATGTAAAAAGTCTTGTAGTTCTTGCGACCGCAGCGACTCGATGCGCGGGTGGTGGCGCAGAAACGTTATGCCGTATACCACCTATGCTTCAATCCGTCTCTTTTTTATTTGTCTATGGCACATACCGAAAAGTATGGGCTTCATTCAAGCCATGGACATTAAATGTTTGACGTTTGTCAGGTTTGACGTTTATTTTAAGGTTAAAATTGTGCCGATTACGATTTAAATCTTACTGGAAATATTTAAATATGCAAAATTATACTATCAATAACATCATAGTCGAAAACTGTTCTTCTAAAAACACAGGAAATTCATTGATAATATCAGATGATAGTTTGGATGATGACATGATATGACAAGTGGCTTTGAGGATCCCAAAAATCGTGTTCGTTTGTCTCAAAAGTCTTGACGACTGAGGCGTCACGCACAAAGGCTTGAAGCCCAAATAAACGAAAGCAGCAAATATTGGATGTACGTAATCAATCACCAAAATTTTATGTTTCAATGTACCTATATTTAATAGATCATGTATAAACAAACAAATTTCTAAAGACCTATATAACTCTGAAGCGACAGCTCGTATTACAGAAATTTTGTTGAACTTAAACTGAACTTACATTATTTGTACCTCCTCTAGCCAGAATATTTTAAAACCTTAAAACTAGCATAGACAATTTTCAATATATATTTCAACATTTTTCCGTAGTGTATATCCTCGTTTATGTAAAAACAATATCAAGCTAACAGTTTTCCTCGCATGTAACAACACAAATGTGTATTTCAATTTGTTTTCTGTGAAAAATATTTGAAACAAGTTTCACATTCTTATGGCTTTTCACCTGCGTGAGTACGCATGTGCCTACGTAAGCTAAGTTTAGATTTAAACGATTTCAAACAAATTTCACATTTAAATGGTTTCTCGTCACTATGAGTATACATGTGTTGAGCCAAGATCTTTTTAACTGCAAATGATTTGGAACAAATTTCACATTCAAATGGCTTCTCACCACTATGAATACGCATGTGCTGAACCAAGGTATGTTTAACTGTATACGCTTTAAAACAAATTGCACATTTAAATGGTTTTTCGCCACTGTGAATACGTATGTGTTGTACTAAGGTGCCTTTAAATGTAAACGATTTGCAACAAATTTTACATTTAAATGGTTTTTCACCATTGTGAATAAGCATGTGTCTAACTAAGCTGCTTTTGTCAGGAAAATATTTAAAACAAACTTCACATTTAAATGATTTCTCACCTGTATGAGAAAGCATGTGTCGATTTAAATTATCTCTATCTGCCAAGGATTTAAAACAAACTTCGCATTTAAACGGTTTTTCGCCAGTGTGGGTACGAATGTGTCGAACTAACTCAGCCTTGCGTGTAAACGTTTTAAAACAAATTTCACATTTAAATGGTTTTTCAATAGCATGAATAGGCATGTGTCTAACCAAGTTAGATTTGCTTTTAAACAATTTAAAACAAATTTCACATTTAAATGGTTTTACATCTGCGTGGGAAAGTATGTGTCGATTTAAATGACCTTTAGCTACAAACGACTTGGGACAAATTTCACATTTAAATGGTTTCTCCTCACTATGAGTATACATGTGTTGAGCCAAGGTCTTTTTAACTGAAAATGATTTGAAACAAATTTCACATTGAAATGGTTTTTCACCACTGTGAATTCGTATGTGTTGGACTAAGGTAGATTTTAATGGAAACGATTTGTAGCAAAATTCACACTCAAATTGTTTTCCGGCAGTGTGATTACGCATGTGCTGGACTAAAGTAGCTTTCAATGTAAATGATTTGCAACAAATTTCACATTCAAATGGTTTTTTACCTTCATGAGTAGGTATGTGTTGAACCAAGATAAATTTACATGCAAACGATTTGAAGCAAATTTCACATTTGAATGGTTTTTCACCAGTGTGAAAACGCTTATGTTGAGCTAAGTTAGATTGACATGTAAACGATTTTAAACAAATTTCACAGTTAAATGGCTTCTCACCACTATGAATACGCATGTGTCGAACTATGTTAGCTTTATATTTAAAGGGTTTGAAACAAATTTCACATTTGAATGGTTTCTCACCACTATGAATCCGCATGTGTTGAATCAAGGTATTTTTCTTTGCAAAAGATTTAAAACAAATTTCACATTTAAATAGTTTTTCACTATGAATACGCATGTGTTGAAGCAAGGTATTTTTCACTGTAAATGATTTAAAACAAATTTCACATTTAAATAGTTTTTCACCACTATGAATAAACACATTTTCATGTGAAGTATAGAGACACAATTTGGCATTTTCAACAATTTCACGATAGTATGGTGTGTAATTGTCAAAACTGTTGAGCTGAGCACACTTTTTGGTTTCCTCCAACTCTTCTTTCCGTTCACTTTCAACTAATTGACTGTCATTTTTTACATCCTTATTTAGATTGATCAAGTTACCAGTATCTCTCCTATTTAATTCAGTCCTACATAATTTCCTATTCCTTAAAGAATGTAATGGATAATGATACAAATATTCCTCTTGTTTTGTATACAAATTTCCACAAAATGCACAGATTATAATACCTCTTCTCTTTATGTGTTTTCCTATCAATGGACTTCCTGTGAATAAAACATAAATTTAAAGGACACAACAATGTGAAGAGTAAGGATATACTTAAAATGAAAAATGTAGGTCATAATTTATACAAAAAATGTACAGCTCTTGGTTTTGTAAATTGAAACAAACATTTGCTGCAAATGTGTTTTGCACAAACTTATATTTCTAATTTTCATTCAATATAGAAAAACACTACTTTTTCAAGAGCCCTAAATTTAGTTTAGCAAGTCTTGATCTTTTTATCTAAATAGTCCATAACTTAAAAAGTACTCTTTCTTTGTTCTTGTTTACTTCGACACTCTTACCACTATTGACATATATTTTAATGTTTATCACTCACCTCTTAGTTTAGGTCTTCTCAATTTTCTAGATAAATAGTTTAATTTATTTTCAATGTCTTCAGTAATATTACCTTTTCGTCTGATTAACAAATTAGATGCTTCAAGAGTTATCTCTGTATTTGAATCGACATTTACCTCTTGTCTTACAGCACTCGTTTCCACTATCAAATTATTTATATCGTTCAGACTGTACACCTCTTCATCAAGTTCTTGTTTAATGTTGATATCAAAAGTATGTTCCTCAATTTCATTCTTAAATATACGAAGAGCTGCCTGATTTATATCCATTATATTAATAATAACATAAATACTTCGCATAAGATACGTATAATAGACTTTTGGTATTTTGGTTAGTAACTACACGAAATAATTATTATTATTCTGTTATTATAAAACTATAAAACATACTGGTCACTATCAGAGATAACATCTAATTCAATCTAATTATAAATTTGGTCTGTATACAGTATAATGTATAATAAATTTCTGAAAAAGCTGAAACTTTGTCTATGATCTATGCACCACGCTGCGCACCACAGTTACACTGGTTTATTTCTGTGACTCGGAGGAATATCTTCTACTTTTTGTTTATCTCTATAGTTCTATGATCGACTCAATCGACTGATTAATATGAAGAAAAATGGACATTGAAGAACCAAGTATTGAAAATAATAACAAAATATTGAGTGTAGAAGATCTTAACATTGAAATATTACCTATAATTTACGATATTATTAAAAGGTGAGGTTAAGATATTACGTAAATATGTTTTGACAATAAAGGTGTTTATTTTAGTGTCGATAAAGATAATCACCACGACAATACTGCCAAGACTAGAGATTCACACGATTGTTCACAAAAAGTTCTAGAGCTGCAAAAAAGATTGGAACAGGCACGAGCTGAGGTAGTACTAGTACTGTATTAAGAAACAACAACTATAAATCAATGAAATTATTTTGTAGATTCGTATGCTGCCTGGAGTAGATTACAGTAAAGAACAACAACTTAATCACCTAGAAGCTCTAAAAACACAATTACGACTTAAACAAGAATTACTTCAAAAATACCGTTATATGTATTCATTTGAACTACAAAAGTCTTAAGAATGGTACTTCGTTTTATAATCAGAATACTGGCTAACAATGAACAATTGGTTCATAAACTTAGTGAATCATATCCAATGCGAAGAGCAGCACAGATCGTTGTTAAAATAATGTTCTCTGGGAAAAACTTTATAGAAGAACAAAGACTACATGAAAGATTAAATCCTGAACAATTTAGGGGTTTGATGAAAGATGTAGCTGCTAACTTTCAAAATCAACTGAAACAAGCCCAAGATAATATACGCAAGAAAATGAAATAGTTTGTTGACTTCAGATATAAATTTTAGTACTACCAATGAGTTTTAATTTGGGAATTGTTTTTTTCAGTCTATTACAGAAAGATATTTATACTTAGTATTGTAAATTTAATTAAATAATTTTTTCAATAAACAATATTTTATTATGATGAAAAGCTTGTAAAAAATTCTGTTGTAGATAATTTCAGCTTATTTTAGATCATGTTTTCATTTAAACATTAAAGTATTGTCTCGCCTTATTTTTATTTTAAAGCCATTGAGGGAGCTTTTAAAAGGTATGTTCAATCATTTAACTTCTCAACAGTAGCAATAGTGGTATGTTGGTCTGAGAACAAATAGAAAAATTGAAAAAAATTACACTAAAGGAACTGATTAATATAAATAGGAATCTGCTGAACATAATTAAAGTTTATTTAGTTGGTCATTCCTCTGTAAAATACTAACTTAATAAAATGGGGATCTCGCAGTCGTAGACTTGCAGGTGGCAATGAGGTCGAGATAGAAGGATAGATAGAATATCTTCAGTCTGTTGTACTAGTAATATACCTGCCTAGTAAGAAAGCTGAAAGCAGGTGGAGATTTAGTATCTTGTGCGTAGCTTTCTACATTTCTGAGTCTTAATTTTTGATTGACTTGGTAGTTTTTCCTAAATTACTGGAAGAGAAAAGGATGAAAATGTAGGAGGCTGAATTGGTATCAAAAGACAGAAAAATATGGAGAATGTTGATAAGTGATTAAAAATGAAAGACACCCTCTACTTTAAACAGTGGAAAAGGGTTATTTTATATCTGACTAGTATAATGGAGGGTTGGAACAATTAAAAAAAATTGATTATACAGTTTATTTAACATAACCATATTCTTCTTGAATTTAAAGCATAGTTAGGTACATATATTTACATCATTCAAAAAAATAAATTATTAGAAAACTTAAAACAAGAAAAAAAAATTACCTGCGCAATGAAAATATACATTTATTGTCCTTAAAATATTAATGTTTGTATTGTGATTAGTGTCATTTATAAAGCTACAGTGTGAAACTGAAAACTGTCAGTCTATATTTAATATCTGTTAAAAATAAAATTTTTTGTTTATTAGAAAAAAAGTATGTGAGCAGTATTAATTGTTATAAGTTAATTTTGTGAAATTTTTTGGCTATTCTAAAATTGTTGCTATTGAAAAGAGATTCTAATTTAAAGCTAGAGATCAAAAATTGTTAAAATTTTGCTAATTTTAATTTAGCAGGTTAATTTTAATCTACAAATCGACATTATATTTATAAACAAAAATTATTAAAATTTTGTTTTAAATAAAAAAGCGAGAGATCAAATACTTTAAAAGAGGAGTCAGCAAAAGGGTTGTAACTTTGTTCTATTATGCATTACATCTTTCTAAATATATTTCAGATATGAACATTGAAAAAAATTAGTTTGATACATTTTTAGATGAGTTCAATGCGAAAAACGCAATTTTAAAAGAAATGTTTTGATAGAAATAAAATTGCATTGTACAGTTTTAACGCCAATGGCATAAAACGATCGTTAAGAGGTGAAATAACGCCTTTTTGTACGCCAAAATTTTCTGAACAGTGTTTGTACATAGTATATCTTCTGAAAATGAATACCTTATTGAGATTATACAATCCGGGAACAAAGGAAGCTATCGAAATCGTGATATAGGGCATGTCCACGTGACGTCACAAACTATTTTGACAACAAACTGGTGGCAAAACAATGAACAAAGCGTTCAGAACACGTGGTACTTAATTGTGAGGTTATGCTGATTTATAATGATGGATGTGTTTGAGTTTGGTTGGTTTTGCTTCAGTGTACCTATTTTAAAGTTATTTTAATTGCTGAGCTTGCATATTTAATACTATATAATATAGGTTAATAGTTGTTTGATAATTTTTTATCGTGTCTATTGTTTATTGTTTTACCACCGAGGTATTGTCAATGTCAACTGTCGTAGACATGTCCTATTGGAAGCCGAAACACTGACATGAGTAATTTGTAGGTTATCTGTTGCTGCCAACTGCTGTCCACAGAACTAGATAGCGACAACGTTCTAAACCACCCCAAACTTTTCGAATAGTGTTTGCGTTGCCATAGTACGCAATAACGTTACGCTGTTAGGTAATTGCTAACTAAAAAGTACTAGATTTTTCCCAGAATTGCATAAATATGATCAATTGCGTATGTCTTCGATCAAAACATCTTTCATTGCATTGTAGGTTGTCAAATATTGATAAAAAATTTCCTGTTTAAAAAATAAAACCTTCCTTATGTCAAATCTATTCTATTTGTGAAACATAAAAATAATATCGAATTGACAGCCAAACACTGATATAAAAATATATACCGGAAGCCCTTTTTAATGGCGTAGACTGCCAGTCAAAAAATTCGCGGTAATACAAAAATAAATGTAGTCCAAATACATACACACACGTAAAACGTATACAGGAACACATTTTAGTTGAAAAAATTATCTGTATTTAGTAAAATATATTTCTCGATGTTTAAAAAATTCAACTAATATTATTGCTAAAATATCAGTTTTCAGTTAAAGTGATTTCAGATGTGTTTGTTACTTTCTAAAATTAAAAAAAAAAACTTAACGTCGCTCACTTGGCTCTGGTATGTGATACATCAAAAAACACAGTGATATAGTTTGTATCATCTTCTTTAGACTCTGTTTCACTTAAGAAGAATCCACTTGAAGTTTGCCAAGTGTCTTGCGCAGAAACCAAAATCTTCTTCTCTATCTATGTCGCTCGTAACGACGTCCATTGGCGTTACAAACGATGTTTTATGTAGAGAGCAATTTTATTATTGACATTTTAGGTTGTGTTTTTACTGTCCAATATTTTTGAATAGCTTAAGACGTTTAGCTAGTTTATTTATGACTGTCGCGTCCTAAGTTTTGTGTTTACCTATAAAATGTAAATGTTACGTTACTGATTTGGAGTGGAATGTTCATTTTACAATATGGCGCTGGTTTTGACAACTAACTTGCGCATACGACTGCAACTTCACGTGTTTTTTTCATATGTGAAACGGAGTCTACGTCCTAGATAATATCATAACCTCAAAATTATTACCTACCTATCAAGTAGCAGACAACAAAATATTATTTTTATCATCCACATTCAATGAGTCTTGTCTTATTATAAGATTTTCAAATCAATGAGTTAAAACTAAACCTTAAATAAAAATACTAAAAAATATATACAGTAAATGTGAGAGTTCATTTATACAAAGTAAATAACATTTGGTCAATTCGCTATATTATAATAGAATCTGCTAAAACTCTAATACTTTTTTTTATATTTATTAATTTAACAATATTATTGTTTTGACTTTGATTCAAAAATAGCTTTCATATCTTTGATGCAATAGGTCGGTGATGCCTTTTCTTTTCTGAAACAAAAAACCAAAATTTGACGTTAACAATTAGTTTACTGTCAATCACACTTCAATGTTTTATGAAGTGATATTTTTGGTACTTTCTATTTTATCTGGTACCATTTTAAAATGTATAAACGGTCCGTTTTCAATAAAAAAATACGATCAAGCCGATTTGCTTCAAGAAGATGAGGATAGAAGGGAAATTTTAAGAGATATAAAAACAATTTTCGCTCCAGAATACAGAATATACATCAATGATTCCATTTGTAGCACTGTGAGTAGAATATTTGCGAAACATGTCTTGCGGGTACCTATGTAATATTAGGGGCGTAAAACTATTAACCATTTTAAAATACACGTAAACTTTGATGATTTTTTAAAAATATCTATATCTCAGTATTTAATGGTATCAGATTGTTCTCTAGTGGGATTTACTATAATAATAGCTCTGGAAAAGTGCTTATTGTGGCATATATGTAATCTGCACCTGCAACTAAGCAACCAACCATACATATGGCTATTTCATTGGTAGATGGATGCCAAGTCTATGTATAAACACTATTGGGAAAAGTAGAATTCGATAGATGGCACTCCGAAATGTCAATGTCATCTTAGCAACGAGTAAAACAAAGCTGCCGTATAAGCCATTTGATATTTAAGTGGTTTTATTTTTCTCGTTTTAGTTATTTTCAGTGTATTTTGTGAAACTTTTGCTTTTTCCTTGATTGTGCTTTAGTATTTTGTGTTTTTAAACTAAATTTTGACTCCTAATATTTTTATTTTTGGAGTAATAGGTATGGTTGATATTTATCAAAAATAAAGTCTGATTTCTTGTTTTTATTTCATTTTTGATTTAGTCATATCTACAAAAGTTGCAGGGAAGGTACGTTTGTATTGAGTAATATTTCAAATCTTTAATACCGACTTATTTTCTCTTTGTTTTTGTAACTATGGATTAGGTATACACTGACTATTCAAAGTTTATTTGAATTTGTAAATGGTGAGCCTTCTTCTAGGTGTATAAATAAGGGTCAGGCAGTTTTAAATGCTGGCCATATATTTTTGCATGGTACCTATAGAGGAAATAACTGATACTTTCAACAAAAAATATAACATAACCTCTTCCATAATATCTCTGATTATATAAGAATATAACCTCAGAAATGATGACAGTTGAGTTGAAAGAAAAACACAGTTTTAAGCTTATCACTGACACAAAATTAAACAAATAAAGTACGAATTTACGGTAATTACGTTGACTTGCATATAATAAAAAAATCAATGCAAAATGAATTGTTTTACTCGTTGCGACAATTACAATTTTTTCCGCCAAAGGTCTCATTGAATTCTACTCCGCCCAATTGATACCGGTACCCTATATTATGTTTTGCAAAATAAATGTGTGCAGGTAACGAAAAAGAAAAGGGCAAACGATTATTGCAGAGATGATATATACAAAGAATATGATCCCAGGAGAGATTTTTTTTCGAAAAGTTCACGGAAAGGTTTTTACGAAAATAGTAATGTATATAGCAAGGATTTTAAACTTAATTATAAACCGGACGATTGGGATGAAAATACAAACGATACGAGGTATCACAATGAAAGTATGGACGATTTTTATTATAGTAAAAATATTTCCCCAGAAGAAGTACTCGACGAACTGCACATAGACAAAAGTCTAATTGAAGTTGAAAAAGTTAACACTGTCGAAGATAGAGGTAATAAAAACGAAAATAATGTTACTAACGAGTAAGTATTTTGGTTATTAATTATTTTCTGTTTGTTAATGCCACTGAACTAAACATGACATTTGACATTTATTATGCTATTACTATTAATAACCAGGAGGAGTAATTTGAAAAGCCTTACTCACACCACTAAAAGTTACCAGATTAGTTACTTAAGGGTGTGTTCCGAAAAAGTAGTTTGTTAGACAACATCAGCCAGATTTAACATAAATCCCACAGTTTCCTTACATAAAAAGTGTTCATCACTCATCCCTACGCAATAAAAAACGTTTCAGCTTATTTGATATGTGTACTTGTGATCTGGGGGTAGCTAAACGATATTTCGAGAGCTCAGAAACTTCTAACCTACTATAGTCTATTTCAAAATCAGGAGGAGTAATTTGAAAAGCATTGCTCACACCACTAAAAGTTTCCAGATTAGTTTCTAAAGGGTGTATTCCGAAAAAGTAGTCAACAGTCGTGTTCCAAATCTATTAAATATGCCTTGATTGATGAAGAAATCAGCCACCCATAGATTGTTTAGATGTTTATTGTAGATATAGAATGTATTTGATTTTTGACGGTCCTAAATGACCTTAAATTGTTTTACCGGGCTTAGCGAAGGGCTGGTTCTCGAAGTAGAAGGATCTATAATTGCAGATATTCAATACAATTTGCTTACTGAAGTTTTTAAAGGAACGGTTTCAACAAAATTGAGTGAAAATAGTAAAATAACAAGAGGGGATGCGATGACAAAATTAATTATATTTATCTGTCAGAACAATAAAAAATGGAAATTATCAGCTGATGTCAATACTAGAGAGTGTTGTGTAAAACTGGACAGAATCTGACCAATCAGAGGTCTACAGAATTGCCAACTTAAATTCAAATTACTCCTCCTGGTTTTTAAATAAGGTATATTGAAGACAACAGACAACCCTCGTTTTTAAGTTATTAATAGTAACAATTTAAGGATATGGCCTATATGGCATTCGTCTTTAACAACGAAACAAATAAGAAATCTACAAAGTGAAATTATGAGAAAATTTATGAACCCGAAAATCGATCCTTGCGTCGATTTTTATGAATACGCCTGTGGAAACTGGAAAAATTATTACACCATTCCGCCAGATCGAGCTACTTACGATATATTCGAAATGGTAAATATACAGAGTGGCTCAATATTAATAAAAAACATGTATGTTACTTTTAGGTAAGAGAAAATCTCGATAAAACTTTAAATGTTTTGCTATCGGAAAAAGTAGAAAAATCACCAAATACCAAACTATATTTCCAAACGAAAAGTTTCATAGACAAAGACTTTTTGCCACACAAAATGTCCAACGCCGTGGTAAAAGCCAGATTGTTCTATCAATCTTGCATTAATGAAAATATTTTGGAACAAAGACTGGATAAACCTTTAAAAAATATCTTGGAGAAATTAGGTCGTTGGCCGATTTTAGAAAAGAATTGGGAAAAACGAGATTTTGATATAATATGGTTGTTGGCAACATTGAGAATGTTAAATAATGACATACTTATAGCTCAGTGGGTTGGACCTGATATGAAAAATTCCAAAGAGTACATAGTGCATATTGATCAAACCACTTTGGGATTACCAGCAAGGTAAATATCTTTTACATTCAAATACATCTAATATTTCTCCACATCTCAGTCTTCAGACTTTTTGTTGCCTTGGTTTTACCGTCTATCTAGGCTTTGTACAGTCTTTCTTGTGGTAAACCTACCTCGAGTATGCTGGTTAAGGAAATTTATATATTCAGTAACTCAGTGTATCGCATTTAAAGATAAAAGTATGAAGTTCTCCATGTAAAACTGAAAAATAAGTTTATTCCTAAATATATCATACCAATTGTTCTCATGTGCTTCGGATGCAGTGATTGGTGAGAAAACCAGTTACTTTCTTTACTCAACCCTAGTATGTATGTGTGTATTTTTGAGTTAACATTCACTAAGACCTGAAAGATCTATTTTGCCCCCTTACTTCTACTTAGTTTCTAAGGAGAGTCTCAGAAACTAGTAGCTCCTTTAGTCCTATTTCCCGGAAGAATTTTAGGATATCTGCAGGCTAACTTGGGTAAATGTTCCTCTTCTATCCAGTAATCTCCCAGGTACTATGCTCTATGATTCTGGAGTGCTGTGCAGTTGGAAAGTATGTGGATGGAGGTTTTTTCTTCCATGCCCCCATATCTGCATTCTTCTTCCTCCACTATTTTGAGCTTTTTAATGTGCCCATTCAGGCGACAAAGTCCCGTTAGGATCCCTGTTCCAACTCGCGCAGTTTTACTTTGACTTATGCATTCATTTGATCTTAAAGGTTGCAGTTACCCAGGAGAATCTTTGATTGTCTTAGCCCTACTAGAGTTTTCCAAGGGTCAGATCCTCTCTTTCTTTCGGCTTCACCTATTTTTTCCAATATTACATTGGGACTGATTCCGCAAAACGGTTCTGGCCCCCAGAAAGGTATTTTAGTCCCCCTCTTTGCTAGTTCATCTGCTATTTCATTTCCTTCTATTCCAGTGTGTCCTGGAATCCATAGTAAGGTAACTATATTGTTCTCGTCTAGTTCATTGAGTTTGTCCCAAACCATTTTGGAACTGATTACACAAGAGCTCAATGCTTTAATGGCTGCTTGACTATCTGTCATTATGATAATCCTTTGTCCTCTATATCTTTTATCAATATTGAACTGGGCCCTTAGTTAAGTTTGCAATCCTCCCTCCAGTCACAGTTTTAGGTATATATAGGGTGATTTAAAAGTCCAATATTCTGTAAATACTCGAAAATATTCAAATAATATGTTCACCTAACGGTCCATATTTTAAACCTAGTCGCAATTGATCAGCGTGTTTATAACACTCTGTGCTTTATTCCAAATTTCAATTCAGCTAGACTTTTCTATTGCAATGATATAAGGTTGTGTTCAAATTTGGAATGAAGTAAAGGTTGTTCTAAGCACTCTGTACAATTTCGACTAATTTTAAAATACGTGCCTTTAGGCTTCGAGGATTTACAAGATAATTCTTACACTAATGGTCGGTCCGTAATAACATGACAGGCACCAGTCCCCGATCACACCTTTTTCATTCACTCTAAGCGTTTCGATTGAAACTAAACCGTACTCAGATGATGCACTTTTTATGCCTTTGATCGCTTAGTGCTTTTTCTACCATAATAGAATGTCATAATCGTCAAAAAAATTTATTTTCGCATCAAAGCCGTGTATGCCTCCGGCCTAAACCCCTTTCGGTGAAGACCCGCCTTTATATTTGTGTTATTCTTCTTTTTTTCTTCTAGAGAATACTACTTAGAAGAGTCTAACATAAAGTACATCCAAGCCTATCGAATATTCATCCTAACAGTGGCCCAACTGATGGGAGCGTCGCCGAAAACAGCCGAACGTGACGTAGACGAAATAATAAAATTCGAAATGTCACTTGCCACCATAATGGCGTCCTCCGAAGAACGCAGAAACATATCAGAAATATATTTGAGAACAGACATAGCATCTTTAACGTTATACTTTCCACAATTCGATTGGAAGAAATATTTCGATATCGTCTTGGGTGCGGATATTAATTTGAAGACTCCAGTGGCGTGCTACTGCACCAAATTTTTGATGCAATTGATTTATTTGTTGAGTAACACCGAATCGAGGGTGTTGCAAAATTATGTGTTGTGGAGATTTGTGAGACACAGGACGAATAATTTAGATAATAGGTAATTCAAGTTTTGTGTAAAAAAAGCAAACGACTACTCCTTTGGTTATATGCCACGAAGGTTATTGAATTATAGTTCCAAGTTAAAAGGGGTTGGTATATATGCAAGACTGAACCAACCATTTTAGTTTGCAAAGGACGATATCAGTACAAGGTAGATATACGTCCAGAAGTACTCCAATTGCATAAACGTATCAATACATAATTCTCAGTGAAGAAGAGTGGAGAACGCGGTAATAGCGCCATCCCTACGTCTAAGCACAAACTAAAATTCTATGCTGAGAAAAACCATCTCGGTTTTGTTTTTATTTGTTGTGACCGGTTAGTAAGAGTAGCATTATATTGTGAGTCCTTTTTAGATTTTTGGAAGCAAAGCAGAGATTTTATTATATCTTGTTTGGTCGAGAAAAAAGCCCGCCCAGATGGCAGTTTTGCGTTACGCAGGTGAATTCGAACATGGGAATGGCGCTTGGGTCGTTGTTTGTTAAAAAATATTTCGATCAAAGCAGCAAAACTGATACGATTGAAATGACCAAGCAACTACAAGATGCGTTCAAAATAACTTTAAAGGTAAGTGAGTGAATAAAAATTGCAAAATTTTGTTTAATGTTTGTTAGATTTTCTTCTATTTCGCACTAGGGGTTCCCCCTGTATTTAAGGTAATAAGAAAATACACGATTTTTCTTTAAAGGAAAATACTTGGTTGGACAACAACACCAAAGACTACGCCAACATGAAACTGGACTCAATGGACTTGAAAATCGGTTTTCCGGACTTCATTCTAAATGAAACTCTGTTGGATATGAGATACCATGACGTCGAAGTACACGAAAATTATTTTTTCGAAAACGTTTTGACATTTCTAAGACACCTAACACAGATAGAGCAAAGAAGGATGGGAGCATCTGTTAACAGAACGCTTTGGAGTACGCCACCTGCCGTCGTAAACGCTTATTACAGCAGAAATAAGAATCAAATTATGTTTCCTGCAGGTACATGACGTAATTTTATCTTTTGTTTTTACAGTTTTATCTCCACCTTCTCTATGTTCCGCTTTTTGCTTCAACCATTATTCCTTTTTCTTTTACTTCATCCTACTTTATTATTTGGAATATTGTTATTTCACTCTTCTTCAATTTGTTTCCACACAAGCCTCACAATATTTTTTGTATTTTATCGCCTCCTTGTGCTTTTTTCTTTAAAATTTTGCATCAACCTTTATTCCTTGTTATATTCTTTCCTTCATCCTGTCTTATTATTTCCACACCTGTCCCTCCACACTTTGTCTGTTTTATCTGTTCCTTGTGATTTCTTGGTTTCAAATTTCACCAACTTTTATTTTTTGTTCTATACCTTCACAATGCATTATTATTTGGAACAATTTCAAGTCTTTTCTGTTGAAGTTGTTTTGAGTTACCTTTCTATTTTATCCCCCTTTCTACTTTTTTGATTTAGGTTTCGCTTAAAATTTTATTTCTAGTTCTATTGATTCATCCTGCCTTATCATAGGCGTGCCTACAGGGGGGGCAGGGTGGTCCATTGCCCACCCTAATCGGTCCATCCCAATTCCGAGAAAAGAGAAATTGAAGGGCGGCAATATGTAAAAGTAATGTTTCGGACGACATGGATCTTTGTTTTTTCATCAAAAGATTCCGATTTGATATTTGCCCCCCCCCCTAATAAGAAAGTCTGCGCACGCCTATGTGCCTTTTAATTGCTTTTGGACTTCATCCTGTCTTATTATTTGTTCTATCCATTCATCCTGCCTTATTACTATTCCTCCATACTTCATGATTAGTTGTTTTATTGCTTATGGCCTTAAAATTTGTTCTGCTCTTTCATCTTGCCTCATCATTTGTTCTGTTTTTTTTATCCTGCCTTACTATTTGTTCAATAATACCTTCAATTTGCCTTATTATTTGTTTCATTTCTTCATCTAGTCTTAATATTTGTTCTACTCTTTCATCTTGCCTCATCATTTGTTCTGTTTTTTCATCCTGCATTATTATTTATTCAATAATACCTTCAATCTGTTTTATCATTTGTTTTATTTCTTCATCTAGCCTTAATATTTGTTCTACTCTTTCATCTTGCCTCATAATTTGTTCTGTTTTTTCATCCTGCATTATTATTTATTCAATAATACCTTCAATCTGCTTTATCATTTGTTTTATTCCTTCATCTAGCCTTAATATTTTTTCTGTTTTATAATCCTGCCTTATTATTTGTTCTATTCCTTCATCCTGCTTTATTCTTTGCTCTTTATCAGGTCTTAATATTTGTTCAATTCCTTCATCCTTAATTGCTATTTTTTGCTCTGTATCTTCATCCTGCCTTATTATTTGTTCTACTCTTTCAACCTACCTCATTATTTGTTCTGTTCTATCATCCTGCCTCATTATTTGTTCTGTTCTATCATCCTGCCTCATTATTTGCTCTATTCCTTCATCCTGCCTTATTATTTGCTCTTACCTTTATCAGGTATTAATATTTGACCAGTTCTTTCATCCTTACTTGTCATTATTTGCTCTGTACCTTCATCCTGCCATATTATTCGTTCTTACTCTTCCATCCTACCTCAATTTTTGTTCTGTTCTATAATCCTGCCTAATATTATTTGTTCTATTCCTTCATCCTGCCTTGTTGTTCTACTTTTAATTACAACTATTACGATAAAATTTTAGTTCAAATGTACCATTCATACATCCTTTCTTTTTGAACAACTATCAACAATTTGTATCAACTTTATATTGTAGGAATGTTACAACCACCATTTTATAACCGTCATTTTCCCAAGGCGCTTAATTTTGGTGGAATCGGTGTAGTTATAGGTCACGAAATCACTCACGGGTTCGACGACAAAGGCAGACTGTTCGATCAGGAAGGAAACCTTCACATGTGGTGGAGAGAATCTTCTATTAGAAAATTTTACGAACGATCCCAATGTATGATAGAACAGTACGGACAATACGTGTTGCCGGATATACATTTACCTTTAGACGGGTACGAAATTTAAAAATTTCTTATTAAATTGAAATAAAAAAAGGTTTTTACAGATTTATAACGCAAGGTGAAAACATCGCCGATAACGGTGGGTTGAAGCAGGCTTTTCGAGCTTACGAAACTTGGTTGGAACGACAACCCGACGCGGACGAATCACTGCCGAAACTCAATTTAACCAATAGACAGTTATTTTTTTTAAATTTCGCACAAGTTTGGTGCGGACAACAGCGCGTTGAAGCGGCTAAAAGTCGAATCAAAACCTCCGTACACGCTCCTGGTATTTTTAGAGTTATCGGAGTTTTAAGCAACTCCCATGAATTTTCCCAAGTTTATGGTTGTCCCAAAAACAGTCCTATGAATCCTGATTATAAATGTACTATTTGGTAGGATACTGTATCATTCGAATAAAATATAAAATTAAAGACCAAGAAAATTTAAATTACTTACCTTGGACTTCTGCTATCCAAACTGATCCTTCTTAACCTCTCGGTTTCCGTCTCTCTCTCCCTTGTGTCGAACGTATGTCGCTTTTCTTTTAAAATATCCCCGTCTCTTCTTTTATGTCTAATGAAATCCAAATCTTTCAATTCCTCGTCCACGATATCCTTCTTGTTTTTGGCATAAGAATCAGTTTGTTTCAAGGTTCTGTTCTTGTGGATAATCAAACTAGTCGGCGGCGATGCTTTCTGTGAATTTTGCTCGAATATAGCAGCTCGCGATTTCAAACTCTCCTTCATAGCTTTGGGTTTGTCGCTGGCGAGTACCGGCGATTCTTTAACCGACTCGGATTTTTGTTTAGCTGATTCTTCTAACCTTGTAGCCACTTTAGCTTCTTCTAACCTTGACGCCACTTTAACTTCTTCTAACCTTGACGCCACTTTAGATTCTTCCAACCTTGACTCCACTTTAGATTCTTCTAACCTTGACGCCACTTTAACTTCTTCTAACCTTGACGCCACTTTAACTTCTTCTAACCTTGGCGCCACTTTAGATTCTTCTAACCTTGACGCCACTTTAGATTCTCCCAACCTTGACGCCACTTTAGTTTCTTCTAACCTTGACGCCACTTTAGATTCTTCTAATCTTGAAGCCACTTTAGGTTCTTCTAACCGTATAACCGGTTTAATATTCTCTATATACTGTTGGGAAGAATCTTCTAGTTTGGCTGATGGTTCTTGTCCGTCGCTGTCTTCGCTTCGCGAGCTGCGCCTGCGGTTGCGCGGTGGTCGGTCCGTGTCAAGAATCTTCGGTATTTCGACGAGTTCTTCTTTGGGTTTGTAGATACGTAGACGGGTCAAAAGGACTTCTTTGTCTTCTTTAAACGATTCGGATCTGGAATTAAAAAACATTTTCAATCATTTGTTTGAAGATTAAATTGAAAAAAAACTACTTACCTATATCTATCTTGTAAAATCCTCCTTCTCTCTTCCTTATACCTTTCTATTCTCTCCCGCTTTTTCTGTTGTTCTTCTTCACTTAAATTGCTGTTAATATTTTCAGAACTGTGAGCTAGGTGCAACGAATCGACTTTGCCGTCATCTAGCGGCAATGATTTAGGTTGGTTCAAAGTTTTAGGCAACGAATTCGTTTTGTAGCCTAAAGAGTTGGTTTTATAGCCGATTCCTTCGTCGAAGGAAGTTCTTCGATCTCCGATCGAGTTCGTTCCGAATTCCTTTTCGAATTCTTCTTCGTCTAAAGAACGGGTTTTCATTTGGTGTTTGAGATTTCTGGCGCGCAAACATGGCGGCAAACTGTCTTTTTCGTAAAATTTCATTAACCTGGAAATAAAAAATATGTAGTACTGGTGGTATTGGAATGTCGTGGAATTGTAGAGAGAATACATTTGGATATCAAGGAGGAAGGACGAGAAAATGTCAGTTTAAAGCAAAATAAACACAGAATGGGACAGTACCGGACATGGAACAGTTTCTTAAGAAATGATAAAAGGTATTTCCAGACCATAAAGTGAGAAGATACCGATTTTGACTAAAAATTGGCCAAAAAAAATGAAAACGTTAGAGAAGGTACCGATTTTTGGGAAAAAGGTACCTAAAATAGTAATAAAACAAAAAATGGTACCCACTTTCAACAAAAATATGAAAAGGCAAGAGAAGAAAAATGTAGTGAAAAAAGAAGGCAAGATGAGGTAGTCTTAAATAAAATTGGCCAATGAAAGAAGAAAAAATGAGTACCGATTTTGAGAATGGAAGTGACCAAATATAGTGAGAAAGCAATAAAAAGTAAAACAAGAGGGGCAAAGAAGTGAAAAGGCAACAAAATGAACCCAACGGATTTTTAGAATAAAAGGGGCAAAAAAGAACCAATTAAAAAAAGGTGAGGAATTGAAAAAACATTGGACAAAAAAGTAAAAAGGTATAGAGTGCTGTTTTTTAATAAAAATTGGTCACATAATGAGGGGACCAGAAGATGTACAGATTTTCATAACAAAGGGGATAACAAAGTAAATAACACAGAGTACCATTTTTGCTCCAAAATTTAACCAAAGTGTAAAAATGTTTGATAGAGAACCGTTTTTTAATAAAAAGTGGACAAAAATGAGGAGACTAGGAAAAGTACGGATCTTCATGAGAAAAGGCATAAAAAGAAGTAGAAAACGGACCAAAGAGTACCATTTTTGGACAAATAGTGATTTGGTAAAAATAATTCCAAAAGTTATAACAAAAATGACTAAAAATGGTGTAAAAGCCATAAATAGTGTTGGTTTTGGAAAAAAGGGGCCTATTAATTGAGAAAGGCGAAAAATAATGTCAAAATTTAGAACGAAAAGGGCTAAAGATGGTAGAAAAACAAGAAATCGGGCTGGTTTTGGAAAAAAAAAAAGAACCTATCAAGTGAAAATACACCGATTTGTAGATTAAAAGGAAAGTTGTACCGATTTTTGGGAAAAAAGGTAACAAAAATTGAAACAAAAAAAGTGGGAATTTTCCAATTTGGGACTGAAAAATTATAAAAAAGAGAAATTGTTTCGATTTAAAAAAAAAATAAGACAAAAAAGAGAAGCTGTATAAATTTTTGGAAAAAAAGATGACAAAAATGTTGAAAAATTTATCAATTTTCAAAAAAAAAGATGGCCAAAAAAATGGATATGATTTTGAGGAAAAAAAAAGGAAATGTACCGAGTTTTTGAGGAAAAAAAAAAGGAAATGTACCGAGTTTTTTAGAAAAAAGGAGATAAAAAAGACAAAAATTAATTTTCCAGAAAAAATGTTAAAAAATGTTTCAATCAGTGAAAATGTGCCGATTTTTGAAATAAATGGGATCAAAAAAGTAAAAATACACCGATATTTTAGAAATAAGGAGAAAAAATTAAGAGAGGTGTCGATTTTATTAGAAAAAATGGACAAAAAGGAAAATACATCGATTTTTTTAAGTTAAAAAGGTGAATGAAAAGAGAAACTGTACCGATTTAAAACAAACATTGAAAAAAAGTAAAATGCACTAATTTTTGAGACACAACATTGAAAAAAAGTAAAATGCACTAATTTTTGAGACACAACGTACACAAATGTATGTGTGTGAAAAAACACTCACCTATGACAATTGGATACGTTTGTACTATCACGAGACTCTTCTAAACGTAATACTGGATTTTCACTAGGCGATGTACTAACATCTACCTCTTCTTTCTTATCTTCTACTGTACAATTCGACTCTTCCACCGTCGGTTCTTCTTCATCAGTCTTGATCTCTACGTTTTCATACACATTTACACTCCTCAAACTTTCCCCTTCGATATTCTCATACAAGTGCACGTTTTCCGATTCCAACGAGTCGTACGTTTCCTCCGAACATTCATTCTTCCCGACAGATCCTTCCGCAACAACTTTTCCATCTTTTTCCAAGTCTAATAAAGCGTTGACTTCGTGTATGGACCTTCTAAAGTACTTGACTTGTTGGTAAATCGAACTATCGTCCATCGGTTCCGATTTTCTTTTATCGTTTATACCGAATCGATTATCCGTCGGACTGAACTCGATTAAATTCAACGGGGATTCTTCGGTCGGGATATTTTCCAAATTTTCAACGCTAACACCGTCGCTGGTGTTTCTTGTTTCGGTCGCACTGACCGGGGTTAAAAGTTCGTCGGTAGAACAATCGTAAACTTGCGTCGGACTAACGTTAGGACTAGGACTGTTTTTAGGAAAACTAAGCGAAGTTTGACTCGCGCTCAAGTTGTCCAAAGAACTTTCAACCACTTCGCTAAGACTTAGATCGCTGTGACTCAAGTTTTCGATGTGATGGTAGGGAGCGGAACTAATACTAGCCGTATATTGAACGTTCGAAGTACTCGATTGATTCGAACTGAGCGTTTTTTGGTCGTTATAGCTACCCAATGAAAATTGTTCGCTCGTGTTGCAAATGGCGCTCGAACTCAAGTTGTTTTTCACGGTGGAATCGTTGATAGACGTTAAATCCTCTAAAGCGCTAAGACTTTTAGGTCTGTCGCTAGTGTTGACGGTCAAACTGGCTTCTTGTACCGGTAGGGAAGCAGTAGAAGTGGGTATATCGACTTTTTCCGTGTTTAATATGACGTTTTCGTAAATGTTATTAACGGGAGGTTTTAAAGGTGATGCTGGAGTGCTACGAGGTGGTGATCTGTAAGTTATGCTTATGGTAGTTTTGATATTTTCATAATTAGGAGATTTGGAAGTGGTTTCGGTCTTTTGGAAAGTACTTTCTGAATGGGAACTGTCGTACGTAGGGGTAGTATTAGCACTGCTATCTCCCAATTGTTTGTAACCGGGTGAACCGGGGGTTGTGTGTAAACTGTGGGATTGTGAAAGATCCAGTTCGGTTAAAGACTTTCGTTTATCTAAATTATCCGAATTTCTGGGTGATTTGTTCTTAGGTTGGTAGGAATCGTATAGTTTGTTCATTTGAACTACCGGACTTTCCGGAAACGGGTGTATCACAGCAGTGGTTGAAACTACGTTGTCCGGAGTGTTACAGTCGATGAATTGGATGTCCGAGAGTTGGTCTTCTAAGCGTGTTCGTTTACGCGATTGAGATTCGGGCGATAGCACGACGCGTGGTTGTTTTTTCGGAGACGGGTTTACGGAATTCGTCGCGCTGTTGAATTCTTCCGGTCTGGCTCGAGTTAGGACGCGTCGTTGACTCTGGAAATAGAAAATTTACGTAATTTTTTTTTAATAAAAAAATTATTTTTTTATACGAACCTCTTTGTGTATACGAGGAGAGCTGACTAGACTTTCATCTTCGGAAAAGATCCTCATTTCCGATTCTTCCAGTTCGAAATTTATTTGAATTTCACTGAGATCCAGCAAGGAACCTTCGGAATTGTTTTGGGAGTTTTGTAGGGTGTCAAAATAGGAATCGTGGGAAACTGACCTGAAAATTCAAAGGTATTTAGCTCATTGCTTTCAAAGGCCAACCATTTATGTGGTTTTACTGTAAATATACCGGTATAACTAGACGAGATAAGAAGACATGGAATAATGCTTTACACAATTGTGGCACGAGGAGAAAAAAATGTACCTGTTATGTCCTGGAGGTTTGTGTAAGGAATGGAGTGGTCCTAAAACGTCTTCACAGCTCGCCGGTTCTGAATGACCCGAAGTTAAACTTTCCGCCGACTTTACCGATCTCAATTTCCGTTTCATTTCCGTTAAATCGGATTCTGTGACGAATTTTTCCTAAAAAATTGAAAAAAAAGAATAAGAAATTGTGAAAAACTGCAATTTAAGGTATTTTCTTACGTTTATAGTTACAGGAGTAGAAGCTTTTCGATTTTTCGAGACATTTCCTTGTGTTTGATTCCTAGATTTGGAAAAAAACATCCTCCAACCTAACGGAGAGCGTTTGGTGTGTCCCCTTTTTCTAGCACCTGGAAAAATAACCTGCAGTAATCGGAACTGTCGACTGGAAGTGAAAACACACTGATCCTTCGTAAAAATTTCATTGTACGCCCATGCTAGATGAAATTATTGATCCCTTAGACAAATTTTAACGTGCGTCCATGCTAGATGGAAATTGTTGCTAATACCTCAATAAAATTTTATGGTACGCACATGATTTTAATATTTTTACAAATAAATTGATCCCTCATAAAAATGTTGCCATAAGACTATAAGAGTACATTTTTACAAATAAATAAACCCCTTGTGAATATTTTACTGCACACCCATGTTAGATGCCAATTTTAGTTAATAAATTGATACATCGTAAAAATTTCATAGTACGCTCATGCTAGATGAAATTATTGATCCCTTAGACAAATTTTAACGTACGTCCATGCTAGATGGAAATTGTTGCTAATACCCCAATAAAATTTTATGATACGCACATGATAATGATATTTTTACAAATAAATTGATCCTTTATAAAAATGTTATCGTGAGCCTATGAGAGAATGGAATTTCAACTAATAAATGAACCCATTTTAAAAAAAAATTTCGTACGCCCATGCAAAATAAAGTTTTTCGAATAAACGCACATATTAATATTTTTAACAAATAAAAATTTTATCGTACGCCCATACTAGATACCATTTTTTGCCAGTAAATTGATCCCTTTTGCTAAAAGCTCAATAAAATTTTATCGTGCGCACCTAATATTGATATTTTCACACAAAAATGTACCCCTTTTTAGCAATTTTATCGTACGCCCATGCTAGATGCCAATTTTTGCTTATAAATTGATCCCTTATAAAGATTTTATTGTACGTCCATGCTAGATGAAAATATTGATCCCTTATACAAATATTAACGTACGTACGCAATGAGAAAAGTATTAACTTAAAAAAAAAATCTGGATCCAGCCCGGTTTACAAGAAAATACTTACCCGAAGGTAATTCTATAACTGTGTGATATTTTTTGGGGAGATTTTTAGGTCCACCGCCAACTTCTATGTAATTACATTCTTCGTTTTTGTTGAGTAAATGTTTGTTGCGAGCCTCTTCCAATGTTATCAACTTTGTCGGTGTTGAAATTGCCAGACTATTCGGTCGACATTTTTTCGATAATAAACTTTCGTTGGTTAAAGTCGGCTGATCGAGGCTGGGCAGATGATCGCAAAATATTAAATCCGCGTAACAAATCAAAAATTCCGTCACTACCGCCTGAAAAAAAAATTACAAAATAATTCAACATATATTCACACTAAAAAAAAATATCGAGCTCTTTGTAAGACTAAATTGAAGAAAAAATTACAATTTCCAGTCTTACGGAAGAAGAAAGAGAATTTAGAAAGCTTGGCACACACGAAAGGTATTCTTGAATTATTTGAAGCCACTTGGAAGTTTGGAAGTATAAGCGATGTTGTCAAAAACCAGCGCCGTATTGTAAAATAGATATTCGAATTCAAATCAGTAGCGTAACATTCACATTTTTTAGGTTAACACAAAATAAGACTTTAAAAAATTTGTGAATAATTTTAATAAAACATATTTGGGAATTATTTGAAGCTTAGAGAGATAGTTTCACATATAATAGATTGTGGTATAAGAAAATACTGGGTATCGTTAAAATAAAATAAAACGAGAGACGAGATAAAATGAGTCGTCTCGTAAAGAGAGGACTTTTTTCCGTCTCGTATCGCTTCTCTCGTGATTTAAACCAAATATAGTAAAACTAAGAAAAATGAACGCGTTTAGGTTAGGTTCTATTATATTTGATATACACGTGTGCAATATATCATTGATAAAAAACTACTTATAGATGGGAAACTGACCCGTGGCGCCCTCTATTCATACGGGTGGCGCTACCTTGAGAGTCCCGTCAGTACCTCTGGCACAAATCAGGATGTGAACTTTACAGTTTTTTGCGGTATATTCAAAATAACTGTAATTTTACTTTTATTGCAAAATGACATTCACGATCCATTTTTTGATATTTCATTTAAAATTACTCAACATTAGATTGATATTACAATAATAACAATGAACTGTCAAGTAAAATTAAATGAAATGTCAAAAAATGGATCATATAATGCCTGAATTGCGAAAAATAAAGCAATAATCATCAAGTTTACATATTTTATTGAATAAAAAAAGTATACAATAAATGAAACATATCTAAATGACAAACAGGAAAAAAAATAAATGTTAGGAATTCAACAATAATGCTGGGAAGTTCAAAGTTGTGTGGAAGAATAACTGCTACTTCTGTTACTTTCTATTTGATGGAACATGTTTTGAAATGAAGATAAAGCTTACCGTATGCACCTCACATTACAGTCTTTCACAAAACATTTTCTTGAAATTGTCTCTTAAAGTAAAAGTCCCACTATGAACAATAAAATCTAAATACGAATACTCAACACACACACAAATAAGCAGTTGTTAGTGGTTGTCATGTTAGGATGTCAGCGCTAATATGTATGTGGAAGAATCTGGAAGAACTAACACTAATGGCGTTACAGTTTTCATCAAATTACAAATTTTAGTACTGACAGGACTTTTTATGTGGCAGCACCCATGCGCCTTCAGAGATCCCCTACTCTGCAATATATGTCAAATATGGCAGAACCTTACCAAAATTATCTGCATGGTGTCATCTTTAGTCACTCGTTTCATTGAGTATCAGAAAACTCGTGACTAAAGTAACTTTTTTGACTTTTGGTACTTAATACTCGAGAGACGAGAATTAGACGAGAGGGTACCTTTCTCGCTTCGCCTCTTAACTTTATTCGAGAGAAAATATCTCTCGTCTCGACGCCTGGTAGAGCAGATTTGACCAATCCAGATAATTAGATAGATCGGACAGCCGATTAGATCGTTTAAGAATATCACTCGTGTGTGCCCGGCTACGTATAACATGCTTTAGAATAAAAAATGGTGGTGCTGTGGGAGTTTTTTCACGACTTACCTGTACACCAACCCCTTGCAAGGCAGCAACGCCTCCCACCTCCAACGCCTCGCACCTCAACAAATTAGGAGCCCAAACTATGGCGACGTTTCTAGTGGTCATTCCAGTGCTAGCTCCGTGTTTGGCTACTTTTGCCAAGTGCCTCATTAGATACTCCAAAGTTCTATAAATACAAAAGAAAATTTAAAGTATTGGAAGAAACAAACTTAGTAGAACTTACCTGTAATGTGGAGGAGGCAATTTTTGTACGGTTTCTCTCATTTTCAACAACCTATCGTGATCCGATTCGGAATTTCGGATGGCTGTGTTGCAACCTTGTACGGCGTTAACGAAACTTTGGTACAGTTGATAAGTGCAAAGTGGATTTGGTAATTCTCTGGAAATTTTAAAAATATTATGTTTGTTTTTCACATATTTCCCCAATACTAGTTATCTCACATTTTTTGAACGGTCTTTTTTCTGATTTCAAAAATATACAGGGTGATTCGTTAGTAAGATAAACTCCAATATCTTGTGAATGATTAAAGATATTAGAATGAAATTTTAACCGATTGTAGCTAGCCTAGAGGTTCATATTTTGAAATTAGTCGTAATTTTACAGCGTGTTCCAGAACGCCGTGTCAGATCAAAGTTATATTTTTTTAAATGGGACACCCTGTATTTCACTTCAAATTTGAATTCCGCTATTACAATGATATAATATTGTAATGAATTATACAGGATATTTAAAAAGTTCTGACCACTTGTTCCTGTACATCGTAATGACTTCAACGCCCTGTATACTTTCAACTGCACAATTTAAAATTAATCTTTTATAGCCATACGTCTGAGATAGTCATCTAGCACTACAATTCAATAGAACTGATTCGATATCTATGAAACCGTATACAGGGCGAGCCCAAACTCGAATACATTGGTTTCACAATTTTTTTTTTAATGGATCACACTGTATTTTATATCGGTAAATGGAAGTTAACTAAATAAACTTTAAAATTTATAGTTTTTGTGATTAGACCCGCAAATATATTAAAAATATAAAATTTCCGTTTGTTTGTTTACTTTACTTGGAAGGATCAAAAAGTTTGATGTGGATCTTTTTATTGTTCGAATATAATGGTAGATTATAAATCATTATTTAACAATAAAAATATAAAGATAAGAAATCGAGTGGTTAAGGTCATTCGAAGACGAGATTTTGAGGTATACGTAAATTTAAGATGAATTTATTATTTATGTTTCGATAAATGTAAAATAAAATAAAAATGGGGATGAAAGTGATAATATTTTTGGTGTTTGTGATAGGGGGAGCGATGGGAAAGAGTTTTCTAAAAGGTGAGTGTTATCATAATAATCTTATATTGAGTTTATTAACCTGTAAAATTTTAAACTAATGGAAAAGTAGATAAGAGAGAATGGTGAAGTGTATCAATATTTATGTATTCAATGTTTATCAATCCGGACAAAGTAAATAAATTTTAAGAAACAATGCTGGGATTTCAGTTCAATATATTATTTCGTTTTTCAATATTCGTAGTTGTAAATATATTTAATATTCAATAAAAGTAGTACTAAATACAAAATTTCACAGTAAAATAACAAAATTTCAATTGATTTATGGTGCTAATTTTGTCCACTACACCAAATTATCGCCAATATTCTTCAAATTGGAAAAGTGACAGGAACATTTAACTAAGGTAGTACCAAATTTTCACAGTAAAATAATGAAAATTGTATCGATTTGTTGTCCAAATTTCTTTCCCTACAGCAAATTATCGTCAATATTCTATAACTATGAAAAATGACAGGAAAATTTGACTGAAGTAGTACCAAATACAAAATTTCGCAGTAAAATAATGACAATCTTATCAATTTGTAGTGCATATTTCGTTTCCTACACCAAATTATCGTCAATATTCTTCATAGTGGAAAAGTGACAGGAAAATTTGACTGAAGTAGTACCAAATACAAAATTTCACAGTAAAATAATGGAAATTTTATCGATTTGTAGTGAAAATTTCTTCCCTCACACCAAATTGTTGTCAATATTTTTCAAAGTACAAAAGTCACAGGTATATTCAATTGAAGTAGTACCAAATACAAAATTTCACAGTAAAATAATGAAAATTTTATCGATTTGTAGTGCAAATTTCGTTCCCTACACCAAATTATCGTCAATATTCTTCAAAGCACAAAAGTCACAGCTATATTTAACCAAAGTAGTACCAATACAAAATTTCAAAGCAAAATAAAAGTTTCAATCGCCTTAGAAAAACCCCTACTTTTTTAAAATAATGTCAATATCCATCAAATTAGAAAATCCACCTAAAATAGTACTAAATACGAAATTTTACGCATTTCCAATCGACATTACACACACAGCTTTTCAAACAACGTCATGTTGAATAATAAACTCATAATTTTTTTCCTTTGATATGATTCTTAATACTAATAACAACCGTATTTTACTTTTTTCAACATAAACATTTACAAATATTTTCCTACTTGCACCGACCTTTCGCAACTACCGAAATATGAAGTAATCGAAGCAATATTTGTGAAATAAAATATTTATTTCTAATAATTCATGACTTCCTGGGTTCATTTTTCCGTAACCAATTCACAAACACACAAAATACACCTAACATAACATATTATGTTATGTATTTACACAAAATTCTTTCAAACCTGACTTTGTACACATAGGCGAGCGAAGACTTTCTTATCAGGGGGGGCCAAATATCAAATCGGAATCTTTTGATGAAAAAACAAAGATCCATATCCGCCGAAACATTGCTTTTGCATATTGCCGCCCTTCAATTTCTCTTTTCTCGTAATTGGGATGAACCGATTAGGGTGGGCAATGGACCACCCTGCCCCCCCTGTAGGCACGCCTATGTTTGTACAAATAATATTTTCATTAAACACAGTTACAGTTCATTCAGTTACCACAAATATCCTTATCTTGTTTAAATAAATTTAATCTCAAGTAAAATATTTGTAGAAATGGATGAATTCTATCAAAATAAAACTTATCAAGAGACTGTTTCAATTTATTGCTAGTATTTTGAAAATTTTGATTAGTTATACCAAGAAAGTGGAAAGCCATCTCAATTAAAAATATATCTCAATTCATTTTTATAGTAGACGTCAAAAATAATACTTTATTACGGTTATAATGCCTTGAAAATTACTTTACAAAAAAGAGGCCGTTCACTAAGAAGAAACAACTACTTCTCAGGCTGTATGCCCCGTCGGACATTGGATATTTTTCGCGCTACTTCTTCGCATTTGTCGAAATGATCTTTTTTCAATATATACTTCATTGCGAATAAATTTATTACAATTTTATAAATTTAATTGTTAAAAAAAAGGAATTCAAGGTATTTTATATGTGGGCTGTACCTCCGCTATTTTTGAAAGGGTACCGATAAAAATATTTTTCTGTTCCAGAACAAGTACGACCAATTGCATCGAAAGAAAATGCAAATTTAGAAGGAAAACAAATTCAACACGAAACTGAATGCTACCTTTACTACCGATACGTCTATGGAGTGAAAATAATGAAAGAATGTCCCGATGGTAAATTATTTAACCCCCAAATATCGAACTGCGATTTTAACTACAACGTCGATTGTGGCCAAAGAAAAATTCCCGAAGAAAACGATTCTCTTTACGAGTACTACGATATGGAAAATTCCTTAAATGATCAAGAATATTCTACAACGACTACAAAACCTTTTGAATGTCCTAAGAAAGAAGATCCCTACGAACCGGATCCACTTCTTGCGCATGAAGATAGTTGCAATCATTTTTATAGATGTGTGGATGGGAAAAAATATTTGATGAAATGTTCTGGTGTGTTGCAATTCGATAAGAAAATCGCGGCTTGCGATTTTCCGAGGAATGTGAGATGTAGGATGAATTGGAGGAGCAGTAGTACCACTGAAACGACCTCTACTACCAGACAGTTTTAAATGACAAGTAGATTGTGAAAAGTGAAACTTCGACCTTAGCATAAACCATTTCGAGACTCGGATTATTCAATCATCATTTTAGAAAAATGTTTTTAATATTATCAAGATTATTTTTTGAATATCCATTTTCAAATATCTTCCTCCTTTATTTGAACCTCGGAAATTTTGTAAAGTATGGCAACGTTGGAATTATTTAATAGTTCCCGAGAGTGACGTCTAACTTCATTTGTCAGTGTATTGTCAACGGTCAATTGTCAATACTTGTATTTTTTATTAAACAAATTTAATTGTATGTAATTCTATGTTCGAGCTGTGAATCGGCATTAATATATACAGGATGTCACATTATTGTACAAAAATACGAAATTTAAAAACTCATAATCCAAGAAAAATCATGGTTAATATTGAAACTATTTCAAATTTTTAAACAGTATTAGGTAGCTTATAGTATAGTTGGTATAAAATTCAAAGGTATTTTTTTTTAAATGTAAATAAAGTTTTTATAACTAATTGTGGTGTAGCTTGCATAAACAAAATTTCCTACAATTTTGATGTCCACAATGTCCAAGGTCATCGTCCATCGCCCAGGAAGGTGGACATGTCATTAGTTCTTTTGTGGCAATTGAGATACTACCCAGTTCTGTTTGGACCACGCTGTTATTGTTTCCCATTCCCAACTTAATCCTTAGGATTAGTGATCTGGAATAAGCTCCACATCCTGAGCCTCCTTTCATTTGTGAGCCATCTGTATATATGCGTATTGCATAGGGCTTAGATCATAGGACCCTACGTTGTGCTTGCAAGCTGCATCGAAAGCACCAGCTTCTCCGGACTAAATAACTCAACAGATATATTTGACAAGAACATTTTGTAGCATAAAGGGAGTTATTGTTAGTTAAGAACCTTTGGTAGTTACATATTGTAATTCTTGAACGGATTTTGAAGTTTTTGAAAATATAATGCTTCTGGCTTATAATATTGTGAAAGAATTTTTAAAATCAATCAAGAACTCTTCGAATTTCCATATTACAAACATGATAATCATTTCTTTATAATATTTCTGTAGTAACTTACCTAAAATACATTTTTAAAAGCGACGCCACTGAATGAATGTCCTGCAAAATATCTTCAGTACACAAATTCGGAATTCTATCTTCGTCGAAAGCATTTCGAAGTTTTTGGATATTCGAAGTTACTCCGGACAACCTGAATGATTAAAAATTCCTTTAGAAATAACTTGTAGAAACCACAGAATAAAATAGGTGAGTTTTCAGACAAAAACTGGCAAAACTGGAAATAGTGAACGTATTTTATTTACAAATAATCAATTAAAAATACAAATGGAGATGTACTGTGATAAAAATATATTTATTTAGAATTTATTGTCAAGATTGTAAAGTCAAATGTCACCAAAATTAGGATAACCAGTGGTCACAGTCTTAACAAGAACTCAAAGTGACTGTTACTTTATCCTTTGGTCAAAAAACTTTAACCTCTTGTCAGATCTTGTTAACCGTAACGGGAACTCGTAACCAGAGGTGATAGAACCTGCCCTATATAAAAAAAACTTTTCCTTTGGACATTCCTCTCCTTGACGTTACCTTTTTCCTGAATTCGATTAATACTCATTTTCGCCTATGGAAAATCCTACCCGCAACACCACTGCTGATACACTTTTTTTCACTTCACCATTTCCATACTAACCATGTTTGATTAAGAATTTTATTTTATTTTTAATTTTTGCCAAATTCGAAAAAAAGGTACCGCAATTATAAAAAATAAATAACTCACCTGTATATTCCGTCGACGATTCCGTTTTTCTCTATGAATTCCGCACAGCATTTGAGCACCATCGGTACGTCGTTTCCGGAATTGAGAAGATGTTCGCCGAGATCGCATCCAAACACTCTTTCTTTCAAAATTCCCGATTGTTTCAATCTCCTTCTCGAAGGCCTGTTCAAAATAAAACTCCTAAAGAACGTGATCAGTTTACCGTGTTTCCTCAAAACTGGTTTAATCGGTGTTAATGCTAACGACCTACAACAACGAAAAACACCGATGCGTTAATGTTTTTTTTTAAATCGGTTTGAGCGCGAACACGCAAAACACATGCATAGGAAAATTAAGTGGAAGTATAAACCCCTATCGTACGTCTTTGGTGATGACGAAGAAACAGTTATCAACTGCATCTTTAAAAAGGAGAGTCAGCGATGGGCGTGTGTTCAGTGCCACACTACTTTAACCGCTGTTGCCAAATGTACTTATTTGTGTTGATATTACCTATTTTTCAAAAGTCAAGGATATTACTGAACTCGATTTTCTCCCACTAAATACGGCGGTATCACGTTTTAAAAGTTAAATTGAAAATAAGTTATGTTCTCCAAATTTTAAAGAAAATGTGAGATATACAAATTCTAGATTTTGACTTCTACTTTTAAAAGCCGTTTTTAAAATTTAAATCGGATGATTCAGCTAATATTTACGCATTTTGCAAGATTAGGATATAAATTGTTTATAAGGCAATTTTGCAAAAAATATTGAAGCAACAAATTTCATCTTTTGGCAGTTTAAAATACATGTTATTAGCTATAATTTTCCGGAAAATTAGTCCCTAATATTGAATATTAACGAAGATACGAGTTTTTGAAAAAAAATTCCTTTTTGAAAGTTTTTCCGGGTTTTCTCGGCGAAAAATGCTCGGATCGGAGTTTTCCAAAAACCATTTTGTAGGTTTTTGCATTCTCTACAAACGGTCTTTTATTAGTAACACGATTTGTCCAGTAGTTTTTATTATATTTGCAAACAACGAAAAAAAAAGGATCTTTTTTGTTAACAAATATTGTTGAAACAAATTTCACAAGTGAAAAATTTGGTTTTTGAATTTGACACACTCTGTTTAACAGTCTGGAAGCATTGTTAATTGCAAATCTTCTGAAACTGGTATTTTTTTTTAAATATTCTTAAATTACACGTGACACACCCTGTAAATCAGTCAAAAGTCAGCCAAGATTCCATCCAGAAATTTTCTCTAGTAAACAGTTTTAAAAATATAAACGAATAAATATATTCCGATGTTTATAAATTTTTTTTTCTCACAGAAAATATCACGTGTCGGTATCTATTCGTCTATGAAGCAAATTAAAAGATTATAATTGGGTCAAACTGGTAAAAAGATATCACTAAGTAGGTAATTTCATAGTTCATTTACTCTTTTTTTTCACACGAAGTAAACAGGAAACATTCTACTTGAATTACTTTATTTAAATGACAAGATTATGGTTGTGTATCACTTTAGTTAATTACCAGTTTGGATTATGTAGAGTTCGGTCATAAAATACGGAATATGATTCACATTGTACTCAAAAAAAAATTGTTATGGAGGTTAGAAGTCACGAAAAAAATATCCGTGAGTTATCAAAATATGGTGTTATACCAGAATATACGTCACATCTACAGTTATTTTCATTCTGGACATTTTTATGAATTTCTCCATTTTACGCGATGAAACTCTAGTACAGGGTGTGTTTTGCAGGGCATCTCGTAAACTAGAAGAGATAGAAGCAAAGCAAAGATGTTATGACTTCTTTTTTTGTTAACCCCCCTGCAGTTGGAAGGAAGTTAGAGGGTACAGGGTGATTATTGAAAACTATCGAAAACTACAAGGTATTATAACTTCTTAATTAAGAAAAATATAAAAAAAGTTATCAAGAGTTCAGTGGCGCACAGAATTTTTTTGTTAGGAGGTTCACTAAGGAAAAATAATGCAGTTATAGTTTTTTAAATTAGTCTCCCTGTATATATTGACGTTTTTCGTTTCCTTGTTTAATTCTCATTTGATTCTCACCTGATATGACATATTATACAGGGTGTTTTCAAATGACACTTACAACGTTTGCATGTAGATACATCTCGTAAAATTGGACAAAATGATATAAGGATTGAGGGGACCAGCTCATTTTCTTTTCGAAATACAGAGTGTTGAAAAATTAATTGTTTTAATTCGATAACTTTAAAATGGATGAATAAATTAAATTTACATTTGACAGGTTGTTTTTAAATGTAAAAAGGCATATTTTGATAAAAAAACATTTGTCAATTTTTGATCCAGTGGTGTACATTTGGAAAAATATGTCACTTTTCTCCTCCCATTTTTCACGCCACTGGCATTTGTAGCTATTTTCAATTATTTTTGTATTCCTCAATGTTTTTCACGTGAAAAACACATAGCGTGTACATATCAAAAAATTTGTAGTTTTCAAGATATTTAATGTTTTCATGAAGTTTGCAACCTAATTTTTTAAAAATAAAATGAAAAAAAAAATATTTTTTTATTTTTTTAATAATCTTCAAACTACTAATGGTTAAAATATGTATCAGAAACTAATTTGTGAAGCAGCAATGCATCTTAAACATTGGGAGAAGACTCAAAAATATTTGTCCAAACTTGAGCTTTTATTATTGAAAATGATGTTGCAAACTTTATGAAAACATTAAATATCTTGAAAACTACAAATTTTTTGATATGTAAAGGTTATGTGTTTTTTACGTGAAAAACATCAAGGAATACAAAATTAATTGAAAATAGCCACAAATGCCAGTGGCGTGGGAAATGGGGGGAGAAAAGTGACACAATTTTCCAAATGTACACCACTGGATCAAGAATTGATAAATTTTGTTCATCAAAAAATGCCTTTTTACATTTAAAAACAACTTGCCAAATATCAAATCAATTTATTCATCCATATCAAAGTTATCAAATAAAAACATTTAAATTTTTATAACTTCAAAACACCGTATTTCGAAAAGTAAATGAGCCGGACCCCTCAATCCTTAAATAATTTAGTCTAATTTCACGAGAGGTATCTACATACAAACGTAGTGTCATTTGAAAACGCCCTGTATTACAATATTCAGTAGTTGCAGCTACAGTGCAAATAAACCATTTATGGATGTTATCAGTGTTTCACCCCTAACAAAAAAATTAAGTACGCCACTGAACTCTTTAATATTATATCTATCAAAAGTTTCCATAAATATTTTTTTATATTTTTCTCAAATAAGAAATTATAGTACCCTGTAGTTTTTGACAGTTTTCAATAATCGCCCTGTATCTTCCAACTGCAGGGAGTTACTGAAGATTTAATTAAGCTATCGATACTTCAAGAAAAAAAGATACTTGAACTTAAACTTCAATCTCTCCTCATTTACGAGATACCCTTTAAAACCCACCAATTTGGGACACCCTGTACAGACCTTTTTTAAAACCTGAGACAATCTGTATACGAGTACGAGTAATGAGAAACTGTCGTTCGTATTGAGGATCATTTGGGAAATATCAAAGTTTTCACATTTTTTGTCAAGCCGGACCTGGATTTTCTTTTTGGCGATATTTTGACTGTGTCCAAGTGATTGTTATGTTCACTTCACACGACTTACCGGACTTACCGTATAAGGATCCGTATCCGGACATAAAATAAGAATCCTTGATAAAATACCGGTGGATGTGTCTGTGAATTGCAACGAAAACACCATGCGAAAACATGCTATTAGAAAAAAAAAACAACAATATTTACCCTACGACCGGCGGCGGTAGAGGCATATTTCTTGGCACTTTATCTCCGATAATATGAACGCAATGTTGAGGAAAAAAACCCACTTGGAATCCTCTTTTTCCACGCCACCACATCGATTCTCCTGGACTAGCCATATCGATGACGGATATCATATCGCCTACTTCCAAATTTAGTTCGTCTCGTGCCTGATAACGTTAGAAAAAAAAATCAACAATGTACCAGTGAAACTTATTAGTCCAAGATGCGAGTAAGTAAGGTATAGTTGACGCAATTCTTATAGTGTGAACTAACTTAAAGTTACCGGCTTTTTGTTTGACTGTAATACGATATAGGCCAGTCGGTAGGGGATATTTTTGACCAAAAGTACAAGTAATTTGCAATTTACTGATTTTTTAATAAATATTTTAAAGTATGTAGATTAATATAAGAAAATGTAAAGTCTTTCTATTGTTAATTTGATGACCCATACTTTTAATCCCATTGGAGAAAAAAGCCGCCCAATGGCGTGCATCAATTTTTTTATAAATTAGAATATTGTTTTCGCTTTAAAGAATGATCCGTAACAGTGCCTAGTTTAATTACATTATAAATCGTTATAAACCCGATTTTCGTCAATTCGTGAAATCTCGCGATAATCGCATTATCATTCAGAAATTACAGAATTTTCTTTTTTCAAACACGCGTACGTCATATTTAAAACAACGCATTGACATTGAACATGTGAATCTTTGTTTTAAAATTCGGCCCTAACATCATTATCATTTATTGCTAAGTCATCTGTCTGTGGCGCCAAATTATTAGATTCCCGCGCATCATCTTGGACTGTCGTTTCAAATGGTCTCCAAAATGCCATTCTAATTAATTACAAATGAATTATATTCACAAAACTTACCCTAACGTCTATGAACAAATAAAAATTATATTATTAATTCATTTAACTCACTCAACCAAGAAATAGATACCACTATATTATATTATTTTAAATATACATATAATATACAAACAGAATTGACACGCCCATGAAAGCCTAGACCATCGTTTAAAAGGGTAGCCTCCCTACCCATAAAATTTTTGATCTTATAGTGGTCCACCTTAGAAGTGACCCGAACTATTCAATATTATAAGCAATATTTTACTCGATGATTGGCGATATTGGCCACCTGCAGCTGCGGTGCCAGATATTCAAAATTTTCTTATACACAGCGGGCATACATGAAGTAGTTCTAATTAATTCCTCTTCTCATAACAATTTCGAGCGACTTTTTTTAATGCTTACAAAAAATTTCTATTATGTATTTTTTTATTAAATATTTCCAAACTCTCTTTCTAAGAACATCACGAGCTAACAGTTTACTGAAGTAATGGGAAACATACATGTATAGTGAACCCAACAATTTGAGAAAATATATAAGTATGACAACATTGCTTTATTTTATGATCCTCAAACTTTTTTTTTCGAAATTCCTTGATATTTCGCGCCGGGAGAAAAGTAGAGGAAAATAAAAAATACCACCGCGTAGGGGAAGTGTTTTGCAATAAAAAAAGTCTTTAAAGTCTTTTTCGTTCGAGCAATGGTTTGTTCGGAAAAAATTCGGTAAACAAGTATGTGTACTGCCTCTGCGCGACTCTGTTGCTTTTGGTTGTCAACCATTGCTGGGACGAAAAAAACGCACGAAAACTTTTTTATTGCACAACACTTCCCCTACAGGGTGTTTTTTAAAATTTTTCTCTACCTTTCTACAAGCGCGAAATATTAAGCAATTTGAAAAAAAACCGTTTTTTTATTTGAGAAATCAATATACTGGTAAACTTTTTTTTATATTAATCTCCATACTCTAAGGTACTTATAAAAAAATCAGCCGCACTGCTAATTGCAATTATGACCCCTATCGACTGGCCTAATACGATACCGTCATAGTCCAGTCAATATTTTAATTTATGTTTATTTGACAATAAATTGACTTTTAACAAACATAACTAACGTGATTACTTTATTGCATTTAAACAACATTTAGAATTCAAGTTACCCTATCTCCCCTGTAGGTAAAATGACAAGTTTGCCGAAGATTTTACGAAGGAACGGTATATTTACCTGCGAAACGTATCTACGCACACTGTAAGCAGCAGCTACAGCGGGCGTATTGATCGATCGACTTTCCTCACTAGGGACCAGTAATCTGTGACCTTTGTTGTCCATCTGAAGCCAGTTCAATACGGGTCCGCAATTTACGGAATTGTCGGCTATTTTGCTGAAACGTTCCAAGTAGACGATCAGTTTGGTCTGAAACAATCAAATTGAATGTAAAAAAAAAGTTTTATTGATTTTGAGAAAGTCTGCGATGTTGTATTGTACACAAGAGTTTTAGAATTACAGTTTTTCATCTGCTATAGCTTATTATTTCAAAATTATTACAAAAATTAACAATTTTTTAAAGTTGTGACTCAGAATTTGCGATAACTAGCAAAATTGGAATGGGGAAAACAAACTACATTCCACTGACAGCTTTGACATATACTGCACCGCCCAATATCGGAAAAATTTACGCGAATAGTACTAAAACATCTGATTAAACTCTCACAATTTCACAAAAAAAACACACTAGAACCCTCGGTAACACAAAGACATACTAGAGCAGCGGTTCCCAACCGATCAGCCGCAGCCCACTTGTGGGCCCCGGGCATCTCGCTACTTGGCTGTTATCTGTGATTTCCTGTTTCAGTAACTTTGCTCCCAAGCTTCACATCCTTACTTGGTTATACCGTACTGAGGATGGCTAAATAGCAAGAAACCTGCATATCCTCTTTAGTAGCTTTTTCTTTCTGTCTGTATTACCCAATTATGATTCTCTTTGTAATATACTTTTATATAAAACCGGGGTGGGTCGCAAAATTGTTTAAAAATATTATTGGGCACCCAAGCTAAAAAAGTTGGGAGCCGCTGTACTAGAGCACTCGGTAACCACTTAAATATATCTGTATATTGCAATTTTACATAATACAGTTTTACGCAATATCACACAATAATTCCATAACCTACAATATCTGATAATAACACATCGAAACACTCAAAAACCCTCAATTTTAATAAATAACACACCGAATAACCCACAAAACTACTTAAACATACAGGGTGATCCTTAAATAATTGTATATAGAAGTACAGTACAATGCAGTACACAATTTTTTACAAAAGTAGCGCTAATGTGAAAGGTAAAAAAGTTTTGCGTACATTTATGCCGCATACGTGGCCTATGTGGCGCTCTCTACAAAATACATCGGAATAGGTACAAAATTATGATTTCTTATATCGAAAAACCCCCATCCTCACATTTTTAAGCATAAACGTCAAAAAGCGTTAAAGTTATTATAAAAAGTAAAAAACGAAAATTAAAATTTCATGTTCAACACCCTGTATCTCTCTTAATATCAATATTTTATTAAGGCTAGTTGGTTTAAATCGCAATATTTTGAAGTGAAGATTGTATTGTACTTTTATGTAGAATTACTTAATGACCACCCTGTATTTTAATTCTTCCGCAAAGCTGGATATCTGCTTATACGTCGTCAAAAACGACCTTCAAACGAAACCACCGAATGTAGGTCAGCAAGAAACTGGAGCGAGTCTGCTGCCAGTGTATCTGGCGACTATATTCTGGATACCCGTCGCTTTTCAATACTGTTCTAAGGATTTATGTTTTTATAAACATTTTAAACTGGAAAAACCGTTATAAAACTTTAACTAAAACAGCTTGCTCTATTTGAAGGTGAGGTATGTAGGCAATTAAATAAATAGTAAATAATTCCGAACAGAACATTAATAAGTAGGAACCTCCGTAACGCAGTGGTTAGGGTAAGGGGTTGTAACTGAGGGGTCCCGGGTTCGAATCCCGGTGGTTTCGCTTTTTCAGTATTCAAAATATGTAGCTTATAGGTAGATGGAAAAAAAGTACGTGGAAAAAATTATAATTTCTTTTTTTTTTTGTCGTAGTTTAGCATTAATATAAATGATGCTGTATCGTATACCTATCTAAAGTGATCATTTACAACACGAAAGATCCAAAGTTATGTATGTTCATAATGAAGAGATTAAAACTAATTATTCAAGGGTAGCCATACGTAGATAATAGAAAAATATTCATGTACCAAGTTCACCAGTTTATTTCTGTGATGTTTTAAAATATTATACAGGGTGTCCCGTGAATTAGAGGCATGATAGATCGTGTCTTACTGCAATAAAGAGTTAAAAATATTGAAAATGGAGTGTTCTATCGAGTTCAACAAAGAATACCTTTTATGTAGAAAATTTAATAAAGATTTGCAGACAAAAGTGTTCAAGTCTCAATACAGGGTGTTGCAAAAATATGGTACAATAAAAGTTTATGAAATCCTGGCTCCACGCCACTGGCTTATTATAATTTGACATAATTAATACTGTCGGTGTGTTTTTGAAGAGACAATAACCTACAAACGATTTTAAATTTGTAATTTCATACCACGAGAAGATATGAAATAAAACGTGTATTTCTTCTAGACCTTTAAACAGCCTGTATCTCACGAACTAAGAAGGTTAGAGAAAAGTTGTATTTAGGTATTTTAAATATTTCTTGACGATCTATCATACCTCTAATTTATGGTACTTATTTACGAAATTTGGCTGGTATTGGGATTTTAGTAATCTACAGGGTCTCCTAGAAGTTATCAGAAACACCCTTGATTTTTGCTATAGTGACCCTCCTAACCTAACCTAACTTTTGTTATTATTTCTATTGTATTTTATGTTCTTTTCGGAATAGACATTTTTCCTCATTTTTATAATTTTTTTAAGAAGCAAAAAGAACCAATGTTATGATTGTTTTCTACGCATACATGGTGTTCATAATATTTTGTACCAAATAAGGAACCAATTTGTTAACGCATTATCCCTATTCAAGATACTTTTAGTGAAATCGTGCAACGCTGCATTCGATGGGTAGTTGCGAGGGTAGTTGTATTTGTTGACCTTCACATTTTTTAATTGTTTTCTTTAGTATGGTACAAGTAATTGTAGAACGCAGACGTGGGGTTGGTTAATCACGTCTACATAACAGTTTATTATGAACATTGCTTTGGAATATTGTTGTTAAGTACATACATATTGTAAAATTGTATAATAAACAAATTAAAAACCATACACAATTTTTTAAATATGTACCACCACATTAATTTGCTATTTGCAGTCCAGTCCTGGGTTTCCTGAAGGTCGCTGATCTTTTTATAACACAATTATTTCCGGATATGCACTTCACCCCTATCCCTCATGATATCATTTCAAAGGGGATGATTCTATAGAGAATCGTGCTCCGTTATAATTACACGACGTTACCACCATCGACGTCGATTATATCAACATAGACATATCACAAAACGTGAATCACATGATAATAATAATAAACAGTATTTGAGGAGACGAACATTTTTCAGTAAATTCTGGAAATTAAAAACATCTAGAAACATGACAACCGCGAATCGTTTACATTTTGTAAAATTGTTAGACGATTATGGAGGAAGTTTTTTTTTTTCAAATTTGTGATGTGTACCGGGTGGGCAAATAAGAACGACTTTGGACTATATCTACTATTCAAATAAGATGTAGGGGAGAGTGGGAACTTCGTTATGGAAAAACGACCATAACTCCGAATCTACTTAACCGATCTTTGCAAATTTTGTCTTGATGAAAAGAGCTCTTTTCCACCATGGTAATGGCTATATTCCCAACTCCACTTAATAAATAATTTGCCCGTTAGAGGGCGTTATTTAGAGTTTTTTAGAAATCTAGTTTTCTTTGGAAAATATCAAATGAAAGCATGCACTTTTAACTAGGGATTATAAACATAGACAAAGTTAGCAACATAATTGCGAAAACCACACGTCGATATCTTTTTCCTATCCCGAGATATCTTAAGAAACGCGTAAATTTTGGGAATTTCTTGTCAACCTTCAATTAGACTAGTTTGCCTCAACGGGAATAAATAAATTAAGTCTTGTTAGAAAAATTTTACACTGGCCTATCTGCATTAATTAAAAATATTGTCCATTGTCCATTTGAAATATTGAAGATTCATTTTATTTGGCACTCCCTGTATACAAAACTAAGTCTGTTGTTACATATTTGGTCTGTACTTTGAAAATCGTAGAAATATTTGATAAGGACAACTGACTGGTGACAAATGACAAGTGACAGATGTCCCGATAACGATTAAACAATTCCACGTTGCCAGATTTCTAATTTTATATCAGTTTTCAGAAATAGTAATGAAAATAAAAATATTGTTCTCACCTCCAGATCTTCATCGTTTAGAGATTGACTAGACAGATCTTGAAGTTGAGAAATCTTCCTGTCGAAGATGCACTGATGGAGTTGATCGTCCAACATCTGGAAATTCTCGAAATTCCTCTGGATAATCCAACAAGCATCTCCCGACGTAACCTGGACCATAAACCACTCAACATCGGTATCATCATTGGCTAAATAAAAATTTGAAAAAAAATGTCACAAAGAAAAATCAACTGTCATTATTTTCTTACTGTGTTGCGAATGCAGTGATTGATCCATGTTGGTTTGCAGAGTGACGGTCAACTGGGGTAATTGCACCCTTTCGTAATGGAAGTGGGCGCATTCCTCGAGCTTGGGAAATCTGCACGGCTCAGCCCCCAGTGCCGGCACTCCACCGGCCGCCTCACTGATCTGCATTTCGTACACCTCAGTACATAATGCCTGAAACAAAATAAGAGAAAATTAATTTTTTTTTCGAAATATTTGTACAGGAAATGAGCTCGAAAATTTACAGTATGGAAAGTAGAAAATTTTCTATATCATGCAGCTGTATGTTTAGCTCTTGGGGGTGGAATTTTTTCAATTTTAACTGATGAAATTTATGGTAAAAGTAATTTTAAGAAAAAATTGTTATGTATAAATTTTTCGTAAAGCTAATATTTTTTGAGTTAATCGCATTTGAAAAAATTGACGTTTTACAAAAGTTTTTGGCGAATAACTGGAAAAATATAACTTTTATCAAACAAATTGTGAGAAGCAAAATTTTAGCTTTTAAAAAAATTAACAGAATTCTTTTTTTAAATTTTTTCTACGACCAATACGAACCGAGATACGGCATAATTTGGAAGTCAAATAACCAAAAAAACTCATTTTTCGAGGAACCTTTATGAAAGTAACCCAAAAAAAGAGGAAAAGGGGTGGGCTGAGAAAATTTTGTTATAGAAAAGACCCATCTTAATAATTAAGTATATTATTGAGTACACTACAGCAATTAACTAGGCGAGAACAATATAGTTACCTTACTATGAATTCCAGGACACACTGGAAATGAAATAGCAGATGAACTAGCAAAGAGTGGGGTCGAAATATCTTTCTGGGGGCTGAACCCTTTTGCGGAATCAGCCCCAATGTAAAATTAGAAGAAATAGGTGAAGCCGAAAGAAGAAGAAAATATGACCATTGGAAAGATCTAGTAGGGCTTAGAAAATGAAAGATTCATTCAAAACAATGATTCATTTAAAAATGCCTATAACTTTCAAATGGGGAGGCTGATTTATTAAATTTTTTAGCAACTTTTAGATAAAATACTATAGTTTTTTTATTATTATTATTCGGACATCTAAAAGTAATTCAGTATTCCCTGGATATACAGGGGAGAAAAGAAAACAATTTTTCCCACTACTTTTGAAACACAAAGTTAATTGTGTGCATATCTCCTACAGAGTGTGTCAAAAGTAGAGGAAAGAATTGTTTTATTTTCTCCCCTGTATATCCAGGACCTACTTGAATTACTTTTAGATGTCCGAATAATAATATTAAGACTATAGTATTTTATCTAAAAGTTGCTAAAAAATTCAAATAAATTAGCTTCCGTATTTGAAAGTAAGAGCATTTTTAAATAAATCATTATTTTGAATGGATCGAATTTTAAGTCGGTAGGAGTATTTTAATTCTTACCCCTAATGCAAGTAGTTGCCTTGTTCTGAGCAAATTCAAAATATTCATCTCTTGGCTGCGAAACACTTTTTTTATTGTGAATTTATTACAGTTTGAGCACAAAATGAGTAATCTCGGAAAGAACAGAGTCAAGTAATCAAACTTGCGGGGGTTTGCGTGAAAAATAAATAAAAATTTTTAGGTATTTGAAAAATTTTCACGATTTTCTGAGATGAATCAACTAAACGAAAACAATTGATAATTTGGAAATTAAAAGTAGATGATTAACAACGAATTAATTTATTTCAAAAACAAATAGTTCGTTTTTACATATACAGGGTGAATCACGACTAACGGGACGGAGGTTTATGGCGAAACGGTAAAAAATTTGAAATGTTTGTCACCTTAGTAGTTTGTACATCCATATAGGCTACATTTTAAAATTATTTTGAAATATACAGGATGTTCCCATAAAGTGTGGCGTATCAAAGTTATATTTTTTCTTAAGGACCACCCTATATTTGATTGTATTTTCTGATTTCGCCTAAAAAATAAAGTACTGTTTCATAATGGTTCCCTATACCTAAATACAGAGGGTTCCGAGTAATGCTGACTTTTTTTAAAAATGTGAACATTTCGAAAAAAATTAATAACTCATTGATATAATAAATTCTAGCGGATTTCCTCTCACAGCTCAATAGTCGGACATTCGTTGAATGTATTCCACGATTGAGTACTAAACATCTCTTTACAGGGTGTTCAGAATTATCAGTTGAATTATTAGATCATTGAATGACGAGCTTATTTCAAATGGAACACCCTGTATTTTAAGAATTCATCATATTCAAAAAAATGTATAATTTGTGAAGCAGCAATGCATCTTAAACATTGTGAGAAGACTCAAAAATATTTGTCCAAATTTTATGAAAACATTAAATATATTGAAAACTACTAATTTTTTGATATGTAAAGGTTATGTGTTTTTTACGTCAAAAATATTAAGGAATAAAAAATTGATTGAAAATAGCCACAACTGCCAGTGGCGTGGAAAATGGGAGGAGAAAAGTGACATATTTTTCCAAATTTATACCACTGGATCAAGAATTGACATATTTTTTGATCAAATATGCCTTTTTACATTTAAAAACAACCTGCCAAATATCAAATCAATTTATTCCCATTTTAAGGTTATCAAATAAAAACATTTAAATTTGTATAACTTCAACACCCCGTATTTCAAAAAGTAAATGAGCTGACTCTCCAATCCTTATATCATTTTGTCCAATTCCACGACAGTTATCTACATGCAAACGTTGTAAGTGTCAGTTGAAAACACCCTGTATAAACATTTCCTATCATCTGCTTTGAATTATTATTGATTGAATGATGATAAAAACCCTATGGCACATTAATCAAATTTAAAAACTAAAATACATTAAATAAAAGCCCAAAAATATCTTGCAGCTTAAATACTGTAGTGACTTTTGAGCCACACTGTACACTAAGTCTATCGTAATTAATGAAGAGCAACGCATTTTTCGAAATAACATGAGCGAGCAGAGAAACACATTGAAATTCAAAGAATTTTTATAGTTGAATGTGATAGTGGTTTCACAGGACGCGTATGTGTGTATTTTCTCTCGGCTTTCACAATACACTTGTGTTGTTTTATTTTGCAACGCCGAGTCGTCTAACTTTAGCTCTACGAATAGCTGAAATAGCTTCCTAGGTATAGACCGGTTTCTATAGGAATTCTCGTTGGAATTAAGAAAACTGGGAAACCAATCAATTTGAAGAATTGAATTTATTTATGAATAGTGGTGAAATGTTTTCCAAACCATGCTTCATTTTATAGTCCAATTAATAGAAAATACGATACATTTTTGCAAAAATGTGATGAAAATCTAACTAACAAAGAAATTCAACTTCTCTGTCGGCTAGAAGAAGCAATAATTGTCAGCTTCACAGCTGATAGTGAAAAAAACAAAAATTAGGGTAATTTGAACACTCGTCTGACCTTGAGGGAAGTGGCGTCATAAGGCATGGAATTATGTTGGTAGTATTTGTCAGAGTGGCTTGTCAATTGCTGCTACGGAAGAGGCCAAAGCCTCTAACGAAGAACATCATCAAACAATTTTGTTTTTGTGATGAATAATTTGATTTACTTTTCGAATATTGTTCTACTTATGAGTATTTTGTGTAAACTAATGGAAGAAATGAAGCTGGAATTTTCGAAGGGTAGTGAAGATAATCTGCTTAGTGGACGAGTTTTACATGGAATATTTAGATTTTTTATCAAAAGAAAGCGTAGTGAAACAAAAAAAAATGGTTTATAATAAACAATAACCTTCCATTTATTTATAAATATAGACAACAGCAAATGGTTTTGGTTAACTGTTTTTGAAACCTTGCTTTTTCGAAACAAAAACAAATAATCCCAACTAGAGCAATAACAAGGAGAATACAATATCGATTTCGAGGTTAGGTAGAATGTCTTCTTCTTCTTTATCCTTTATTGGGTAATATCACAAGGGATAATTTGCCCAGAATACTCAGGGGTGGTTTCTCGTCTTGCTCTAGGCAATCGAAAATCTCCAACTTTCAACTTCAAATGGTGTCACTCAAACTAGTATGTAGACTGAACTATTAATCAATTTTCTAATTAAAACTTCTTCTCGGGCGAGAAAATATGTCAAAATTAAAAAACCAGAGAAGCAAAACCTTCCAAATCCTATGGAAATAACGGTCCACAATTTTCAAGGTCGTAGACGTAACAAAGAAGAGAGGATTCAAGCTCAAAAAAAAATTAAAAATACGAGTATATATTTTTTTAAAAATACTTCAATTTAAAACAATAAAAAATGTCTGAAAGCACCCATTTTTGTCTGGTATAATATGTTTATCGAGAATCTCAATATATCTTCCAGGTCTATAACTCGCTAAAATATCTCAACGTTGACATCGTCATACGAGCCAGATGTTAGGACTTGGGAATCTCTCGGTCTCTGGATATTCATTAATTTCTTGTAAAAAATTTCTATTTCAGTAAAATGGAGGCTAAATGTTTCGGAGGAAAAGCTTCCTGGAAAAGTGACATTTCAAGTATTTATTTTTATATTAATAATAGCTCTATAAAAAAATAAAATTTGTCAAATCCGTTAATTGATAAGAAATAAAAAACAGATCTGACGTCAATTCCCTTAATACCATTGTAGTATAATTAATACGGCTCCTCGTAAAATTTTTTTATCTATTAAATAATTTCAATTAAGTGTTAAAAGAATTATAGGGCTTTCAGTAACTACTAGCTTATTGGAGAGATTATAAATATAGTTAAAAAAAAACCTAAAAAACACGCTTTTATAATAGGATAAACTAAAAAGTAGAAAAAAATAAAAGCGTGTTTTTTAGGTTTTAGATTTCGACAATAAAACTTAAGGTGCCAAATTTTAAAATGATACTGAAGCAGGTAGTATAGGGACTCCCCAACAGGAGGGCGGACAGTAGTAAAATTCATTCAAGTTGAATTTAATATTAATTCAATTAGAATACTTTGTTAATTCAATGATTTTATCCAAATCTATTTCTCTATTTAACATGTATATCCAGCATCTTTATTATAGCTTTTCAATTGTCGGAAATACTTAGACAACTAAATACTTCGTCAGCTCAAGATTTCGCAATCGCTATAATTTTTGTCTCCAAGTATAATTCGTGTGAGGAGTCTGATTCCGACAGACTCCGCCCAACGGAGTGGGGTGTAGCGAGTCGGAGTCAGTCTCCTCCCAACGGAGTGGGGTGTAGCGAGTCGGAGTCAGTCTCCTCCCAACGGAGTGGGGTGTAGCGAGTTACTACAGTAGCTGCCAGATGAGAGTTGCAAACAAACATACAAGTGAATATAATAAAAGCGTGTTAAAAAAGATACTACATTTGGCTAAAAAAATTACCGAAACTATCGAATATTTTGACATCAAGAAAGTTTTCAGTAAAATTAATAACAAATGCATACATATAACAACAATATGTCGCGCCTGTTCCAAGTCTAAATTTTAGTGATCATACAAGAATAGGTCCACTAAAAATGGCCGACTACTACGAACGACTTCCACCACTGCGAAACTAGCCTGGGAAACTAGCGCCGGAATAATATTTGGCGATGACTAGGAAAAACCTACGTTTAACAGTAGAATTCCTGACTGGCCACTGTCAACTATAGGAAAATCTCCATACCATGGACACACCTTTATGCAGGATATGTGAACAGGAAGATGGAGCATGTCTTATGCGAGTGTCCAGAGTTATCGTCAATAAGAGAGTGTGTGTTCGGTGAATTTTGGCCTACACCTGCCGATATAGAGGAGATGCCTCCTAGCCCACCTTTGTGGGAATGACAGGATGGACGATGACCTAGGAGGACAACTCCTCAGGAGGGTGTACAATGGGTCACATGTGGCCTACACTCTCCCTACTCTACAGATACAGATATCTATGTCACCGTTTCATGTCATTGGCTTTACAACGGATATTTGAAATCGAATGTCAATTTCACAATATGGCGCAAGCTTTGACAACAACATACGACTGCAACTTCAAGTGGGTTCTTCTTCTTTTTCTCACGTGAAATGGAGTCTACGTAATAATTGAGTTCGCCACCAACGACAAGATCTACGTTTTTAGATTTTTTTCTTTTGAATGAAATTCTAAATAACAATTACTACACGAACAGCTGAGAACGAAGGAGTGCGCGTTCGTTCAGAGCATGCGTGTTAACCTATTCGTGCAAATGCACTTCAACATCCTAAAATTCAAATTGTTTTACTAGTAGATCTTTTTATATCACTGCTATATAAACTCCAACACTTCAATGCCAAAAATAAACAAGTTTACAATAAAAACAGTTTTAATTATTCAACTAGAACATCAAACATACAGTTGGGAAGTTTAAAATTTGCTTGAACCGCATAATAGTATATTATGTTACTAGGAGTAGAAGGCCAACATTATTGTTGAGCCCAGATTCTTGCACTGCCGAGGCGCTAGCCGAGGCTGTGCAAACTGGGCGAAACATATAATGGGCCTTCTGCTCCGAGTAACATATACTATTTTTTCTTCAAGCGTAATAATGATTAAAAAGAAATAAGAAAGTACCTACCTTTGTTGCTAAATAAACATTATTTGGTGCATCCTTGAGAAATTTATCAAATTGATCTTGTGTTAATACTTTTGATTTTTTCGGTGTATAATTTTCCCCTTGGCGCTTTATAAATGCAATTAATTTGCTATATTTTTCTATTTTAACATTATGTTTAATGTTTAATTGACTTTTAATCATTGAATACTGTGCCCATAGAGTAGAACTTTTAAACTTTCTGGACAAATTCGTGAAGTATGCAAGCATAACGTTTTCCGTGTATTGCTGTACATTATATTCATTGCACCATTTTAGAAATTTTTCGTATGCTAAATCATACAGTTTACGCGACTTCGTTGGAATTAGAGTTTCAATACTGGAATTAGCTATTTCAACTAATTCCGGAGGCGTACATTGCAATTCTTGAGACATTTTTCACAAAATTTTCAAAACAGACAAACGTCAAATTAAATAAGTTTAAAAATGACAGTTCCTACCTACTTGATTACAACGCCCCATTATTTTATTAGTACAATAATGAAAATTAATTTTTGTACTAGTAAAATAATGGGATATTTCTACGGTCTGTGTTGCAAAAAGTAATATAGTTATTATTATACGCTTGAAGAAAAAAGTTTATTAATGGTGCTCGTAAAATCTGTAACTGCATACTGGATAGCGTTTGACCTACATACACGCCGCCAATGTGTGTTCTATCCCGTAAAATAATCCTAAGTGCACACAAACTAGAGTGTTGTTTTTATTACCGAAACGTTGTTAGATATTGTGATGGACTGGAAGAGGGATAAATACTGAAGCCGGATAATAGTATATTCTTCAACGAGTGCAGAATGATGGCTATTTTTCACGTGGATGAAGTTTCCAAGTGAATATTAGCCATTCTACACAAGTAAAAGACTATACTTTCTCCACGACTAAAAAAAGAAAGCTTCCAGTGAGGATGGAACCCCAATCGTCCGCGCCAGAGTCAAATATTTCTACCACTAGGCTATAGAGCATGTTTATTTTCAAAAAAGGATACGTAACATACAGTTTTAATCGAAACCCTTATGGTGGGTTTATACACTTTACTTAATTTTAGTTTAGACGTAAATTTAGTGTTAAATTTAGACTTAATTTTAAAAACCATATACTTCAATGGGATGGTTTAGTCATAATTTGTGTTTGTGTTAAATGTAAGGGTTGACCTTGAAAGTGGTCAATAATTGAAACCTTCACACTAAATTTAAAGATAAAACTAAATTTTGTTGATATACACATGCGCTGATTGACAGAGTGCCACACCAGGCAAACCATCGCTCTCTTGTTCTTGCGTATCATTATAATTTTGATAAAAAATAGCCTTTGCCAATAATAACATGTACTCTGTGATAATAATAAACACATAAACATGAAACAAGTTAGAATTAGTGTCAAATGTCAAATGCTAAGTATAAAAATCCCCAAATCCCATTTTATACGCATGCGTAGCATTAAATTAAAATATGAATTAAAATTCTGTATAAACACTTTAACCTTTGATAAGATTAAGTCTAAATTTAACACTAAATTTACGTCTAAACTAAAATTAAGTAAATTGTATAAACCCACCATTACATTATAAATGATAATTGGGAGTTATAACCTAATATAACTACTGTTGTCCATTTTTTCTCTAAATAATACGTAAAATTATGATTCTATCATTATTTTGACGTTTCAAACGACGCGCTGTCTGAATCGATTTGCATTATTTGGTATTTGACGTTTTAAAAGAGACGATTTGATTTATTAATTTTAATTCATTTAAGCGTGAATAGGGTATTTTCCTATGAGCGGAAAAAATTTAAAAAGAGTCGGAGCAGGTACTTTGAGGTACTATTATGCCAGAAATCAATATTTCACACAAATAAATTAAACCAGTGATTTTTTATTAATTTAACAAAAAGACTAATTTTCAAATATTTACTCAGCGCGGGAAAATATGTGAGTTTATTGTGACGTCAGAGGTCTCGTTGCTGGCTTGTTTCTTATAGGCCAGCTCAGGTGGGCGACTGCAGATCAGCTATTTTTGCATAGTCGCTCGGGATGCGATAGGCGGAGCGACAAGACCACTGACGTCATAAAAAATCAGCTCGTTTTGGCGCGCTATTCAAATAGAAAATTTTCAAAGTTGGTTTTGGCAACTTTCCCGCTTAGTAAAAAATTTGAAAAAAATTTGGAGTACTTAACTGAGGTCAGACAATCTTCTGATGGTATTTAAAAAAAATTGTCAAATACCCTATTCTGATAATAATAGAATGTGATAGGCTAACGAGAGTGAATTCTTTTTCATTATTCATTATATCATTATGTAGCTAAATATGTATTATGTAAAAAGATACATTAAATCTCTATACTTGTGGTGGAAATATGTACAATTCCTCTTGACTCACCCTGTATATTAGATGACATTACAAATTAAAAACCCTTATCTTACTTATTTAAAACCAAGCATAACCCTGTATTTTTATTTCGATAAACTCCGAAAGAATTTTAAAAATAAATTATCATTTCATATATAGGAGAATATAAAAGTTAACCTGGATAATAATTTTGAATATTACATTGTTTTAAAATACGATACCCTTAATACATTTTTAAGTGCGATTATAATAATTATCATCGAGGTTTTCAGCACACCATTAAAAGATATTATTTATGAAACAACAATTATTGGATTTCATTTTTTTTTTTTTGAATAAACACAAATGTACGAATTTCCAGTACAAATAAACTGAAACTCAACTTCCTTGTCGTACAATTTTATATACGCGACACTAGCAAAGTCTGTTGACATTGATATACAGTCATTCAATTTACAATTCGTATTACATATTTATGTCGTACTCGAATTAAACAGTGGCGCAGGCTACGGGAAATAGGGATCTAATTTTTATCTCATCAATCATATAGTTCAAATTATACCCTTCTTGGTGTGAGTCATCGATTGTTAATGTCCTTCTAACACATTACGTTGAAAGAAATGAAAAAAAGTCATGTCAGTGATTAATCATAATGTGTATTACAAACGTTAACCCAAATCTTTGACTTTTAGATTACACGCAAGCAATGCGAGAAGAAACTACAACTTTCAAAATAGGATGCAGACGTACCGAGAAGAAACTACAACTTTCAAAATAGGATGCAGACGTACCTTTTGTATTAACAGTGTGTCTTTACGTCTTTTTCTACTGTCCCACTGACAGTTCTCGCCTGATCTGTACTTTGTTGTTTACGGTGAATTATTATTTATGAAAAGTGAATATTAAACTTTACTCACCGGTTTCACAAATAACATTGTCATCGTCAGGATTTTATTTTAAGTCTTTTTACAGTTTCCTGTGAAATTTTCTGGAATTTTTTGGTTATAGTGAAACATACTTTTTCTTTTCTACGCAGCTGATTGTTCAAAATAAATAATTTATGAGGATCGGTGAGTATGGCAGCCATATGTCTAATAAAAGGCGTACATGTACTTATTGTTTTTTTTTCTTTGTGCCTTTCACAATATCATCTTGAATTTATCGCCCATTTTTGCTATACTCGCCATCTTTGACGTTCTGGTATCTTAAATGTAGTGCATCTCGTTTTACCATTGAACACTTGTTGATATATTTTTTTAGTTTGTTAAATACTTTGTCCACGACCACCTAATAATAAGTCAATATTTTACCTCCTAACAAAAGGTATATGGTACCCATATATCAACTGTCGTGAATTATGGTTCATAATACACTGTAGTGAATTATGGACTAGAGATGGGGGTACCTACAATATGGAATAAACTATTAAATCTGTGTATTTTGTTCAGGAAATTTGTTTCTGACATATATCGTATCGATAAAATATTGTAATTTTTAGTATTGATACTTTTCATAACGAGATTTTCTAATATTAAGTATTTTAAAACAATATATTTATAACGGTACGTTGTATTGATACTTTACACAGTATCACCCATCTCTATATATGTCAAATTATATTTTTATGTAGATGTCAGAACATTTTGAGGTTAGTAAAACCAAATCGTTTCAATCTTTTATTTAATAAAATGAATTAATGGTCGTGGACAAAGTATAGTATTCTACTTGCAATTTATGGCCATAATTCACTTGGGTGAATTGCGCCCCTCGCCTGCGGCTCGTGACGCAAACGTCACCCATCGTGAATTATGGCTATCATAAATTGCTCGTTTAATAATATACTATGAAGTGTTTCGAAATGTTAAATTTCTGGTCTACCAATATAAAATGAGGCTTAAAACCGAAAAGGGATACAAAAAAAGTTAGAGTGGGAGAAGCATTCTCAGAGGAACAATTAGTGGAAAATGGGGTGCCTCTGTTTTAGGTCCTTTGCTATTTATAGCATGCTCCAGCGACCACCCCTTTTACTAATAATAATAAATAATATAGGTAGAACTTTTAGGATTTTTTTAACTAGAATTTTAGAACACAAACGTAGCAATGACAACCAAAAATCAGATTCCAACTACTCAAATCATTTATAAGAAAACAAACACTCTTTCGATTCATATTTTGAAATTTTGCATATTGAACCTAAATCCTTTAAATTAAATCTTTTATAGAAACCCTTGAGATAAATAAAAACAAATATTCAGATAATATTCTTAACGACCAAATAGATATCAACAATTCTCCCTTATTAAAGCTTTTTACCTAGAAAGGTTCCTGTAGGATTGTTGTGAATGAGTTTCCAGGTAAACTTGTTAAATACTTTAGTTAATCCCATATTTAGACACATTTTTTTCCTTTTTTATTTTATTTCCATGTAAATAGATCATAATTTTATTGTTAATATCCGTATAATTCAGTATTAAGGCACTGTATAAATTGAAAATATCTAATTGTACCTCCACTCGTTTGATAAAGCTACTATGTTAGCGAAACGCGTCACAATTTTAAGTTTAAATATTATGTAGATTTTAACCAATTAAATTGTTTATTTCATAATTGATTAATTGAAATATTATTGTTCTATTGAAAGTGTTTATTCATTTTTTTATGTAATTTAAATTTAAATAATTTTATAACGACGTGACTAAGTTTTGCAATTATTATTGCGTGATGTTTGATTCGTAGACTACACGCTACACGCTAATCAAATTTTTTCCAATTTTTTTCTTTTTAATAGAGTGTCTAATTGCTTGTTTTCAAATATTTGTACGCTATAATTTTAATTGAAATTTTTGGAACGGATTCAATATGAAAAGAATGTTTTATTTTCATAATGTAGTCTTGACCTTGTTTTTGTGTATTTTTGGCAGATAACTTTATAAAACGAAATGCATATATATAAAATATCGTGAAAAAGAAAAATTAAAAAATGCTCTTCTTCTAAAATTATGTTTCGTGTACCTTGTAAAAACAATGCAAATTAGACCATCAAAGTAATATCAAAATATTAAGGTTAGCATAATTTTTTTCTATTTTTGTATCGGGCAGGTAACTTTACACCGTATCAGGACGAGTTTTGTACGTTTTGAGTAAATATGAATTGTAAACATTGATTAATTTATAGCTCTACCGAATTTATAAATAGACTGTATACCTACAAATCTCGCTACAAATCAAGATAAAATAAATTATAATTTCCTACTGGTCCGAAATACAGACTTGATACAGGGTGTTTACTTTTTTGTGATAAACAAAATTTGATTGTAAGTCCATAGTGTTTCCTTAGTGACGCTACTGCTTTACAAAACTAATAAGAAAGAACATTTTCATTCTCATTGAAATTTTGACAATTACTGTGTCAAAACTAAAATCCAACCAGCATGTTGGTAATGCCTGAGTGGTCAGAGTTTTATGTTTAATAAATTGCGAGTTTACAAAAACTGGATCTTTTGCAAAATCAAGAAATATTATAATAAAACGATAGCAGGTTCTCCAAATTCTTGACGAAAATCCAGAAACGAAAACCAGTGAAACTAATTGGAGTTCAGTGTAAGGTCAGTGTGGCCAACAAAAAGTGTTTTTTTCTGACAAGAATGACAGTAAAGGTCTACTGTTCAAAACATAAGATTTTGCATGTTTTTTATCATTGCGAACATTTACATTGCTTTATTAAAATAACTAATACACCACAGAAGCGTATATCTTGAAATTTAAAATAACTTTTTAGCTGAATACTCAACATATCGGTGGCCAATAGTTATAGGAACTCTTGGCATTTCACCATTTCATTTCTGTTATTCAGTAACTAGTTATGTCAAATGTCAGTGAAAAAAGTAATTAGAAGAATGCAAAAAGAGCTAATTAGAAATGCTACAAAAATCTAATCAAAAATGGACATACCCATTGAACGAATATCAGCAAAAATAAATATAACTGACATTTGACATAACTAGTGAATGAATAACATAAATAAAATGGTGACATGCCAAGAGTTCCTACAATTATTGGCCACAGATATGTTGATTATTCAGCTAAAAAGTCATATTAAATTTCAAGATATATGCTTTAGGGGGTGTATTCATTATTTTAATAAAGCAATATAGATGTTCGCAATGATAAAAAACATGCAAAATCTTATGTTTTGAATAGTAGACTTCAACTGTCATTTTTGTCAGAAATAAAAACACTTTTTGTTGGCCATACTGACCTTAAACTGAACTCCAATGCCTATCTGCTCCGTATCCAATAGTGAAAGTTGATTTTATAAAAAATTACCATTTTGCTACTACAGGGGATACTTGAGATCACTCGTTCACACATTCCTGACTGGCTTTTTTCGAACGTCTTCGGAAATCTATTAATAGTGGAACGGATGTTTCTATTTTAACTGGAGGTCTTCTTTTATTTATTACTATGTTATCGTTTCTTTCAACATAATAAAAATAAAAACATCAACGGAAAATTTGATTATATTAGCATTGAAGTGGACCTTTGCTTTATCCCACTGCGATCTTTCCAGAACTATTGTGGTCCTCCCTATATTTATAGCTCGATATCTAGATTAATTTCTTTCCATTAGACCTATGAGCATGGATACCGCCTCCCTCCTACTCTCCGAGAAGGTGTCATCTGCTAGGCCATTTGTGTGCATATATGCTTCCTCAATCCTCAGCCTACAATGCCCGGTCAGCATATACCCACGTCATCCTTGTTTCTCGACTTAGACATAGTAGGTCGCGTGACAGCTTGGCCGAATGGCTTTTAAGGAATAATTTGTCTTGGGGTTTCACACTAGCAGTATAACACCTGGTTGTTTATCCATTGGTGGATGCTCACCTTAGTTGGGTATTTAGCAATTTCACAGGAAGATTCTGGCCCTATCACTCCCATTGCTTGGCTAATTCATCGGTCTTTTCATTGCCTTTTATTCCTTGGTGTCCTGGCACTCAGGCTAGGGTCACTCTATTATGACTACATAGGCTGTTGAGAGCATTGCTATATAATATAACGTTAAAACTTACAATTGTATGACGAAAAATATGTTAAAAGTTATAGTATATTACTATTTTTAAACTTCTGAACTAGACTATGAAATAATTTACCTGATTTTACGTCTATTCCAGTATTTTTAAACTTTTTAAACATAAATATTGAAAAATGTTTCAAACTAAATCAACTAAAACACCGACCTTTGCGAAATTTACGCAGAACATATCATAGCATGAAAGAGTCATCGGGAACTGCCTGTCGTCGAGAACACTTCCCAGAATATTATCGAAGGACAACAGGACACAAGGACTAACAGGGAATTCCCATTAAATAATCCATTACTCACATTGTTTTTTGTCACGACACTATTAGGAATATCTTGTACACACCCCTTTTATTCGATTTACGGAAACGAAATAATTTTGAGGTTAAGTTGTAAAATTACAGCTGAGAACTGAAGACGCTACCGACGGCCGGATTGTAACTGATCGAGCGCCGCTTCCAACTGCTGAAAAGCGAAAGCTCGCTGCACAGTGTATTCAGCAGAGGCGTCTGAAAAATATACGAGGATCGACCAATATACATTGTGTACGTGAAGTAACGTAACTTGCTAATATTTCGATTTCCGTTCGGTTTACAAAAAAAAAATGATGAAAAAAAGTTTTTTTTTTAAATAATCCAGACCATCTGCATCAGTCGATTGGAAGTATACAGGGTGGACCGTTTCTCTAGAATAACCTATTAACAATTTTCAGTTTTCATTTATTGATGACAGAGTAGCAAAGTTTGGACATACACAATTGAACGAATATCAACATAAGCATTTGTTACCTGACAATAGGAATTGGGATAGGAGTGTTCGGGGCCAGGAACCAAACATTCCGAAAGCTTGGAAAAAACCCCAAGTATCTTTCAAGCGGAAATCCACGCCATAAGAAAGTGCGCCCAGTTCAATATTGATAAAGGATACAGAGGACAACAGATTTTCATAATGACAGATAGTCAAGAAGTCATTAAGGCACTGAGCTCTTGTGTAATCAGTTCCAAAATGGTGTGGGAATGCCTAGACCAACTCAATGAACAATTACTATGGATTACTAAGGATTCCAGGACACACTGGAATAGAAAGAAATAAAACAGCAGATGAACTAGCGAAGAGGGGGACTAAAATACCTCTCTAGGGGCCTGAACCATTTTGCGGAATCAGCCTCATTGTAATATTGGAAGAAATAGGTGAAGCCGTAAGAAAGAGAAGATCTGACCATTGGAAAGATCTAGAAGGGTTTAGACAATCAAAGATTCTTCTGGGCGACTGCAACCTGTTGAGATCAAATGAATGCATAAGTCAAAGAAGAGTTTGAGAGTTTCAACAGGGATTCTAACGAGACATTGTCGCCTGAATGGGCACCTCAAAAAGTTCAAATATAGCGTTTTCTGAGGTTCAAAAACAAAGATGTAAACAATTTGAATCCCAAACTCAAAATGAATAGCATTAAAGACCGAGTGAGATAGACATTACGCTAGGAGCTTCGACTGAACTTACTACAGGGTGTCTATAGTTCGTGTATAATTAATCTCGTTAAAACCACGCTCTTTTTTTTTCACCAATTATTATAAAAAAAAGTTCAACGGCCATAATATTAGTAAATTTTTAGTCGATAAAAACGGTGTTATTACAACTAACATAAGTGGTCGCACACTAACCTCTAGTTCTTGCACGCCACGTTTGACGCACGCCACCATAACACGAGATCATAAACCAACCAAGGCACGCACAAAAAAGCACCATAACATTATAACGAACACAACAAACTACTAGTGCTTGTACGGTATTATAGAGGACGCGTGACGTCATAAACGATGTAACACTCGAGCAACAACAGTTCCACTTGGATTCTTCGCGAAAAACCGTTTAACTGTTTTTTTGTCTCGTATGTCAATCGGCGGAGACTTACCGGCACCACACTACTCGGATAAGTTGTTCTTGTTTATTCTCGATCTTCGTATTCTTCTTGGGTGATGTATGCCTGTATGCGTGAACTGTCTGTTACTTTCTTATTTACGGGGGCATTTGGTAAAAAACGATAGCCATATACAGTATACAAGTAGACGTGAGTAACGGTCTGACGCAACTTTTTGGCACTACAAAGTAAAATTCAAGTACTGGGATTCGATAATAATTGAGTCATGTGGGTAGGAGGGTGTGTTAAGAAAATACTTCTTGGGGGGGTGAAGGAGGTGAGAGAAAAAAATGGAAGGATTCAGGAAGAAACAGTAGTCCGGGAAAAGAAAGTTGTCGTATCATATTTATTTTGAATGTACGATTACAGGAATTATACTGTATTATTAGTAAATTATTAATAAATCGGTACAGTCTACCATAGGCGTGCCTACAGGGGGGCATTGCCCACCCTAATCGGTCCATCCCAATTCCGAGAAAAGAGAAATTGAAGGGCGGCAATATGCAAAAGCAATGTTTCGGAGGACATGGATCTTTGTTTTTTCATCAAAAGATTCCGATTTGATATTTGGCCCCCCCCTAATAAGAAAGTCTGCGCACGCCTATGCAGTCTACATTTATGGAAATTAATTTTTACTTTGTTTAACCATAAAAAACTTTATTGAAAACGAATATTACTTTAATAAAAGTAAAAATAGCAATAAAAAGCTGAAAAATGAACTACATCACATTAACAGATTAAAAAAACGAGTAACAAAGTAATTAACGACATAAAAAAAGTCAAAACGGTTTAAGAGAATTACAACAAATGTTCAATATGGGATCCTCTTACATTTCCTCAATCTTCTAAGACTAAGTAATGTTCGTTTTCAATCAAGTTTTTTATTGAATAGATAAGGCTTTTACTTGATGTAAATCCATACTAAATTATGAAAGGCGTTTCGCTAACACATCAAACAAATGGAGGTATAATGAGAAATTTTCAATTTATTCAGTGCCTTAATACTAAATTATACGGATATTAACAATAAAATTATGATCTATTTAGATGGAAATGAAATAAAAAGAAAAAAAATGTGTCTAAAAATGAGATTTACTAAAGTATTTGACAAGTTTACCTGGAAACTCATTCACAACAATCCTACAGGAACCCTTCTAGGTAAAAAGGTTTAATAAGGGAGAATTATTGATATTGAGAAGATTGAATCGAAAGAGTTTGCTAATAATGATTTGAATAGTTGGAGTCCGATTGTTGGTTGTCATAGCTACGTTTGTGTTTTGAAATTCTAGTTTTAAAATTCCTAAAAGTTCTACCTATATAAATTTTGTTACAGTTGTCATTACCACGTTTTAATTTACAAACTCCTAAACTCCTGATTTGTTTAGTTTTGAAGATTTGAATTTGTTATTTTTAATGAATTTGGATAAATTGTTATCGGGTTTGAAGCAAATATTCAAGTTTATGATATTGTCAATTAAATTTGGATCGTAATTATTATTAACAGCTATTTGTTTAATTATATTTAGTTCTTTGTTGTAATTGTTAATATTTAATGGAACTGTTAAAAGTCCATGTATCATACTATTGAAAGCTGCTAATTTATGCCTGACTGGGTGGACTATTATGAATTGTAATGTCTGTATGTGATGGTTTGTGGAATATAGAAAATGTAGACTGTACCGATTTACTGATAATTTACTAATAATACAGGATGCTTCATGTAATCGTATTTTATTATTGTAAATAAAAAACCAGCCCTATAGTTCCTTAACGAAGGGCATAAAGAAAAAAATTTATATGAAATATCATCATTATTTTTAGTCTCCTGAAACACCCTGTATATGCAAAATAAAAAAAACTAATAAACTATTGATTTTTTATTAACGAAAAAATTTAAATCTTTCATAAAAGGACCACCCTGTATGTGTAGACTAGACGTACAACCTGTTTGCATTCATTCATCCATACGAAATGTGGGCGACATTGCAAAAATTCAATTCCTCTAACTGTATCTCTACAGATGGCATGCGCGTATGTAAGAATATTGAGGTTAGATTGTGCAATTTTTTAGCGTTTCATATGTTCAAAAAGTCGTTGTTATTGGTTATTCATGTGGATAAAACGACAGTGTTGTCAGGTTATTAGAGATACTTTCGAGAAAATGTAGTATAATAGTATATTGATAGTTCGATAATTTATTTGCCAGTAGCTAGTTATAAACAAATTGAATAACTATAAAAATACTAGTTTCACGGAAGTTGTGATATTAAACCAGTGGCAGATCCAGGGAGGGTAAAGGGGGTAATTAACCCCAAGTCTCGATTTTTTGTATCTGCAAAATGTCATTTGTTTTATTTATTACTGATATAATCTCATTTTTAAGACACAAAAAACTTTAATGTTTGTTTTCATTATTTTACAAGTCTATTGGAAAAATGTTCGTATATGAGAATTTTTAGAACCATTACCCTCCCCCTAGCCAGTTACTTGGATCCGTCACTGTCTTAAACCAAAAAAAAAATATTTTTTTGGTCATTTCTCGAGTTTTCAAAACAATAAACCGACAATTTTTTGTACCATCCTCCATACAGTCCAGACCTACGTCCTACGGTTGAAATTCGTGGTGGTTTTTTGAAATTTTCTTAAAAAATGACTGCAATTTTATTAGGGTTTGGTAGAAACTGCTGTGGTTGGTACGCCACTGTTTTAAAATGTTGTGAATTGGATTTGTAATCAAAGGCATGCGAAAAAAATCGGTAGATGCTAAACAGTACGTAAATAAACATCTACCTCGCTATTTATTTTATCAACTTTTCTATGAAAGGCGATTCTTGATAAAATTTATCGTTTACGAAAGGAATGTATGTCAACAATTTAAATGCCATATTGTATTACGCATTGCTGGGAAATTGTTTTAAATTTATTATTTATTTATAATATATTATTATTAAATAGGTCAGTATCTGCTAACGAAAGTTTGCTTTATTTAAAAAAAAAACTGCTTTTAAGTAAAACTAATTAGACTCTAGCCTAGCGGAGTAAAATATTATTTCTGCTTTTTTTTTAATTTATATGCCATTTGGTACGTAATTTTTTTTGTACTGAAATTTGATATTTTTGTGTTAATATTTATAAAAATGAAACTCTTCATTATACAGGGTGTCCCAGGATTTCGTACCAAAAACTAAGGAGATGAAAGAAAGCCTAAAAAATAATGATGGTACATATTTTATATAAAATTTTTTCTTCACGTCCTTCGTTAACGAACCATAGGGCTCTAAAGTTGGGAATGAAAAGTGGTTTTTTATTTACAATAATTATGAAATGGCTGACGGATCAAAAAATGAACTCGGCACCGGAGCGGGCATATACAGCAAGACGAGCAAATATGAAGGAATCGTCTCGCTAGGAAAACACGCCTCTGTATTCCAAGCAGAGGTTTATGCAATACTTGCGTGTGCAAGGGCTAACAGTATGAGAGCCTACAACAACAGGCAGATCAGGATCTACAGCGACAGCCAAGCCGCTCTTAAAGCACATCAGAGCTATAGGGTGACATCTCGGCTAGTATGGGAATGCGGCGAAGAACTTAGAAGACTGGCGACTCGGAACAGTGTAGCACTGGAGTGGGTACCAGGTCATAAAGGAATCGCAGGCAATGAAAAAGCTGACGAACTCGCAAGAGTAGGATCGTCAACTCTGATGAACGGACCCGAACCTGCTATGGGCATCCCCAGATGCTTAACGAGGTCATGGTTAAAAGGGTGGTTGAAAGAACAACACAAGAAACACTGGAAGAATACGACTGGGCAAATACATGGGAAGAAATTCATACTTAAAAGAACCATCAGAAAAAGTAGCGAAAGAACTGCTCTCAATGAGCAAGAACAAACTACGCACCACTACGGGGCTACTTACGGGACACTTTCCCACAAAGAAGCACCTAAACAAAATAGGGCTGTACAACGGAGACCTTACATGGAGAAGATGCAAAAAGGATACCGAAACAGCTCTGCATATACTATGCAACTGTGAGTCGCTGGAATTGCAGAATTCGCTTCGCCCATTCTGCAAACCTTCACATGCGTGCCTTAAAAATGTACTTTTAACACTTATATCATAAATAACTATTGTCGCTTAAAAAACCATTTTGCAAAAATTAGCTATTGAGAAACATTTTTTTAATATTGCATCATGTTATCTTGTAGGGTATAAAATTACCTACAATTTTGATACCTACAATTTTTTTGTATAATCAAATTTAAAAAAGTTATGGACGAAAAACTGTTGCATTTTATGTGCCCAAAACTTTGCTTGCAAGCTGCATCGCAAGCTCGAGTGGAATTTTCTCACAAATCTAGGAAAGCAGGCTATACTATATATATCTTCTTTAAAAAAGTGAAATCTCTAGAGGAAATCTGTTCCATTGTATATTCTTACTTCCCCAGACTAGTATCCAACGAATAATTCTTCATGTAAATTTTTTTGAATTGTCGTCTTAGATATGCTCAATAACTTTTTAGGAAATCTTTTAGGAAATTGTAAAAAAAATTATTGACACTTATTTTCGATTTTTGATAGACATCAACTATGTTGTTGTATGCAACACTCAAAACACCTGAAAAAAGATAACCCTCTTACATGAAAATAAGTACAATTTTCGCCACTTGGATACTGCATATTCTTATTTTTCAATTTCACATATCCTTCATTTATAAAAACAATCAATAAAATCGCCAATTCATCAATATTTACCATATTTCAAGTACAAACCCACCTTCGAAAAGAGTATTCACATTATTATTCATGGATTATGTAAATGTAGCTCACTCTCACTCGAAAAGTTAAAATCCTCTTAAGGCTAACAAAGTGGATTTAAATAAAAATTGCCACGATTTTTTTCTTTTATTAAGTACTACTACTTTTTATAGATTTTGCAACACTGTAAAGACATTTTCTATACATAGTTAGAGTTAGTAAGAAGCTTTGACAAAACATGGCGGTACTAAACATTTTATTTTTTATTTTCCAAGTGTTTGTCTATCCACCGAACGTCTTGATGTTAAAAAGTACCTTCTCGTTACAAAGTAACGGGTATTTACCCAATCCCATCTCAAAAAAAGTGTTCGTCCGTATCAATAATAGAAATCGATCGCGTTTCGAAACAATGGTCGACACAGAAGAAACAAATTCCGTTTCGAATTCAAACAATCTAATCGAACAAGCGATTCGCATTTAAATGATGTAATTAGAATGATATAAGTATTGGAAAAAACAGGTAATTACAGCCATTAGTATGACTAATGACGGTTTTAATTGCCATCAATTAAAACACGTTTGTTTACACTGAGAAACGATATATTTTAAATCCTACTTTCTAATAAACATAAATCTAAGAATTATGATAGTGCAAACAAGCATATTAAACCTTTACTACATGCCATGACATACAGGGTGTCGAGAAACTATGCTACCAAACGCAGACTACACATACAGATTGCGAAAATCCTTATGGAACCCTCGCCTCGGATTACACAAGTACGACAAGGGTATATGAAAGAGAGAGAGAATAGTTGTGCGCGGTCATAACTTAGAGGTGTATACTTATTTCCCGAAGCTGGCGGAATGTTCAGACAATGTTGCCGGATGAAAGTGTTTTGTTTTACCTATTGTGCATGACTTCGAAAAAAAAGTCAACGAAAACGAGAGAAAAATATCATTTGTACAAATTAATATGCACTTCTGGCAACACTGGCTTCTGAAATTAAGACCACGCCTTGATGACCGCGCATAATTATTCTTTCTCTCTCTTTCAGCTGTTTTTCTGTCGCACTTGTATAACCCGGCATACTTCCGTAAGGATTTTCGCAGCATGTATACTCGAGACGCTGTTTGGTTATAGCGATAAGGTGATGAGTTCGTCGGAAATTTCAGCAGTACTCAAAAGTTATTTTTAACTGGCTTGTAGCAGAAAATACCTAAAATTGTGTCGTTTTTTTCAAGAGCCAGATGAGACTCAATCAGATCTATTAGATACTTCATTCTACATACTTTTTTAAACATAACTATAGTCATTTGCAGACTTATCATACGGGACATACGATTCAACAAAGACATACTCTCAGTTTTTGTTTTCTTTTATTGCGCTAAATCATAACTTCCCAATAAAATCCGTAAGATGAATAAGATAGACTTATGCAATTTTTATGGAAAAGAAAAGGATATATATTTAGTTTTCAGCAATTCTCAAAAGTCTCTCACTAGCTAAATGTTTGAATATGTCAGTTTTGTGACTTTGACAATTCAAAGCACTATAAGAGCGACTTTATGAACAGTTTTGTACAGTGTAATCTATTTGTGTTCATACAATCTTATTGAAACTAAATATTTCAATCTAGCATTATTTCTCACACTGTACTCCAGTCAAATTGTATCCTTCTGTTATAGATTTGAACCGTACCAATTTAATACTAGCAATAACTATCAATTCATTATAATTGTGGGAATAAGACATTAATGAGTCATAACAGTCTTACGCAATTCAATTCTAGACTGTTTTAATACAGGGTGTCCCACTATAAAGTAACACATTTTGACGGCTTATTACTCAAGAATGGAAAAAAATATCGATAAACTTCTTATATTTTTTATGGACATAGTTGCCAAATGTATATTTTTCCCGTAAGCGCCGAAAAAAAATGACCATTTTTAAAACGAAATTATCGGTTTATGTTAAATACAACACCCTATATTTTATAATACCATCTGAAATTCCATTTCTTCCCCTTTCCAAAAATGTATACACTTCCTGCATATACTAAAGTTTTTTGGGAAAGATTTAATTTTTTATGAAACTAACATTTTAACAGCTTGGAAACGTTATAACTCGAAAATGAGACAAGGGATTATTGAGCGGCTTTCACTAAAATTTTTAGAAATGTTTAAATTTTTTATGACCCCGTTTGCAAGTCTCAAAAATCGTCTAAAATTTTCGTAAGAAAATAGTCATTTTTTTTCGGTGCTTTCGAGAAAAAATTTACATTTGGCAACTATGTCAATGAGAATTTGAAGGAAATATAAGAAGTTTAGTGAAAACTGCATGTCGATATCTTTTTTCATTCTCGAGTAATAAGCCGTCAAAATGTGTTACTTTATAGTGGGACACCCTGTATTTAGACCCGGTAACTGTATTTAATACATAAAACTTAACCCAGGTTAGTAATGTGCTTCTGTTTTTATTAACAATAATAACAATAAATAACAAAAAATTCACACGATTTTAAAAGACTAACATTATTTTTAGTGAATCATTCGACTGTTCTTAATACTTTACACTCGGAATTATGGGATAACAAATATAATTCATAAATTTCAGTGAAAAACAAAATAAAACCTTAAAAAAAGTGTTAGAAACAGAATTTTTTTGTTGAACCCTTAATTTTAGTGATACTAACCTTGAAAATATAAATGAGAAGAGAGGTAGTACAAGAGTTGCCTCAAGTGTAGCATATAACAACATAGTTAGCGCCTCTGTTCACTTAGAAGAAACAACTACTTCTCGGGCTAAATGCCCCGAAAGACATTAAATTAGGTAGGTATTAACTACAAGATTCAACCAACCATTCAGGGAGACAAATGTCAAAACTAACTGCTAAGTTTATGAGTGACTCGAAAAAAAGAACTAAGACAAGACATTTTTTATCAAAATACAATTATCAGATATCAATTTTTTTAGTATTTACGAAGTTTGTCAAAAAATATGAGATTTACTCAAGGGTAAAGTACTTCCAATGCAAATTTTACTGTGGTTACGTGTAATCTAGGATGCGTTGATAAACTAATGACTAATGTATGTGTGCGAGCTTAAAATGTTTGACAGTAACTGTCAGAACACGTTAGAATTCTACACAAAACTTTTTTTAATAACATTTTTCGATATTCTCAAATTTGAAGGTACTTTACTCTTGAGTAGAATTCATATTTTTCGACAAACCTCGTATAATACTGAAAAAAATTAAAATTTGATGATTTTATTTAAGGTTTTGAAGCATGCAAAACATTTTATGAAGAAAGAGATTTTTTTCTAAAATTGATAATAAAAAAGTTACCCATATGAATCGAACTTAAGAGGACACAGTGTATAAAAAGAAATTGTTTATCGAAAACCACACCTAAAAAAACAACAAAAAATCGATTAAATAAAACATCGATTTGCATAGGATAAAATCAATGTATTTTAATATTACATAACTGACAGAGAATCACATTATCTTTAGTATCCACTTCAGACTGCTTTCTCCACTCAAATTGTTTTCAACAGTTACACCGTTTATTTTTGAAATTTTCTAAAAACAACAACCGAATTTTTTTTGTTCCATAACAGAATATAAGCAATGAGTCATTCGTTCAAATTTTACGACCCCGCTAGCACTAATAACCATTTCAATGAAATGTATGTTGTTTGTATGTCATTTGTAATCTTTTTGTAAATAAAGCTGTTTTTAGTATCACATTGACACACTTTTTTTTCACTAAAACAGAAGTTTATATTGTTGTTTGTGATTCTCTACATATTTACTGTGACTTGTTTTTTCTAAACTTGATAATTATTTGCGTTTCCAAAAAAAAAAGATTAAAACATCGTCATAGACATACGATTTAGATTAGATTGAAAGGAGAGAAGAATAATTGTGCGCAGTCAGCGATGGGCGTGTGTTCAGTTCCCCCTGTTTTAACCGCTGTTGCCAAGTGTTTTTATATGTAAGAGTTATTCCCAATTTTGTTGGCAACAATATTAAATACTAATAATATATTAATAAATTCCGTTAACTGTATGAAAAAACTGCTATACTCAATTGTTGCATACTATAATATTTCTACTTCTACGACCCATTAACAACGGAAATACACAAGCAAATCATGAAGTGAATCTTTTGTTACACAAATCTTTCTTTCAACTGTATTCTAGGACACATTTTAAAATTTGAAGGAGAGAAGAATAATTGTGCGCAGCCAGCGATGGGCGTGTGTTCAGTTCCCCCTATTTTATCCGCTGTTGCCAAATGTTCTTATCTGTATAAGTTATTCCCAATTTTGTCGGCAACAATATTAATACTAATAACTCTATAACTATACTCACTTGTTGCATACTATATTATTTCTACGACCCCTTAACAACGGAATATCACAAGCAAATCATGAAGAGTATCTTTTGTTACATAAATGAACAAAAATATTCAAATTTTCTCTTTTAACTGTATTCTAGGACACATTTTAAAATAATATTAAAAGATAAAAAACTGCTGTACTCACTTGTTGCATACTATATTATTTCTACGACACATTACCAACGGAAATACACAAACAAATCATGAAGTGAATCTTTTGTTACACAAATAAACAAAAATATTTAAAATTTTTCTTTCAACTGTATTCCAGGACATATTTTAAAATAATATTAAATGATAATCAATCACTTTTGACAGAATTTCCGTTGTAAACTCCGAACAAAAGTTTCGAAGCATACAAAACGCCAGTACTGACAACGTGAAAAATGTTGAAGCTTTTGAAAATATAAAATTAAAACCGAAATTAATAATACACACCGACTTAAATAACTTATTTCTATTGAAGTTACTGTATGTATTTTCCAAGCTTTTAATTTTGATAAAAATGAATATAATCAAAGGTCGAGCTCGCGATGTGCCTGTCACCAGTCACATTATCAGAATGGATGAAAAATTAGTTAAATCTGAGTGCATAGTTTATGAGAACTGGTACTATTTTTGATAAAGGAGAGAATCTAAAATTTTATGTAGAATTCAAAAATAAAATAAAAAAAATTAAGTTGTATTTAATAGTTATTTATGCAACAAGTGCAAAAAGTGAGTGTTTTTTGCACGCGACGTGAAATTGTCCAACGAGGCCGAGTTCGACAACACGTCGAGTGCAAAAAACACGTTTTGCAAGAGTTGCATACAATATTTTTTCTACATTCATGCAAAAACTGGAAAATTTGAATATTATATGTTGGGAACCTAACCTTACCTAATCAAACTCAAACCGTTCTTCTTCTTTTTGTATCTTTATGGCCTCCACCTTGTCAGTACTCAATCATAGCTGGTTTTCGCCTTGACCATTCAAATTTTAAATAATTAAAGATTTTTGCAATAATTGTAACTCGTTGAGACTAAGTAGTAAGATATACATATATTATTGTTGTATTAAAGCAGAATCAGACACTTGCTCTGGATTTTTATTTTATTTAAATGTTCATGTTTGTCATAAATCATTACAAAACTGACACAAGAATGACAGATGAGTGCAATAAAAATTTTATTGCACTAGTGCAAAAAAGAACCACTTTTTCCATTAAATGTGTTTCACAAAAGTGTTGTTTTTTGCATGAAAGTGGAAAAATTATTATTTTTTAATAATATGTTCCTATTAAATAACAATAAATGGAACTTATAGAAGAAGAAAACATACAAAAATCCACGTTTAAACTGAAATTCAGCAATAGACTATTCCAGAATAGGTGACTTTGACAGTTCGGCCATATTGTTCTGGAGGACAACATATTTTTAAATGGGACATTCTGCATTTTACTGAAAGTAGAATGTAGAAAAAACAATAAAGTTGACATCTACTTCCGGTATAACCGGAAGTGCCACATTATATTTGAACTAAGCTTCACCCAAAACAGCTTAACAACATAACATTCATTACTTTTAATCAAAACTTTTTAGCGCCACACCCTGTATATTTACGCTGTTACGAAATAATACGAAGAAAGTGTCCTATCCTGTACTTTTTATGGAATATTTTTGAATATTTACCAATATGTATTAGCTAACTACCAACTCAAAAATGAAATTGGTGAAAGTATGAAGGATCCACATTGTTATATTCACAGGGTCACGGATACGAAAAGTTGTGAAATATCGGAAACTGTTATAACCGTAAATTTAGTTAAAAACAATTTTGTGTGATTTCAAGCGTAATAAAAAAATTTTTTGTCCATGACTGTTTAATAATTTTTATATTTTGTCCACGACCACCTAATAATAAGTCTATATTTTACCTCCTAACAAAAGGTCTCACGTGTTCACTATGCTTGCAAGCTGCATCGCAAGCTCTAGCGGAATCTTCCCACTAATCTAGGAAAGTAGTATATACTTCATATACTTTCGTAGGAAATGTTTTCAATTCCATGACAACTTTCAGCCTAACTTTATCGGACTAATGGGAAATGGTAATCTTGAAGTTTGGTTCCTGTAAAAACTTTTATTCTTGTTTTGATGCATAATTAATCAAAGACATCGCCTAAGGCTAAGCGATAGTTCCAGCTGGTAAATCCAAACATCCGCGAAATGTTATCTTTATGGTACATACACCTCTCTAGTATGAGATATTTTGTACAATAATAATAATAAAAAAATAAAATTATATTCACGCATCATAGCATATTATGGTAACAATTTCGACATATGTTCTTACGGTTACTATAAGGTAGAAATTATCAGGTATGGACTTAAATTTCTTGAATTTATATCGAAAGTTTAAAATAATTTTTTTATTTTGATTTTCTTCAACTCGCGAAAAGTTCACTCCTAAGTTCGCACCATATGGGAAACTTTTTTATTATCAATTTTAAGAAAAAAACTTATTCTTCATAAAATGTTCTACATGTTCCAAAACCTTAAATAAAATCATCAAATATGAATTTTTTTCAGTATTATACGAGGTTTATCAAAAAATATGAATTTAACTCAAGTGTAAAGTACCTTTAAATTTGACAATATCGAAAAATGTTATTATAAAAAGTTGATTAGAATTGAAAACTAGGTTCAAATATGCAATTTCCACCATTTTCATCTAATAGTTTTTGAATTATTGACGAAAAACTCATTGCCCTTAGTGTCATCTTAATTTGATTATAATTATTACAATTTTTAACTCGCTAACACAAAATTTCAATACATTTTTCTAGGCGTCATATCGTCTCTTTTTTAGGAGATATCACAATAATTTACACGTTTTTAACTTGCCAAAAAGAACTTAAAGTAAATATTCTGTGGAACCGGCCCTGTTAAAAAAAATGCACTCAAGCTGCTTTATGCTACTCGTCGTTCACAAAGTAGTGTTTACTGATGCTTGTTTGTTTGAAATATGCTTTAAATTTAGATTTCAAGGAGAAAATTTCACTATAGTCCAATTCTTTTTATTACCAAAACATTCAATATTCCGCACATGATATTGTTAAACTTTTCTTTTTGCAAACATTCAAATATACGGTGTGCGGTTATTACCAAGATAAGTAATTGAGTGTTCAGAAGATAAATTGATGAATATTGCCAGTGGCGTGAAAAATGGGAGGAGAAAGTGACATATTTTTCCAAATGTACACCACTGGATCAAGAATTGGCAAATGTTTTTCCATTAAAATATGCCCTTTTACATTTAAAAACAACCTGCCAAATGTCAAATCAATTTATTCATCCATTTTAAAGTTATCAAATAAAAACATTTAAATTTTTATAGCTTCAACACCTCGTATTTCAAAAAGTTGCTGGACCCCCAATCCTTATATCATTTTGTCCAATTTTACGAGAGGTATCTACATGCAAACGTTGTAAATGTCATTTGAAAACACCCTATATATTTTTTCAATCTTGTCTCATTTAATGAACATTAACGCTATCTATAGATATTAAGTTGTAGTTTTATGAACAATAACAAGAAAATAAAAAAAATTACGAATTTGAGGTTATAAAATATGATTCATAGATTCATTAGCTCACGCGAAGATACATGGACAGTTGGAGTTGAAAACAAATTTGTGCAATTTTAAAAATTCTCATTTTTAAACTGACATACATTTCAATTGAAATTAAATCTATAAAATAACAAATTGACAGTTTCTTTCTTTTGAATAGAATTTTATAGACAACAATTTTCTCTGCGTTGAATGTTAAGCCAAACGTAACACTTTCTACAAACTATATAAGAACTATTTGTTTTTCTGCGATATCCATACACCAACACATCTTTTCTTCAGACCCACATTCGACAACTGTTAAAATTATTTTTTCTACATTCATGCAAAAAACAACACTTTTGTGAACCACATTTAATGGAAAAAGTGGTACTTTATTGCACTAGTGCAATAAAATATTTTATTGCACTCATCTGTCATTCTTGTGTCAGTTTTGTGATGATTAATGACAAACATAGACATTTAAATTAAATAAAAATCCATAGCAAGTATCTGATCATGCTTTAATACAATAATATATGTATATCTTACTACTTAGTCTCAACGAGTTACAATTATTGCAAAAATCTTTAATTATTTAAAATTTAAATGGTCAAGGCGAAAACCAGCTATGATTGAGTACTGACAAGGTGGAGGCCATAAAGATACAAAAAAAGAAGAACGAGTTGACTTTGATTAGGTTAGGCTAGGCTTTTGACATATTTATATTCTAATTTTCCAGTTTTTGCATGAATTTAGAAAAAATATTGTATGCAACTCTTGCAAAACGTGTTTTTTGCACTTGACGTGTTGTCCAACTCGGCCTAAAGACCTCGTTGGACAATTTCACGTCGCGTGCAAAAAACACTCACTTTTTGCACTTGTTGCATAAATAACTATTTTTTCACATTCATGCAAAAAACAACACTTTTGTGAAACACATTTAATGGAAAAAGTGGCTTCTTTTTGCACTAGTGCAACAAAACTTGTGTTGCACTCATCTGTCATTCTTGTGTCAGTTTTGTGATGATTTATGACAAACATAAACATTTAAATAAAATAAAAATCCAGAGCAAGTGTCTAATTCTGTGTCTAATACAACAATAATATACAGGGTGTTTCATTGGTAAAGGGCATAACTTTAACTGTAGATGAGGATCACTTTGGTGCTTCCAAAAACCTATATTTAATGTGTCTTCTGCACTTTATAACCGTGATACAGGGTGTTTTATAAATTTATCCTATTTCTTACGAACCTCATAACTTCCGAGTTATCCTGTATATTATTTTGAGATTTGGTACACGTAATAACCATTACCTAGAAACTCCATCAAAAGCATCTCCAAAAAGATAATGCAGGTCCGGCTTAACAAAAAATTTCAAAACTCGTCTTTCCTAAAAACAACACCCTGTATATAGATTTTTAGAAAATTGCTCTTTATAATTGGAAAGGGTATAAAAAATCGAATCTACTTATTTCCTTTTTATTTTTCCGCAGACAATTTTACTACCAAAGTGCAGAAGACACATTAAATATAGGTTTTTGGAATCACCAAAGTGTTCCCCATCTACAGTTAAAGTTAGGCCCTTTACCAATGAAACACCCTGTATGTATTTCTCACTACTTAGTCTCAACGAGTTACAATTATTGCAAAAATCTTCAATTATTTAAAATTTGAATGGTCAAAGCGAAAACCAGCTATGATTGAGTACTGACAAGGTGGAGGCCATAAATATACAAAAAAAAGAAGAACGGTTTGAGTTTGAGTTCCTAACATAATATTATATTCTGATTTTCCAGTTTTTGCATGAATGTAGAAAAAATATTGTATGCAACTCGTACAAAACTTGTTTTATAATCAGCATAGTAATTTGTGTCTACATATAATCACCAATTAATAAAGAAATATTGCTAAGGCTTATACAAAGTTAGTTGCAACAGTTAAAAGGTTGCTTCAATTACAGATTTGACGTGAACTGTCATTAGAAAAAGACGTAAGAAACTACGAAAAGTACATCTGCATCCTATTTTGAATGTAGACCCCCAACTTTTTTTTTTCGTTAACGTAGATCCCTTGCATTTAATCACAGACCCCTGGGGGTCGATATAGACCACTTTGGTGATACATAATTAAAAAATGAAACATCCTGTATAATGAGAGGGGTGGTTTGGTGCCCGCACCGTACGCATAACAGATTCATCACGCGTACTACATTTGTTTTACTGTCACGGACTATCGCAGCTCCTCTAAATAGGAAAATAGGAAGTGAAACGAGCTTGTGTGTTGACAAGTAACTGCATAACAAACGATGTTAGAAGTTAGAAGACGAATCTAAGTTGGCATCGTATTTGTATTGTATGGAATGTCACTGTTACTTTTCTTTTGACAATTCAAAGGTGTTAGTTTTATTACGTGTTATATTGGAAGGGTGTTAAAAATAGAAATCGATTAGTTTTTAGTTGAATTTAGAGAATATTGAAATCAGGAAGACAATTTTAAAGTTGTGAGCGTCAACGAGTTCATATAATACCCTTTTTGGTGTGCGTCATGTCTTTCTAATACATTAAGTTGGATGAAATGGAGAAAAGGCAGGTCTGTGATTGATCCTATTAGATATACCTATCAGGATTTATCTCCCATCAAGGGCATACGATAAAATTTTTAAAAGGGGTTTATTTTTGTATGAAAATTTCCATTCACCATGGGAGTACCGTACAAATTTTTAGGGGGGTTAATTTATTTGGAACAAGTTGTTGATAAAAATCATGATTCATGAACATAGCACGATTTGAGATTAACCTATTTACCATGGAAGTGCAATAACATTTATACAAGGCGTCAATTTATTTGGACATACATCTCCCATCAATTAATCGATAAAATTTTCAAAAGGGGTTTATTTTTGTATAAAAATTTCCATTCACCATGGGAGTACCGTACAAATTTTTAGGGGGGTTGATTTATTTGGACAAATTTGTTTGTAAAAATCATGATTCATAAACATAGCACGATTTGAGATTAACCTATTTACCATGGAAGTACAATAACATTTATACAAGGCGTCAATTTATTTGGACATATATCTCCCATCAATCAATCGATAAAAATTTTTAAAAGGGGTTTATTTTTGTGTAAAAATTTCCATTCACCATGGGAGTACCATACAATTTTTTCAAAGGAAACATTTATTTGCAAAAAATTTGCATCTATCATGGTGGTAAGATGAAATTTTTGTAAAGGAATCATTGATTTGTGGAAAATTTCCTTTTACCATGGGAGTATCATACAATTTTTTCAAAGGAAACCTTTATTTGCAAAAAATTTGCATCTATCATGGAGGTAAGATGAAATTTTTGTAAAGGAATCATTGATTTGTGGAAAATTTCCATTTACCATGGGAGTATCATACAATTTTTTCAAAGGAAACATTTATTTGCAAAAAATTTGCATCTATCATGGTGGTAAGATGAAATTTTTGTAAAGGAATCATTGATTTGTGGAAAATTTCCATTTACCATGGGAGTATCATACAATTTCTTAAAAGAAAACATTTATTTGCAAAAAATTTGCATCTATCATGGTGGTAAGATGAAATTTTTGTAAAGGAATCATTGATTTGTGGAAAATTTCCTTTTACCATGGGAGTATCATACAATTTTTTCAAAGGAAACCTTTATTTGCAAAAAATTTGCATCTATCATGGAGGTAAGATGAAATTTTTGTAAAGGAATCATTGATTTGTGGAAAATTTCCATTTACCATGGGAGTATCATACAATTTTTTCAAAGGAAACATTTATTTGCAAAAAATTTGCATCTATCATGGTGGTAAGATGAAATTTTTGTAAAGGAATCATTGATTTGTGGAAAATTTCCATTTACCATGGGAGTATCATACAATTTCTTAAAAGAAAACATTTATTTGCAAAAAATTTGCATCTATCATGGTGGTAAGATGAAATTTTTGTAAAGGAATCATTGATTTGTGGAAAATTTCCATTTACCATTGGCGGACGATGAAAATTTTTAGGGGGGTTAATTTATTTTGACAAAATTGTTTGTAAAAATCATGAGACCGTACCACCAAATTTTTCGATCGGGTTGATTTATTTTATAAAATTTCCATTTTTGTTAAAAAAATAAAAAATTTAAGTTCGGGAAAGTGACACTGTCAAAACTAAAATGCGTGCGGGAAAATGGGATAAAAACGCACGGTCGTAGAAAAAATAAGCTTCAACTAATTAAAATGTAGTTAAAATATAACAATTTAACCGATAAACATTTATTAGAAACCTTTCGATAATATTTTAACTATGACCTAGACAAGAACGTTTTAAGATTTCAATGCCAACTTTAATTAACTACGGCGAAAGTTCACTCACTCGAGTGCAGCAGATAACAATAATTCTAGCGTGTTCTGTAATAAATTATCCACCTTTAAGCAGAAACTTTTCCGTCTTTAACTCGAGCTCCATATACAGGGTGTTACCAAAGCAATATAAAATATTTGTTTAGACGAAGCCATCTTAAAATTGCTCGCTCTGTATTCATTTACATACCGACAGTTGCGTATTGAGTGTTCCATGTAGTGAAAGTGACAGTTCCGTACTGCAAAACACTTTCAGGACGCTCTGGAGTAGACAGTTGACAGTTTCACCTTTCACTACGATTATTTTGCATAATCTCAATCCAATAAATATTAATAATTGTCCTCGAGGTAAAATTAATATTGACCTTGCAAATATCATTAAGTACATTATATTCTTCAATAAAAAAAATGTCCTCAGCATTATTGAAAAAGTTTTGGAGAAGAAGCGCTTACAATTCTGTTCAATTATTTGAATCACCCTGAGTTGTTTCAGGCACGTTTTCGAATTTATAACGAGATCTTCAGCTATCAATATGATAAAAATACACTATACCGATTTATAAAATCTTTTCCTATTAAAATAGAATGACAAACCACTCACAACAATATTTTATATTACTTTGGTAACACCCTGTATGCCTATACAGAATTAAACGTTAGTGAAATAAATTTAAAATATATATTTAGACACAAAGAATATATTTATCTTGCTGAATACATTTGAATTTGTATTCACCATTTATTAACTCTACCTACAAATTGCCATGTATCGTATAAATAGTTAGGATGTCGTTTAAACGTTAGAAATTTCATTTCAGAATCAATAAATTCTGAATCTGGTTTGTCGGTTGCTCGACTTATCTATATCCGAACAGACACTTTCACATCTGCAATTACCCAATATACTTTCTTTCCAATTTTTTGTCGGGTAAATTAAACAGCAAGTGTGAATAACTATTTTGATAATATACAGAGCGTCCTATACATTTGTTACTGGGAATATAAACAGTTATTTTTGGTAAAAAAGTTGTATATGAGATTACCATCTGTTCTACCCCTTAACCCCTTTATAATAGCTTGCATTTTATTTTAAAAGAAACATGACAATTTTAAAATCATTATTTAGCTTCATTGTTCTTAATTTCTCTAGATTTTTTTTCCTCCCGAAGGAGATTATTAAATACTATCTAGTTAAGTAAACTATAACCCTGCCCGTCCTTGCTTTGTCACTCAACTGTTGTTAGGATTCATTGTAGATTTGTGAAAAATTAGGTTAATCAATGTGGTAAATCAAATATTTTTATTATCACTTCCAAGCATTGGTTAGATGAAATGTAATGTCAGTTCCTTAGTAGGTATTAAATAAGAGCTATATTTAGTTTAGCTATCCTTTGTATTTATTTTGATTAATAACTTGATAGAAGTTGATAAAAAACAAATATGCAAAATCTTGATTAATACTGATATAGTTATTTTGATCAAGTTTAAACATGGAGAAATTGGGGTTGAAGTTTAACATTAACCAACATTATTTCATATATTTTTACTCCAGAAAAAAGATAAATACTGAAGATGAAACATTTGTATCGAAAATCAGAAACACAGGCAGTTGCAATATTGATAAAATGTGATATGTTATGTTATAAATAATTTAAATGCTCCTTTGAATTTATACAGCTGTATAGTGTTCCGCATATGGGGTGCCCAAGAGGAGTAACATTTTTGTTTGTAGTTTCATGTTTTCTATCAAAAAAGATATTTTACATTGTAAGCTGAAAATAAAAATGTTTCTAATTTTGGGCACTCCATCCGTGGACACACTGTACAACTTTATAATTAAGTCATTCCAGTTTAGAGTTTTAAGTGTAATATTGTTTAGGTAGGGCAAAATAAAGTACTATTAAAGATGAATTAATGATGTAGGTAGGTATGCTATTTAGAATTTAAATAAACAATTTATATAAAACTCCTGCAGATATTTAAATACACAATCCATTTATCTAAATATTAAATAAACACAACAATAAATTAATAACGTAGGAATAAACAAATCTAAAATTACTTCAAGAATCAATTAAGAAAAAAATGAAAACTACGTTTCATACACGTATTAAAGCCGTAATATTTTAAAATGTATTAGTTACCTGATGTGAATAGTCCAAAATTCATTATTTCACTTTTTAAGCACTTTGCACGAACGAAACTAGTGTTTTTCGTTGAAATTTATTACAGATGTATCACAAACCGACTCCCGTATCGACTGCCATTTTACAACTTGACAACAAACTGATGTACAAGAACTAAGTGACATTTGTCTAACAAAATGCTGATGGAAATGATACGTTCACTTTAGACAAAATCAATAGTCAACCACCAATACAATTCACTATTATTGGTTGCATAAATATAAAACACATTCAATTATTATTAACTCAGTATTAATATTGAAAATTCTTGACTTGTAAATTGTTAGTTTCTACCCTAGAATATGAATTACAATAGAAATATCAAACTTTTATAGAGTAAGATGATTTAAATATAAGGCAACACAATAAGTATTTCTGAATTGATGGTTGCGTATAGGTTGGCTCGCACATAGATTTAAAATACCAAGCGTTTCTAAAGCTTTGGATTATTGAATACTTTTAAAATTGTATTAAAATGTTTATTCTTTTTCGTGAATGAAAAAGGATCGGGTAATAGAAACAACTTAAAAAATTAAAAAAAATATTTTTATGTTGCCATTGTTTCTGTACTTTCAGTACTGCTCTCAGTAGCAGCTTCAGTCGTAACAGTAGTTGTAGTTGCCGTATCTTCAGTAGTTTCGCCAGTGACTGTGGTTATTTCCGCTGTAATTGTAGTCATTGCCTCTGTTACTACAGGAGCTGTTGTAGCTGAATCAGGAGAAGCTGTAGATTTTTCTGCAGGCTGGGCTGTGGTTGTTGTTTCAGGTGAGGTTGTAGCAGTTGGTGTTATAGATGCCATTGTAACGGCTGGTAACATGGAGCGTGTCGTTTGCGATGGTGCTACTGGGATAGACCAGAAAAACACAATTCACATTTATTAAAAATCAAATATCAAGAATTAATGCGCAAGCAAAGTGCAAGCCGAAGTGGAAGTTTGCATCTTGCAAGAAATTTCGACGACTTCAACTTCAACTCTGCGCTTTTGAGTTGTGGAGGATCACACTGAAATAGATTTGCTAAGGTTGCGTGCTAAAGTGCTACTTGGCCAACGAATTGATTACAAATGTAGTTAAACTTAGTAGAAAGAGTACAAAATGAGCGTTCATAAAACATTTAATATATACCTTTCACACTCTATACCACATCGTTTACAAACGCACCCCGAGAAGCGTTCCCCCCGTCGCCTGACTGACTGCTGACAAGTACACTGTCTGCTTTTGAACGTACTCCTTATGTCATCAGTCATATTTTTGGTTGACCGCGAATTTTAAGCTAATGGCATTTTAAATTCAAATAGTTTCATCTTGATAGGTAATTACAGTCAACAAATAGGTTAAAGTCAATCTTCTGGGTTTACAAAATGATGTTGCACAAGTTTTTGTTGAACTACTATCCCTGAATTCTCAAAATATTTGAATTTGTCCATTATTGACATATAGGTTAATGATTTAAAAATTCAGACAACCCGTAATACACCAATTTCATATTATGGTGAGATTCTCACTGATGGTTATTGCTTTTTGAAAATACAGGCAAAGATGGTGGTGCTTTGAAAATACAGTACTTACGGGTAGAATTGGGTGCTAATGTTGGAAGCGGTGGTCTCCTGCGGATAATTATCCACAAACAAGGCTTAGCATTGTCTGCCTTTGTTTCTAATCTAAATGGGTTAATTAAAGTTGAGCCCTGAAATCAAAATTGTACCTATATAAATCAATAACATTTGTCTTCATTGGCATAACACTAACAGATTACAGACTATACGTAGGCTCTGCCAGGAAGAATAACAAGGATGCGGCTTTACTTATTCGGAGGTCATCTAAGAGGTCTAATAAAAACAGAACTGAAAAAAAATTCACCACAGCGGCATACTTCAGGTTTAACTTTTAAATTTTCTGTGCTTCATATACCTACTTCCCACACGATTAAAGGTATTCGATTTTGAACATAATTATCCATTTTTTCAGTTCCAAATCTGTGATTATTTTTCATGAACGCTATTTGGTTAGCTCGCGTTTGACAGTTTTGTAGAGGAATCCCTATGTCGCATCTTATAAATAACACAGTGTATAATTAAAATTTTCCAGAGCGAACCGTGATTTTTTCATATATTCGATGAATCGACAATTGCTTTGAAAAAACATTTGCCGCTAAGAAAGTATTTTGTTTCATTTTTGTCTAAAATGTGTCAACGTACAGAAATCTCGCGATTTCGTTGGGAGCATTGTGAAATTCCGTTTGAAAATCACCTCATCTAAACCGAGAAGTAGATGTTTTTCCTTATTGAAAGGTCAACTCTTTAATTAGTAATCTAAAAAATGCTCTATAATGGTAGAAGGATCATTCAAAAGCCTTTTTGATGTGCGTCATCGATTGTTAAAGTTCTTTTAACACATTACGTAGGAAGAAATGGGAAAAATGCATGTCTATGGTTAATCCTAATCAAAATATCACAATAATGAACCGTCTTAATGATTTAAAAACGTCAACCCCAATCTTTGACTAACAAAAATTTGATTGATGGCTTTTGTGTTTTATGTCTCTTTCTACTGTCACACTGACAGTTCTTGTCAGGTCTGTACAGTTGTTTACCGTTAGGTTAGGTCGATTATTATTTATTAAAAGTAAATATCAATCTGATTAGTATATTTATTTAAATAATACCAAAAAATTTGCCTAGATACACAGAAAAACATCAGTATTTTGACAGTTCTTAAGTACCTAATCAAATTAAAGGTTAGCTATATGTCAAAATAGCAAATAGATAAACGATATACCTAAAATCCTGATATACGTCACAAACGATGACGCACATCAAGAAGTCTATTGAATGAACCATATACTATTATCTTGACATCTATTGATTTAAATAAATATTACTTTTTGTTTTAAATAATGAGTTACTTACACAAAGACTGCAAAGTAAGATTATCGAGCTAGTTACCGTGAACATTTTCAACAAACTGCACAAAAGTTGCGATTTCCAACAACATTTATAACTAATAACAAAATACAAAAAGTAACCAGAATTAATTTCAACTAATGATCGTTAGGACATAACGATGCTAATCTCTTCAACTGCATTTGTATCAAGGTATTTTTTATCATTAAACTGTAAACATTATTAAAAAAAAATGAGGCTAGACTAATACTTTTATTGTATTCAACAATGGATCTATATAAATATCGCTATTTCCTCTTTTATTTATAAAATGGAACAAAAATGGCAAATTGGAAAAAAATTGTTTTGAAATTGCATGCGTCAAACAATTTTTTCTCAGAAGCAAACACAATTGTAATGTGCAATGTATTTATTTATTTTATATTTTAATCAACGTAATTGGCTGCTAAAGCCACTCGTACAGGTAGACTACGTTTCACATAAAAAGAAGTAACGTGAAGTTGCAGACGTACGCGTGAGCTTGTTGTCCATACCAGCGCCATATTGTAAAATTGACATTCGACTAAAAAGCATGGGACAGTCCTAGACGCACGTGACAGTGCTCTCTTCGCGAAACTGCATTTTAGAAAGAAATAACCTAGCCGGATGTTGCATAGCGAGAGGCCAGGAATCAGAAGAAGAAGAACGTTTCCACATTTTGTAGGTTAAAATTAAACTAGAATCTATCAGTCTTGACAGTGATAATTTTTCCTCTAACACCAACAAGTTTTAGATCAAATAATAGTTATTTACGTAATAAGTGGGATATGGACATTATTAACGCACGCATGTGAAGTTCACATCAGTGCGTTAATAATTCCTATCACACGTGTTACGTACAAAATTTTATCTACAACTGTTTATTAGTATTATCAACAGTACCTATATTATAAAATTTAAAAAAAATTCCAATCCAACGTATTTTTAATAATATTGACTGCAAACATAAGGTACTGTGTATCATATTTTGTGACTATATCATCAAAGACAAACAAGGATGTGGAAATAAAATAAATTAGTTATGTCATCAAATTTTCAAATTTGAATGAACAAAAATCTATAAAAATGAGTTCAAGCGAAGACAATCTCCTTTCGGAAATTGAAAATGCAGCTTCCAGTGTTATTTTAAATATTTAATTCTGGCTTTAATATGTTTCTAGATTCTCATTACTGCACTAGTGCGGTAATGTAATCAAAAACGCACTAGTGCGGTAATATACGTCATTATGACACTAAAAATAGTGTCAAATCGTACTCGTTACATGACAGTTGTAGATAAAACATATTATTATATTACTAAACATCTTAAAACATTGAAAAATATTCGACAATAAATCATCAATAGATGAGTTCAGTCTAAGGTCAGTGTGGCCAACACAAAGTGTTTTTTTCTGACAAGAATGACAGTTAAGGTCTACCATTCAAAATATAAGATTTCTGCATGTTTTTTATCATTGCGAAAATCTATATTGTTTTATTAAAATAATGAATACACTATCGAAGTGTACCTATACCTTGAAATTTAAAATGACTCTTTAGATGAATACTTAACATGTCGGTCATGGAACTCTTGGCAAGTCACCATTTCATTTCTGTTATTCAGTCACTAGCTCTGTCAAATGTCAGTGAAAAAAGTAATTAGAAGAATAGAGATACAGCTAATTATCAATGCTACAAAAATCTAATCAAAAATGGACATACAATTAAACGAATATCAACAAAAATAAATATAACTGACATTTGACATAACAATAGATATAACAAAATAACTGTTTTGATTAAATTTGGGTATAGGGAATACTTAACAAAAATTGGAGTTACATAATTGGAGATTCTATTTGAGCTAAAAAATACAGGGTGTTCCATTTGAAAGAAGAGAGAAAATCGAGTTTCCGTCCACCCTGTATACAAAAGGATTGATAATTAAAATTTAATACAATACGAAACTCTGTTGTGCAAAATATTTTTTTTCAAAGTACAATAATCTACAGAGCGTTGAATTACCTACGATTTTCACATACCTTTTGAAGGACTCTGTATAACGTAGCAAAACCTTATATCAAACGCTTCAAAAAAATGAGAGCAATCCGAATTAGGAATAATACACAGGGGTTCTTACTTGAAAAATCATATGTTTGGTTTGTAATGGAGTTATGTAACACTCTGTATAGTACGAGATAATTTTAAAATACGCACTTTGAAGACATCTACTATTTTTGTTAATAACATTTTTTGATATCCCTTAAAATAACCCATATGCCGAAGTTTGTCGTAAGATTGGTACACCCTATATACATGGAGAAGCGTTTAATTCTTTGAAACACCCTGAAAAGTTTTTAGACACTTATTTCAATTTATAATGAGCCCTTGTGGTAGGTATCAATATGATAAAAATACACTATAACAAAAAATAATATAGATAAAACGTGTGTAAAAGTTTTGTTGTTTTACTACACCTACTACCAATACCAGGTTCGACAGATAACAACTTAAACATATATTGGTAATTTCACTTTTAAATCGTTTTTGTTGGCAAACATTAATTTTTACAGAACGTTAAGAGATTCGAAGCAACCTTGCGTCTAGCGCACAAATTTTATTTACAAAAACAAATCAGCTGATAACGTACCATTTTTTTTTTCTATTCACAATAATTCATTAGTCTGCTTACATAAATGTCATATTTAATTTATAAATTGTGATAGCGAACTGATATCAAATAATTATGTTGCGAAAGATTCTCTGAAATTGGCTTCAAATCATAAATTCAAACTATATCTATAAAAATATATTATTTATTAGTTAATATTTTGAAGTATCACTACTTCAGTTAAGAGTGTAGTTTGGAAACTGAATTTTAAAATGTTGAACAGATGTACGAACGCGTGCACATTTAGGTTAGAAAAGATGGATAAAGAACAATATGTAGCCTTACTGTGATGATAGAACACGACATTTCTACAGTGTGACCCATTTTATTTGTAAGCACCCCTTAAAATCCTCATTTCTCAACCGATTTTGATTTAAATTCAGTATCAAAATAGTATATTAATAAAGGAGCAATTTATGATAGCCATTATTCACGATGAGTGACGTTTGCGCAAGTCACCCGAGTGAATATTGGCCATAAATTGCTAGTAGAATACTACACTTTATCCACGACACTTAATTTCTTTATTAAATAAAAGTCAGTAACGATTTGGTATTACTAACCTCAAAAAACCACTAACCACATAAAACAGCAATACTGTGTAAAGTATCAATAGAACGTACCGTTATAAATATTATTGTTTTAAAATACTTGAGAGCCAATGCGCTCTAATTTACCCGCGTAAGATTGGAAAGCTTCGAAATTTGGAGGAGGATAGACTCTGATTAAAATCCAAGCGTTAAACAAGGCGAGAGTCAGTCAGTACACTCTGTGCAAAATATGTATGTACTCCGTAAGATGTCGCTTCAGACCGTAGCATTAAAATTCAAATTCATACGCACCTTCAATCACATTTTTCTCATTAATTAATAAACATAATGATTTCAAATTTTGACAGTATATTACTAGTGTGTAGCTTCGGAGACGATGCATATTTATTACTGCACTGATAAAATATTAACAAAATTTATTTCAAATTTCACAGCACAGAAATTTTTTTTCCAAAAAATAATATGCATCGTCTATTCACTGTAATGGTTCATATAAACCCTGAAATTTTGAACGTATTATCTTAACTAATAAGGGAAAAAAATGTGTTTGAAGGAAAAATCACTTATTTTTCAAATTTAAAGCAAATCTTAAAATAATTTCTATTTCTGTTCATACAAGTTTATGTATTGAGTAAATACCTATCAAGTTTCAATCAACAAAAAACAAAAACACATTCTACAGGGTCTTTTAGTACATTTTAGCTTTTTTGGCGAAAGCGCACACAGCGCATTGCCTCTTAATATTAGCAAATATCGTTATGCAAAGTATCAATACTAAAAATTACAATATTTTATCGATACGATATATTTCAGAAGCAAATTTCCTGAACAAAATACACAGATTTAAAATTTTATTTCATATTGTACTCCCATCTCTAGTCAGTGTATTATGAACCATAATACACTCCAGTGTATTATGAACTATAATTCACTCTAAGAGATATATTGGTATCTATAGCCTTGTGGTTGACTCTGACGCGGTCGTGGAAAAAATATGGCCTTTAAAAAGTGTAGAATAGCTATTATTCACTTGGATGATTCCAAAACTCACTCGCTGCGCTCGCTCGTGAATAATAGCCATTATTCTGTCAAACAAAGCTAACTATGACCTGTCAACTTTTTTTGACAATACAACCTAATAGTGAATTTCTTATTGGTGAACAATTTTTAAATCCAAAATAAGTAAACTATCTATTTCATTATTTATTTTAATTTATTAATTATAAAAACATTAACCTATTAAGCATTATTTTAGGAATAACAACAAAGTTGCTCAAAATTTAAAATTAATTATACATTCACCTGATTTTTCTATTTATTTTCATACTGTAAGTAAGCTTTTTCTGTTCAAAGTTTAAATAAAATAACTATTCAAATTATATACTGTATTTCTTTCATTAATAAATGTGGTTGTAGAAAAAATATTGTGTACAACTTGTACGCAAATAACTTTCCCCACTTCTGCGCTCGTTGTAAAATTGACGTTTTGCGCACTAGTTGTACAAACTACTATTTCACTATCTTATTGTAGTTGAAGGTACCTATCAAAATGCCAATGTCACTGTACAGTCACGTAGCAATAGCTTTTACATGGGGTGTTTTGGTTTTTTTATCTAATAGGCTTAAAAGAGGAAAGCTTCATTAAACACGCACTGTTAGTTATTAATAATGAAGAAAATAGTGATACTGAACTAGATAGTTTTTGGTTAAATAGTTAGTTGTAAATATAGAATTAGTTGTAAATAAAAAGTGTAAAAGGTTAAAAATAAGGCATGCGCATTATAAAAAGTGTCTATACGAAAAGAAAAATTGATAAACAAAATTTATTTATAACATTTAAATTGTTTCTAGCGACAAAACGCAGTCGGTCTATCGAAAATAAAAACATTCAATAAGTAAACAAATATTTTGTTACAATAAATAACACCAGTCAGTTTTTATAATTCAGAAAAAAATTAATTTGTTAATATAAAAACTGGTGTGTGTGTGTGTGTGTGTGTTGTACCCGAAATAAGTCAAGAAAGCTTTGCTTCTTCCCTCTCGATTATAATCTATTCGGTAAGCAATAGTGTCTGTAGGATAGCTGACCGGTAAAACAACTTCTTAAATTCAGTCGCCAACAGTCCGAGCAGCGGTTTGCGCGCTGTCAACACAAACTTACGAAACGCCGATCTCGTAAACCGAACGTGAAAATTCAAAATTTATTCCGAGTTTTAATATTCGCCGGGTGCGGGGTTTTTTTTCTTGGCAGGCGTTGAGAAAATTCGCGTTGACAGTTTTTTTTTAAAACAGCGTGCGGTTGCTGTCAGAAGTGTCAAGTTTGTTGAATTTTTTGGACATTTTGGTGAGTTTTAAATATTTTTATATTAATTTATTATTTAAAATGTGTCTACGATTGAAATTATATTTTTAAAATGCGACATAATTAAAATTATAATAAAATAATCTTAAAGTTAAAATCGATATTATTGTTTAAATTTTTAATTAAACGTCAGTACTTGTTAGAAACAAAAAGTAGAACAAAAAATGTAGATACCAGCAAAATAAAAACATTTATCAATAATCCATGCCCGATTGCACCAGTTTAGCTTAAATGTAAGGCTTAACAAAGTGCAGCTTAATAATAATTCCAATCTCTCATTGCACCATGTTACGCTTAGTAAAGCTACGCTTACGTACAATATCGTATGTCTTTACTTGAATGGCATAGAGGTGTTCATTTTTTTTACTATATTTTCATAATTTTGGTTGGCAATAACAGTATTTTATCTGACAACTTCCTAATTTTGTTAAAATTTGATTAATCTAAATAATTTCTGCAATGGAAGGTAAAAAACGAATTCAGTCGGCAAATTTTACTTCAGAAGAGAAAATGCTTGGCCTAAACTTAGTTAAAAAGTATAAAGGAATTATAGAATGCAAAAGACAGACGCGGTAACATGGATGGAAAAGGAAGAAACATGGAAAAAAATTGATAAGGAATTCAAAGAATTAAATTGTGAAACGGGTCATTTCGAACATAAATTTTTCTAACATTTCCTTTCGAAAATTCATGTTAACCTAACTTTATGGGAAATCCAATCACTGCACACCAAGAATTGGGCGGAATTTTTTGTTTAGCAGCCCAAGGGCGGAAAATTCATGTTTTCACTAATAATACCAGTGAATACCACCTAGAGGTCGATTTATTTCCGGAAATTTTTTCAAGCTTATTGCGAGGGATAATTTTCTAAAAATATTCGAGTGAGAAAAAATTTCCGGATTCAATTTGGCTTCGTGTGGGATTCGGTAAGAAAATTCCACACCAAATGAATTTAGAAAACATCTAAACTTGTAGTTAAAATTAATCAAAATTATCATGTGAACAAATAAAAATTAGATTGTCAAAAAAAATTCTGTCAAAAAATCTCCAGTATAATTCGCTGTTGGAAACCCACTAGGAAAAAATTTCGTATGTCAAATTATTTCCCATATATACTCGCCATAACTTGTACTCCATCTATAACAATTTTCATAATAATCGTATTAGTAGTTATCAATATACAGAGTGTGCCACAGAAAACAGTATACCTAAGCGATAAGGTGTTGTATTCGTCGGAAATTTTTGCATTACTCAAACTTTATTTTTAGATAATTTATTTCCACACTGTACAGTTCACATTTTCTTAGTTTTGTTCGTGAGCTACTTTTTTAATTATACATTATTTATTGAATATGTGAAAAAACTCAAAATTTGTTTATTTTTCAATTGAAAAAGGACATGACCTCTATAAAAGAAGCAATTCTTCATTTTGAGTAGATCTTAATGTATTAAATAAGAAAAAAGATATGATTTGGTCATTTATTACAATTATTTAAATGTATTTTTATCCGCGTGATTCTTTTCAGACACTGTCTAGTAGCCGGCCACAAAGTGCCTCGTCTGAAAGCGTTCTTAATGTATTTTTATCCGCGAGATTCTTTTCAGACACTGTCTAGTAGCCGGCCACAAAGTGCCTCGTCTGAAAGCTCTCTTATTGTATTTTTATCCACGAGATTCTTTTCAGACACTGTCTAGTAGCCGGCCACAAAGTGTCTCGTCTGAAAGCTCTCTTAATGTATTTTTATCCGCGAGATTCTTTTCAGACACTGTCTAGTAGCTGGCCATAAAGTGCCTCGTCTGAAAGCGTTCTTAATGTATTTTTATCCGCGAGATTCTTTTCAGACACTGTCTAGTAGCCAGCCACAAAGTGCCTCGTCTGAAAGCTCTCTTAATGTATTTTTATCCGCGCAATTCTTTTCAGGCACTGTCTAGTAGTCGGCCACAAAGTTATTCGTCTGGAAGCGCTCTTAATGCATTTTTATCCTCGCGACTATTTTCAGAAAATGTCTAGTAGCCGTCCACAACGTGCCTCGTCTGAAATCGCTCTTAATGTATTTTCATCCGCGCAATTCTTTTCAGACACTGTCTAGTAGCTGGCCACAAAGTGCCTCGTCTGAAAGCTCTCTTAATGTATTTTTATCCGCGCAATTCTTTTCAGGCACTGTCTAGTAGCCGGCCATAAAGTGCCTCATCTGAAAGCTCTCTTAATGTATTTTTGTCCGCGCAGTTCTTTTCAGACACTGTCTAGTAGCCGGCCACATAGTGCCTCGTCTGAAAGCTCTCTTAATGTATTTTTATCCGCGCAATTCTTTTCAGGCACTGTCTAGTAGCCGGCCATAAAGTTCCTCGTCTGAAAGCGTTCTTAATGTATTTTTATCCGCGCAATTCTTTTCAGACACTGTCTAGTAGCTGGCCACAAAGTGCCTCGTCTGAAAGCGCTCTAAGTTTACTAACTACATTTAATTTTGACATTTAATATTTACTAACTCGGCTGTCAATTTGCAGGATCGACTATAACAGTTTTTTGTCCTTGGCACATAAATAACTATTAACTATAAACTCAAAAATTTTCAAACCTTTTTGTTTAACATAAAATATATCACCACAGTGGGTTATCTAATTTTTTTTTAACGTAAAGTAGATAATAATAGTATTCATATACATTTTGTTATGTTGGCGTTTTTTTTTGCAAAACGTTAACCTATTTTCAAGCGTTTATATTTTATACATTGGCACTTTCCCTGCTAATTTCATTCAAATTGGTACAGGGTGGACAAAAATAAGTTGTTAATGCTAATTTTATTATTTACAAAGTAACTGATGGAGAATAAACGTACACTGTAACAAAAGCAAAACAAAGAAAACTTGTATTCAATTGGAGGAGCCCCGCCACTACTTCGAATGGAGAGATATTTAGATTTTTGGATTTTTTTGTAAAAACTCACGATAACATTTTTAAAGGGGGTCAATTTATTATTGAATATTTACATTCACCTTAGTCGTCCCATAAAAATTTTTACTAATAAATAAATATATTTCAGCTTGCTTATAATAGAACGAGTAATAGAAGGACGTTTCTGAAAACTGCACCTCTCTGCTCCCCTTCGGCGATGTTCTTACCTACTTGTATTTTGTATTAATACCGGGTGTTTGTTTTGATTAAATTCTAAACAGTTTGACATTTCTAAAAAAACTGCTGTATGGTATACAGGGTACGTAAAAAGTGTTGGAAAGTTCAACTTCAATACTTATCTTTTAGTTTATCTATTTCTTAAACTTGAGTAAAAATATTTTTCATCTACTAGTCAGATCAAGACAATTTTTCTGGAAATCGTGCATAAACTTATAATAAAACATTCAGTTTATTACGTACCGTGTTTATTCTGTACACTCTGTATACGACAGACAAATTAATTCGGAGACAGTGTGCTCTGAATCTTTTAATCTAATTTTTTTTAAATGCAAATTAAAACCTACAAATCCGTCAACAGTTTGGTTATTTAATTTTTTAGGAAAAAAAGTTTAAACTATTTCGACATTAATTGGCACAAGTCACTCACTGGTACCTCCTTAGTCATCAATTTATCAAATTACTCTTGAATGATGTCAACCGAATTGAACATTTTGTCGGATATAACAGATGTATGTATTTTTGAGGTAACATTCGCTGAGACCTGGAAGATCTATTGTGCCCCCTTACTTCTACTTAGTTTCTTAGGAGAGTCTCTGAAACTAGTAGCTCCTTTAGTCCTATTTTCCTGAGTAATTTTAGGATATCTGCAGGCTTTAGCTTGGGTAAATGTTCCTCTTCTATCCAGTAATCTCCCAGGTTCTGTGCTCTAGGATTCTGGAGTGCTGTGCAGTTGGAAAGTATGTGGATGGAGGTTTCTTCTTCCATGCCACAATATCTGCATTCTTCTTCCTCCACTATGTTGACCTTTTTCAGGTGCCCATTCAGGCGACAATGTCCCGTTAGGATCCCTGCTAAAATTCTTAGCGCAGTTTTACTTTGACTTATGCATTCATTTGTTCTCAACAGGCTGTAGCCTTGATTGTCCTTCTTTCGGTTTCATCTATTTCTTCCAATATTACATTTGGGCTGATTCCGCAAAAGGGTTGAGGCCCCCAGAAAGGTATTTCAGTCCCCCTCTTTTCTAATTCATCTGCTTCTTCTGTTCCAGTGTGTCCTGGAATCCATAGAAAGGTAACTATATTGCTCTCGCCTAGTTCATTGAATTTGTCTAGGCATTCTTACACCATTTTAGAACTTTATCAATATTAAACTGGGCGCACTTTCTTATGGCGTGGATTTTCACTTGAAAGATACTTGGGGTTTTTCCCAAGCTTTCAGGGTGTTTGGTTCCTGGCCTGAACACTACTATCCCAGGTCCTCTCCTCTTTTTACCATTGAATGGCATTCTTCACAAACTGGTAATGTTATTTGTATCCTATTCCTTCTTATTGCTCAATTCCGTTAAGAATTTCTTCGATAGTGAAATAATTGTTTATAAAATATATTATTCAGTTAATAATATGAGAGTTACTCTTATTTCTGGATGGAGGTCGTAGGAAAAATTCAGTGTACAGCACGTATTGTGCCGCAATTAACACGAGTCCGCACTACTCTACACTAATCTACAATTACATCTTTAAAATTGACAATATTTTTAAACTTTTCCGCATTTTTCATTAAATTAAAAATTCTCTAAAACGAATTTTTGTAACTTTGGAATCATTTTTCACTATGACACTGATGCTGAAGATTGGTGGAAATTAGCTTATTTATTTACTGGACTATAACGTGACTGATTTCAAAAATCCCATCCCTGTGGCGTTCGATGCAGGTAGTTCAGGTATATCACACAATCATCTTTTTTCCAAAAGAATTTTAAAAACTTGTTTTCTGTCATTATTTTATCTTTAAAAACAGTAGGTGAAATACGCAACTGATACCGAATCGATTTTATCAGTAAATAACCTGGGGTGGTCGATAAACTACAACCTTAACATACGAGGGGGTTACGATATATATTATAATTTATTTTAAGAAGTCTTTTATGATTTTTTCATGAGTTTACCATTTTTTTAAGTTATCCTTGGACTAGTAAACGGTACACCTTTTGCGTGGGATAGCCTAAATAATCATGTGTGCTAATAAATTTTATACCAGCCATTAATAAATCATAATATTCATAATATGTTGATTAATTCTTTACGAGTTTCTTCTGTTTAAACCGACTAATTTTTAATGAAGAAGTTTAAATAACAATCAACTATCGCGAAGAATCTGTGACTATAGTATGATAATGTAAACTTTGGCAAGTTTATCTGAACCTGTGAAAGAAATGCAGTCGAAAACAATCGATATCGCCTCTTACCGATGCCCCGTAGCTTCATATAAACTTGCAAAACTATACTGTAAAAAAGTCCACAAAATTTACTTCAGAAAAGATATTCCAATTTACCAAATAGAACTGTAATAAAAATATGGATTGAAACGAAAGATCTGAATTTTGGTTGCTTAAGCCGCAGCCATTTATGATACTGGCTGATCATTTGAATTACGACAAATTTTTTGATGAGCCCACAACCTGGAAATCAATTAAGATATAGAGCAGTATTTAAACAGAACGGCTATAAAAAGTAAACATATTTTCTCACGCTGTTGCCAATTTCGTATTTTTTCCCAGATTCCAGGAAAAAAATTGGGCTTTTTTGGAGATCATTATATGGATTAAAATCACTTTTTGAGTGTTTAGCTTTTGCAAAAATTATAACTTCTCCCTATTTGTGAAAGGAATTAAAATAAATAGAATAAATCGCAATAAACAGAATTACTTGTCGATGACTGACAGTTATTTCCTGAAGTCTAGGGAAAAATACTAAATTGGCAACTGCGTAAAAAAATGTTTAGATCTTCAAGGCGCTCAGTCAAAATCGCTTCTCGATATTTGAATTAGTTTCCAAGTTGGGGGCTCGTCAAATTTGTCTAAATTCAAATGATTACCCAGTATTAAATTTCATTAAAAATGTTAAATTTAATTTTATTAATATTTCTCCATACGTATTTTGGAAATGAACAAGCTAAACCAACCATCTACTTTACACTGTTAAAAAATTGTATTAAATTAAAAATAATATTAAATTTCACAAAAATATTCTGTGCCTATCTTACCCAGCATTTAAATTTCATCAAACTTTTTATGAGTACTCTAATGAACTAAAAAAACTCCAGTATTAACAGCTGCCAAAAAAGCCTCTATCTACACTGAAGAAAAAAAATAATATTAAATTAAAAATAATATTAAATTTTACAAAAATATACCCACAGCTGTAATATTATAAAACTTTTTTTTAATACTTTAATGAACAAAAAAAACTTCCAGTATTAATAGCTGCTACAGCAGACTTTATCTACACTGTTATAAAAATAGTAATATTAAATTTCATGAAAAATCCTGTGTATTATATACGCATAATAAAAATTTGATAAAACTTTTTTAAAGTGTTTTAATGAACGAAAAAACTCTAGTTTTAACAGCTGTCAAAGCAGCCACCATCTACACTGTTGAAAAAATAATATTAAATTAAAAATTATATGAAATTTCACAAAAATATTCTGTGCCTTTCTTACCACGCATTTAAATTTTATTAAACATTTTTTGAGTACTTCAATGAACGAAAAAAACTTCAGTATTAACAGCTGCCAAAAAAAAGCCTCTATCTTCACTGAAAAAAAAATAATATTAAATTAAAAATAATATTAAATTTTACAAAAATATTCTGCGTATTCCATACCCACAGCTGTAATATTATGAAACTTTTTTTTAATACTTTAATGAACAGAAAAAATTCCCAGTATTAATGGCTGCCACAGTAGACTTTTTCTACACTGTTATAAAAATAGTTATATTAAATTTCACGAAAAATCTTGTGTATTCTATACGCATCATAAAAATTTAATAAAACTTTTTGAAAGTGTTTTAATGAACGAAAAAACTCTAGTATTAACAGCTGTCAAAGCAGCCACGTCTACACTGTTGAAAAAATTAATATTAAATTAAAAATAATATGAAATTTCACAAAAATATTCTGTCTTCCTTTCCCAGCATTTAAATTTTTTCAAATGTTTTTTAAGTACCTACTTTAATGAACAAAAAAACTTCACAGTATTAACGGCTGTCAAAGCAAACTCTATCTACACTGTTAAAAAATAACAATTTTAAAAATAAAAAGTTTTAGATTTAGAACTTCTTGTCGAGCCTCTTGGGTAACAATTATAACTGAGAGTGATGATACGTTATAAAATTAGCAAAAGACAATTTCAAAGTCATCAAACATTTGAGCTTCATTACCATAGGCGCAGCTAGCACAAAATTTTTTTTAATTTTATAAAATCACTATTTTGCTCTAAGTAAACGAGATGGCCGATTTGGGAGGCTTTGTCTGTCTTTAAAGAGACAGCCCCCCCTAGCTGCGCTTATGTTTCTTACTATACCGGTTGAATCATTTTCAGACTGATTGTCTCCAGCTATAACTGTGCACCTTACACTCATATTTGATGTCTCTAATATATAAAAATTTTATGACCGTTTTTATTGTTAAACAAACTCCAATGAATAGTAGTTTAATAAAAAAAGTCTAGTAGATTTTTGTCGACCTTCAAAATTAGACTTGCAAAATTTTAATTCGCATTTAAATCACGTGTGAATATAAACAGCTTACTGTTACGTAAAAAAACGCTGAGACTTCGAATAGATGGTCATAGCCCCTTAAAATAAAATGAGGTGATTTTGTTTTAAAGTATTACTAATCAATACTCATTGGTCACGGAATAATATTATTGTTTTCTTTGTTTTATGTGTAGAGTTTTGGTTTTTATTTCGAAATAAAACGAGTTTTTGATATTTAGACTGCGTTTAACAAAATACAGGTGATTTAAATTATTATAATGCTTATGAGATGGAGGTGTAGCTCACACCTGTCACTATTATTATTGAGAGAGCACTAAAATAATAAGTTGTAGCTCACACCTGTCACCTGTCACACCATTGAGCGAGCACTAATAGTTATTTATGCAACAAGTGCAAAAAGTTACTGCAAAAAACACGTTTTGCAAGAGTTGCATACAATATTTTTTCTAAATTCATGCAAAAACTGGAAAATTCGAATATAAATATGTTAAGAACCGAACCTAACCTAATCAAACTCAACCCGTTCTTCTTTTTTTGTATCTTTATGGCCTTCACCTTGTCAGTACAATACCGATATACATATATTATTGTTGTATTGAAGCAGGATCAGATACTTGCTATGGATTTTTATTTAATTTAAATGTTTATGTTTGTCATTAATCATCACAAAACTGACACAAGAATGACAGATGAGTGCAATAAAAATTTTATTGCACTAGTGCAATAAAGTACCACTTTTTCCATTAAATGTGGTTCACAAAAGTGTTGTTTTTTGCATGAATGTAGAAAAAATAATAAGTTATAGCTCACACCTGTCACTATTATTATTGATAGAGCACTAAAATAATAAGTTGTAGCTCACACCTGTCACTATTATTATTGATAGAGCACTAAAATAATAAGTTTTAGCTCACACCTGTCACTATTATTATTGAGAGAGCACTAAAATAATAAGTTGTAGCTCACACCTGTCACTATTATTATTGAGAGAGCACTAAAATAATAAGTTGTAGCTCACACCTGTCACTATTATTATTGATAGAGCACTATAATAATATGTTGTAGCTCACAGCACTATAATAATATGTTGTAGCTCACAGCACTAAAATAATAAGTTGTAGCTCACACCTGTCACTATTATTATTGAGAGAGCACTAAAATAATAAGGTGAGAGTCAACAGTAAATTTTACAGAGAGAATGATGGAAGTGTTTTTTTTTATTATTCATGACTTCGAAAAAAAGTCAACGATATCGAGTCAAAAATATCATTTGTACAAATTAATATGAGCTACTGGCAACAGCGGTTAAAATAGGGGGGCAATCAACATTCGGCCACTGGTTTCTGGAATTAAGTACACGCCTTGATGATCGCGCACAATTATTATTTATCTCTCTTTTTTCTTATATTTTCCTTTTCGCACTTGTGTACGACAAGGGTTCCAAAAGGATTTTCGTAATCTGTATACAGAAAATTCACAAAATAAGAATGTTCCACACACCTCTTTGTATTTGCTGTAGTATATCATTAGCTGATCTTAATCATTCACAACTCCCCCTGTATATTATAATATATGGTAGCAGACACTTTTTAATGGCCATACAATGTAGGAGTATGTACAGCTTCTCATGTTTCACCCTGTATGCGCCAGATGCATTTGTGCGTGGAGTAAACAAAATTTGGAGAAATTACAGATGAAAATTTTGGCAAGTGGGCTATAAAAATAAATTCTAAAGAAATAATAATTTGGTACGTTAGTCTGTCTTTCAATTTATAATTAATTTCCACTTTCGTTTGTTTGGAAATATACAAAATAATATAAACAAACAGTTGCTTTTTCGGAATATTGACATTAGCCTAAAAAAAGGATAAGGAAAATTATAAGAGTATAAGAGTAGAAAAAATAGTGTATGCAACTCGCATTTACTACGATAATACACACATGAATTATAAGTAACAAGTTATTGCGGGTAAACATTACTTTAAGTAAAATATACGGGATTGGGATAAAGTATACAAGTAAATATTTTTAAAACAAAAAGAACAATATTTATCAAAATTTGCAGGTATGTACAATGGAACAAAATGCATCTGATGTAAATTTTTTGGTTAATAATATACTTCCGGTTCAACCGGAAATGCCATAAACTTCTTTAATTTAAGTGAGACACCCTATATATTTTTACAGGTGTTGAAAGAGCTTGCTATTTTGAAATCATACATACTGAGTTTAGTGTAAAAAAATTTGTATAAACGAGGAATAACTTACTGTTAGTTGTACAAAAGGTGTACTTTTCATTATTTTAGAAAAATGTGAAACAAAATTACTTCAAATGTTCAAAAAGCTCGCCGTTTACTTGCTCACAATATGCCATCCTATTAACAAATTCTTGAGTCACTATTTCCACGTATAAGTTCACATTAATCAATAACTCTATCTCTCATTTCCTATAAGTTAGTTGGTCGTCTAACGTAAACACTTGATTTTAGATAATCTCAAAGAAAAAATGATCCGAAGAACAAGCAGGACATTCTATGAATCCTTTTCATCCAATCCATTGATTTGGAAAATTCGCATCCAGAAAATCCCTAACCCATCTATCATAGTGGGGGGGTGCTCCATCTTGTTGAAATCAAACATTATGTGGTAATTGTCCATTCTGTTGAAGTACAGGAATAATTTCGTTATTTGGTAAATCCAAAAACTTGTCACCATTCAAATGAGCTTATAAGCCTATTTTCGACAATTCACATAAAAAAATTCAACTCCTGTAGATGCTGGGTATGTGCTTAATTAATCCAGTGAGGATTCTCATTTGAGCAATACCTTCACTGTTCCATTTAAACAAAAAGTTACCTCATCGGAAAAAGCTATGCTAGAAGTCAAATTTTCTTCGACATTACAGATTTCTATTAGCCGCTCAGTCAAAATCATCGTCTGACAATTCTTGAACCAACTGTACCTTATACGGATGATACATTACACTCTTTAATATCTTATCTAGAGAACGTCGACTAATACCATGGTTTAGTGCCAAATTTGTGGTGGAAGTTTGAGGTGATTCTTCTAAATCTATTGCACTATTTAGAGGGCAGAATCCTTTTGCGGTATAGGTATATGGGACTAAAGTGAGTAGAAGAAAGAGGGTTCAATGAATCTAGGTATCAGTGTGAAAAACAATTGACATTTGAATATTTTTACGAAGGGTTGTATTTTGTGTAAATTTCTTAGAATTAGAGCACGGTGATTTCCGTATAGGAAGTGAAACGTATCAAAGCACTGACATTTGCAATTTGACCTTTATAAGAAAATAAAAAAAAGCCTATTCAATACAGGTTTTTAATAATATCCCTTTCATATAATTGTGAGAAATACAGTTGATTTTAAAGTTAACACAGAAAAATACTAAACATTTTAAAAGAAATACAATTTTTTATTGGAAATAGATGGTAATATTTACCATTTTCATATTTTCAATGTTGTTTGAAGGTCATCCATAATTACGTCACACGTTCAAGGGGGGAGGGTATTACCAAAATGTGATAATGTGTGACAAGGGACAGGGGGTCGAAAGCTTTCTGATGTTACATGTTAAAATTTAAAGAATTAAAACGCAAAATTTATATGAATTAAAATATCTAAAAATTGTAACTAGTCGTTTGTTTTCTGTTATCAAAAATATTTGAATATATGTTGATTTTATGAAAGATTAATTGATGAAAATAAGAAAAAATCATTTTTTTTAAATTATTTTTTCCGTCGACCGTCTATTAACATAATATTAACGTTCTCAAAACTATACAAAATCATACATTAATGGGGGTCATGATTTACCTATATTAATCAAATTTTCTGCAGGCAACCCAACACACATCTTATATATTGACATTTTGTAGGCAACCAAACAAACAAAAGCGCATTCAAAAAATGATTCCTAGTATAGAATACTCTAGTTTTTGACTTACCTATCATTTTATTTTATTATTCGACAAAATTATAATAATTATTAGTGCTAAGACATCCAAAAAGAATTTAAGAAAAACGAAAACAGTGACATTTGAACCAGCGACCATTTCTGTGACATTTCAATGTCATTATTTATTCTTGACAGTACTTACCTATGAAACAAATAAATATTTTTAGTTTTTAAATATTGAGAAAAAGTAATATAACTGATACAGTCGACGGAAAAACTTTGTAACTAACACGAGTATTAAAAGGGCAATTAACAATCTCAAACATTAAATGGCGCTCATTAATACACTTGTTGGTTAAATAACTATTAAATACATCTATAAAATTGAAAAATATGTGACGCCACATCAGGGGGGTGGGGTGCTAAAAATGTGACAACCTGTGACAAGCACGGGGAAGGGGTTGAAGAGTCCTTAAATCCGTGTGATAGGCCCTTAGTACAAGTTTCGTCTTTTAAATACCGTTTCCACTTTCATAGTAAAAACCGATACGCCACTGTGTATAAAATTAAAACAAATTTCACAAAAATATAACGCCATGACTCACATTTTATAGGTTTTTGTTTCGTTTCCATTTTTTCATTATCGGTCAAACTAGCAATAACAAACTGTGATAGTACATACCAGGTTTAAGAAAATATTTATCTCTTCAGTTGCCGATATACATATACATATTTCATAACAGTTTTAACGATAAATTTTCGTTTGATATTGACCTTGCGTATTTTTTTTCAAATAGATCAAGAGTAGACTTGGTACTATGCACGTGGTGTTAATAGAAATCGTAATTTTTTATTTTATATCCAGATATACGTGAAATATTTATTGTAGACCACGCAGGCACGTTTTGAATTTCCCCAAGTGAAAAAAGTTAATTGGAAATCATTTTTTTAATACTTAAGTAGTTCCATGTTCAAGCATGAAACATCCACAGAAGTCAATGTATTTATCATTTAAGTGTAGTTTTTCCGAAACCAAAAACGTAGCTGTCTTAGGGACAGAAATGAAAACATAAATAAACGAATCCCTTTCAAAAATTTCATTATACGTGTATGGATGATCCGAAATCAATTGCAGAAGTAACAAACAGGTGTCAGTGAAGGGATTTTTACAAATAAATTGATCCCTAATAAAAATTTTGACATAAGTCTATGAGAAAAGGAAATTTTGACAAAATAATTGATCCCGTATAAAAATCCAATAATAAGCCCATGGCAGTTTTAAATTTTCACAAAAATTGTGCCCCTTTTATTAAAATTTTCGCTAATAAATTGATCCCCTATAAAAATTTTGCCGTACGCCTATGAAAATAAGAAATTTTGACAAAATAATTGATCCTGTATAAAAATTCAATAATAAGCCCATGGCAGTTTTAAATTTTTACAAAAACTGAGCCCCTTTTATTAAAATTTTCACTAATAAATTGATCCCCTATGAAAATTTTGCCGTACGCCTATGAAAATAAGAAATTTTGACAAAATAATTGATCCCGTATAAAAATACAATTGTAAGCCCATGGTAGTTTTAAAATTTTGCAAATAGTGCCCCTTTTGTAGAAATTTCCACAAATAAATTGATCCCCAATGAAAATGTTGTCGAAAGCCTATGAGGAAAGGAAGTTTTGACTAAATAATTAATCCCGTATGAAAATTTAATTGTAAGCCTATGGTAGTTTTGAATTTTTGTAAATAGTGCCCCCTTTTATAGAAATTTTCACAAATAAATTGATCCCCTATCATAAGCCTATGAGAAAAGAGAATTTAGACAAATTAATTGATACCTTATGAAAACTTGATGGTAAGCCTATGAGGAAAGGAAACTTTTACATCCCGGAACAGAATAATTATAACCTTTTTTTTAAACAGTTTTCTTTAATTACATTCAGTATTTCTTATTATTTTTGCTCAGACCAAATAAAAAAATTGAAACCTAAAAACCTGAATACCATTTTAGATTCTCGGAAATCTGCATTGACAATTTCATTTAATATTATTCAGCAATTTCATTTCGCACAGTTAGTTTCCTACATCTCCGATTTCATTCATGAAATGAACTTGTATCAATGAGTGAAATTACCGCAAAACATTTTGTACGAGTAGTAAGTAGTAGGTCACCTACACATACTTGCTCGATACTCGATACTAAAAAAGGATTTTCGCGCCTCCTTTACAATCCTTTTGTGCAATATTGACATTAATCGCAAATCGTTCAACATTTTGTATGGATTTTTCGTAAATTTATGTTCACCAAAAACTGTAATGGCTTTTTTCTTCTCTCATACATGAACACACAATTTATCTACAGTTTACTTGTTATTTCTCGAAGGATGTACACTTCCTGCATATGTGAATATAAAATTAGAGTATGGAAGTAGAAAAAATAGTGTATGCAACTCGCATTTAATACGATGATAAAATCCTGCTCATGATTTTTGAAAAATTGGCTAATATTAAAAGTATCCATTCTGAAGTCACTGTGGAAGTTCTACTTTATTCTAGCTAGTTTATTATAGTCCTTTCCAGTCTATTCTAGTCTGTCATAGTGTATTCTGGTCTATTCTAGTATATTCTGGTCTATTCTAGCCTATTTTAGTATATTAAGTATTATTCCTAGTGTATTCTAGTATATTCTGGTCTATTCTAGTAGATTCTGGTCTATTCTAGTAGATTCTGATCTATTCTAGTAGATTCTGGTCTATTCTAGCCTATTTTAGTATATTTAGTATTATTCCTAGTGTATTCTACTCTATTCTAGTATATTCTAGTAGATTCTGGTCTATTCTAGTAGATTCTGGTCTATTCTAGTAGATTCTGGTCTATTCTAGTAGGTTCTGGTATATTCTAGTAGATTCTGGTCTATTCTAGTAGATTCTGGTCTATTCTAGTAGGTTCTGGTCTATTCTAGTAGATTCTGGTCTATTCTAGTAGGCTCTGGTATATTCTAGTAGATCCTGGTCTATTCTAGTATATTCTGGTATATTCTAGTATACTCTGGTCTATTCTAGTCTTCAGAATATTCTAGTCTGCTAGTGTATTCTGATCTCTTCTAGTATATTCTGTTCTGTTCTAGTATATTCTGGTCTATTCTAGACTTTTTTAGTATTTTTTAAACTATTCGTCCATTGTAGTCTCTTAAAGTGTATTCTGGTTTATTCTTGTCTACCTTTGCTAATCTCATTAACAGTTTCCATTCACAAGTCGATGTGGAAGTCACTGTTTCTGCACTTAGTACCTTTCTTTATCTCACTGGATAATATTTATAATATTTAAGCTGCTTTTCCAAACACCATTACCAGCTGGATGCCATTTATTATATATCTATGCAAGCTTGAGAACTTCGAAATTCTTTTCCAGTAGCCAAAACATTTTCCCGAATTGGACATTTCATTGTTAATTTTTTGGCGTCAGCTTTCCTGTTGTCATATTTGATAAGAAAACTTCCCAAATATAGTCTACTGTAGACTACTCTAGTCGACCAGCTATGAGTTTAGCATTACATGGGGACCAACATAATAGATCTGCAAAGGTTCCAGCGAAGACGCCCTGTGAAGCCTCATAATAATCTTAATATCAAGGCTTTGCAGTTACTCTCCATTTCTTCTCAAAAATCCGATAGTTTTTCCTCTGTTTTTCTCTCCGTTTTATTGGTGTTGTTTTGTACATCTGCTGCTCAAGTACTTTCTCTGCATAAATGTTCGATATTACTACTATGTATTTTTTTGTTTGAATATATTGACCCTTCTCACACATAAAAATCTCATGGCCAAGTTTTACAACCGATTTATAGTTCCCGGGATTCATATCTTGAAATATAAACAATAATATTCCACGTCTAAAGTATTTGAAAAGTTTATTGAAACTACATAAAGGGCTAGCGTTTTATTACTTTACAGAGTGACTTCCAAAATTTATCCAGAAAAAAAACAACGAATCTTGAAAAAACTTAAAAATTTAAATACTTTGAAGTTTCTACAGTCATTGAATGCCTAAGGTTTGGTTGGCTATTTATTACCATCAGCGTATACCTTCCTAGAGCCTGGGACTGAAGCACTAATTTCTTAGACTTTTCTCAGAAACTAAGAAGACGTAAGGGGGTACAATACATCTTCTAGGGTCTCAGTGGATATTACCCCAAAATACCTAAATACATAGGCTTTGAATTTCTAGCATTTAATTTAAAAGTGACACTTTTATTAAAAAATAACGGTGTGAAGGACTGTGTCAAAAAATTATATTAAATACTGGTTTCTAATAAGACTTGATATAAATACAGGGTGAGTCAAACCTAGCGGGTTTTAAGAGGTACTAGTTGTTTTAAATAATGCTAAAATATCGTTCTGTTACATAGTATTTCATTGATTCAAAGATATTACCGATTTATTGACCGGAAAACAAATGTCAGACATTAAAAATTAATTGGTCTATTTACGATAACTATTAAAACCTCCGGAAACTAGTACCTACGTAAAATGTCATTTTTTGAAAAGGTCGACGAAAAAATATATTAAAATAATGAATAATTATAATGATTAATTTGTTGGATTTTCTAACCTTGTAAGGAATTTTAACGGTAAGTATAGTATATGTCTAACGAAGAATTTGCTAGTCATTATGCTGTAAATTTTTTATAGTCGAGCCAATAATAGAGGAGTTCAGTCTAAGATCAGTGTGACCCACAAAAAGTGGTTTTTTTATGACAAGAATGACAGTTAAGGTCTACTGTTCAAAACATAAGATTTTGCAAGTTTTTTATCATTGCGAACATCTATTTTGCTTTATTGAAATAATGAATACATCCCCGAAGCGTAAATCGTGAAATTTAACATGACCTTTTAGCTGAATACTCAACATATCAGTGGCCAATAGTTCTAGGAACTCTCACCATTTCATTCCTGTTATTCAGTCACTAGCTCTGTCAAATGTCAGTAAAAAAGGAATTAGAAGAAGAGATACACCGAATTGGAGATGCTATAAAAATCTAATCGAAAATGGACGTACACAATTAAACGAATATCAACAAAGATAAATATAACTGACATTTGACATAACTAGTGACTGGATAACAGAAATGAAATGGTGACATGCTAAGAGTTCCTAGAATTATTGTCCACGGATATGTTGAGTATTCAGGTAAAAAGTCATTTTAAATTTCCAGATATACTCTTCGGGGGTGTATTCATTATATTAATAAAGCAATATAGATGTTCGTAATGATAAGAAACATGCAAAATTTTATGTTTTGAATAGTAGACCTTAACTGTCATTCTTGTCAGAAAAAACCACTTTTTGTTGGCCATACTGACCTTAGATTGAACTCCTCTATTTAACAAACTCAAAAAAATTGTTTTTAATTTTTTAATTGAGGAAAAATTAGCTTAATTTTAATAAAATCACTCGAAATATGCAGTTTTTGAATCTAATCAACGAAAAAAAAACGTTAATAGCGATTAAACATTTAAAAAAAATAATGCTGTGTACCACGATTTTATTAGACCCTTTTATACAATGTGTTATTTATAAGATGCGACAGGATACGACTTGAACCTGTACAAAAATATCAAACTCTTTTACCCAATAGCGCGTTCATGGGAAATAATAACATATTTGGAAAGGCCGTTAAAGAATTAGTTCAAATGCACTTTTAATGTTCTCAAATTCGCTCTGGTTAAATCATAATTATATTCTTATTAAGCCAGAACGAATTTAAATAATTAAAAGTGCATTTGAGCTTTTTTTTTCAACAACCTTTCCAAATCTGTTATTATTTTTTATGAACGTTATTTGGTAAAAAAAGTTAGCCTGCTTTTGACAGTTTTGTACAGGAATTCTTGTCGCATCTTATAAATATCACAGTGTTTATCAAGACGAACGTTGCAAGAGTCAATATTAACCAGAATGGAAACATCAAGGATCTTTTTTTCCATTTAATGTGGGTCAGACAACATGACAAAACGTCACAGCGTGTCAAAGAACAAGAAAAAATCACGTTCTCTGTTTCCATATACATGTTTAACAGCATGTTATACGAAGTGAATTGAGACCACCACCCAGATGAGTCGGCTCGGGAAAAATAAAAAAAAAATAAGTGTATGTTAATCATACCACTTTGGGATAAGTGAGGTATTATATGGTAATCCGCAAAATACATTATTAAATAATTCAATTCGAATTGTGTATTTTGTCTACGTATCAGTGACGTGCTTAGGGAGTGGGATTAGGGACCAGAAATTATAGTTTTTAAAACTTCAAATAAACTGCACAACAAAAATTAAGACTTCGCTGTCCGTCTGTCATCAGGCTGTATCTCATAAACCGTGATAGTTAAACAGTTGAAATTTTCACAGATGATGTGTTTCTGTTACCTCTATAACAACAATAAAGTAAATATAAAGCAACAGGTATTTGGCTCCGAGGTTTAGTTGCATGAAGTTGCAGTAGATCGTTGGTTAAAATCTCCCTGTGGAGATCAGTTTTACGCTAAAAATGTCAAATTTAATTTATATAATTTATATAATTTTTATAATTGAAATATTTTTTGTACACGACAATGGTAGATTTCCAACGCGTCTCAATAAGGTTTCGGAAATGTAAATATTAGTCGTAATGTATTCTGTGTTTAGGTTTTAGTTAGTCACCATGACAAAAATGGCGTTAAAGATGTCAATAATCGACTGGGGCTTTCTTTAAAAGGTATGAACAGAGGATATCGTTAAAACTATTTCTAGCTGATTTAATATTGGAATTTAAAAGATGGAATGAACCCTGTCGTGACTACAAATAATAGCAAAAAAATTTTTTTTATAAAGAGTGAATCGTAAAGCATCAATTGTGGTTTTGAAATAAGTTCATATCTCAACTAAAACAATTTATTTTCATGATTTTTATACTATCGCTCTACTGCTAGTGAACGTCCTTGGTTGCACTAAAATAAACATTTCGTTGATTGATAATATAGTTTTTTTACTATTGCTTTTAATTGTGGATTAACTATAACAGATTACGCTATTTTCTCTAATTGACCAATTATCTAATCCAGTGGTTTCCAAAGTTGTCTGGACGGACCCATCAAATTCGAGTTTACAAATTCGGGACCCACCTTCAGAAAATTTAATCGTAATCAATACTTTTTTCCAATACTAGCAGTGAATTTGACAATTATTTTTTCTGAGTAATTAGTGGTTAATATTTTTTTTTACTATTAACCTAGGTCAATATTGAACAAATTCAAATATTTTGAGAATCCAGGTTCAACAAAAATGTGTGCAACATAATTGTGTATACCCAGGAGTAGATGTACTAAGCTGTTTCTGAAGCGGAACTGACCAGAATGGCGTAATGGGGGCGGGGGCGCTGCGCAAACGCCTGGGTTGGTAAATAGAATGTGTGACTATTATAGCTCGTTCTACTTCGCTTCACTCGTGCCAATGATGAAATTATTTCCTATGTTTGGTCTTTACAGTATTGACATCAACTCCAACTCAAATTACTTTGAATCACAGTGAGTTTGATAAGTCCCTTTTTTTTAGTTGTTGTCATTTTTATCATCGAAAATTTCCATGATCAATCTATATATCCCAACGAAATCATATTTATACATTATCAGCTATCTTCGGAGGATGATAATTCACTTGAATATACAAGATGTGTACAAACGAACCGGCCATTTATTTCACCAATTTTTCAAATCACCCTGTACGAAATGTATGAATTGTGATAAATGATGGAATGAAAATAGTATATTGGATACAAAAATAATTTTAACAATATTTCATTATTACATCGAATTTAAAGACATTTCTAAAATGTTTTTATTTCTCACTCTGTACATAATGATAAACTTCACTATCTGAATGATATTTATTAATATGAAGATACGTTGATGATAAGAGCGAAAAAGAATGCAGTTGGCACTTTCAAATCCCGAAGAAACAGTTAAATCAAATTTACTGATTTTTAACTTGAGCGCCCTGTATTTCAATATCTATCCATCAACGAACTTTGCGATTTTGCACGTTCAATCAGTACATCGAATACTACAATATACTAAAAATTCAGACAATTTCACCAAGAACCATTTTACCTATAAAAAGTGCGGGGTCCTTTGATTTCAAATTTTCTTGTTGCTTTGAATGGTCTACTATATTATTAAGCAGTCGTATTTCTAGCTTCATTGTTTCCTGAATTTATTTTAGGTATTAATATAATCACTACATCTTGAAAAATAATTTCATTTTCCTTTCCCTACTTGAAAAATATCAATTCATTAAGCTAATAACCAAGAACTTAAGTAAATAATCATGATATTCAACCTTCCCCTTCTTGAAAAATCTGTAATTGCGTTACCCGAGAAGGATTGGAATGAAAATACTATTAGGTAGATCCCAAACAATTTTTCCTTCCTATAATATTTGAACCTTCTTTCATCTCTAGTTATAAACAAAAAGCTATAAATAATAAATTTTACGATCTAGTTCAATAGAAAACTGTTTTTTGTTAACAAATTTTTATATTCTAATAAATCGAACGAGTTTTCGAAGGATATTACTGCCAGACAAAACTTCCTGTCATTTGGAAATGGACTAGATGATATATATTTGTTTGGTTCAATGATAAAATTGAAATTAAAAACAAAAATAACTTTTTGGCACAGTCACACACGAACAGTTAGGATTCACTTTTTCACATACACACGCAAAATTGAAAACAGCGTGGTCACATGTACAGAAATATATATTTTTTTTATAATAGTTTTGCCGACATTCTTGGCGTATGACAACACTGTTCTAATAAAAAAGTGAACCTATTTATACGAACTGTTAGTTAAATTTGTGAAAATAACCAAAAAATATGAGTGGTCCCTTTCAAATACCAACTAATTAATTCAAAAGTCTTCCGGATAATTCATTTTATTGGTAAATTTATAATTTAACAGTAGCACATTTTAAGATGGACGGAGTCATTCGAAAAGGAACCTCTCCATACATTTTAGTTTGGCAAGTTTATCTGAACCGCTGAAGAGGCGAGGAAACATGGTTCATATCTGCCATTAACTTACCAATGGCGTACTGTACCTTTTTTAATAAAGTAACACTGAAAAAACAAAGGTTACTGACAATACCAACGCCACTGGATAACTAAGCAGCTGCGTCAAATATTGAAAAAAACTAATCTTGATAAAAATGACCGCCGTTTTGATTATTTATATTTATTGATGGAAATATATACAGGAAATACCTGTATTAAGTCAAATCGCATCATACTGTAGACGTATTATATAATAATTGCATGCAAGAAACCAAAAACAGTTCTTGTAGGGTGATTTGTGGGTTAGTTTACCATAAAATACAAATGTTCTTCTTCTACCTTCATTAACTCTCTCTTCTTTTTCATTAAAGCTGGTATTTTGAAGGAAACCTCTAAAATAGTAGTAGGTATATTATACACCAAGGTGGTGAAGACTATTATTATTGATCGAGCAGCAAAATTATGTGTGAGGCTTATAAATGTCTGCCTCACACAATTTTTTCTACGGCTCGTCCTAGAATTTTTTCTATTCGTCCAAAAAAATCTATTTTCGGCCTTGATACGTAAATTACTATTTTCACAGTTCTCTAACAACTTATTTTTAAGAGGCCTCTAAATTTCAAAGGATTAGTTACAGAATAAACCCCTAATACGGCTCTTAGACAACGTCGATTTTCTAGTGGCGCCACACAAACTACACAATCGCTGCTCTTAATTTTATTGTTCTATCTAACGCTGCCAAAATATTTAGGCTGTTGAAATGTCACTAGAAATTCTTACAAGTTATGATCGTATTCGTTACATCAAAAATGTAGTTGGTTATTTCTGTACCGGCATTTCTATTACATAATTTGCTTACGGTGAAATGCATTTTATGAAATTGCTGAGGCGTTCGGGATATACCGAAAACTGTATGGAGAACAAAAAGATGAAGGAAGACTTCCAATAACGCCGACTCGGAAAGAACGCCATCACGCTTGGCGCTTACTGTACCTCTCTTATTCTAAATAGTTTACGAGGGGTGCATAAAATGTGAGGCTAAAGAAAGCATGTATCTACAAAAACAATCCGTGAGTAGTGCTGAGAGTTCCTGATGTATCAAAAGAATTATTATTGACTGGATACTTTGAAAACTTTTTGATAGAAGTCTAAAAATAAATGATTAAGTTTCGATTTTTGGTTATTTCAACAAATGCGTCAGGATTACTAGAAAAGTATGTTCCCCCGGAAAGTTGGATAGAAATTCAGGAAGTCGGATTATCAGGAGAGACAGGAATGTCACAAAATTAACATGATGAGACAAGGTTAGAATAGGACAACGTTTGTGAAGTCCTTCAATGATAAATAATTTATTTTATCGCCAACCGTCAGTAAAGTCGTCAATTATCAGATTGATTTCCGGAAGTAAACAAACATTTTACCTTATCCTATACCAATAATGTACTTTATTTACCTTGCGGCAGGTAAAGTGACATATGAGTCAGGTAAAGTGACATATGCGTCAGGTAAATTATTTTTACTTTGACATTACTCGAAAATTATTATCTGTCAGTGTTTACTTCGTCTCAATAAAATGCAATGAAATATACCTCAGTTTCTTATATTCCGAATTCTGAACAGTTGGCGATAAAATTTTGTATGCACCACGTCAGTAAAGTGTCTTTATCGGACTCGCCTGTTATTCGCCTCGCTCACTTCTCTCGCTCATAATTTCAGACTCGTCCGATAAAGAATCACTTTACTGCCTTGGTACATAAATAACTATTTTCTGTTCACTGTATTGTAAACAACGCATTTTGACATTGTTTTGAAGGACTGTCCTTGACGATGGGTTGCAATTTAACTTACCTCCCTTGGGAGATAATAATTTAAGCCATATGAAACGTTTCTTGTTGATCATTGATTGAACCCTCATTCCACATATCCTTCTTAATTTTTTTCTTTTCTATTTTTTTTTGGGGGATTTAACCACAATGTTTTTAAAATATTTATTTCAACGTTTCGGTAGCGTTCCAGCTACCGTTGTCAAGATAAACTAAATGAAAATTAGTTTTTTATCCCTATCTGACACAACGAAAAAAATTTGACAACTAGACAATAAAAACGCACAAATTATTTTTACATATTTAGCTACATAATGATATAATGTTCTTCACACCAGTAGATAATGAAAAATAATTCACTCTCGTTAGCCAATCTATTATTATCAGAATTCACGCTTAAATAAATTAAAATGAATGAATCAAATAGTCTCAGCTAAAACGTCAAATACCAAATAATGCAAATCGATTCTGACAGCGCGTCGTTTGAAACGTCAAAATAATGATAGAATCATAATTTTACGTATTATTTAGAGATTAAATGGACAACAGTAGTTATATTTAGTTATAACTCCCAATTATCATTTATAAATGTAACAGTTTCGATTAACTGTATGTTACGTATGTTACGTATCGCTTTTTGAAAATAAACATGCTCTATAGTCTAGTGGTAGAAATAGTTGACTCTGGCGCGGACGATTGGGGTTCGATCCTCACTGGAAGCTTTCTTTTTTTAGTCTTGGAGGAAGTATAGTCTTTTACTTGTGTAGAATGGCTAATATTCACTTGGATGATTCCAAGGAAACTTCATCCGCGTGAATAATAATCATCACTCTGCACTCGTTGAAAAATATACTATAAAAACATTGTGGTTTAATTCCCAAAAAAATAGAATAGAAAATAATGAATAATATACCACAAGGAACCTACAGGAGATATCCTTCTTTATTCTGAATCCTATATTGAGTCAGTCGATTTGAAAACGTCTACGAAACTTAAGTCTACATAAAAATAATTATTATTTATAAGTATGTAAACAATCACTGTTTAAATGCTAATTTTTAATTTTGCGTAAAAACCATAAAAGTTTATCGCTTAGGAAAGTTTTTTCATATATTCGTACTCAGCGTGTATATCTAAATTTTTTTTAGGCCGCCCAAAATTAGTTTACAAACATTATCAAGTAATAAAACGACGAATAAGTACACTAGTTGACATAGAAAATTACAATATGTACCTATTCAGGTACGATAAGACGCAGGATCGGATTTTATTGAAAATATTTGCAAAATTTCAACTATTCATACGATTATATCAACTGAACGTGTTCTGGAGATAATTTTTTTGTCCAAGAAACTGCCTCAACCTATCCAATTTCGTTCATGTGAAAAATGTGAGAAAACTGCCAGCGAAGAACAATTTTAACGATTAGTTTTCTGGTAAACAATAATTCTAGGGACTTTTACACGCGATATTTTCTAGTGTGACACGATCTAGTCGCATAAAATATTGACAGGGACGTACCTGCAGACATTTTTAACCAAGACAATGAAGAATATTTTAGGCGATATCGAGACCACTTACTTTTTAACACTTTCAACTGTATCCTTATACCATTTCCCATGTTATCTTCTTCCATTCCAGAAGCTTTGCGTCTTCTAGTTTCACTGGATGAGGGATTTCCAGTACTTGAAATCATATTATTTTCTCTACAAAGTACTTCCGTCTGAGTACTTGTAAGTTTCATTATAGAGTTCACATTTTCTTCTCAAAGGTTCACTAACTTTGCCCATTTTGTGTATATGTTTCCTCAGTGTGTAGCGTCCAGTCACAAGGTCGGTATCTGTCTTCAACTGTCTCTTACCCAGGCTCAGTTTAGAGACCTCCATCTGAGTTAATTTCTCTATCTATCCAGTTCCAGATTTCCCCACGAGAGTCTTGTTTCTAGTCTCGTTTTTTATTTGCAAAAGTAAATACATTTGGTCTCTGCTGCAGTTTCAATAAGTACTTTTCTAATTTTGGGCACTGCAGAGCAGGTTAGTGGTTAGTTTTTTCTTAGAGCTGCTAATTTGGATTTTTATGTCATGACTTTGTTAACAAATGAAATTATTAGGCACAATTTTACATTACTTCCAGAAGCTATAACTCCAGAACGGGTAAGGTTATCGGCTTCAAATTTTCACTGTGCAGTATGTTTGAGTCATAGTCTTTGTTTACCTTGCTGCCATTTCAAAAATTTGTCTACATTCTACTTAAAATAGCACTTTTTCCAAACTCATGAAGTAAGAACTTTGTTATGATTGAAACAAACTTTTTTTTATAAAATGTTTGTAGTTTACATTTGTGATGAGTCTGAATCCAGTGGCTTAGTCATATTTTGGTAAAAAAATGCCTAATATATTTTCGTCTTTTTTGGCAAGGAAAAATTGACAGAGGGCCCAAAGTAATTAAGCTATGAAAATCTGTGCTAAAATACCGTTTTTAATACTTAATTTAACATAAAAATTAAACAGAATCTAACAAAAGGAATTAAATCAAAATCGGTTGAGAAATGCGGATTTTACAGGGCTTCTTCTAAACAAAATGGGTCACACTGTATTTATTATGACTTATTATTTTCGGATACGTTACACTAACATATTATTTTAAATGGGACAACTTATCGTATTTTCAACTACATTTTATTATAAAAATTTGATTTTAAATTTTACAAATACGGTCCTGTTTTTGTAATCATAGTACGGTTATATCTGGTTGCACCTTAAGGTGTTCAATTAGCTTTCCTGGTACCTTATTATCCTATCTAATTCCAAATAAACGTCGTTTCGTTCGTTCACCCACTGATAATGACCTCTGAAGGTTTTCTTATGTCTGGAAGTAATTTAAAACTGATAGCGACAAAACTAAACCTCAGACACTTTACTTAAAACAATTTTAATGAAAAAAATCGTTTTTATTTCTCGATAAATATAAACATTTCAATTTTTTTTTATTGTTTCAGGTGACGAATCTGTTCGAGAATCGATTTTTTCAGTTTGCCATGTTCTATTGAGCAGATCGAACCGCAATACAAAATTTCGTCAACGAAAAATGTTATCAACGGATATATCGAAGAAAAGTAGTTGTTATTGGGACTTCAGAGATTTCAATTTGTTGATTTCGTGAAATCTACTTTACGTTTAGACGTTCAGAAAAAGAGCGGTTCGAAATTAAAAGTGAGTTTCTATTATTATTATTATTATTATTATTATTTGTTGATTGGGGTGTTTAAAAAAATCAAAACAAAGATCTTGTCAAACTTTGAGACCTAAATTTGAAGATTTAGATGCTGCGTATCAAAATTTCCTATTTCTCATTTAAATAACAGGAATTTTTTTCAACTTTGAAATTCTATAACTCTATAGTCTATACCAATACAAAATACAATATAGTAATCAAATATAGGGTGTTCCATTTATAACGCAACTTTTAAACTCGATATTTACCCACTTAAATTGATTTCTTGGCTTTGATTTTGAGAAGGGGAAGGGAATAAATATGTATGTTTCTTTTCATATTTCCCTTTAGATACTAAGTAATGTATTTTTCCGCAAATCGCTAGGAAATTTTGATATTCCTTGAAGAAACAGTCAGGACTTCTTTACTGTAAGGAAATGATATTTCCGTACAGTTGTTAGTGTTCTACATAATCCATAAAACGTCTGTAGGCATTTTCGTACTTTTCTCTTGATTTCTTTGGCAATAATTCTAATGAAGCAGTATTCACTGCCTCAACCAGCTCTGGAGGAGTCCCAGGAATGGAAATTTCATCATCACTTATCATTTTACTTTCGAGAACACCAGCAATTAAATTTATAAGCGTCAAGTTTGACAATTCAACCTCAATACGTTTCCATAGTAACCCAAGTAATTTTATTATGAATTTCAAAGCACCATTTATTTGGGAATAAAATTATCGCGTTTTTTTTTAAATCAATCAATATCTGTCGAATTTTAAACGATTTGCGGAAAAATAGTATGTTTACCTCGTAGGAAAAGCCACATTCCTGGACTCTGTGTTGCTAAGTCTCGGCTTGCGCCTCGACTTAGCAATCTTCATAGTCGTCCAGGAATGTTAAGCTTTTCCTACCCGGTAAACAATGTACTATTATATGATGGCATCATTTTTTACTAGGATTTTTGGCGTTTAGGCAAGTCGGTAGGGGTCATTTTAGACCAAAAGTACAAGTGATAGCAATACGACAGATTTTTTCATAAGTACCTCAAAGTATGTGGATTAATATAAAAAAAAGGTTACCAGTCTCTCAGTCAGTTACCTTTCTGAGGGTCTGAAACCTTTTGCGGAATCAGCCCCAATGTAATATTGGAAGAAAAAGGTGAAGCCGAAAGAAAGAGAAGATCTGACCATTGGAAAGATCTAGAAGGGCTTGGACAATCAAAGATTATTCTGGGTGAACAGCGCTAATAGTTTTAACAGGGATCCTAACGGGACATTGTCGCCTGAAAAAACTGGAGTGGAGGAAGAAGAATGCAGATATTGTGGCATGGAAGAAGAAACCTCCATCTATATACTTTCCAACTGCACAGTACTCCAGAATCCTAGAGCACAGTACCTGGGAGATGAATGGATAGAAGAGGAACAAGTTGAAGCCTGCAGATATCCTAAATTTCCTCCGGGAAATAGGACTAAAGGAGCTTCTAGTTTCAAAGACTCTCCTCAGAAACTAAGTATAATCAAGGAAGCACAATAGACCTTCAGGTATCAGTGAATGTTACCCCAAAATTACATACATACATACATACATACAATGGTTCGACAGGCAGAGTCGCCGAATTTTTTCCAGACAAACCATTGCTTGGACGAAAAAAATGCAAAGAAACTTTTTTGTTTCAAAACACTTTCCTGAACGGTGGTATTTTTTATTTTTCTCTATCTTCCTCCCAGCGCGAAATATTGAAGAATAAAAAAGATTTTTTATTTTTTTATTTGAAAAATCGATAGACTGGTAAACTTTTTTTTATAATAGTCTGCATACTTAAAGCCTTATTGCTAATTAGTTGTAGTTTTAGCCCCTATCGTCTGGCATATTTTAAATTGAAGCAATAGAGAAAAAAAAACTAAAAAAGCCCATTTTACAATTGCAAACATAAAATACGCACTTATCTCTTTCTCAGTTTCACCACAAAAACAAATGAAATAAAATACTTTCATCGATAATGGAAATACAAGGCTGTTTTTTTTTAAATTCTAAGCTTTTGATAACAATTTCTATTTTTCTTTCAATTTCAACATCAATTTCTAACACAAACAGTTTGCGTCGCATCTCCAATGTAACCCTGAAATCTCATAGTTTCCAACGCTTTGTTTAACATCCAACTGTCAATGATCTAATCAAAATCTAAATTTAAATTATAAATGGTTTGCTTGTTTTTCCTGTATACCTACTGTGTGTGGACAGTAAACAGTTTGAATCGACAGTTGTTGGAAAAGGAACTGTTTATAATTTCTTTAAATAGATTTTCTTTGAAAAAATATACGATAAGATTGTAAATGACTATTTTTATGTCACATTCGGCGTTAGGTTGAGATAAAAACTAATAAAAACAAGGTATATCAGTCAAAAATACAACCACTCATGGCCGTTTGAACCAATAGAAGCATAAGGTTAGGGCCGGTTTCATAATTCAATAGTTAAAGTGCCTTGAGTAAAAGTAGACCTCATCTTAAAGTATCCTTTAAGACGACTTTAAAATAATTGCGTTTCATAATGAAAGTATGGTTGATACAATAGCCTTTTTGGTGTGCGTTATCGATTGTTAATGTCTTTCTAACACATTACGTCGAAAAAAATGGAAAAAAGGGCAGGTCTGTGATTAATCCCAATCAAAATATCAATCGGGAGAAATTTCTTTATTTAAAATAGGATGCAGATATACCTTTCGTATTGTCAATGTGTCTGACATCTTTTTCTACTGTCCCACTGACAGCACTTGTCAGGTCTGTACTTTGTTGTTCACGGTCAATTATTATTTATGAAAAGTTGATATGAATATTATTGTCATATTTATTCAAATAATACAAAAATATGCCTCGATACACGGAAAAACATTAGCATTTTGAAAGTTCTCAAGTATTTTCAGTTACAAAAAGAACCTGGTAACTATTAATTTCGTAACCTTGTCGAATTTTGCTGAATGCGATCCTGATGATTTTATTTATCAAATTTAGGGTTAAATATGTGTCAAAATAGCAAATAAAATAAACGACATACCGAAAACCCGATTATACGTCACAAACGATGACGCACACCAAAAAGGCTGTTGTATGAACCATAGCAACTTCTTTCAATAAAAGTAGCATTTAGCTGAGTTGGCAGCCCTGAAATTTGTTTTTCGATACCTTTGACACTATTTAATTTAGTTATCTAACCTAAAATTATTACTTTGACGATAAAAAACGTCAGCATCATCATAAATTTCAAAGTAACACTTTCTCTTTAAATAATTTTTTATTTTTTTCAAATAAATTACTTCGTCATCAGATGATGAACTAGAGCTGGAAGAACTATCAAGCATGTTCATCATTTTTTCGTGAAGTATTCAGCCTGGTTCTCAAAAAATATGGAGAAAACTAGGTTATGTTTGCTTTAAAGCCACTTTGGGTCGTTTGCACCGGTCCACCTTAAATGTTCATCTCATCTAAGGTCTACTTAAAGTTAAGGTGAACCTTAAACTTTAGATGGTTTGCTAATCTGTTACTTAATGAAATCTTAGATAAGTGGCGAGAAGCTATGGCAACACTGAGAAAGCTACAGACATTCAAGAGATGTTTGTGTTATCGAGTTTGATTTCACGAAGTTTGATTGTTGATTCTTTTTGTGACTGATGGTTTAATAAAAATGAATATTAATAATTGTAATGATAATAATATTAGAAAAAAGAGGACTCCAAATTTCCCTGGACGAGAGAAGACAGCTCTTTTAAACCTAATATTTAGTCATAAAATAATTATTGAAAATAAAAGGACCGATGCAATTACCTGGCGTGAGAAGGAAAACGCGCGGATTAAAATAACTTCGTTATTTAATAGCCAATCTCTGGAATACCACAAAAGAGTCGTGTTCGATTTCTACCTCAAATAGGTTCAAAATGTTTAGGCATAGGTTTTGTCACCCCAAATCGCTAAAAGAATGTCAAATCATCCCAGCTGTTGAAATATTAATTTCTATGATAAATCCTTCTGGGGTTTCCATGAAAGATCAAGTTAAGATCGTCTTAATCGTCATCGTCATGATCAAATAAATTATTCATAATTATTTTTTCAATAAATAATGAAGACAAGCCACAGCTAAAAAAAAGGAAAATACCACAACAACAACACGCATGTCAAATAGTAAACTTACTGTCAGATTGAAGTTTAGATGACATTAAGGAGAACTTTAAGCGGCACAATTCTTAGGCTTAACTAAGTACACCTTAAGGTACACCTTAAACCTCAGTTGATAACCCGTGCAAACCAAATTGTTATATTAAGGTCACCTTAAAGTTAAGCTTCACTTATCTTTCGCTAAGTTTAACCGGTGCAAATGGCCCTTAATCTTTTGTACAGTTTAGAAATTCGCGCCTTAAGTTAAAGGAAACTTTAGGCACACTTTTTCAACTTTAAGCCAACTTTAATATTTAAAAGCACTTTAAGTTGCTTATGAAACTGGCCCTTAGAATAGCTATGGCGAGTTTAAAATTTAAGGGTCGCTTAGTTAAAATTCAGTTGCACCAATGTTTCTGCTCTGCTTCTTAGCTAAGTGTTTAATATATTTGTCAACCTCGCTATTTAAGTTTAGTTTTATTAATTTCTCTATGGTTTCTGGTGACTTTTCGTTTTTGTGGTTTGAAGTAACATAAAAAGCTGTTAAAAGTCAATTCTTTGAAAATCAATTGGCTCACTCCTACTTCGGGGTTTACACCAGCCGTGCGCAATCGTACAATGGCCATTAACGCAACAGGACCTCTTACGATACCCTAACAAGCTTGTTGCTGCCCTTAAAGGCTGCCTATATAAAATAAATTCTGTTAGATGTTAAGCCAAAAATAAGGTTGAAGAAATTTTCTTGAATCTCTTTTGATATGAAATTAAAAATCCACCAATGTTGGCAACTTTCAGTTACTTGAAGATACTAAAGAAGATCATATATTTATTAAAAAATGTCTATAAACTTGTTGCAAGCCATTTCAAAAGCGATAGATGTTGCTATTTCTAGTGAACTAATTGGAAAATGTTCATTGGGAAATACGTTTATGATTATGGTAGGATATTTATGTTAATAGTAGCAAAGGAAATGGATCCAAAATAGCTACACTTGAAAATTACTTTGGAAGCAGATGCAGATTTCATATATTTTTCAAATTTAATTAAAATATAAGACATCCGGTACATATTTTAGATAATGTTTAGTTTTCATAATTTGCAGAATTAAATAATAATAAATAAATAATAAACTAAAAATAATAAATGGCCACTTGGTGAAGCGGATTTGATGTAGATGCGGCCGTGTGCCAAAGAAAGCCAATAAAAATGGCGAGTAGGGACTGAAATTTTTGTAAAATTCAAAATTTTGTTTATTTAAGCGGCAAGTTTAATAAAAAAGACAAAATCATGAGGATAATGTGAGGAAATATAGAGGGAATGTTTCTGGTAAAGCTGGTATTATTCAATTTTGAAAATTCGAAATAGAGTTCGCTCAAATTGATAGTTCAATATGCCTTATACATACATGAGTAAAATTTTCAAGATTTTTTCAAGACTTATTGTTGAAAAATTAATTTCAGATTGTTATGAATTATAAAGGGATTTAAACTGAAAGAATACTAAGAAATTTGAAGTTCGTGATTAATTCGTTGGGTTATTGATTGAACCTCACCATGACTTTTAATAACTACCGCACTATAGTTCAATGGTTAGCGCTAGAATGATCGCCCTGTTTGTAGACAACGAAAATGTTGAATTCATTCACAGACTATGTTTAATTAACCTGAAAAATCAATTTCAAATGCTCTAGATTGTTCTTGCAAGCTGCGTCTCAAGCTCCAGTCGAATTTATTCGAGAATTCAAAAAAATAGGAGTCAAAAGAGGATATAATAATCCATTTCGGAAAAATTTGGTGTTGGGTAGATTTTCTCCGGAATATAGGAAAATGTTTATTGAACTAAATTATTTTTAACATAACCGGGAATGACCCAGAGGACAATGACTTTGAAAAAAAGTTTTTTATTTTCATTTTCGCATCAGTCTATAATTGTAAATGATTAATTTTAATTGGTGGAACCATCACGGTTGATGAAAAAAAATTGTAATCGCACCAAAATAATTTCTTCAATTGAAATGTTATTTTAAAAACATGATAAGTAAACTAAATTCCCTAAAGAGACCAAAGTCGCCGTTCTTAGACAATATCTACATACAGTGCCTAAAAGATCTATTGCTTCATTTTCTTCCATTCAGTTCCTGAGCTAGAAATTGATAAATTTAGAACTTCTAAAGCCTCCAGAACATATTCGATCATATTTATGGTCATTCACATACTTTCCAATTGCACAGCACTCCAGAATCCTAGAGCACTTAGGAGAAACATTTACCTAAGTTGAAGCCTGCAGATATCCTAAAATTCCTCCTGGAAATAGGACTAAAGGAGCTACTAGTTTCAGAGACTCTCTCCAGTAAGGGAGCACAATAGATCTTTTAGGTCTCAGTGGATATTACCCCAAACATACATACAGACATCCTATTTTGAACGATGTGAATAATTTTAATTATCAAATGACACAAAACAACAAAATTATCACGAAATATTAGTGACGGAAGTTAAAAAAATATTAAAAACTTCATACCGATGAGTTGGTACTTCACTTTAATGGTAATTATTTTGTAAACTACATTGTATTTCATACGAATTAAGATACAATGTCTAAACAGAAACCCTCTTAAATCTTAATTTATATTACGTCATACCAAACGCAGACTTCCAGACATATAAATGCAAATATAATTTATTGAGATCAATTAATTAAAACAGAATATAAAATTTCAATTAAACGAAACATGTACTGTCACGGCAAATTTATCACTTCTAAATATTTGAATGGTAATGGTATCGAGCTTCTATTGTCCTCTCTACCTGCGGTGCACTAAACAGGAAGAATCTAATGCTGCTGACTGAACACTTATTTACATTAAGAAGCGCTTAAAAATGTTTGAATCACCCTGAAGTGTTTCAGACAAATTTTTAAATTTATTATGGGCTCTTCAGCTATCAGTATGATAAAAATACACTATAATTTTTTGTTTTATACATTTTTTATGTAGTTAAAACAGGAAAAAAATATGACTTGGGGTCAACAAAATACAAACCTCATGGAAAACTCAAGTATCTTTCCATTATATTTTGAATTTTAATTATAGATTCAATGTAACTGTCACTTTACGAAAATAAAACACTTTTAATTGGAAAATGTTTGCTTTCATACCTGAACAAAGTCTCTTCTTAGTTCTCATCGATACAGATCAATAAATGTAGAATATTTCCGGTACCAGCCACCAAAATATACCCGACCTAAACCCAGTTGACCATCTTTATAAAAAACAGAATAATAATTAATTTCTTGCAAATTCTTATAATGTATTAGAGTTCTATGAAACATTTATAGACTAGTGGAATTTTAATTTATTGGACTATAACTATGTGTAAGGTTTTTCTTGATCACGCGTGATGACGTCAAGGGAAACGAAAAATTGTGCGTATGGAATTGATTAAACAACCCATGAATGAAGTTTGAGAAAAAAATTGTGTATAATTTATTGTTGAACGTGTTACCGAGTTTTAATTGCTATTTTCCCAGTGCTTGCTTGATGGTGTGTGTTAGTATATTACTTTTTCACTTCCCTAGTACGTGCAACCGTACTAGATGATCTATTACGATATACCAGTGTCGTACTACTAAAAAATTTCACAATTTACTTTTTTTTTCAATTTTATACAAATTATAGAAAATGATCCAACTATATACTTATTACTCTATTAAAGAAATTGAATATTTTACGTTATTCTAGTCCTACGAAGACTTGGTAAGTTTTCCGAAGCGCTGAAAATGTTACATCATCAAAGAATAATCTTTAAATTTGTTCTCTCTGACCAAAAATGCGTACCAAAGCTCTCGAACATTTTGTGCGAACGCTTAAGCAAACATTAAATTAAATTTTTAGTTCGTCCAAACAATCCATCAGGAGTCGGTACATCGGAGTAATTTGCTCCACAAAGGAATTACTGAATGCTGCTGTAGTTTGGACGATCTTTCAGCAACTTTAAGAGCGCTTTCAGACGGCTATTAGTGTATGAAAAGACATTAGTATAAATAAACGCATTCACACGAGACACAGATAAGGACTACACTAGTAGGCGGCCACAAAGTGTCTCGTCTGAAAGCGTTCTAATAGTATCTTTGACTTTGCTTAGAAGAAAAGAGGCACAATAGATATTTCTGGTCTCAGAAAATTTCATACATACATATATTCTCTGAACTCTTTTTGAGGTTATAATTTTTATTTTTGTTCCAGTTGCAGTATTAAGTTGATCTGCAATGACTAGCCGATTCTCGAAAAAGCAGATATTAGCTAGCTGCACCATATTGGTGTTATTAGCCATCGTTATATTCGTTTGGGTGCAATTCAGCCAAGGAGCATTCATCAACAAAAACCAGTACGGTACCATCAACATAACATCAGCGGCTGCTTTCAAAAATGGCGAAACGAAAAATGCAACAACAGCAAAACATAAAGGTACTGTAACAATTTGTTTGAATTTATTTGAAACTGTACAAACTTGTGACTTTTCCGTAGTAGTGCAGCTTTTTTCCTCACGCTAGTAGAAAAAATAGTGTACCTAAAACGTGCGTAAAATGATTTTTTCTACAACTGCTATGAAAAGTGACTTATTTCTCTTAGCTTACTCAACTTAAAAACTTCGCCACTCGTGTGAAAAGTTGAACTTTCCCCACTTGTTGTAAAATATACTATATTCCACAAGCGTGCGGAAAGATTCACTTTTCCGCACTCTTTTTTTAGTGTAGATTGGGTCACTTTTCCGCACTAGTGTGGAAAGTATTTTGTTAAGTTTGTGGGAAGTATACTGGCATTGGAATATTCAAAATATGTATTTGTATGGTTGTATTTTACCAAATGACTGAAAAATAAAGAAATTCATTAGAATTCTGCTATAATTTTTAATAAAAAGAAACATTTTTTCCAATAATTTTTCAATGGCCCTGGTATAAGCCTTATCAAATGGATAACAAATAATAATAATTAAGTTGTTATGTATTTAATAATAAATGTTTCTTTATGTAAATTTTCGGGGTTTTATCCGCATGCTAGTAGAAAAAATAGTGTACCTAACACGTGCGTAAAGTGACTTTTCCGCACGCGATTGCTGGCCGAACTCCGCTAAAACGTCGTTCGGTCATCTGCAATAGCGTGCGGTAAAGTACCACTTTCCGAACTAGTTAGGTACATTACTATTTTCGCACGCCATTTGCTATGGAGTGCGGAAAAGTATCACTTTCCGCACTAGTTAGTCAAACTACTATATTCGTATTAGATACATTGTTAATTATAACCGCGGTTGTACGTTGAAAGGTACATACCACATGTATATACAAACAAAAATAATTCTAATTTGGCACGCCTAATAATAATAATAACCAATTTTATTTTCATATGCCATTAACCACGATAATTGTGTCCAAATACAATACAGGGCGTTACACCCATCACGGAACTTGCCCACTCGATAATGTTTTTATTACAGTCAATTCAAGCCATTTTAAGTTGCGCTACAGGCACAATTACAAAAAACAAATCGTAGGCACTCTTGATTCCTTTAATTTTTTGAGTAGATAAAAATAAGAAAAAAACTCAAACTTAGTTTAAATTTGATAGCGGTAAGCACCTCAAGAACTTATATAGAGACATAGAGCGGAAGTGTTGACATCCTACAAGGGCGCATGTGTCGACATCCACAAAGGGAGCATTTATAAGAACTGCGGTTGAGCTAGGGGAGGAATGGCTCCCGAGGCCCTCCCTATGACTGCCATTGCTCAGAGATATCCTTAATAAATCACCCTGAACATCGAGAAACTTTGTGAACACCTAAGAATAATTATATTGTTAATAACCGTAACTGTAACGTTTTTCCAAAAATAAAAATAATAATTAATTAGTTATGAACATTAGAAATTTCAGTAAACATTAATTAACATTTCGCCCTGTATATTAGAAAGCAGATTATATTCCCCAAAGGAGCCTCAATGCGAAGCAGGAGTAAATAGGTACTCATGACTCACTCTGTATATTTGTACCAAAAAATTAATAGGAGGCAATCGTCTTTATTTTTGTTTTCTCCTACTGATCTTATCGCTGATGTCATTTTAGTTATGAGTGCGAATTCATATTTATTCAATACGAATAATGTGTGTGTGAGTTTGTGTATGTATATTAAATATTAGTCTAAAAATAAGAAGTGATATAACTGTTGAAAGGTTTTTGATCCTGGATAATAAAGTTACACATATCAGTTAAATTTGGGTAGCTTCCGCGTGTACAATTATAATACCAATTACGAGACATAGAACGATTGGTTTTTCGTAATTGATTTCTTAATTAACTCAACTGAGAAGTTAACCTAAAAATTGGACCATGTATAACTGTACCACTCTTTTTATACAGAGAGTGCCACGATTAGTTAAAAATATCTGTATATGGCAAAATACTTATAGTGAAATCATGAAAATTTCTACATTTGGGATTTCGGATTCCTTTTAACAAAAATATTTTCAAAGATTTTCAAAGATGACCAACTTCTCGTTCTGTTATTTTAAATGGAACATCCTGTATATTTAAACATTTTTTAAATCTACGTAAAATTTTAGTATACTTTTAGGTTTGTTCCAACCGCAGTCAGAAACCGTCAGAAACGATCAGAGAATAGTCGACCATTGCAACCAGTGATAGGAATTACGCGGAAATAACTCGTTGTTTGCTATGACCAGTTATTCTCTGATCGTTTCTGACGGTTTCTGACTGCGGTTGGAACAAACCTAATGTTTGAAAACTTTTTTCGAAAAATGCATACTTTTTGAGTTATGAATTTTTTTGTGAAAAATTTGGCCGCTGCAGACCTTTATAAATGGTTTTATTACGAGGACACCCTTAAAGATATGAAAATGATTTCTGTTCGGCTGCTTTAAGCAAGGTCAGATGTATTTAAATCTATGTTGAAAATGTTTTATTCTATACAGGGTGCGTATGAAAAGTGTTCAAAGTTTAACTTCATAAATATCAAATTTCTCCATTTTTTTAAATAGAACCACCCGGTTTTTTCTATTTTAATGCATTCAGGGGTAAAAAATAGGGCAAACTTATGTATACTTTTCTATACCTAAACCTTACCGTTATCCAGATATTAAATGTTTTCTGTAAATTTTCAAAGAATCAAGCGTTTGCCATGTATTGAAAGCAAATTTACATAAACTTTTTTATGTCTTAGTGCTTGTATTATTGGGTCAAAATGAAATTTAGACGACACCTGCATCTTTTAAATTATTTGCGTGATTTTTTTGTTATAATTGGACCCATGGAAAAAAAATCTAAAATAGTTAAATCGGTATAGACGAAATATTAGTCCATAACGTCCCATACATCGCACAGGAAATAGTATATTGTATAATTAGTGGGAAAAGCATCATATTCCCAAACGACTGTGATGATGTAAGCTTAGATACATTTCTCCATGTTCATATTGGAATATAGAAGTGGTGGTAACGAAATAAACCAAATAATTAGCCATGCAGCTTCAACGTATATAAATTCTCTTCGCCCTCCAATAGAATTTACAAATTATACAAACTGTCCAATACATGTAAATATTGACAACAATAAATTTGTGTTCAAAAATATCGTTTAAAATTAGATGTTTCTTTTATTTCTTCCATAACAACTTTATCAATATAAAAATGAAAGCCATACTTTGTTACATTTTATTGTAATAATCCATTTATAACATTACCGCACGCTACAGCAGTGCGGCAAGAATATTACCGCACTGTTATTTCCTAATTGCTTAGCAACTGCCCACTATTCGGGAATGAGCTTTGCGCATGGAAAGCAGGTCAAAATAGTGTAACTTCTCCCACGATGGGAGAAAAATATTCATCCAGTCATCCACTAATTAGCAGAGTCGAGTGTAAATATTCATAAAACTGGCTATACAATGAGACGGGCTAGGAAAAACTTGAATTTTATTTCATTTCATATGGTTTCAAGCAAGCAAAACTTTTTACCAAGAATTATATTTTTCACTGAAACTAACAAATAAAAATTTTTCACCTATAAGATGCCCCATCCGTAGACACGCTGTACATACAAGGCGTGACATCTATCGACTGTTGTTAATATTAAAATTTGTTTAAGACTTGAGTTTTATAAATTTCAAATGTGAGTTATTTTAGAAATATTTGTAAATTCATATGCCAAAAAACCCTGATTCATAGTGATTCCGAAATGCAAGTTTCAACCTTCTAGGAACTATAAATATTTGTTGTTTATTTCATGCTACAATTCCGCAAATAATATTTAAATTGTGGTATAATTCATTCGGCAAGAATTTTTGTAAAATCCAATGGGAATATTTTAAAATCTTCGAACTGGTGATATTTTTTTATAAATATAGTGATTTTTTATTAAGCTAGAGCATTTTATGTGTACAATTTTCAATCAGACAAAACATAATATTCTGTAGAAACACAAAGTCTAAACAAATACACCGTTATATTATTTTATACCAATACGCGGGCTGAATAACAATTTTCATTATTTTTCCGATGAAACAAACAGTCTACTGCATTTCTTTGAAATCGTTTTATTCGACATTAAAAATATGTTTACGGGAAGTTGGTACAGGACATAGTGGCGCATTCGTTTGGAAACATTTTTTAATTCGTAATTTTTTATCATTTAAATTATTTTCCTTACAGTAATTATCCTATCTTCATCGCGTGAATTTTTTTGAATTTTTTGAAATTTAATTAGTCGAAAATTGTGATTTTTTTCAATTAAAATTTTTATTAAATATTTAAACAATATAGCGTAATCTGATTTTAAATATTTCTTAAATTATTATTATTTATTATTCTGAATAATGTGTTTTTGCTTTTTCAATCTGATTTAAAAATAATTTTAAAATAATTTTTCTAAGATAGGAGTAACTATTTGAAAGAGATGCTCCTGTTAAGTACAATAAATAGAAAACTTTTATAAATATCTGAAAAGTGAATAAAAATCATAAATTAGAAGAATACTAGGGGTGAAAATTTATTTTTTGCAAAAAAAGTTGTAGAGCACCATCTACATTTCTTTTACTAATGCCATACATAGAACTGGGAGTGAGATGGCAATATTAATAAAAAGTACATCTTCATGAACTGTTTATAAAGTTTAAATATTTGATAACAAAAATCGTAGTATATATTTTTAATATTTTAAATCAAAGAAAATAACGATTTTCGACGATTTTTAATTTTCAAAAATCCATCAAAATTAATAGGCTGAAGAAACGATATTGAGTGTGAGGAATGTTTTGATTCAAAATTTAAATTAGAAAAAAATTGTAAGAAAAATTTTGAACAAATTCAATTGATTTTAAATGTTTCTGACATTTAATTCAATTTTCAAAAATTCATCAGTGTCATAAAATCTGATACCGGGTATAGTTTGGCAAGTTTATCTGAAGCTACGGGGCATCGGTAAGTGGCGAGGAAACATGGTGCATATCTGTTATAAACGTACCAATGGCGTACTGTACCTATTTTATAAGGTAAAACTAAAAAAACAAGTGTTACTGACAATACTAACGCCACTGGATAAATCAATTTCAGTCAATTGACGAAGTGAGAGGGAAGAACACACGCATGCGCTTGCCAATAAGAAATCAGCTGTGATAAAAAAAAGCCAATTATGTAATTCGGAAGGTGTGGTAATTATGGTTGTCGCACAACGCTGCCAGAGCTTGAAGAAGTTCATAACAAATTTAGAAAAGTGTTTATCTTTCAATATTTATAAATTGAAAAAATTATGTTGATAGACAAAATCCAAGAAAACAAGCACATTAAAGAATCAACGTTTGATCATATTGTTAATAATAAAAAGTCCGTTTTCTAATTATTATTACTACATACTTATCACCTAAGCTTTTTCCTAGTTAAACGTGGCAATATCGAATGTTTTCGACTGCATTCCTTTCACGGCTTCAGATAAACTTGCCAAAGTTAAATCCTTCGAACAAAATTTTGTTTACTTGTATCCCTGATAGCATAGATTTCTTCAAAATTAGTGGCAAATGTACATCGTGTTCCAGAACGCCGTGCCAGATAAAAAAAGCATATTTTAAAATGGAACAATAATAAAGGGTTTCAGTAGGTAACATTTAAAATGTTCTGACCCTTATTCGTGAAAATCGTAGTAGAGTGTAGTAAAGTAGCTTTTTATTTTTCAAGGTAAAATATAAGGTGAAAATATTATGAAACCGATTTATTAATGTTTCGAATCTCCCTGTATACGTCTTCTGAATTATAATACTAAAAAGATTAATTTTAAATTGTACATTTTAGAGTATAAGGGGATGTTACTAATTACGATTTCCAGGAGCAAGTGGTCAAAACTTTATAAAAACACGTTATAACTTACCATGCAATCGAGTAATCGAGCTGAATTTGAATTTAAAGTGAAATACAGGGTTTTCTTTTTAAAATATTAAATTCTTTGATCTTGCACAGTTTTCTTCAACACGCTGTACAATTGAGATTAATCTTAAAAAATGGGATATACCCTGCATATAAAAAAACTTTTAGTCTATCTTCAAATTTCCCAAGTGCCGTCACACTTATTTATATTTATTTAAATGTATTTCCAATTCCCTGTACTTTTCATAGTCTTTCCATCTAAAAATTTCTCATTTAAACAAAATACGTCTAGATTTATGCAAATCATGTAGTACAATACGCCCACCTCGAATTTTCGGTATAAATAATTCTTAGACAATTTATGTTAATTCGGTTTGTACGTCAAGGCCGAACTTAGGATCGACCTAGAGATAGTTAACAGCTCTTTTTTTTCTTCTTTCGAATATGGGTTGTTAACAAACAGGATATCTACATCGGTCGTAGTGTTTGATTTGAAATTGATTGAACAAACACATTTTTATTTGTATATTTCTAGACTTGTTGGAATATCAATAGCGTTGGATAAATATAAACATTACAAAATGTATTGAAAGGATGTTTGATAAGTTTTGGTAAAGAAAATAAGGACAAAAATAGTTCATCTACCTGAATTCTTGATATAACTCCCCATCGTTGATTTTTTTGAAGATCCTACACTTGGAAAACGATAAAAGCAGAAGATACAATCAGGTTTCTTCAAATATGATAAGTCTTCAAATGTCGTCCTTGAATTTAAAAGCGGTAATTGGTTATGTTAAATTGGTGATATTTGATTTGGTGTATGTAATAACAGCCTCTTCTCAAGCTGTAGTGGACAGACTGTGCCTCTTTTAACGATGACAGTTGATGGAATTGACCATTCAAAAAATTTCTCGATCCGTTAAATTTTTTGCAGAAGAATTAGAAGACACTCGAGAGAACCGCAATATGAAGTTTCTGATAAATAAATAAATGTTCCTAAGCTTTAATATCTATAATCAAAAACTGCGCATGACAAAAACTGCGGTGGACAAAAACAGCCAGGACAAAAAAGCGCCTCATGAAAATAACGGAGAACAGAAACAGGAAGGATAAAATAGCGCTGAGCAAAAAGAGTATCAGACAAAATAGCGTTGGATAAAATAGCGTCGGACAAAATAGCGTCTCATAAAAATAGCGGAGAACAAAAACAAAGGACAAAATAGCACTGGACAAAAACAGTGAAGGATAAAATAGCGCTGGACGAAATAGCGCCACATAAAAATAGCGGTGAACAAAAATAGTGAACGACAAAATAGCACTGGACAAAAACAGCGGTAGACAGAATAGCGCTGGACAAAAAGAGTATCAGACAAAATAGCGCTGGACGAAATAGCGCCACATAAGAATAGCGGAGAACAAAAACAGTGAGGGACAAAATAGCACTGGAAAAAACAGTGGCGGACAAAACAGCGTTGGACGAAATAGCGCCACATAAAAATAGCGGAGAACAAAAACAGTTTAGGACAAAATAGCACTGGACAAAAACAGTTGCGGACAAAATAGCGCTGACAAAATAGCGCTGACAAAAATAGCACAGGACAAAATAGCGCCACATAAAAATCACGGAGAACAAAAACAGCGGTAGACAAAATAGCGTTGAACAAAAAGAGTATCAGACAAAATAGCGTTGGACAAAATAGCGCCACATAAAAATAACGGAGAACAGAAACAGCTTCAGACAAAATAGCGCTGGACAACAAAAAGAGTATCAGACAAAATAGCGCTGGACTAAATAGCGCCACATAAAAATAGCGTTGAACAAAAACAGCGAATGTCAAAATAGCACTGGAAAAAACAGTGGCGGACAAAATAGCGCTGGATAAAAACAGCACAGGATAAAATAGCGCTGGATAAAAACAGCACAGGATAAATTAGCGCTGGACAAAATTGTGTCACACAAAATTACGCAAAACAAAAACAGCGGTTAGGTTATGTGCGGTCTTTTTGTGAGGCGCTATTTTGTCCGCAACTGTTTTAACTTAGCGCTATTTTGACTCACGCTATTCTGCTACAGAGCCTTATAATCTATATTTATTAAGCCAATCACAAGATAGGTCAGTATTTGCTTATCAAGTAGACATCACATAAAATATAACTTCTGTCATTCAGTCTATAGGTAAATTTTCTTTTTTGGTTTTAGACATTTTAAAATAAGCAATCAAAAGACCTCGACCTATAGAGCTATTTTTAGAGAACTAATTAAGATTAGATAATGTTAGTAGTAATTGCAGCACGGATAATATTCAACAAAAAAATATTACATTCACTAAAACGCTTCTACTCATTTTCATGAATGGTAGAGATATAAATCAACTTTCTCAAGAGGGCAAATAATTTTCATTTAATTGATTAAGAACCCTGGACATTTTTAAACGTTTTCGATATAACACCTTGTATGATACATGAAAACTTGATTATTGAATGGATGGAAGATTTGAAAAATAAAACTTACTATACTTTTATTTTTGTTTAGAGGCGTAGGTGAAATATTTACATTTTCGAAGGAAACACTGGAAAATTTTGGCACGTCGCGAATTTTCTTTAGAATAATGACAAATATTTCAAAACAATACAAGTGGTAATTACTTTTGGCACTCGATGAGATCGAAAATAAATATAATGATATTAGCTATGGTCTATAACAACAGATAAAACAGGTCAAGATTTTATTTCTAAGCGTCTAAAAAATATGAATATGAATGAATTTTGGGGTCAACAGTATTGAAAATCAAATGAACACTAATTCACGACGTAAAATCGCTGGAAAAAATTGCTTAAGAGGGAAAATCGGGAACTGGAAACCATTCTCGAATAAACACAGATGAAACATATAAATAAAGATGGGCATGATGATTGCTTTTAATAAACTAGGGTAACTAAAAAGAGGTTGAGAAATTCCATGAAAATCTTGAATGCTGACAAGTTAGTTAAAGTCCATTTTGTCGTTCGGGAATTACAGCTGTATGTATACAGGTTGCGAAAAAGCTTTTCGAACCATGCAATTTACACAAGTACGACAAGGAAAATTTGAGAAAAACAGCTTGAAATAGAAAGAAAGAAAACTTGTGCTCAGTTCCAGATACGGCCCCCTATTTTAACCGCTGTTGCCAGAAGCTCATATTAATTTGTACAAATGATATTTTTGTCTTGTTATCGTTGACTTTTTTTGAGATTTACTACATTTCAAATTTTACGGTTCAAATGGTTGAAATTTGTTTTTTTTTCTCAATAAATTTGATTATGTCACTTACGTCTAACGCTTTAAATATTCCGAGCGAAATTTACGTCTTAAAAACCGTCTTTTTAGTTTGTTTGCTTACTGTGGCTACCATTATACACGATTTTAAAAGCCTGTGTTGAATATACTTGAAAAAAAATCGGCAAACAATTTACAATGTCGTAGGACGATGGAAGTGTTACTTCCGTAAATAAACAGTGAGCGCTAGCGTTTACGACGACACTTGACTGGATGATTTGCATAAAAAAAACGAAATTAAGAGGCACACTTACGTTGAAGGAGATAATATATAGAGAAATTTGTTGTTAAATAAGTAATTACTGCATTACGACACATTTTTTACGAAATTGTGCGATTATGATGTTAAGTCTGTGGAAAAATTGATGACATTTTTCCAATGATGCACAAATTGATGGAAAAATCCATGGAGAAAATGGAGGAAAATTGAAATTTGGTAACATGCATATTTTGGATGACAATTCATACTTAGCTATAAAACGTTATTCTAATTCCAATATGGCGGATCATATAAGATGGCGAATTAGTTATTTTTTTGCATCACCACATTATGGGTATCAAAATATAGGATTTGCTGAAGAGAACTCGAAAACTAATACGTTACTTTTCTCCTCCCATTTTCCACGCCACTGGCATTTGTGGCTGTTTTCAATTAATTTTGTAATTATTAATGTTTTTCACATAAAATACACATAACCTTTACATATCAAAAAATTTGTAGTTTTCAAGATATTTAATGTTTTCATGAAGTGTGCAACATCATTTTCAATAATAAAAGCACAAGTTTGGACAAATATTTTTGGGAGTCTTCTCACAATGTTTGAGATGCATTGCTGCTTCACAAATTAGTTTCTGATACATATTTTAACAATTAGTAGCTTGAAGGTTATTAAAAGAATACAACAAATATACTTTTTTCATTTTATTATTAAAAAGTTAGGTTGCAAACTTCATGAAAACATGAAATATCTTGAAAACTACAAATTTTTTGATATGTAAAGGTTATGTGTTTTTTACATGAAAAACATTGTGGAATACAAAATTAATTAAAAATAGCTACAAATGCCAGTGGCGTGAAAAATGGGAGGAGAAAAGTGACATATTTTTCCAAATGTACACCACTGGATCAAGAATTGACAAATTTTTTTTTATAAAAACATGCCTTTTTGAATTTAAAAACAACCTGCCAAATGTAAAATTAATTTTACTCATCCATTTTAAAGTTTATAGCGGCCCTTACACGATCAATATTACTGTCAATATCGAAAAATATTGTCAGTAATATTGATCGTGTATGGAGTGGAATGATGGAATGAAGTTAAGTACTGACGGTTATTCGAATATTTTAATATTTTGGTCATCAGTATTGACAATACTGTCAGTATTCCGTATTGACAGTAATACTGACCTTGTAAGGTCCGTTATTGAATTGAAACATTTAATTTTTGAATAATTCAACACCCTGTATTTCGAAAAGTAAGTAAACTGGACCCCTCAATCCTTAAATCATTATGTCCAATTTTACGAGAGGTATCTACATGCAAACGTTGCAAGTGTCATTTGAAAACACCCTGTATAATAGTCTTCACCTCCTTGGACCTTGGTTTATAATATGCTAGTTTTACAACAATTTCAGATCCCTTTTTGTATAAAATTTTGTGTCCCACAATAGTATAGTACCTTCCAATCTAGTCCAACTATTACTAATATTCCATAACAAATGTAACCACAGTCTAAAAACAAACGCAATCTTTAAACTCTTCATCCTCTCCTTTCATCAGTAAAAAATCATTTTCCTCATACCCGTACCCATCAATTTATCTTGTGTCAAAAATGAAAAAGTATAGCGTTCTCTTCTCAGCCGGTGGCAATTCGAGCAACACTCGGTATAATATATAAATTACAAATACGTGGGAGCATTCCAGTTCAATTGTTTCAACTGTCGAACTGCCCCCGCACGGTTATACGTTATAACAGCAATGAGAATCCATTAGGATCATTTGTTGGGTTGATGTACGAGAGTGAGATTGTTAACAAATATTAAATATCCGCGAGTGACTTGTAGTATTGATATTATTTCCTTGTAAATCTTCTTTGGGAAATAAAATCGCCTGATTTATCACCGTTGGACTTTTTATTGGGGTTATTTGAAAAGTGTTGCTTACAAAACGCAACCGAAATCTTTAGAAGATCTTCGCCACCGGATAACTGTGGCATAGGGTGAAATAACTTACTTTGATCAAAACTTTTCTGACAATTTTTTTTTATTTCTTTCACTCACTCTTCCCACTGGTTTTTGTCATTAATTTTAACACTTAACACAAAAATGTGAGCATGTCTTTAAAGAGAATCGAAATACCTTCCAAATTATGTGCCCAAGCCATAAAATATTCCCGAAGGGGTAGACACCCCTTTAAGGGGGAAGACCGTACAACCATAAGTTAACTATTAAAAGTTGTCCTCCTCGAAAACAAAATCGGGTTTGCCGCAAAACCCTCCCCCGCCAAAAATATTTTATGTGGACTGTTTCTAATGCGCCACCCTGTATATTATGTAGAGTAATGAAAAGTATATTTTCGATTTGTAATAAAATTTAGTGAAGTTGGTCTAAAACGCTTGAAAACACTGCCGAAAATGACCAAACGTCTGGATGGTTTTTCAGTTTTCCAAATTTCCTCTTTTCCCAATTTTCCGACTAACTCGCTCGACCTCCCATTTTGTCCGTATTTTATTCAATGTTATGTATGGATAAATTGTTGATAATTAAAATACGAAAAAAATGAGGGGTCAAGCAAGTCAATCGGATTATTATTAGGAACCAAGAAAAACATTTTTTTGGAAATTCATATCATTTTCCAATTCCAGTTCCTGAAAATTGGTACAAAAACAGTTCTTCGTATGCCCCATAACGCAATTTTAATTTTTACATGTCTGGATGCGTCGTCGATTGTCCGCTTATAAATTATAAAACGGTTTTAAAAAGTATAGACGTAGAGCAACAAAACCTATATGCTACTCAGTTCATAATAATCCGATTGACTTGCTGGACCCCTCCTTTTGTTCGTATTTCAATTAACTACAATTTATGTTCACATACCATTGAAATTGCTTTAGTACTTTCTACGCTATAAGGAAAAAACCAAAAAATAAAGTTTTTTTTGGTTTTAAATGTTAATAACAAATAACTGAACAACATTTGCGTGTCCAAAACATATTAAATGATACTACGGAATGTCCTTTATCGTTTTCTGCTAGGATTTTTGTTAAAAATATTGACCAATTGCTTGGCGTACGTGTACACTTGAAGATTTCTTGGTTGAACAAGTACCTTATCAAATCTAATTAAATTCTAGATAATTTTTGTCGAAGGAAACTTGATATTTAATTGGAAAATTCAGAAACTCAACTTCCTTTATTAACAAGTAGTTTCTATTAACAAAAACTGGTGCTAACCAAAGAAAAAGTAGTTCATCTAGGTTCAAGTACCTAATAATCTTTTTTTCTAAAACTACCATAAATGAATAAGCTTTCAAAACAATTATACACCAACCAGCACGTTCAATCTAATAATTATTTTATTGACTAAAGACTTTAATTGGTTATAATTACGTCCAAATAAATCACGTTAATTATTTTCTTAAACATGGCATTCACTTTTTCCCGTTTAGGAAAACCTCTCAATTTTTACGTCAACTATTAAAATTAATCTTCTTCTAAAATGGATTTTCCCATTTGCATACTATCTGTGTAATCGTTAGTCTCATATCATACATAAAAAAAACATAACAAAGATTCGGATTATATAATAATATCTAGTAATAGGGAATGCAGAGAATTTACAGGGTGATGCTGCTAAAATTTTAATATTTCATAATACAGCTTTGTTGAGACGGAATTATATTTGAAATGTGGAATGTGAAAATTTTGGGGACGATCCATAAGACTATACAGATACATGCAATAGAAAACAGAACATAGGGATTTAAACAGCTAGATTCCGAACCACTCTAAGAGACCCCGTCTCTTCTACCATTATTTGATAGTTATGTGGCTCATAAAGTGTCTTTTGACAGTAGTAGTCGTCGCTACATATTAAAACAAAAAGATTACGTTTTATGCTGTTCAAATTGAAGAATCAATTGTTAAATCAACTAAACAATTAGACAATCCAAACTTCTACTGAAGGGATGGACTGATGCACGGGAGCACGGGCTAGGGCAGCTATTGAACTACCAAGGAGTAGGTTGAGGAAGATAGCAGGACTCCTAACAAATCACTGCTGTGTGAGGAAGCACCTCTACAACCTAGGAGTAGAGGAAAGGTACCTATGTAGAGGTTGCGGCATGACTGACGAAACGTCAGTCCATTTTCTCATAGAGGGCTCGGAGTCCCTGTTATGGTCCCTGGAGACACAAGCAGGCATCCATTGAAAAAGGTTGTGGCCTTTATTGAAGGGCTCGGCTTCATGGATGTCTAGGTAGCAGGAATGGCACAATGGACCTGTCAGTGGCCTCAGTAACGGAATCTTGGCTTGAGTTTGTCTAGGTCAAGGCTCGCCTGCACATTTAGTAGTAGTAGTATCACCCTGTTTATATGTTGGTAGATACTAAACTAGTTTCACGTTATAAATTTCCATATTGTGGACTTAACAAAGATGTAAGTCATTGTGGAAGCTGCATTCGTTAGTGCCCACGCAGATATCTTCATTATTATGTTTTCGAAAACATTACCATACCATTATTATCATTATTCTTGTTTCGCCCTTGGACAAAACCAGATTTTTTCCACTAGTACTAGAATTATTGCGTCTTCTATACTGAAGAGATGAATTTCTCTATTAGTGTTGAATAATTTTTTGTATTGTTAACCTAGGTCAATAATAATAGATTGACAAAAATGTGTGCAACATAATTGTGTATACCCATATTTGCTGCTTGAAATTATCTAACGAGATAATATTATTTGGATAAAAATAATATCAGTTTAAAAAGAGGTGGCCGTTTACTTAGAAGAAATAACTACTTCTCGGGCTATATGTCCCTACAGATATTGAATTTAACCATTAATTTAAAAATTATCCAACCATTTTAGTTAATACAGTATCTATATCAATATTACCTTTATTTTCAATGAAAACGGCTCCAAAAATTTTTTCTTACTTATTTTTTTTTATAAAAAATATAATGAACTTATTATTGGTTCAATTACAAATGGTTTGTCTGAATTGCGAAACAAAAAATTTTTATTTCTTTGATATAAATACGACGTTTATGTCGAAACAAAACAATTATTGTTTTTAAAGGAGTGGTTTATAAATAAATTCGCGCATTTTTAATGTAAATACTTGTCTGCAATTATGTTTTTAAAGTAATTAAATAATTACTCACGACTTAACAACAAACAAACAATCATTGTGGCATGCAATGAAAAGCAATCGTATTATATTAAGATGAAAGTCAATAAAAATATTTGTAAGGGGAGTGCATCGTATAATAGTAAGCTTAAAGTCAATAAAAAGATGTGTAAGGGGTGCGCAATCGTATTACAATGAGCTTAATGTCAATAAAAAGATGTGTAAGGGGTGCGTAATCGTATTACAATGAGCTTAAACTCAATAAAAAGATGTATAAGGGGTGCGCAATCGTATTATAGTAAGCTAAAAGTCATAAAAAAGATGTGTAAGGGGTGCGCAATCGTATTACAATGAGCTTAAAGTCAATAAAAAGATGTGTAAGGGGTGCGCAAACGTATTACAATGAGCTTAAACTCAATAAAAAGATGTATAAGGGGTGCGCAATCGTATTACAATGAGCTTAAAGTCAATAAAAAGATGTGTAAGGGGTGCGCAAACGTATTACAATGAGTTAACTGTATAAACCCTCACTTCGTGGAATCTACTCATTATATGGTTTTAAATGAAACTAACTGTTTCTAAATGACTCCACAATATATTTGAAAAAATGTGTAAATTGCAAGTAAATTATTGACAATTGTTTCGATAAATATATCATCATCAGAATTTACACATTTTTTCAAATATATTGTGGAGTCATTTAGAAACAGTTAGTTTCATTTAAAACCGTATTACAATGAGCTTAAAGTCAATAAAAAGATGTGTAAGGGGTGCGAAATGGTAAAAATGAGCTTAAACTCAATAAAAAGATGTGTAAGGGGTGCGCAATCGTATTACAATGAGCTTAAAGTCAATAAAAAGATGTGTAAGGGGTGCGCAATCGTATTATAGTAAGCTAAAAGTCATTAAAAAGATGTGTAGTATTTTCAAATATATAGGAACAGGAAGAATGGACCTCTAATTAATTAAGAAAAAATCTGCTACACAAAGTTATCAACAGCACTGAATTTTTATGAAGGGTTTTCGGTAAAAGTTTCCCTCTATCATTGGCGTACCATAAATTTTTGAAGCAGGGTCGTATCGCAAGTATTTTGATATTTTCAACTAGAGCTACTCAACGTAAACATAGCAACGAATCACAGGAGATAAAAATTACCAATAAAACTCACATTACTATGACACTTACACTATAATACTACAGATGTTTGCTTTCTCTCGAAGTGGGCTGATAATTGCAAAATAATTCACACTCCTTGTTGAATCCATTCATTTGTTTTTCTTACCACGCAATTTATGCAATAATAGACATAAAAATATAATGACCAACGCATCATCTTACGTCTAACAATTTATATGAATGTAGGCGAATACATTTACATGATCCATATGGTCTCTAACATGAATCAAGTTGGGGGGACATTCACTAAGATCTAATGTGTCCCCTTGCTTGCAAATGACAAATACAGTTGATTTAAGAGAGAAATTAAGTGCGCATATTAACTTGCGCATCGCTAATGATCTGTCACACATCAATTGAAACACTGATTGCTTCGTTGCCGTATCTACTGAAATATCCAGTTTTGTATGGTAAGCAACTGAATTAGAAAATTTAGAAAATGGTGAAACTGTGGTTACCATATAAAATCTGACATTTAGTATTTAGAATATATAGAATATTACTGGACGTTGGTTCAAGCATTGCATGAATGAAATGTGGATTGCCATTGTACAATGTACAGGGTGTCCCAAATTGGTGTGTTTTGAAGGGTATCTCGTGAACTAGAAGAGATAGAAGAAAAGTAGTTGAGATGTTATGACTTCTTTTTATGTTAAAGTAACATTAGCCTAATTGAATCTTTAGTAACTCCCTGCAGTTGGGAGATACAGGGCGATTATTGAAAACTGTCGAAAACTACTAGGTACTATAACTTCTTTATCAGGAAAAATATAAAAAAACGTTATAGAAACTTTTAATAGATATAATATTAAAGAGTTCACACACCCCCAGTAATTTTTTCAAAAAAAGAGTCAGTGTGGGGAGACAACTTTACCCTTTTCAGAGACAACTCGACCCTAAAAAATATCTACCTACCCCGTCTTTGGAAACGAGAGAATCTGCATCAGTGACGTGTACGAAAGGCTATGGGGAGTGATTTGAATACCCAATTTCAGTTTAAACAAAATTAGATGTCACTAACGTCATTGTTTATAAATATTGTCCAATAAACAAACAGTAATTCGATATTTAAGAACGTGGTAAACAGATTCATCGTCAAAGTGTAACGCACTCTTGATCGTAGTTGATTTGTAAGTCGAGAGTGTCACTCGATTTTTCAATTAAAGTCGACAACAAATTAATTAGCGAGATCGCGATCATCGGCACAAATGAATGTTGGTTTTTTAAGTGACCTATGAGTCATTTTCGACAATTTAAAAATTGATATCGAACGCCAGAGACGAACTGAGATTGTTTTTGATATTAACAAACCATTCCGCGCAAGTGAAGTACAATATTTTTTCTACAACTTCCCGATAACTCTAACAAATCTGACGTTTTATACAGTTTTTTTATGATAAATTAAATAGAAGTGAATGAAATTTAACTATTTGATAAAGTTTTGAGTAGACGATTTTTTTATTACGGAAATAAAAGAGAATTATTAGTTTTCCAGAGTGTTGTAGCGAATTTCGATAATAAAATGTGTAAATAAAAATCAGTGCCTGTGGTATTTTATTATTGTGGTCGTAAGAAATAGTTTGTAGAAGAATTTTTATTAAACAGCCAGTCAAGTTTGATACAACTCAAAGGCAGTTATCTTTTTATACCTAACATTTCAAGAGTAGCAGCAGCGTATATGAAAAGTCGTAAAACTTCAAAAAAAAATACTGTTCAACTTATCCTTGAGTAAGAAAATTATTATATTAGTTTTTATGGCTTTTTAATATCTAAGTCTGTTTTTAAAAATACCATTGGCTTTTATTTTTAAAGTACCTACTGAGAAAACATTTAAAAAATTAGTCTGAGGTACTTAACTTATTCATGTATTTGACGAAATAAAGTGTACACTAAAGTTTTGGGGGTAATGTAACCTATAAATAGGGTGCTGGAAAATAAACTAACTAACTAAAATAAAACTAACCTAACCAGTGCCTGAGCCAGAAAAATTAAATATATCCTACACTCACGTACAAGTGGGGAATGGGAAAAAAATACCAGCGTGGTTCGAACAATATCTCAGAAATTAACCTGGCAAAAACATAACAATCTGTACTTGTACTGACAATAGACAAGCCCTATCAGCTTTGAACAATACAACGTGTTATATCGGGGCTATGTATGTATGTACAGTCTGTTCGCTGAATCTTTTCCCATGTATGAAATAATTCACATACTACTTTATGTATTACGTCTCTTTCCTACTCACAGAATCTTAATCCCCGAAATGAAACCGTTTGTTCCATTACAGCGTAATATAACAAACAGAGATAGCCATATGATGAATGTCGGCGATAGGTTTAACGCGAATTTGTACCTTGACGTCGTTGACAGACCAGACTTTGTTTACATTTTTATTTTATATTTTTATTCATTTTTTCGCCACTTGCATATAAATTTATTTCAAAAACAGTTTTTATAATGACTAACTTATACCTGAGTGTTCGAATTATTGAGGTAAGTGAATATTATTAATTTATTTATTTATTATTTACTTCGCAATGAAAACTAACCTTAAATTGACATTTCAATACGATTCTGGATAGAATTCCATCAAACTAAATTATATGAAACATATTTTGCTTCCACTAATGTAGAAAATAATGATTAATTAGTTAAATACCTTTTTTTCTGAAAGACCAAAACTATTTATGAATGATTTTTATTTTTAGAATATGAAAGAGGTTGAATTCGCAAGCACAGGAGGTGGTCCTAAATGTGTTGCAGTATTTTGAGTTAGAAAAAAGAAATGGAGGACCTTTGGAATCACTTTCATGTGTAAATCAACAGGGTAAATATTTATTTATTATTTAATTAAAATCTTTTGGTAAAATGTAGGTGTACGTATTTTGTAATAATGAGTATATTCAAATCATGGTATATTCAAGAAAAATTTAGTAAGTTATTTTTGTAGATTTTAGTAGTTTTGTGACAATTCAATTCAACTATTAAATTTATTTTAGTTAACAGTGAGGGTTGAAACATTGATGAAATGAACAATCAAATTATCATTGAAAGTATAGTATATATTCAAATTGAATCTACTATAATTTCTGTTTTTGTTTTAGAGAAGCATGTTACTTTGACTACCTTAAATTGTGAATTAGGAAAAGAGAAATTGTATATCTATTGGTAAAACATCTCTGAACATTTTGTTGAAAACATTGGGATTCAAATGTAACAAAGATGACAATCGAAGAGCTTTAATGGAGCGGACAAGAATTGCAGCCTTAAGAGCCAATTTTCTGAATATATGGAAAACCTTTCAAGTACTCACCCAAAAGAACTTGTATGTTTGGATGAAACATGGATCTATTCAAAAGGAAATAAAAAATATTCTTGTCAAGACAACAGCACTAAAAGTGTACGTAAACCAGATGGTTATAATGGAAAACGTTTTATAATTGTTCATGCTGGATTCTACCAAAGGGTTTGTCTCTGAAGCAAGTTTATTATTCTGTTCAAAATCTATCCATTACCATGGAGAAATTAACAATGTAACTTTTATGAAATCAATGAGTACTCAATTCATTCCCAACTCAGAAGAGCCATCTCTTATTGTTATTGATAATGCTCCATACCATAGTGTCCTTTTAGAAAAGCAACCTTCTACTAATTCAACAAAACATGAGATTGTTACATGGTTGACAACAAACAATATTAAATTTGGTACAAAACCTGAATTGCTACAAACTGCAAAAATGAATAGAAAAGGAAATGTGTATAAAATTGATGAGTTACTACGAGAACATGGTCATGAAGTGCCTCTGGGAAGATGCACTGGAATAATGTGATCAACAAATTTGGGAAAAATGTGTTAGGCATACTCAATAAATTATAGAAAAGTAGTATGCCCAAGAGCAGAATATAGTTGATATTAGCCTTCAACCAATTACCATTGACATAAATACTGGTGATAGTTCTGATTTCGACTATGAGGAGGATTAAATGAAATTTATTGTATATATATATTATACAAGGACAGGAATATTAGGGAAGCAGCAAATTTGTAAAAATTTACTCTTTTTTACATTATTTTCCAAGCTTTTGGAATATCTTTATTTCCATTTTCAAGGATAGCATTAGAGATTGTATTACAAGTTGTTTTAAATGGTAAATAAATTTAACAATAATTTTGATTTCCCCAATATTCCTGTCCTTGTACATAATTATTCGGCAAATATCTACTATAACTATATTTAAATGAGTCTCAAATATATATATTCAAAATATTCATTTTTTATTTTCACCATCCAGAGATTTTTATTTTCCATTGTTGAGCCGTATGGGTGGGACGGCCCAATAGTAATGGTTGCAGCCACAACCAAAAAAGGCAATTCTGATTTGCAAAGTTTCTACCGAGGTTTCTACCCAGGAAATTGTTATTAATACTAACTCGTAAATTCGCAGAACAACCCCATAAAACTATGGAATTCTAACAGTTTTTCCAAACTAAAGGTTTAGGTAGCACATTGCTAAATGGCTGTAAAATATTCACAAATATCTATCACACCAACTTCGATAATAAATAACGCACACCGTAATTTTAGCCACATCTCAATTAAACGATTGAACTACGACCTACGTCTTATTTAATGTATTGATGTATTGCGTTTGTATATTAATGATGACGCATGGGAAAAGATCCACCGAACCAACTGTATGTGATCCTAAGGTGGGTTAGAGAGTACGACAGGAGTAAAAGTAATCGCATTGCTGATTCTTCAACCAGGGAGTGGCTGGACTGAAAATTTCAAGACCCAGTGACACTTACGGCTTCGACAATTTATTGTGGAACTAGCCAAAGGTAACACCCATGCTCAATCCCTTAAAAGATGGGATGCAATCAAAAGATGCAGTCTAGCCAGGATGACCTTGAGCGAGCCTGGAAAGCTTGCGTCGGAAAAATATTTGGCAATAACCAGGAAAAGCCTACTTTTAACAGTAGGATTTCTGACTGGCCACTTTCAACTGAGGAAACACTATGGGGATAATGGACACACCTCTATGCAGGGTGTGTGAACAGGAAAATAAAACTGTTAGGCACGTCTTATGCGAATGTCTGGAGTTATCCTCTATAAGAGATGTCTCCTAGTGACCTGTCCACCTTCCTGGGAAGATGAAGCATGTCTTATGCGAGTGTCCAGAGTTATCGTCAATAAGAGAGTGTGTGTTCGGTGAATTTTGGCCTACACCTGCCGATATAAAGGAGATGCCTCCTAGCCCACCTTTGTGGGAATGACAGGATGGCGATGACCTAGGAAGACAACTTCTCGGGAGGATATACAATGGGTCACATGTGGCATGAGTGCTGTTTTGAACTCGGCATCATTGGGAACTTCGTGGTAATTATTCTGACTGTGGTTATATTTTGTGACAGGCTTGCAGCTGCAACAAAAATTTTGTTTTGTCCTCTTTGATTGCTGCAAACTACACAACATTCTGGAAATTAAAGTTTTAATGTTAATTTACGATGGCCCAAATTCTTTTATTTCACAAATTTTATATGTAAATAAAGGAGAAGGAAAACAGGGTATTTCCCTGAATACAATATATCAAGTAGATCATAATTAATAATCTATTTTAAACTCTAACCGAATGAATATTAAAAATTCCCCAACTAAATAACCGAGATTCATCCATAAATATTGGAATGATCGTTTATTTTTAAAATTTAGTTACTAATAGGTTGGCATTTACAACATAAACATTTTTTGCATAAACTTACGTCCAGGTGTTTCGGTTTTTTCTAACTAATGAAAAAATATCAGTGAATCTATTTTAAAAAGGTGATGGCTGATCCCTTTTCAAATGGATTATTTTGTTTATTGAAATATATAAATCAATTAAAAAAAAATGGTTTTCAACGGGATATTTTTAAAGTAAATCAACCGTTAATTTTAAGTAACAAGTTGAGACAACCTTGAATTTTCAAGCCAACATAAAAGGGGCACTCGACAATATATTTTTTCGGTTAAGCACCGCGCACACTGAACCGACAAACTTTCCTCCTTCATATCAGGAAGGAAGCTCATACTTCTTACTGTAGAGAGGAAATTGTTATTTATACTGTAAGGGATGTAAGTAATGATGAGCCCGAGAGATATCGAGGTCGGTCACTTTACTTAGCGAAAGCTGGAGCTGATGCTCTTGAGCAAGATGGCAAGATTGACTTAACATGGCTACCTGAGAGTACCTAAACATTTGAATTGAATTTTAGAGTGCAAAGTGGTTGGGTTTATCAAACTTTATCGACTTTTTGAGGAAATAGCGAGTGATTTAAGTGATTCTTAATTTACAAATACGGCTCCCAATAATTTGGAAGAAGCCAACAAGCCTCATTTATGTTATTACCACAAAAACTAAAAGACAGGTATAAAAAACATGGGATGGAGTAAACAAAATAAATAATATATGAGAAATAGGTTTTTAAGTGTGTAGGAGAAAACATTACATGTAGGTATTACACAGGAAAAGAAGGCTTGGGAAAAACCCCAAGTAATATATTTCAAGCGGAAATCTACGCCAGTGCGCCCAGCTCAATATTTATAAAGGATACAGAAGATAAAGGATTATCATAATGTCAGATAGTCAAGCAGCCATTAAAGCACTGAGCTCTCGTGTAATCAGTTGTCCACCCATGGTATAAGTTAAAGTAAAACTGCTCTAAGAGTTTTAACAGGGATCCTAACGGGACATTCACCTTGAAGGGCACCTAAAAAAAACTCAAATAGTGGAGGAAGAAGAATGCAGATATTGTGGCATGGAAAAAAAACCTCCACCCACATACTCTCCAACCGCATAGCACTCCAGAATCGTAAGGCACAATAGATCTTTTAAGTCTCATTGAATGTCACCCCAAAAATTACATAACATACATCACACAAAAGTAAAGTTCCTTATCCTTTCCTGATTAATTACTGTAGTAAACTACATCCTGCGGGAAAAAATTGGCATTCGAATGAATGTGAACTTCACATTTCACTTGCACTTTACAAAAAATAACTGATGATGTTGAAATAAAGGGAAAGTGCACTGTCAAAGTTCGTTAGTTACGTTAATGAAGTTGGATATTGAATTTGTCCCAGTAAGATTTTTTAAAATCAATTTCCTCATAGTCGATATTTGCATATTAGACGACTAATAGTAAATTAGTATATTCTCCAATATAAGGCAATTATTTTATATAAACTAATTGATTAGTTTGTAAAAGTAACCAATAGGAGACGGTTGCGTAAAAGGTTCTAGATATCATGTTATAACACGTTATGTAGATAAATTATAGATTGCGAAATGGGCGGATACCGTTAAAAAATACCTTTTACAGCTTTATTCTCATTTATCCCATCTTTCTTAGAACAAAAACAGGATAGGTTTCTTGGGTCATCCTAATTGGTCTTCATTTTGTTCTATCAGAGGTGTTGTTAGTCCAAGATATCAAATATTGACCTAATTTTTGCTGGAAAACTTCTACTGACTGCAAAAAAAATACGACTGACTGTTTTTGTCTGTTATTTTGTAGCACTTCGCTGTAGGTACCTAGAATTGTTCTCACTAATTTTCTTTCGTTTACTCTTTATTTATCTTCTCTATTTTCGTCATAGTGGTTGGTTCTGCTGCCTTATTATTGCTGACCTGGTAAGCTCGAATTGTTGCAAAAACATTAATAAACCTTATTTACATCAAAAATCATTCTAATAAATTTGAAACTTTTTTTGAAAATTGTATAAATCAAAAAATCTCACACACATATTCACATAAGATCATAAATCTTGAAGAAAGTTATTCATGGTACCTACTCGGAAGTACCAAGAGGTGGGTAACCTTTGCATCAAACAAACAAATTTATGAATCTAACGCCATTTCAGGATAAATGGAATAAATCATTCGACTTCAACTGAAATTTATTATTTAATATATCTTGTCCAAGTTTAATTTATAACAACTTGTGTTATCCTCTTTTTCTTCGCCTTTAAGTGTTACGCAAACAAAACATCTACACCTAATTGTTTGAACACATAATGTTTATGTGTAACGCGACCGACTAGGTAGTACTATAAATAGGTACTACTACTACTGTCGTTAATAAAAAACATCAACGTTAACTGCTTATTTCTAACAATACACCATCAATATTAATGAATGGATAATTCTAGAAATGTGTTTATGCACACATCAATAACAAATGACTATAAACAAATTCAATAAATCAACAGTTTTCAATAAAATACCTCTGTATCTGTAGAGTAGGGAGGGTCGGAGGGTCCTTCTAGATCATCGTCCATACTGTCCTTCTCATTAAGGTGGACATGTCACTAAGAGACATCTCCTTTGTATCGGCAGGTGTAGGCCAAGACTCACCGAACACACACTATCTTGTTAACGATTACTCCGGACACTCGCATAAGACATGCCTGACAGTTTCATCTTCCTGTTCACCTATTCTGCATAAAGGTGTGCCCACTAGCCCCATAGTATGAAAGTGTTTCCTAAGTTGACAGTGGCCAGTCAGAAGTCAGAGTTTTTCCTAGTCATCGGCAGATATTTCTTCTGTGTCAGCTTCCCTGGGTCGCACAGGGTGATCCAAGCAAGACTGCATCCTTCGATTCTGTTTGGACCACGCTGATATTGTTTCCCATTCTCCTCTCAATCCTCAGGCTTAGTGCTCTTGAGAAAACTCCAGTTCCTAAGCCTCCTTTCATTTTCGAGCTGTTTATCAAACACAAACCTGGGTTGGATTGCATCATTGGAATAAAAAGAAAAAAAGACCTTAGAGAGATGATAGGACTGATTTGACAAGGACTCGATGCCATGATGGCTACTTGACTGACATGATCTCAGACATTTTCTCGGACAGCCACACACCTTTAAAACCACTTGCATACTGCTTGGTTCAAAATAAGGTCCTTGATTGGTAACGGAAATAACAACCGCACAAAGAGAAGCTGCTTGTCTACTTCATGAAAATTTTCGAGATGTGTCTCCCATACCCCAAGGAAAAATCGAAAGCGACTTCGACAATTGCGGAACTAGCCAAACATTACACCCATGCTCAATCCCTTGAGAGATGGGAGGGAATCAAAGGATGCAGTTTTGCCAGGATCACCCTGGGCGACCCTGGGAAGATGGCGCCGAACAAATACTTGGCGATGATCAGGAAAAACCTACGTATAACAGTGGGATTTCTGACTGGCCACTGTCAACTAAGGAAACACCTCCATACTATGGGGCTAGTGGACACACCTATATGCAGGATGTGTGAACAGGAAGATGAGACTGTCAGGCATGTCCTATGCGAGTGTCCGGAGTTATCGTCGATAAGAGAGTGTGTGTTCGGTGAGTCTTGGCCTACACCTGCCGATATAAAGGAGATGTCTCCTGGTGACCTGTTCACCTTCCTGAGAAGGACAGGATGGACGATGACCTAGGAGGACAACTCCTCGGGAGGATGTACAATGGGTCATATGTGGCCTAAGTGCTGTGAGCCTACATGGAGTAAAAAGTGAGTTAAACATGAATTGAGTCTATCTAGTTCATACCTTTATTAATTTTAAACTCTTCTGAAATTCCACCTTCGAATTTCACTTTCCCTTTGGTGTTCCTCAAAGTCATTTCCACCAATTCCCTAAGGTTCTATAGGATTCCTAATATACTGATTCAAATTTTAAGAAACTTGTTTTCATAGATTCTGTTACCATTTGCCAAACCATTCAAAAAAAAACTATAAACACGTTAAATGATATAGTATGCAAATTAATCTTCACTTAAAAAAATATGCCGCTGTCATTTAATACCCAGATAGTTCGAATCATTGAGTCACTATTGCAAACAGTTGTTAATATCATGTTTTCTTAGGAGGTTGTTAACCCATTTCTTTTATAAATTCGCCTATCACATATCAATTTAAAATAAAAACTAGAAGAAATAACGGTGGGTATTTAGTCATATTACAATCACAGTGATGGACTTTGTTATTGGTGCAAAGAAATTGTCATGAAACACGATAAATTATGAATCCTAAATCTATATATGTGGAAAAAATTTTGGGAGGGTCAGAGTTGATACAACTGTTCATTTCAAGTTAATATTTATACTTTCCAAATCCAAGTATTACTTTTCTAATTAATTCGTTACGGAATTAAGCAATAAGAAGGAATGGGATCCAAATACCATTACCAGACTTGGAAAGAATGCCATTCAATGGTACACAGACGGCTCAAAAGCAATAGGAGGGACTGGGATAGCAGTGTTCGGGCCAGGGACCAAACACTCGCTTGTGAAAAACCACAAGTATCTTTCAAGCGAAAATCTACACCCTAAGAAAGTGCATCCAGCTCAATATTGATAAAGGATAGATACAGAAGACGAAGGATAAGCATAAAGTCGGATGGTCAAGCAGCCATTAAAGCACTAAGCTCTTGTGTAATCAGTTCCAAAGTGGCGTGGGAATGCCTAGACAAACTCAATGAACAATTACTATGGATTCCAGGACACACTGGAATAGAAGGAAATGAAACAGCAGATGAACTAGCAAAGAGGAGGAGTTCAAACAATATCTTGACAACACCAAGCAGAGAACTCTAGAAAATAGGAGAATCCATTTAGATAAAAACTCGGCACATCAATAGAAATATAAGGTCGTCTTCAGTCGCAGTCTGTAAAGGATTTTTCCTTTATGGTGGACAGATTCATTTGGTCCCAGGAAAAGTATGGGCCAAAGAGACATCCTTACTTTACAGTTCCTTCATCTATTAGCTGGCGCCACTTGGAGAATAGTTCAAACTTTTTCTTATATCTCTCATATGCCTTCGTGGTCAATAATTGTGCACTTATTTTTGCCGCGTCTGGCGATATGTTTTCTTTTTCTTAAGTTGGGTGGATATTTATTCAATCTGATACTTTTATAAGAACAACAATTCCAAAAATGTTGAATAAAGATTGGAAGATAAGCAATGAAAACATATTTAGATACTTCAAAAAACAGGTAGACATTAAAGTCTTAAGATCAATTCCTGATATCGTACACAGCAAAGCTTTTTCGTATCGGTAATGGACACTATAAAAGAAACTAGATCATCTTATGGACTTCTGTGTATTTAGGATTAAGCCCTTGTAGGATTATACATTATTCTCAGAAACGCGGTCGTAACTTTAACGGTTTGGATCAAACGAATAGGTTTATAATGGCATTAAGCTTCAAAATTTAATGTCATACAATGGGCGATTGTAATTTCGAATTTTAAATCGAATATAAACAAAATTAATAAGGATTTGGTTGATAATATTGGAACATTGAACTCTGAACAACAAAAGGGTTTTGTTTATTTAAGCAATAGACTGTAGATTATGTTAAACCGGGAAGAATGTAAACAAAGTAACTACTAGGTAACCCTAGCAAAGATTCTGATTAAGAAGAAGAATTCCAATAAGTAGGAACGCTCCATATGACGGACGGCTTAGTCCAAGCCCAAGCTTGGGGTAATCTCACAAGGAATATCTTGTATGTATGTATTTTAGGGGTGACATTCACTGAGACCTAAAAGATCTATTGTGCCCCCTTACTTCTACTTAGTTTCTGAGGAGAGTCTCTGAAACTAGTAGCTCCTTCAGTCCTTTTGGCTCAAGTTTCGTTTAGCCGAAATCAGTTACATAGAATATTTGCTTATAGGATGATTCTATATAGAAAAGCTAGCACTTCATAATTTGATTTTTGCCGCGGAAATTTTTCGTTTCTGAGAAAACTCGAATTGTTCATTTTTCTATTTATAACTAAAATTCGAAACTTTACGGTGTTTTTAATATTTTTTTCATTATAGAATGATGCAAAAACATTTAATATAACGACCCGAACTAATTTTTATTCGAAAATGTATTTTTATCACATGTAGCAAGATTCTCGATAATCAACTCAACATGGCAACTGCACTTTTTGACTGACCCGCCTTTTTGAACGACCTGCCTTTTTGAACTGTTCGTTTGTTCGTTAGGTTAGAGTAGTGTTAGAGTAGTTAGAGTAGAGTAGTTAGAGTAGAGTAGTTAGAGTAGCATAATAACTGTGGTAGTGTGCTACTGAATTCCAAAGATAAAACACGTTAGACTTTTTCTTGTTACCGGCTTCTCTTTTTTCTCTTTATACCATTTATCTTTTTCTAATAACCATTTTATATCTTTAAGTTTTTTTTGTGAGTGAATAAAACGTTTTTTTTCTAAAAGGAATACTTTACCTAAAACCCACCCTCCTACGATTTTATATTGTCAACTTGTTAAACACAATAATTTTCATTGATTTTTCCGGGTTTAGAAGATCCGAAATGTGATAGGAAGATAAAAACTACATATTTTTGTTTGATTAATAATTTGCTATAACTTTTCTATATAACTTTTTCCGCGGAAATTTATCATAAGGGTAGTATGGATTATCGTTTTTTTTTGCTTTGTTGACCGAATTTTTTATAGACCATAGCGATATTAAGTTGATAAGAATAGATATTATTCATTGATCTGTGTCAAAGGTTGAGAAGAGGATCACTACATAGTGGTGAAAGAACGCATTTCCGCGCATTTTCATTTTCATATCGGTGCTTAAAATTAAGTCTACAATATGAAATAACATTAATTTTTCATGTATCTCTTCTCGTTACTTCTAAATCCCATTCAAAAAATGGCAACAGCGCATTTCCGGGGCAAAATTTTTTCAGTAATATACTCCCTGAGGTACCTAAATGACAAAAACATTCTTTTTTTTTAACAGATTTCGGCTAAACGAAACTTGACCTGTCCTTTTTCCTGGAGGAATTTAAAGACATCTGCAGGCTTCAACTTAGGTGGTAAAGGTTCCTCTTCCATCCAGTAACCTCCCAGGTACTGTGCTCTAGGATTCTGGAGTGCTGTACAGTTGGAAAGTATGTGGATGGAGGTTTCTTCCTCCACTATTTTGAGGGCGACAATGTCCCGTTATTATCCCTGTTAAAACTCTTACAATTTTTGAAACTCATGGTATTAAATATCACTTTGTCCTTTTCCGGCACGTTAAAAAATTATTCTTGTCGTAGTAGCTTATTGAATGGCACTTAATTAATGTAATTTTCATCAAAAGTAACATCTTCAAAAATAAAAAATCACGTCTCATTATATTAATACATATAACCTTCACTTTAAGCACACCGCGTCAGTCTTTTTAACCTATAAATAGCTTAATCACTTATTTTGATAGTTTTACATTAAAAAAACAACCTAAACTATCCTTATAAAGTATATTTTAAATGTTAAAAAAACCCGAGATTCATTAAAATACCTCAAAAAAGTCGATTAAATCGTTTAAACTGCCAAATAAAAAAAAAAGAAACATTATTACTCTCGATACTATCAGATACGTCAAAATAAAATGATTTATTTGATAACAATTATGATGCATACAATTTCCATACAAGTTTGTCATAATATAAAGTATCTTTCAACTTGTTGTGGCCTTGAAGCTGTCCAAGTTTATACTTCCTACATTTCATCGTACAACAAGCGAGATATAGAGACGTTTTCAATTATAGTTTTTCAATTATCCTATCACGATTTTTTATAATGGCATCACTCACGCTCTTCTCGTTGCATCGAAAAACAAAACGACGGTTGGTATCGTGAGGTTTTTTTAATGGAATAATAGTTTGATATTTAAGAGTAGGTGGAAACAGAAAAATGACTTTTTCAAACGGTTTTATTTGGCTTGGCGGCTTGGGTCGAGCTTTCGGACAAAAATATGCCTAAATACACAGAAAAACATCAGCATTTTGAAAGTTTGGAAGTAGAAAAAGAAGCTGGTAATCAATAATTCCATAACTATTTCGAATTTGACTGAATACGAGCCTGATTATTTTATTTATCAAATTTGAGGTTAGATATTTGTCAAAACTGCAAATAAAATAAACGATATACTTAAAAACCGGATATACGTCACAAACGATGACGCATACCCAGACGGCTATTGAATGTAGTATATTAGAAAACGGACTGTACCATTTAGTAGAAGACTTGATATACTATTGACTAGCAAATGTCAATTAAAAGGAAAAAAACTGATTGTTCTAACTTTTTGTTATTTAAATCTGGTCTATTTAGTGATTGAAATTTGACACCTTTACTGTGGAGAGATTCATCAAATTTGGTACACTGGTCACTGATGACAAATTGGGCGCAGTAGAATTCAATGAGACCTCTGGCGGAAAAAAATTGTAATTGTCACAACGAGTGAAACAATTCATTTTGCATTGTTTTTGTATTATATGCAAGTCTACGTAATTACCGTAAATTTGTACTTTATTTGTTTAATTTAGTGTCAGTGACAAGCTTAAAACTGTGTTTTTCTATTCAACTCAACTGTCATCATTTCTGAAGTTATATTCTTATGTGATCAGAGATATTATGGAAGAGGTTATGTTATTCTATTCTTTGTTTTCATTGTACTTTCATGAAAGTGTCACTTATTTCCTCTATGGGTACCATGCAAAAATATATGGCCAGCATTTAAAACTGCCTGTCCCTCATGTATGCACCTAGAAGAAGGCTCAGCATTTACAAATTCAAATATACGTTGAATAGTCAGTGTATACCTAATCCATAGTTACAAAAACAAAGAGAAAATAAGTCGGTATTAAAGATTTTAACTATTACTCAATACAAACGTACCTTCCCTGTAACTTTTGTAGATATTACTATATCAAAAATGAGATAAAAACACGAAATCAGACCTAAACTTGTTTTATTTTTGACAAATATCAACCATACTTATAATTACTCCAAAAATAAAAATATTAGGAGTCAAAATTTAGTTTAACAACACAAATTACCAAAGCACAATCAAAGAAAAAGCAAAACACATACTAAAAATAACTAAAACAGCAAAACAAAACCACTTAAATATTATCAAATGGCTTATACGGCAGCTGAGAGAATCCAGATTGGTAATATTATTGAAAAATAAGTGAGATTATTTATTTTTAAACAAAACAAAGCTACTATGACTTAAAAATATCATAACCATGTTTTCTTATTGAATATAATTTTTTTATCTAATTAATTTATTCAATACTAGCAAGAAACAATTACACACTTGTAAATGTCATTGAAATATTAATGGCCTCTTCCTAGTTTACATTAATAATTGAATCAGAGCTGTATTAAGTATGATTCATTTAAAATATGTAATAATATGTTTCAAATACATGTAATTTTATTGTTTATAAACTGTTCAACAGAAAGTGAAGAAAAGTTAACAAATATTAGATTCATGTTGAAAACTGTCAACTGTTAAAAGCTAAGGACACATGAGAATTTGAAATTTTCACATGTTGTGGTTTATTGTTCAAAGAGTTACAAAAAAAATAGCCCAGGAGATTTAGTCAGATTTTTAACCATGTATGTAGCTAGCAAATATATCTTACTAAGAAAAAATAGTTATTTATGCAACAAGTGCAAAAACACGTTTTGCACGAGTTGCGTACAATATTTTTTCTACATTCATGCAAAAACTGGAAAATTGGAATATAGTATGCTAGGAACTCGAACCGTTCTTCTTTTTTTGTATCTTTATGGTCCCCGCCTTGTCAGTACAACTTAATTATAGCTGGTTTTCGCTTTGACCAGTTAAATTTTAAATAATCAAATATTTTTGCAATAATTGTAACTCGTTGAGACTTAGTAGTAAAATATGCATATATTATTTCTGTATTAGAGCAGGATCAGATACATGCTCTGGATTTTTATTTTATTTAAATGTTTATGTTTGTCATTAATCATCACAAAACTGACAAGAATGATAGATAAAATACACTAGTGCAATAATAGTATATTATTCAACGAGCGTGTAATGATGGCTTTTACTCATGAGAATGAAGTTTGCGACGTGAGCCGCAGGCGAACGTCGTAATCATTCGAGTGAGTAATAGCCATTACACGAAAGTAGAATACTATACTTTTTCTATGACTGAGTGTTCACCTATCAATTCAAACGAACGAGATATTTAGAGAATATTTTATTGAATATACTTAATGCTTTATGTCAAACAATTCCATTTTGGAAGCTACAATGAAAATTCATTTATTGCTTACAATATTGATGGTGAAATTTGAGCAGTTGAATTCGTTTTCACTTTCTGTATCCATTCTAATAAAAAGTCAGCTCTAAATCACCTTCGGTAGGTAGGTATAGGTACTGTCAAAGTCAAATTATGACATTTCACAGCGAGTCTGATTCAAACATTACACCGAACATAGTCGTGTGTAATGGCATTCTTTGACGGTGATTGGCCAGATAGTCGTGTGTAATAGATCGTTACACACGGGGCGTGGCTTGTTTTGTGTAATGCATCCAGTTACTCAACAAAAATGTTACATAAAAAGGGTCCATTTCTCAACAGTCATAGAAAAAATATTTTATTGCACTAGTGCAAAAAAGAACCACTTTTTCCATTAAATGTGTTTCACAAAAGTGTTGTTTTTTGCATAAATGTAGAAAAATAATATTTTAAAAAATGTTGAGATTGACTTAGCCCCACTACTCACCAGCCAGTCCTGCAATCTTCAACTGTGATATAATAGGAGAGGTGTTTCCGTTAAGTGAATATTCAACATATTCAGTGAATATTTCAAGCGTCTTATGTAGCATTATGAAGCAAAAAAATAACGTTTGTTGTAAGTGAGCCCCCCTATATATACATTTTATTCTGTTTTTAGTATTTGTTGTTATGCATAGAGGCAACAAAAATACATAAACTGTGAAAATTTTAACTGTCTAACTATCACGTTTCATGAGATACAGCATTTTTACTAAATATTACAAGGATCGTCATCTCCTGGACTATTACGGTATTAGGTGTGTTAATCATTTATTTACGTTTATATAGATATTGCTTGTAAAGGTATGATTACCATGGAATTTACTTGAGTAATATCATTAAGAGCGTGGGAAAAACCGATTTCGGAAACTTTAATTGCTTCCAACAGTGAACAAAAGCAACTAAATAAACATATTACAATAAGCATGTTAACTACAGGCGTAAGAAAATAGATTCTTTAAAAAATACCAGCTTGTAGCTGAGCTTTAGTTGTTCTAAAGGTGATTTTACTGATAATAACTTTTTTCCTGTTTTACCTTCGATTTTTTTTAACGAGTCTACTTTTCAATTTTTACCAGCTTAATTGGGTACTACGAAAATAATATATAATTAGCATTGATGATTTCTTCCACTCGTTTCATTATAATTGGTGAATTATATGTAATTTTTAAATAATACATTCAATATTTAAATTGAAATCTTGACGTGGAAATACCAGTATTCAGAAAAAAAAAAAACTTGATACTATTATTTCATTCCGCTTTTGTTAATTTAGTCCAAGAAATATTGCGCCAACAGGATTGTTCTCTTTCGGCAGGCTGATTTTTGTTGTAAAGGTAGTAATGTATTTTTGGGGTGACATTCACTGAGTCCTAAAGATCTATTGTGCCCCCTTACTTCTACTTAGTTTCTGAGGAGAGTCTCTAATACTAGTAGCTCCTTTAGTCCTATTTCCTGGAGGAATTTCAGGATATCTGCAGGCTTCAACTTAGGTAAATGTTCCTCTCCTATCCAGTTATTTTCCAGGTACTGTGCTCTAGTATTTTGGAGTGCTGTACATTCTTCTTCCTCCACTATATTTGAGTTTTTTCAGGTGCCCATTCAGGGAGTCTGTCTTTACATTGCCATCCATACCAGAATTGCAAGGTATACAGACCAGAGACAATTTGTTCTATCTGTCTACTTCTACAGATCTAAGTGCTTTTAAATCCGCTTGGTCTGATCCAAACCCCCCACACATAAATTACTGGCTTCAACTTACACGAAACGCAGTTGGGGATCCTGGATTTATATTCCTGGCCTAGGTCTGCCATCGTATACACTTAGCATTGGGTCATCTGTATACCAACCTGCTCCTGCTCTTAGTGTTATCTCCTTCAAAAGTGAGACCTAGTAAGACAAATGTGTTGAACGGGCTGAAGGGGTTATGACCCAGTGAAAGATCTCCTACATAAAATGGGGCTGTATAACGAAAATCTAAGCCAAAGACTTTGTGGTATGGAGAACGTGAATTTCCGACAAAAATACTGTTGTATAGGATCCTAGAAAAATGTCCTAGGTCTGCGCGTCCGTATTCGCCCGCACAAAAGTCTAAAGGTGTTTTTGAGCCATTTTTTTGCTCCTAATAGCTCATCCTGTAAAAGGCAGATCGAAGTTAACTGTCAAAAGTTATTTCCAGAATACTTTGACTTCCAGAGTCCATTAGCACTCTGCTTTGTTCTGTTTTTGTTAATTCTGAAATATGCGCAATTTGTAACATGATACGCCACTGTTGTTTCATGCATCTGATTGACATTTTTAATTTAACAATAAACAAAGTACATTTATTGTTGCATAATAATTGCTCGAGGAATAACCTTGATTTTAAATATTGGTAAACATCAGCTTTTTTACAGAAAAAAATGATTGCAGAACTTTTATTACTATTATTTTCCTCTGGAACATCATGTAGTCGAAATATTTCATGAATTCTTGTAATCGTTGATGCATCAAGATCCGTAAACGTATTCATTTGTTTAGTTTAACAACCACTCTCAAAGCGGTTTGTATGCCAATAGTTGATTTGAGGCGTGTCTACATTATGCCGCAATTTGCTGTTGGCCATGCCAATTGTGCCAAAAAACCAGCCGGGTGCCAATAGAAATTGCTGAAGTATCGGTCTCCTTCAAAGGAAGCCAATGAGAATGGACAATGAAGACGTGCCATCCTTTGGCCAGTTAGGAAGTGCTTTAAAATAAACTGGACGAACGAGAATTTGATTGTGCGACTAAACTAAATGAATGCCAACGCAAATATAGACGTTTTTACAGTTGCTAGCTATGCCAATTAGCACTTCCAACGGAAAATCGTGAAATACTGTGGACGCGTCTTAACACAACACATCCTGGTGTATTAAACAGAGGTTTTCCCTTTTGAAGGATTGTAAGTATGATAATTCTCCGGTTATGTTAAGCTATGAATCAATTCTTCTAATAAAATCCAGCAATTAGGCAGTATGGCTCACGTCTGTGATCTCGTCCATGGTTATAATTATGTTCCAGATGTGAAGATCATTGTAATGAAGATTCAATACTATTCTGTTACTTTCAGCTGCAGCTACAACATAGTTTGCCAGTACTGTTCCTTCTGAACATGTTTACGTAACTTCTCTTTTTGCCTTTCAACATTCAACATAAATATTTTACGTTTGCATGTTTCTTTGAAACGTTTTAAGACAACTTAGAATCTTCAAAAACAGCAACTGTTTCATTACAGATGAGGCAAACTGATTTGTCGTTAAATTCTGTGAAAAATAATATTTCCCTGATCATTCTTCTTTAAAAACTCCACACTCAGAATCGACGTTTTTTGGTCGAGTCAAAGGTGTATGTCGTTATCGACTTCCTCACTAAATTTTGTTGAAATTACTGAAAATAATTCAAGATAAGTTGGTGTCTCCTGAAGTCTAATTATTTGTAAGTAATGTTCGAGTTCCATTAGGAACACCAAAGAAATATGGAGTACTCGTAACGTCAACACAATCAGACATTTAATGTCGAATGCCATTATTCTCGCCCACTGTGTATAACAATGAAATATCAATACGTGAAGAAAGAAAAAAATCAGTTGAATTATGAACAAAAGGATGTAAGACGTCTGCAAGGTCACTACCGGGTTCGATTCGTATACAGGGTTATTTATTTTCTTTCTCCACATGTCGTTTAAATCTTTTATGGTATTCAATAATGATGTGGGATTGGCACATGACACTTTAACGGCAAGCACACTAATTTTTTCAAATTCACTAAGGAATTAGTCTAAGAAACTCTTGTTTGTATGTTGTAATATGGCTAGGTCCTTTCTTCTTCCTTTATTATTTATATATAAAATAAATAAATTAAAAAAGCTTCTAGATTTGAGTATGTCGTAAATTTAAAACTTGAATTGAAAAAATAATGACAGATTTGGAAAGGTCGTTGAAAAATAAGTTCGGATGCACTTTATATTTTTTTAAATTCGTTCTGCTGTAATAAGAAAATGTATGATTATGTTTAATACCACTATTGGATGATCTTTATCTATTACGTGATGGCTGACTTGGTAGTGCAGGGGATAATTTAAAAGGTAAACCTGAAGTATGGCGGTTCGATTCGCTGCTGTGGTGAGATTTTTTTGTTTTTGTTTTTAGTTCCTTTACAAAATTTGTGAAAAACACGTTCCCAAATAATATTTTAACAAGAAGTGAAAATATTACTTTTTCTTCTGTTTTTTCGGCGCTTTACCGGTTAGTGCCACATGAGCTAACTTGAAAATATTCCATAAACCTTGTTTGTTCCACGCCCCAATCTTCCAGGATTAGGTTTAGCTGCTCTAAACTGTAGTGTCCAAGCTTGTAGTTTTTGCCTTCCGTAAACATGTTTACTAAAAAAAGCTGACTGGCACTGTTTAAAAACAAAATTTATTGACAATAAAATTATCTAGCGTCGTTTTCTGATGTCCTAGGAAATCATAAATCATAAGTTTTGCCACAGGTAAACTCGAAAAATTTCTGACAGGTGCTGCCATACATTTTTTCCATCTAAAAACCATTATTTATTTAAAATCCTGCATTTGTAATGGCTGGAAATTAAGACGAGATAAATATTAACACAATTGAAAGCTATGGTTAAAATAATTACCAATGGATGAGATAATATGGGAAGTCAACGCTTTTTTCGTGAAAAAATTTGATCTTCTAAGAAGTTTAAATAAATCAGCGACCGATCTAACTGCAGATACCTTGGAAAAACTTTATGGAAAACATGATAATTGTACTCTGGTGTTCCAACCAGTGGTAGATTTCAACCATAGAATCTGGACTTCTCCTCGTGCTTATTGTGACTCTAAGAAGTGGTAACCTATCCCAGTACTAACCACGCTCGAAACTGCTTCACTGTAATTATCGCATTAGAGGCTTTCCACTATGGTACTGGGTAATTGAATAATCGGTATTTAATGGTATTAGTTATCAGTGGAAGTCCATATTGGTCCGATAAAACAGAAGAAGAAACTAAATATTGTCAACTTCACGAAAAACAAATAAAATCTCTCTGTATGTGCACGATATTGCCACAATGTTTGTGTCCGCGGTTTAATATTTCCAACAGGTCCATTTAAAAAATGACTGCATATTTAAATCCTTATTAATTAACATTTTTACACGGACTCCTTTTATTTTTGAAATGTTTACACTTCGATGGTACCGATAAGTACTCTTTTAGCTACTTGTCGGACCACACGGGTCGGTAGCTTTATTAAAATGTTGCCGAGAATCTCGTTCGCGAAGATAAGTTTTTTATTTATTTTATTTGGTTAAAAAAAAATAGTTGATTCACGGAACCATGAACTAAGTTTTGACATTTCTCTAAACAAAAAAAATATTGTCTATAAATCTAATCATTTAAATAGATAAAAATGTTTCTTCTTTCTACATCCACCATCTGCTTTGTAACTGGAATTCGATTTTACACTGTATATTAACCACTTTAGACACGTATGACTCTCATAACAACCATCCAGAATCTTATTTATGCCTACATTAACTTGACTCATTAAAAAAATGCATTCTTCATTCAGATTTACTAAAACCGATAAATCTTTCTCATTCTGACAATTTCGATTTTACTCATGTACGTTTCAATTTATTTATTTTTACGAGGGACAAACACAATTAACCACAAATCTTAATCAGGCGTGTGTGGATATCAAGAGTCGCAAATTAAAATCTAAAAGACAGCTCAAGTCTGGCGTCGAAATGAAAAGTTGAAAAATAGAAATCGAAACAGTTTAAATAATAAAAACGTGAATAAACCAACTGAGAAGTTTTGAAATTATTAGGTGTAGTTAAGAATAGTATATTCTTCAACGAGTGCAGAATTATGGCTATTATTCACGCGGATGAAGTTTCCAAAACGAGCGAGCGCAGCGAGTGAGTTTTGGAATCATCCAAGTGAATATTAGCCATTCTACACTAGTGAAAGACTATACCAACGACCAAAAAAAGAAAGCTTCCAGTGACGATCGAACCCCAATCGTCCGCGCCAGAGTCAACTATTATGATTCTATCATTATTTTGATGTTTCAAACGACGCGCTGTCAGAATCGATTTGCATTATTTGGTATTTGACGTTTTAAAAGAGAGAAGAGAGAGAGAGAGAGAAGAGAGAGAAATAGTTATTTCCATAACTAGTGCAGAAAGTGATACTTTTCCGCACGCGTTTGCAGTTGACGCGGAGTGGAGTTCGGGCAAGCGGTCAAGGGCGGGAAAAACTCTTTACGCATGAGTTGGGAACATTATTTTTCCCACGACCGTACGTATATGCAAGAAAGTAAACCAGCTCATTTTAAAAAAATTATTTTATTTCAACATACATACACAAAACTTTAACTAAAAACTACAAATTATTATGAATATTACTTTCAAAAACACAATTTCTTGCATTCTGTATATTATTTGCCGATCCAGTGGAGTTATTTGATGTTAATTGGTAAGTAGAAGACGTCGATGAGGATGGCATTGATGAAGGACGCATTAAGATGACGTTGACGGTGACGGCAACGGTCTGAAATCATTTGTGTAGATGAAGGAATTCTATTTGATATTCTATTATTCTTCTGATTCTCTGATTCCTCCAAATAGTCCTCAGCGACAGTAGTAGACTTCCAACGCTTTATGGTGCTCTAGTGGATTATTTTTAAATTCTCAGAGGAAGCAATCTTGTTAAAATGAAAAAACTAATCGTATTTGTCGTATTTGTTAGAGCGTTCAAAGCAGCAAAGTAGTCTTTCGACCTTCGCGGATTGTAACAAGGCGAGCTTATTTGCGCAAGCAGCAACGGCTTAAGCTCGCTTCCCACGGTCCGCGATTCTACAGATCATCACGCACAGCCGACGACCACGGACGGCAACGCACGCAGACCAGGGCTCTTCCCACGGTGCGTGTCGGTCTGTGTAGATCCTTTGATGCTCTTCATTTGAAAATGCAAAATGAAAGAGAACCGCAGCGCACCTTTGAAGTTACCGCCTCGCGACGGATACCGGCGCACCGCCTGTGTTACCACGGACGAGACCCTTCCCACGGTGTGTCGTGCGAGCTGGTCAGCGTCCGTCCGCGACAACGCGCACCGTGGGAAGCCAGCTTAAGAGGGGCTAAATCAGAGTGAAATTTTTTATTGCAGCAAGTGAAAATTGCTGCAATCTGTGCATGGGCATGCGCAGTTCGTCCATTTCAACAAGTAGCCGGCAATAAATTATAGATCCTGACCTAGTTTTCTTGCAGCTTCGCGGCAATTTTAGTGATATTTCTGGTAATTTTAATGTCACCAACATAACAATTTGACAGAATTATTCCCTGCTCCTTAGATAATTGAAGTAACAGTCCGAAGGCTGTTAGTACATCACACGCGACAGCTTTTTTGTTTTTCTCATTCAAATCCTTCCTTGACGAAAAAAAATTCAAAATCCATTGAAATCTAAGAGGCGACGATGATAAATAAGTCAGCTGATTTTAGTAATGCTGGTATTTCTGCCGCTAGAAACTCATCTTTCAAAAACTTGCCAATTGTAAAGCAAATTCAAGTTAAAAGATCTCTTGAAAAAAATCGATGACCAAAATTGCCGCAATGAAAAATTCCAACTGTAAAACGGTACATCATGAAAATAAATTTTGAAAAATCTTACGTAAGGCTAGAGGACTAGGAAAATGGTATACTAGTCCAGAAAATAGACACGGGAAGTCATGAAAACACGGGAAAATAATTTATGGATCTGTAATGAACGATACCTCCCTGAAAAAGTAAAACTGCGCTAAGAGTTTTAACAGGGATCCTAACGGGACATTGTCGCCTGAAATGGCACCTGAAAAAACTCAAAATAGAGAAGGAAGAATGCAAATATTGTGGCATGGAAGAAGAAACCTCCATCCACATAGTTTCCAGCTGCACAGCACTCCAGAATCCTAGAGCACAGTACTTGGGAGATTACTGGAGAGAAGAGGAACATTTACATATATTACAATATATTTACATTATATTGAAACCTGCAGATATCCTAAAATTCTCTTGGGAAATAGGACTAAAGGAGCTACTTGTTTCAGAGACTCTCCTCAGAAACTAAGTAGAAGTAAAGGGGCATAATAGATCTATTAGGTCTCAGTGAATGTTACCCCCAAAATACATACATACATACCTTCCTGAAAATAAAAACAAGCAAGTATTAACTGAAAACTTCTATTTTCCGAAATAAATAAACTAGCATTTGGAATAATTTGCAACACTTCAACACCCCCTTGTACGAGATTTCATAGTCAAAGTGCATTTTGCAAATTCAAACCAATAAATTTAATTTTAACCTACGCATATGTCTCCTTTACCGGTCGGCATAGCGAAAATAAAAAGAATAATTCAGCAAGTATGCCAATCTATTGTTTTTTTCAAATTCCAATCTACCAGTTTTACTAGATACACAATGTACCGATGTTTATTTAAAAATAATTGGAATGTGTGAGAAAACCTGAATATTGTTTGTTACATTTTGTTATGTAACAGTTTATTTTGATAAGTAATTGTAGTTTTGCAATCTCATTTTTCGCATGTTTTTGTAGCAATGAAGTTAACAAAAATTTTTAATAAATTCATTCTCACGACACTGTGAAATCTAAAATCTAGGGTGAAAGATCCACCAGCTGTTACGAGCAGTGAGAACTGGCCCATCCAGGAGTGGCATTCTGTTTAGTTTTGAATAGATAATAATTCGGAAAAGCTTTGTAACTAACACGAGTATTAAAAGGGCAATTAACAATATCAAACATTAATGGCCTCATCAATACACTTGTTGGTTAAGTAACTATCAAATACCTACATTAACAACAAATATTTCAAAATTATCTATATTCCATACGAACAGTTTATAAATAATAATAGTAATTTAGATACTATTGGCGCCTCTACCCAACGTTTTATCTGAAAAAAAAGTAATTTGTTCAGTTTAGTTTTACACATAATACCTACGTTTAAAACTTATCACCAGTCTACATAATTAGGATTTCTCATCGAGGTACGTACTTGAAAAATAAATATTAACTTGAAATATTCAAATTTCAAATACACATTGCTTCTAAACGTAAATTAATAGTGGATTCCAATTATTCGGAGGTGATTTAAATACTGCACTTATTTAAATAAACAACTCTCACGTAACATATATTTGTTAGTATTACTCTGGAATTTTGTATTAAAAATCAGAAAAAAAATTAAAAAAATAATACGTTATTAGGTGAATGTATGTATATATAGTTTAGATAAAATATTCACTGATAACTTTATTGTACCCCCTTTTTCCATTTATTTCGCTAGGAAAGTCTAGGTTAATTTTAGTCTTCTTCTTTTATCCAGTAATCTCCCAGGTGCTGTTCTTAGAGATCCTGTTTTCATTTAATAGGCTATCCGTTGGAGTTTTCGTTATGAAATTCGTTATTTTATAGAATACCTAGTTATTCCATGGAATAACTGATCTAATCCGTTAAAGTGTAAAACTCACTTATATTTCATGGTTTAACTGGTTATTTCATAGAATTAAAGTGTGAAATAATCTATACATTTACATTCCACCCCTACTGCATTTATGAACCATTTCAAGCCTGTTACAATTTGATGGTGTAGGGTATACGGTCCGTTTTGTTAACTAACAATGTATTTTAATGTTTGTACAGGGTGTCCCAAATTGGTGTGTTTTGCAGGGTAGCTCGTAAACCTTTTAATATTATACAGTGATGGGCAAATGTGTGGAACCAAGTAAATATCTCTGGAATTATTAAGGATATCAAAATGAAATTTGGAAGGTGGATACTACAGTAGATTGTCTATTTGTTTTCATATTTTTTAACAATTTTGAACTTCCGGTTTTACCGGAAGTAATGTCGATTTTAGAATTTGCAATGGAACACCCTGTATACTTTTTTAGTTTCTGATGAAACATTTTATTACGAATACAATAATATCGGGTTCGATATTTTTTATTTCAATACCTACCAAGATATTAACAGAAAAGTAACCAAGGAAAGGTGTTAATAGTCCATCTCATGTTTGCTTCAGGCCTCTTATCATTCGTTCCTTGGAGACTTCGCCCCAGCTAAGTTGTCGTTTTTTAATAAATTCTAGCATTGGTTCTTCATTTTGTCTCTTTTTGTGACTCCCCATATCTGCGGCCTGAATTTGACTCTTTTGTCGCTGTGTCAGCTTCCAGAATTCACATCTAAATATAAGGATTGGTCTAAATATGGTTTTATAAATATTAATTTCCGTTTTATTTGATTTTTTTTGTTTATTCATAAATGATCTCATTGCATAGTATAATTTCTAAGTGTAAATATCTTATTTTCCGTTTTTTTGCATTTCCACTTGAAAATTGAAACTTTTCACCTGTTCAATATTTGTTCCATCTATTACAATTGCGAAAAAGCTTATCGAACCATGCAATTTACACAGGTACGACAAAGAAAATATGAGTAGAACAGCTTGAAAAAGAGAAAAAGAATAATTGTGGGTGGCCAGCGTGGTATACTATTTCCCAATGTGAGGCGAGTCTAGGCGAGAGAGAATTCAGTAGTTGGTGGTATTCAGTATTTTCCCATCTTGTAAAGTATTTTAAAGGACACTGTTGCCGGATTAAAGTGTTGAGTTTTACCTAATAGTGCATAAGCTCGAAAAAAAGTCAACGATGAGACAAAAATATCATTTGTACAAATTAATATGCGCTTCTGGCAACAGCAGTTAAAATAGGGGGGCAATCAACATTCGGCCAGCCTCAGGAAATAAGTATACACCCTCGCTGACCACCCACAATTATTCTTTCTCTCTCTTTTATACTGTTTTTCTCATATTCTGCTTGTCGTACTGAAGTTTCATTCTATGTGTATAAGTTCTGTTGTATAGGTCCTTTTCTGTCCCTGTCATAATAATAAAATCATCTGCAAAGACTCTTTCTTTGTAAATGTCTGTAAGTAGCATACATGTAGCGTTTCCATCTTAGGATTATAATTTCGTTTTCTTTTTCTGCAGCTTTCTTTTTGAGTATTAGAGATATTGTCTACCATTTTCTCATTGCTGTGCAGAATATGAAAATCGAAAATCTGTGCACAGCTAATCTAAAACATTCATCACCCTATCACCGAACTACGTTCAAACTAAAAATACACTTGAAAAAATGTATGTATTTTAATATTATCCAGACTTTTCGCCAAAATGTCTAATTGCTCGGTACCGAAAGCAAAATTATATAATCGGCTAGCCCATGAGTAATATTTCAATTTATTTACGTCGGATTTTTTTTCGTTAATGTTTATTTGGAATACGCGTAGTATTAATAAAACTGAAAAGCCACAAATCACTTAATCGTAAACACTTTTGATTTTAATTCAGTTAAAAGTAAACTAAATCATATTTCACGTAATATATTTAGGTTTTTTTCGTATTGATCCAGACGTAATGAGTTTATAGCTGGTGATTTATAGGAGGTCGCTAATGTAAAAGTGACAAATCTTCATTTAAATTGAGTGTATGGACTTGCACTTGGTTTAATACTGCTCCATTTTTGTTTAATCACAGTTTAATCACAAAATTTCTCCCTAGTCTGTACAAGGTGAACTATGAGGAACTCAGATTCTTTTGTACTATCAAAAAGTGTTTTTTCAATAATACACAGGGTGAAATGTGAAATTTTACTAATCTGTGAAGCTGATTTTGAACCATTATCTTCATTTTGCTGAAATTACATACCAGTTAGTCTAAATTTGTTTTTTTCTCTGAATTTCACAGATTTTAATATTAGAAACCATCATTTCCTTGTAACTAACCTCAGAAACGGCGCCGTACGGCCGCCAGAACAAAATCGGAAGGTGTGAAAGTGTCTTAACGTCGTTTTTAATTCTTATTGTTGATAATAACGGCTTATTTTCCCATTTCTATCATAAATGCAAATAAGCATCATTAAATTTATTGTCTTTATGAACGAATGCAGTGTTAACTGTAGACTATCATCTAACAATTGAGCGTAAAAATTGAAGGACAAAAAAACAATTTAATAACAATAGCTGTAATTGTATATAAACTTTTTTTTATGAGATCAATTACCTTCAAACAAGATGCAATTGATTGTTTCATTAGGTTTATTTTTCTTTAATCTAACTTTCGATTAGCTGTTAGGACTGTTATGGTATTTTCTTATCAGCAAGATTGAAAAAGTGCTTGTTCTCGATGAAGCTCCTAAAAATATGAGTGATGGTTAATTCGAATCGGAATTACGTCTAGAAAAATGCAAATTAAGATGACAATTCAACTCATGTATAAAAAATCGCATATGCCACAGTGCAATTGTCACTTTGACAGCGACAAAAGTTAGCTGAAACTGTTACAGCGATAAATGCAACTGTGCTTTTTTCACCTATGCATTTGTTTATCAATTATCGCAGTACTGGTTACCATAATAAATAGTTTGACATGTTTGTCAACAACTTATTGAATTTCTAAACACTATAATGAATTATAATTGAATTGTACTACCGAATTACACTCGATGTTTGTATTGATATCGGATAAATTTGAGTTGTTCAACTTCTAAACTGTTTCCTTTAGCAATTTGACTCGAAAAACTATCAACCTTTCTCATTAAACAATCCAAATTTACCCGTGCAATTATAAGTGAAAAAAAGATTCAGCATCTAGTTTGTTAATAACTAAAAACCTATTAATATTAGAGGAATTTTGAAAGAAGATCCTCAAAGTGGAAGAAATATCCAATAAAAAAAGTTCCGATACCCCAACTTATCTCTATTATACAGTGTGGACAGCCGATGGAATGGCCAGCGCTCGGGCCAGCATAATCTTCTTATCTGACGCCATTATATTACTTTTTCTGGGGATGTGTCTGAAGTATTGCATTCATAGATGACTTAAAAAGGCGAGATGACAAGAGACCTAGCGCCTGAAAAACTGTTGAGAAAACGTTAGAAAACATCTCTATACCAAATAAGCATGCTGCCAAGAGGTTCGCGAGCATTTTGAATGGCATTTACATTAATGCATACATCTATCATTGAGAATATAAACTTTGTAGTAGACTAGTATAAGGAGTGCAAAATGATGGCTATTATTCACGCGGATGAAGTTTCCGAAACGACCGAGCGCAACGAGTGAGCTTTGGAATCATCCAAGTGAATATTAGCCATTCTACACAAGTAAAAGACTATACTTTCTCTACGACTAAAAAAAGAAAGCTTCCAGTGAGGATCGAACCCCAATCGTCCGTGCCAGAGTCAACTATTTCTACCACTAGGCTATATTTTCAAAAAGGGATACGTAACATACAGTTTCAATTGAAACCCTTACATTTATAAATGATAATTGGGAGTTATAACTAAATATATCTACTGTTTTCCTCTAAATAATAAGTAAAATTATGATTCTTTCATTATTTTGACGTTTCAAACGACGCGCTGTCAGAATCGATTTGCATTATTTGGTATTTGACGTTTTAAAAGAGACGATTTGATTTATTCATTTTAATTCATTTAAGCATGAATTCTGATAATAATAGAATGTGATTGGCTAACGAGAGTGAATTCTTTTTCATTATTCACTGTGAATAATATATTTCATTATGTTGCTAAATATTATGTAAAAATAATTTGTGCGTTATTATTTAGTCGTAGAGAAAGTATTATTTTCTTTTTCGAAATATTCATACATTTTAATTTTTGTTTTCTTATTGTTTCAGACTATATTGAAAAGACACATCTCGATGATTTGGAAACAAACTATGAGGAATTCGTGAAACCATTAAAAATAAGTAATACAGCACCAGCTAACTCCCAAGGTAAATAACAAAATTTTTTCTCCTTATTTGGCAAAGACTCCCAAATACAAAATTTTGTCAATAGCATCTATCGTTTAACAACAAATTCACTCGAAATAAACTGACATCTTTCTTAATTAGAAGTGAAATATTCTATTCAGCGCCATCTAAACGTTTAGTCCACCTTTCACAATACGCCATCTAATCGTTTAGTCCAAAATTACGAAAAAATGTTAAATTATTAGCCCATGAGGTTGTCAGACTATTTCTTTTTATAGAGAATGATATTATCAAATGAAATAAATCTATTTTCTACTTTTCTATTTTTATTTTGTGTTTTGTGTCTCCGTCAACAATAGAAAATATTTACGACCGTGTAAAAATGTCCACCGGAATAATCACTGCATCCAACAAGCAAAATGAATCAAACCCAAGGTCTTTGAGTAACAAATCATCTGTCTAAGTTGTAAATTGTTTTTTTTCCGTGAAACTTTGGAAGTCGTTAAAGTGTATATATCGCGAAACCGCCATACTAATAAACGTCCAGCGATATGCTTTGTGAAATTCTCGCGGTAACAGATGATAGTAAATTGTTTATTGGAGAATTCTCTCAATATTGTCAACTGTATTTCATCCTCAAGCAATAAATTGTTGGTAAATTATTTGTATTCTCACTTGCTATCAAATTTTCTTTTCCGTATTTTCTTTTATTGACAACCAATTCTGAATAATGTTGAAAACTTTAAAACTCTTCAACGCATCAAGAAATAAGTTTCCAGTGTGACAACAAAGGGAGTTTATAAAAACGTTGCAATAAATAAAAATGTATGCCTACTTTTGGTGTTTGTTTTTGTTAATTTTGACGTTTTGTTTCAGAGCCTGCCAAATTTCATTCGGGTCATTTTAGACAGAAACAAACCGAAAGCTGGGACTCCCATCCTATGTACGAAATAGAAGCTTTCGGGCGTAAACTAGTTCTAGAATTGGAACATAACAACAAATTCATGTCACCCAATTTACACGTAAGTATCATTTATTTAACAATTTAATATTCCTATTTTTACCTAAAAAATTTGTTTTTCCTACGTTCATGCAAAAAACAATGGTACATTATACACCACAGTAATTACAAACGCAACACGAGAAGCGTTTACCCCATCGTCTGACTAACAAGTATACTGTCAGTTTTTGATATATTATGAACGCTTTCCTTATGTCATTAGGTTGAGCGCGAATTTTATACTAATGGCATCTTTATTCAAATAATTTTATCTCAATAGGTAATTTCAAGCAGCAAATATGTTAAATACAATCTCCTGGGTATACAAAAATATGTTGCACGAGTTTTTGTTGAACAACTATATCTGGATTCTCAAAATATTTGAATTAGTTTATTATTAACCTAGGTTGGGTTAACAGAAAACACTATTAACCACTTCTCAGTTGGCTGGAAGAAGCAATAATTGTCAACTTTACATCTAGAGCTGGAAAAAACTGTATTGCATTCATCTGTCATTTTATTATACCATTTTGTCATAAACATTCAAATCTACGCCATTTTTAGTCCATTTAGAGCAACTTAAATCAAAAATTTTTTGGTTTTTTGCTTGAACGTAGAAAAAATATTGTATGCAACTCGTGCAAAAAGTGTTGCCTGAATAACTATTAATATTTGGGCGAAGTATCGTAATCCATTCACAGTTGGTTTAAAGGTAACGCAAATTGAATATGAAAATATTAATTCCAGATTGTGACACACTTCAGGGAAGATTTTACTCAAAGAACAAGACACGATCCCAGGATATCAGGATGTTATTACACGGGAAAAGTTAGAGGAGACAAAACTTCTAATGTTGTAGTGTCTCTTTGCGAAGGAATGGTAAGTACCAATTTACTTAATATGGCAACAATTTTCTACTTACTCTATCGGTGCAATATTGAAGGTCACTATTAATTTTTGTGTTTAGTATGTTTTCTGTCTGTAAAAAGTGACGGAACATACACTGTGTCCTCTTAAGTTAGCACCATAGTGACTGAATAACAGAAATTAAATGGTGACATGCCAAGAGTTCATAAAAAGTAATTTTAAATTTCAAGATTCACGCTTTGGGGGTGTATTCATTATTTTAATAAAGCAATATAGATGTTCGCAATGATAAAAAGCATTCCAAAACTTTTGTTTTGAATGGTAGATCTTAACTGTCATTCTTGTCAAAAAAAAAACACTTTTTGTTGGCCATACTGACCTTAAACTGAACTGCTCTATTTGCGGTTAAATTTTTTATGTTTCCTCACACGAGCTAATTCAATCCTCCGCGATGTCTAAGCAAACACCAAGCTGTTTATTTATATTAAAGATTTGACAGTTATAATCGCCTGGTAAAAAAGCCCACGTGTTGATTTAAACAGGATTAGATTACCAATAGTTTATTTTATAAAAACCACAAATTGTTACTAATCCATCGGCATAAAATATCGATTTATATCAATTTAATAGTTGACAGTGAGTGATTTTTTTGTTATGTACATATGTATTTTATCAATTAGTCGGTAATGAAAAAAATTTAACTGTTTCGTATTTTGAAATCTTCTTTACTCTTACGATTTGAAAGGTGACAATATTACAAAATATCACGAATGAGCTCTTACTAGAGTTTGTTCAATCATCCTTTGAAGTTACGTCATACATTGTCCTCTTGATCTTTCATTCATGAAATGGACGAGACGGAATTATAACGTCATTAACGTATTTCTTGAATAAAGTCGACGTAAATTTTATTTGTTAGTTTTGACACTTAAGTTGTCATATTTTGTGAAGAATTCAACACATTCCACATTCAACAATATGTCATTGATAATTATTTTGAGGTCAAGTTTAAAAAAACATTCAACTAATATAAGACAAACGTTAAACAGCAGAATACGTCACAAATTATGACGTAATGGCAAAGGATGGCTGAACAAACTATATCTAAGGCTACGGACCCATTGGCGCTTTTTCACGCTACTTAGACTGAATAATAAGTACGTAGCTGACCAGCCTCAGCAATATTTCCACGAGCAAACATTTTTTTGACACCAGTCCGCTCGCGTGTCCGAAGTCTTATGCCCGATTGCACCAGTTTAGCTTAAATGTAAGGCTTAACAAAGTGCAGCTTAATAATAATTCCAATCTCTCATTGCACCATGTTACGCTTAGTAAAGCCACACTTACGTACAATATCGTATGTCTTTACTTGAATGGCATTGGGGTGTTAATTTTTTTTTACTAGATTTTCATAATTTTGGTTGGCAATACCAGTATTTTATCTGACAACTTCCTAATTTTGTTAACATTTGATTAATCTAAATAATTTCTGCTATGGAAGGTGAAAAAAGAATTTTACTTCAGAAGAGAAAATGCTTTGCCTAAACTGAGTTAAAAAATATGAAGGAATTATTGAATGCAAAAAGACAGACGCGGTAACATGGATGGAAAAAGAAGAAACATGGAAAAAAATTGATAAGGAATTCAAAGAATTAAATTGTGAAACGGGTCATATCGAACATAAATGTTGTATATGCCACAATAATTTTTGTAATCGGAAAGATGAGAGCTTATTATAATTATACCTTACCTGTAGGAGAACATTTTTCAACTCATATGCTGTCAATAATTTTCAAATAGACTAAAAATAAAAGAACTTTTCTCCACTACTAACTGTGAAGTTGACAATTATTGCTTCTTCTAGCCAACTAAGAAGTTGAATTTCTCTAATAGTGGTTGATCATTTTTTCCATTATTAACCTAGGGCAATAATGGACTAATTCAAATATTTTGAAAATTCTGAGATACTAGTTCAACAAAAACTTGTGCAGCATCATTTTGTATACCCTTTAAAATATAATAATTTCCAGTTTCTGTCTTAAATTTGGCTAGTAGTGGAAAACATTGAATATACACCATGGTGGTGAAGACGTCTTCACCACCTCGCTGTATAATATCTACAAAAACTGTGTATAATGATGCGGTATAAAAAAAGTGCGACACACCTATCGTCAAATACAAGATATGTCAATAAGAAAAGTGAAAAACGTTTCAAAACAAATTTTCAATTCATATTATCCCATTCGTCTTCTGTCAACAGTGTGTAAGCGTAATTTTGTTTGTTTAAAGTAAATGACATTACGAAAGTGTAAAAAAAATTTTATTGACATCACACAAAGTGTAATTTTGGCAACATAGCAATCAACACACGTATTAATAATTGTTGATTTGACACACAAATCTAACAGATATTTTGGTAAATAGTAAACATTGAATTAACTAAAATTAAACGACAGTCTGGAAGGTCGATTTTTGTATATCAAAACGTCATTTCTAATAATAAATCTTTGGTTTAAAGTTAATACTTTCCAATAAATTATACTAACCAATAATAATTCTTTTGATGCCAATTTAATTTTCGCAAAATAATTTTAATTTTTGAGATACAGGCTATGTACTTTTAACATAATTACTACTTCGATTGACTCCTACTACCTGTCAAAGAAAAAAGTCTAAAGTCAATGTAAACAGAGATCTTGTTTGGTGAAATCTGGTCTGAAGCGAGCCACAATAGACTCTTGCTTGTCGCAGTGGAGGGCCCCTTATAGACCCACTCACCAAACACCTTACCTAACCTATCAAAGAAAAAAAGTCCGAAGTCTATGTGAAGAGAGATCTTGCTTATAGGCTCGTTGTCTTGCATATTTTGTGTTGGTATTGTTCTTGTTCATTTAGTTTGGATGAGCAACATTTACGAGTGGAAAATTTATATTCAAGTAAAAATCATTTTCACGACACAGCGATAACTAACCAGATTAGTTAGTACAAAGGCATGATACTATAATGGAGTCACTTGGGTTCTGTTTTTGTTGCAGCTGCAAAGCTGGATATTCGATGTGTAGTGATATACATAAAGTTGCTTCACCTGATAACTCTGCTTTGTTCTGTTCTATTATAAATGAAACACCCTATATTTCACTACTTCATTGTATTGATATTCGTTCTAAAACATCTTCACAACGGTAAATGTTTTTTCAACTTCTAGAATGTGTTACCACTTTGTTATATTCAAAGGGCCAACCATTTATGTGGCTAAATTGTTACCGGCTTTTGTTAAGGAGTGGGAAGGAAAACTTAAACGTGTTTTTTAATAGAAAACTAATGGCAAAGAAAGACTGGGTTTGGAAAAGTCATCAAGTGATTTTATAGGAATTTTTTCTGTTCAAATTTGTTGTAAATTGGTCAGTAGTAAACTTGAGTGACTAAAATATTAGTTTGCACTCTTGTGGCTTGCACTGTATATCACTAAATAATGAATATTCTCACGGATAATTTAAAAAGAAATGGATCGAAAAAAAAAACTTGCACACATGTAAAATTGTGAGAACAAAACAATTTTTGTTGCTTGCCTTAGTTTAACGGTACATTGCACTCCATCAGAATAATTTATAGCGTTTTTTAATTCAATTTTTAATTGAAAAAAACAAATACAAAAATACAATTGTGTTAAAAATAGATGAACTACAGATGGAACATTATTGCTACTGACCCACTTGCGCAGACACTATGCAATATAAATAGGCACATGTAAATACAATCTGCACCTTTTTATTTGTGTTATTTTTTTTATTTTACAGTATTTGACGTAGTTTAAACAAAGAAACTATTCATTCAGTTATTTTCGTGTGTGTGTGTGTGTGTGTAGCTTGGAATTTTTTGCAAGCACAGAGAGGATTATTTTGGAAAAATTATTGTATCGGGGTTGTAATTTTATATAATTATGAAGGGTGTTTCAAACGAGCTTACTCTATCTGATTTCCATAAAAATTGGCATAGTTTAAGGATAAATAATGGAAATAACCGGTTCAAACGAAAAGGAACGGCAACTTTTGTCATTAAAAAAAAACACCTCCTCACTCCTTAGAAATCAGACAACCTGGGATGTGCCACAATACGGTATGATGGAGGAATATATAACTTTTCGAAGAAATTCTTTACGGAATTAAACAACAAGGAGAAATGGGATCCAAAAATCCATTACCAGACTTGGAAAGAATGCCATTCAATGGTACACAGATGGCTCAAAAGCAATAGGAGTAACTGGGATAGGAGTGTTCGGGCCAGGAACCAAACACTCCCAAAGTGTGGGAAAAACCCCAAGTATCTTTCAACTAGGAATCCGCGCCATAAGAAAGTGCGCCCAGTTCAATATTGATAAAGAATACAAAGGATGAAGGATAATCATAATGACAGATAGTCAAGCAGCCATTAAAGCACTGAGCTCTTGTGTAATCAGTTCCAAAATGGTGTGGGAATGCCTAGACAAACTCAATAAACTAGGCGAGAACAATATAGTTACCTTACTATGAATTCCAGGACACACTGGAATAGAAGGAAATGAAATAGCAGATAAACTAGCAAAGAGGGGGTCTGAAATACCCTTCTGGGGGCCTGAACCCTTTTGCGGAATCAGCCCAAATGTAAAATTGGAAGAAATATGTGAAGCCGAAAGAAAGAGATCAGACCATTGAAAAGATCTAGTAAAGCTTAGAAAATCAAAGATTCTTCTGGGTGACTACAACCTGTTGAGATCAAAGGAATGCATAAGTCAAAGTAAAATCCGCTAAGACGGACGTCGACGAGTATGGAGAAGTCCCAGAGAAAGATATGCCCCCGTTTGTATTGACCAGAAATGTAAATTTGATGGTATTACTTCAGAAACACGTACAGAGTTGGTTATCGTGGAGAATAGCTGTCTAATATCTCACACATTTGTAACAGAGGCCAGGATTGTAAGTGAAAAAAAGTTACGAAAATGCAGGAGAAAAATTTACAATTTGCAGATATAAGCTGATACATTTATTTTTTTAAATAACAAACTAACAGATAAAGATGAGTATTTGCGTATTTTAAAGTGCTCTTAACGATTCTTACTAACGGGACACTCTATATAAGCTTATTTCAAAAAATATGGACCAAATTGAATAAAAAATAATATAAACATTGGGTTAATAAATCCGACATTTTATGCGTTGTTTGTAAATTAATAAAGTATATTCTTTTTTTTTATCTATAATTCATTTTATTTTACTTTTTAGTTCGATTTTTAACAGGGTGTGGTTTTTTCTATGCCAGATCAAAGTAATGCTCTTTTCAAATCATCGAACACCCTATATTTTACTACATCGTATTGTAATCGGTCATTGACAAGTGTTTTTGTTCGCCAGTGTATTTCGTCTGTACCCTGTATTTGACTAGCAAAGTTGAAGATAACTTGTATTTATTCACGGGACACCCTGTATGAGCGCATTTGAAAAAATATGTAACAAATTTAATAGGAAATATAAACATTGAGTCAATAAATCCGAAATTTTATTTATGCGTTGATTGTAGAATGGATGGCAATTTAAATTTATTACATATAATAATTACTTTGTTGCATTTTTTAGTTTATTTTACGACTACAATTTTACAAAAAAGAAAACAATTTATTATGTTTTATTTTGTGAATCGTAATAATGTTATTCTTGATAGTTTCAATACGGCCAAATGCCAAGGTCGTAATGTAATCCAAATTTTTAATGATCTAAATAATTGATGGATAAATTGTTAATCTATATTATGAAATTTATCGGGTTTCTTCGAGTAAAAATAAACAAGTGATTTTTGTATTGGAAAAAATATAACAAAAATTCAGGAAAACATTAAAAATTGAGTTAAATGGTAGGTAATATCACAAGTTCATATAATTTTTCGTAAAAAATATTATAAAAATTATAAAATGAAACAATTTTAATTTGTTAAAATCTACATTATATCAAACTTAAAGTTTCGATAACACAGTAGTTTTGTCAAACGAATGGAGGTATAATGAGATATTTTCAATTTATACAGTGCCTTAATACTAAATTATACGGATATTAACAATAAAATTATGATCTATTTACATGGAAATAAAATAAAAAAGGAAAAAAATGTGTTTAAATATGGGATTAACTAAAGTATTTAACAAGTTTACCTGGGAACTCATTCACAACAATCCTACAGGAACCTTTCTATGTAAAAAGGTTTGATAAAGGAATTGTTAATATCTATTTGGTCGTTGAAAAGATTATCTGAATATTTGTTTTTATTTATCTCAAGGGCTTCCAAAAGATTTAATTTGAAGGATTTAGGTTCTATATGCAAAAATTTCAAAATTTGAATCGAAAAATTGTTGGTTTGCTAATAAATGATTTGAGTAGTTGGAATCTGATTTTTGGTTATCATAGCCTCTGATCATAGCTACTACGTTTGTGTTCTAAAATTCTAGTTTTAAAATTCCTAGAAGTTCTACCTATATAAAGGCGATTTCGTCCCGCTTTGGTACCCCACTTTGGTCTGTCAATTACATACCAATCGATTTCGTTCCGAAAAACGATGACGTCAATCTAACTTTGGTACCTTTTTGGTCTGTCAAATCACATACCGAGATCTGCAGCACGGTTACTGAAATTGGTAGCTTTTTATCCTTGTCTAAAGTAGTTTCTGTCTTTCTTTTTATTTGTAAATATATTGTTCTATGTCAATTTCATCAATCAGCTGTACCAGCTAGGCTATGCTGGGAACCAAACGATTTCTCCTGTTATTGGTAGTTTACGTCATAGATGGTGACGTAGGACCTACCAATTGGTTAACCCAAGTCCCTACCAACCAAAACGGGACGAAATCGCTCTAAGTATTGTTACAGTTGTCATTACCACATTTTAATTTATAAATTCCTGATTTATTTAGTTTTGAAGATTTGGATTTGTTGTTTTTAATGAATTTAGATAAATTGTTATCGGTTTTGAAGCAAATATTCAAGTCTAAAGTTCCTAAAAATGATTTGATTTTATAGGATACTAGCCCAAAGTATGTTAAGCTTCTAAATTGGTTATTTTTGTTTTTATCAGAAGGAAATACTTGTTTCCAGGTAAACTTGTTAAATACTTCAGTTAATCCAATATTTGTTTCTTTTTTATTTATATTCATGTAAATAGATCATAATTTTATTGTTAATATCCGTAAATTAGATAGATAGAATAGAATTATAGTATTAAGGCACTGCATAAATTGAAAATGTCTCATTATACCTCCATTCGTTTAAATATTATGTAGATTTTAACAAATTAAATTTGTTTTATTCCATAAAATATTTTAACAAGAAGCATGAGTGAAAGAAGAGGTTTTTGCACTTGCACCTGAATTTGTAGCTATCAAACATTCATTAGTTTGTCAGCGCATTACACGTAATTACAGTGACATTTGCATTGTTATTGTTATTGTATCTAGAAAATACATTTTTCCAATATTAATGGATATAATCGTATATTTGAACGCAGTTTTCAATTCTGATCAACTTTTATTCATAACATTTTTCGATATTGTCACTTTACCATTGAGAAAAGTTCATATTTTTTGAGAAACCCCGTATAATACTGAAAAAAATTTATATATTATAACTGTATTATAGATTTTAGAACATGTAGATCTTTTCATGGAGAATAAGTTTTTTCCTAAAATTGATAATAAAAAAGTTTCTTGTCTGGCGCTAAAATATTTGGACACAGTGTATATTTGACCAGAGTTATTTTCACTTGAAACTGAATATCCATTAAATTGTATGACTACTTGATTATTCGACGAGTTTACATCTCCGAGCACGTTTTGCACATTTCAGTTAAACTCAACAATTATCTAAGATTTTCGGTTTCGGAAACTGAAAATTTCTGAAATTATACGTATCGATGGATTTACCGTTGCATTCGAATATTTGTATAACTCACTATTTTACGATTCTTGTTGAAGCACGAACTTACCATCTGGTCTACACCGTTTTTTTTTTATCTAAAAACATTTTATGACTGTTATTTTTGAATTTTAAAATGACTCATTTTTACGTCATACAAAAAAAATGTTTATGCAATCTCCGAGTGAAAAAAAAAATCACTATTTTTAATTTGAGTTACATTAACTATACTTGTTATTGGTCTATTGAGGGACAAGGTATAAGCGAAAACTTTCATCAAAACTCCTGCTGTTTAGGCTCACTAAATAAGTTACTTATTGGATCTCCCGTAGGAATATTTACAGGTTACACTGACATCTTTATAACATTCAAACAATATTACTCTAGCAGTGTTGAATTTTCAAGTAATAAATACATTTTTTTCCGGAATGTATGTACTTACTATAAGCTGAATATTCTGAACATTGAAAAAGCAAAACTCCTAGCGGGCTCCAAGTATGTTATCTATTGCCGGGTCAGGTGGCAGGTCGGGCTGGGTTGATTATAAAACCCTCTCGTAACTATACGGAAGATTCCTCCCCGTCGACGTTCTGTTCGGTTATAAGTTACCATTAAATCGTCAATAAGTCGCATAAGGAAGTGGTTTTTCCCATCAATTTTTGGTTTTCTTATACGTTTTGAGTCCTCTTACCACCCATGTTGTACCTGAAAAGTTTGGAATTGTACCCGAAAAGTTTGCAGGTTTATTTAGTTTGGGGTATTTCACATCTTACAGTTTATGAAAGATTAATGACAGCTGTCAACACATATTTGTTTCTTCTCGATGGTGTTTGCAATAATAAAAGCAGATCAGAGTCTAACAAATCACAAACAAACAAAGCCAAACAAACAGCTGGCATTAGTTTTTCGTCAACTGTAAGATGCAAAATATTCCAAACTAAAAAAATCTCTAAACTTTTCGGATACATTTCAGTATTTGTTCGTTATGTTGGCAGCAATTATCTTGTATAGAACTCGTTCATTGTCTAGTTAAATTTGGATTTGGACAAATTTTGAAATGTGTGGCAGGGTTTGTTGGTTCAGTCAGTAGTTGTACAGCGCCATGCGCTACAGGCTGCGCACAAACTTTGTTCAATATGTTTCAAAACCTTTTTTATTATTTCTTTAAACGGCTAAATCTAAAATCTGATCTAAATAGAAAAAAAGTACAAATTGCTCTATCATACCATTACAGACCTTGAAAATTAATTTGTACTCAATTCTCCATCGAGTTTCGTTAATGTAACAATATACAGTATGATGCAAAAGTATGGAATAAATTCATTATTTCAGAAACAGACGACTTTTAAAAAAAATCTTGAAACACGTCAATTTTAATTTTTGAATGGCCATCAACTGCTATAGATGTGTTGGACATTACGTCATTAGTGATGGCGTAATGACGTCATCGACGATTTTTTTAAATACAAACCGAGGTCACGTGACAGCTCATTTGAAAGGTCTCCTTATCGCCTTTGCAACAATGTAATCATTTAAATATTTATTTCTACAGGGCTAACCAAAATTATGAACTTTGTTAAGTAACATGGAATTACAATAAATATTCATTCACTGAACTATAATACACTAAGGACCGCCACTGGGAATAAAACAAAATAGTGTTTATTGTTGGTTCCGAAAAAAAATACATTGATAAAAACAATGCTACATTATAATTTGAAATTAATTATTGTAGTAAGTGCTCGGAATTATTTTTACAAAAATATTTAAATCAATATTGTCATTGACTCGTCTTTATTCGTCAATGATCTGTGAATCTGTCAAATAATAGACGTCAAATTTTTACTCTTCGAATTTTTTGCGACATTAATAACAGCATTTACAAAAATGAAACTAACAGAAACAGAACGAATCGAGATTTTAACCATGATTGGTTATGGAGATAGAGTGAGGACTCAAGCAGAAGTTCGTAATTTATTTAATGCTAAATACCCCAATCGCGATCCAATTACTCAATCAGCAGTAAGTAAAATTGAAAAAAAATTTAGAGAAACGGGCCATGTTAAAGATCTTCCCAGAAGCGGTAGAACTTCAATATCCGAAGCCAAAAAACTGGACGTTGTACTGGCGTTTCAAGAAAATCCTCATACAAGTTCTAGGCAGGTCGCACTAGATATGAATGTCCACCAATCAACTGTTGTAAGAGTGCTAAAAAAGGAGAAGTGGCATCCATACAAAGTACATCTGGTCCAGGAGCTATTAGAAGATGACTTTGATAGAAGAATCGAATTCTGCGAAATCGTTATGGAACAATGTAACAGAGATCCGGGTTTCATACAAAAGGTACTTTTTTCAGATGAAGCGTCTTTTATGCTGAACGGTCACGTAAATCGCCAGACATGTCGATATTGGGCAAGTGAAAATCCACATTGGATGGAAGAGTATAGGACACAATATCCCGAGAAGGTGAATGTTTGGGCCGGCATTATAAACAATCAAATTGTAGGGCCATATTTTTTTGAGGAAAACCTAACTGCTGCTAGTTATCTGGAATTTCTTCAAAAATATCTGTTGCCACAGCTGAATCAGCTATTTCCAAATAGAAATGATTTATGGTACCAACAGGATGGGGCTCCCCCACACTATGGCGTTGAGGTACGAAATTACCTTAATAACGTTTTCCCAGGAAGGTGGATAGGAAGAAGGGGGCCTATCGAATGGCCACCAAGGTCTCCAGATTTGACTCCGTTAGACTTTTTTTGTGGGGATATTTAAAGAGCAGAGTATATCAAAGTCGACCGAATAATGTAGAAGAGTTGAGGGAGCGAATCCGAACGGAAATTGCACAAATAACACCTGAAGTCCTCGAAAACGTTACGAAAGAATTTACTGCTCACCTTTCTCATTGTATCATTGCTGAAGGTCGGCAATTTGAACATTTGTTGTAATTTAATTGTATGTAAGTAAACATGTATTCCAAGTTAATTGTATTAATAAACCAACAGTTTTGGTTAACCCTGTAGAAATAAATATTTAAATGATTACATTGTTGCAAAGGCGATAAGGAGACCTTTCAAATGAGCTGTCACGTGACCTCGGTTTGTATTTAAAAAAATCGTCGATGACGTCATTACGCCATCACTAATGACGTAATGTCCAACACATCTATAGCAGTTGATGGCCATTCAAAAATTAAAATTGACGTGTTTTAAGATTTTTTTTAAAAGTCGTCTGTTTCTGAAATAATGAATTTACTCCATACTTTTGCATCATACTGTATATTCATCTGCATAATCCAAATATTTTTAAAGACTTCTCTTTTACAGCCTAATAATTCGATTAATATCACTTTCTCACCTTGTTCTCATGTATTCGTTTTCAAAAATTGTCGACAAGGTTCCATGTTGAGTAACATTATCTAGTTGTGACTTCGGCAACTTGAAAAAAGTTGAGACTTTCACTCAATCCTATCAAATTACTATTGACGATGATTTTAAAAAAGTGTCTAAGCGTATAATAAGAATACAAGTTCTTATTAGATGGAGCTACAATGGTGTATTATACACGGTAGTGAAGACTATTATTATTGACCGTGTACCAAAATTATGTTGCGAGTGGCTTTGCGTTTGCCCCCAGCGGAATAAGGTGCAAGGCTAATAAATGTCTTCACCACTGTGGCACAGATTATAAAAGAGAATAGATGCGAAAGCTCGACAGAGAACAGTAAAAAAGAGAGAGATGGGTGGACATACCCATTTAAAGGTCCATCGTCGTATGTCGACTTCATTCGGGCCGCTTCGCGAAACTTTTCAACAGGGTTATCAATTTGCATAATATTTCCCTTAATTCACGATCATAGGTCGAATATTTTATAAGCATTATTTTTAGTGTGATAGTTATACACATACAAATATACGACAATTACTTGTTTCAAATCAATTTCATTAACATTAAAAGAATTCTACAATTTAAAAGATTATAATGTATAAAAATCACACCATAAATAATATATACTATTTTTCACAAACAATCTTTGACAACCATGCACAATAACCGTGACGGCTTGGCTCAGAAATCAAAATACAAAATGTCATTTTGACACTTCAGTTTGAAGGTTGTCAATCCGCGATATTATTTGTGTTATTTGACTAATCGATTGTAGGTTGTGGTTATATTAACTGAAAATACTGTACATTCGTATATTATTCTTATAAAATGAATAAACATCACGGGGGAGTGTATTGTTCATACAGAGACTGTCCAAATAAATTTTATTCAGAAAGAAAAGTGAAGAACCGGCACTGGAAACTGTTATTGTTCCCAAGTCAACATTGCAATTTGGTAAGAAATTCTGAAAATATTTTAAACTGGCAACATCGCGGCCATACCGATTTAAAGGTCCAAGGTCATTGAAATCGGAGTTGAAAATCCTTTGATGTTTTGCCGGGATTCGTATCTGTTCTCTTTTATAATCTGTGACTGTGGTGTATATAATTTTTTTTCCACTACTCTTAGTATTAGCTTAGCAGACAGACAGGTATAAAAAATTTGATTACTACAGTGCAATTGTCGCTGTAACTTTTGCTGTCAATATGTCAATTGCACTTATGTACAAATTTTTCTAAATGTGTTTTCTAGCAATAAATCTGCAATTTCAGTTTAGATTCCACAAAAATTGGAAGTTCCTTGCCTGAAATTATTAATTTATTCAAACTATTTCCCATATATTTCCAAATTCTCCTCGACTTTCTCTATACAACTTACAAATATCGTTACATCGTATCCACAGTCACTCCCGTTTTTTCTCACTATCTTGGTAACAAGGGCAAACAAAAAAAAACGAAGAACTATTAGACTAAACAACCTTGGCAAGCATTTTTTCCAATTCTCGTATCAGCTGTCGATGATAAAAAATATAAACTAATTAAAATCGTTTGTAAAGGTGATTTAAATATACAGAGCGGACAAAAATTTGTTCAGGCTCTCATTCCCATCAACGTAATAACAAAAAAATATCAGGAATTGATAGATATCAAGATATGTAATAGAATTGAACAATTATAAAGTTTCAAAAATTTAAAAATAATTTTTTTAATAGTAGAAGTAGTAGTTCACTAAGAAGAAACATCTACTACTCGGGCTATGTGATCCGCTTGTAATTTGGTTGTACCATTTCTTCTTTGACAAAGTAATTGTCGTTCTCTACCTCCTTTTATCTTCAAAATACCCTGCAAAATCATCCAATTTGGGACATTTTAGTTTATTGAATATTTTTTCAAGAAGGGGAAGAGTGAGTGCGTTATGATTATTTTAGAAACTATAAAGTTTTGGATATTATAAATTAATATTATGAAAAGCCGATAATCTATTCGAAATTCGAAAAGATCGCCTCTAAAATAATTTCAGAACCGGTCCTAGCATTAGAATAAACTGTGAAAAAATGTATACTTTCTTTTTGGTAATCGATAGATGATTCAGTAAAACGGCAGGTGAGAATAGTAAATGTTACGTAACAGTCAAGGCCGTCTTTTAAATGTTTGTACTCGAAGTATTTATAGAATGTAAGGTACTATGTCGATTCACGATTATATAAAAATACTATTACCATCTATTTCTTGAATTAATTCCCTTAGTTATAATTTTTTTCAACAAAAATAACGAACTGAAATAGAAATGTATGTAACAAGTTTCGAAAATGATATTATAAGCTTCATAAGGATGAGTATGAAGCGAATACTGTTATTCATGTAAATTCACTTTTGGGTCGTGTTACGCACAATATTTTTTCTGCAGTTGTTCCATGTAAATGGCAACCCCCTACTTGTGATACGTTGTTGGAAAGCCTATAGAAAATGCTTTCCAACGGTTTATGTTATAATTATACAGGGTGTGACAAGAAACTACAAAAATGTTAATTAGTTTAGTGAATGTTTCAAATTTTCAAACCCCTCACGAACATTGGCAAATGTTGCATTAGTAATATGTGCTTGTGTTTCATAAACAACCCCCTTGGGGTGACCGACCCTTCACAAAAAAATATTAGTTGGTAAAAATTAGTTGTGAAACAATAATTCGTTTCAAAAAATTCCAAATAAGGTGCAAGTACAATCTCTATATAAGTGTTAAGTATAAAGAAAATTTTATACTGAGTGAACGACTGAACGACTCAATTATCTTGTAGACGTATGGCAGGAATTTGATAGATTTTGGTGTGGAAAGATCTTGTAACATGCAACATGCAAACCAAAAAATAGCAAATGATAATATAAATTCATGAATAAATTGATAAAATGGTTAAATATGTAATAAGGGTATAAATAGATGTTTATACCCTGAAAGCGACGTCTTATGAACCCGAGGACCTCTCGCGAATACAAACCATCGGGCCAGAGGCCTTCGGGTTCATAAGACGTCGCCCTTAGGGCAAAAACATCTTTTCATACCCCTGGTACAGCAAACTTGTTATGTCAAGTCATGAGAGTTCGTTATTGCAATCCAATCTCAATACAAATCAGAATTTTGAAAAATTCGGTTTAAATTAATTGCCATTTTATCTTTTAGACATTATCATTGCTAGGTGATTGTTGACAAACGTAAATGTCATAAAATCACAATAATTTTATTATATGTATTTCAAACTTAGATGTCAAAATGGACGATAATTTTGGAGCTCCTGACGAAATTATTGAAAATCAAAGAAAGCAACTGAAAATCTGTTGCAAAAAAGTCTAAAGAAGCTTACGACATAGAATACGAAGAATGAAAAATTATTTCTTTTTATGCCCGTGCGGTATTAGATAGTTGATTACTAAGCAATAAAAACACAATGACATAAAACTTTTCACAACCTCTTGTAATCATGACTCGTTTATCTTGAAAAATATCCAATAACAAAAAGAGTGCGTTTTAAATTAATAAAAAAGTCTCGTTTTTGTTATCTCTACTAATTTAAAAGACAACTTAATAACGTTACATAATTTAACTGTCATCACAAAAGACAGGAGATAATGTTAATTGCATTCAAATAAAATTTGAGGAATATTTGAGATTTTTTTTTAATTATTATCTTTGTAAGCTAGAAATAGCTATTTACCTAACATGTGCGGAAAATGAATTTTTCCGCACGAGTCTGCCGTTCACCGAACGACGTGAGGATTCACTTATTCACGAGCAAAATAATTTTAGAAATGCACTGACAGTTCTCTGACAATACCAAAATCAATTTTAAACTTCTTATCGACATTTTCCACTGAAACTACAAATAAAAATGTATATCGAATAGTTTAACGAAAGAAACTAGCAAAAAAAAGGAGTTGCAAACGATTTTACTACCAGGATTTTACTCCAAATGCCTTGTTTTATTTTTTTTCCATAAAAAGCTTATAAAACTTTCTTTCAACAAACTTTCCCTATATATTATGTACACATCGATCATAAAAAATGAAAGGATTAAAATTATTAAATTACATGTGCAAAATAATAATAATAAGGTATCAATTGCCCTCTGGGCCGTTTATTCTTATCTCCAATTGAAATTTAACAACTGGGTTTAAACGAAGGCCATAACCCACTTCGATATCTCAAAATATTATTTTTAAAGCCCTTGGATATAGAATAATGATTTAATCTTGAATGTGCGTTAAGAAAAATTGATAAATTTAATAAAGGAGAACTTGTTATGTTCACAAGTATAACTAAGTTGTAAAGTGAGTAAAACTGCGTTTCACGTTAGAAGAACCCACTTGAAGTTTGCCGCAGAAACCAAAATCGGTCTTGTTTATCTATGTCGCCTCGTAACGACAGTTAACCTACAAAAAGTGAAGACGTTACGCTATTGATTTGTCAGGTGTCACTGGGTCCTAAAATTTTTAGTCCAGCTGCTTCCCTGGCTAAAGAATCGGCAACCTTTACTCCTGTCGTGCCCTTCAGCCCACTGCAGGATAATATTTTTATCTGCCGAGACGTTAGCTAAATCTTAATGGTACCCTAGTACTAGCCTCGATATAACACGCTGTCTGTTCAAGGCTTCTCAGGTTAAACGGAATCTACCTACCTTATAGTTTTTGTATAAAATCCAGTGCTTGTTTGCACAATTTTTCTCCTTAAGATATTATCTTTGAAATATTATTAGAAATATTACCAGTATATGTGATATTTTTTTTCTGGAAAAATTAGTTATACTGCCACTTTTTTCTCTTTCTTATTACTTTATTTACTAATAGCATGCAAAGATAAACCGTTGGATGTGGCTATTTATCCGTTCAATGTAAAATATTATTTAAAATTTTGTGCATGTGCAATATTTTACGTAAAAGTATTTAGTTATATTGCAAAATATATGCAAGGTTGTCTATTGTAGTCTGCATAGCAGCGCTCAGCTGTATTGTTTTTTTATTTAGTTTATCATTAAAAATGAGATACCAAATTGTTATTGTCACAAACAGTACGAATAAAATGAATCAGATGTTGCCTTCAAAGGGATTGTGTCCTGGCTAAGGATATAAAAACTGTACCGAAGGAAAATCATGGAAAACAGAGCAAGGTAACTGAGGACACACCTAAACATCCAACTATACATCTGGAAAGCGTGTAACAGTCACCCACAACCGAGGGCTCCGCTGGACGACTGTCTGCGCAGAAAACAAAGGGGAAACAAACATAAGAGCCTCTTCTAAAAAGTTCGCAACACAGCACCTTGAGGTACTTTGACAACTGACAAGTGCACTGTCTGTTTTCGCTCCATATATTATGAACGTCCTTCTTATGTCATCAGTCATTTTTGGTTGAGCGCGAATTTTGTATGTACCTATGTATGTATTTTTGGGGTAACATTCTTTGAGACCTGAAAGATCTATTGTCCCCCTTTACTTCTACTTAGCTTCTGAGGAGAGTCTCTGAAACTAGTAGCTCCTTCAGGAAGGAAGGAAATTAGTCCATTATTGACCTAGGTTAATAATAGAAAAAATTATCTACCACTGATAGAGTAATTCAATAATTTCCAACTTCACAGCTAGTAGTTGGAGAAAACTATTTATGAATTTCTAAGCAGTGGAAAGACTTTGAAGAAAAACTGATCGATGTCCTTAGGAGATAACAGTACTACCACTACATTAATCAGCAACTCATCATTGCAGATGGTATCAAAATAACTCATACATGTAAATAAAATAACGGTTATTTTTTTATTGGTTTTGGTCACTCTGTATCACATAATATATGTAAACTTGTTTATGATACCATCTACCAATAAAAACATATATACACAAAATAATTATCTGATAAATATTCGAAAATAATGAGATGATCGTTAACTGAAGTATAAATAATTTTAATTTTGTGTGATCACGAATTGTTTTCAGCTTCGTTAAATAATACCTTTCTATGAAAAATATCTTGATGGAAAAAAATGCTGTAAAGGTACATGGGTAGTTGAATTTATAAAGTCGTACGACATAAATAATAAACATTACATAGGATCGATAATGTTTTTGAAGAAAATACAAGGTGGACTTAAAATTTGTGTCTTTAAATATGTCTAGCATGGTAATAAATGAAAGAGAGATGTTAAACGTGTAGCGTTTTGTGGCATAAAGTTACCACTAGCGCCTACCTTAAAATTTAAGTCTTGAAATGTATCTAGAGAGTCGTTACGTACTGTATGTAGGGTCTGAAAGTCCTAAAACAATAATTTTTTTTCAATTCCACTTTTTTATACAGTGTGTCGACGGATGGGGTGCTCAAGAGGGAGAAAATATTATTTTATTGTTTTAGTGACAGATGTCATTTTTGATAAAATTTTTTGCTTGTTCTGAAACCTCATGGGGCTTATATAAATATCTTCTACCTATCCTAGAGACAAAGTCCCCCTATTTTAAAACCCCCTGTGTATAAATAAATCAAAATAATTTCAAAAATATTTTTCACTGGTCGTTTGGTTAATTGTGAATTTCCCTGTAACCCACAACTGACCGCACATGGTCCGAACATGTCTTGATTATGTTGGACGCGGTCCCAAATCCAATGTTTGACATCATAGTTTCGCTAAAAATATATTTTCGGGACGCGTCGCATACTCACTAAACTTCAGCCGGGGAAATAGGTTTTCGTTTGGATTCAAGGTCGCGACTATAATTTTTTTTTATAAGTTAAAGAAGACCGTCTGTAAACTCCGCTTATTTGTAACAATAAAATTGAAGTGAGACTGTTTCTGTGTCATTTTCAGCCAAGATTTCAGTTGTATTATTCTTTCCTATACCCTAAAAGATCTTATACGTCGAAATGTATTACTGTAGCTTGGCCAATCGATCCCTTAGTAATTTAGACTTATTTATAAAGACCCTCGCTGCTTGCTGGTACTGCTATTAGTCGCAAACTGGTACCACAAAATATGGACGTGGAAATAATCTGCTTAGGCTGAAAATTTAAAGCCTGAAAGATCTTATACGTCGAAATGTAGTACTGTAACTTGGCCAATCAACCTCCCTGTTATTTAGACTTATTTACAAGAACCCTTGTTGCTTGCTGGTACTACTACTACTACTAAGTTTGCAGGCGAACCTTGTCCTGGACAAACTCAAGCCAAGGTTCCGGCACTGAGGCCACTGGCGGGCCCATTGTGCCATTCCTGCTACCTAGACATCCATAAAGCCGAGCCCTTCAATAAAGGCCACAACCTTTTTCAATGGATGCCTGCTTGTGTCTCCAGGGGCCAAAACAGGGACTCCGAAGATTCGCCTGCGTAGTACAGCCCAGTGTGGACACTCTAGGAGAACATGGACTGACGTTTCGTCAGTCATGCCGCAACCCCTGCATAGGTTGCTTGCTGGTACTGCTATTAGTCGCAAACTGGTACCACAAAACATGGACGTGGAAATAATCTGCTTAGGCTGAAAATTTAAAGCCTAAAAGAACTTATACGTCGAAATGTAGTACTGTAACCTGGCCAATCGACCCCCTTGTTATTTAGACTTATTTATGGGGACCTTTGGTGCTTTCTTGTGCTGCTATCAACCGCAAACTAGTACTGCAAGACGCAAACCTGGAAATAATCTGCTGATACCGGAGCTACTCCCAGTAATCTAATTTTTTTTGCTCGTCAGGGTATTCCTACTAGAAAAATAATCACTACGTCTATTTAGAGTGTTCTTAAATAATATATAAAAGCGCTAGCATTTTTGGAACAGTTTTTTTTCGAAGAGAATAGGGGGAATTAACGATTTTCATTAAGTCGATCGCATTTGTCGGATCTTAATTAATCATTTGAGACACGTCTTAATGTGAATCACTTAAACTTAACCTGTCTGCTGCTGTTAGATTAGAAATTGCAAATGAAGCATGTTGTGAGAATTGAACGTGAGAATAATGACACAATATTTCTAATATTATGGCGAACAAGGCCGAAATAATAATCAATAACGCCATTTTAGTGTAAAAGTTTTCTATTTTTGTAAAATATAACATGGTTTATTTTTAATAAGTATTGAATTAGCCTTGATAAACGAGTGAACCCTAGATCTACAACATATTCAATGGAAAATACATTTTTTATTTTCTAATAGTTTAATTTTAATAATTGGGCGGATAAACAATACGTTCTGGCCTGTTTTTGGTGTCCATATGATTGGTTCTCTAATTAGATCGTTCAAAATAGGATGCAGACGTACCTTTTGTAGCGGCATTGTGTCTTACGCCTTTTTCTTTATCCCGTTGACAATTCTCGTCAGGCTAAATATTAAATTATGAAATAAAACAATTTTAATTTGTTAAAATCTACATAATATATTTTCTATATATTTAACAAACCATCACATACAGACATGATAATTTATAATAGTTCAGTCCACTCAGTCATAAATAAGCAGCTTTCAATAGTATGATACATAGACTTTTAACAGTTCCATTAAATATTGACAATTACAATAAAGAACTAAATAGAATAAAACAAATAGCTGTTAATAATAATTACAAGCGAAATTTAATTGACAATATCATAAATAAAAAGATACGAAAACATACTCTGGTACAAGTATTTCCTTCTGAGAAAAACAAAAATAACAAATTTAGAAGCTTAACATACTTTGGGATAGTATCCTTAAAAATCAAATCATTTTTAGAAACTTCAGACTTGAATATTTGCTTCAAAACCGATAACAATTTATCCAAATTCATTAAAAACAACAAATCCAAATCTTCAAAACTAAATAAATCAGGAGTTTATAAATTAAAATGTGGTAATGACAACTGTGATAAAATTTATATAGGTAGGACTTTTAGGAATTTTAAAACTAGAATTTCAGAACACAAACCTATTACAACCAAAAATCAGATTCCAACTACTCAAATCATTTATTAGCAAACCAACACTCTTTCGATTCAAATTTTGAAATTTCTCATGTAGAACCTTAATCCTTTAAATTAAATCTTTTAGAAGCACTTGAGATAAATAAAAACAAATATTCAGATAATCTTCTTAACCACCAAATATTAAACCTTTTTACCTAGAAAGGTTCCTGTAGGATTGTTGTGAATGAGTTTCCAGGTAAACTTGTTAAATACTTTGTATGGATCTACATCAAGAAAAAGCCTCATCTATTCAATTATTCAAGGTCAAATATTATTTATGAAAAGTGAATATTAATCTTATTGTTATATTTATTTAAATAATATACGGAAAAACAAGAGCATTTTGAAAGTTCTCAAGTATTTTCAGTTAGAAAAAGAAGCTGGCTATTATTAATTTCATAGTTACGTGTCAAAATAGCAAATGAAATAAACGACATACCGAAAATCCGGATATACGTCACAAACAATGACACACCAAGAAGGTTATTGAATGTACTATACCCTCATATCTGTTTAACTTTTTTAATAAACTTTGTGACATTTACATTCGACACAAAGCTGCACAAGGTAGAAATAGAACAAGTGACAAAGTAAAAATGTTTTTCACCTTCTATAACCAATTTACGGTCCTCAATACTAAACGGAAACAATAAAAACCTCCTTGTTAATGAATTTCCACACCACTTTCCAGTTCGATAACTTCAGCAACGCGTTAACTATAAATAAACTCGTCAATTCACTTGACTTTTTTTTTGGTTTCTCAAAGAAATTTAATGAATCTACCAATAAAATCTAAATAAGGATAGAAAATGGTCAAGTCAATCCCATGCCCATTAAGAGTCGGTAGAGTTAATTACTTTATGTTAAAATTTCAAGGCGACATTCGACATAACCTAATGCATTTCTGTAATACGCTATTTACATATAATGGGGAAAGAATTACCTGTAGAAATATTTTCAGCTAATACAGGCTCTGTTGGTATGCGCCTGTTATGGGACACTAGAAACATAAACGTACGGTTTTTATTTTCAAAAGGGTACACAAAAAGTCACTCGTGCCTCAAAAAACTAGTGACTAAAGTAACGTAAACGGTGCATACGGCCATTAGTTAAGCATTTTTGACACGTTTCATGACCTAACCTCAAAAAACTTTAAACTAAAGTAACTTTTTTACACTAAGTACTTAATATGCTATTACCCAAGTGTGAACGGTCATTAGTTTTAACCGTTTTTTTGAATATACACTATATTAGGGACGAAAACCAAACTATCTTCTTCAGGAACTAAAATGTTCCACCTTTAGTCCTGCACGCCCTTCATATTTAGAAAGTGTAGGTGTAATCGACATTTATTTTGTATATACTGATGTAGTTTATGGTACTTTTTGATACGTCTATGAAATACTGTTTCGATTTTAATCAGAGGGTAGGGCAAGGCTATAAAATTCATAAAAATTATCACACAACAATTTGTTTTCCTGGTATAATAAACGGGACAATTTATAGACGAGAAATCGCAAAACAGCATTCCAGAAACTTCACAATTAATTACACAATTTAATAGTTACCACTACATATCGGGTATGGGTTAACACCAAAAGAAATGAGAAATAAAGATTCCTCATACGTTTTATACTTTTTTGAGGTGGTGATAGGATTGAAATTTTTTTTGGAAATTTGTCGTAAAATGTCTTCATCCTATTAACCATATGTGGCACTCAGTGATTTATAAAGAACCTGCGTGACCTTGCTAATTAAACAAAAGCGTCCACGGTAACAAAAATCTATTATCCACTATGTGAGATAAATAGTATATTATACACCAAGTTGTATATACATTTTCTCCCACTACTAGCCAAATTTAAGAGAAAAACTAAAAATAACTCAGAGAAGCTTTTACCCTGTCGTCTGCGACTGACAAGTACACTGTTAGTTTTCGATATATTATGAACGCACTCCTTAAGTCATTAGTCATTTTTGGTTAAGAGCGAATTTTAAACTAATGGCACATGGAGACTATCTCCATGTAATGGCATTTAAAGTCAAATAATTTCATCTTGATAGGTAATTTCAAATAGCAAATATGTTGAAAGACAATCTTCTGGGTATACAAAATTATGCCGCACATGTTTTTGTTGAACTACTCTCCATGGATTTTAAAAATATATGAATTGTTGCATTATTGATCTAGCTAGGTTAATAATAGAAAAAATTATTGACCACTAATAGAGGAATTCAACTTTTCAGTTGGCTAGGAGAAGCAATAATTGTTATGGAGGTAAAATAGTATATTGTGCAACTAGTGGGAAAATAGTTATTTATGCAACAAGTGCAAGAAGTGAGTGTTTTTTGCACGCCACGTGAAATTGTCCAACGAGGTCTTTAGGCCGAGTTGGACAGCACGTCGAGTGCAAAAAACACATTTTCCAAGAGTTGCATACAATATTTTTTCTACATTCATGCAAAAACTGGAAAATTAGAATATATGTTGGGAACCTAACCTAACCTAATCAAACTCAAACCGTTCTTCTTTTTTGTATCTTTATGGCCTCCACCTTGTCAGTACTCAATCATGGCTGGTTTTACCCTTGACCAATTGAATTTTAAATAATTAAAGATTTTTGCAATCATTGTAGTTCGTTGAGACTAAGTAGTAGGATATACATATATTATTGTTGTATTAAAGCAGGATCAGACACTTGCTATGGATTTTGATTTAATTTAAATGTTTATGTTTCTCATTAATCATCACAAAACTGACACAAGAATGACAGATGAGTGCAATAAAAATTTTTATTGCACTAGTGCAAAAAAAAACCACTTTTTCCATTAAATGTGTTTCACAAAAGTGTTGTTTTTTGCATGAATGTAGAAAAACTTAATTTTTCTCAAGTATGCGTTTGTGACACGAGCCTGAGATGCGAGTGTCGCAGCACACGAGTGTGGTATACTATAATTTAAACACTATTGAAGATTTAAGATGAATAAAATATTCTTATTTCAATTAAATTATAATAATCCACCATTATATATGCAGGATGTGTTTTTTTTTCTGTGTATAACGCAATATAGGATTCTTCATTCCATCATTTACATCGTTGAAAAAACATCAGTACAAATTGGGCATCGATTATTCAATAGTAATTTACTGGAATTGAAAATTAAAATTAAATTGAAATAATTATTCTCACCTCTTACTGATTAGATTTTATATTATCTTTAGTGATTTTCAGTTTGTAAAAAACTTTTATAACTATGTTGAATAATTTTTGTTTGGAGTAAAACATAGAGCGCTTTCAGACCAGACACTTTGTGACGGCTACTAGTGCCTGAAAAGAATCGCACGGCTAAAAATACATTAAAATAAATAGGCACATTCACACATTCACACGAGTTACAGAGATAAGGAATACATGGTTTTCATGTATTTATAGCCGCGCGATTCTCTTCAGACACTAGCAGCTGCTTTCAGACGAGACACTTTGTGGCCAGCTACTAGTGTCTGAAAAGAATAACGCGGCTAAAAATACATTAAACAATACGTATTCCTTATCTCTGTGACTCGTGTGAATGCGTCCATTCAAATAAATGTATTTTCAGCCACGCGATTCTTTTCAGACACTAGTAGCTAGACACAAAGTGTCTCGCCTGAGAGCCCTCAGAGTATAAGGAGCACACGTTCTGTGTATAAAAAGTGTCTGTTGAAAGGAGGGAAATTGGTGGTGCTAGTAAAGAGTCAAAAGTTGTGTGAAAAGTGAATTATTTTAGGTTATGTTAATTAGCAGTTTGTTTATTCTCATTAGGTAACCTTCTATGCTTGGTTTTAGAAATTGATTTTAATTCCTCTGATTTTGTATTATACATTATTAATATTTGTTTTATTAGTTTCAATAATTCTCATCCTTTTGCTCTTCTTCCTTTCAAGTCGCTCCATTTTTTCGTTTTCTTTCGTTTCCTTTAACAGTTTCTCACTGAATAATCCAATTTATCCCACTTAAATACAATCCTTTTTAGCTATAATTATAAGTGACATTTTTTAAAAATCTTAATTGAAGGTTATGTCATATTAATTAAAAACACTATATACTTGACACTAGGTTATTTTTTGCGTAAAATTTAACGTATGTATATTTGTTGTTGACAGCTTCGAGAGAGAAAAAAAAAACAGATAAGATCGACACTCGTTTTACGATGTAACAAAAAAAAAGTCGTGACTGGAGCTGGAGCGATCAGATGTACCGCCAGATAAAATTATTTGAAGCCTTAAACATCAATATTATGTCATCGAAAATTGAGTAGTTTATATAATGGACTTGTTATTTATTTAAATTATCTTCATTTGATAGAGACAGTATTATGGGTTTTGGTTAGTATCCAATTTAAAGCGATCTGGGTGTGTATAATAAACTCATTTTAGGATATCAAACTAGAATATTTAATTGGAGCAGTCTACAATATTCAGAGTGGTTATTGTATGTTTTTTACTGAGAACTAGAGCATCTGCTATGCCCCTTCTCTAGCACGATTCTGGAGATAACAGATTAATGACAGCAAGAGTGCTTTTATAGGTTAGATACTAACCCCGACTGCGACCCCTGTTAGGTCTATTGTGGCTCACCCCTGGGGGACTACAATTCACCCTGCAAGCCCGTGATTCTAAGTCCATAGTTGCATTTTGTGATGCTTTCTTGAGGTCGTTCGGCTTTAATTACTAAAACCGAATATATTATATCTTACCCTGCCAAAAGCTAAGCATGAGCATAATATGTGCTCCGAAGTTTTGTCCTCCAAATAACAAAACTGACAGTTCGAGGTCTGCACCAATCTCATCTTCTTTGAGTGGTAATTTAGTCAACAATGTTCTGTAAGCAGTCATGACAGAATGCGTAGGTTTGTTCTACTCCATTCCAGGATCTGCTTATTTTTTGTACTCGTTGGGTAGTTTTGGATCCATCAGTGTAAATCACGTAGTCCGTTTCTGGGAAGGAGATTTCTTCGCTATCCCATAGATCTCTCGTGGGAATGTGAACCTTATAGGGCGTTTCAACGCGAAGCTTTTTGACAGAAAGATCCGAGGTCATCACAAGAATGTGGAGATTTTATATTACCCTCATCAATCCCGAGTGATCGTTCAAAGTCTCTCGATTTATTTGCCTCTTCACGGATAGCATTCTATGAGCCTCTCTCCTGGCTTCCTCTCCAAATGAATGTGGAGAGGAGTTTGTTGCACTTATAGCCGCAATTCAAATCTGGCTAGGAACATGCTTGGGAATGCTTGACTTCTCCATACTAAAATGACATCACTAGGGTTACTTTTAATAAATGTGTGTCCTAATATAATTATTTAGTTCCTTAAAAGTTGTTGTGCAGCCCAAACAACTCTATCCTTTCCTCTCCCTCTCAGAGCTTATTGACGAATGGTATCTACCTTGTACTGATGAAGCGCGGATACCCCGAAACCGGTATACAAATGATATTTTTCCTCCTAATCACAAACAGAGGGGTTAATTTCATCCCAACCCCAGCTTGGAACTATAATTCATCTTCTATCGGGGCACGTAGCCCGAGAAGTAGATGTTTGTTCTTAGTGAACGGTCTTTTCTTTGAAAGTTGACATCTATTGATAACACTCTTACATAAATGTGACAATTATTGTTAACAGGAAACTATAATTAAGCAATTAAGCTGTAATGTTTTGTTTTGTTGCAGACGGGGTACATCAGGACAATTGATTGTAGTTATTTCATTGAACCTGTTGAAAAATTCGTCCAAGGATCGTCTAGCAGCTTAATCCACAGGATAAAACGACTACCACATCCTACCAAAACTATGAATGACGTAAATTCCGATATAAATCAGTTTGATGAAAATAACGGTAAGTGCCTACTTTGAAAAAATATTTACGAATGTTTAATTAGTCACTCCTTCGTGCTGGGCATTGTTTCTCTTCTTATTTTTAATTTTCTGCAAAACATTTTCAACAAAAATCGAACTTCCATTTATTTTTTAAATATTTATGCAAATCGGACCACCTAGTATAATGCAAAAACGAAGAAAAATTATAAGCAAATACCGACGTACTGGCTGGTATGGACCACTTAACTGGCGTGGAAGATTATTAAATACATAGTTGGTTGTGAATGCATAATGGTGCAGAAAGAAAGGACAGCCAACGATCTAAAAACAACGTTGATGTCGCTGGTTTACTTCGCCTGCAGACTGCACGGCTCCTCGAAGGCAGTCACAAGAGAAATTCGGTGGCGGCGTTCTATTCCACCAGCGGTCGAACAAAAAAATAAAATTTCGCTTTTTTACGGTAAACATTCAAAATTTTGGTAATTATATGGATAACTATAGTGTCTTATTATTGGATGAGTTTTGTAAAATTAAAATGTGTAGAGTTTCTATAATTCCCTTCTTGGTGTGCCTCATCGATTATTAATGTCCTTTTAGCACATTAAGTTGGAAGAAATGGGAACAAAGGCAGGTCTGTGATTAATCCTGATCAAAATATCACAATAATGAACCGTTTAAATGCATTACAAACGTTTATTCTAATTTTTTATTAAAAAAATTGATTAGTTGAGGTTTAGATCAATCTGGATAAATTACATTATTGAAAATAGGATGCAGACGTACTTTTCGTAGCGTCCACTGACAGTTCTCGTCGCACTCTTCGATCTTTTCGGATTTTATATGAAAAAGAACAATAATTATAAAATCATAATATATAAATTGGTGCGATATTGATTTACAACTATGAAACCACCCATGTACTTGCAAATTTGCTGGTATTGTATGCATTTTAAATGGTACAGGTGTTATGCCTTAGGTCATCCCATAAATATAACCCGAATCGAATGTCAAATCTGAATTTGTATCTCTGTATAAACGACCGTGCATCGCTCAAGGGCATAACTAGATTATTATCAGATCTTTTCGTATATCTTCTAATTGGAGATTCTTAAACGGTTGTCAACGCCGTTTAGTATCAACTTTATCGAAACACTTCCTTCATCTGAAACTGTACAGAGATTGAATCATTAAAAAGTGTGTAGAATGTAACAAACTGAAAAATTTTCACTCGACAGAGTTGACAAGTGACACACAGCCATGCGTCGTTGGTTAGTTCAATAAAACCTAAACTCATACTACAAAAAAATTTATTTCAAAGCCTGATGATTGATGGTAATTATTAACCAAAACTAGTTGCACACAATCCCGTGTAGTAAATGAAACTTCCTGAGTTCTATTGAACATTTTTGAAATATTTTTCTTGTTGAATGTAGTAGCTTTCCAGTCTAGTTTAGTATTCTACTCGCGAGTAATGTCTATTTACTAATTCATTCAGGTGTTAAAATTAAGTAACGTTAGGCTGCAAAGGAGTTAGCCTTTCTGTTTCCATCTTAACAAAAATGCCAGAGATCCAGGCGGGAAACAATTTGTCAAGACTTAATTGAGTAGTTGGTAGCTTGATACCAATTTTGACGATGCTTCTAAGTACTCAAAGGGAAATAAGAAAAAGCGACCCTCCTATTATGATAATCATATACTATTACAAGCTTTTTTCAACAGTATAGATCTTAGACTAATTATGTGGATGAGTTTTTCTTCTTTCATGCCACAAAATCTACATTTTTCTTTCTCCACTATTTCAAGCTTTTTAGCTGCCCATTCAGGAACAGAAATCTATCTGTTGAAACGCAGTTTCCCTTTGACATGCATTTTTTCACCCAGTCACCCAGAAGAATCTTTCATTCCTCAAGCCTCACTGGATCTTTTTGATGGTCAGATCTTTACTTCATCTATTTCTTCCAATACCATATTCTAGCTGATTCCGCAAAATGGTTCAGACCCCAAAAAAGTGTCGCCCTTCACTATTTCATCTGCTATCTTATTTCATTCCATTCCATTCCAGTGTGTCCTGGAATCCACTCGCCTAGCTCCTAACCTAATCTAGACATTCCCACATTATTCTGGTACTGATTAGACGAGACCTCAGTGCTTTAATTGCTGATTTACTATACGACATTATGATAATCCTGTGCCTTCTGTATCCTCTATAAATATTGAACTTGGCGCAATTTCATATTGCGTGATTTCATATTGTGTAATTTTTCCCCAGCTTCCAGAGTGTCTCCTGACCCAAACACTTCTATCGCAGCTCCTTCTAGTCGCCTCTGTTGCATTTCCAAGTCTGGTAGTGGTATTTGGATCCCATTTCTTCTTGTTGCTCAATTCCGCAACGAGTTTCTTCTACACCTTTTTCTCATACCGTCTTGTAGCATGTCAAAATCAATCACCGAATCATTCACCCAAAGCAAGCCCATATTAGAAAAATTATTCAACTTATTACAGTTAACTGGAACGATATATATTATAAATATAGATAATAATAGCCCGCATTATAATGCCGTAAATCAAAGTATCAAAACAAAATCGTTTTGCCATAAATAATAAATTAACCATATCGGTTATTGGTTATCTAATTTTTATTTGCCGATCCTAGCAATGGAAATGAATAAAAGATTAAGAGATGACAATATCTATTTGTGTTCGAGCAAATCACATCCATCGATACTATATATTGGTAAAGAGTAGGTGTGTCGATGAATTATGTCTACTTAAAATTAATAAAGTTAAACGATGGATATATTCTTGAAGAAATCGTACCACCTACTGCTTAATATAGGAGAATATTTAATAAGATGGGTAGAGAGGTTTATAACTGAGTGATTTTTTCGAATATTTTACACTGGAAAAAGATGATTTTTACCCGAGAAATAATTATGTACTTATTTTGAGTGTAAGTGGCACGGTTTGTAGCCTTAATGTCTTAACTAACTGATTTTTTAAATTCACAACCCTCCCTAACCATCTAAAGTATTCCTCATAACTCTTTTGTAATACCTAGTTGCCCTGTTGGGAGTTTTTTCAGGCTTGTCCCCGATCCAATTTTTAATCAAGAGAATTCCCAGATAGAACTTTAGGTTCTTTTGATGTTTCCTCTGCGCGATCTTGTTGAATTGGGAAAAGTAGAATTCGATTGATAGCGCTCTGGAATGTCAATGTCATCTTAGCAACGAGTAAAACAAATCAGCTGCCGTATAAGCCATTTGATATTTAAGTGGTTTTATTTTGCTGTTTTAGCTATTTTCAGTGTGTGTTTTGTGAAACTTTTGCTTTTTCTTTGATTGTGCTTTAGTATTTTGTGTTGTTAAACTAAATTTTGATTCCTAATATTTTTATTTTTGGACTAATAGGTATGGTTGATATTTGTTAAAAATAAAACAAGTTTAGGTCTGATTTCGTGTTTTTATTTTATTTTTGATGTGGTCATATCTACAAAAGTTACAGGGAAGGTACGTTTGTAATGAGTAATATTTTTAATCTTTAATACTGACTTATTTTCACTTTGTTTTTGTAACTATGCATTACGTATATACTGACTATTCAAAGTTTATTTGAATTTGTAAACCCTGAGCCTTCTTCTAGGTGTATAAATGAGGGACAGGCAGTTTTAAATGCTGGCCATATATTTTTGCATGGTACCTACCTATAAAGGAAATAAGTGACACTTTCATAAAAGTGCAATGAAAACAAAAAATAGAATAACATAACCTCTTCCATAATATCTCTGATCACATAAGAATATAACTTCAGAAATGATAACAGTTGAGTTGAATAGAAAAACACAGTTTTAAGCTTGTCACTGACACAAAATTAAACAAATAAAGTACGAATTTACGGTAATTACGTTGACTTGCATATAATACAAGAACAATGCAAACCGAATTGTTTTACTCGTTGCGACTATTACAATTTTATCCGCCAGAGGTCCCATTGAATTCTACTCCGCCCAATAGCCACCCAAAATGACTCATAATGTGTTCAGCCCATACATTTTATTTTGGGAAGAGACGATATTCGGAGGTTTAGAGTACAACAATTTTATTCATCAAGGAGTGCAATTTTTTAAAATAAAAAACTGGACAATCATATTCAAATTCTTTTAGAAGGAACTTTTGGTATAAAGGTTAGATGGATATAAAGTATAAAGATAGCTCAGGATGTGTAGTTTACTCCAGGGCACTAAGCCTGAAAGTTAAGTGAGGAATGGGAAAAAATACCAGCGTAGTTAAAACAGAGCTGGCAGAACTAACCAGAAAAGGAATTTCTGGCCAAAACATAACAATCTGAACTCAAGCCGTATAAGCCTTGAACAGACAACGTGTTATATCGGGGCTAGTACTAGAGTGCCACCAAGATTTAGCTAACGCCTCGGCAGATAACAAATTACCATGAGGTGGGTTAAAGAGTACGACAGGAGTGAATGTAATCGATTGCTGATTCTTTAGCCAGGAAAGCGGCTGGACTAAAAATGTTAGAACCCAGTGACACCACCTGACGACTTCGACAATTGCGGAACTAGCCAAACGTTACTCCCATGCTTAATCGCTTAAGAGATGGGATGGAATCAAAGGATGCAGTTTTATCAGGATCACCCTGGGCGACCCTGGGAAGCTTGCGCCGAAGAAATATTTGGCGAAAACCAGGAAAAACCCGAGGAAAAACCTACGTATAACAGTAGAATTTTTGACTGGCCACTGTCAACTAAGGAAATACCTCCATACTATGAGGCTAGTGAACATTCCTCTATGCAGGAACAGGAAGATGAAACTGTCAGGCATGTCTTATGCGAGTGTCCGGAGTAATCGTCAATAAGAGACTGTGTGTTCGGTGAGTCTTGGCCTAAACCTGCCGATATAAAGGAGATGTCTCCTAGTGACCTGTCCACCTTCCTGGGAAAGACAAGATGGACGATGACCCAGGAGAACAACTTCTCGAGGGATGGATTACATGCGATCTAAATGCTGTGAGCCTACTCACCCTTCCTACTTTACAGATACAGATAAATTCACAGTATTTCAAGTTTGCGTTGGATTGGAGCTTCTGGACACCTTCTCACTTGTTACACCCTGTATAGTGAAAAAATTACTCACCGTTGCGGTATTCGGTTATAAAAGTTGCAATTTCAAGACACGCGGGTAATAAAATTAGCATTTTGGCAGAAATTTCTTTCCGTTATAAGAGATCTCCTGAAACATGTTTTTTAATAAATTTATTGATAAAAGGTATACCTTACATACACTTATACCTTTTTACCAACAATTATTAATAAAAGACATTCACTCATACGTTTTTAGCAACAATTCTCGTAAATTTGGCAACATTACAGTGGATATTTTGTTTTTCTTCCCTCTTTATTGCAAATAACGCATTTTGACACTGTTTTGAAGTTTGTAAGTAACGATGGACGAGTACGATAGTTGTACCCGAAAAGTTTGCAGGTCTATTTAGTTTGGGGTATTTTACATCTTACAGTTGACGAAAAACTAATGACAGCTGTCAACACATATTTGTTTCTTCTCGATGGTATTTGCAATAATAAGAGCAGAGTCTCACAAATCACAAACAAAGGTAGAATAAAATTTAGTACCACAAAACACAAACAAAGCCAAACAAATTTGTGTTGACAGCTGTTTTTAGTTTTTCGTCAACTGTAAGATGCAAAATACCCCCAACTAAAAAGACCTCCAAACTTGACAGCAGTTTCCTTGCATAGAACTCGTTCGTTACCAAAAAGGTATTGGTTGCCCCAGTCATTATTTACATTATTTACAAAATTTTGACCAATTATATCTCGTTTTTAATCAATTTATATGTATTATTCTGACTCCATAATGTCTCTATCGTTTTCTGTTACTCTTAAAGTACTACAGAATACTTCTGGCGTCGTTATATTACATAAAATTTTTTTGCAACTTTCTTTTTGTTTGTAATTTATTTATATATTTCCAAAGTTAAAAGTAAAAGCTGTCTAAGCTTTTGGAATATCTGGATGGTTCATGGGAATTGAGGTTAAGTTACAGTTTCCTTTTCAAATTACAATTGGCTTTAATTAATTTTTCTAAAAGAAGTAGGTCGTTGCAACCACAAAATGTCAAAGCAGTCTAAAAAGATCGAAAACACAAAATGCGACGTTATTTCATCCAGTAACTCTCAATTTCTCGTAAATACAGTCCACAACGGTCAGAAGTCTTCGAAACAAGTCACAAACCCTCTAAAAAAGCACACAAGATGACAAAATAATGCACAGACTCACTAGAATATACTTAAAAACGAAAGTTAGTTTGGAATTGGACCATTTTCCATTCTATTTCACTCAAATACAGTCAAAAACGCAAAAGAACGCCGAAAATAGTCTAAATCGTACAATGCGATGTTATTCCATCCAATAAAGATCAATTTCACGTAATTACAGTCCTCAACAATCAGCTGTACTCTAAATCAGTCAAAAAATCCTCAATTCCACCCAAAAAGCACACAAGACGACTGAATATTGCACAAACTCACTCGAATATAATTAAAAACGAAAGCTGGCTTGCAATTGGACCATTTTCCAACCCATTTCACTCAAATACAGACGTTGAAACGGTCTATTCTATTCTAAAATCTACCAATTGACAGTTTTGTACAATAATTTCAAAACTAATGTATTCAAATTGCACGTATTAGAGGCCGACTCCCCTACGAGTGCAATTTAATCATTTTCAAGAAGAATATTTTTCAATTACTGATTTAATAATGCTGAAAATCAATTTTCCATGGTCTTGGTCGTTAAATTTTTCATATTTCGAGTTCCTTAAACCCGCGTTTCAAGGTAAAATAGTTCGCGTCCTTCTTATTCGTCTCTTCCATCTCGATAAGACACGATAAAATGAAGCGCGCTTCTTTTATCTCTCAACTCTTTTTCTTTATTGGCGTTTTGCTTGCTATAGGAGCCGTCTTGTCTATAATAAATATAAGAACAATTACGGCGGTAAACCATCCCACCAACGGTTATTTAAATTCTAAAATTGTTTCAGAAAACCGTACAATAATCGAAGACGATTTTTATCCAGAAACTGAATATATCGGGAAAGCACACCATATAAGACGACGTTCTCTATCTCAGAGTAGACAAGATGATGATATCGAAGGCACTTGTGATACGGTTAGTGTACAGTTCTAAAAAGTTTAATTTTGATTTTACCGAATTTTCTTCTTATTTATAGGTAGAAGAAACGATTTGGCGCAGCCCGGAAGATGTAGCTAGAGACGAAGCACGTCCACGACGAAATGCTGAATGGACCAGTACGAAAAGAATAAGCAACGAGAGCTTTGTCAAAGTGCTGGTCGTTGCTGACAGCAGCATGCTCAAATATCATGGAGATCGTGATGATTTGATTAGTTATATTTTGATGTTGATGTCACATGTGAGTATTTTTTGTATACCGAGTGTTTAAAAAAATGAATGAGACGTATATACAGTGTGAATAACGACTATTGATTCAATGGAGGTAAGAAGATACCATATCCTTGAAACCTTATTTCCCAGAGTTTTTGGGAGGAAAATACGTGAAGCATTAAAGGTAGATTCCAGAAAAAGATCACAATACTTTTAATATATTAACTCAACAACTACCTAGCTCTATTTCTGATCAATTTCAAGCTGAATGCGATAACTCTAAGGCCCGGTTTTATAAGCTCGGGTTACCCCTGCCCCGAGAGTTATCCCTTTGAGGCCCGGTTTTATAAGCTCGGGTTAACCCTGCCCCGAGAGTTATACCATTGAGGCCCGGTTTTATAAGCTCGGGTTACTCCTGCCCCGAGAGTTATCCCTATGACGGTCAACGGGATAACTCTCGGGGCAGGGGTAACCCGAGCTTATAAAACCGGGCCTGACCATCATAGGGATAACTCTCGGGGCAGGGGTAACCCGAGCTTATAAAACCGGGCCTTACTGTCAATGGGTTAACTCTCGGGGCAGGGGTAACCCGAGCTTATTAAACCGGGCCTAACCAGCTTACAAATATGACTTATTGATCTGTCAAAATCTGATACTGATACCTAGGCATTTTTTCATGATTGTTAACGATTGTTGGCTCACCCAGTGAAATGTAAGAGAAATTATGTTGCTAAAATTGAATTAAAAATAAAATAACAAGAATCAAAACTGAAACAAAATCAAGGGAGCTGTTATTAAAAACAGCTCAACTTCGGCAATGGAAGTCATTCTTCCGCCTCTTGCTCTGCCTGTCAAGGCGGAAGCCAGAATTGCTGCATACAGACTGGAATGCAATGGGAACTGGGATGAAACTCGCTTCTTGAAATGACATGTTGGCCATAATTAACGTCAATCTTACCCTATCCAATTAAATTGGGAAAAGCTGGAAGCATGCAGTCAGGAAAAAACGTTGGAGTGGTACACAGACGGATCTAATACTAACATAGGGACTAGAGCTGGAGTCTATGGTGCTAGTCCTAGGAGCAATATATACGCATCGCTGGAGAAGTTTGTATCTATATTCCAAGCAAGAATCCTGGCTATCGAATCAAGTTTGAAAGTGAATATGGAAAGGGGGTACAGAAGCAAGAAAAACCTCATGCTCTCAGGTAGTACCCAAATCAGACCTACACTCGTCTGGGACTGCTTACAAAAACTATTTACCCTGGCTAACCACAACAGAGTAGCTCTTTAGAGGGTCCGGGGCACATGGGTATTGCAGGAAATGAAAAGGCAGACATCTCAGTAAAGCTAGGGTTTGAAATTGCTTTCACTGGTCCTAAACCATTATTTGGAACTGCTGTACATCTTCGTAGATTCGAACTAAACATTAGTCATATTGGAGACACGTACCAAATTAGAAACAAAGCAAATTCCTGGTCAAAAAACTTTAGGAGAAGTTGACTAATGAAATATTAAGCACCAGCATGTTAGAGATAAGTTTTATTTAAATAGTTCTTGACGATCTAGCATGCCTCTAATTAAGATGCCTTTTTCAAAAAATCTTAATTTTCCAGGTATCATTTTTATTCAAAGAAGAAACGATAGGCAATGCAGTTTCAATATCAGTAGTCGACTTCCAAGTTTTGAGCACATCAGATTTTTCCAACACAAACTCTTCAGGTAAAAAAAAAACCAAACAGATCTAGAAAAATTATTTATTTCCAAACTAGGCATTGCACGATCAAATTGTTCGTCAAACTTGACTAGTCAAAATTATTTGATGACGTAGAATTATGACAACTTGACGTAGCCTCAAACTTGAAATCAATCTTTGTGCTCCAAATTTTTTGTCAGTTAGAGTTTTCCATTTGACAGCACATTTATTATGAAGATGGATTTAAAGTTGATAACCATTCTAGCTCTGTCGAGCTTAGCAGTGGCTTTAGCGTACAAAGCTGGAAGCATAGAAAAGAAAATAAGGAGCAATAATAATGAGCTCCGAGACGAACTCAAGTCAAGTTTGACAAACTATTTGATCGTAGGACGCCTGCTTAACTATAAATCTCCACTTATTCAGGTATGTTGATAAAATTTTGTAATTGGACAAAGCGTATCAAAGCCAAAGATAGGTTGCATAATGTGGCTGTCCTTTTAACAAGGTAAGTTAGTAAAAGAAATGCAGGAACCTTCGAGGAATTGATATATTGTTTTCCAGAGATACCATATGTCGAAACGAATCAATACCTCAACATTGTACAACACTGGGTGTTGCGGAAGTCGATTCAATGTGTCAGTCCGGTTGTGCTATAGTAAGAGACAAAGGATTAGCTACTTCTTATACTATAGCTCATGAATTAGGACATATTTTGAGGTTGGTATTGATTGTATATTTAGGATATGGCGAAAATAATTCATTTATTCGTTTTAGTATGCCGCATGATGAAGATATGAAGTGCGAAAAGTTTAATAGAGAGATTAGTATTACGAATATAATGAGCAAAGTGATTCGGAAGGATACGAAGCCGTTTTCTTGGTCTCCTTGTTCCAGATATTACATCACGGAATTTTTAGAGTAAGTTAAATAATCTATAATAAAAAAATTAGGTATTAGACTTCTTTTCACTTAAGAAGAAGTTGCAGTTGTATGATTTTTTTATCTATGGTTGTATGCGCGAACTTGCTGTCAAAACCAGCGTCATATTGTAAAATTATTATTCGATTTAAAGTTAGTAGCGAATCGTTTCCATATTTTGGAGGGTAACACAAAAAAACTATCAAAGAAAACCCGTCCGGGATGAACCCATTTCCCGAAAAATGTATATACCGTATAGTTTACATAAAACATATTTGGGAATAATTCGAAGCTTTTCGAGATATAATACTTGGTATCGTTAAAATATTTATACCTACTTTCAATGAATTTGGTGCCAATCGCATGAAAATGTTACAGTCCGACATAGATAAGCAAATTCGAATTTGTTTTCTGCACAAGACAATTTGCAAACTTCACGCTGCTTTTTTGTATGTGAAACGGAGTATAAATTGGAAAAAACATGGAAAATGTTCATTGTTTCAACGTCAGTTGAGTAAAATTATGACACAAAGTGGGTTTTTATTGTGTATTAAAGGGTTAGTTACTTTCACAAGTGGGTACTTTAAACCTCGCCCAACTGTCCATTTTATATAAAACATTTTGTTAATAGATACCTTTATTATTATTAATTTACAAGGTGGAACAACTCTGATACTGCACACGTGGCCTTAAATAACTTGTCTCTCAATTATGACAGCTCGCGGAAAACATCAACTTTGCATTTGCTTTTCAAGGCACAAAACACGACTTTCCATAGTGGTCGTAGCAAAAATTAATTATATCAAATCAAAAATAACAAATTTATTAATCAAACTTCATCAATTTTGTGGGCGGATTACGCATTTTGCCGGTGGATTAAAACGGTATAAATATCTAAAAAGCTGTTGCCCATTGTTTTGGATAACCCTGTATAAAAAAAAACTGTATATTCTACATTTCGACAGAATGTAAGTTATGTTATGAAAAAAGTCTCTCAACATAAAGTTTTAATTATCCCGAAATCGTTGATTAACTGTATATTTTTATGTCCTTTCTGTATCGAATACAAACTAACGTAAAAAATAAAATTATGGGTTCGATTACCTAATTCTGTGTAATCTATCAATGTTATCGGTTTTATATGAATAATCGATCGATATAAATCGCTGACCTACACCATTAAAAACTTATATACCGAATGTAGATATTTTTTTTTGTAAACGCTATCGAGTTTTATGAACAAGTTTTTATTTTATTTCAAGATTTGTCAGTAAATATACTCATAAATTGTATATTATAATATATCATTAGCTAGAAGCCTTGTACCTTATTCCGCTCGGGACAAAGCCCTTCGCAAAAAATTTTGGTGCTCGGTCAAATAAACAATCGTTATAAATAAATTTAAATTTGGCTTTTGTAAATTTTTAGAAATCTGCTTTGTGAAACGTTGTTGATCAAAAATGATTTTAATATGCTGCTTGACAAGTGACATGAATTCATCAATGATACCCTTACTCGATGAATCTTTTCCTCAAATCAAATTATCGATGACTTAAACGTAGTTTAAATTAGAAGAAGTCATGTGAAGTTTGCCAACTGACTTGCGCAGAATCCAAAATCGATCTTGTAGTTCTATAGTTCTATGTCGTCGCGTACCCGATCGTTTCATGCCATTAGCGTCACAAATGATGTTTCGTCCTACCTACAGCAGTTTTATTATTGACATTCTATGTTGTGCTTGAAGAAATCATTAACTGTCAAATATGTGTCAATTGCCTTTCAAAAAACTTGTAGGTGTTGAAGGAAAAATTGTCCACAGTCAAAGCCTGCAGATATTTTGTGTTAACCCTTTAACAAACTTTTTAATTCTAGAGATATTAATTCTGCATGTCAATACAATTACTACAACACATAACAATGACTCACTGGGTCGTACTATGGCTGTTTACAATCTTCTCAAGACCCAAATTTTCCCAGCTATACTTCTGTACATTATTAGTCATTTTTGCTTTGTTATTATCTTCTTTTCGTACTCGTTAATATATTTATCGACTCGACCTCTCTTCCATCAAGTTAAAGGCTTTCAAGGTGATGTTAGCGAATGCCCTTTATTGAACTATTTCTCCTAACTTTAACCTGGAGAAATTTCACATCGTTCTAGAGTTTTCTGTGGCACCACTTTTTTGTGGCCATGTCTATAGTCGATTTTTAGACGTCGTAGAAATATTATGGTAGCAACTAAACGATATGTGCTTTCCTGCTTTTTAACTCCTTCCATGCAGTGGTAAATCGTCGTCACTATCGCTTGGTTATGATTTTTTACGATAGGCTTCTGTATCTGTAGAGTAGGGGGGTGCGTATAGGCGCACAGCCTTAGGCCACATGTGACTCCCAAGGAGTTGTCCTCCTAGGTCAACGGTCATTCTGTCCTTCCCAAGTAGGTGGACAGGTCATTTGGAGAAATCTCCTTAATATCGGCAGGTGTAGGCCAAGACTCACCGAGCACACTCTCTTATTGACGATAATTCCGAACACTCGCATAAGACATGCCTGACAGTTTCATCTTCCTGTTCACACATTCTGCAAAGAAGTGTGTCCACTAGTCCCATAGTATGGAGGTGTTTCCTTTGAGAGTGGCCAGTCGGAAATCCTAATGTTAAAGGTAGGTTTTCCTGGTCATCGCCAAATATTTCTTCGGTGCCAGCTTTTTAGAATCGCCCAGGGTGATCCTGGCAAGACTGCATCCTTTGATTCCATCCCATCTCTTGAGGGATTGAGCATGAGTGTAACGTTTGACTAGTTGCGATAGATAATATAGGCTTTTATAGTAATAGTTATTAATTCTTTTAGCTCTACAAATTTGGCTATTCTGCAGCGTTTTTTGACTTGTCTGAGCCATGTTCAGACTTTTTATCTGGTTTAAATAGTTTGTAAGTTGACATTGACATTAACATCGAGAAATGTCAATGTAGTTTTATTCTAAAAGTTTTTTTTTATAATGTTTGAAAATATATTTTTGTTTGTGTAAAAGTCTAGTCCACTTGGCTTTTTTTCTCGGAATTTAATTGACATCATTCCATTGTAGAAACTGCAAAAAAATCTGGGTCGTCGACGTGTACTTCCTTTTTTGGGAAATTTATGGAAATGCTTTTGTAAGAACAGGTGGCTGTGGAAGACGGTTCGCTAAGAGCAGTTCCTCCTTTGTTTCGGTGTCAATCTCCTTTTTTGAAGTATCGACAATTTTTTTTTCTTCATTTAACGGCTCATTTCGTAAGAGTCATTTTGATTGTATTTTTATTATATAAAGTGAAATTATATAAGTTGAAAAGGTACAGCTCCGTCTAAAAATATATTCCGATGTATAAAAGCGAGAGAACGGGATGAGAAAAATTGAAGAGAATAAAAATATGGGTTCCATTGAAGACGAGAACAAGAGGGAGATCAAAAACCAGATGGTAAACTTGGTAGAGAGAGATATGAAAGCATTAAAAATCAGAGACTGGAGAAAAAATACAGAGACAAAAGAAAACGGAAATCTACAACAAAAGAAGCCAGCTCTAATAAATTGATACAGTACCAAAATTGTAAAATTCGTAGGCACCGCTAACCGGTATTATGTGCGTCAAATTCCACTGGTAATACTGTTAAAAGGCGAACACATTCCTTAATCCAAGTTTCTCTGCAATCACCGTGAAACAAACAACACATTTCAATGTCAAAATAAAATTTTGACAGTTTCGATCTACAAATCGGTAGGAAGCGCCCTAGTCGTTCCAGCTGATTTCTCCCTAGACGTTCACCCCGTCATCTGACTGACAGGTATACTGTCTGTTTGCGCTCCTCACCTAACCCATAGATTACGAACGCACTCCTAATTTATCAGTAATTTTAAATTTTCAGTTGGCTATGAGTCGCAATAATTGTCAACTTCACAGCTAGTAGTGAACGAAAGAGGTTCTGTACCTAGTTCTGCGAAGTTTTTGGAACTTTATGTCCAGATACATATACTAATGTTTATTTGAAATTTATCACGTATTCGTAGGAAAAATACTGTATATTGCGAGTGCGAAGTGTGACAGTTTCCACACGAGTGGAAATAAAAGCATAACGCATAAGCCGAATGCTGCAATCACAAGAGTATAACAAACTATACTGAAATTCACTATTTCATAAAATTATGCTTTTTTTGTGTTTTTTTTTTCATATTTTTCGTTAATTTTTAGTTCAGAAAAATCCACTTGTCTTCGACGACCACCAATGAATAACTTTTTACCTGTTTTTCCTTACACCGAAACGTTACCAGGAGACAAAATCGATTTAGATACACAGTGTGAGCTAGAATTCGGACCTGGAAGAAAAGTATGCCTTTCTGGTGTAAGTAACTACTTGGTAAAATTACTTTGAAAAATCTGTTAAATACAATTTTTTCCAAACACAGGTACCATCTGCACCATGCGAGCACTTATACTGTACTGCAAATAACACAGAGTACGCATGCACGTCAACTTTTTCCCCATGGGCTGACGGTACAAGTTGCGGAGATGGAGAAGAGAAAATGTAAGAAAACATCAACATTAATTGATATTTTTATTTTTATTAATTTATTTCTTATTAAAGGGTGTGCTTTAATGGGCAGTGCAGATATGAATATGAGCTAGTACCGGTGGACGGAGGCTGGGGTCCGTGGCAAGAGTAAGTAAAAAAATTATAGCAATATTGTACTAATGGCCGTTGCACCAATATTTAAGTCGACTTAAAGTTAAGTGGCGCTTTGGGAAAGTTTTGCTTTGCACCATGAACAGCTTGTCATTTTAAGCTGCACCTAGCTAAACTTAGAAAATCGCTCGCTCATTCTCCACTTGTCCTCAAAGTGGAGATTTCTAACCTTAAATTCTTGTGTTTTGATTGATATATGTCAGTGTTTTCCCTTTTTTCGGGTTTTCGTTTTCTCTCTTCCAATTTCAGGTGTGTTTCTTTTAATTTTTGAAGAAGGATGTTTATGTAGGATGATTAAGAAGTATTGGATATTCTTGGAAATGTACAACCGTAAAAACCATTATGAAGAATTGGATGAAAATTTTGGCAATTCTTTTTCCTGAACTGTATAATTTGCCGATCTGATTTGCTTATTTCTTACTGTTTTCCATTATAAACAATTTTCTTATTTAAAAAACAAGAATAAACTCTTTTAATTTTCAAAGAATCACCTTTTAACAGCTTTTAATACTTTATTTCAAACCCAAAAAACGAAAAGTCACCAGAAACCATAGAAATATAAATAAAACTCAACTTAAATAGCGAAATTGAAAAATGTATTAAACAATTAGCTAAGAAGCAGAGCAAAAACATTGGTGCAACTGAACTTTAACTAAGCGACCCTTAAATTTTAAACTCACCTTAGTTATTCTAACCTTATGCTTCTATTCGTGCAAACGGCCATAACAGAGGTGGAAATCTATTACACTTTTTGTCTTTCAGATATGGGCCGTGCAGTAGGACTTGTGGGGGCGGTGTTAAAGCGTCAGAAAGGTACTGTAACGCTCCAAAACCAGTAAATGGTGGTCAGTATTGTATTGGAGAAAATATTAGATACGAATCGTGTAATACTTTAGACTGTGATATTAATAGCATAGAATTCAGGTAAGTCGTTGAATAGCAATAAAAAAAAACTATCTGAATATATCTTTTTGCTTACAGGGCACGTCAATGTATGGAATTCAATAACAGGACAGCTTTTTGGATTCCAGACTACGACGTCGGTAAGTGTTGTTTTTTTTAATTGTAATTACTTTTATCAAAACAGCTTTTTTTTCATTCCCAGAAAGACACGAAGATCAATGTAGACTTTTTTGCATTCCCAATAAAATCAAACCAAGTTATAGATTATCTGACAAAGTTAAGGACGGTACAAAGTGCGGACCTTCGGGATTCGGGATATGCGTCAACGGAATCTGTAAACCCGGCGGCTGTGACAACAAACTGGACTCTACAGTCTCCTTAGGTAAGTAATTGGGCACTTTAATATATAAATTTAACAAGTTTTTGCCACTTTCTTAAGTTTTATTCACATGTGGCACAAAACCAGAGTCGCTTAAAACGATATAATTAACTTGAAAGTCGCCAAAGTTTGCATTAAATATCTATGATGTAATTTATTGTTTTTTTTTATCTTCAAATTCGCTTGTTTCAGACGATTGTGGCATCTGTGGTGGTGATAACAGTCGTTGTCATGAAGTTATGGGAACGTACAATACTCCTGCAGAAACTACTGGTTATAATAAAGTCATTAGAATACCAAAAGGGAGTTCTAACGTTAATATAACACAAGATTCTTATCCAAATGTTGATGATAACTATCTCGGTAAGTATTGAATACGTATTTAGTAGATTAATCGTTTGTTGAAACGAATCTTGGTTGTCACTTCAAGTTGCCAAGGTCACAGATAACTGCTACCTATAAAATCGGCCCCAAATACCTCAACTTTTCTACTAATAGTTGTCATATGTCATATAAATGTGGTGAAAACTACAGAACTGAACGCTAGTTTTGTGGACAGGACCATCGAAATACATTGATGTCATTTGTCGTTTCAATATAATTTGTTTTTGCTGGATCTACAGAACTAAATACACACCTAACCTAACTATCTTATTATTTGGACGAAAAACTTTAATTTCTTCACTTGTAGTGCTCATCGACGGCGAAACCGGAGAATCGTTCCTAAACGGCAACTTTATGGCTAACACTGACGGTCTAGATGTTAAATTCGGAAATATAAAATTAAAATATAGCGGATCGAATACACCCATAGAATGGATAAACAGCGAAAAGAACAAGAAGCTTCCCAAGGATTTGATAGTTCATTTTTTGTCTATGCGGAATCTATCGCCGCCCAATATCCAATACCGTTACGTCATAGAGTCCAATGAGTCTCCCAGGTATGTCAATTGTCGTTTTTATATATTTCCAACGACCTTCCTTATTTTTTGGTTTCTGTGGAATTTTAAAATCGAAATGAAATTTATTTTATATCCGGAAAACAAAATGTTTAATATATTGCATTTATCAGTCAAGAATGATGAAACCCTTAGGAGTGAAAAAATGGATTTTGCGCATTGTGTGGATGCAATCTTAGGAATTTATTATTGGCTAGTCCATGCTCAGGGAAACTTAATTTCTTAACAGATTACCGGTGCGGTTTGGTACTAAATTCAGTACTAGTTCAGAACAGAGACCTGAAATTTTTTTGTCGTGTGTTCCCGGTAATTGTAGATAGTTCGGCTAAAGGTGGAATTGGCCTTCAGGATAACTCGTCTGAACTTGGTAACCAACAAGAAACAACTATTCAAGCGAATGACATTCAACCAAATCTACTCAATCCAAACATATATGTCATTATTTACAGTTGATTTCTCCTCTTGTCATTACTTGACAGTAGACAGTTGTTATTTGTAAGTTTAATAAATATTTTGATTAATTACACCTTAACTACACCCATGCTCAATCCCTTAAGAGATAGGGGATGGAATCAAGGGATGCACTCTTGCCAGGATCACCCTGAGGGGCCCTCGGAAGCTAGCGTCGAAGAAATATTTGGCGGTGACCAGGAAAAACCTACGTTCAACAGTAGGATTTCTAACTGGCCACTGTCAACTAAGGAAACACCTCCATACCATGGGGCTAGTGGACACACCTCTATACAGGATGTGTGAACAGTAAGATGAAACTGTCAGTGTCCAGAGTTATCGTGTTCGGTGAGCCTACACTTGCCGATATAATAGAAAGGTATACTAGTGACCCGTCTACCTTCCTGGGAAGGACAGGATGGACGAGGACCTAGGAGGACAACTCCTCAGGAGGATGTACAATGGGTCACATGTGGCCTAAGTGATGTGTGCCTACACTCATCTTCCCTACTTTACAGGTACAGAGGATCTCAATCTCTGCGTGTACACTGTATTATTTTTCATAAGTATAGAGTCCGTAAGATCTTAGAGGTTTTCATTCTTGACTGTAAAATATTTTTTCTTATTTTAACAACTTACCCCATTCCACATATCCCTCCAATCCTTCGTCACGTGTCTAAATGCGAAGACTAAGAAGTGGCTACATAACCTCATCGATGTAAACTCAAAATTAGTTGTTAAAATAAGGAAACGCCCGGTACTATTCAAAATTATTATTTCGGAACTAACGTCTATGTTCAAAATTTCTTTTTATTAACGAAATATTTTTTTTTGGTATGTTTTATTATCAGGTATTCGACGTATCATTACAATAGCCAAAGGGAATTCAGAAGGTATTTTTTTATGAATGTATTACGCTTTTGATGTATTAATTTCGTTTTCTGGTGAATGGTTCTACGTTTTTTTTTTCATTTTTTTCTGTTGGTATTTTATTCCACCGACTCTTGTTTAAAAATGACAACATTAATTTAACCAGAAAATTTAAAAAAGTGTACAGAATAACCTTTAGGTAAATAGAAAACATACAATTAGTTTATTTTAATAGTAGAAAAAGGCACTTTTTATATCTCTCACTGAATTATTGATTAGAAGTATTCCTCCTAGTAGTATAGTTAGTAGTTTTTACTTCTTTTAGCTAAAATTGTATGTTAGTAACTTCTTAATTTATGTTTTTTATTCACCTTACTATTTAACTATATTTAAAACGTGACCACGATGTTGCTTGTGCATAAACAAGGCTCCCACAAGGTTCAGAAATTGAGAGATCGATTTTTGTAGTTCCTACAGTACGAAAAAACCGTTTTCCATGACGTCTGTCAAAACTGGAATATGTTGCCAACTGATGCCAACAACTTGGAAATGTCAAATGAAGCAAGAAGAAGCTCGATAGGTCACCCAGTTAAGATATCATGTTACCCATCCCGGTATAATTCCGGAAATAATAGTTATTGTTGAGCGTTCAACGCGAACAGTCACCCACTTAAGACTTAAGTTTCCTTTCTCGGCATAATACTGAATTTTTCCGACCAATGGGCTTATTCTGTACCAAAATGTTAGCGGTAACAGCGCTGTTAAATTTCAAGGTCGAGAGATGTTACGAAAAAGCTATTCTGTGCGATTTTGATGTAACTTACATCGATGTATAATAACATTTTCGCTGTTAAAATAACACCGACCAAAACATTCGACTTTAGGAGTGTTTTGACACTGTTTGTCAAATTTTAGGTTATAATTTGAAATTATTATCTAGGAATTATATGCGAATAGAAAGAAATATATTACGTGATTTACAAAATCCTAGAGCATATTATTCAACCAATTTATTGTAATTTTTAAATAAATTTTTATTCATAACCAATATATATATAAATATTGTTTTTATGAGTTGGGTTAATTGTTCCACTTCTGAAGACCTAATCATTTTCCTTTCATTTGAATATAATTCATATTGATCATCTGATGTTTTTCTTTTTCGTTTTTCTACAATAGTTAATTATTTAATAATTTATTTTACAAACTGTATTATCTAAGTAGGTACTCACTATTCACATGATGACGATGTGTTAGCAAATTCATCATTTTTTCAAATAATAATTATGAATATATAAACCTGATTACACCCACTAATAAATAATAATCTGAAATTCTTCTGTTACCTTGACTACTTTGACCTCTTGCTTTACAGTATCGGTCCAATAACTTGAAAATTATACAAATTCTACTACACAACATAATATAAGTTAAGTTAGCTGCAATGTAATATTGCGCTGTCAAAAATTATTTTACATCGGGCAGTTCAGAATACGATTTTCAACCGCACTGTTGAATTTGATTTAACATCGCGATTTTAACTACATCGATGTTAAATTTACAGCTGTTACAGATAAATGTACAGAATAAGCCCATTAATTGGAAAAATTCCAACAATTCCTTTATTTTCCAGAATAATAAGTGCATTTTCCTGATGATTCTATAATGATTCAAATCTAAAAATGAAAAGTTATGTTTTATAGTGAATAATGCTTTGAAAATTACGAAGGAAAGAGTAAGACAGTTCCTAATTTCGATTTCTAACTGAAAAGCTTGTCTAAATTCATTGTGGCATTATAGAGATACAGTTTTTTTTAAGGAGCCGCTCCTCCGCCGGCACCACCTCAGCCTCTTGGGCTTATTATGGATCGTCCTACTTTTTCTGATGGTTCTTATATGAATTTCTTCCCATTTGTTTTCCTGTGCGTATTCTTCCAGTGTTTTTTTTCCTTGCAAGCATGGGCAACATTGTGTATAACTTCCAGTGGAAACTATGTCGATTATATACCTACTAAATCTAACAAAGATAACAAATGTACACAAATTTTTAAACAATGAGTCTTAAAAAGCTAGATCTTATAAGAATATCACTGAACATTATTGTCTGTACAACCATCGACATCGAGGTGCTGCTCATACATTCCCATTTTTTTTTCAAAACAGATGGCGCTGTTGGGTACATCTAGCTTTTTATATTCATTGAATTGATGTAAATGTATAACAAAATACCGTTATTTTTATGGATCTTAACGAATTATATATTTATGAAATTACTTTAATTTAAAAAAATATGGTTCGACAAGGTCTGTAAATGTTTATTCTGCAAGACACTCTTTATAAATAAAAAACTGACATTTCAATACTTAAGACAATGGACGAGTTCTATACAAGGGAATTGCTGCCAACATAACGAGCAAAAAAATACTGAAAAAGGTTAGTCGCATAAGGAAGTGTTTTTTCCAATCTATGTTTAGTTTTTCTTATATGTTTTGAGTGCCTTTACCACCCATGTTGTACCCAAAAAGTTTGGAGGTATTTTTAGTTTGGGGTATTTTACATCTCACAGTTGACGAAACACAAAGAACACAAACAAAGCCAAATAAACATGTATAGACAGCTGTCAATAGTTGTTCGTCAACTGTAAGATATAAAATTCCCCAAGCTAAATAGACCTACAAACTTCTCGGGTAAAACTCCAAACTTTTCGGGTACAACATGGGTGGTAAAGGAACTCAAAATATATAAGAAAAACTGAACATAGATTGGAAAAACCACTTCCTTATGCGACTAACCTTTTTCAGTATTTTTTTGTTCGTTATGTTGGCAGCAATTCCCTTGTATAGAACTCATCCATTAAAATGTGGCCAAAGCACGGAATCGGCAGAAATTTTAACATAACCTCAAGTTGATTCATTCGCTAATAGAGGAGTTCAGTCTAAGGTCAGTATGGCCAACAGACAGAGGTTTTTTCTGACAAGAATGACAGTTAAGGTCTACCGTTCAAATCATAAGATTTTGCATGTTTTTTATCATTTATATTGCTTTACTAAAATAATGAATACACCCCCGAAGCATATATCTTGAAATTTAAACTGAATACTCAACATATTAGTGGCCAATAATTCTAGAAACTCTTGGCATGTCACCACTTCATTTCTGTTATTCAGTTATGTTGTTTATATGTCCATTTTCGATTAAATTTTTGTAGCATTTTTAGTTAGCTGTATCTCTATTCTTCTAATTACTTTTTCCACTGACATTTGACATAACTAGTGACTGAATAACAGAAATGAAATGGTGACTTGCCAGAAGTTCCTATAATTATAGGCCACCGATGTGTTGAGTATACAGCTAAAAATTCATTTTAAATTTCAAGATTTACGCTTCAGGGGTAGTTAATTATTTTAATAAAGCAATATAGATGTTCGCAATGATAAAAAACATGTAAAATCTTATGTTTTGAATTGAAGACGTCAACTGTCATTCAAAACCTTTTTTGTTGGCTACACTGACCTTAGACTGAACTCCTCTATTGGCCCATTCAGGAACACTTGACTTTGACAGGTCGCCATATTGTTCTGGGGGACAACCGATCAGTTGAATTGATGTTCGTGTGTTTTGGCATGTGCTGCAAGTCAGTTGGTTGTCAGACAGACTTTGTAGAACAATGTATGTCAAAGATAACATTTAATTGTTGTTTACCGGTAAACAATTGAATATAAATTGAACATGTCATCGCCTCCCCCCAACAAAATAATTTTGGGGACCTGTCAGTAACGTTATTCTGAAATTGTTTATTGGTCTTCTTTAAAAATATTAACGACCCACTTCTTAGCTAGTTAGCCAGCCACCGAGGAATAGCGGAGACAAATTATTGTGAATTAAGGTTCCTGGGAGTCTTAATTGTCTCATATTCTAGTTGAAATCCTTTTTAGAGGATTATATATTCACTTTTTTTCAGTTCAAAGTTCCCGTGATCCTGTGTTCCCAGCACCAGGATTTGCATTAACTTCAATATTCCTCCCAAAATTGAATTTTCTTTTCTAGTTGGATGAATATTTCAGTATCTGCTAAAAAAGTTCATCTAAAAACTGCACAACCAATTCATATCTTGTAAAATTGAAAAAATACTAACAAATCATTTACAGTTATAGTTGGCAATTAAAACAGAATCAACTTTGGACGAAGTGTAACTCAATATGTGAAGGCAAATCGTACAGGAGTCCAAAATGTGTTGATATAATAACGCAGTTGGAAGTCTCTGAGGCATTGTGCGACAATTTGGACGAAAGGCAAGTTCAAAAACAAGATTGTAACACGCATTGTCAACTGAGCTGGAACATTGTTAGGAAGAGCGAATGTACACCACAGTGTGGAATGGGGTAAGTGAATTGTTGAACTAAAGAGAGAAAAGTGGTGAAAAAACGTTTATTGTAGGATTCGGAATATCCATTACAACTGTATGAAAATCGACAAGAATAATCCGTCTTATAAGGAACCTGTTAATGACAAACATTGTACGATTTTGCCAAGACCACCAGCGATGGAATCTTGCAATACTGTTTGTAATACGACTAGATGGAATTATTCGCCATGGTCTGAGGTAAGCAAAATAATGTACAAAGAAGTGATATAAGAGAAAATGCGTGATAGTTTGACAATTATAAAGAAAAAGAGCAATTGCGAGGAAAAAAGGGGTAATGAGGAAGAGGTAGAGTTGAGGGAGGTAGCGTAAACAGAAATAGGAGAGGAATAAAGTGAAAGAGCAGAGGAGAAAGAGGAAATGTATTAGTTAGCGAAATGGGAATTAGGGCAATTGAGGTGAAGAGTGCAAACAAAAGCAGTAGAGAAAAAGTGAACATGAGAGAGAGTTGAGTAATTGGTAGAGATATAAAATAAAAAGCGAACAAACGCGAAATAAGCAAATAGAATAGAAGAGGACAAAGCAAAGAAAAGTTTGGTGGAAAAGTGAACGAAAGACAAAATAAAGGAAGAGTAACAAGAAGAAAATAACGAATGAGTGGATAGTAAGTGGTGAAATGATAGCGAGACACAGATAAATGAAATTTTTTAGCCGTCATAATTGATGAAGTAAGTAAATGGAAAAAATGTGTATAAAAAGGCCAAGAAATAACACATAGTTTTGACACATAAATATATTTTATATATCTATATTAATTTTAACATACATAATATTCTATGACATCGTAATACTTCCTATAACATCGAATAGATATATTGGTGTTGTTTTATCAGTCTGTTAGTTGTACACTTACAAGTAAATAATTGGTTCGTTTTGTTGATTTTTTTCCCTTCTCTTGAAAAAAACTGACAATGAAATATCAAAAAAGTTCCGTCCCATATACTCATTCTTTTCAAAAGTCCCAGACCGTAAGTAATACCAACCTTAGTTGGTAGTCGAGGTTTGCTATAATCCACTGGTTTCAATAGACACGTTTTGGTGTCACCTGCTAGTGTTTTTAGTGCTTGTATTCACCAGATTTTACTACCAGTGACTATCTGTTCTTAATATTGAAGAACTGCTCAAAGATTTTACTCAAATTAAGATATTTGTGGGAAGCTGGAAAATAAAGGTATTATTAAGGTCTGGGATTTTTCAACAACCAGTATACACCAAAAAAAAGTAGGTATATTTTATAATCATTGGAATACTTTTTTCGGAAAATTCGAGAAAATTATATAAGTATGGTCGTAGTAATATGTCTTAATTCTATCGGAAAAATATCAGTTTCGGTTTTTTCTATTTCGTATTGGTACATAGGCCAATTTTTGTATCTAGAGTCAGTCAAAGACAGAGTTTATAGTTTATTTCAGAAAGGTATAGAGTAATAAAACCTCATTAGGTATGCAAAGGGAGCACAGAATGACCCAACTTTTATAGTTTGGCATTGATTTCATTGTTAAATTCTTTATTTCCATCAAGTGCAGGATAGTACCACTCGGGTTGGGCTCAATATATGGGTTTAGCCTATTGTTATCCATTTACAAACACTCAAAATAGTGTGCCAAAGGCGTACTGGTAGGATACCTGTGGAAAGGAAAGAATTTTATTTCAACAGAATAAAAATTAGGCATTATGTACATAAATAGTATTAGGTACAATTATTTTTTATTGAACATTATACAGAAATTAATTTATAAAAAATCATAATATCTTTCGTCATTTGGAGAACTGTCATCTCCTCTTGACGTTATAATTAACGATCGATCAAGTAGTCAAGATCCCACATTTTCTCCGCTTCTTCAATGACAAGCAGGACTGCTTTTCACCAGTTCTCTGATGTCACCTTCTTAATGGCTTGATCAAACAGTAGCTTAACGTCATTTTGAATGTCGTATTGTATCTTGATACAAAACTTTTCACTTGCGGCCAAACAAAACAAAACTATAGGATTTAGTTCGAAATAATATGGCAGTGTGCGCAGCACAGTTACACTATGTTTGTCTGCTATATCTTCCACAGCGTATTTCATAAAATGATGTTTGTGTAAATTTGCTGTAGCTAATAGTTATTTTTTCATCAAATTATCTTCAAATTCAATACTTTTGGTGGTTAGCCAGTCAATAATTTCTTGTTTTCTCCAAGATGAAGTTGGAGTCTTCTCTATGCGTCGAAAATGCTAACTTGCGTTATCCATAACTACTACTGAATCAGACAGAAGATATTTTAACAGTTCACCTCGTGGTAATATTACCAACAATACTATTTCAAGACCTACGCCTGACTGGACGGGATTCCAGATTTTATTACCCTATACCTTTTTGAAATAGACTATAATTTGTAAAGTTCGTTGGAATAATGGTTTTTTTTTTTGTGTTCATTGTACATCTTATACTACAGATTATCCTATATCACATGAAAATATAATTTCTACACAATGTGAATGAAAATAAATAATCGATGGTTTGAAAAGTCCTTGAAAAGAATGGTTTTACTTAACAAAAATATGATAATTTTGGATTATTTTTCATTTTTAGTGTAGCAAATCCTGCGGGGGCGGTTTACAGAGACGAACAGCAAAATGTGTTGACTATACTTATACACCTATAGATGATTCCTATTGCAACAATAGCGAGATGGTTACAGAACAGATTTGTAACATCGAAAACTGTCCCGTATGGATATTAGCCGATAATTCATCTGTAAGTAAAAAAAACTATTATTAATATTATTTTACTATAATTTAATTAATCCAAATCAAAATATCACAATCATGAGCCGTTTAAATGTGTTACAAACATTAACCCTAATCTTTGACTCCAAAAATTTGATTAGTTGATGTTTAGATTACGCGCAAGCGCGACCTGTCAATCGAGAGATATTACATCATTCAGAATAGGATGCAGACGTACCTTTCGTAGTGGCAATGAGTCTTACGTCTTTGCCTGTTGGGCAATTTTAATTTCTATCCTGTTAAGGGGAGTCTGTGTATTGAAGGATGGAGATAATAATGAGGGAGGAGGAGAAATGGATGGAGATAATGTTGAGAGAGGAGGAGATCAGTGGCCTAATGGAAAGCATGATTAGGGGGGAAGAAACTCTACATGGCATGAGGGGGAGAGGAGCGATAGAGGAGAGAAGATGACGGAGAGAATGTGAGGGACCGATGCCAAGGCAGGGGTAACGGCGAGTTTGGGGTGGTTTTGGTTCCATTGGGGATGAGTCCAACACACTCTGGGTCCTGGACAAATTCGAACATGATTTTATCATCTCAGGCCGAAAAAAATCCTGTTATTTCAGAGCCTTTAGTACTTTCTCTAATATTCTAGATTTGAGAAGGTTTGCAGTTGGTTCCTGCTTTTAATTTTAATATATTTTATTATACATTTTATTTTAATAATAACTTTTTTTATAATTTATGATGATTTTTATAGTGCTCGTCAGTTTGTGGTAGAGGCTACCGGAACCTGACCTATTACTGCGCCCTTGACGGTAGAATTAACGACATACACGACTGCGATTTAAGTACAAAGCCGCAGGATAGGGAAACGTGTTACGAACAAGATTGCGGACAATGGGCGCCACTGAACAACTATCATCCTTGCTCAGTGACGTGCGGAGAGGGAATCGAAAGAAGAATGTTCGTTTGCATGAAACCTGATTATTCTGGTACTTTAGACGATTTGTATTGTAAAAATCTTCTGCTTCCTACAGAGACCAGAGTGTGTTCTAAACCACCTTGTGAAGTAAGAAGAATTATTTTGATAATTTTGATATTATTTAACAATTTTTTTATTTTTTAGACTTCGCCTTTTTATAATAGGAGAGGGTCTATCAACAATGATTTTGATAACACCATCATAGGAAATCCCTTCCATGCTTACAACACCTTTAGATGGGTTCCTGGCGATTGGTCGGGGGTGAGTAACTTAAAATAATTAAAAAAGGGTTTAATTTAATTATTAACATTTAAACTGGTTTAAGCGTTATTATTTTAAGTTGTGCACTATCGATTTTTTTTAGAAAAATTTCTATCTACCATAGGTGTACGATAAAAATTTTGAAGGGGGTTGATTCGTGAAAAAAATCCATCTATCATTAACGAACGCAAAATTATTAAAAGGGATTAATTTGTTTAACAAAATCCACCATGGGCTTATTTGAGATAACATTTTAATCGGGGGTTAATTTATTTTGGAAAAAATTCATATGCGTACGATATATTTTTCCAAGGGGTTAGTATGTAATAAGTTCCATTTAGTATGAGCTTACTATGAAATTTTAAAATTGTTTTTACTTACTTTGAAAAAAATCCTTCTACCATAAGCGTACAATAAAATTTTTTATTGGGGACAATTTATTTACAAAAATGTCCATCTGTCATAGACGTACGATAAATAAGGAACTTAATAGAGGGCATTTTATTTGTATAAATTTCCATTTATCATAAACGTCCGTCAAAATTTTTTAGAGGGATTAATTTGTTTATCAAAATTTCCATCTACCATGAGCTTGAGATAACATTTTAATATGGGGTTGATTAATTTTTGAAAAAATTATTCCCTTCATACGCGTACGATATATTTTTTAAGGGGTTAGTATGTAATAACTTCCATTTAGAATGAGCATATTATGAAATTTTAAAATGGATTTACTTACTCTGAAAAAAAAACCTTCTACCATAAGCGTACAATGAAATTTTTTATTGGGGACAATTTTTTTTACAAAAATGTCCATCTTTCATAGACACACGATAAATAAGGGACTTAATAGAGGGCAATTTATTCGTATAAATTTTCATTTACCATAGACGTGCGTCAAATTTTTTGAGAGGGATTCATAACTTTGACCGACTGCTTTTTCACACTTTTTTTTCACGAATTTTTCATTTATTCAGTGTTCCGAAACTTGCGGTGACAACGGCAAGAAGAAACAGCTTTTCAGATGTGTGGATAACACCGGAATGGAAAACTATCACATGTGCGATCCCAGTTTAAAGCCCAACAACGTCATCAGGTGCAATCGAACTCCATGTCCTAAATGGATAACTGGAGATTGGAGTCGTGGCTGTGATAGAAATTGCGAGAGATACAAATTAGTTAAATGCGCAGATCATTCAGGTATTTTAGTTTTAACGTTTATCTTGAATTTAATTTTTTTTTGGTTTCGCGTAAACCTAGCTATAACTTGGTATCAACTTTCCTGAATTTTCTTCAAACTTTTTCTGCAAACAATTTTGTTTAAAATGACATTAACAAAAAAGCTCTTATGTAAAATATCAACTAAATCGCATAAGTTCAGCATGAATCCGATTGCAGCACCACCTAACGGAACTAATTGCGAATCTAAATCATCTAGTAACTTACTCAAACACATAAAATTTCATCAACATCGGATCAACCGTTTAGGAGAAGTTCAGTTGAACCCGATTGTAGCGCCACCTATAACTTTATAACCATTCTGTTAGCTCAAATTAAGAGTAACTATTTTCTCGATAAAAACATGGAACGTCATTTATATTATACGGAAGGAGGACTGAACGTTTTGAGTAAATTGATGTTTTTACTATTACTTTTTCCATATTTTCTCACCGTTTAAACCTTCTCTGAACTAGAACAAACATTTCAAAACCAAAATCAGCTAAATCGGTTCAGCCGATCTCAAGTTTTAGCGATACATACGAACGCCAATCGAATTATTATACTGAGAAGAGATACAATTATATGCCGGTAGTAACTAATTTATTATCTCTATATAATTTCAGGTCGAATAGTTGAAGATTTTCAATGTGACAGTTCCAACAAACCGAAAAACTCGACGAAATGTAAGTTATCGGAATGTCCTCACATCTCGAACGCAGTGTCACGGAGATATTTCGATTCTTCTGAAAAGGGTGAGGTACGATATAAATGGAAAGTAGGAAGATGGAAACCGGTAAGTTTTTCAAAAAAAATCCCTTATCGTTTTGTAAATTTTGTAAAACTGGCTTAGTATGATGAGTTGGTACAATTTGATAGAAAAAAAGTTTAATTGACCAATTGAGAAATTCGAGAAGTGAAGTTGATTTTTTAATTACAAAAGGTTTGTTCCAACCGCAGTCAGAAACCGTCAGAAGCGATCAGAGAATAGTCGACCATTGCAATCAGTGATAGGAATTACGCAGAAATAACTCGTTGTTTGCTATGGTCGACTATTCTCTGATAGTTTCTGACGGTTTCTGACTGCTGTTGGAACAAACCTTATATGACCATCATAGTACAGGTGGTAATGAAAAATAATAGTTCTTGCATATGAATACGAAGGTGAAAATTTCAAACTGAAAATGTTTGAAGCTATTTTTATGTTTTGGAAAAAAAACGTGCCCGGAGAGGCAAATGGGGACTAAATCACAAATATGGAGAGATCTCTGGTCCCCTATGTAGCCTTAATCATGTTTACTGATGGAAGAAAAGCCGAACTGGAGTAATCAAAACTTCTTTCGCTTCTTAATCTGCACGTTAAGAGTATGTATGTGCCTGTGTGTATTTTTGGGGTAACATTCACTGAGACCTAAGGGAATCAAAGATCTTTTGTGCCCCCTTACTTCTTCTTAGTTTCTGAGGAGAGTCTCTGAAACTAGTAGCTCCTTTAGTCCTATTTCCCGAAGGAATTTTAGGATATCTGCAGGCTTCAACTTAGGTAAATGTTCCTCTTCTATCCAGTAATCTCCCAAGTACTGTGCTCTAGGATTCTGGAGTACTGTGCAATGTGGATGGAAGTTTCCTCTTCCATCCCACAAAATCTACATTTTTCTCTCTCCACTATTTTGAGCTTTTCTAGGTGCCCATTCAGGCGACAATGTCCTGTTAGAATCCCTGTTGAAATTCTTAGCGCAGTTTTACTTTGACTTATGCATTCATTTGATCTCAACAGATTGTAGTCACCCAGAAGAATCTTTGATTGTATAAACCCTACTAGATCTTTCCAATGGTCAGATCTTCTTCTCTCGGCTTTACCTATTTCTTCCAATGTGACATTAGAACTGATTCCGCAAAAGGGTTTAGGCCCCCAGAAAGGTATTTCAATACTCCTTTTTGCTAGTTCAACGTTAAAAGTAACTGGAAACAATAAGATAATTGCAAAGGATTGAAATGGATTCCAAAGGGATATTTTTTAGAAAACTGACAAATATTTTGCATACAAACTACTTGTCAAGGTCATTTTAAAATTTAGTAGAAAATTTCTCAAGATATAAAATAAATTGTACCAACCCATCATGCAGCTAACTTAGGCTATCTGCCCATTTCTCCCGTGTAAATACCAAGCTTTTTCTATTAACCACAACGCAATATTTGACACCTTGTAAACACGTTTTTCTTTTACCAAATCCACCAAAGTGCTCCAACTTTTGTGGCAAAGGCACTAGGAGACGCAACGTAGTATGCGAGGACGTGCTTAACGACATAGCTGTAGTTGACACTTTATGCAGACACCTGAAAAAACCACAAATCACGAAGCCTTGCGAAAGATACAGCTGCAAATTTGCGTGGATTGAAGGGTATTGGTCAGCTGTAAGTTTATTTATATGTAAAATTTTATTTTTAATTTGGATGTTTTAACTGAGGAAGAAGCCTTTCTGTCATGTTTTTCGTTTTGTTAAATCAGAAATTTGCTTGAGGAACGTCCTAAATATAATAAAGTTATATTTTGTCCCAATTCAATCGCTTCAAATATAATGTAAGCTATTTTTTTATCAGACCAATTAACGTTAAGTGAGTTTTTTCAAGAGTCGTACTGTACAGTACTGATTGTAATTTGCTAGGTAACCAAGAAAGACTGATAAGTTCTCTAGCTAGAACCTCTACCTCGCATAAAGTTTGAAGGTACAGTTCCATTTAAAAAATATTGGATGGATTGGAGAGATGGCTTTTCTTATTATATGAACATAGGGAAGTTAAGAGCGTGGCTAACACTTATTCCATCGCACTGTATAACAAATAGAGCCATCAGAATGACGAAGCACTTGAAGAAGTTAAAGCAGTAAAAACACCATTTTAAATGACATTTTAATTAACTAATCCTGAATGAAGATTAAGAATTTATTCATTTCAAAGCGAATGAAATGGGAAAACTATATCAGAACATACAATTCAATATAAACACATTCAAAAAAAAAACAACAACAGAAAGGCAAGGCTTCTAATAACTGAAATGATTTTAAAAATCGGTGATGGATAAATATCAACGGTGTACCACTCAACCACACAACTTACAACACCAAATACGCACTAGACAATTGCTTCTACTAACCTACTTATTTCAATTTTAACCTATCCAACACTAGTTATACTGAAGATGATCGAAACGTAAGTCATATCTAGTGTAACTTGTGTTCGGTATGAATTTATTTTAAATTTAAATTTATAAATAGTATATCAATCAACTGGTGCTAAATCAGAGCAATATTGCGGATAATACAATAGTTCGACGGTTTGTTAAGTCAAATAGACACATGTTTTCAACGATGTGTATTGATTCTTGGAATATTAACGTCCAAGGACGTTTGAATTGTACATGTCCAGTCATATGACATACAAAATCGATTATTTTTTTCACAACAATCGATATTAGACGACCTTCAGGTGTTTTACCACCAAACGAGGGTTTGGCATCTCCAACTATAGGCTTTCTGTGCCCTTGGTCCACAGTAGTCCTGATCAGGCTCAACAGTCTTCAAGGAGACAATGCTCCACAATTGAAGATAATCTATGAGGTATGAGGTAGTGCCACCAGTACTTCTGATGTTTTGTTCGAATCCACCACAAGCTGTATGACTATCTGATAGTATTAAAATATTTTCAAGGAGCGAGTTTGTGATAAGCTCTGTGATTCTGGAATAACCGTGAAAGTTGGTTCCTTTTGTGTCAATTCCAATTGCAAACACGACGCACACTGTTGTGTACACCCAGTGCAATGATTTATTCCCATGTGTTTTCTATAGCTCACTTGGAAGCCATTAGAACCACTTTCTATTTATTTGAAAAAAAACCTACTTATTGCGTCCAGAATTAGACCCTGATACTTGACCTCCTGGGTTAGGCACAGCTACACTTTGAAGAGGATTGGCAGTTTTAACCTCTCACGCTACTTTTGTCCAGTAAAGGGATTGAGTGCAGAATTTACTTTTAGGCACTCCTTCCTACATATTTCTCCATCGTTTCCCTATTACAAGTATTAGCATATCATCTGCATACCCCTGGTAGTATAGCAGCATAGTTCCTTTCTGTTCAATTTTGCCAGGAGTATATCTATGACGATGTCCCACAGCAGAGATAATAAAGACTCCTCCCTGTGGGCATCTCTTTATTATCAAGACCATGGAGTATAGTAGCAGAAGTGATGATGCGACTCCTCCATGTGGGCTCCATAGGTAACCCTGGGTCTCACCACATTTGTGTACATCCAGTACTACAAATTATTCCCTATGGGTTTGCTACCGCTCGTTTGGAAGCCACTAAGAGCACTTTCCATTTATTTGTTAGGTCAAGTGAGTTGGAAGTTCTGGTTAATTTTGCGACCAGAAGACCCAAATACTTGAACTTCTGGACTAAACTCGTCTGCACTTTGAAGAGGCTTGTCAGTTTGTTCCTTAAGCTGTATAGCAGTATAGCCCCTTTATTTTCAATTCAGCCTTGAATATATCTATGACGAAGTCCCACAACAGAGGTGGTAAAGAGTGCTTCCTGTGGGCATCTTTTCATTATCAAGGCCACGGAATATAATCTGTTTTATGACCTATGTATGTGTGTATTTTTTGGGGTAACATTCACTGAGACCTGAAAGATCTATTGTGCCCTCACTTCTACTTAGTTTCTGAGGAGAGTCCTAAGTGATAATTGGGGTTTTATTGCCAACGGTTAGATTTCAGGAAATCTAGAACCAATACAAAGGTTTATATCGATATAATTATTGGCCTTAAAGCTTGTGCATGTTCCTACTTTAGTAGCTTATATAAACTATGGGTTAGCTAATTTATTGTATAATTTTTAAATTTATCAATTATTTACTTATTTTTAAACAAATTTGTAGTGTTCTGCTTCGTGCGGTAGTGGAACTAAAACCAGAAACGTCACATGTCATCGAGTATACAAAGGAGGTGTCGTGGATCCTGTGCCATTGCCGGATATGTATCAAAATAAAATCTCCGCGCACAACTACTGTTCGGTTATCAACAAACCAAATCCGACAGCCAATTGTCTTTTGGCGTATTGCGGAGATCAATACGTATGGCGACCAGAAGAATGGAGACCGGTAAGTCAACTCTGAACCACTTGAAATTTTCATCTCATACTTTCATTTTTTTTAGTGCTCGCATTCGTGCGGTAGAAAAGGTCGTCAAATTAGGTTGATACCGTGCGTGAATACTTGGACCAATCAAAAAGTAGCCAAATCCTATTGCCGCGCCAATTTAAGACCGCCCAGAAAGAGGAAATGCAACCAATGGAGATGCTTCTACAAAAGTTGCAAGGAACTGAAGCAAGCTACGGGTACAAGAGAAAATAAGGATTACATCCTTTCCATTCAGGGACGTTTGGTGAATATTCATTGTTACAAAATGGACACTCCGGAACCCTTGGAATACATCACTTTACATTCGGATACCACCAATTATGCCGAGTACTATGATAAGAGGTATGTATTAGACCAGGAACTACGGCCAGCGGGCCAGATCAGGCCCGACAAGGCCTCTGATCCGGCCCGCGGATGTGTGAGCAAAATATAACGGACTATAATGAATTTTTTTCAAGGTTAATCGAGACGAATACTTGCCCGTACAAGGGCCAAAGAAAGGACGGCTGCAAGTGCGATCACATCGGCTTGGAGAGATCGGGATTCACCAAATTCTGGAAAGTGCGATTGAACATAACCTCACTTCGAATAATCGGCGATGATTTTACCTTTTCGAAACAACTGAAAGGTAAAAAAATCGCCTACGGAACGGCCGGTGATTGTTACAGCTCGGTGCAAAATTGCGCACAAGGAAAATTCGAAGTGGATCTATCGCATACGTCCTTCAAGCTAGCTAGGAACGTTAGATGGGATAAACAAGGATTGAACGCTTCGGCGCAAATTAGGAAAGAGGTAAAGGAACAGCATTATATGTTTTACAATATTTACCATCGCAAGTAATTCTTTCTAGGAGTGACAATTTTCTTTTTTTGTTATTAATTAATCAATTTTATTTTCAGTTGGACACTAGGGTAACCGGTAAATGTGGCGGGTACTGCGGTTATTGTATGCCCGATTCAAATATCGGACTAGCTGTGGAAATAACCTAAAACGAAAATTTGTTTGTTTGTAAGGCTCGAGACCAAAAAGTCTATTCGATGTTTTGATAAAAAATGAGGGGACTAGAAAAATGTTACGGACTTAAAAAGCATTCCCGATCAACCTTATATAAAAAAAAATTAGAGCGAAACTAAAAATTTTTGAACATATTTCTAGTTACCTCTTGTAATTTTGTTCGGAGATAGGTTGTAGTATTCATAAATTGCATACAAATATGCGGTGGAGCTACGAGAAAAGTTTTTTCGTCTATTACAACTGACACTAGGAAAAAACTAGCTTTTATTTCATCACCAACTCCCTTCATCGACCCCACATATCCTATTTTCTTCTTCTTCATATAATCCTCATAGTAAAAGTCTTAACGAATGGATGAACCTTTTTTTACTTCCAAATGTGTTCCACACTTTTCATCCACCCTGTATTGAAAAACAACGATCACATTTTCTGCAAACAGTATTTAGTTCTCAAAAGTTCCATAGTTTTAGAGTCATACATAATTTTTGGTGTATGTCCCCTTTCATGTTCCACACTTTCCATTCACACTATATTATACGCTTTGAAAATCACGGTCGTACATTTTTCTTTTGGATATATTGTGTTGTAATGTGATATTTTACATTTTTCCACTTCTTTTTGTCAATGGCCAGTTTTTTAGCTTTCATCTCAGTTTTTCCTTTCCACTGTAATATTTCCCAAGTCTTCTTGGGTCTACCTTCCTCTTTATTCCTTCGAATTTTCGCTTTTTAGTTACTGTAGTCTCCTCCATACTCTGCAAATGTCCCCACCAGCCCAGTTGTATTTCCTCATTGTACTCCAAAGTTTAGTGTATATCCAGTTCTCCTCTTATTCGTCTTAGATACTTCATATCAGCCGTTCACATTTTTCATGTTCTTTCAAGTATCCAAGATTATCTCTTTATTTATAAAGTTTTTATTCATATAATAATATAGATTACTTGATTATTGAACTATTCTATTTATTTCGACTTCGTGAATTCAGGCCCTTATCTAACTCTACCCCAAGATACTAAAATGATTCCTTTTCTTCTATACTTTCATCTTCAATAGATACATATTTTTATCTTTTCTGTTTTATCACCAATCACCATAATTATAGTCTTATTCATGCTTATTGTTACACCATACTCCTTTAATGTTTCTTGTTGTAGTTCTCTTTCATTGTTCAAATATAACAATGTCGTCTGCTTACACATATTCCAACTTTTTGCAAGTTTATATGTCCCACCATATATTTTCTACGTGCAAGATTTCTTTTGTCCAAGACCAACTAATAATAAGTCAATATTTCTCCTCCTAACAAAAGGTATATGGTACCTACATATCTGCTAGAGTGAATTATGGTGCATATAATACACTGGAGTGTATTATGGTTCATAATACACAGACTAGAGATGGGGGAACAATGAGAAATAAACTATTAAATCTGTGTATTTTGTTCAGGTAATTTGTTTCTGAAATATATCGTATCGATAAAATATTGAAATTTTCAGTATTGATACTTTTCATAACGATATTTTCCAATATTAAATATTTTAAAACAATATATATAACGGTACGTTTATTGATACTTTACACAGTATCGCCCATCTCTATAAATGTCAAATTATTTTATGTATTTTGAGGTTAGTAATACCAAATCGTTACTGACTTTTATTTAATAAAGAAATTAAGGGTCGTGGAAAAAGTATAGTATTCTACTCGCAATTTATGGCCATAATTCACTCCGTCATCCAGCGTGAATAATGCCTATCATAAATTGCTCGTTTAATAATATACTATTCTTTATTATTTCAACCATAAGCACAATGAAAATAAATCGGCACAATCCCCCCTTTGTCTACTTTGAATTGTGAACGTTTCTGATCTCCTATTATGGCTTATAACAGTATTTAGATTATTATGAAATATTTTTTGTACCATTATCACAGTTTAATTATCTACTCTTCTTTTTTCTAATATTTTCCACATTCCTTTTCTGTTATCAATATCCCCATAATTTTAAAACCTTATGGATATATATTATCGATACATAATTTTTTGTCTAATTTCTCCCTCAATGTTCCACACTTTTCATCCACACATTTTTCCTTCATATACAGTCATAAATATTAAAAATTTCCATCATTATTGTGTGAATTAAAAGCAGTTTACTCGTTAAATGACATTGCTATGAACTACACTTTTGGCTTGTAAAATTTTCTATAACACACCGCTTACATCAACAGAAAAGACTTCAATCGTATTATTAAAAAAAAGTGCGGAATAAGTCAAAAATAGGAAAGAATATGTTATTTTTATATTTAATTTTATATTTTCGACTTACGACGTACAAACTGCCCAGTATTGTAGTTTTTAAATAATAAAAAAAAAACAGAGCAAAAAATTACTATATTAAGTTAGGTTAAAAAACAACTGCCATACCAAAATACTTGCTGACTATTAATTAATATGGATTTGTAATCTAATCTATAAAATATTTTGTCGACCGTATAGGTACTGCCTAAGGGATTTACGGGGTCGAATTTATTGAACGGGAACTGTCTATAAGTACTTCATTTTTAATTACCACCAAGATTACCGGATCTTATTCAATCAGATTTTACCCCAACTCAAACGTCACCCCGTTCGGTATCATGACAAAAATGTGATTAGGTCGACAAAATTAACAAGCTGCCATATTTTTTTAGTTGAGTCCAGTATTTAAGAAATAAAAAATGTAAATAAAAAAAAATTACAAATCCATATTCAACATATATTTTTTTACTACCTCATATTGAGGTGTTGTATTTTAAGCAACATACCCATAACATTTATCCTAATTTTGCCACCACAAACGTACCCAAATACTAACAAGTATATTATTATATATTTTTTTCTTTCTATTTATTTAAACAAATTGTACACTACATTTATAAAGATCGATTTTTAAATAGACAATACAGATAACGCCAAAAGAAATTGTTTTCAAATCACTTCTCTATATTTTTTGCATTTGATTCTTGTCTTTCACACAGTTCCTGATACCAAATTTCCACAAGCTGCTTAAATTTAACTTATATACTCTCAACACACCCCAAACTGCTGCCTCAAGTGTCTTCCAATCCTTTCAAATCTAAATTGCGGTCCATCCGCAACAATTCTACCATACTTGCTTTTACAGACCAAAATGTGTATCCTTCAATGCACTGTACACGTAGTTAAAGTGGTAAAAGTCAAGCAAAGCCTATAGTATGCTAACAGGATTATTTTCCCAAACCTTCTATACTTTTGGATTTATATGTAGTGTGTATTTTCCAGAACTCTCATAGTTTCTTCTCAGTTTTATCCTATTTGTACTAAGATGTACTCAAATGTTATAAAATTTTACAGGTGGGAAGCTTCTTGTATGCTAAAAAAACCCATTCATGGTTTATGTCTCCATCCATCTGATAATCTCTTCCTTATTCTGCTCTTTATATACAAGAATTAATTGGCCTGAATGACCTTACCAACCCTTAGTATCTCAATATGACCCGTTAGATCTCTAGGATTCAAATATTCAGCCTAAGTTAGCTTGTAGACATTTTGTATGTCTGTACATGTAGATGTAGTGGTGGAGGTCTAGCATCACCTCCAAAGCTGTGCTAAGGCAAGATCTCATTGCACTCTTGATTCCCATCGAGGCGAGTTGTAGCACAAATACAAAGCCTCTAGTATGTTAAAAATACAATTTTTTTGGTATATTTTGTATTGTCTCTGTAACATATAGTGAAATCTGTGGTCCGCCCTTGTCAATTGTCACTTGTCTGTCGCGAAACATACCGTGTGTTCCATTAAAGTATCTGGCGGAAAAAAATTATAATTTTCGCAACGAGTAAAATAATACGTTTTGCATTGTTTTGTATTATATGCAAGTCAACGTAATTACCGTGAATTCGTACTTTATTTGTTTAATTTTGTGTCAGTGACAAGCTTAAAACTGTGTTTTTCTATTCAGCTCAACTGTCATCATTTCTGAGGTTACATTCTTATATATTGAGAGATATTATGGAATAGGTTATGTTATTTTATTTTTTGTTTTCATTGCACTTTTATGGAAAGTATCACTTATTTCCTCTATACTAGGTACCATGCAAAAAATATATAGCCAGCATTTATAACTGCCTGTCCCTCATTTATGCACCTAGAAGAAGGCTCAGTATTTACAAATTCAAATGAACTTTGAATAGTCATTATATATCTAATCAATAGTTACAAAAACAAAGAGAAAATAAGTCGGTATTAAAGATTTAAAATATTACTCAATACAAACGTACCTTTCCTGCAATATTAACCATACCTATTACTCCAAAAATAAAAATATTAGGTGTCAAAATTTAGTTTAATAACACAAAATACTAAAGCACAATCAAAGAAAAAGCAAAAGTTTTACAAAACACACATTGAAAATAACTAAAACAGCAAAATAAAACCACTTAAATATCAAATGGCTCATACGGCAGTTGATTTGTTTTACTCGTTGCTAAGATGACATTGACATTACAGAGCGCCATCTATCAAATTCTACTTTTCCCAATTCTGTATTGTCTCTGTAACATATAGTGAGATCTGTGGTCCTCCCTCGTCAACTGTCACTTGCCTAACGTGAAACATACCGTGTTCCATTGAAGTATTAAGTAATATATACTTTAATTGACAAGTGAGAGTATTGACAAACTCGACCCAACAATTTACACTATGCATTACAGTTTTAGTAAGGAAACATCATTGTAAATAATAATTAAATGGAAAACAACTAGTCTTTAACAGAATGTATCCAATTTTCTTTTGTATTTTCTCTTTTTTTAATTTATTGATCGCCTGCCAGTGTTGTATATATATATTATATTTGTATTTATTTTTATTGTACATTTTATTGCATATATTTTTTTTACTTAAGTATCTTTCCATCGGAGACTGTTCTAATACTCATTATGGGAAAAAAGTTCAATTCAATTTTCATAAAAAAAAAGAATAAATACATTTTCTTCAATATGGTTTTGTTTTATTTCCAACCCAAATACACAAATTACTTACCATTGTCACTCCTCTAGCATTTTTTTGGAATCATTTTCTAAACCAGGTGCGTTCTTTCCCAGAACGCTCTGTATCATCTCGACGCTAATATCCCACAGTACTTTTGCTAATCGATCATCTTTAGCGGCTGCGCTTTCCTGACATTGATAACAGTTGTTAAAATAAACACCTGAAAATAAAGAACACGATAATACTTCCCATCATGCTTTGAATGAAAAACGAAAACGAAAACAATGTTCCAGTCATAGAGAAATATAATATAATGAGAGTTGTCAACCCTGCCTTTGAATGAAAAACGAAAACGAAAACAATGTTCCAGTCATAGAGAAATATAATATAATGAGAGTTGTCAACCCTGCAGTAACAGTGGGCATCACGTTGATGGAAGCGCGCCCCGAAGGGGTGTTGGAACTAATTTTTGAAGGAGGGATATTTAAATTGGTTAGTTTGTATTGTGGGTAGGTAAATTTTACAATTTGTCTAAAAATTGTTTATTATAAATAATTATTTCATTGCAAAAAATAAAATTATATTTCATTTTTTCTAATGAAATGATTATAATTAATAAACAAATTTCAGGACACATTATTTAGACAAATGAGAAATCAACACAAATTTGAATTTTTTATTAAACTGCAAATAATAACATTACAAATAATCTACATCTATATTATCAATTTATGAAACATTTATATATTATTAATCTCAAAGGAACATACTTTTACTACTTAAATTATATTTAGGAAAATTAATGTAATATCACATCAAATTGCACATTATTTCAAAATTATTCACAGAAGCTGCAAAAATTTCAATAAAAAGGAGTTAGAGAGTAGATTATCCAGACAGGAACTGGTATGAAACAAAATAAATAAAATGCAGTACTTACCATAAGTTACAAATAAAAAAGAATTATTTTTGTTTACTACTTTTCTTGCAAAGGTAAAACAAATCTAATAAGTATTTTGCATAATAAACCTGTAAATGAATTATTATCAAAATGATCTCCACATAACCTTTGATCCTTGGATTTAGAAGGAAATCCTAAAATTATGAACCACTGTTTACTGTGATTAATATCAGATGAAAGTTTGAAAAATGTTTTATTTTCACTATAAAGTGGCCAAAAATATTTACTATTACAATTTTTTGCAATACATTTATGACGAGTCCTATCTGGTGATGATATTTTTAAGGTTCACTTACTTTTATTTCCTTTATTAATCCTAAATCCTAAATAAATCTATAAGTAAAATAATCATCCTACTCACCATTTTGTTGACACTTTCACTTTGACTTTGACAAGCAGAAGATAGATTCACACCATCCAATGTACAATTGATTTTGTATATTTTCCTTAATAATCACTTAAAACTTGATATTCTAGTATATTTCATAATATTCATCGACATTGAAGGATAAATATTGCAGTGTAATGTAATTTATAATATTTTAAACTATTTTATTCCATTTCCCTTTTGTAAAAAGTCTTGTAGTTCTCGCGACCGCAGCGACTCGATGCGCGGTTCGTTGCGCAGAAACGTTATACCGTATACCACATATGTTTTAAGATTTTACCTCCTACGCCTTAACTTCCAACCAAAATTTCACTTCATCACATGGGACAATAACCTATGTATTGTTTATTATATTCGTTAAATACTTTTATCCAAAATTACCTGTAACTCCTACTAACTCAATAGCTGTTGCACAGTATATACTAGTAGCTGCAGCTTGTTGTAAGCTTTTAGTGAAAGGCCTGACTATTGCAAACAATACTCTGTATAACCACCAATTCCTGGCTAATTTAGATGATATCATATTGCCGGGATGTAGACTGAACACTGATATACCAGCCGACTGTAGATTTTTTGACAATTGTCGTCCAAACAAAACATTACAAAGTTTTGAATTATTATAAGCCATCATGTCCCAATATTTACTAGCTGTGTCAGGCGATAAAAACAGAGGAGTCATATTTTCTAAAGACAAATTAGAAAACCTGAAAATAAATAAATCACTAAAAGAAGGTATACGGAGAAAATAATGGAATTGTGGTGCTAAAGAAATATAAAAAGCACCTACCTATGCGATTCAGATGATAATATAACTACTCGAGAAGAAGAAATCAGCATCGGTCTAAGTAGAATGGTCAAATAAAAATGTGACAGATGATTTACTTGGAATGTCATCTCAAACCCATCCGGAGTTTTACTATAAGCAAGTCCAAATACACCAGCGTTCAAAATTAACATATCTATTTTATCATATTTGCTTTTAACAGTGTTGGCAAATTGTACCTAAGATAAAAGACATTTTATAGCAAAATGAGTTGGTTAAGAAACAAAAGTACTTACAACAGATGACAGTGAAGTTAAATCTAAATGTATAGCTATGCAGTTGTCGCCAGCTGAAAGTTTGTCTTCTCGAATTTGGTTGATGGCTTCTTCAGCAGCTGTGAGGTTTCTACAGGCCATTATTACACTGCAACCATGTTTGGCTAGAGATTTTGCTGTTTCAAAACCAATACCAGCATTAGCACCTGTTACAAGGGCTATCTTTCCATTTAAGTCTCTACCGTGTAAGACCTGAAAGTAAATTAGAGAATATGAATTTCCCTGTCATGTGTCTCTCATAGACACACAACTACAGCCTACCTGTAGAGCTGTGCTGGAAGCATCAAATCTCTGCCTGTAGTCATTGACATGTTCCTTTTCTTCAATGGCAAATGCTAATCTAGGATCAGTATAAGTTGTGCGGCGATTTTCATGATCTACATAAATTACTTTTCCAGTATTTTTGTCAACGCATCTTTGCCATCCAAATGGAAGTTCACCAGATACCTGTAATTAAATTAGTAGTACAATACAGGTACACCTAATTATGATTTTTTTGTGTTAAACTTTTGCTGAGAGTCTAACAAGTACCTTTTTCTTTTTTCCCGTTCTAGGATGGGTCCATTGTGTATTTTTAGTTAAATGATTAGCGTAAAAAACACTACCGTCGACAGTAACTCTTTCTTCCCACCCAGGTGGTAGTTCATCTTCACTATCGGATTCTGGTATGTTCATTATAAAAGAGTTTTGATTAATTTTCAATTGATTTTATTCAATATTCCATTCATATATCGAGAAATGTTTGCAATAGCACTATAAAAAACACAAACTTTAAATCAGCTGAAAAAGTCAAAGGTCAAATTTGAAAAGTGCACGAACGTCAGATTACGACAGATTGTCAGTTGCCAAATTTTAACCAATCACATCGTTGAAAATAAGTTTTCAATTTGCCTATAGCTTATGCAACCATATAAACGTAACTGTTACACCTCATGACCTTTGATTACATCTTATCTAGTCAACTCAACTTATACATAACCAGCGCGTTTAATAAAATTTATAAAAATCATTTGAATCACATCAAATTGTGGAATCTTACTATATTTATATAAGAAAGATAATACATTTTTACTATAGATTACATTATATTTTCATGTATTACATTGCATCATTATCAGACGTGTAATATTACGCTAAAAGTCATATGAATTCTTATCTCTAGCTGTTAATTGAATTATTAAATAATAAGTGAGACCACACTTTGTTTAATCATTTGGAATTGATGTAAACGTAATCTATCAAGTTCATTAATAGCTGTTTTAACAAATTGCGCAATTTCATAGCTTGTTACATTTTTGTTATACTAGAATAAGGTAGGCACTAAAGTGCTTTTACAAGAAAAGAAAGCAAACATGTTTTCAATATCATATTTATAATCTGCAAGATTTTGTTATTATTGTGCAATATTACGCCAAGTTGAAAATATGCCATTTTTTCCAAAAACTACAAAAATCAACTTCAATTTACGCATAAACCCGTTAATAGAGTTGGGAAAAAATTAACGGTTACAAAAGTTATACATTATTTACAAAATTTATTTGTTTCGCTATATAGCTGTGAAGTTGACATCAAAGCACTCCACCTAAGCTGAAGCCTGCAGATATCCTAAAATTCTTTCGGGAAATAGGACTAAAAGGAGCTGCTAGTTTCAGAAACTCTCCTTAAACATTGAGTAGAAGTAAGGGGGCACAACAGATCTTTGATTCACTTAGGTCTCAGTGCATATTACCCCAAAAACACATACATACATAGATACATACCTACATACCTACATACAACTACTGAAGATCCCTCCAGATAAACTGGTGGCATATATAGAAGGCACAAAAGCTTCTTGAATTGAAGTAGAGGTATAGATAACATGGGTAATGGTGCAAAGATTTAGTTCAAGTGTTGGTGTGGAGCCCAACCAAAACGTATGAATGAAGGAAATCTTTCGTATCAAATTAAAAAAAATCGAAAAGAGTGACATTTTTACCGTCAACTGTCAGGATTTATTTGTGACAGTATACTTACCTATGAAACAAGTGAATATTCTCAGTTTTTAGTTATAAAAAAATCATTCAAAATGTAAAGTCCTTTATTTTTTCTAATCAAATTTATACATTCTTTTTAGCCTTGTATAAAAATTACAAAAATAAAGAATCTAGTAATTACCGCATAATCCAGATTTCGTATTTTCCAGCCCGTTCCGTCAAGTTCTAACCGGTTCCGCCTCTATACCGGATCAAACTTTGAACAGGATCAATGAAAGATTGTATCTCCGAGCTTTTCCGAAGAATCCCGAACGGTTGAAATATATTATTTCGCCGCCGATCGCGACGACAGTGGGATACGCTTCTCATTTTCGTCGATAATGTTACAAAGCGCGGGGTTTTAAGATTATGTAACAATCGCTGTAAGACCCATGCTGTAACACACCAGCGATGTGATTTAATTGTGATAACATAATCTTTCGAATAAACGCGGGAAGAGTCGGGTACTTTTTTTAAAAAAATTGGAACTTTATTATTTCGAAATTTAAAATTATTTTTTCGTTAAGCCGATTTGAAAAATTTTTCATTTTTTAACTGTAAGGATTCAAAGTATTAAAAAAATTGTGTTTATTGTTGTTGATAAAGTGGTTGTTAGAAATATTGTTTTTTTGGAAAATTAAAAGAGACTAATTACATGGTATAAGAGCGAGAGAGTTTTTAGAAGCAAGGGTGTTTTAAGAAAATGGGAAAAAAGGTTAGGAAGACTAGATGGAGGACATTGGACATTACCGGTGAGTTAAAAAATAGTTTTCACATTATTCAAATATTAGTTTCATTCATATTTATTGAAATAAATAATAAAAATTGCTCGTTTCATTTGGATTTCTCTTTTTTTTTGGTTAGATATAACCAATTCCCTTACCGCGATTGCAAAAACTCAGGCAATGCCCTACAGTAACCTAATTATTGATTTTGAAGTGGTTGGAATTTTGGAGGAATAATATTTTAAGACGAAACGATCAAGGGTAATAAATTGATCGGTTTTCATAAGTGGTAGAATGTGCTTAGTTCATCACGAATTTGCCGCATCGTGCGTACAACTTGTACAATTATTAGATTACGAGGGTAGAATTATATGTACCGAATGTCTCAATAAAGAATTTGCAGAAAATGAAGCGTTTAGGCTCGCGATTTTTTCGTCCAGGGAGGTAGGGAATAGCCCAATGATCATTTTATAGATAATTTCCGTTGGAGGGTGATCGCCACCCTATCAGTTTTAGAAAAATGAGAGAAAAAGATTTTTCGGAATATTATATTTTTCAAAATATCTCCGAAAATATTGGAGATACGAAAAAAATGATAAGGTACCAAAATGTAGCTTTTTTAATGACTAAAATTTTCATGTTCGTAGATTTTCTGAACATTAAATATTTTCCGAGATATAGCCGTTAAAAACGAGCCAACTCCGCCTTATTCGAGCCCTTTAAACTCACCCCATTTAAAAACTAAGCGATCTTGATCTAATAGTCCCGTAAAATTATTTTTGATAAAACTTTTTATCACTAATCATCAAAAACGGTATATTTGACAGTAATACCTTGTAATTTTACTTTTGGGGTTGATGTTTATGGTTATATTAAATCCCAAAACATAAATATATCTGAAACCCCTTTTAACTTAGAAGTAGTATAACTCAATGTCTTTCGTGGCATATAGCCAAGAAAGTAGTTGTTGCTCTTTAGTTTTTGTCCTTTGATTTTTATACCTTTGACATCTATCCATAGAAAGTTTAACTTTTAAGTGTAATTTGATGTCCTTTGTTTTGATAATTCTTCTAGATAGTTTAAGTTTCACTTTGTCTTTATCAGTCTTTTATACAAAAACTAAAATTTACATATAATTAAAAAAAATTAATGTAAATTACAAAATTTCAATGTAATTGATAATTATTTGTATTTTATAGGGTACCATTTGAATAAATTCTGAAACTCAAAAGCCTTCTTTCATATCCCAAGATGATCCCAAGTACCCAAGATGACATTCAGTCCTACCACTCGTTTCAAATTTTGAGGCAGATTATTCTTATCTTCTTTTTTATACCCTCTTTGTCATTTTTCTTCAATTATTTTCAATTCCCCATCCACCTTTTCTATTCATTTCCGTTTTTGTCTTCCCATTTATTGTTTTTCTACATTTTATCACTCTTTATAATCATATACCGAGTGTCAATAAGCCAACCTGCAGCTTTCAATTGAGTTGATTTATTTTATTTAAATTTTAGTGAGTTCCATAGGGTGCAATTTTAATTTTTTTCACATACAAAGTCAACTTGACCGAATTCTGGCTTACCCGGAAAATGTTTGAACATTGAAAATTATAGTGCAATACCCTGTATATATTAATTAAGTTGTTTATTTTGTACAAATTTCAGTGGGTTGTATTGGAACATTTTAAAATCTTTTCACAGAAATGATATTCAAATTTTAATGGATTCGGACTGTTGGAATGTAAATACAATTTATAAATTGAATTTTAAGTAAGAATATCTTCTTTTTGGTATCTACTTGAAAGAGCTATATTAAATACGGGGTGGCCTATGAAAGTACCTATTTAAAAAAAATATTTTCGATTGAAGAAACTGTTTTCTATAAATTCTATCGCTAAAGCTTCATTTAATTTGAAAAAATAACAAAATTAAATTGATTTAAGGTCCATTAGTTTATTTAAAGAGAATGAGAATCTGAATATGTAAAAATATACAAAATGTTCCTTTGAAAATTTCCATTTTTTCATCATTTTTTCCGGATCAACTTATACTATCCACCAGTTACAGGGGTAGTAAAACCGGATATACGATGGAATATAGAGGATATTGATGAAGAAGCTCCTAAGTTTCTTCAGTTATCACATTTTCTTTGTAGAAAGAGTCCACCCCTTCGACTAGACTAGATGAATAACCCGCTATACTGGCAACACACTTTGCTTACAACCAGCATCTAAATCGATTCTCTCATTCCAAAACAAGGATAGCAATATTCAGCAAAGGTCATAGATTCCAATAACAGTGCCGTGCTGTGAGAGGATTTAAATCGAGAGGTAAATCGCAAGTGGAAGTATGTGTACATCGCAGTGGAGAATGTGGAAGTTTGGTGGAAGTATGTGAAAGTTTATTACAGAAATCAGACGAAGTGAGGTGAAAATAACGAATTTGGAATTATTGAATTGGTTATTATACAGGATGTTTTATGTATGTGTGTATTTTTTGGGGTAACATTCACTGAGACCTGAAAGATCTATTGTGCCCCCTTACTTCTACTTAGTTTCTGAGGAGAGTCTCTGAAACCAGCTGCTCCTCCAGTCCTATTTCCCGGAGAAATTTCAGGACATCTGCAGGCCTCAACTTAGGTAAATGTTCCTCTTTTATTAAGTATTCTCCCAGGTACTATGCTATAGGATTCTGGAGTGCTGTGCAGTTGGAAAGTATGTAGATGGAGGTTTCTTCTTCCATGCCACAATATCTGCATTCTTCTTCCTCCACTATTTTTAGCTTTTTCAGGTGGCAATGTCCCGTTAGGATCCCTGTTAAAACTCTTAGCGCAGTTTTACAGATTTTATGCATTCATTTGATCTTAACAGGTTGATAAAGGGTGTTAATAAATAGGTATTACAAACCGAAAAAGCGCGTAGAAAATGCAAAAATTGGCGTAAAATTTCCTGTCGACATGGGTCTTTGGAGCTTTATTTTTCGAGATACGTGTTAAAATTACTCATACAACAGATGCTCGTACAGAACATGGGTTCTTACATTGTCAATTTTTATTATAGTCATACCACAGATTATAGAAGAGAACAGATACGAATCCCGGCAAAACATCAAAGGATTTTCAACTCCGACTTCAATGACCTTGGACCTTTAACTCGGTATGGCCGCGATGTTGCCAGTTTGAAATATTTTCAGAATTTATTACCAAATTGCAATGTTGACTTGGGGACAATAACAGTTTCCAGTGCCGGTTCTTTACTTTTCTTTCCGAATAAAATTTATTTGATCAGTCTCTGTATGAACAATACACTCCCCCGTGATGTTTATTCATTCTATAAAAATAATATACTAATGTACACTATTTTCAGTTAATATTACCACAACCTACAGTCGATTAGTCAAATAACACAAATAATATCGCGGATTGACAACTTTCAAACTGAAGTGTCAAAAATGGCGTTTTGTATTTTGATTTTTGAGCCAAGCCGTCACGGTTATTGTGCATGGTTGTCAAAGATGGTTTCGCGAAACAGCCCGAACGGAGTCGACATACGACGATGGACCTTTAAATGGGTATGTCCACCCATCTCCCTCTTTTTTACTGTTCTCTGTCAAGCTTTCGCATCTGTTCTCTTTTATAATCCGTGGTCATACTTTATTTAGGAACCATGCAAAAATATAAAAGTTAGTGGATTATTTCTACATTTAAATCACACAACATGGCAACATGTGGCGAAATAAATAAATTAATTTTGATATTGTTCATCTTGGCATGGGACAATTAATAGATCTGTTTATTCTTCTAGTGTGTTTATTGTTCTGTGGTCAACCCTAACAAACACTGAGTTTTCCTATACATGTTCACTGATTTTGTTTTTGCGCTTCTGATTTGGTGCCAAATTAAATTTGTCGACCAATATTTTATTTTGAATTGGCAGAAATCAAGACCAATTTAAAGCAGTGCTATTTTTTCAGCTCGATATTTTCGGTGTGAAGCTGGTCATGAGCATTTTACTGTATAGTTATAGGTGAAGGTTTATGTATAACCGTGAATAACAAAAGTTGATTTTAGTAAATTTTGCCTCAACAGTGCTGGATATTGAAACAGAAAAAAATTGTTACGAATATTCACATTAAATTATTACTAATTTCAGATTAGATTTTATAATTGAGATGTGCAGCTTCCAGAAACTTTGCGATGAATATTTGTATTGGCAACACCGCAAATTCGATCATTCCATTTCTCGCTCATGAAATTTTTGCCTTTTTTAACTACTTTTCGGTTGTCACTTGTCAAGTATCAGAATGTTTTGTTATTGTTAGTAGGTATAATCAGTTGGAAATGAAAAGTGAAAAAAAAATAAAAAAAAAATATGCAGGATTCGTTTCAGCTGGACAAAAAAAGAGTTAATTGAGTTTTTGGAAGAACATCGGGAATTAAAATCTAAGTTCCGATAATAAGGGGTTTTGAAAAGGATGGTACACTCTATTTTCTCTATCCGCCAGAATTTCAGCATCTTCCAGTGCATTTATAACGTTTCTTTCATTAGGAAAATTCAAGCCTGCCATTATTCACAAAACATTCATAATAGAAACCTGATAAAACACCAAATTTACAATTCTACACGAAAATAAGGTTATAACCGTATACGAAGTTTGATATTGGAATGGTGCATACCCACTCGAGTCACCCCATGCGAAACAAATCGAATTAAGTGATTCAAAAATACGGATAACTGATTCTCGTACGAAATTCATTCATTTTCGTACACGAATTGTACTCGAGTGATCTCGAAAATACAGTCCCAGATACCCGTGTGTGAGTTTGGTTTTAAACGATGCAAAATAAATTGATAAAACACTATTTGTTTTCTTTGATTAAGGACAATTTTATACGCTCCACTTTGTGTATAATTGTTATTGGTGATCGGATAACTAATAATGTAAGTCGCATGCATCTGATTGTGCTAATTTATTGCAATGTTTTTACTGCGGTGAAATTGAAAATAGATCCGTCGTATGCCAATAATTCTAAGCAATAGAATGCGGTTCAATCAAATATCAGCGAATAAATCGTTGGTTGGTATAAAAATAAGTCAGTTGATAGGTATATAAGGGAATGAACATTTACCAGGTAATATGAACGTATAATAATTATTTATCCACGACCACCTAATAATAAGCCGATATTTTACCTCCTAACAAAAGGTATATGGTACAATATGAAATAAACTATTAAATCTGTGTATTTTGTTCAGGAAATTTGTTTCTGACATATATCGTATCGATAAAATATTGTAATTTTTAGTATTGATACTTTTCATAACGATATTTTCTAATATTAAGTATTTTGAAACAATATATTTATAACGGTACGTTGTATTGATACTTTCTACAGTATCTCCCATCTCTATATATGTCAAAATATTTGATGTAGCTGCCACAACATTTTGAGGTTAGTAATCCAAATCGTTACTGACTTTTATTTATTAATAAATAAATTAATTGTCGTGGACAAAGTATAGTATTCTACTCGCAATTTATGGCCATAATTCACTTGTGTGACTTGCGCCCCTCTCCTGTGGCTCGTGACGCAAACCTCAACTATCGTGAATTATGGCTATAATAAATTGCTCGTTTAATAATATACTATTATCTACTTTATCTACAGTTTCCTGCGAATAAATTAATTGTCATTTTAGCGAAGCTTATTATCAATATAGATGGAGGAAAAAGAATGTTCGCTAAGAAGAAACAACTACTTCCCTGGATATATGCAACGAAGGACATTGAATTACACTCTACAAATCCGTCTGGTTTTTTGTTAAATATAATTTTAGTTTGTTGCAAGAAGTCACTAGATATTATCGCATGTTTAATGTTTTCTTCACTAGGATTGATGTATTTGTGCGATATTAATGATTTCTCTATACCAGAATTATGCTTTAAGAGCTTTTGGACAGATGATATCTATCTTATACTGATAAGGAGCAAATACGCCGAAACTGTAGTATTCACTTATGAATGCATAAGTCAAAGTAAAACTGAATGGGCACCCAAAAAAGCTAGTGGAGGAAGAAAAATGTAGATTTTGTGGCATGGAAGAAGAAACCTCCATCCACATACATTACAACTGCACAGCACTACAGAATCCTAGAGCACAGTACTTTGGATATTACTGGATAGAAGAGGAACATTTACCTGAGTTCAAGCCTGCAGATATCCTAAAATTCCTCCGGGAAATACCTAGGACTGAAGAAGCTTCTCTCCTCATAAACTTGGTAGAATTAAGGGGGCACAATAGATCTTTTAGGTCTCAAAAATACATACATACATTGGGATTGAATATATGAATCTAAAATACCACCCTTTAAAGCGACGCCTCTGGGTCTTATCAGTTCTAAAAAAGTACAAAAAAGCCTGTCCTGTCATATTTTAATGTTTTCACATAAATATCTCTGCCATTCAATTCCCTGTATATAAGTTCCTATTGACATTCTGATATATGATATTTTATTTGAGAAGTTCCTTAAAATTCCACGAAATGTGAGAATATTTAAACAATGATAACTACCTGTTTGTAGGAGATTAAAACTACAACGCATTATGTATACGGTGTGTATTTTTTGATAAAGAAATAAAAACATATAACGATTTTAACATTCCCACAAACACGGAAAGATCAGGGAAAATTATAGTGACAAGATTCTTTTATAACTGAAAGATAAAAAAAATTGCTGGTCGACAGTTTCTTATCAAACAGATAAAATACAAACCATCAACTTATGCTTGTAACTTTTTTTTATACTGAAACATTTCTATTCTAATTCTTACCGCAGATTAGGTTCTAATTCTTAAAGAAAATAAAACACACTTGCCGTTATTAACTGACTTTTTTAATAAAAAATCAAAGTCATTTACCATGTGTGAATTGTCAATTGTTAAAAACAAACCTCTTGAGGAAATCTACTATCAGGTTACCATCAAAGTAACATATTTGAAATAATTTTTCAAAGAAATGGGATATATTTAACCAACGCGAAGCATAAATTCCGATTTTTAATACCAGATGACAGTAATCAATCACATGGTGACATTTTGAAAGACACTGAGTGTAAGTTGGGACGTAGAAATAATTTTGGTGTAGGTTCAGGACCGGATTTATGTCTTTATCGATACAATATTGTGATGGTCCTAGTCATAGAAAAATCTGTTTGTTTTGACAGGTTCACAGAATCTTTAGTTCTTGAGGGGTTATTAACAATGTTTGTTTTATGCTGTCATTGCACCAGCTTCCCTCTTTTCAGGCAATATTGCATGATACTCCGCTAGCTACAAAAAGGCTTTAATTTCCATGGATCACCCCCAATGACACTACTACTTAAACTTAACACTTTTTTCTTAAGATTTTTGTACAGGCAAACGATATTTATTTGAATATTTCAATAAAAATGGTTTTGAAGCCTATTGGAATAGATTTGTTGTGTTTGAGTAGCCACCCGAACCTCCAAATTTGATACCGTTGGATTTTTTCGTAAAAAACTTGGAAAGCATAGCCAACCAAGGAATCTAGTGAAATTAAAGATGTCTATTGGATCAGATATTGTACAGATAATCCTTAAAGAATGATTTCTTGCGAACATTTTCGATTTCATCATTTTTTATGAGTTGTTATAAACAGTCTTTAGTTGAAATAACTAACAGGAAAACAAGATTTAAATGAATATTTCAATAAAAGTAATTTTAAAACCTACAAAATTAAAGTTATCATGTTTGAGTGGCCACCCAACTCTCCAAATTTGGTACTGTTGTATTTTTTCGTAAAAAAAACTTAAAAAGCGAAGCCAATCAAGAAATCTAGAATTGATATTGTACTAATAATCCTTGAAAAACAATTTCTAGTTCTAGCATTTTTGATTTTAACATTTTTTATAAGTAGAATGCTTGTCAAATGTCTATTGTTGACGTTTATTATTTGTTTCACTCAAAATTAATGATTCCACTTCGAAAAATTTTGGCATCCGATCCAACGCTGTTTATCTTGGAAAACAAAACCGTCACACGCAACGACACGAGTAACTAGTAAAGAATACGAAACAAAAAAAAAGATAAAAGTAATGCGTGCACGTGTTGGTTAGTTGGAAAAATGCCGGATTATTAGAACATTAACTGGTAATTAGGCAGTTAACTGGTAAGTAACATAAATAATAAAAACAATTCAATTGGGTTTTATTACAATGAATGTCGTTTAAATGAAATAAAAATGTGATTATAAACTATGTGTCAATAAAGGTTTTCAAAAGAAACATAGTCACACCACAGCGTATACGTACAGGGGGATTTTTGAACGTGTCATTGAAAAAACACGTCAGAAATCATATGAATATAAAGGGGAGAGTCTTTTTATGAGGAAAACTACTTTAAAAAGAGATAAGAATAATTATTGTGAGCCCAATATTGTTGAAATTCTAAAATTTTTACAATAAAATGAAAGTATAAATAAACAATTCCATTGTTACATCACATTGCCTCGCACATATCCAGAATATGAAATTTTGTATGAAATTCGAATCATAAACATGAAAATCCATCTTGAAATTCAGTTTAAAATTAACCCCTTTTTGGATATTATTATAGTTAAATTTGTTTTCTCGTGTTGTCAGCAATGCTTTCACGTTAAACTCCTCTATTAATGAACCAATTAGAAATGATGTGTTATTTCCTGAACAATTTCCGCTTTGAAATGTTTCAGCTTTCATACGATTTTAAAAACTGATGTGCTGTAAAATGCAATTCTATATTCCGTATCGTCAAGTGGATATTTTGGTTTTGATTAGCCGTATTTTAAATAGTTAAAACCATACTTTACTTTTATGGATTATTTTGAATATGACGCCAAAAACTGTTAAAAAAACTGTTATCGAAGATCACAACCATGTCAACGGTGTTTGAGTTATTGAGGGACTCTCAAGGTGGCGCCACCCGTACAAATATTTCGTCGCAGGGGGAGCTACGGATCAGTTCCCCATCTATAAGTGGGTTATCTGTGGTAAACTTTTCTAAGCTTAATCAGCTTAGTGCTACAGATAGAGTATAAATAAAAGAGAGATGTTGAACGTGTAGCGTTTTGTGGCACAAAGTTACCACTAGCGCCTACCTTGGCTACTGGTATGAACTAGCTTTCAAGACGCATAATATTGTATTAGTAGGAATAGGAGAAAAAAAACTCTGCTAATGAGAAATCACTAATAAAACAACATTTTTCATACAATAAAATATCGAAAATAACACAAAAACAGTCAATTAAAATAAAATAAGAACAGACAAACAAATAATCCACACTTATACACTCTACCTGGAGACATCTTGAAGCACACACCAATATCACACAAACAATGTTCGAAATGCCACTTTTTCACATAACTAGAACTTTCAGTAAATCTTCCTTTTTGTCTGCAAAAAAAAACGATAAAATGAAAAATATTGTTTCCATTATTTTACTTTTTTAACTTACCTATGATGAATTATAATAAATCCTATGATAATATTAGGTGGCAATGTTAAAGATAATTAATTAGAGAAAGGCCAATAAGAATTCAATAAAAATAGATATTATATAGAATGTTCAGAAGTGACTACAAGTGACTAACCTCAAATTAAAATAATATTGACAATTTTCGTGTGGTTAGAGGCGGGGTTTGTTAGTTCAGTTAGTCCCAGTGATGCGCCATGCTCAACTGGCTGCGCACAAACTTTGTGCCAGTTTCTTCCATATGTTTTAATACCTCTCTCTTATTTATCACTCTATGGTGTTACAACAACGTTTTGAAGTTGATCAATGCTTCAACCTGTACGACATACCTTAATTTTTTTGATCTTAGGTCGAAAATGAGACAGTTATGAATGTCCTACAAGAAGCACAAATCACTACGTGAAGGACTCAAAGTAGTTGTCTTCGAATGGAATTAAACCGGATATAAACCTGTTTTCTACTTTATTATTTTTCGTCCGATTCTAGTTCCATTAAGTTTATCCTTGCCTCGGTCCTTGCTAACATACTAAAACATTTATGTTTGTGTGCTCATATTTGATTCAGTCCACAAATATGGACAAAAAAAAGGAAGCTCGTTATAATGAAAAGTTCATACCACAAGATCGATACAATAAATTCCAGATCCTTTAGGAAATATTGAAGGACGAATTTAAGAAATACAAGGAAATGTTTTAATAAACAGCGGTTGAAAATATTTGGAAAAAATTTGGTAGAAAGGCACTCGTGGAAGGACATTGTCCCGTTAAATCCAATATTTCGATTTGAAAATTCATCTTTTGAATGATTTGAATACGTACATACACTAAAAGAGAAGTTTGCTGCACATGGGGATGACATAGGACATATGAAGTACTTATAGGTTATGCTTGTGACATATTATTGCTGTTATAGTTGTTTCTTACTTATTAAAAATATTATTATTTTAAATATTTAAACGTCAAGCTTGAATTAATTTTAAACTAAACACTCATTTTATATACTTTGACAGTTCTTCAAACAATAATTCGTATGGTCTTTTTGTAACTGTATATCGATACGTGAAACAATCAGGAAGTAGCTAACTTCATCTTTAATGATATGACGTATATGTAGTGAAAGTTGCGAACATTTAGGAATTCTCAACTTTTCTAATTTTCTAATAATATTCGCTTTGAAAAATATTTAGATTGATTTTTGCAAAATAGTACTTTAATACAACACCAAAAACCCGATACCCATTCAGTTTTATCGTTTATTTAAACTTTTATTTTCGTTTTTAACCAAAAAAATTCTTTTAACGTAAAACATTTTTAAATGCATATCGATTAAATTTGACCTTTGAACTCGTTCATTTATGGTTGGGAAACCTTTTCATGTTCGTGAGCAATGAAGGGATTATTGGTTATTGTTCGTTTGATAACTTCCAGTAGCACATAAATTTTTTAACCCTTTGAACTTTAAATAAAGATACAGATAATAATATCGACACAGTTTCGTCTGTCATAGCCAAATTCTATTGGTATAAATGTGACCCAAATATATTTTTAAATATATTTTATTTCCTTCGATATTTTTTTAAATAAAGCATACTTTAAATGTATCACACTATACAGGAAACTATTAATAGGTAGTACATTATTAAAAGGAGCAATTTATGATAGCCATTATTCACGATGGGTGAATATTGGCTATAAATTGCGAATAGAATTTTGTCCACGACACTTAATTTCTTTATTTAATAAAAGTCAGTAACGATCATTTGGTATTACTAACCTCATAATGTTGTGGTAGCTACATAAAATAATTTGACATATATAGAGATGGGCGATACTGTGTATGGTATCAATACAACGTACCGTTATAAATATATTGTTTTAAGATACTTGATATTAGAAAATAACGTTATGAAAAGTATCAATACTAAAAATTTCGATATTTTATTGATACGATATATTTCAGAAACAAATTTCCTGGACAAAATACACAGATTTAAGAGTTTATTTCATATTGTACCCCCATTTCTAGTCACCCTATGAAACGAAACATTGTGGGTGTTGAGTTGTGATGCATGGCGTGAATTATGAACCATAATACACTCCAGTTTATTATGAACCATAATTCACTCTAGTAGATATATGGTATAAATAACGCAGATGTAAATAGATTCTTCTATTACTTTATCTCCGGGTACCTTGGCTTATCTAGTAATAAAAAACTGTCTGGGAAGTATTATCAGCTACCTCGAAGATAAGAATTGGTCTGATTTAAAATAGATTTTTTTTTCATAATTTTTTCGGTATTCATTTTACTTATACATTGTAGAGACATGTATTTTAAAAACGCTAGTAAAATGTGAATTCCTTTGTCGTCCACGACTTTTTGATGATTTCAACATTTTCCGTGTGCTTCTTCAAGTATAATGACGTACATTATTCACCAGTGAAAAATAGTTGTGGATAATGAAAAGGCCTCATGACACATAATTATATCGAAGATTTTTCAAACAAACGACACAATATACCCACTATAAAGTAATACATTTTGACAGCTTATTACACGAGAATGGAAAAAGATATCTACTAGTGTAAATTATGGTTCATAATACACTGACTAGAGATGGGGGTAGAATATGAAATAAACTATTAAATCTGTGTATTTTGTTCAGGAAATTTGTTTCTGAAATATATCGTATCGATAAAATATTGTAATTTTTAGTATTGATACTTTCCATAACGATGTTTTCTAATATTAAGTATTTCAAAACACAGTATCACCCATCTCTATATATGGCAAATAAGTTTTAAGCTACCACAACATTTTGAGGTTAGTAATAACAAATCGCTTCTGACTTTTATTCAATGAAGAAACTAAGGGTCGTGGACAAAGTATAGTATTCTACTCTCAATTTATGGCCAATATTCACTGGGGTAAATTGCTCGTTTAATAATATACTATTTTTATCTAGTTTGTATGATGTATATCAAAAGCAAAAGTGACGTTTTAAATAATGTATTGCTAATTGCAAGAATTTAAATGACTATACTGGTGTTTGATTATTATTACTAAAAAATTTATTATGAAAAGTGATTCAGAAATTATAAAATATAGATATAATCTTTTCTGAAATATATATTTTTCTGTCTCCCATTTCCATTATATCCTAAACTCCATTATGTAGACAGAGACTATTGATTTCCGACATTCAAATGACATTTGTAGAAACTCTAAGAAACTCTTGTATGGTTGTGCTTTTCCGTGATATCGATTTTATATATCCTTGTATGGTTGTAATCGTTTTCGTTTCCAGAAGATTGGAAGCCGTAAGCTTTTTTATTTGATGACAATTTAGTTTTTATATAAAAAATTTTCTCCGATCGTGGGAAAAGGTACACTATTTTGACATGTTTTCTCAAAAATATTATTAGAGACGTTATTTTTCCTTTTGTACACTGCGCGACATATAAAACTGGTACAACTATTTAATTATAATCAAAAATAGTGTTTTTGTAGTTGTGTAAATTGATCTTTCAAAAATTGTCAATGTTAAACCAGCTGTTATGGTATAATTTCTAGGGCAGTGATGCCAGCTCAACAAAAATGTTAGTAAATAGCTTAAATTTAGAAATAGTGTTATATTGTAATAAATACAAAAGTATCACATTGTTACTGGTTCGAATATTTTTTTTAAATAAAATTTGGTTGGTTTATTAGATGACTGACTAAAAAAGGTAAGAAAGGAACAAACTGTTGTAGAAAAAATAGGAATTGGGAGACCAATTTTAACTAGAATAGAGCTGGACAAAGCTTCAACTGCTTATTTATAGGAAAATCCCTTTAATACTGCAAGACATGCAAAATATGCAGAAAACTAATGCTTCAGTAACAACAGAATTAAGAAAAATTAGAAAACCTGATTTCAAGAATTGTAGCCATAAAATTTCAAAAATAACAACAAAATTTCAATAGAAAAGTTTACAGTTCCAGATTTGAACACGAGAACCACGTAATTCAGAATTAAAACATTTCAAATAAATGAACTAAACAAATAGATCAGAGACCATGGTAGCATGGAAGCCATGAAAGTTTACATTCAATTATTAATAACGTGTCATACCTCCATTATTATTGATAAGATTACTGCAACTTTTGCATGTCTGAATGTTTGATATTGATTTCCCCTTAAGTATAATCAGTTGATGCTTCGTCTTGCTCCACTATAGTTATAAATGGTCTTCTAGTTCCTTTTTTCTGCTAACAGTTTGATTTTTCTACTCGGTACTATTGCCTTACGTTATTTGGGCTCCTGATATTTTTCTAATGTTATTCAAGTAAACCCCCAAATTAGATTTTACTAAAAACGTACTTTTTCCAAACATAAATCTAGAAGTGATCGAAATAAATACTTGAAAAAACGTGACTGCGAAAACCACGTGAGTTTATATAAACCAAAGTTATTTTCGAATAAGTATTGTCGAAAAATAGGATAGAAAAAAAATTTAAGCGAGACGGGAACTCATTGACGTTAGAGCATGTGATTTCAAATATGTGTTATTTTTTTTTATAAATAGAATTATTAAAATGTGTGCACTGGACTTGGACATGTTTGTTAATAATATATTGAAATTTTATTTAATTTTAAACGGTATTTACAGTGGTTTAATGCTCAATTTTACAACCAGTTTCCAAGAATATATTGTCCATTAATTTTGAATTTAATTGGTTGAACTTTTGTTATAATATGTAGATATTTATTGTGAAACCAACATGACTACTTGTTTTCTACTCACTTTAGTACAGAAAATAAAAAGGTTTTGGTTTGTAATTTTTTGCGTCCAGCATGTATCCACATGGAAATTCTATACATGTGATTTTTGACCAATCAGAACGTGCAACGGAAGAATTTTAGTGGAAATTTTTTCCTGGTGGGTACCCAACAGCGACTTATACTGGAAAATTTTTTGACGTTTATAATGACATGTTTCTTGGCAATCTAATTTTTATTTGTTCACATGATAATTTTGATTCATTACAACTACAAGGCTATAGCCAGATGCAGTCTTATCGTGCGGGTCATACGATTCAACAAAGACATACTCACAGTTTTTGTTTTCTTTTATTGCGTTTAATTATAACTTCCAAATGAAATCCGTAAGATGAATAAGACAGACTTATGCAATTTTGACGGGAAAAAGAAGGATATGTATATTTAGTTTAGTTTTCAGCGATTCTAAAAAGTCTTTCACCAGCAGAGTTTTTATTTAAATGTTGGTTTTGTCACTTTTACAATTCAAAGTGACAATATGAATAATAAGTAGCAATTTTCCGTTTTATTTTGTATCCTCAAGCAAAAAAAGGGTACTTAGTTCGATGGATTATTTCGAGAATGAAAGAAAAAGTGGAAATTCGTCAATCATCAGTGTAATCTCACATTTTGGTAACCTCTGTGTTTTCTGATTTGATACATATGGTTAGTGACCTTTGAAACCGCACGATAAGAGTGCTTTTGACTATAGATGTTTTCTAAATTCTTTGGAACATTATGATTAATTTTATACAGGGTGTTTTCAAATGACACTTACAACGTTTGCATGTAGATACTTCTGGTAAAATTGGACAAAATGATATAAGGATTGAGGGGTCCACTTCATTTACTTTTCGAAATACGGGGTGTTTGAGTTATAAAAATTCAAATGTTTTAATTCGATAACTTAAAAATGGACGAATAAATTATTTTTACATTTGGCAGTGTAAAAAGGCATATTTTGATAAAAAAAACATTTGGCAATTCTTGATCCAGTGGTGTAAATTTGGAAAAATATGTCACTTTTCTCCTCCCATTTTTCACGCCACTGGCATTTGTAGCAATTTTCAATTAATTTTGTATTCCAATTCTTTTGAAGTTGCTGCATCCTATAAAGTTTTTCAATTTTAACTTTACATCAAAATATCAAGCAGTTTTACTACAAAAGAATGTTCAGTTCCCAAAAAAAAACTGAAAAATCAAATAAATTGTTCAAGAGATAACCAATTTTTTAGACGGTCAGTTCAAAGCATTCTAATGTGCTAAAAGCATAATTGAAATTTTAATAAAAAAATAAACTTATTGTCTTTTATAAATCGTAAAAGCATTGTGCTACTTGTGATAAATTCAACAAAAACAATAAATTAGAGTACCAGAAATAGATTCTTCAAATTTTTGGCAGATCGTTTATTTACTCATAGTGCCAGTTTTTTCTTTTTCCGCTTGTTGCTTTCAACGTCTTGAGTTTAAATATTAATTAGCTCCATTATATCATCTAAATTCTTGAAACGCTATAGTTACTTTTTAGTATTGAATTATAGAACTGATATTTGCTTTGGCGGCACCTTTTTTAAAGCTTTCCCTTCTAATTTTATCAGATAAAATAGCCCAATACTCCCCATATAAAAGCTACGTGCCTGGTCTAACTATCTACTCCTTTGTAACTGATATTTTCCCCATATTTCTTATTCTACTTTTAACTGACTATTTCCCAAAAAGTAGTAAATTTTTTTTCAACGTTAATTAATATTATTCTTGTGACAAATGTACAAGATCATTTAGCGGAAAATTCAACGAAAAAAATAATATAAAAAAGTTATGTAGGGATAAGATATTTTTAGAAAATTCCAAAAATATACACGGAACACATGGTTGATCTAAGCATGTGATTTAACCACTGCATTATTATAAATAAAGCAGGTGATTTGACAAGTGCAGTGCCGAAGATGATGATTTTTTTATTACCAAACAAATTCTAGCATCGCATTTTCATACATTGTTACTATTGAAAATTTTCCAGGTACAATGGGATTTACTTTTTTTTTACTTGTAGGATTTTCCGTTTAGAATTTGCGTGCAGCTTGGTCAGTACTTTTAAAACTATCCGTATATGGCAAAATACTTATAGTGAAATCATGAAAATCTATAAATACGGGTTTTCAGATACGATCTTTTTAACCAAAATATTTTCAAAGATGGCCGACTTCCGATTTTTTAAAATCTACGTGAAAATTTAGTATACTTTTGTCTGAAAACTTTTTTCGAAAAATGCATACTTTTTGAGTTATTGATTTTTTTGTAAAAAATTTGAGCGATGCAGTCCCTTATAAATAATTTTTTTACGAAGATACCCATGAAGATATGAAAATGGTTTCTGTTCGGTTGCTATTAGCAAGGTCAGACATATTTAAATATATGCTGAAAAATGTTTCATTTAATACAGGGTGTGTATAAAAAGTGTTCTAAGTTTAACTAAATATCAAATTTCTCTATTTTTTTAACTAGAACCACCCGTTTTTTTCCATTCTATTTTAATGTATTTAGGGGTGAAAAATAAAACAAATTCATGTATACTCACCTATGTCTGAACCTTACCGTATCCAGATATTAAATTTTTTGTGTAAATTTCTAGAGATGCAGGTATGGTCTAAATTTTATTTTGGCCCAATAATACAAGCACTAATATTATGTAAATTTGCTTTTAATACAAAATAGGACAAAGTATTTTGCCATATACAAATAGTTTCAACTCATCGTAGGACACCCTGTATAGTATATATAATGTTTAATTCTTTATTATATTGGGTGTCCCGTAATTTGTCTGGAAGTAAGTTCAACCTTATACTGTTGGCTGCTTTCAAAGTCTTCCATTATATGAACTATGACTTAATGGAATACCAAATTGACATAAACCTTGTTACATCTTTGAATATACCTCGTTTATAAGCGATTTAACACTGTCTTGGAAATCGCTAGTTATCTAAATGACCTAGCAATGTCCTACACCATTATAAATTCCGTAATAAGCTCGTTATTTGAACAGCTGTATCATGCCAGTTTAAATATAAACTATTATATATGGCATTTTTAACGAAAAAAATAATTTAACGTAAAATTTTTGACGTTCCGATGCATTAAATTATATTTCCGGCAATTTGATGTCTCTAATAGATGATAATGTAGTTGATATACATTGTTATAATGAGTTCTACTCACGGAGCTTGTAAAGAAATTATTTTATCAAGTTGGCTAATAGTTCTGGTAGTGATGAACGTGATTCGCACCCGACAAAAACCGGTTCAAAGTGGTAAAAAAAAAACTAGATGAATAAACAACCGTAAACTATTTAAATAAAGACGATGGAAGTGGTAAGTTTGATTCTAACTGTTCTTACGATAACCTACTTGCGTTTTTAAGATTAATGTGTCACTTTTGTCGATATTTGTTGACTCTTCTAAATCTATTTTGCTGTTTTCCATTCAATTTTAGATAATAAATTATAAGCTTGACGTTGTTGGTGAAATTTAGCTCAAATAATACCCTTCTGCGTCATCGTTTGTGACGTATATCCGGTTTTTGGGTAAGCCGTATATTTTATTTGCTATTTCCACATTTATTTAACCTCAAAATTGATAAATAAAATATTCAGGATAGTAAATTCGTAAAGGCTATGAAATTATTAATTACCAGCTTCTTTTTATAACTGAAAATACTTGAGAACTTCCAAAATCTTGATGTTGTTCCGTGTATCAAGGCATATTTTTGTATTATTTAAATAAATATAACAATAATATTCACCTTTCTAAGTTCCGGATCGCTTAATCTTCTTCTTTTTAGGGGATTTCGAGTGTCTCCTGAAACAATAACAAATGCCATAACCTACAAATGTTTTGTTTATGTGTGGTTTATTGTTTTGTGTGTTGATTGATCCATTTTAAATATGCAAATAAACAAAAGCACACTTTCTGTACTGTAAAATAAAGAAAACAACTACTAAAAACTGAACGTGAACGATGTAATTGACAACTGTCAAATTCTTGTAGTCGACTTTCACTTTATCCTAATCAACAGTAGGATTTAACAACAGAACATACTTTGAATCTGGCAACAAGGGCTTCTGCCATTGGTTTAATTAAAGCGGTTTATTTAAATCTAAAAGAAATTTAAAAACTAAATTTCATAAATTTTTTTATATGTCATTCTTAACCCTCCTTATATAAATTCACTTGTTAATCCATACCCATGAAACTAGCCCATTATAATAATTAATAATTATTATCACCCACAGACAATAATTGAATATTCAACAAAATTACGACGTTTCCTCTTTAAATAAACAATTTTTTGTTGTTGTTGCAGATGAACAAAGCGACAGCGAAGATTCACACATTGACAATTCTTCAAGACCACCCAAAGCTTTCCAACAAAAATCGTATTTCAACAAACTTCCTTATTCTAGCCAATCGACCCCGCGACGGAAGTACCAGCACGATAGTACAAAATCAACAAGAAGCAGCAGCACGGCAAGCGAAAACAAAATAACTTTTAACGAAGGTAAGAGAAAAAATTCCTACAGGGTGAGTTTCAAGTATAGAACGCTTCAATTATCTCGGAAACGGTTTTTTTTTTTAGATTTTTGTGTGTGAGGTTATGTATCTGTATCTGTTAAGTGGGGAGGGTGAGTGTAGGCTCACAGCAGATAGGCCAAATGTGACCCATTATACATATTCCAGAGGAGTTGTCCTCCTAGGTCATCATCCATTCTCTCCTTCCCAGGAAGGTGAACAGGTCACCAGGAGACATCTCCTTTATATCGGCAGGTGTAGGCCAAGACTCACCGAACGTATTCTCTTATTGACAATAACTCCGGACACTCGCATAAGACAGTTTCATTTTCCTGTTCACACATCCTGCATAGAGGTGTGTCCACTAGCCTCATCGTATGGAGGTGTTTCCTTAGTTGACAGTGGCCAGTCGGAAATTCTACTGTTAAACGTAGGTTTTTCCTGGTCATCGTCAAATATTTCTCCGGCGCCAGCTTCCCAAGGTCTCCCAGGGCTATCCCGGCAAGACTGCATCCTTTGATTCCATGCCATCTCTTAAGGGATTGAGCATGGGTCTGACGTTTGGCTAATTCCGCGATTGTCGAAGTCGTTAGGGCGTAGGTGTCACTGGGGCTCCTAAAATATTTAGTCCAGTCGCTTCCCTGGCTAAAGAATCGGCAATGCGATTTCCTTTACCTCTGTCGTGCCCTTTAACCGACCTCAGGATAATATTGTTAACTGCCGAGGCGTTAGCTAAATCTTGCTGGCACTCTCGTACTAGCCTCGATATAATACGTTGTCTGTTCAAGGTAAAGAGGGCTGGTCTACTGTGTGTGAGGTTGTAGTGAGTTATAGAATATCAGATAAAAAATATTTAGTATTTCTTAAGGATTTCAAATATCAAAGTATACATTAGATCATAATTTTATTGTTATTAAGGCACTGTGTAAATTGAAAATGTCTCATTATACCTCCATTCGTTTGATAAAGCTACTGTGTTAGCGAAACGCGTCACAATTTTAAAGTTTAAATATTATGTAGATTTTAACATAATAAATCAAATAAATTGTTTTATCTGATGGCATGTCATAATGACAACGTTATGTCACTCAATTTTGATGACATAAGGAAGCTCATTATGGGACTAAGTACCATAATGAAATTCTATAAGGAAAACATGTAATGGTTTGATCAAAAAAGTTTATTCAAAATGCATAACTATGTACAAAACTATTTATTATAAATGGTAAAAGAACAATTACTACAATTTGTAATATTAATTCTACAGTTTTTTTTTGTCATTGTGACATGTCGAAAATGCAGTTTTTAATTTTTCGAAAATGTATTGATATAAATGCCATCAGATAAAATTTTGTATGTAATACGAATCATAAACAATCATTATGGCACACGCCGATAACATTCACGACTTGTACCATAATGATCGTCTTTATGATCCTTATTACATAAATAACTATTATTTAATCATTTATATATACATTATCTGACAACAATGTAAATAAAACTATAATATCGGCCACAACACCAAATCTATAAAAACCGTACGATCAGTTTCCAAAATAAATGAGGCGTTCCATACTTGAAACACACCCTGTATAATGTAATTTTGAAATACCAAAATACCTCAAGGTCCCCTCTTGTATTTTATAAACATTTAGTACCCTTCATGGAACGAATATGTACACCTGTTGGGCTAATAATAATTTTCAAATTAGTCCATAGAAATTATAATTACAAATAAAATTAACATCCAGGTTCAAAACTACTTCTGGTATTAAAATTAGACACGGGCATAGTTCAAGTGTTCAAATTATATCATTGGTATTAAAAGATCAGGATAGCATTTCGAAATAACTATTAGTAAGCGGTGGAAATTTTTTCTGTACAAATATAAAACGATTTAACTATACATTTTCTTACAAGGAAAACACTTGGTATTAAATCGACTTCCAGCAACACTGCTTTTACATTTCTGTGCACTAGAGTAAAAGAATACAGTGCGAGACATTTTCTTTGGTAACATAGAGTTTAATACAGAGTCTATAAAGGAAAATGTGCTAGAAAGAAACAAGTATTTTTTTTTCTATCAATATAAATTAAATGTCCGAACCAGTACTGCCTTCGAGAGGCGCATGCGTGATTCTTATTCATTCTGAATTCGGTTTGTTCTCACGAAAAACTGCACTATAGAATCATCACATGGACTTGGTCAGAAGCATAGAGTAATAAATAGAAGAGAGATGTTGAACGTGTAGCGTTATGTGGCACATAATTACCACTAGCGCCTTGGCTACTGGTATGAACTAGCATTCAAGACGCGCGCTTTTTGAATTTGGAAGTTTTCAGCATACCTACGCGTAATATTGTATTAGTAGGAGTAGTAGAAGAAAAAACTCTGTTAGTGAGAAATTACATTTTTCATACAATCAAATATCGAAAATAACACAAAAACAGTCAATAAAAATAAAGTAAGAACAGACAAACAAATAATCCACACTTATACACCAATCTACATCTTGAAGCACACGCCAATATCACACGAACAATAGTCGAAATACCACTTTTTCACATAGCTAAAACTTTTAGCAAATCTTTCTTATAGCCTGCAAAAAAAACGATAAAATGAAAAATATTGCTACCATTATTTTACTTTTTTAACTTACCTATGAATAGTATTGACATATCGACAATTTTCGTGTGGTTAGAGGCGGGGTTTGTTAGTTCAGTTAGTCGCTGTGATGCGCCATGCTCAACTGGCTGCGCACAAACTTTGTGCCAGTTTCTTCTATAGGTTTGTTCCAACCGCAGTCAGAAACCGTCAGAAGCGATCAGAGAATAGTCGACCATTGCAATCCGTGATAGGAATTACGCGGAAATAACTCGTTGTTTGCACTGACCAGTTATTCTCTGATCGTTTCTGACGGTTTCTGACTGCGGTTGGAACAAACCTTATATGTTTTTATTTATTACTTTATGGTTAGAAGTACAGGCTTGTGGGGTGAATTGTGATCAATGGGGGTGATCCATTATAGACCTAAGGAAGGCCGCAGTGAACGTGGCGATAAGCCCCACTCATATAGAACCTTTAGCTAACCTAGATTGATGTAATTGATAATAACAAATACATCAATCTGTCTAAACATAAGGTTAAGCCGAGCTTATTGGTTTGATACATAAAACATTTTTTTTTCATTTGCTACCAATTTTGCTTCACGCTGATTGAAATTCCAGTGTGTTGTCAGCTCCTAGAAAAAATCTATCAATACTTGCTTCTATTTAAAAAACAAGGTTATTTATAATATATTTTTGTACTGCTAACGACTTAGAATTACATTCGGTTGATTGGTGCCAATTATTTTTTTCAACTCAAAAATTTTTATAATATCCGTTAAAATTAAAATAGAAAATTTTAAAGTTCATTAACATGATGGAAATAAATGTAGGCGAATAAGTACCGATATTTCATTTGAATTACTGAAATTTTTAAAGCATTCAGCTCGAGTTTGTTGTACTCACCTTGTATTTTGTTTTAACAACCATTTTTATCACATTTCTTACTACAGACATGTTGATAAACAAAATAATCACGCTACCGTAATAATTAACAAGTTTGAAAAGTGTTTGGAAAACAATTAATGCCATAAACACAAGACCGTTATATAATGTGGTGTTCAAATATTGTTGCATCTTGTTAACACTGGGAAGTCCTCGAAATATGTAACGTTTAAGTTGGAAAGACAAACTATAAATACATATATGCATTGAGGTTACCCTTGAACACTTAGTTTGAGACTTTCTACAATAGGACTTCATTTATAATAAATGTCAAATTCCCGGACACTTTTTTCGATAGTTGGCGCTGCTGTATACGTCAAAGTTGTCAATGGAATGGATATTGACGATGTTAAGAGTATTTGATCAAACTTTATAAAGATTGTATTCAAATTAAGACAATGTTGATCTACTTAATTGTTTCCGGAATTTAAATAAACACTCTCCCTTAAATATTTATAGGGTGAGGACATAAAGTATGTTCCTAGCTGTAACTTTTGAATAATTAGGTGTGATGAAATGGGAACTGGGATAGGATCACTCTGGAAGCTTGAGAAAAACCCCAAGTATCTTTCAAGCGGAAATGAACGCCATGAGGAAGTGCGCAATGTTCAATATTGATGAAGGATATAGAAGGCAAAAGATTATCATAATGTTGGATAGTCAAGCAGCCATTGAAGCACTAAGCTCTTGTGTAATCAGTTCCAAAATGATGTGGGAATGCCTAGACAAACTCAATGAACTAGGCGAGAACAATATAGTTACCTTACTATGGATTTCAGGACAAACTGGAATAGAAAGAAATGAATCAGCAGATGGACTAGCAAAGAAGGGGTCTGAAGAAATAGGTGAAGCCGAAAAAAAAGTAGATCTGGCCATTGGCAGGATCTGGTAGGGCTTAGACAATCCAAGATTCTTCTGGGTGACTACAACCTATTGAGATTTTTTTTCCAACTGTAGGTAATGTGGTGATGAAAAGAACCTTTCTTTCCGGGATAGATTCACACTGTTCCCTCAGAAGTCTGGACGGGCATTTTGAGAAATTCTACAATTTGTTTTAAGTGGCCAATGTACCTGAATATGTTGCAAAATACAATTACTCCCCTTATTGAAAATGTTGCCCAAAATCTACATGAGTTTAAAGAGGTGATAATCCAACAAGACGGATCTTCGCCTCACTATTTTGTTTAAGCTCGAAATTACCTTGATGAGAGTTATCAATATAGTTGGATTGGTAGTCGAGGTCCTATAGAATGGCCAGCTCAATCTTTAGACCTCACTGCTCCAGTCCAGTCTTTTTTCTTTTGGAATGTGTTCAAACGGCTCCCGGATCACTGAATGAACTTAAACAATGAATTACGGGTGTTTGTTGAATAATAAAGCTGCAGATGCTTCACAATACCAAAGAGTAATTAACTTGTAGAAGATTTATTTGTCAGAAAGTAATGGATGGTCATTTGTTTTTGCTTCTATGTTTAATTTAAATTATTTCATAATTTTTTAGCTGAGGTTATTTTAGGTTAAGGTTGGTTCAATGTTATTTGTTCACTTTCACATTATGTTTTGTTTTGAAACATAAATAATCATGTAATAGTATGTAGATAAACGCAGAGATCGTTGTTATTGGTTTCTATTTTGAAACTATTCAACCTCATGTTTCCAAATCAGAGGTACTGTATTGAGCATAAAAAGACGAAGTAAAACCCAATTCTCATTTCTATTTAAAAAATATTCCAAACGCTCGCCCTGCTTTCACTTTTGACATTCAGAGCTGTCATGGTCTGTCATAAACAATGACAGGAAAAAGAAATCAAAAAAGTTCCTAGTATTATTGGCCTCCAATGCAATAGGGATTCAGCTAAAATTTTAATTCAAATTTTCAGGTCTTACGTTCCGGGGGTGCATACATTGTTTCAATAAATCAATGTAGATGTTCGCAAGGATAAAATCCCTGCAAAAATCTTATGATTTCAATAGTAGACATTAACTGTCTTTCTTGTTATAGAAACCACTTTATGTTGGCCATACTGACTTTAAACAGAACTTCTCTATTAGTCGAAAAAGTGTATCATTATCAAAATGGCATTTTTCAGACATGCGCATATAAAAAAATTATCGCAAATTTCGCTTTTTGTTAAGCTGGTGTGTTCTTTGGTTGAACAATTTTATTAAACTGGTGAAAACAGTAAAAATTACTGCCTCATTAGATTTATTACAGATTATTCTAGTTTAAAAATAATGTTAGTGAAAAAAATTGTAAATTAAGGAGTAACTAGCAAAAATTGTGTTTTTTTTTCATCATGCAACCGACAAAGACATGCGAACAACTGTAAAAAGTAACCAAACAAAACAAAACAATTTAGTTCCGGACAAATTTCATTCAATGAAAAATTCAAACGTACTAGTTAAAAGTTCTGTCATTTGTAAATGATTCAACCTTGACATTATTTTTTTTTCAATTTAATAGTAAGAGATGAAAATATTAGTTTTGTTTGAAAATCAATATCTTATAGACTAATAAAACAGGATTAAGTTAAATATAATAAAGCGATAAAAAGTTTTGTGAAGAAGGCTCCAGTTTGAGAGTTCCTCAAAATTCAGTTTTTCCTAAATCCATTTTTGCAAAAACATTGTAATAATAATATAGTGGGCGATGTTTATGATGTACACGTGAGCAGATGACATTCTTCTCCCTTCCCTTGGCAACTATTTTCTTCTATAGTCATTAGGGTCTACCCTAATACCAACTCGGAAGAGAGCAAAAGGAGGACATAAAGACAGGACACTACAAATTTTTTAGGACTTAAAAAAATATATATAATAAGTAATATTAATTGATCTATAACTACAAATTTCTCAGTAACCAGAAAATACAACAAATCTTTTTTTACAAAACATATATTATTAAAGTAACAACAATAAACTTAAACGTTTTTCTGAACAATAACAAAAAGTATACTAAATAAAAAACATAAAATGTTTAATATAAAAACAGACTTTACTTACGGACAAAACTGCGTCCTCCGAGGTACCTACGGAGGACGGAAGGCAACCCTAGTTAGGCCTGTTCTTATAGCTTTCGGGGCTAGAGGCAGGTACACCAAAATGTAGTTTGATTTGGAAGGAGGAATCTAATTTCCATAAAGAAGCGTTTAAAATTTTGTTTAATTCTTTGAATGTTTCAGGCACGTTTTTGAATATATAATAGGCACTATCAATGTGATAAAAATACACTATACAAAAATTTCTGTATCAATTAAGTGCACAAAACTGTTCAATTTACCTTCCAATTTACGTCATTTCATAAATATTTAAATTAATTTTTAAATATAGTACGGTGGAAAAAGGTTTTTTTTTTGAAACACTTATTTTGTTGTCAAAAAAAATTACGGAAACACACCGTACAATAAATTTTATGAAGTACCAGTGATAAATTATTCGATGGCAACGTTTGATAACGAGCAACTCATATAATAAATCAAAGATACCGACTTACATAATATATTTTTTATCGAGCAATTGTAAATGTAATCTACGAAATTTGAAATTTATTTTGAGCCATAGTAAATAACAATTCAATAAATAACTTCGAATTAATCTTTGATAAACTGTATATTACGTCATTATCAATAAAAAAATTGATAAGTAAAATTGACACACACTCACTATCGTTGAAGGAATGTTAATTTTTGTAATAATTATAGTATTTAACTTTTTGTTGTGAATACCTATGAATTATGCATTATGCATTTTTTGAATAATTCAATAATACTGATAAATATATACAGGAAGTCTCATTAATGAATATACAGATTTCTATATTTTGGATTTGGATATAATCAATACAGGTTTAATCAAAAATTGTGAAAATCTAGTACATATGAAATGCAACAGTTTTTCGTACATAACTTTTTTAGATTTGATTGTACAAAAAAATTGTGGGCATCAAAATTGTAGGGGAGAAAAATGAGTGTATTTAGAGCTTTTATTGGACAATTAAAACGATATTCGATCAATGGGAGCGGAGAAAACAGTGTTCAAAGTTCAATAACCACTGAGACACAAAATTTTGAGTCTCTGATCGACTCGGTTAAGTTCAAGATAAGCTACAAACAACAGCAAAAAAAAATTAACGTATTTCTTTAAATATTATAATCGACATGACCTAGATTCGAAAAAAATTACGAAATAATAAAAGCTGATTATTTATTGCACGACTTGGGTTGTTCACTTGAATGTATATTTAGATAACGCTATTTGTTCATATAGTATGTTAAAAAAGTGATTTACAACGTTCTGTAACAAACAAGGAAGACATCAAATATTTATCGAATGTACTTTGGACGATTTGGGAAGAATGTGATAAACAAACATTCTAAATATGCTTAGATCAGGAGCGTTGTAAAAAGAAAACAGGGTGAATTTTTAAAATTGTGTGGAGGGTGCGTTTGTTGAGTCTTGAAACACGAGGACCAGAAAATCTTGATTTTTCTATACTGAAGTTCTTTACTTCACTTAAACTTTAATAGAATTCATATAATACCCTTATCGGTGTGCGTGATCGATTGTTAATGTCCTTCTTAGACATTACGTTGGAAAAAATGGATAAAAAGGCAGGTCTGTGAATAATCCTAATCAAAATATCACAATAAAGAACCGTATAAATGTATTACAAACGTTAACCCTAATCTCCGAAAATGTTGATTAGTTGATCAATCAACCAGGAGAAATTACCTCATTCAGAATAGGATGCAGACGTACTTTAAGTATTGTCTATGTGTCTAACGTCTTTTTCTACTGTCTTTCTGACAGTTCTCGTTAAGTATGTACTTTGGTACGGTTTTATTGTTATATTTATTTAAATAATACAAAAATGTGCATAGATACACAGAAAAACATAAGCATTTTGGAAGTTTTTAAAGTATTTTAAGCTAGAAAAAGAAGCTGATGATTTTATTTATCAAATTCAAGGTTAGATATAATATATGTCAAAATAGCGAATAAAATAAACGACATACCGAAAATCCGGATATACGTCACAAACAATGACCCACAACGACTATTATACTCTATTTTGGGTAAATAATATTTTTTTTTTGTTTACAGATGAATACACTAGAATCACAACTCCCAGACAAGACGTACTGTTCAAAAAGGGTTATTTGAGCAAACCGAAAAATTACCAAAACCAAACTTCTACAGGTACTTCCACAACTTCAGCCAGTAACTCCACGGGAAACGGTACTCCCGATCATCAGTCAACAGGTAAAGTACCAATATAATTGTTTATAGTGGAGAATGTTTTTATAGTTGTTTGGTTCTCGGGGTATATTCTGTCAATGGTCTCTTCTACACAGTGCTGTATTGCTGGAACTTCTGCCTGAGCACACTGAAAGGATGAAGAAGAATGCAGATATTGTGGCATGGAAGAAGGAACCTCCATCCACATGCTTTCCAACTGCACAGCACTTTAGAATCCTAGAGCACTTTACCTGGGAGATTACTGGATATAAGAGGAACATTTTCCTAAGTTGAAGCCTGCAGATATCCTAAAATTCCTCAAGAAATAGGACTAAAGGAGCTACTAGTTTCAGAGACTCTCCTCAGAAACTGAGTAGAAGTAAGGGGGCACAATTAATAGATCTTTTAGGTCTCAGTGAATGTTACCCCAAAAATATAAACATACATACAATCACACTGAGACTCTTCTTTTTGTGTAATTTAATTCACTATCTCTTATCCTTATTTATCAAGAATAAAGGATTTGGTAATCGTTCTTGGATGACAAAAATACTTATGAAAATATCTAGAATCCACGATTTGGAAATGTATCGAAAATTTGTTGAAAAACGAGTCTACTAATATTTATGAAAAATATTTTGAGGTTAAACATCTGTTTTTGTACCATTTTTTCAATTTCTAATGTTCATCTTTAAATATTTTCATGAAACAGTATGTCAAGATGATTTTTTTTCCAGATCTAGAATACGACTCTCAATTCGTCTTCCCCAACGGCTTTGTAGATCACAATGGAATCTATTATGTTAATAGTAAGTATGATTGTCCATTTTATAACCCGACTTTCAAATAACCACAAAAAATAAAGTATTTAAAGTAAAAGAAATAAGTTAAACAGACCAATTATTTTTGAAAAAGAAGTACAATTAAATTTCCTCAACGTAATATTACTTTTTTCATCCAATTAAACGATTTTTTCTAATCATTATATTTATTTTTGTTGTAAATATTAAATTGTTGAAAAAGCATTAACATGAATAAATAAAAAAGTGATAATCAAAAACGTAATCAGAGCTACAATTTTATAGGATTTGAAGTATTATTACTCAAGGTTAACCTACATTCTATGTAATAAATAAATGACCTATTAATGATAAGGATTTTAGAGGAAACAATGTTTTATAGCTTGCCTTAAACAGTTGTTTGTCAAACTAATATACGATCTTACGAAAACAATACCATTGAATTTGAATAAAAGTTTGAAATGTGAAATTTCGATGACTGAAATTACGAATTTTTATTGGAAGATAAAAAAACAAAATATACAGAGTAGGTCACAAAAAACTTGATCATTAGAAAGGCATTTCGATGGAGTATTTAGACATAATTACCGTCCACGATTTTTTTGATATTCACACCATCTTTTCAAAAAAAAAGCTGGAAGGAAGGGGGTTGACAAATGACAGATGCCTATATCGTAAATATGAGTCACCCTTTAAACAAAAATCGTGTTCCTTAATTTCCTCGAAATCTATGAAGTATGCCAAATATTTGGAGTGAACTGTTTTTCGTGGCCCATTCTGTATATTCCCCATTTTAACTAAAGAGTATCCAATTTAAAACTGTTGATTTGAATCAGTTTCGAGAATCGAGAACTGTAAATATGAATGAATTCCAAGAATGAACAGTAAATTCCGATTATTAAACTGTGAATTCTCAATTTTGTTAATTAAATTACCAACAAATTTGAATAAATTTTGAGCTTTAACTGTAAATCATCAATTTCAACTGTAACTTTGGATAAATTCGAAGTTTAGAATGTAAATTCACAATTTTTACTGAGGAATTTTCAATTTACAGTGTAAATTTGAATTAGTTTCCAATGAGAACTGTAAATTTGAATTAATTCCAAGATTAAATTGTAAGATCTCTACTTTAACTGCGAAATATTGAAACTAAACCCGTAAATTCAGTCTGTAAATTCCCAATTTTGACAGTAAAATGTACAATTTAATATTCAAATTTGATTTGGTTTCAATTGAGAACTGTGAATTTGAATCAAAGCCAGCATTAAACTGTAAATTCTTCATTTTAACTTTGAAATATTCGAACAAAAACCACAATTTTGAATAAATTCCAAGTTTTGTCTGTAAATTTCCAATTATGACTGTAAAATTTTAAAATTCAAAAATCAAATTTGAATAACTTTGCAGTGAGAACTGTAAATTTTAATCAATTCCATGATTAAACTGTAATTTCTTTATTTTAACTGTGAAATATGTGAAATCCCAATTTTAACTATGAAATTTTCAATTCAAACTATGAATTTTAATTAGTTTTATATGTAAACTATAAATTTGCATGAATTCACAAGTTTACGTTGTAAATTTCCAATTTAAACTATGAAATATTCGGACTAAAACTGAATTTAAATAATTATCAATTTTTAACTATTACGTGATCATATTCAGTTTCAAAATTTAAATAGATTGAAAATTTTGACTGCTTATTCTCAAATTCAATGGTGAAATTTCCAAATTACACTCTCAATTTGTATAAATTTCGAGTTTAAACTGTGATTTCTCAAACTGAATTGTAAAATTAAAACTGTGAATTTGAATAAATACCAAATTTAAACCTCTAATGATCAACTTTCAATTATAAATTCACAATGTACAATTCCAAATTTGAATATATTAAAAATTCAAACTGCTAATTCTTAAATTTAATTGTGAAATTTCCAAATTAAACTCTCAATTAGAATAAATTTCGAATTTAAACTGTGAAATTTAATTTTTATTGTAAAATCCCCAATTCAAACTGTGAATTTGAATAATTACCAAATTCAAACTTAAATTGAACTATAAATTTCAATTTTAAACTGTAAATTCTTAAATTCAATTTTAAAATTCTCGCTAATCGTTTTTCTACACCTGAAATAGTTGTATAATCCAAATTACAGAATTGTCAATTGGACTCGAAAGTTCAACATAAATTTCCACCTAATTACATGAAATTACTACGACATTTTGTACGACAAACATACTTGAACGTCAATTTATTTACTTTTATAATATGCTCAACTCGCATTTTTCTAATTAAGTTTCATCGTTATCCTGGTTATAATCTTAATTAATATTGAACATGTAACTTTTCCAATAACCCCCCACATATTGATTCACCTTTTCACCTCGCGTGCGTTTTTTATCCAATCCACTAATGTGTGCAGTTTTTTATAAATTTTTAACGACCATCATATCTTATAGAATTAATTGTTTATAAAGTGATTGGCCACCCAAAATACACCTACACTGTTAAATATTTTTTTTATTTGAATAATCAGGTTAAAAAAGCAAAACGGGAGAATATTGAAAATTTTAATTTTTTTTTTTCAGGTTTCGAACCATATCCGTTAATGTTATACAACCCCCCCACGTATTACACAGAATTCACAAATTCAAAATCGAAGAGGTACAGCACTGGTTCATTGGTGAGTAGCTAAAGTAATAATTTGTATTATTTATAGTGTAATTTTTCTTGTTTCTATCCACTTACTTCAATATCGATAAATTAACAAAAAAAAAAACAAAAAAAAAATAATAAAAAACTCAAAAACAAAATCATTAGGATTCAGCCAAATTCGAAAAGGATATGAAATTAATAATTACCAGCTTCTTTTTCTAAATGAAAATACTTGAGAACCTTCCAAATGCTGATGTTTTTCCGTTTATATCTAGGCATATTTTTGTATTATTTAAATGAATATAACAATAAGATGAATATTCACTTTTATTAAAAAATAATTATACAGACCTGACAAGAACTGTCAGAAAAAGATGCAAGACACATTGCTGCTACGAAAGGTACGTCTGCATCCTATTTTGAATAGTTCCTTCCAACGAATAAAAAACAAACTGTGCGGAATTTATAATTGAATTAAATGTAGACGGAAATACCAAACAATTAATAGAGAAATTCCGTTGATAATTGATATTTATGTATAGTTTAAATCACCTTACTTTTGTTTATCTCATTCCACAAACTAGATTATTCCGTAGTCGATGTAAACAAGGGATTTTCGTCCGTTCTGGCTTTCACCTTGATGAGCGCCAGCTTTTAGTCTGAATATTTCATTTTCTATTCTCGATTTTATACCAAGTACTTTTCGGAATGGTTATAATCACGTTAGGAAAACGGAAATATGGTTCTCAGCAGCTTTTCATTTCAATGAATGGAAAGGAATCTTTACGGCTATTGAAAAATTAATTTCAGGATGTATTTTCATGTGATAAACTAGGAGGTTTGAAAGCTTTCACCTAGAGATGAGATAAGTGATAATTTTTTTGGTGCTATAGAAAATACAACAGCCATCTTGTTGTGCATCATCGTTTGTAACGTATATCCGGTTTTTGGGTGTCGTTTATTTTATTTGCTATTCTGACATAGGTATATATCTAACCTTAAATTTGATAAATAAAATCATCAGGATCGTATTCAGTCAAATTCGAAAAGGATATGAAATTGATAATTACGTAAGACACGATGCCGCTACGATAGGTACATCTGCATCCTATTTTGAATGATGTAATTTCTCCTGATTGACAGGTCGCGCTTGCGCGTAATCTAAACCCCAACTTATCAAGTTTTTTAAGTCAATGATTAGGGTTAACGTAACCTGCCTTTTTTTCATTTTGCCCAACGTTATGTGTTAAAAGGACATCAAGAATGAATGAAACACATCAAAAAGGTTAGGTTATATGAACTATATTTATTTTATACGGTTAATTGTTATTTTTAAATCCTAAGGCATGTAAGTTCGACTCGAAGTTGAAGGTCAATTTCGCAATATGGCGATGGTTTTGACAAGTTTGCGTATACAACTGCAACTTCAAGTGGCTTCTTTTTACATGAAACAGAGACTACAACAGGAGTGCATTTCTATTTAAGGCTTAATTTTACTAAAAGTACTTTAAATACAGACAATTTTGATACACATTAACCAATAATTGATGATTTTTTAATCAGTCTTCAAACTCTATCAAAACAAACCAACAATTCTTAAAATTAAACTTATACCAAAAATAGATTCTAAAAACAAATCTCATGCAAAAAATGTCTGATTTATCATTAATTGCCTGTTCTAGTCCAATTTATTTCTAATTATCAATCGAATTTCCGGTGCCACTCCGTTCCGTAAACAATAATCCCACAAAGTGTTTATTGTACAAAAGATGGATTCTACTTCATCAAGAATATGTTTATTTTTGTTTCCGTAGAATAATGCAGTTTTTTGTTATTCTATTGAGTTGATACAGACTTATATTCTTTTTACTGATTTAACAATTAATAAATTCACATTATATATCGGATTGTAAATTTTATCACGGAAAAAGTAGGCCACAAACATCAACTTTTTGCGCAGTCCCGACAGAATGCGTAGGTTGGTTCCACTCAATTCCAATATCTGCTTATTTTTTTGCACTCGAGGGGTAGTATATGAACGCTTTTGAGTGAGAGAGCCCCGGTATTTCTGCCCAGTACGTCCCTGGACTTAATGGCAGATTACATTACTCACCTATGAGGGAAGAAAAGTATGTCGATTGCATTTGGCGATTATTATCATTCAAATTTTTATAAAAGTTTCAATCTATACGTAGTCATAGTGAAATTAAAGTTTTTTTTCGATAATATCTAAAAGCTTACTATGCATACAGAATAGTTAATAGTCAAATTCTCAACCATGTATGAAATTGCAGCTATTAAATTCTGAAGTGACATCTTTATGAAGATGCCATGTCATAATAAAATATTAATAAATCTTTCACTCGCAAAAGTAGCGTGTCGTAAATTTTTGAATCTAGATATCGTGCGTAAGTTGTATTTTCTTATCTTATTAAAACAAAAACATCGCGTACAGGATTGTATTTAATTATTTTGTTTTAAAAATCCAGTGGGAAAAAGTTGTCAACAAAAAGCACGGGACAAAAATTTCATTTTTACATCAAGGGCGTCGCCAGTCGGTAAGTTAGGGGGAGAGATAAGAACTGCGGAGAGAATCAAAAAAGAAAAATTTCAATAAAAAAAATTATAATCGAACAGAATATGTTAACGAAATCGTTCAAGTTTTTGAAAATTTGTCACCTGTAACCTCTGGGCACTGGCACAGAGTAGAGCTTCAGGCATGGTAGTCCTTAACCAAGGCTGCTAAATGACATTTCAACTGTAGACATCGTACAAGGCAAAGCAACAAACATCTTTAACTTAATTTCAGGAAAAAATCTTCAGTTACCTCGAAGATTTCCACAACACTCACTCAGTTTAATCGATTCTGGTTTGTCCTCCCATATTTTTCGCAAAGTTCTATCTATTTTTTGATATTTTTTAAACCGTTAAAATTTTTGAATTCCTCTCAAGGTTTTCCAAGCAAAACTTTATTTCCACAAAATTTATAACGCTTAGCGCAAGAGATTCAAAAAGTTTGATTCTAGGGTGCCACATGTCAATTTCTTTAGAAAATCTGACAATTTTTACATTTAAGCGATTAGTATATTATTTTTCTAAAAATTTCAGTTCCCTTGCAACATCAATTTCAGAATGAGTCAGGATAGCGAGATCAGTATAATATTGAGTACAATATTAATCTGTAAAAATTTAATTCGGATTCAGATGTTGTTAAGCCGGTCCTGAAAGTTCTAATTTACAATAATTGACGTAAAATTTGGTAACAACGCGGATTACTGAAATTATTTTGTTTCATTTTTTGTAATAACACGATAAAACCTTTGCACAATTTTATTACACAAGTCCAAGTAAATTTGACTTTTGAATTTAGGACATGACAGAGTCATCCTATGGTTTTATCTATAGAAAAAAATATATATTTCATATGAATCTAAACTCTGAAACAAACAACGTTGTTATGATTAGCAATCGATTCATACTAGACCCCATTTCGAAAAAAAAAATGTTTGAAGCTTTTCAATGCAAAAATTTTGAGCTTAAAACTTATTAACTGTTTGTGCTTGCTTTTGTAGCGTTCACTCGTATGTATCCACCTTTTCAATCTATTTTGTGACATTAATTACGACTGGTTACCTAACAATGTTATTTTAAATTTAATTTTGTCAATTTCCACATAAGCATAGCTTAACTGGGTTTAGATTTATTTATTTTCTGAACTCGACGTCGATAGAAACGAGTCACATTTTCCAGCGTCTGTCTGGTGAGAGATTCGCGTTATTTGTTCTGTTTTTCCTTTTTGTTTTTTCGAGAAACCAGAAACCTAAAATAAACTCGTCTAGGCCAGGTACCTAATTTCAACTATTTTTAATTACCACTCTGAATGTGGGTTTTTGTTCGTAAGATACGGGGGAAAAGAAACTAAATTATGAAATAAAACAATTATAATTTGTTAAAATCTACATAGTATTTAAACTTAAGGTTGTGACGCGTTTCGCTAACACAGTAGCTTTATCAGTGACAAATTTTCAATGTATACAGTGCCTTAATACTAAATTATACGGATATTAATAATAAAATTATGATCTATTTACATGGAAATAAAATAAAAAAGACAAAAAATGTGTCCAAATATGGGATTATTTGAAATATTTAACAAGTTTACCTGGGAACTCATTCACAACAATCCTACAGGAACCTTTCTAGGTGAAAAGGTTTAATAAGGGAGAATTGTTGATATCTATTTGGTCGTTAAGAAGATTATCTGAATATTTGTTTTTATATATCTCAAGGACTTTTAAAAAATTTAATTTGATGGATTTAGGTTCTATATGCAAAATTTCAAAATTTGAATCGAAAGAGTGTTGGTTTGCTAATAAATGATTTGAGTGGTTGGAATCTGACTTTTGGTTGTCATGGCTACGTTTGTGTTATGAAATTCTAGTTTTAAAATTCCTAAAGGTTCTACCATGGTTCTACCTATATAAATTTTGTTACAGTTGTCATTACCACAATTTAATTTATAAACTCCTGATTTATTTAGTTTTGAAGATTTAGATTTGTTGTTTTTAATGAATTTGGATAAATGGTTATCGGTTTTGAAGCAAATTTTCAAGTCTAAAGTTTCTAAAAATGATTTGATTTTTTAGGATGGTATTCCAAAATATGTTAAGCTTCTAAATTATTTATTTTTGTTTTTATCAGAAGGAAATACTTGTTCTAGAATATGTTTTCGTATCTTTTTATTAATGATATTGTCAATTAAATTTGGACCGTGATTATTATTAACAGCTATTTGTTTTATTATATTTAGTACTTTGCGGTTATCGATAACCTCAAATTTGACGTTTTATGTATGTCACTGTACTAAGTACATGATAAAGGGTCGTTTGCACCGGTCCACCTTAAATGTTCATCTCATCTAAGGTCTACTTAAAGTTAAGGTGAACCTTAAACTTTAGATGGTTTGCTAATCTGCTACTTAATGAAATCTTAGATAAGTGGCGAGAAGCTATGGCAACACTGAGAAAGCTACAGACATTCAAGAGATATTTGTGTTATCGAGTTTGATTTCACGAAGTTTGATTGTTGATTCTTTTTGTGACTGATGGTTTAATAAAAATGAATATTAATAATTGTAATGATAATAATATTAGAAAAAAGAGGACTCCAAATTTCACTGGACGAGAGAAGACAGCTCTTTTAAACCTAATATTTAGTCATAAAACAATTATTGAAAATAAAAGGACCGATGCAATTACCTGGCGTGAGAAGGAAAACGCGCGGATTAAAATAACTTCGTTATTTAATAGCCAATCTCTGGAATACCACGAACAAAAGAGTCGTGTTCGATTTCTAACTCAATTAGGTTCAAAATGTTCAGGCATAGGTTTTGTCACCCCAAATCGCGAAAAGAATGTCAAATCATCCCAGCTGTTGAAATATTCATTTCTATGATAAATCCTTCTGCGGTTTCCATGAAAGATCAAGTTAAGATCGTCTTAATCGTCATCGTCATGATCAAATAAATTATTCATAATTATTTTTTCAATAAATAATGAAGACAAGCCACAGCTAAAAAAAAGGAAAATACCACAACAACAACACGCATGTCAAATAGTAAACTTACTGTCAGATTGAAGTTTAGATGACATTAAGGAGAACTTTAAGCGGCACAATTCTTAGGCTTAACTAAGTACACCTTAAGGTACAGCTTAAACCTCAGTTGATAACCCGTGCAAACCAAATTGATATATTAAGGTCACCTTAAAGTTAAGCTTCACTTATCTTTCGCTAAGTATAACCGGTGCAAATGGCCCAAGAAAACGTTTTCATCTGTCAATGTCATCTGACATTATCAGCGAAAGCAGTTTGGACCGTTGACATTTTATTTAAACTGTTGTCATATAGTGTTCTAATTAGTCATCCACTTTATTTAAACTTAATTTTCCTGTTTTCCTGTTTTCCTGTTTATAATTATTATTTTTTTTTCAGACGGAATCGATTAGTCCGAACAATGAAGAAGCAACTAGTCAGGACCTGAGTGGTGGTGAAGCGTCGAACAACGTTTCCGATTACAGCGGCCATCACAATGTCTATAACATGGTTTATCCCGGTTATTATGTGAATGGTGTATGTCCACCTCAAGGTAAGTCAAAAATCCAACAAGTTTCCACTTATACAGATTGCGAAAATCCTTATGGAACCCTCGCCTCGGATTACACAATAAGTACGACAAGGATATATGATATAGAGAGAAAGAATAATTGTGCGCGGTCAACACTTTGTTTCACCTAGTGGCCTAGTGGTGTATACTTATTTCCCGAGGCTGGCGTAATTTTCAGACAATGTTACCGGATGAAAGTGTTTTGTTGCACCTATTGTGCATGACTTCGAAAAAAAGTCAACGATAACGGGACAAAAATATCATTTGTACAAATTAATCTGCGCTTCTGGCAACAGCGGTTAAAATAGGGGGGCAATGAGCATTCAGCCAGTCTCGGGAAATAAGTATACGCCAATAAGGTCAAACAAAGTACACGCCCTAATGACCGCGCATAATTATTCTTTCTCTCTCTTTCAGGTATTTTTCTGTCGCACTTGTATAACCCGGCAAACTTCAGTAAGGATTTTCGCAATCTATGTATAAAGAGTTCAGCTAAAGTTCCCGGGACCGGACAAATATCGAAGAAAATATGAATTTTTTAAAAATCTATTTATACCACAAATTTTACTCCAGCTTGAACTATCATTTGAAAATGTTTCAATATATACAGGGTGTTACAATACCGTGTGTATAATTTTTGGCAAGTAGGTACCTACTACAAATTCATTTAAGAATAAACAACTTAAAGTGTCTTCAATAAAAAGAAAAAAATCTTGAAAATGTGAGTGTTCTATCGAGTTCAACAAAGAGTACCTTTTATGTAGGAAATTTAATGAAGAATTTTATACAAACGCCCTTAGTTTTAAATACAAGGCGTTTCAAAAATATGCTACAATAAAAGTTTACGAAATCCAAGTATCACGCCACTGGTTTATTAGAATTTGACATAATTAATACTGTCGATGTATTTTGAAGAGACAATAACCTACAAACAATTTTAAATTTGTACTCCCATCCCTCGAGAAGATAAGAAATAAAATGACTATTTCTTCTGCACCTTTTAACAGTCTGTATCTCACAAACAAAGGAGGTTAGAGAAAAGTTGCATTTGTGTATCTCAAATATTTCTTAACGATCTATCATGCCTCTAATTCACGACACAGGATACCCTGTATACCATATATTTAAATATGGATTTATCTAATATTGTGCTCATTCCCAAATATTTAAATAACAATGTAAAGAAACACTGAGGATCATCGCGTATTGGGTAGATTATATTTTTTTCTGTATATATTTTTAAATTTGTAACTCGTTAGTTAACAAATTTAGAAAAATGATTTATTGTTAATGTTTCGGTAGTTTATTGTACGTAATATATATGAATACGTATACCATACATTTTTGGCACGTCGTCAAGTAAATGTAAAATGCGTTTTGTGTAGCGCGCAAATGCACACCTCTTTGTTTGAGTTTGAGAAACTCATCGAGAATTCTACCTTATAAACAACCTTTTAAATGAATCTATATTTAACCGTCGACTATGTCAGTGGAAATGCTATAGGTATTCATAAAGGAATAGAACCAATTCTTGTACGTGCAAGATCTTTTATTATTTTTCGTTGGTATATATTGGTATGGTATTGGGTAAAGTAGAATTCGATAGATAGCGCTCTGAAATGTCAATGTCATCTTAGCAACGAGTAAAACAAATCAGCTGCCGTATAAACCCTTTGATATTTAAGTGGTTTTATTTTGCTGTTTTAGTTTTCAATATGTGTTTTGTAAAACTTTTGCATTTTCTTTGATTATGCTTCAGTATTTTGTGTTGTAAAACTAAATTTTGACTCCTAATATCCTTATTTTTTGAGGTATAGATAGGGTTGATATTTGGTCAAAAATAAAACAAGCGTTCAATTAACTGTTTAGTTTTAGGTCTGATTTCGTGTTTTTATTTTAATTTTGATATAGTCTAAAAGTTACAGGAAAGGTACGTTTGTATTGAGTAATATTTTAAATTTTCAATACCGACTTATTTTCTCTTTGTTTTCGTAACTATGAATTAGGTATACACTGACTATTCAAAGTTTATTTGTAAATTTGTAAGTGCTGAGCCTTTTCAAGGTACATACATGAGGAACAGGCAGTTTTAAATGCTGGCCATATATTTTTGCATGGTACCTATAAAGGAAATAGTTGACACTTTCATAAGAGTGCAATGAAAACAAAAAATAGAATAACATAACCTCTTCCATAATATCTCTGATTATATAAGAATATAACCTCAGAAATGATGACAGTTGAGTTGAATATAAAACCACAGTTTTAAGCTTGTCACTGGCGCAAAATTAAACAAATAAAGTACGAATTTACGGTAATTACGTTGACTTGCATATAATACAAAAACAATGCAAACCGAATTGTTTTACTCGTTGACAATTACAATTTTTTCCGCCAGAGGTCTCATTGGACTCTACTACGCCCAATACTTTAATGGAACACGGTATGTTTCGCGACAGACAGTTGACAAGGGCGGACCACAGATTTCAATAGTTCAATCAATAGAATTTTTGTTGCGCGTCATTGTTTGTGACGTATATCCAGATTTTAGGTTTGTCGTTTATTTTATTAGCTATTTTGACATATAGCTAACCTCATTTTTTATAAATAATACCATCAGAATCGTATTTAGCCAAATTCGAAGGAGCTATGAAATTAAGAAACAAGTTCTATAGTGGGAACTGCATAACGTTCGCCTTAGGAAGTGGTTTTTCCAATCAATTTTTGATTTTTCTTATATGTTTTGAGTCCCTTTGCCACCCATGATGTACCAAAAAATTTGTAGCTGTATCCGAAAAGTTTGCAGCTCTATTTAGTTTGGGGTATTTCACATCTTACAGTTGACGAAAAACGAATGACAGCTGTCCACATATATTTGTCTCTTCTCGATGGTATTTACAATAATAAAAGCAGATCAAAGTCTAACAAATCACAAATTAATGTAGAATAACAATTAGTATTCAATATAAGTACCAGACACACACAAAAAAACCCAAACAAATATGTGTTGACAGCTGACATTAGTATTTCGTCAACCATAAGATGCAAAATACCCCAAATTTAAAAGACCTCCAAACTTTTCGGTTACAAAATGGGTGGTAAAGGGACTCAAAACATAAGAACCACTACCTTATGCGACTAACCTTTTTCAGTATTTTTTGTTCGTTGTGTTGGCAGGAAGTCCCTTGTAAAGAACTCGTCCATTGGTGAGACAGTATAAAATTATCAATAGATATATCCAAAGTCGCTTCCTACTAAAATTCTTCTTTCATTTGTTACAGAAGTCGAGGTAGACGAGTACCCCACGGATCAATCTCGCAAAATAAAGAAACGTAGACGTCGAAAGACGTCGAGAACTCAAAATAACAATCAAGAAAGCACCGAATGCAGCGAAGATGAAGAGATTGTCGAAACAGAAAAATCAGCTACTACCGTCCCAATTTCCAATTCCACAGATTTGCCGATCACAGACGATGTCATGGAGAAAAAAGTCGAAGACACTGAAACAGAGAAGTCAACGGAAACTTCAGTTCAGTTAAATGGAACCACTTTGTCAGAAGATGATAAAAGTGCTACACAACCACTTAAACCTTTAAAATACGATTTGAAGCCCGACGCTGAAGAGTTCGTTCCCAGAGCTTTTAGAACGCCAGAAATACCTCTTAGTCCAGTACAATTTATCAAAGTACCTCCAAACTTTGTTCCTATACCAGTGGTACCGTTTAACGCCCCAGTAAATCCAGCATTTATACCTCCCGGTGGAATACCAATAAACTTTCTACCTCCAGATCCGAAGATGTTTCCGAATTTCATAAACTTCGTCCCCACTCCGCTCAAAAGCGATGATAGTACCGAAAATAAGAATGATACACCAACCGACCAAAACATTAAGGCCTGTGATATCGTATCCAATACTGCCAAATGCGATACAAGCAAACAAACAGAAAAAACATTTGACATAGCTACTGTTGTTTCAAAATTGGAAGAGGCCGCAAAAGAACAAGAGCAGGATAAAGACGAAAGTACCGTTAAGATCGACGCCGAAGCTAGTCCTAAAAAGAGGCCGTTTAGGAATAATACAAAATATAGAAATAGCTACAAACGAAGCTTCTATAACACTCCAAGGAATTCTCCACAAAGGCAGAACGGTGATGTGCTAAGCCAGCATGTCTTAGAAGACAAACATATCTTTAAAGATGCTCAAAATGAGCTTCTACCTGACAATAAATTCGTTAAGAATAGTCCTGAACGTTACAGGAAGAACTGGAAGACCCCGAACCCCAAATGGCAGCAAAACAGTCTTCAAAGGAGCCCTAAACAAAATCAAAGGCTTCCTGTTAACGAAGATATTAAAAATCCAATCATTATTAAAAAACTTGAATCTCCAAAAACTGTACAAATATCATCGCCGAAATCTGTTCAGCCGAAGCTTCCAGACCAATGGATTTCCGTGTCTAGTCGAAAGAAACGTAAAACTAAAAATGTAGAAGAGAGCGAAGTTAGTATGGACGATGCTACGCTAGTCGAAGATGATAAAGATGATCAGTTTGAAAGTTACGATGTAAGTTTGTTGGTTGATGTTGTTCCTCCAAGTAAAATAGAAGAAGAAACATTAACTGTAGAGATAACCGAAGAAACAATTGGTGAAATTATTAATAATATAGCTCAAACTGAATCGGGCAATATTCAAAATAACTGTTTAATGCCAGATGTTAAACTTGTAACAGAAATTGAGAACGAAATTATTATTAAAGAAGAATTAATCGCCGACAAAGAAGTAGTGGATGTTAAAGAAGAAACGAAAAAAGATGTTGATGCTTTTGAAGATGAAAAAATCGCTAAGAAGAAATCGAAGAAGAATTCTCAAAAACCGGCGACGAAGAAAATAATTATAACCGATATAGACTTGTCGGATAAATTCGAGCAGCCTAAAGTACCGATAAAGAAAGTGGTTAAGAAATTGGAGAAAAAAGAAATGAAAGTTGAAGATGAAGAAGTGAATGTTAAGACTGAAAAAGTAGAAAAACCCGTTATTGAAATTAAAGTGGAAGAAGTTGTTAAGACTGATGGAGAAGTGGAAGAGAAAAAAGGTAAAAAGAAGAAGAAAAAACCTTCAAAAGCGATCGCCGCTTGCAGTTTATCCAGTTCGACAAGCACGTTGACAGTTACAGAAGATGCTTATGATATTTTGCTTGATCCTAATTTGGCAGTTGAAACAGATAAAACTAATGACGAAATCTCTATGGAATTGAATAAAATGATACAGAAGGGAATGTACAGTAATTTGGAGGAAAAGATGAAGTCACTTAATATATCAGAAGGAGATGGTTTCTTCAAGTCGATTTTCAGCAAGATACCGTTAAACGAGAAGACGGAAGTAACGGGTTTTTTAAAATCGCCCGATTTTACTAAAATCCCTCTGCTTAAACCGGATCCGGTAAGTGACGAACAATCTTTAGAAAGTAAACAAACTAATGAACAATTAAATCCTTCAGACTCACCGGAGGTTTTTCTAGACCATCCAGATCAAGACAAGACCCAAGATTCGACAGAAGCAGAAGACGATGGACCGAAAAGTCTCTACCCCATCACTGAGGCTGTGAAAGAGTGGATGTGTCGGACGCGGGAAACAACGCCCGACGTGGATATTTTCAAAAGTCCGTTGACGATTTACAAGGAATTTTGTGATTGTGACATTGAAACGAATTTAAATGAACTTTCTGACGAGCAAAGTGTTAGTGTTAATGATGACGATGAAGAAATTACACTTTTCACTACGAAAGACAGTGTATCGAGAGAAGGCAGTAGCGAGGATTTCCTAGAATACTGGGATGATTTGAAAAGCGACGAAAAAACTAACGACGAAGTTGATAAAGTAGACGACGAAGAGGAACTTGAGGTTTACGAAAGTAAATACGGGAAAAATGAAGATTTTTTGAATCTACAACAAGAAATCCGACAAAAATCGAATAAAACTCTACCGAAACAAAACAATTTACCGCACAGAGCTGTGTGTTGTAATATTATGTAATTTTTTCTTCTATTCGTTGCTGTTAAACAGTATTTATTTTATTTTTCCTATTTTTAAAAATAGTTTTCAACAGAAACTAATGAAACACTTATCAGATAGATCTGTAGAACATTAAACGCCATGTCAAACAAAGCATATAACTACTAATAAGCTAATCCGTGTCTAAAATTAAAACCTGTTACTTTTTAACAGCTACTTTATTCCCTCTCATCTCTACTAATTAAACGAATCATCGTAAATTGGATTTTATTGTTTAACAGCAACTGGTATTAGACAAAAGGGCATTTACTATATACGTACTTAAAAAATATTGATATACTTATGTTGAAAAAAACATTTGCCTGACACTATAATCACATTTTTTGTTTCAAACTTCTCATATGTATATATCATTTTGTTGATCATTTACACTTTAAATGTTTAAACAAATAACTCTACCTAAAGATGACCAGATGAAATAAATTGTTAAAATAATTTTAATTCAATTGCACATATAAATATAAATACACGATTTGATTGTTTATATATGAATTGTAGCCTATTCCAAAAACAGTCTATGATAAAAAAACAGTATAACATTAAGTGGAAGTTCCTATTTTTAAGCCTCGTCGATTTAGATTGCCGAATTCCACATGTCTCTTACTTCATTTCAATATCCTGGTTGAGAATACCTTGTCTGCCTCTATTCTGAGTTGGTGTTTTTTGTCTAGTCCCAACTTCACATTTACACTAGTCTAGTGTTGTATTTGCAATGTAAGTTGCATAATTACAGCACACTTTTAACCTAAAACATGGGGTAAATTTTGTAGCTGAACGCCCCATTAGAATAGATTGAACTGCCTCGACTATTTGCTTAGCTAGAACTTATCTTTTTTTGTAGGGTAGAGCAATTCACTTTACTCCGGCTTTCTCCATGGGAAAATAAATAACAAAATCAAAGAGGCTTATTTAATTTCAACAATTTTAACTTATTCCTGAGATTTCCACACTTTTTTTATCTCCATCGCCTGTACTAAAGACTGAATTGGAATTTGCTACATTTTATTTAAAATAAATTGTTCTGTATATAGTATTTTACATTTTTACCAAGCCAAGCAGATGCTCATGTACCTGTATAAAAAATAACAAACGTCAAAAGTTGAAAAAATTATTTTTCATATTTTTAAACTGTTTTTTTTCAAAAATGTACAGTTTATGCTACAGTTTTGATCTATAATGATGGGATTTTGGCACACACTGTACATACAGCAGATGAGCAAACACGGATCAGGTTTTGAAAAGTACTTAAATATGTTAAAAGTAGGCAAATTTCAAAAAATAAATAAATACAAATTTTATTGTTAATAATGATAAACAAAATCCCCTATTTTATAATGCTATATCAATTGATATGCTGTTATAATAATAGACTTTTGTATTTTCTTTAAATGACAATGATTGTTATTGTGCAATATCTATCTAATATAACTTGACATATAAAGGTCAATAAAAACGGTCATGTTTCTGGTCTAAAACAGTTACATGGCGACAGACTGTTGTTAGAATGATGGAAAAGGTGCTCAAATGTTGTTGAAGTTGTTGGTAAAAATGTTTATCGAAAAGGCCTATGTCATTTTCCAGACTGAATACGTTGTCATATATAATATATCCTAAAGGGACAGCCAAAAAGGAAAAGTTTGTAATTTTTGGGCTAATATCGCGTATACCAAGACCTTATTCTAAAAATTAGTCAATATAAGCCATTCATTTCAAAATACGTATTACAAATTTTTGTTTTGTTTCAAAATGGGTGATGGCTTACAAGCAAATACCTACGCACAATATTTTTGTTCGTTTATGTAACACCAACCTTACTTCACTATATATAGGTATTTAACTAATTTTTAAAATATTTTGGATCGGTCTAAATACACGAAGTTATATGATATGCATGATATAGGTATGTACCCTTAGAAAATTGTTTTTTTTTATTGTTGAAAACGTTATTGTTATATTATAATATTTAGATAAAAAGATGGATAAATCATCAGCGTACGATTTTTAATTTTGATGTTATTAAAAAAAAAGTTCACTGTAGGTGCCAAGCTTATTTATGATAATTATTTGCATTAGGATCTGTATATTTCCGAATTTCATATGTACTGCCGATTAATTGTTAAAAAATTGTTATTTTGTGATGAATACTTCACTTCTGACAGCTGCAACTGTATTTCATTTGTGTATAAGGTGTTGCCTACACCAATTATAAAAATTAATAAAACTATTTCTCAAAAACCCCCTATTGTATATTAGCAGTATATACGAGATTTTGCCTCATTTTTTAAAATGCCGTGTGATTTTCGAAAGGTGACTGCATGTTTCCCGAGAAATATATCAAAAGTGGCTTAACGCACGTCTATGACAATATATACTTAAAAAAGGGGAAATTCGATTTGGTTTCTAATAATTTTATTTGCTTTTTTTGTGTTGTTCAGAAACGTATGTATAGAATTTTGGTTGTATCTTTGGTTGTATATTAAGTTTTGTTGTTAAGTGGTTGGTTATTTTTTTGAGATTTGTGCCTTCGCGATATTTGTAAAATAAAGAAAATTCACCAAAAACTGTGTTATTATTCAATAATATAATTTGAGAGGGTAATTAAGTGTTGCTACTACGCATACAAAAGCCATATATAATATGCGTTAAGATATGTAACAATTTGTATATAGAATCAAAGCTTTGTGTTTATTCTGACAAAAAAATGACTCCCCAACAAGAATCACTATAGTGATTGGTGCCTTGGAAAAGGAGGTTTTAGTTAATAGAAAAAAAGTCAAACTATAGCTGCTTTCACCAATAAAAGTTCTTTCGCGAGACAGATGGGAATAATTCCCTTTATTCCAGACGGAATTAGAGGAAAAAGTACTACTAGATATGGAAGGACAAAATTGAAGTTATATTAATGAAACCTCTCAGAATAGGTTAGCCAGAGACAACACCAGCAGAGTCCCCACTTTATAGAAAACAACCATAGGAGAACTATGCCTACTGAATTTAAGCTCAAAGTTTCCGAAGATGTCAACAAACAAGGGCAAGACATGTGTCCGTTCACGTGGAAGACATATATCTTGCCAATGGTCAAAAATTATGATTATAATAATAAGCCTATACCTACTGCATTGGTGAAATTTATCAACATCACTGTACATTTGTAATGTATTCTTCTTTAGATCAGTAACGTAGAACCTTTCACAATTTTCGTAAGAGGACTAAAATATTATTTGGCTTATTGTGTGGCTATAATATAGGATAGGACCGGTTAGAAGTTTGTATGAAAATATTGGGTGATGATGACTTTAAAATCACATATAACTGGATTGAACTGGAAAGTTCATTCGCCCAAATTTATTTTACATATAATTTTTCCTTCAATATATATATGTGTAGATACAGTTTTATCAAAGCTTATTTAAATTAGAAGTGGAATAAGACAATAACATTATTGTACATTGAAGTTCGGGAGAAATTGCGTTTAATTTTTTTACTGGTGTCGCTGATTTGTTGCAAAAAATTGATTATTTAACAATGAAAGCGTGACAAATTAATTTATCCCAGAAGTGTGGCTAGCTAGGTATACCTACTTTTGAAGCTAAATGTTTAATCCGAGTTACACTTAGTATTGTGAAGTTGTAGATAATTAGTTTTTGGAATGTTCTTTTATGGTAAGGAACTAATTTATTTTTAAAATTAACAAAAAAATGTATAAAACTTTTAGCACATATACCTATATGGTTATAATTCTTCAAAAATTGAATATTTTATGAATCAAATTAAAAAAATGATATATTGATTTTCATCGATTGTATGTTCAATGTGCTTATATGAATATTATTACCAAAAACATGAAACACTTTAAAAAATATAAATCTCAATTTCATAATCTTCTGCTTATGCAACCATTATATCAGAATGAAAATAGGGATGATCTAACTTAAGGAGTATTTGACAGCTGCGAATGTTTTAATGGCTTCCACAAGTAGAGGATCTCCTGATGACGACGGGTACAAAAGGTTTACAGAAGATATCCACAATGTGTCATACGGTTCAAATACAAGCAGTAAGTAATCTGTGCAAGATAAGCCTTATCTCAATTATGAATAAATTTGTTTACATAGTAATTAAAAGTGTAACCTCAATTTGCAGGTACCTAAGGATTTTGTTTATAAATCCTTCCACTTTAAATATAATCCCTCATATCTTCATCATCAAATTTATAATGTTTTAAAACGTTCATATGATTCAGTGGTTGAGTTATGAGGCAAGATGTTTTTACGTAATTAATTTTTTATATCACATTTAGAATTCTACTTATTGCTTGTTACTTTTAGATCCACTTGATGAAATGGGCAGTAGATCAAGTCTCAGCAGAGATGACATAGGCGATATGGATCAATGGGAAATGAATTTTCATGAAGCTGCTATATTTCTAGAGGTACTTTTACATTTTATTTGTAAATATAATTAAATAAATAGAATCAACTGTATCAGTGAAAATTAAATAACACAAATTGGAAATAAAATTATATTAAAAACTTGAGTATAGGTCTAATTGACATGGATATTATAACATAAAAAGCTAGTGAATAAAATCAAGAGCTCTGGTTTCCGAGAAGAACTTTTGTTGTTTCCCCATTAGGTTTTATGAAAAAATAAAAAGAATCACCATTTATCAATTTATAACACCCTTATCAACCCTTACTACCATTTAGTGTACCTGTGTCATGTTGTTTTCTGATGGTAAAGTAGAACCCGAAGAATGCTTTAAAGCTTCATGAGAATTTTAAAATTTCCAATTTTTACCATGCCATTGTAGGGAATACGGCATGTCATACTTTTAAGGATTATTGCTTGAAACTTCCAGAGAAAAACCCAAAAAAATATTCTGGGTAATGAAATGAAAAACAATGACAATTTTGGTAATGTCTGAAGAAAAATGCAATTATTTCCTTTACAATATCATCAAAAGTACCATTTTTCTAAGTAAATAATATTATAATATTTGTATTATTATTATTTGAATAACAGACATCATTAAAGAAATAAACTAGAGGTGGGAACATGTTTAGTTCTGTTATTTTGAATGTTAAGTTATGAATATAATTGTGTAAAACTGAAGTGATTTCAAATGTTGTATTTCATTTTGACAATAGGGAAATGCAAAGTGTGCTAGAATTTATTGGATGTTTTTCACAATAGTTCATACCGCCGTTAATATTTTTGTGATCTTGATTTTAGTCTTGAAATTTGAAGAGAAAATAATATAATTTCATGGAATTATTATTTTTCCTTCCCCTTTTTGAAGAACATTGGTTTTGGAAATTTGGCAGAAACACAAAAGACAAAACTTAACTGCTTCTTTTATGCAGTCCATACAGGATTTCAACTTGAATAACTTTGTTTTCTGTGCAAAAGACAGTATATAATTTATAATGATAGTAGGTAAACTGTACGTTTTGAAAAAAAATCATTAAAACTTGTAGAATCGCTTTTTTTATTACAAAATTAACTTTGGAACAGTTCAGTCCTGGATATTTTAGTGAGCTGAACAATCCCATCTCTACAGCTCTCTGAAACTTTTTATGCCACTTTATAAAAACTATATAGGTACCTTGTAAAAAAATATTAGAGAGGATTTTTTTTTGTTGAGGTAAAAAGAAAGATTTTTAATCACTAGTTTTTCTTGTATAGTGTGACACATTAAAACTGTGCCTTATTGAAACTATTGCACAAGTTAGGTTAGAAATAATCAATATAAATATTTTTTTCTAGATTTTTCTCTGGAACTTTCGAATGAACCGCAAATTTTTCGACAAATAATATTTGGAATAAGTTAATACTATTTTAACAAAATCAGTTGAAATCTCATGCACCCCCTCTCAACACTGCATAATATATCTAACATATTATATTTTTTGCGACATTTTTCTAGTAGGTAATATCAAGTGTTGCTTTTTGCAGTTTTTCAATTTATTTTCACCATTTTGTAATTTTTATGAAAGCAAGTAAAAAACATACATGTACCTAGGTACTAATTTTATTGTATGAAGAATGGATATTCATATTTTCAAACCTTACTTAAACAATATCATTTTTCATATGAATATAACTTAAAAAAAACATTAACTCACCTAATAAGCTGAAGTCTCGTTAACCACAATCAATTTACTAACAATTAAAAAAGTCTTAACACAAAAAGTGTTTACCGGCAGGCGTACACTTCCAACATATCAAAAGTCAACTGAATCAGAAACTAAATCGTTAAATTGTTATAAAATAAAAATTCAGAGGTCTACAATCTGTCTTAGTCACCGAATAGCCCATAGGCGTACCCTTTCATATTATTTTAAGGCGACCTGGCACATAATATTTATTTTTGATAATTTTAATGTCAACTATAAAATACTGTGCCATTTAATAGAAAAACCCCGTGATGATAAAAACAAATCGATGTATACAGGCTGTCCAATTAAAAAAATCTCAGTTATAAACATGCTTATTTGTTGTTGCTTTCAGGAAGGAGCCAACAATGAAAAATTCGACTCACACCCACGCCATCCTGGTGCACTACCTGCTTACCTTTTGGTACACAATTCCTGGTATTACGGATTCGATCTCTTGTTCTCCCTCCTTCTACTGCTTCTAGCATTGGTTGAAAAACCATCTTTGGACAACTTTGAATTTCCTGTTGGTATCCATAGTGCATTAGAATTAGTAGCGCTAGGCGGTATAGGAGTGGAACTAATGTTGAAATTGAGGTGGATAGGATGGAGGACTATCCTGAAGCATAAAAGGACTATGGTCAAGGTAAGAGCACTACAAGTCAGAGAGCGCATGCAACAGGCTCTGAACATAGTAACGAAATGGACGACAGAGGTGGGTTTAAATATAAGTCCCACCAAATCAAACTTAGTACCCTACACCAAGAGAAGGGACTTGGTAGGTTTGGGACCAATATACCTCCAAGGTACGGAAATTCCAATGGTTATGGATGTTAAATATCTCGGGGTGATTATTGACTCGAGATTAACATGGTCCAAACAAATGGAAAAAGTAGCAGCAAGATCGGAAACCACACTAATGATGGCAAGACGAACTTGTGGGAAAACATGGGGGTTGAGTCCACGAATGATACACTGGATATACAGTGTAGTGGTTAAACCCATAATAACATATGCGTCTTTGGTTTGGTGGACAAAGACGACACAAAAAAATGCAATGACGAGACTAGGCAAGGTGCAAAGACTTGCATGTCTCAGCATTGCAGGGTGCATGAGAAGCACGCCAACGGCAGCACTAGAAGCCTTATTCGACCTTCCTCCACTACACTTCGTGATAATGGGGGAAGCAAGGATGGGACTATTTAGGCAGCAAGATAATCTGAGTAACAAAATAGTTAGATCAGGACACACTTCTGTTAAAGACATCATAAGTGAAGCCATTTTAGATATGAAAACAGACTATATGGCCACTAAACTTCTCCCAAGCCCTAAATATGAGGTAGAAATACCTCACAGAAAGGACTGGCAAGACCAAAGCAGACTGAAATTTCCCCGAGGAGAGACCTGGTACACAGATGGATCACAGACAGGGGAAGGAACAGGAGCAGGAGTGTACAGTGAAAAGAGAAACACAAAAGCCTCTTTCTCACTAGGCAAACATACCTCTGTATTTCAGGCAGAGATCTATGCCATCCTAGAATGTGTCAGAATTAACAAATATAGGACTGACACTCATAGGATAAACATACTAACTGATAGCCAGGCAGTCCTTGCGGCTTTAAATAGCCGCAAGGTAACATCCAGACTAGTAGAAGAATGTCAGAAAGAACTAAATGAACTAGCAGACCACATTAAAGTAAGATTGGTGTGGGTGCCGGGACATAATGGTATTTCTGGAAATGAACAAGCTGATGAACTCGCAAAAAGAGGTTCAGCAACAGCATATGTTGGACCAGAACCAGCTCTTGGGACCACAAAAAAGGTAGTCCGAGCGCAAATACAAAAATGGGTGCAAAGCCAACATAGACTTCATTGGAGGAACACTCCGAAACAGGTACACAGCAAAACCTTCATAGGTGACACATGTGCAAAACGGGCCAAAGAACTACTGAATATCAGCAGGAATAAGCTAAAAATTATTACAGGTTATCTAACGGGTCATACCCCATTAAAAGATCACCTGCATAAAATAGGGTTATACAACGGGGACCTCAGCTGCAGACTATGTGGCATGGAGATCGAGACCGTGACCCACATCTTGTCTGACTGTGAGGCACTGAACTCGAGGAGACGGGCAATCTTCGGAGAAGCCAATGTGCCACCTGAAGTATATGGCACACATCCAATGGACCTATATCGTCTACTCGAAGGTACGGGGATAACTGGATGGGTGGACTAAATATGGGAGCAGAGTACAATAAGCCAATAGGCTGCAGTGCTCCCGGCATCTGAACGGCTCCCAAAATGGAAAAAAAAAAAAAAAAAAAAAAAAAAAAAAAAAAGAGCACTACAATTTCTTCCAAGTAACCCTTAACATTTTACAAATGATTTAGCTCATAGCTTGAACTAGTGTACAACATGTTGTAGAAAGCTTACTTGAAGTAAATCTAAGTTCTATGTATGTATGTATTTTTGGGGTAACATTCACTGAGACCTGAAAGATATATTGTACCCCCTTACTTCTACTTATTTTCTGAGGAAAGTCTCTGAAACGAGTAGCTCCCTTAGTCCTATTTCCTGGAGGCATTTTAGGACATCTGCAGGATTCAACTTGGATAAATGTTCCTCTTCTATCCAGTAATCTCCCAGGTACTGTGCTCTAGGATTCTGGAGTGCTGTGCAGTTGGAAAGTATGTGGATGGAGGTTTCTTCTTCCATGCCACAATATCTGCATTCTTCTTCCTCCACTAATTTGAGCTTTTTCAGGTGCCCATTCAGGCGACAATGTCCCGTTAGGATCCCTGTTGAAACTCTTAGCGCAGTTTTGTTTTGACTTATGCATTCATTTGATCTCAACAGGTTGTAGTCGCCCAGAAGAATCTTTGATTGTCCAAGCCCTACTAGATCTTTCCAATGGCCAGATCTCCTCTTTTTTTCAGCTTCACCTATTTCTTCCAATATTACATTGGAGCTGATTCCACAAAAAGGTTCAGGCCCCCAGAAAGGTATAATCTAAGTTCTAGGTGATACATGTCAATAGGTGCAGTCTAATGTTTCGGGAAACAAACCCTAAGTGCTAAATCATACACAATATGTCATGTGTCACCTCTAACTTCTTTATACAACCCTTTATACTAATTTGTGTATTATTTTCAGTGTGTAACCCTTTCCATAATGGTATTAGAAGCAATTACAGTATTAGTTCGCCAATCCTCACACTTCCGTGTAACCAGAGCACTTAGACCTATATTCTTGGTGGATACAAGAGCTTGTGGTGGGGTGCGTCGATATATCAGACAAATCTTACAATCCCTACCACCGATCATCGATATGTTGGGATTGTTGATGTTTTTTGTGTGTTCGTATGCTTTATTAGGATATTTCCTGTTTAGCGGACACGCTTCTAATCTTTATTTTAAAACACTGGAAGACAGTTTTGTTAGTATGTTCGTTTTGTTGACAACTGCCAAGTAAGATATATTAATTTTATTCATAATAATTATAATTATAAAGCGATATTTTTTCTTTGTAGCTTTCCTGATGTCATGATGCCTTCTTATGCAATTTCAAAATGGACAGCTGCTTTTTTCATTTCCTATATTTCCACCGTTCTGTATGTACTCATGAATTTGGTAAGTTATTTCTGATCATGGACGGTGTTCAAAAAGGAACCTTTACCTTTGACTTCCTTGTTGACAAACACCATCCAATTTTTTTTTTCATGTCGTTTTTTCTGGTAACTTTTTCTTGTTTTTTTTTTCAGATGCTTGCTGTTGTATATGAAACTTTTACAGGAATAGAAAAGGACAAATTTAGAAAACTATTATTGCATAAAAGACAAGCCTGTAAACTTGCCTTTAGACTTCTTGTTAGTAAACAAAGTCCGAATCATATCAGATTTAAACAGTTCCATGGACTTATGCGTTACTATTCGCCAAAAACACGTAAATATCTCTAATATACTGAAAAAAATTGATTGTTTTTGCCATTTTTGATATACAAGAGTTGTTTTTCTAAAAAAAATTGCTCTAAATTTGAATCTTTTACGTTTTTGTAGGTTTCAGAGACGTCGTGCTCATGTTTCGCCAATTGAACAAAAGCAACACCGGCCAAATAAATCAGGAAGAATTCTTGGATATTTACGATTCTTTAACTTTAAAATGGAGAAATAAAACCCCGATAGATCCTTGGTTTTCGGCAGCTTGGCCGCCGCTAAGAGCGTTTTGTCGAACCGCCAAAAATTTGGTCACTTGGAGATTCTTCGAACATATCGTTTGTAAGTTTTAATTTATTTTTTAATCATTTTAAACATTGACAGCTGACACAGAACTAAACAATTCTTTGACACATGACTGATGACACAGAACTAAACAATGCTTTGACAGATGACTGATGACACAGAACTAAACAATTCTTTGACACATGACTGATGACAAAGAACTAAACAATTCTTTGACACATGACTGATGACACAGAACTAAACAATTCTTTGACAAATGACTGATGACACGGAACTAAACAATTCTTTGACAAATGACTGATGACACAGAACTAAACAATTTTTGACACATGACAGCTGACACAGAACTAAACAATGCTTTGACTGATGACTGATGACACAGAACTAAACAATGCTTTGACACATGACTGATGACACAGAACTAAACAATTCTTTGACAGATGACTGATGACACAGAACTAAACAATGCTTTGACTGATGACTGATGACACAGAACTCTACAATGCTTTGACACATGACTGATGACACAGAACTAAACAATTCTTTGACAGATGACTGATGACACAGAACTGTACAATGGATTTATAATAGAAAGCTGCCACAGAACTATACAGTAATGCTTTGGTAGTTGAATCATAGAAATAATTGCCGTATTTGTCTTGAGGATGAGTAAATACGGTGTAACGGTTGGAACGTCCAAATGCTTAGAAATTTTTTAATTTTTGTAGATATTTTGATAATAGGAAATGGAATTGCGATGTTTATTAGAATTATGCAAGATTCTGACTCTTTAGAAGAAGGAGCAATGCTGTTTTCCGGTTCATGGGATACATACTTTTTTTTGTTATGTAAGTAATTTTTCTACACTTGTTTATCTCCATTTTAGCTTCGATTAGATTCAAATTTTTAATCAAAAACGTTTTTTTAGTGTTTTCAATTGAAAGTGTACTTAAAATCATCGGATTGGGTTGGGCTGAATATACATCATCAGGATGGAATATTTTCGATCTTTCCGTAACGCTTTTAGCATTTTTCGGAGCTGTTTTATTATCAATTATGCCCAGTTTGACTGTCGTTGTTATTCTAAGACCTCTAAGGTTGGTACTTCCCAACTCTACAAAAAAAAAACATCGTAACTTGAACCAAATCGCTTTTTCTTTTCAGGTCTTTGAGATTATTCAAACTGAAAAAACGTTACCGAGACATTTTCGGTACTTTGGTACTTCTCAGTCCACTCATGTGGTCTACTGGAATTGTTATGATGGTTATGTACTATTTCTTCGCTATAATAGGCATGGAACTATTTTCTCCATATAATTTGAAGAATTGTTGTGTGTAAGTTAAGCCCAAAACAAAAATTACCCAAAAATTTTCAGTATCCTTAACGGTCACTATCTTGAACAGATAAGTGACCACCCAAACAATCCATGAAATTTCTTGCGCATTGCAGTATTAATTTTTGATTATTTCCCTATAAATTTGATATTTCACCCAAAAATGTATTTTGCTTAATGACAGTTATAATTGAAACTTCAATGATCTTGCGCATTGCAATCTTCGGTTGTCCTGTTCTGACATTGAATAGACAAGTGACAATTGATACTTCACCGATCCTGCGCATTGTAATCTAGGTTTGAAATATTTTTTATTGTTTTTCGATAGATTTGTCTTTTTAATAAAACATTTTCATCATCCTTGACAGCTACTACATTAATTTGACAAGTAGCAGTGGAAAATTCAATGATTTTGCGCACAACTTTCGTTTAAACTAGTTTTTGGTTGTTCCCTGATAAATTTGTCATTTTATCCAAACATTTTATAATTCCTTGCAGTCACTACATTAAAAAGACAAATGACAGCTAAAACTTCAATAATCTTGCGCATTGTAGTCTTGAGTTTAAACCAAATTTTCATCATTTCTCGATAAATCTGTTCTTTTGAACAAACATGTTTTGCTTTATGACAGCTGCTACATTGCGCATCTGGCGCATTATAGTTTAGTTTTATTATTCACAGAAAAATCTGTTCTTTAATCATAACATCTTTTGGTTTTATTACAGTTACTACATTGAGTAGATAAGTGACAGTTGAAACTTCTTGCGCATCGCAGTCTTAGTTTAAAACCAGTTTTTCATTCTTTCCGATTAAATCTGATCATTTACACAAAAATTTGGCTTGCTTCTTTGAGTGACAATGTATACTTCAATGATCTTGCGCAGTGCAATCTTCGATTGAAGCTATTTTATAATTTTCTCCATATAAGTTTGTTCTTTCACTTGAATATTTTCATATTCTTTTAAAGTTACTGGATTGATCTGACAAGTTACAGTTGAAAATTGAATGATTTTGCGCGCAATTATCGTTTTAATCCAGATTTCGATTGTTTCCGGATAAATTTGTCATTTTACCCAAACATGTTTTGGTTCTGTGCAATCACTACATTAAAGACACAAGTAACAGCTAAAACGTCAATAATCTTGCGCATTGTAGTCTTCGTTTTAATCCAAGTTTCGATTGTTTCTGGATAAATTTGTCATTTTACCCAAACATGTTTTGGTTCTGTGCAATCACTACATTAAAGACACAAGTAACAGCTAAAACGTCAATAATCTTGCGCATTGTAGTCTTCGTTTTAATCCAAGTTTCGATTGTTTCTGGATAAATTTGTCATTTTACCCAAACATGTTTTGGTTCTGTGCAATCACTACATTAAAGACACAAGTAACAGCTAAAACGTCAATAATCTTGCGCATTGTAGTCTTCGTTTTAATCCAAGTTTCGATTGTTTCTGGATAAATTTGTCATTTTACCTAAACATTTTTTTGTTCTTTGGCAGTCACTACATTGAAGAGACAAATGACATTTAAAACTTCAATGATCTTGCGCATTTAAGTCTTAATTTGGAACCGATTATTTTCGGATACATTTCATCCTTCAATATAACATGTTGTGCCTCTTTGGCAGCTACTACATTGAATAGACAAGTGCCATTTGAAACCTCAGTGATCTTGCGCATTGCAAACTTTATTTTTGACAGTTTTCAATTTCCCTATAAATTATTCAACACAAACATTATCACTTCTTGACAGTTTCCTAATTAAATAGACAAGTGACAGTTAAAATTATCTTGCGCATATCAAGATCTATTTTTTTCTTCATTTATTTCAGGAATACAACAGTAGAAGATTTCTACAAATCTAACGGTACATCCAGCGGTATCGGCTATTATTATTTGAATAACTTTTCCAACCTCTTAACATCAGGCGTTACTTTGTTCGAATTGACAGTAGTCAATAATTGGTTCATCGTAATGGATGCCTACGCTTCCGTATCGAACAAATTCTCTAGGTTGTATTTTATGTTGTTTTATTTATTCACCATGGTTGTTTTAACAATAGTTGTGGCTTCTGTTTTGGAAGCGTTCAGGTTCCGAATCCAGTACAAACAACAAACTTCCAAAAAAGACGGTGAGTATTAGAAGGTTTGAGGTTATGTTTGGTTGTCCGCAACAATTTTTTTACAGAGGAACTAATGCTACACGAAGAAGTGATCGTTGATTGGAACTCCTTACAATCACAAGTGCTAGAAGTGAGACTTTTGGAGACTCTCCAGTCAGATTTTATTGTTGGTGTAAGTAGACATATTTTTTTCCAGTCTTTAAGCGTGTCTGGTGGATTATTTGGTTTATTTTGCGTTTAAAGGGAGTGGTAGCTTACATAGGACGACGAAGAAGAACCAGGGACGTACTTCAACATCATATGTACGCTGCCGAAATAAAGCAATGGTTAGAGGAAGCAGAAAACGACGAAAGGGATGATATTAATTTGATTATCGAAGAAGCGCAAATTAATGCTAGATTAATTTCGGCTTAAACGTGATTTTAATGAGATAAAACCTCATTTTAAAAGATACTTTTAATCCATAGTTTATACACCAAAATTTATTTTCTCGATTTCTAGTCTTAATCTTTAGTTACCAACCAAAACTGTGCTTCTTTTACAATGGGGTTTTATCTTAGACGCTTATTAATTTTACCCATGCATACTTTTTTTTCTTTCTAATATTTTAGAAGTACTTGAGTTTTTTTTTTGTAATATTCAGGACCAATAAGGGCACAGTAGTGTATTCTATATAGCTTATATGTAAAATGTTGAAACATCTAAGAAATACTGTGAAATAAAAATGGAAAATGGGCGAGGAAGAAAAGGAAAACGTAGGGGAAAAAGGAAGTGAGAAAGAAAAGAAGGCAAGAGAAATGAATTAGCGGGAGGAAGAGAGGACTAGAAAGTGGATGTGAAGAAGAAAGAGTAGGTAGCTGAGGATAATGAGAAATTGTGGAAATGGAATATGTAAGAGAAAGGAAAGAGAACCAAGTCGCGCGTAACACATAAGGAGGAAGAGAAGTTGAGGCAGAACGGGAATGAAAGAGAAGAGTAATGGAGAAGAAGCGAGCTAAAGTGAGAAAGCTAGATTAAGGAAGCAAAAAGGGTAGGAAATCGTCAAATATGGGGATTGAAAGATAGGAAGAGTTAGTAGGGAGGGATGAACAAAAGAAATAGGAGGAGAGAAGCAGTGTGAGATATAAAGGGTAGTTCTAGAGTAGGAACCACGAGCAGAAGAGAAATAAGGTTCGCAACGGGGAATAAACTTAAAAAGATGAGAGGGAATAGAAAGAGAAAGCGTAGAATAAAAAGAGTGTGTGTAGCAAAAGATGAGGATGAGAAGTAGCGAAAAAAGAAAAAAGTGGAAGAATGTGGATATGTGAAAGAGGAATAGGACATGGAAGCTCGTAAAACACAAAGTGCTTAGGAAATTAAGACAAAAGGGGAGCAAAAAGGAAAGATACGCCTTGATAGAAAAAAGTGAGCTATATTGAGAAAGCGAGAGAGAGAGAGGTATGACGCGTGAAATGGGGAGGAAGAGTGAACGATCGGGAACGTGAGGGGTAGTGTTAAAAAAAACGAGTGTGGTAAAAAATCGGATGGAAATGGTAGAAACAAATAGCGAGAGAAAGTGGAAGAAAAATAAAGTGAGATTGAATGGTAGAATGAAAGATCGGGAAGGAAGAAAAGGATATGAAATTTAAGATAGGTGAAATAAATGGAAAAAAGGGATGGAAAGGAAGGGAAAAGAAACAAGGAGAAAAGAAGAAGGGATGTGGAAGAAGGAGAAATAGGTAACGAATTACTAGAAGTGATCGCGTGGGGAAGAGTTAACCGGATAGAGGTAGGGAGCGAAAAATTCTATACTGGTTGTTAATAGCTTTAAGCATTTTACACGCAAGCAAGAATTTTTATCGTTTATCACAAAGATATTTATTTTCAAGTAGATATATGATACAGCTGAATACCATATAGTTATTTATTTTTCTAGTATGTATTAAATGTGATATAATAATAATAATAATTAACTAGTATTAATGTAGTCGTAAGCAGCTAAGTGGGTCTATATAAATCAACACAATTAATTCATTTTCTTCCATTTAATAAGGAAAAATTATCAATAATGTCAACTCCGTGATTTTAGTATTTTATGTGATTATTTTTAATAGATCCATTGATGTATTAATAAATTACAGTATTAATTTTGTTTTAAATCATTCTTCTTTTTTAAAATGTATTACAACTTTATACAAGTCCGTATAATTTTAATTTAAACGAATTTTTTTCACTTTATTGAGTTTAAAATATCTAATTTCTTGAGTTTTGGCTGCAAAGTTTTTTAAAATACAAAAAAATATATCACAATTTTTTTAATATTCCAGTTATTTTTTTATATATCTTTGAAATTTTATGGACTCGAAGTTACCTAAATTTTCTTTATACACTTATATTTTATTTACTGTATTATCAAAAATTTTATATTTATTTAACGAGTTAATAAAAGCTTTAAGATTTAAATTTATTTCATCCAGCATCCCTACATATATTGTTCTATTGAGCCATGTACCATATTTGAACGAATTTCCGTTTAAAGTAATCGAACATTTTGAACAGCGTATGATTTGGTTCAGAACCGCAAATAATTACGAAAGAATTCAGTAGAAATAAAAAGGCCGTTTAAAAGGTGAACGTATAGATTAAAACAACAACAAAATTCAGGAAATGACTCGACAGGCACCTTTTCACAGACAAGGCCTGAAACTGGTACTGACGCCACGGTACAATCAAAGAGCACCAAAAGCATAAACACTGAGAGACCGAGAACTCCTAGCCTCTGATTAGGCGTGTCAAACTAATCAATTGTATCAGTTTAAAGATGGGTTGGAACTGAGCCCAGGCAACCTTAACTAGCTACAAGAAAATAACACAGTCCTGCTGAGGATACCAGGCCCTGTTGGTGAACAAATACAGTGAAATGACCGATGAGCTAGCCGAAAGATATATTTGAGAATCACTTTTAGTCCTGGAAGGTTAGAGATTATTCAAATCTAATCACAATTAAAAAGTCATATGTCCCCGGTACTAAATCTTGGAGCACTCTCGAAATGTTTACACTATAAAAATAACAATTATTTTCTATAAAATTAAAAATTATCCAACAAATGAATAGTAGACAAGGATTCTGAGAAAAAAATTAAATAATCTCGCTTAGCCAATTTATATCTTGACCTCTTATTCTCTGTATTTTGATAAGATTTGTTACCACTATGAAACAAACAACCCATACTAGTATAAGTTAGTAATAATAACTTTCAAAATATGCTTGACGTCTTCGGAAAAAAAATTATTGTTAAAATTCTTGGAGGACTTGTTATTTTTCAAATATGTCAAGGGGTGAGTATTTTCAAGATCCGTATTACATATTTTTTATTGTACCACATAGAAAAAAGTTGAAATTTTTAATTAAAGATAATAATACCAATAAAAGAGCAACCTCGTCCTGCTTATACTTCTGGAATAAAAACAGCTAGAAGACCTGACAGTCCCTACACCCTACAAAATTATAGCAGAGTTATAGTACACAATAGACCTGATATTGATGGAGCACAGTATGTCATTACTAAAACAGATCAAGTTAAAAGTGTTTATCCAGTTTTCAACCCAAACACTAACAGAGAAAATTACCAGAATATCTTACAAACCCAAAGCCATACAAGTAAGTATTTAAGATATTTTAAAATCTCATAACTGGAGGCTTGTAAATTTTAGAAATTGATGCTGGAGAGGCATCAAGAACTAACCGAACAATTATAAAAAGGAAAATAGAAGCTAAGACTTTGGACATTTATACAAAATGTCCATCAGGTGCTACAGGACAGTTTATATACTCAGCTTCGTGTAACCAATTTTTAAATTGTTGGAAAGGAAGAGGAACTGTTCAAAATTGCGCACCAGGAACATTATTCAACCCCAAATCGTTGGAATGTGATTTTCCTGATAAAGTTGAGTGTGTTACAGGTTAGAACAAACCTTTAAATTTTTAAATAAAATCTATTTTTTTTCTATATTTTAAGGTCCTCGGTCAAATACCGTGGAAAATATTAGAGTACAAAAATCTATTCAACAAGCTACTTGCCCAGAAGGATTTTCTGGTATAATACCTGACTATTTTGACTGTTCCAAATTCATTAATTGCAATAACGGCCAGGAGAATAAAATGGATTGTGCTCCCGGTACTTTATTTGATATAAATAAAAATATGTGTGACTATCCACACCAAACAACTTGTTTTAATGGTGAAAATACCCTCAATGCTAAAACTACACTACTCAATTGTAATTCAGCCACACATTGTGATTTGAGTTCAAACTACGAACAATCAGAACATGATCAAACTGGTTCAGTCTTTAATCAACGACCTGTTTACAATCAAGGACAATATCAGTATTCAACATCAAAGAATGGACAGTCTGGAACTAATTTAAATGGAGGTAATTCTTATAGTCAATCGAATACAGTAACACAAGGATGTAACCCATCAACTCAGAATTGTGAACAATTTAGTGGACAAAGACCTATTTATAATCAAGGGCAAAACCAGTATTCAACATCAAATAATGGATATTCTGGAACTGATTTGAGTGGAGGTAATTCTTATAGTCAATCTCATAATGTAGTAGCACAAAGATGTAACCCAGCTACTCAAAATTGTGGGAAGATCAGTGGACAAAGACCTATTTATAACCATGGACAAAACCAGTATCAAACTACAGCTGATGGACAGTCTGGAACTGATTTAAGTGGTGATAATTCTTATAGTCAATCTCATACAGTAACACAAAGATGTAACCCATCAACTCAGAATTGTGAACAATTTAGTGGACAAAGACCTATTTATAATCAAGGGCAAAACCAGTATTCAACATCAAATAATGGATATTCTGGAACTGATTTGAGTGGAGGTAATTCTTATAGTCAATCTCATAATGTAGTAGCACAAAGATGTAACCCAGCTACTCAAAATTGTGGGAAGATCAGTGGACAAAGACCTATTTATAACCATGGACAAAACCAGTATCAAACTACAGCTGATGGACAGTCTGGAACTGATTTAAGTGGTGATAATTCTTATAGTCAATCTCATACAGTAACACAAAGATGTAACCCAGCTACTCAAAATTGTGGGCAGATCAGTGGACAAAGACCTATTTATAACCATGGACAAAACCAGTATCAAACTACAGCTGATGGACAGTCTGGAACTGATTTAAGTGGAGGTAATTATTATAATCAATCTCATATAGTTACACAAGGATGTAACCCAGCTACTCAGAATTGTGGGCAGATCAGTGGACAAAGACCTATTTATAACCAAGGACAAAATCAGTATCAAACTACAGATAATGGACAATCAGGAACTGATTTAAGTGCTGATAATTCTTATAGTCAATTTCATAATATAGTAACACAAAGATGTAACCCAGCTACTCAGAATTGTGGGCAGATCAGTGGACAAAGACCTATTTATAACCATGGACAAAACCAGTATCAAACTACAGCTGATGGACACTCTGGAACTGATTTAAGTGGAGGTAATTATTATAGTCAATCTCATACAGTTACACAAGGATGTAACCCAGCTACTCAGAATTGTGGGCAGATCAGTGGACAAAGACCTATTTATAACCAAGGCCAAAACCAGTATCAAACTACAGCTAATGGACAATCTGGAACTGATTTAAGTGGTGATAATTCTTATAGTCAAACTCATAATATAGTAACACAAAGATGTAACCCAGCTACTCAGAATTGTGGACAGACCAGTGGACAAAAACCTATTTATAACCAAGGACAAAACCAATATACAACTTCAACTGATGGACAGTCTGGAACTGATTTGAGTGGAAGTAATTCTTACAGTCAATCTCATATAGTAACACAAGGATGTAACCCAGTTACTCAGAATTGTGGGCAGATCAGTGGACAAAGGCCTATCTATAACCAAGGTCAAAACCAGTATCAAACTACAGCTAATGAACACTCTGGAACTGACTTAAGTGGTGATAATTCTTACAGTCAATCTCATACAGTAACACAAGAATGTAACCCAGCAACTCAGAATTGTGAACAATTCAGTAGACAGAAACCTACTTACTATCAAGGCCAAAAACTCCACACAAATAATGGACAATCTCAAACTAATTACCATACTGATACTTCTCAGTATGGTCAGACAGGACAAAATGGAGTATTTAACTGCGACTTGTCGAAACCAAACTGTGGACATACTCAACAACCAAACTATGGTAAGGTTTGTAACGTAAACGATCCAAATTGTGGAAAAAATCAATGGGCAACCCAAAAACCAGTAACAAATAGACCTGCTGTTAACTCGCAGCCGATCTGTCCAAATGATTCCGTTGGTTTACATAAACATCCTACAGACTGCAAGAAGTATTTGAACTGTGGAAGTGGTCAAACATTTGTGATGGATTGTGCTGCTGGTACTCTTTTTAATGAAAAAACTGGAATGTGTGATTTTCCTTCTAACGTCCAATGTGTGGTATCCGAAATTGTTGAAGAAAAAGAAACTGGAGGTGGTAGTTTTGATGAAAGCTGGCAGATACAGTATGAAAACAATAAGCAAAAGTTTGGTCAAAATGCTGGTCACGGTAAGTGAGAATTGGGAATTTTTGACTAGATTTTATGTTGTTTATTTGTTTTTAGGAAATATTAGGTATACAACAGAGATAACAGAAGTTGATAATCAACTTCCAAGTGAAAATAAGGGTCAACAAACTGTTGGAGATAATAGCAGAGGTAATGTTGTTGTTTCATATAATAGTTTTTCTCTTCCTCTTATAAGAGTTACTTGAGAAGGTTTTTCTTCCATTTTCCATCTCCACCGTATCTTTTCCTATAATCTACTCTCATTTCACCAACTTGGTTTCTACTTTTAACCCATTATAGGTAGCACAGGATATGTTAAAAGACTAAATGTTAAGAATACACCTTTAGACTATGAAGATGTTTATAATCCAGATAATAATATACTTACTGGCACCACACCAAGAAGTGCATGGCCTCCACCATACCAAACAGAAGACACTAACGAATTGGGTGAAACCGATTATATTTTCACCTATGACAATGGAGATCCAGTCGTCTTAGAACCAGATAATGTTATTGAAGTTAAAGAGAGGGTGGCAATAAAATCTTGTGATGGTGAAAGCTTTCATTGTTCTCCCAAGTATTGTGTACCTTTGACAACTTTATGTGATGGAGTAAGGGTGAGTTTCTTTGAACTTAGATAGCAGCCACCTGTCATAGGTGGCTGCTATCTAAGCCTTAAGGATTTTTGTACTCTTGACTCAGGCAACATAGATCCTTCTTGGAGCGGGAGCTCTAGTTGTAAGATAAAAAGTGATGCCACAATTTTTTTGGATAGCATCACAGATATTTCATTTCCTATTAATTTTTTAGGACTGTTCTGATGGTAAAGACGAACTTAACTGCCAAGAATATACAGATAGATTTATAACAACGAAAAACTCCAAACTAGTAGTACCAGAAAACCAGCGTTACATAAACATAACTCACTCCACTTGCGCAGTACTGTGCATCCAAAATAGAAAATTCACCTGCAGATCTTTCACCTACAGAAGACCTGATAGGACTTGTTTTTTGTCAGATAAGAATATAGGAATGTCAGGAGCATTACAAGCTTACCAATCCAGCGATTATTACGAACTGAAAGCTGGATCTATAGATTGCTCGGATACATCCAAATATTTCGAATGTAACAATAAAAAATGTTTAACGAAAGACCATTTATGCGACGGATACACTGATTGTGAGGATAGAGAAGATGAGAAACATTGTGGTCCTGAAAAGTTTGGCTACAAAGTTAAATTAGTAGGATCCAATGACAAGAATTCAGGACGTGTCGAGGTTACTGGTAATACTGTGCTTCTGTTTATCGTTCAGGTTAATAATAATTTTTTTTCAGCTTTTAATAGTACAGGATATATTTGCGATGATGATTTTAGTATAGTAGACGCTAACGTTATATGCAGAGAATTAGGGTTCGCGTTGGGAGCAGCGGAAATCAAAGGACAATCCCAATTCGCGAAGGATCTAAAGGAATCCAATACTTTATATATGATCGACGATCTAAATTGCATCGGAAACGAATCGTCTTTAATTGATTGTAGTTTTCCCGGTTGGGGAATACACAACTGTAGAGATCAAGAAATTGCTGGAATTGTTTGTAAAACACCTCAAGAAAAATGCGGTGATGATGCTTGGAAATGCGACTCTGGCAACGAGTGCATCCCTTTCGATTTCGTATGTGATGGTGTAGATGATTGCGCTGATGAGTCTGATGAAGCTGTTCAACATTGTGAGGTAACTTTTAAATTTTCTCACATCTTAAGTCATTTATTTGGTTCCCTTTATAGTCTCCAACTGACCTACGTTTAGTAGATGGAAGTTATCCTGGAGAAGGAAGGTTGGAGATAAAACATAATGGAATTTGGGGCACTGTATGCGATGATGATTTCAACGAAGATGCTGCAAAGGTTGTTTGTAAATTTTTAGGTTATAAAGGACACAGTTATGTCAAAAAGGATGGATATTTTGGTGCAGGTGAGCTTATTTAATCCTTAATCCAATAAGGAGGTTAGTTAGGAAAAGTAAGAAAATGTTTTGATAAGGTGGATTTAGATTAGATTGCAGGAGGATCCAGTGAGCATGGTTTGACATACCGTACAGTGACCTACAAGCTCTTTTGTGTATAACCCACATCTATATTCTAGTCCAAGATATCTAGACTCTAAAGAATGTAGCATCTGCATGTACCACTGTTCACTTTGTCTATCTTTTGGATATGGTATCCAGTGATAATTCCTGTGAACAGTTTTCTGTCAAAAAATGTTCCAAGTAAAATAAAAAGAGTACATATGCTGCTTCTTTTGGGACACTATCATTATTTGGGAGACCATCTGATTTCTTATTTCCTATCATTGCTTTATGTCCGGGTACTTTGTCGTACCTAGCCAGCTGCTTAAGGATTTGTAATGTGTTTGTTACGGGGTGGTATTTGACGTGGATCGGCCTCTCAACTGATGGTGTTGCTGGTCACTCGGAGGGTCATCTTACAGGAATAAAACAACTACCTGTAGCACTGGGACACGTTCTATTTATTACTTAAACTTACTACTATACAGTCAAGTCAAGTTCATCATAAGTGAATATAAATAATACTATTTATGTTTATTTCACGCTCTGAACTTGACTTTGTACGTGAGATCTTCCTACTTATATTTTTGTAATAATTCAACTTTTCTTATGATTTATTGAAATTAGCTTCCAGGGAATTTATGTCTTTTATTTAAATATTATTGTTTACTTATTATATTGACCAAAAGGCATCACATCATACCTTAGTGTCAATATAGTAAGTGGTTATGAGGTTTGAAAGTTGGATAGTTTGAATTAATTAACTTTTCGAACACCTACCTGCGCCTATAATAAGGAACGTTCAAGGAAGAATTTATTTAGGTTTGATGTTTGTCTATAACCAAAAATTTTTAAGGATATGGACCGATTTGGTTGGACCAAGTGTCATGTTTTGGAAACGAAACAGAGCTGAACAAATGTACACATTGGAATTGGGGAGAACACAACTGTGAACATAGTGAAGACGTCGGGATCATTTGTTCACAAGATGTCGGAGAAGTCAAGGTATATAAATAAGGAAATTTTTAGTATTTGGGTCAAATCCACCAATATTGGAATCGATCCATTTAGATTAGTAAAGATTTCTTTTTAGTTTTCGAAATATTCAAAGCAAAAGTTTAAAATATCCAAATCTAAACGCCTCGATATCAACTATCGGTTGTCAATTTGACATTTTTTCACAGATTGAGCGTCATTCTAATCTACAATCGCGCATAGAAGAAGGTCTTCCAAGAAATTGTGGCTTCAGAAAAGATAATCAATTTGCTATAAATGATTTGATCCAAGCTAGAGTCATTGGAGGAGGAGTTGCCCAAAAAGGAGACTATCCATGGCAGGTCTGTACTTATATCAGACTCTCTTTTTTCTATTGAACCAATCTTGTTACCAAAAATCATTTCCAGGCAGCATTAAAAGTTCGAGTCAAAGAAAAATCAGCGCATTGGTGTGGGGCTATAATAATTTCCAGTAAATGGGTGCTTACGGCGGCGCACTGCTTGCAAGGCTACACAAAAGGCGCGTATATAATAGTAGCAGGAGAATACGACACAAACGAAAACGAAGGTACCGAGCAACAAAAATATATCGATGAATTTTTCATACACGAGAAGTTCAGAAAAGGGCACAAGCTGAACAATGACATAGCGTTGATTAAAGTTAAAAGTTCCGGATTCGAATTGAATGATGATGTGCAGCCGATATGTTTAGCAGACGCTGATACTGATTATAATAGAAAATTGAATTGTACAATTTCTGGATTTGGTTCAGTGAAAAGTGGTAGCTCAAGTAAGTCTTCTTTTTGAAAAGTGGATGGTTGTAAAAGTTTTGTTCAATTTAAGGTGTTTCTCACAATCTTTTGGCTGCATGGATTCCCATCCATTCTCAAGATATTTGCAAAATGGAGCACGTCTACGGTAACATTCTAACAGATGGAATGTTTTGTGCTGGTTCTATGGACGGTGGATTAGACGCTTGCGATGGTGATAGTGGAGGACCTTTGGCTTGCTTGGATCAAGGTAATGAAAAAGTTTAATTATTATTTAACTTTTTATCAAATTTTGTCTTTCAGGTGTGTTCACGCTTTATGGTATAACTTCTTGGGGTCAACATTGTGGTTACGCCAACAAACCAGGAGTTTACGTTAAAGTAGGACACTATAAAAAGTGGATTGAAGAGATTATAGCTAAACATTCTAATTAGGAAAGATTTTATTTGTCAATAATTGTTTTTTTTTTGAGTATTGCCAGAGTAAAACTTTGTTCTTATTATAAAATATAAAATCAGTGTTTTTTGTTTTAATTTTGCCCAAACCCTGGAAGATTATGTTTGAATGTTATTAGGGTGAACTAAAAGATCCATTGTGCCCCCTTACTTATACTCAGTTTCTGAGGAGAGTCTCAGATACCAGTAGCTCCTGTAGTCCCGGAGGAATTTTAGGTTATCTGCAGGCCTTAACTCGGGTAACTGTCTTCCTTCTAGCCAGTAATCTCCTTCGTGGTGTGCCTTAGGATTCTGAATCGCTGTATTGATATAATACACATACAATTCAATGAGGTGTTAAACCTAAACTAAAAAAGAAGTAAGCTAAAAAGGGGTTGACATAAGATCACAATTATGTCGTGTTCTTTTTTAAAATCATGATGAAGCATCTGTATTTGTAAAGTAGGGTGTAGAGTGTAGACTCACAGCACTTGGACCAAATGTGACCCATTGTAAATCCCCCCGAGGAGTTGTGCTCCTAGGCCATTGTCCATCCTGTCCTTTCCATGACAGTGGACAGGTCACTAGGATATATCTCCCTATATCGGCAGGTGTAGGCCAAGACTCATCGAACAAACACTCCCTTATTCACGATAACTCGCCGGACACTCGCATAAGACATGCCAAGACAGTTTCATCTTCCTATTCACACATCCTGCATAGAGGTGTTCACTACCCCCATAGTATGGAGGTGTTTCCTGGTCATCCCCAGCTTCCCCGGGTTGCCCAGGGTGATCCTGGCAAGACTGTATCCTTTGATTCCATCCCATCTCTTAGGGATTGAGCGTGGGTGTAACGTTTGGCTAGTTCCGCAATTGTCGAGGTCGTCAGAGATGTAACTGGGTCCTAAAATTTTCAGTCCTGCCGCTTTTTCGGCATTGCGATTACTTTTACTCCTGTCGTGCCCTTTAACCCACTTCATGAAAATATTGTTATCTGCCGGAGGTGTTATCTAAATCTTGGTGGCACTCTAGTACTATCCCCGATATAACAAGATATTGGATAACTTGGAAAATCGTGGAGAGAAGCCTACTACTTAACTAATTTAACGAGAAAAATATTTTAACTGGCCATTAGTTCATAAAACATCTAATCAGAAAGCTGCTAGCTTCATCTTTAAGTATGTGACGTATCTGTATCTGCAGATTTCTCCTAAAATATTGGCTCAAAAATTGCTTAAATTAATTTCTGCAAAGTATTACCGGTATACTTCAATAAAATACTAAATGCTGGATAGCGGTTTAATACCCCATTGAATCGCAGCATGTGGCTTCTTCTAATGGTCCTTTAGGAAGAGTTAACCTAACCTAAAAATACGTGTGAAGATAGCTACCGACTAAAAGTCAACTGAAAATGAGCGACGTTGCCCGTTTTTATTTCCTACACCAGTAAATTTTGAAAAAAGTTCAGTCGATTATTATAAGAAATAGAGTTTTCTATTCGTTTACGGAATTATATGAACGGAATACGAATATTATGGTTTCCCGTATATTTATTCTTAATATTTCGGAAATGCCTTCATTCCCTGTAACAATCTGTAACAGTCTTGACTGTCATCACAACTTTCAACGAAAAATTCCAGTTGTCATCCATCATCCGTTTCATATTATAATTTCTCGTTTGGAAACTGAATTCATGAAATTTTAAGTGACTATGAATATTGGAATAAACGGATTCGGCCGAATCGGTCGAATGGTATTGAGGGCAGCTATTGAAAACGATGCTGAGATTAACTGTATTAACGACCCTTCCATCAAAGAGCCAGCGTACATGGCGTATCTGTTTAAACACGATTCTACTCATGGAAGATATTTCGGGAAAATTTGTTACGATGATAAACATTTAATAGTAAATAGAATGAAAATTAAATTGTTCCATGAAAGCGATCCCAAAAAGGTTGGTAAATCTATAGATAGCGTTAAAATATGAAAGTTAAATTGGTTAATAATGATTAAAAGTAAATAATTTCGGTTAACTCAGTCATACTCGGAGTTTAATGCTAAATTTAGATTGTTTGATAATTTACCTAAAGTAAAGCATGTTGAAGCGTGAATATCTCTGAATCATACAGTTTTCCATGGAAAATCACAAAATTAGTTCAAAAATTGTTCCATTTTAAAAACTTATCGATATCTTCACTCAAACTTATCGATATCTTCACTCAAAAGGTTAAAATTTTAATATTCCTAAATGGAGTACTATTTTAAATAATAAGCGAGAAGAAAATTTGTTTTAAGCATAATTATATCCCTTTGATAATTAGAGGTTATAAAATCTTCTACTTTGTAGCTAAGCGCCACAAATTATGCTTCTGTGGTCAGTAATTTTTGGAATGATTTAGGAAAACTGAAACAGTCAAATTTACTCCTGGGGACTATATCCAGAGGAAAACGAACGGATATCCTAAATTCCTTCAAGGAATGGGACATGGAATTCTAGTATCTGATGTTTTCTTCAATAAATGAATGAAGAAAGTGGGAACAATAGTTCTTCAAGGCATAAGAATACATAGAAACTTCAAAAAACATTTTTGCTAAGTTTCTTGAATAAATAAAAGTAACTATCGACTGAATCTGGGAAATACAAATGCGGAATCATTCCAAAGTGCAATATTTCATGGAACTTTTCACACAAGTGATGTACTTTATTCTACCTTCGACCACATATAACGCATAATCTTTTAATGCAATTACAAAGTACAATAATGATGAGAAATTGAAAAAAATACTATCATTGGAATTTGTGAATGATGATGGAGATGCAACAAAGATTCAATGATATCTGTCCGCGTTATTTGCGTACCTTGTATAGTAGTATCATAGTATCAAGTGGCAATGCCAGCCTATGGAGAGGATAAAGCTGTGTCATTTTCATACGTGCTCATATATTACGTGATGATATATATGTATGTGGATGAAGAAACCTCCATCCACATACTTTCCAACTGCACAGCACTCCAGAATCCTAGAGGACAGTACCTGGGAGATTACTGGATAGAAGAGGAACATTTGCTTAAGTTGAAGCCTGTAGATATATTAACATCTAAAATTCCTCCGGGAAATAGGGCTGAAGGAGCTACTAGTTTGCTCAGAAACTAAGTAGCGACTACATAGGAAAGTAACTCCCTAGACCGTATTTAAATAAAAATAATTTTGAGATGAATAATCGAAAATATCTTTCTATAGGTACCTTGGTGCCAGGCTGGAGGTGAATGGCTCGTAGAATGTTCAGGAAAATTCAAAGAAATGAGCAAGGCACAACTTTTCATCGATGCAGGAGCCAAGAAAGTGATAATCAGCGCTCCCTCCAAAGATGCTCCAATGTATGTATGTGGAGTTAACTTGGACAAATATAATCCTTCAGAAAAGGTAATTAGCGGAAGCTTTAGCTGCTCCAGTTGATGACTCTGTTTATTTTCTAGATCGTATCCATGGCTTCTTGTACGACGAATTGCTTGGCGCCATTAGTCAAAGTACTCAACGACAGGTTCGGCGTCGAAGAGGCTTTGATGAGTACCGTACATGCTTGTACTCAAAGTCAATATGTGCTAGATGGGACTAAAGCGAGCAAATGGAGGATGGGAAGATCAGCTATGAATAATATCATACCAACCACAACAGGCGCCGCTAAAGCTGTGGGAAAGATTATACCATCTTTACAAGGAAAAATAACGGGTATTTTTAGTCGCGAATAAATCAGTAGGTTTGCATAAAAACATATGAATTTTTTCAGGAATGGCGTTCAGAGTACCAGTAATAGATGCATCAGTAGTAGATCTTACAGTACGTTTATGCAATTGTACAGATTACGAAACTATTAAATGCGCTGTACAAGACGCAGCGAGTTGTCACATGAAAGGAATATTGGGATATACCGAAGAAGATGTGGTATCTACAGATTTCATAGGATGTAAATGCTCATCAGTATTTGATGCTGGTGCAGGAATACAATTGAATGAGAAATTCTTTAAGCTTGTTGCATGGTATGATAACGAAGTTGGTTATGCTACTAGAATTATCGGTATGATTTTTAGATTTGACGTTTTTGACGTTATTTTAATTGTTTTCACTTTTCACAGATTTCGTTAAATACCTTCAAGATCAAGACTGCTCTCCCAACAAACCTATATGCGGACCTGTATTGAAGAAACCGTGTCCAAGATGTCCACCTCCACCTCCTTGTCCGCCACCGTGTCCACCTCCCTGTCCTCCGCCATGTCCGCCGAAGACTAAATGTCCTCCACCTTGTCCACCACCGTGCCCACCTCCACCTTGCCCACCACCTTGTCCCCCACCCAAACCTCCATGCTGCCCTCCACCCAAACCTCCTAGCTGCCCTCCACCGTGTCCTCCACCGTGCCCACCACCAAAATGTCCACCTCCTGCAAACTCCGATTCTAGTAAATGTTCAAGTGATTCTGGGGGAGCATCTTCTGGGAAAAAACTAAAGCCTGCAGAACCTAAATGTAAATGTAAAAATCCATCAAGCAATAATAAAACTAACGAAACTAAGAAGAAATGTAGGAAATAATTATTGTTTACTATAATAATAATGAATTAATTTGAGAAGGAAGAACTAGAAAAGGAGGAGTTACATTTTGATAGCTTTTCCAGCGTCGGGTTGTTTGAATAAAGTGCAAAAATGTACCTTGCATGTTTATAAGCTCATGTACCTATGTATTGAATAAAAATGTTCAGGATCATGCTACTTGTTTTTTTATAACGGTTTTCAAAGGCAGATTAAGAAGGCACTAGGAGATAATAATTTGGTTTTGGCTAGGCAGCAGAAATGCCAACTTAAATTCAAATCGCGTCTGACAATAATATATGTCCTGTATAAGCTGGGAAACGTGTAAGTGAAAGAAGAAGAGTCAACATAACCTCATCACAACTTGACAGTGACAGGTGTCAGTTAAGCGCTTATCTTTTATTACAAAAACGGCAGACAACAAAACGTAAATAATCTGTCAAGTCAATATTTCTGGCATATGACATAAGTTACTTTTGAGACCAATGAAATTCCAATATCACCAATCGAGTAACGAACAACAGGAGCAACAGAGTTTCTAAATACAGCTTAAGAATGTCAAACATTTGGGTGTGTTGTAACTCGGTAGGTTAAACCATTGTTATAGTTAACCACTGGTTAACTTCAAAAGGTTGTTGTAACACGAGATTTTAGACGTTCACCAACTGGTTAACCTTCGAAAAGTTTACCATCAGATTTTGGAGAGTTAACCTATGATCAAACACGGAACAATACAATTTTACTTGTTCTATCTATTTGTCTGCTTCAATTTGACAATTTAGATTTGCAACTGACGTTTTAGTTATTTTGGATTTCCATTGATAAGTAGAAAAAATGTATATAGAGATATATTTATCCTGTTGAACATTTAGTGCGAATTATTTTGAATAGAATGGCGAATTGCAAGAAGCGAGAGCTAATTTACAAGAACTTACAGATGATGGAGACTTTGGAGAGTTGCTCGAACTAGAAATGATTCCAAGAGCCTCTGGAAACTTCTCTCTTCTTCTCATTATATAGAGGTGATTAAAACTAATAAATTGAACTGAAATAGCTTTATTTATTATAAAAAGTTTGAAGACAAATTATTTTACTTGCATATAATCAAAAACTCCTTTTATACTCGAAGGTGTAAGGGTAGGTATCTACATCTAAATATTTTGTTCGTAGATGAAATTAGTCCATTTCATATTTCTTCTTTCCATTATTTCTGCAACTTCTTGGTTGCAAGTTTTCTTAGGTCTTCCTCTCTTCATTTTGTTATTATTCGGGCTTCCCACACATTCCTGACTGGTCTGCTGCTCATTTTTGTTGAGTGTCTCAACCACTTAAGCTTTTTTAATTTATAATAATTGGAGTATTGGCTCTACTTCCAGTTCCTTTCTCACATCCTCATTTCTTATACGATCTCTTCGTGTTATACCGTTCACTCTCCGCAAATATTTCATTTCTATTGCTTGGGTTAGATTTTTATATTTCTGTAACAGTATCCAGCTTCCACTTCCATAAAAAGATTGGCTGATAAACTTTTATATACCTACTGTAATTTTGGTTTTTGCACTGATTTCCTTTTTTCCTATAAATAATTTTGATAATGATTGATACCATTTATATGTGCTAGTGATCCTTTAATTTATTTCAATATCTTCATTTCCGTTTTCATTTATCTTCATACCAAAGTATTCAATTACGTATATGAAACTGAATCACTTAATAATGTAAATGACAATTACGGAAACGAAAAGTCGAAATGTCAACTGAGATCCAGTGGTTACGTAACCCTTGATCTACATATTGTGTTACAACGCAAAATGGCTTAACTACTGACAAGAGGTTAAACATGGTTTAACCATTGGTCCAGTGACCAGTGAGTTAACCTGCTGAGTTACAACACACCCTAAATAAAAGTCACTCTCATCTGATTATACAAAATTTTTGTACATTGTCAAATTCACTCACCTTTTCATTTTTCCAAATTATATAAAAAAAAACAATGACTTGCCAATCGTACCCACCACCAACAAGAAAATGCATGAAAGCAATTTTTGCAAGAACTGTTTTTGATTCTACCGGAAATCCCACAGTTGAAGTTGATCTTGTTACTGACTTGGGGCTTTTTAGAGCTGCCGTTCCATCAAGCCTCACCACAGGTAATCGAAAGCTTCAATTAATCCTGAAGACTACAGTATTCTTCATTTCAATTACAGGTGTCTATGAATCCCAAGAAATTCGAGACCAAACCAAAGACTACCACGGTAGAGGTGTTACAAAGGCAATAGCAAACATTAATACTATAATCGCTCCTGAACTTCTCAAGCAAGAATTCGATGTTACTGAACAAGAAAAAGTTGATCAGTTCCTCATAGATCTAGATGGAACTCCGAACAAATCAAAATTTGGATCTAACGCTATTCTAGGAATATCTTTAGTGGTTTGTAAAGCTGGAGCAGCTAAAAGAGGACTCCCTCTTTACCGACATATCGCCGATTTAGCTGGGGTTAAGAATTTGGTACTCCCAGTTCCTGTTTTCAATGTACTCAGTGGGGGATCACACGCAGGGAATAAGTTAACATTTCAGGTTAGTGAATTATTCCAATATTTGTGGCTTATGTGCTCATAGTCTTTGCGGATCTATTTTGTGTGTCCTTAGAGGCTCTTATCTAGACCCAGAACCACAGAGGAAGGTTCTGAATAATTCTTGGGCTAGTCAATCTACCTCTTCATAGCCCTTGTGATCTGTGTGACCTGACAACCAGGCTAAGGACAGTCTGTTTTGTTCTGTTGCTCTTCTGTATCGATTTCTGGTGCTTTTTTCCCTGCCTCTTTGCCGATGTCAAATTTTTTGCCCTAGCCATACTTGAGAAGCTGTCCTCTATCATTCTCATTATAGGGTAGGTCTCCAATTTTCCATCTTCTTATTACAGGAGTTCTTGATCCTTCCAACAGGAGCCACATCGTTTGCGGAAGCTATGAAAATGGGTACCGAAGTGTATCATCATCTCAACAAGGTGATTAAAGATAAATATGGTATGGCAGGAACTGCGCAAGGAAATGAAGGTGGATTTGCTCCATTCAAGTTAAATGCCACCAAAGATGCTTTGAAGTTTATAGTCAAAGCCATCACCTTGGCAGGTTACACTGGGAGAGTTGAAATTGGCATAGACGCAGCGGCATCAGAATTTTTTAGAAAAGGTTAGTTGACAGTTAATAGAAGCGAGTGAATTTTGATTACAAGTTTCCTTTATTCAGGTGCTTATAACTTGGATTTTAAAAATCCCAAATCCAACCCCAAGAAATTTCAAAAACCAGCAAATTTGTTGAAAACTTATATACAGTTGATAAAGGGATTTCCTATAGTATCCATAGAAGATCCTTTCGATAAAGAAGATTTCGCTGCTTGGAAATCCATGGCTGATAAAGTCGACATACAGTTAGTAGGTGATCAACTAACCGTGACCAATCCTCAGAGAATACAACAAGCTATCGATGAAAAAGCGTGCAACTGTCTACTGTTAAAAATCGATCAAATAGGTATACTACCTTCCATTCTTAAATATTTTGTATAAAAAATTTATGTTTTCTTTAGGAACTATCACCGAAGCTATAAAAACTCATCTGTTTGCTCAAGAAAACGGCTGGGGAACTATGGTGGCTCATACGAATGGTGAAACTGAAGATACTTTTATAGCCGATCTAGTTGTTGGATTGTCAGCTGGTCAGATAAAATCTGGAGCTCCCAGTAGATCGGAACGTATTGCTAAGTACAATCAAATTTTACGGATAGAAGAGGAGCTGGGACATGATGTTAGGTACGCCGGAAAAGCGTTTAGAAAACCTCTGTAAATCAACTGTTGAACATAACAAATATAAATACTGTGAAATTGGAGATAAATTGATTTATTTTAGTCAATAATGTGATGCTGGTGTCTGAACAGAAATGAAATGGTGACATGCAGAGAGTTCCTATTATTATTGACCACTTATATGTTGAGTATTCAGCTAAAAAGTCATTTTTATTAAAGCAAAATAAATATTCGCAATGATAAAAAACATGCAAAATCTTATGTTTTGAATAGTAGACCTCAACTGTCATTCTTGTCAGAAAAAAAAACCCTTTGTGTTGGCCACACTGACCTTAGACTGAACTCTATTGAACGGTGTAGAGTTCGTATAACAACCTTCTTGGTGTGCGTCATCGATTTTTAATGATCTTCTAACACATTACGTTGGAAAAATGGAAAAAAGGCAGGTCTGTGATTAATCCTAATCAAAATATCACAATAATGAACCGTTTGAATTTCGATTGGTTGATGTTTAGACTACGCAGAAACGCGACCTATCAATCGGGAGGAGTTAGATTATTCAAAATAGGATGCAGACGTACATTTCGTAGTGTTACCTAAACATGGACCATGATTTTAAGTATGGCCATGGTTATAAAAGGGGTTATTAATTACATAATAATATGGTGATTGAAAGTGTTGCAGATAATACTGAATACAAGAAATTATCAGATAAAACCTCTCGCTTTTAAGAGATTACAAATTCTGGAACAGAAGGGTCAGATGAATAATCAAAATTTTTTTGAGTAACTAAATGTGTTAGATAGAGCTAGTGGTGTATGTACTTTGAAGGTATACACAGGGGGTTCAGGATTAAATTCACAGTTCGTAAGTTTCATATTTAATATTAATATTTATCTAATACAGTCAATAAATGATTAAAGGAAATATATAGCGAATAGTCATTTACATAAATTATTAAAATATTTTCTTTCGTTAAAAAACAATTAAGAAATCATTTAAAAAAAATCACACAGTATAAAATTGTCCATAACTAAACTATCAATTATTCGTCAATGTATCCCAAACACCCACCCAACGAATACAGGGTGGAAAAAATATCAGCGTCAGTCATTAAATCGGTTGTGTCAGGCCTACTGTTGGGATCAATTTGTAGCATCATATCGATTATTTCTTGCATTTGTTTTCCGTATAATTTGGTGTTGACTTGTTTCTTACGTCCACTGGCTATCGATAGAACCACATTAGACACCTAAAAAAAGCGTGGGGTATGAGCTAGTAGCTTAAATATATCAAAACATTCAAATATAAATCGCATTCTAGAATGCGTCGATTAGGTGATAAAAAATATAGATTACCGTTCCTGTGAACATTTTTTCCATTGCGCACAATTCATATAAAATACATCCCAATGCCCAAATGTCAGATTTGCTATTATACGATTCACCATTACATAGTTCCGGAGCTAGATAATTACAAGTACCAATGATAGTATTGGCTTTATTTTCATTTACCAAAATCTTGGATATTCCGAAATCTCCAATTTTAACAACTTGTCCTCTAAGTCCAGTCAAAAATATATTTTCCGTCTTCAGATCTCGATGAATCACTTTTTTATTGTGGATGTGATCCAGACCCATCAAAATTTGGCAAAATAGATCCATTACGAACTGAAATTGATGTTCAACATTAAAATAGTGAATTCCAACATCAGTTTTTCTGAGTTAGCATTTATATTAGCTTATTCCGAGTTTTTGTGTTAATTTCTTAGTAGAATAGGCCAAAAGTACAAGATAAATGAAGAAAATAGAAAGACAAATATTACCTGTGGGGGAAAAAAGTTTGGTCGCTCCTCTTCTATCAAACGTTGTAGGGTTTCATTGCTTGCATATTCCATAACAATGTAAAACACACCTTTTCTATCATAGCTGTCGTAGTACTGAATTATATTGGGATGGTTGAGAGATTTTAGAATTGCTACTTCATTTTTAGCTGCCTGCAACTGTTTGCCGTCCAATTCTAGTGTTATTTGCTTAAGCACAAGTTTTTGTTTGTTGTGGATTCGTTCACATAAATGAATTGTGCTGAAAAAGGTTAATAATTGAGTCTATGTGATTAAGAATAGTAGTAAAAAGTCTATAAGGAAGGATTTTTTCATTCCACTTCTATATTCTTAATCGGGGAATCATTTTCCTTGGATGTCTGTTTTCTTTGTGAAGAATTTGATTTTAAACCTAATTGGGGAACACTACCAAGGCAGCTAGGCTTTTCTGGCAATGCAGAATAGTTATGGGAAAAATTTTGGGAATACGACCACTGGCATTACACAACTTAGATGTGACCAACGATCACCTATGGAACGATGGACTAGTGGAGGACAACAGAATTGTCTTTTTCGATTATTGTTTCAACTGTAATCTAAAGACAAGCTCACCTTGACTAAATGGTAGCCCTTATTGGCATTGATTGGGGGGGACACCTAGAAAAATAACTACCAAGGCAACTAGGCTTATTTGGCAATGCAAAAGAGTTAGCGACAAAATCTGGGAAATACGACCTGAGGTTTTTATTGGCTTTAAACAACTGCGATAAGGTCAACGATCACATATGGTACGAAAGACTAGTGGAGGAAGACAGAAGTGTCTTTTTCAGCTCAATGGAGGTACTTATTTTCAATCTTTTGCAGTTTCTTGTGAAACGAAGGTAATCCTCAGCCTGAAATCGGGAGATTTATAGACCCCAAAAAGGTTCGAGACAGACTCATTGATACAACTTGAACAATACCCAAATTTCAAATAGGTTCGGATAGCCATTGAATGTAATCATCCCTTCCAAGAAGCAGCTGATGCATCCAAGTGATCCTGGACATCATCTGGTTCAGCAATTGTACGCACCATGTACTGGGGAAGATATTAAAGGACCTAGAATTAGATTGCTTGAGAGAAAATCTGGAACTGACCGTACAAAAAACCCCGATTTAAATGAAGGTTGACAGAAGGTAACCTTCAAACAAATTTTTGACTGGACAGCTCTCATCTAGGTTGTTGAAACTAAAGATTTGTTGACCTTCTCACTGCCTCCTGTACAGAAAATGTAGTCCATGATAGGATCAAACATCTACTTATATAGATACCTTCTAAGCCTCCACATTTTAGATAATTTATAATGATATACAAATAATCCAGCTATTGAGATGGAAATAAAACTTTGAAAGTGAGTACCACTGAAGGGGGTAGGGCAAATAGGTACCAAAATTAAAATATCTCTTGGAAAACTTGCACCTTCCGAGATATTGTTTATGTAAAATCTCGATCTTTATCAATTTTGGTATTTATTTTTTATTACCTATTTCTCCAGCTATTCTTGGATTAAAATAGACATAAAGAGAAAATATGAAGTATATAAAAAGTTGTTCTCCACTTGAAATTGGATTAAAATGGAAATAAAATTTTGTTCAATTCAAGAATTACGAAAAATTAAGTGAAAATGTGAAAGCTGGACTTTTGAATCTGCATTTTTATGGTTTTTACTTAAGAAATGAAGTGAAAAAGTCCCAAGACTCGTAAATTCAAGACTGAATTAACAAATTTTAAACGTGTTTTTGTGCTATTACTTTTATCAACAACTATTTCTTGTAAATAAAATTAATTAGATCTACTTACCCAAACGTTCCTCTCCCTAATTGTTTTGTTACATTATAATAATCCATTCTCGTCCAAAATTTTAAGCAAAACCTTTTCCAATCCCACAGTAATGGTAAACCTTATCTTAACTAAATATAAAATGCCAGTGAACGAAAACCAAATAAATAAAAACAAAAATACGAGTGTACTTTAAAGGTTCACGGCAAATAAGTTAATCTAGTGTACTTACGAGGGTACTACAGAATGTTTAACTTTTCTTTAGGCTTGAATTTAAGTGAAATAATGGAGATTAGGTACCGTTTATTCAAAAAATGACTAGATGGTTATGTTATGCTTCAAAAAAATATACTTTCCTTATTCACGTACTTTTAACGCTCACCAAAAATACTCAACAATATTTTGTGTAAAGAAAACCCATTGGAAGAAAAATTCTTGCAATATAATTTGAAATGTGACAATTTCAATCACACATAAAGTACTCTAAATTATTCACAAAGTTTCTTCCTTGATCTTTTTTTTCCGTTCCATCGGATGGAGGAGCTCTTGAACCGTCATTATTACTTTTAGATGTATGTACCACTTGCTTAAGTGACCTCATTTCTGCCTCTAGTTTATTTAAACGTGTTATAATTTCAGTAACTTTTTCATTTTTGGTAACGTTCTCTTCCGGAGGTTTTATGGGAACGTCGATATTTTCATTTTTATCATCCATGCTGTTCGTTTGATCTAAACAGTTGATTTTTAAGAAAAATTATTTAAAAAAACACAATATTTATGTATGATGATGTTGTGATAGATGCTGTTGAATGTCAATGTGATGGATAATGACATTCACATTCACTCACCTAATCAATTCTTTCAATACTATTCTATGAAAGGGAATTGCTGTCTGCCAACATAACGAACATAAAGAAGTGGTTTTTTCAATAAATTTTTAGTTTTTCTTATGTTTTGATTCCCTTTACCACCTATGCTGTACCCGAAAAGTTTGGAGGTCTTTTTAGTTTGGGGTATTTTGCATCTTACAGTTGACGAAAAACTAATGTCAGCTGTCAACACAAATTTGTTTGGCTTTGTTTGTGTTTCTGGTACTTATATTGGATACTAATTTTTATTCTACTTTTGTTTGTGATTTCTTAGACTGTTTTTATTATTGCAAATACCATCGAGAAGAAACAAATATGTGTTGACAGCTGTCATTAGTTTTTCGTCAACTGTAAAATGTAAAATACCTCAAACTAAATAGACCTGCAAACTTTACGGGTACTTACAACTCCAAACTTTTCGGGTACAACATGGATGGTAATCCACTTCTATTTCCTAACCTCACTCACCTCACACGTGAATCGCGAGCTGTCAAAGAAGCCAGCAACCAATAAAACAGAATGCCGTCAGATGTTATGGTGCACGTCTTAAACTGGCGCCCTCTGCCATGATAAAAAATTGGTATACATGGAGTTTGATCTCCTTATACTGTGTCTAAATTTTGTTTTGAATTCTTTTTAGCTCATTTTAAGTATGGAATCTTATTCATATCTAATTTTCCAGTTTTTGCATGAATGTAGAGAAAATATTGTATGCAACTCGTGCAAAACGTGTTTTTAGAACAATTAGGATTATTTCTATAAACAATTACAACTACGTATACTCTTAAACTCTTAATTTATTTGAATAATATATACTATATAAAAATTAAATAACGATTAAAAATAAGTAGTCTTAGGCTTTGGAATCTTCAGTCTCTGTTACATCTATCTTTTCTGTACACATTTTTGTTTTCCTCCATAAAAATCCATTTTGTTGGAAAAAATCTTCAATTTGGCTCAAACTTTTCTCCTTGGTTTCCGGCAGAGTTGCATATAAAAACCAACAAGCTGCTAGAGACGAAGACCCGAAAATAAAAAATACTCCGGATATCCCGACAACGTTTTTAACGAAAGGAAACACTTTTGCAACGCCAAATAAAGTGAAATTAAACAGCATAAACGTCAGTCCACCGCACAGTCCTCTTATTTTCGCTGGAAAAAGTTCTCCTAATAAAACCCCCGGGAGTATCAAAAACCCTAAAGTGTTAGTAGCCACGTAAATTAGTATAAATAAAGCTGGGACGTAGCTGAGCTCTTGGCAATTTTGACGCAGCAGCATTGCAAGAAAAATAGCGGAAACAGCTGTACCTAAACCGGAAGTTAAAGCTAAAGTTCTACGACCGATTATAGTTAATAAAAAACTGCCCATAATTGAAAAAACAAATCGTACACTCGCGGTTAGAATCGCTATCATAAAATGGTCGAATTTAGGTCCGTCTTGAATGTGTTGTAAAATGTCTACGGCGTAGAAAACGATGAGATAAGTACCGGACAAAAGTTGCATGATGTTAAATACGTTTATTATTATCAAGGGTTTGATAACTTCCGGTTGGAAAAGGGTGGTTATTTTTACTTTCACTTGTGATTTCGATTCCGAGTCCATACGGTCGATGAGATGTTGTGATTCTTGTTTGGCCTGCAATAAAACAAAATTTTAATCGAAGTTCATTCATAAATACGGTTAAGTGATAAATATTTATCTTATTTTGACATGTGAAGCAAGCGCAAGTGATCTTGAAAACTTATTATTTTGGGAACTATACATTTTTTGATATGTTAAGGTTATTCGTTTTCACATATTCTTCCAAATCTACAGCACTGAACCAAAAATTAAAAATATTTTCCCATCAAAATAGGCCCTTTTACATTTAAAAACAACCTGCCAAATGTCAAATCAATTTGTCCATCCACTTTAAAGTTATCGAATTAAAATTTTTAATTTTTTAAAACTTCACCACCCTGTATTTCCAAAAGTAGATGTTCAGTGCCCCTTAATCATTTTGTCCAATTTTACGAGAGGTATCTATATGCAAACGTTGTAAGTGTCATTTGAAAACACCCTGAATAAATGAAATTGTCAACTAAATTAAGAAAAACTCCCCGAAAAACTATCAAATTACTTGAAATATAAGTTAAATTCAACTCACCTGTATAGTATTCCCACCTCTTAACCAAATTAAAGCTTTCTTAGCATCCTCAAATTTTCCGCTTCTAATCAACCACACTGGACTTTCGGGAAGAAAAAAGAATACTATCAGCGATAGAACAGGAAGAATTGTACTGGATACTACAACAAAAAGGGAACAAGATGATTCTTTAAACTCTCATCTCAGCCCTGCTAGCTTCGAAATAATATGAGTGTTTACAGACTGTACTAGCCTTTCACACTTTCTTATTAAAAGATACTCGTACACAGTAAGCTAGGTAGATAGCAAAGTACGAGCATGTTATCTTTGGTGGGAGCTTGTTCGCAGCATTACACTTGCAGGTCGCTACCGCTCCAAAAGCGAGACAGATTACAGGTGACAACGCGTAGCTACTTCGTAGTGACATACCTCTATCACGGTCTTCGAACGAGGGCTCATTATATTTAATCGTATCAGTGTGGTCCCTATAGCTTGTCTCTTGTCACTAGCTTCGGTTTCGATCGCTGAGAGGTTGTGTCACGGAATAAGGAATACTATAACAATCGGAAGGGTCACTTGCCATAGAACAATAAGTACGCACAGCCAGCGCAGCTTTTGTGCGCATAGACAGTCTATCGAAAATAGGATCACATTTCGACGTAGCCTAGATTGGCCTAGATCTGCCTAGATTGTTGTTTCTGTATAGTAATACTACTATTCCTTTAGCATTGCTTATATCTGTCACAAGCTGTACAGTGTACGGTGTTCTGAATTTGCTTTCGCTCTACAGTTCCCATTCTCGGTGTCTTGCTGAGAACGAGAACTTTAAATACAAGTGTTTCAGTTATTAGTAATGACAGTTAGTGTTTTATAATGAAAATTTAACGGATTATGACTACTTTAAACTGTTGAATATTCTCATATTCTTTTACCTGCAACAAATCTCCATGGTAATAAAGATCCCAAAGCATAGACAAGTAATATTCCGAATGAATAACTGGCCAAAGGTACACTGGTGAACAAACCACGTAGACGAGGCTCCGAAATTTCTCCTATAAGAACCTAAAGAAGCAAAAAAATCTGTTATTAGTACATGGATGTATTCAGGATACTCAGTATAGAATGGGCTTGTTCAATTATCAATTAAATACATCCAATCTACCCGGCTAGATTCCAGACTATATTAGACCATTCACTATAAATTTTAATTTTTACTTACTTGTCCAGCTGCTGCCGTCAGTCCAGCTGAGAAACCTGCTATAAGTCTGCCAAGTAAAAGAACCGCATGGTTTGCTGATAATGTTATTAATACCCATCCGAAAATCAAAGGCATTGCACCGATTTGTAAGGCTAATTTTCTTCCACATCTCTCCATAAGTACGCCGCTGAGGAGAGATCCTAGAGGAGTCGCTGCTGAATGTATACTTGCTGAAACAAAGCAGAACTTACATTTGAACAATGTTCAATCATTTTTCAATGGACGAGTTCTATACAAGGGAATTGCTGCCAACATAACTAACAAAAAAATACTGAAAAAGGCTAGTCGCATAATAATAATGATAATAAATAATAAATAGGTTTTTCTTCGGCGTCAGATTCCAAGGGTCTATGAAGATGATCTTGGCAAGACTGCTGGCCAGGATTTCATACCATATCTTTGAAGAGTGAATGTTTGGCTAGTTCCGCTCGGATACTTGGTGTCGCTGAGTCCTGAAAGTCTTAGTCCAACCGCTTTCCTTTTGGTTCAGCGGCTTTCCAAGGAGCGTGATAATGTTCCCGTCAATATAAACGTCTTAAATGCGTGTTTTAGCTTTTGCAATGTTTTTTGTGCGATAATAGCAACATCCCAACACTTAACCACAAATTGACGAGCAACCATCAGAGTTTTATAATTATTCACTGAATTACTACAGTTTCCTGTGAAAAAATCTCCAATTCGGAGTACATTAGATTAAATAATATATTGTTAGTGGCTGTTCCATGTCACGCTCTAAATGCTTTTCATATTAGCTGTTAACAATAACGTTGGAATAAATCCCTTGAGTGTAATGTAGTCCCATCACAATTCCATCAACCATAATTTAGCGCCATTTGGAAGCCTTTATAGGATATTGCAGAAACAAAGTATAAACTTTTCATTTTCGCATGCTTAGCTTTTTTGTTACTTTTTCATTTGTGATTACCATAAAATGTCAATCCTTGGTAGAAAAAGGCATTACCGAGTCTCTTTATGTTGACGAGATGAAATTTGTTTATTTTGAGCATGAACTGGAACGGATTTAACTATTTCTCCGTTTTTTTCCGCACATGCTTTTAATAGTCCGGGAAAAAGTTCACTAAATCATTATTTTGAGGGGAGGTTTTGAATTTTTTATATAATTCACTTTGGAGTGATTGGGACTGATTCCGCAAAAGGGTTCTGGCCCCCAGAAAGGTATTTTAGTCCTCCTCTTTGCTAGTTCATCTGTTATTTCATTTCTTTCTATTCCAGTGTGTCCTGGAATCCATAGTAAGGTAACTATATTGTTCTCGCCCAGTTCATTGAGTTTATCTAGGCATTCCCACACCATTTTGGAACTGATTACGCAAGAGCTATCAGTGCTGGTTGACTATCCGATATTATTATGATCTTTTGTCCTCTGTGTCCTTTATCAATATTGAACTGGGTGCACTTTCTTATGGCGTGGATTTCCGCTTGAAAGATACTTGGGGTTTTTCCCAAGCTTTTGGAGTGTTTGGTTTCTGGCCCGAACACTCCTATCCCAGTTCCTCCTATTGCTTTTGAGCCGTCTGTGTACCATTGAATGGCATTCTTTCCAAGTCTGGTAGTGGTATTTGGATCCCATTCCTGCTGGTATAACATAGTCACATGTGTGTTCCGTTTGTAGACACATTAATTTACATCCTTTACTCAAAATTATGATTTTTCAATGAACATTTTTCTTGGACTATAAATTTAGCTGGAATAGCTCGACCAAACGAAGGGAAATGCAGATAAACGAACGGTTCGTTGGAATAAACCCTCGGAAATGAAATTGAAGTGTGAAAAGGAGTATACAGGGAGGAGAAAAGTCATGAGGCTACATCAAGGAAATGTCTCTACATTTATTTCCACCATATAAATGATTAATATTTAATTCAAAATGTTTTTCAGGTCTTTAAGCTGAATTAAAAAAAACGTATTCCAGGACGTCAACGCGAACAAAACCATCAATAAAAGCTAGTTTTATTACAAAACTCCAAAAAGTTACGATCCAATAAAGCAGAATTGAAAATTTTAAGCATCTACAATAAAACCTGTTAACTGCCAAACAGATAATCTCGAAATAGACGAGAGTGAATCTGCCAAGTACAGGAAAACCTTGAGAAGTCACTACAATGTGAATTTATGCGAACTTTATTACGTTTGATTCGATATTTAAGCGATCTTGACCTACTTTATTTATTACGACACCGTTAAGTCGGAGGTAAAATTGTGTTTGGTCTATAAACTGAGTGAATGACCTTTTGAGTGTTTTTTTTTGATTATTTGGAATATGTTAATACAGATAATTTGATAAAAAATATTATGAAAAATATGTGTAGAAAAAGAAAATTTTACTTTTGCAAACTTCTAAAACCAATTAATATTCAAAGGAGTTATGGAGGATGGAAAACTCTGAGATAGCAGATAGCACTGAATTTTTTAGCGTGCCCCAAATCAGGTCTAGAGTATGTTTAGATGCTGGAAGAACGATGAAGTTCGAAAATAAACTAGGGAAGGCGGTGTATTGGGAAAACATGGTGTAGGTGATGTTGAGGAGCGAGGAGGAATGGATGGAGATAAGTGAGTAGTGGAGAGCATGATAAGATAAAGAGAAGGAATCGATATGGCATAAGAAAGGTGGGAGAAGAAGGGAGAAGATGATGGAGAGAGTGGGAGGGCCCTCAGTCTGTCTTGAAGTATGTATGTATGTATTTTTGGGGTCACATTCACTGAGACCTGAAAGATCTATTGTGCCCCCTTACTTCTACTTAGTTTCTGAGGGAAGTCTCTGAAATTAGTAGCTCCTTTAGTCCTATTTCCCGGAGGAATTTTAGGATATCTGCAGGCTTCAACTTGGGTAAATGTTCCTCTTCCACCCAGTAATCTGCCAGGTACTGTGCTCTAGGATTCTGGAGTGCTGTGCAGTTGGAAAGTATGTGGATGGAGGTTTGTTCTTCCATGCCACAATATCTGCATTCTTCTTCCCCCAGGAGACAATGTCCCGTTAGGATCCCTGTTGAAACTCTTAGCGCAGTTTTACTTTGACTTATGCATTCATTTGATCTCCACAAGTCGTAGTCACCCAGATGAATCTTCGATTGTCTAAGCCCTACTAGATCTTTCCAATGGCCAGATCTCCTCTTTCTTCCGGCTTCACCTATTTCTTACAATATTACATTGGGGCTGATTCCTCAAAAGGGGTTCAGGCCCCCATAAAGGTATTTTAGTCCTCCTCTTTGCTAGTTCATCTGCTACTTCATCTGCTACTTCATTTCCTTCTATTCCAGTGAGTCCTGGAATCCATAGTAAGGTAAGTATATTGTTCTCGCCTAGTTCATTGAGTTTGTCCAGGCATTCCCACACTATTTTATCTTGAAGTATGCTATGGTAGTGATTCTGAGACAGAAGTAACGGCAAGTTTGACGTGGGTTTGTATACCTACTGCGTATTTACATTTTTGTACCTTCGCAAACACTCAACACACTCTACATATACTTTATTCACCTACAAAAACCATCAGTATATTTTTGTTTCAATAAAAAACTTCCGAAAAAGAATTGAAATACATCCCAGATCCCGCCTGATGCACATAACCATTTAAATAACATTTTTTTATATTCGAAAATCTATCAATAACACCTTCCTGTCAACTTACCGATCCACGAACCCATCTCGTCGTCGATTTGCATGGAATCATTAATAAACTTCAATTGGGGTAACAGCACGGCGGAATATCCCACAGGCATACCGCAACTGGCAGAGCTCAACATCACTGCACTGGTTAGTAAACTCTGGAAATGGAAGCGTGAGTTAATAACGTTTGCTCCTGTCTAAATTGCTGATTTATGATGATCGATCGGTATTTTATAGCTTTATTCTTCGAATGTGAATAATACGTTCATTGTGAAAGGGCGTTTTGGAATAGAATGGAATTTAGAATGTTTTGATTCTATTTATTGAAGCAAAGAATACACCAGCTGACAATAAGCGAAATTTCGGAGAAAAATGAGTCTGCCATCTTTTGAATTAGTCGACATATATTAAGTATGTGTTATTAAGTTACAAGGTATATTCCGTCAATCAGTCGAATAATAGTGACCAAATATCCCTTAAACACAAAAATTATTCATCCGGGAGCATGAGTGCCAGAATACAATGCACATGAGTCTCATAGTAATATATTTGAGATGAATACATTTAGGTTGTTATCGAATTTAGGCATTTCCTAGCATAGGAATTACTTATTCAGGAAATTCCTAAAATCAAACTGGTGAGATCGGACATAAGAGTGAGATTACACTTCTTATGGAGCCCTGAAGAAACTTAAAGCTGTAAGGAGTGAGGAATGCTGATTCTCTGGAATGGATGAAGAAATCTGTTCTACTTAAGAAATTCAAGGTATTACAAGAGTCCAGGTAACAGCACCTGCAAAATTGCTCCTGCAGATATGTCTAAGGAATAGGCCCTCAACAGATTAGGTAGTTATAATAGAGTGAACCTAGCCTGGGTACCAAGTAGGGTAATGAAAAGGCCAATGAGTTAGCCAAGCAGGAGCAACGGAGGCCATGACAGCAATAACCTTCCTGTGGAATTGCTAAAGGCATAGCTAAGGAGAGCATCCCCAAATGGATAATCAACCAGGAGTTGCGCTGGTGGTATCAAACCCCAAAACAAAGGCACGCTAAATTCTTCAAAAGCCTTTCGGCCAAACTGTCACACGACCTACTATGTCAAAGTCGAGAAACGCCGAGTCTGATAGCGGAAATGCTGACCTAACATTGTAGGCTGAGGTAGCATATGCACACAATTGGCATAGCAGATGCCAGTCTATGTAGGTTCTGCCAGGAAGAATACGAAACCTCAGAGCACATACTCTGTGAGTGAGTAGAGAAGGCCTAGCAAGGGTGTGGTTTCATATACTCGGAAAAGCTACGCAAGGGAGGTGGTATCCAGGATAATGAAAAGAAGAAAGCTGGACATTGAGCTCTAAATATAGGGATCTGTGCTACAGAACACCTGAAAAATTGTTGTTCTTGCAGATATCCTAAGATACTTCTAAGGAATAGGCACTCAACAGACTAGATAGTCATAACAGACTGACCCAACCCTGATTACCAGGTCACCAAGGAATAAAAGGTAATGGAAAGGCCGATGAATCAGCTATTCAGGAAGCAACGGAAACCATAATAGGGCCAGAACCTTCCTGAGGAACTGCTAAATGCCTAGCTGAGGAAAGCATCCACAAAGGGATAGAAAACTGGTCGTTGCGCTGATAGTATGAAACTCCAAAAGAAAGGCACGCTAAACTTTTTCTTAAAAGCCCTTCGGTTAAGCTGTTAGGTCGACAAACGACGAGGATGATGGTGGGAATGCTAACCGGACATTGTAGGCAGAAGAAACGTTTACACACAATGGACCTAGCAGATGATAGCCTATGTAGGTTTTGCCAGAAAGAACACGAAACCGTGGAGCACATACTCTGTGAGGTCGAGTGCCTAGCAAGGGCTAAATATAGGGAGGACCACAATAGATTTGCAAAGGTCGCAGAAGACAAAAAGGGCACAATGGATATCAGTTAATGTTAACAAAAAATCATATTAAGAATTTTTAAGATGTTACCTGCGCCAAAAGTCCCTTTTTCTTAAATATTCTGTTAAGATCATCTCTATTTTTATTTGCTTCATTGTGATAGACACTTCGAAGCAAATCGCTGTCTTCTTCACTGAAATCGAATAATAAACATACGTTAATTTACTTAATAGAATGGTGGTACCAATAAAATTTGAAGTTGACATCCACAATATAAAAAAGCTGTAAAAGTTGAATCGAAAGTTGAAGAAACTTTATGCTTTTAAAAATTTCTCCAGTCTACTTATCTCTATAAATGAAAAGCCCGAATCCACTCGACCGATTTAAATTAATTTCTAAAATAAAATGGGGAGTGCCATCCTGATAAGTGACCAGGAAGAATTTGTATCTCAAATTTAAGGATAATATGTAACAAAGCAAGCGGAAAACAAATAAAATTTTTATCACGATGAGAAAACTTCAAGAGAAGCAGTAAAGCCAGCAGACTAAGATCGACTATTTATTGTGATCTGAAATGACGGACTGTTTAAGACATTTTAACGTGAAAATCCCCCTCGCTTGGGTCGTTTCATCTTGTTTTACGATCCCGAAGAATTGGACTTAGACGGAGAAGTAACAACAATAATTTTAAGAATAAAATGCAGCTTTAGCACCCGATTCTACTGACTTTTATTTTCTAAAATAGATTTAAGTTGAAAATATTCGTACTTACCATTCAGCTAACTTATCAGTGCACATATTATGATCTTGTTTATTTTCCCGTCACCACATATAAGACTCCTTCTGGAATATAAACTAATTTAAATGGCTTTGTCTGAAACTTTTATAATGTTTTGTTTTATTTGGTTGAAGTGATGGACGGGGAAGGCACGATCAAATTAATCCCCCACGCTCTTACTCTTCGAATCCTGATGACTTATTTATATCCAGATACGGACTCAAATTGGGAGATTGGGAATTTAAAAAAAAGTGAATTCACGACGTTTCAATAGTAGTTTTTTACAATAAAAAAACTGCACACTTTATTTTTTCTACGACTTTTACTATAAATATGGGAATTTTAATAATTAGTTTGACAATAATAACAATTAAATTGAGAATAATTCATTGATATGTATTTAATAAAAACACTTTTTATTTAACAATATTCATTGGGCCACTGCAATTCATAAATATTTTTGGAACTGTACAAAAACCAACACATTTTAACCAAAAAACCGAAAAAATAACGGCTGGGAAAAGGGAACTATCAATTATGTCAAGCAAACAAATTTTTTACGTGGAAATATTAAACAAATCAACCCTACTACTTCACCTGTTCCTCCCTTTGTTCTCCAATTTTGCTAATAATGCCAAACCTTATATACAAGATTAATAATTCTTTCTAGAATAGTAACCGCAAACATTTGGCTTTGTTTCTATGAGTTCCTTGGTTGCATTCAAAGCTGGACGCTAATTCAAATTTTCTCCTTTCCTTTCCACCCTGGTTCTTCAATTTCCCTTTTTCTCTCTCTGTTTGGTCCAGCTATACAGTCTTTGGTCTGTTCATAACTGGTATTCACTTCAAATTATTCTCTTCAAATTACCCATACTGCCAAAGCCATCTCATTCTGTATGATATGTTCGCAGTTTCTAGTTTTTTTTTCTATTTCCAGCCTTGTCAAATCCTTTATACTGTCTTTATCTTTGAAAAACTTCCTGTCTGGCGATTCAGCATTTAAGTAGTATTCACTGATTGATTTGGTTGTTGTATTTGACAATCTATTACTGAATGTCTAGTTGTGATGATTATAAACTCTAGATAGTAAAATCCTGTGGCAAAAACAAAATGAGAAGATAATATATACAAAGTAAAAATGACCCTAATGGTGTGCGGAAACCTGAGAGGTAGAGGTTGCATCCAAAATATCACTTCCATGGTGAGACCAATCATTCCTCATGAGCCATTGCGTAGAATATTAGGTTTGGCTTAGTGATGACGAGAGGCAACCTCTCCAGAAATTAAAGACTGCACACTGTACCCTGAAGAAGCATCTACACAGGATGGACAAAGTAAGTGACCTCTACGATGGAACACCTACTCACATACTCTGCTTCTGTGAGAACTTACAAGGTCTCAGGTGGAGGCACTTGGAGAAATACGACCATCACAACTACAGAAGATCCTTACAAATAGACAGGTGGCCTATACAGAAGACATTAAGTTTCTGGAATGGCAGTGGGGAGATAACATGAATAATGATACACATATTTAGTTCAAGTGAACCCAACCCAAATGTATAAATGGATGAATGCTGGGAGAAAGAACTAGATACAGACTAAGTGAAAAGGAAAACCATTGAATAAAACCACCTCCGAAATTATTAGACATGCCCCAAAGGAAGGTAGAATGAAAAAGTTCAACTTTTCACAGATATTCGATGCAAAATTCAGTGAAAAGGAGGAATGGGATCCCATCATCATTATCAGACTTAGGAAAATGTTATTGTTGAACATACGACTCAAAAGCGATAGAACTAAAGCCTGCACATATCTTAAAATACCTTCAGGCAAAGGAACTACTGGTACTAGCTTAGTGGAAGAAATCATACATGACATACTTTGCAAATGGAAGGATCAACTGAGATTATAAAGTAGCCATTTGTGAGTTCAAAGCTACTTCCCCTCCATGTTAAGTTGTTGGTAGATGTGCTCTCATGAGTGGGTTGAACGTTCCCTTTTCTATTAGGAGGGAGTATTGATTATTTCTTGAATCATGAGTCATGAGAACGGTGCTCGAAATCTCTACTGGATGTATTCTAGTAGTCATTTGGATATACTTCCATTCTCCCATTTTAAATAAAGTTAAGTTGAAGATGCTGCACTAAAACCAATACAGAATTTCTTAAGTACACTCCTGTAGCTAATCTTAAGCGCAGCACTGTAATATTTAGCCAATGTTAACAGGTTCATTCGTATATAAAATTTTTTGTTTTGGGCATTTCCGTTCTATATCAAAGGTTACACCTATGATCATGAAAATGATATACGAACATTTTACGACCCATCACAACAATTGGGTCAATCTTGCTTACTATGTTCTTAGACGACCTTCAAATCGTTTATTTGTTTACGTTTGCATAATTCGTTGTTAAGGTGAAGGACTTTATCTATGAAAGATTCGTTGCAAATCATACTTATAATTTCGCAATGAAAATCTAATTTACATGTAAAAAATCGCATAAATGCCATAGTGCGATTGTCACTTTGACAGCGGGAGAAGCTACCTGTAACAAATGCTGTTTTCTTGACTCGAAAAAATGACAACCTACACCTTCAGTATCACCTTTTCAATAGTTGACAGTTTTAGTGTGGATTTATGCAGCAACATTTGACAATTATCGATTAGCATTCAACAATTAACATTTATCATTTAAAAATTAGTGAAACTGCCATCGTTTATGCAGACACAATTATAAATTAGGAGAAAATAGTAAGCACATTTACAATAACCCTACATTTTCATGTCTATTGGAACAATTTTGAAGATGTATAGTATATAGTAGAAAAAGCTGAGACTTTTTTTCTTTTAATAATGATGCCGACACACAACATAACCCTAAACCAACCACTTATTTTATGAAAAAAGTGAGACAAACTTCAGGATCTGCGTACTAGTTGCGCACTAAGTAGATGAACATTCGGTACATTTAATTTAAGAAAGTTAAAAGTTGGCCAATTTCGTAATTGTTAAATGATAATTGTTAATTGTGTGCATAAATGGAGTCATAGTGAAATGAGTAGTTTAACTTATAATTGATAAATGTTAATTGTCAAATGCTAATTGATAATTGTTAAATGTGTCTGCATAAATCTACACTTAATAATAATCATAATAATCATAATATTTACATTTCAAATTTCTTTTTAACGAATTAATAATATTACAGTAATAAAAATAATATTCACTCAAAAATTTAAATAAAGTCTTTTTCTTGACGGTAATTTTATTTCTATTCGGTCGAAGAGTAAGTCGTTGACCTCGGTATTTTGACTGTCCGTATAAGTATAGTTGACCTAAAAATCAAAAACTTTCATTAGTCAATTGTAGCGAGAGAGGTCTCACTTAAAGTAAAAGTAACTAGTCAAATCTTCTGCTTCCTATGGTCTATTAAAAAATAGAAGAGGAGGATTAGTGAATATTTTTTCGACTTGGGAACTGGAGCGTTTTTTGCGATACATACAAATTAAATTGGATAGTTGTTCAAGGCCGGATAATTCGCAAAAGTCCAATTGACATACATTTTTATTTGTCTTACCCGGATATATCTATAATTTTTCACGTTTATTATGTCATTTAAAACTAGTCTAAATTTGATTGAAATAAACGGAGAAGAATTATATTAGGGTGGGACACTATTAGCTGTTAAATTGACAGCTATTGCTTTTTTGAATTTCAATGGTTGATAATTCTTTCTATTATTAACCAAGGTTAATGCAATCGAAAGAATTATTATTTAATGATAATCAAAACAGATTTTCTTGTGAGAAATTTAACGAATCACAAAAAAGAGCCTAGTGGTAGAAATAGTAGACTCTGGCGCGGACGATTGGGGTTCGATCCTCACTGGAAGCTTTCCTGTTTTAGTCGTAGAGAAAGTATAGTCTTTTACTTGTGTAGAATGGCTAATATTCACTTGGATGATTCTAAAACTTCATCCGCGTGAATAATAGCCATCATTCTACACTCGTTGAAGAATATACTATTACACTACAGTCAAATTGATGAAAAAATTTGTTTTATCACTAAAATTGTTATTATTACATTATTTTATATTTTCAACTGTAAATATTGCAAATATATGCGCATATTTCGAATAAATATTAATACATGTCCCACCCGATGGTCATTATTACAACAAAAGCTATAAATTTTCGAAATATCGAAGGACCAACATACCAGGAGGTCAAAAAATTACCCAACAGCTTGAAATGAAATGTTTAAAATGAAAAAATAAACGTTTCGATTGATTAAAATTCAATATATATGTCAAATTCTCAAAGGATATCCAGCTTCCTTTTTCTACACTCCAATTTCCGCATAACCCTACTGGAATTTCCTTTTATTTTACACCCTTTTATATTCCTATCTAGGTCAATAAGAATCTGTGTCCCGGTCCCGGCCCTTGATGTTATGTCCCACTGAGATTTCGCAAGCTCAGCATTTCTTTTACGACAGTATCGTATCCTATAACCTTGAAAGTCATCTGTGCGTCGTTAATCTTGAATATGCATACGGAAAGTGCATTTAGATGCTGGAAGAGTACACGAAAAACTTATCAACATAATTGAAAATGGAGGAGTTCAGTCTAAGATTAGTGAGGCCAACAAAAAGTGGTTTTTATGACAAGAATGCTACCAATCAACTGGATTCTCAACGCATCGGTGGCTATTGGAGCTATTGGCAAGTCACCATTTTATTTATGTTATTTTGTCTCTAGTTATGTCAAATACCAGTTATATTTGTTTTTGTTGATACTATTTTATGTTCATTTTCAATTAGATTTTTGTAGCAATTCTAGTTAGATGTATCTCTATTCTTCTAATTACTTTTTCCACTGACATATGACATAACTAGTGACAGATAATATTCGATATACCCCGTATACATTATGAATATTTTTTTAATTTTACAAAAAGAGAAAATAAATGTGTCACGTTCCTTGAAGAATGTGTATCTAGCTCCGAAAACCTGATAAAAGCATAAATGATAGTCTTAAATGCCCTTCTTTCAATGGCAGATCTTATATATAATATCGTTCAGACATTTTTCGATATAGAGAAAAACTCTTAGCAAATAAAGAAGATATATCGACAGTAGTGGAGAAATTGAAGAAGTTATAAAGAACAAAGAGGAATTTTTTGGAAATATATTCCTCAAAACTTTCCTGTTTAAGTGGAAATAATTATTACCCGACGATAAGAAATCAAATAAGGAATGAAGAAAATAAAAATAAAATAATCAATCAGGTCAAGGAATAACAAAAACAGAACCACAAATTACGCAATAGTTGGAAGCAGTTGCTTTACACAAAGTGATCGTTCCAAAAGTTTTCAAGCTACCACCTTGCATCAGGTTCATTCATGAAAAGAAAGAAGGAAATATTCGTAGTCGTATACATGGTAGATAATAATACGAGGTAGGTATAGTGGAAAATATTATGTCAAAATTATAACGCCCTGCAGAGCGAAGGGCATTAAATTACACTCCAAAGTTAAACAGGGCTGGTATATCAATGTCCTTCATGGTACTTAGCCAGGTAAGTTGTTGTAGCTTCTTATTGAATGGACTTGCTTTTCAAAGACTCTGTAAAGCGTTATAATAATATTATACTAGTATTTTTGTCTGAACCAATTAAGTTATCTAATACGGAGCAAATCGACCGGGTAGTGGAACAAGCGTTACCGAGCCACTTCCAAGTTCGATTACCTCTTTGGATTTAAATGGGAGGCGAAAACCGACCGGAAAAAAATATTTTGTGGAGAGAGTGTTATAAATCTGTCAGATAATCGGAACGTAAGTAACGAGTTATTTAAAACCTTGTGGCAGAATAAAAAAAGTTACGGGAAAAATCAGCCTTAAATCAGTGCCATAAAAAATAACAAGAAAGACCAAGACCGTTAATAAGACTGTCTTTGGTATTGGCATTGGTTTTTGCTTTGCTCATTCCAGCTTCCAAAGCTCATTAATATACAGGGTGAAATGTTAATGTTGACTGATATTTTCTTTGATCACTACTCGAAAACGGCGAGGGAATGCTTCTGGACAGGCTGTCAGTTCGATTCCCAGTGCTAACTCATCTGCTGTGATCTGATTCAGTCAGCACTGAACGTGAGATATTGGGAATATGACATACACCCCACTACACAAGTGGAGAATGATTCCTTCAGCACTACATCACGGGATTCGTCATCTGTCATCTATTCGAAGCAGACAACCATTTGGTTTTCGTCTAAAAGTAAAATAATATTTTGCATAATATCAAGCATTCTTGGCAGTTGTTTCTTTCCGCCGAAATATTTTCCGCGGATTTGAATTAGTTGCAAACAAATGAACCACCCTAAATTCAAGATTTTCTGGAGTGGAATGCATCCATTACAAAAAGTTCTCTTTTTGCCGTGACAGTTCATTATTTATCTGTTTCTGCGTTTGTGTAAAATCCCGCAATTTAATATTGTCATTTGGTTTATTCCACGTCTTTAGATAAGAATTATTATTGAAGGAAACTGGCAAACTTTGCATTATGTCTAATTACAGATTAATTTTGAGTTAAACTTTGTATTTTTATGGTAAGAAAAGTGTTTGAAATAATTATTTATACTCTAAGGAATGTAAGTAGTATTTACTAGTCGAGAACGAGTTTGCGCCCGAGCGATAGCGAGGGTTGGCAATAAGTTTGAGACTAGAAAATATAAATGAAAAAATCTAATGTGTTTAGGGAAGAAGTGAATAAATTCCTGTTTAAAGCCTCAGATAATGTTCATCTAATGATAAAGCTAGCCAGGGGTAATCAATACATTTTCGGTAATTGACTTACGTCCTTCAAAACAGTATCAAATTACATTGTTTAGAATATGGGAAGTGGAAATATCACATTTTCAGTATCAAAATGCTTCAGGCACTTCCATCCAATGTAAATGATATTTATAAATTTTTTTTTTCTACTCAACTGCGACGGGCGTATAAATTTGTTAAGTGCTGCAGATGGATATGACGGATATTTTCCCACGACCTCAAGAAAAAAAGCGGATCAAATTGTTGGTGACAAAAATATATTTTCGGTCAAAGAATCAATCAAAGTAGACTTAATGTTATTTAACACTTCGATATTACCTATGTGAATCTTAAATTTTATAGTCTACACTAAGACAACAACAAAAGTGATAAGGGGTGTAGAGGAACATAACTTAACTCCTACCATAACCCAGTACGTATATTTGTCTTCATTTTATAATAAATATAAATATGTTACGGTAAATGTGAGTAGATATGTTAAAAATGGGAAGGAAATATAATCATTAGGTACATTCTCTTCTGTATGTTCCTTGTGGCATATTATTTAAACAAGTGTTTACCGTATGCCAACACACACTTAGGTATTTGAATTTTAAATAACAATAATTACCTGGCAGAATTTGTGAATAAAGAAATTAAGAATATAGAGAAGTGAGTCCTTGTTAATGCCCCATAATAATAACAATAATATTAAAAGTTTAACTAAAATAATTTTTAAAAACTTGACTATACCGTATGTTGAGAGTTTATCAGAAAAAATTTAGAAAATTGGTAATCAATTCAATATTAGAACTAGCTTTGAATCTTACAATACGTTGAGTTGGTAACAAAAACGAAACCAAAAAATGAAGAACAATCTTCAAAAAACTGCGTAGGTAGGTTATGACGTTCTCATTATTCTAAAAACGGTATCCCCCTCTCGAATACCAGCTGGTTATTTTTTCAAAAGACATAGTTGAGCTATGTCGTTTCCCATTTTTCCAAATATTGTCCTGGCTTTCTTTCACAAGGCCGTTCTTCCTTTAACAAACATTGGTAATCTTTTTTATTATACCTGTTAAGTACGATTACATATTGGTTAGGCTAATGGAACCGCAAGGATCCGCAGTCAATATCACAACCTCACACACACACACAAGTACGATTACATGTACCAGCTTGCTTGCTATTGACTTCCTCCACGGAAGTACCTATTACCACACTGTGGCAAAGTACTTGCTCCTAGGTTGTCGGTAAGCGTCGCTTACCGACGCGGCGAGTGCCCCAAAGTGTTTTGCGTTTGTTGGAAGATATTGGTTCGAAGACATAGGTAGGCTATGTCCTTCATTATTTTGATTATTATCCTCCCCTTCTTTAAAAGGTTGGCTATTTTTTCAAAAAATATATAGGTAAGCTATGTCGTTTCTCTTTTTGAGAATATTGTCCTCCATTTCTTTTACGGGTTGACTATTTTATAAAAGAGATAGGTAAGCTATCTCCTTCCTCATTATTTTAATCATTATCCTCCCCTCCTACAACAGGTCGGCTATTTTTTCAAAAGACATAGGAAAGCTATGTCGCTCCTCATTTTCCCAAATATTGTCCTTCTTTTCTTCAATAAGTTGGTTCTCTCTTTAACAGACATTGGTAAGCTTTTTATTTCACCTGTTAAGTACGCCACATGTATACAAACTTTGTAACATACGATTGACTATTTCCTGCACGGATGCACGTAGTACCACACTGTGGGAAAGTGCTCGCTCTTAGGTTGTCGGTGAGCCTCGCTTGCAAAACGAGCAGTCAACCCGATGGGGCGAGTGCGCTTAAGTGTTTTCCGTTTGTCGAATGGGTATGGGCTGACAAGTAGGGGAAATAGTTGCCCAGTATGGGCTATGAAAATATCGTAGATGCCAAAGTTGTTGCATGCAAAATGGTCATACTTAGCAGATATGGACTAAGAATTTTTTTCAGTGCTTCCATTTCAGCACACTAACACTTTCCCACAGGTTTCATAGATTTTATCAAATTTTTAATGATTCATTCGTCAAAAAAAGGCTACTTTTCACACTATTAGTTCAACTCGCCTCAGCTTGACATATATCACCATATATATTCGTTTATCTAATATTAAATGCGTACTATTAATAGAGAATATAATAATTTATCCATTATTACTGATAATATACAAATATTATTATATTTACTATCATTTTATAATTATTATTATCAATCATTAATAAGTCCATGTCCTAAATACTTCCGATAGCTTGAACTGGACAAAACGCGTGCTAAAATATAAACAACGAATTAAATATACATGTAACACTTTTACTGTCACGGCAGTAAATGCTAAAACCAAGTTTGTGGGGTCGCCACCCTTGTCTCACGGCCGCCATCTTGAAAATAAGGGTTGAAATGGTTTTTACGATGTATCTCGTAAACTATTTATCTGATTAAAAAAATTTGTTTATAATTTTTGTTGTAAATTAAATTCTCTACAACTTCTGTTCAGTAACTTTTTGTCTTAGAATACAAATAAAAAAGGTATTAAATAAATTAAACTTGAAAATTGAATAAAACTTGGTTTTAGCTTTACACTAGCCCCCGTACACATCTTAAAATTAAAATTGGGTCCTCTAAAAAAGCACTATAAGGCCTAAAAAATGTAACATTTTAATATGTACCACAAATTTTTCACTGAATACATCTAAATCCTTGTTTAGAAGATCCCACGCAGTTGCAGCCGTGAACAAACAACAAAATCATGAACTCTCTGCCTATCTGTATTTCCCGTTCCAAGGGGTCAGAGGTGAATAAAATCTCATAATTTGAGTGATCTCGATTCAATTCCACTATAAAAGCATTTCAAGAAGCTACAACGAACTAAATCAAGTAAATTTATCACAGTGTAATTCAGCTTTTTGTTTTAAGTTGTTTTTTTTTTCTGGTAAAATGGTATTAAGATGTTTTTTAATTTTTTTTGTATTTTTCACCGCCGCTTTTTGTAGAAGCATCGATAAAAAGAATTACTATAATATACCGATAAATTTACCGGAAAACGTACCAGTTGAATACGACATCATTTTCACAAATGAAAGAGAGATGCTCTCTTTAAAAAACCAACCGCTACACAGGAACAAGCAGGAACATAGAAAAGATGAAGTTCTTATGAAGAAAGTAGAACCAGAAGCAGCAAGAAAATCACGATGTTATGGATCCGTCACACTTATGGCTATGTGTTATTGATTGAAGATATTTCACAGTGTATGTAGTGAAATTTTAAATTTAAATCTGTGCCATATGAAAAGTATTACTCATCACCATTCAGTGCAACAGATTTTTTTAGTGAAATTTTCTTGTTTGCTTCAACTTTGGGGTGTCATCTGTCGGAAAATTTAAGGCCATCCTCATTTTGTATTCATTAGATGTACGTGAAAATTGTACAAATTATTTTTAATGAATTTATGTTATAAAATAAACGTAATAAAAATAATTCTCCAACATAAATATCTAAGGTCACTTATGCCCAATTTCCTAATTAATACAACCTCTGATCATCTGTCTCTTTTCCTCCATTAACGAGAAGGCCACGGAAAGACGAAGAATCTAACCTCAATTCAATGAGTGATGTCTGTATTCTGTATGTTGTCTTTGGTATTTTTTTTTATTGTGAATTGCGATATTATTAATATTATCATGCTAGCAGTTATTAATAGTAATGTCTTGAACAATTTGAAAAGAAGTTTTCTGAGTGAAACAATCAGATTTTGCTAACTGAAATTTTGCAAACAACCCTTATGCAGATCTTTCACAATGGATCATAGCTCACTCAAATTTCTGCCTTTTGCGAGCAGTAACAAATGTTCGAAATAGTATATTATTAAACGAGCAATTTATGGTAGCCAATATTCACGATTGGTGACGTTTGCGTCACGAGAAGCAGGCGAGGAGCGCAAGTCACCCGAGTGAATATTGGCCATTAATTGCGAGTAAAATACTATACTTTGTCCACGACCCTTGATATCTTTTATTATTGTTGTTTTAAAATACCTAATATTAGAAAATATCGCTATGAAAAGTATCAATACTAAAAATTACAATATTTTATCGATACGATATATTTCATAAAAAAATCTCCTGAAGAAAATACACAGATTTAATAGTTCATTTCATATTGTACCCTCATCTCTAGTCGTGAATTATGAACCATAATACACTCCAGTGTGTTATGAACCATTATTCACGACAGTAGATATATGGGTACCTACCATATTATACCTTTTGTTAGGAGGTAAAATATTGACTGATTATTAGGTGGTCGTGGACAAACTATATATTTATCTGTCAAAATAGTCGTGCGGGTAGATTTATGTTAACCATTACCGACTCAGTATATGTACGTTTTCGAAAACTCTCTACTCTCACTTACACAGTGGCCTATGGCTTATTGCCTCTATCGGTACCATTTCTATGGTACTAATGCAGCAACTATGGTCTGTAATCTGCCTCATCTCTCCAAATTTGATGTGTCTAGTAAATATGCTGTCAAAATTACAAGACTGAAACTCAATATTTTAACTGTACTCAGCTTCCAGAACAAAACTATTTTCAATGCTAATTTCTAACTGAAATTCAGCTACATCTTCACAGATTCTACAAAAGGGCAAATGGATTTCTCCAATGCCAATACACCTTTAAAGCTGATATCTAATTCCAGTTGGGCCTTCTTTGGAATAACCTACGACAACCCTATTGATTACTTACTTGACTTAGGAGTGGTCTTGTATCAGCTGCTGGAGCACAGTACCTTCATTAACCTCTTCAAAGTATCTTACTCCAGCATCCACCCATAGTGCAGATTAATTGCAGTTTTCGGTTGAAAAACTGTTGAATGCTGTTCAAGACTTTTGACAAGTTTTGTCTTCGATCTGCTGCTAGTGCCAAGACGTCCCTATTTCAATCGTCTGTAAGCTCTCTCTCATTCCTCTACAGCTGGAGAGATGTTCTGAGAATTTTGAGTCGGTTTCTGTGTAGGCAGTGTAGGTGGCCATTTTCGCTATCCTCTGGAAGTAGTGGAGATTAGGGTTATATGTAATAATATTTCACGAGGTGGAAATACATGAAAGAGATAGTTTGACATGGACCTTTTGCAAAACTTCACAATTGTCATAGCTTCAATGTTGGAAATTATATCTTTGGTTCCATTTTCAGTGATGGCAGCTTAATTGGAGATAAATATTTAGAACTGCTTCTAAACAATTTCGTTCTAACTTTGACAAACTTATATTACTAAAAGATTAAACCACATGTTCCCGTGGAAGCAAAAGCAAAATTTTTCACCTCACGTTCCTATCCTCTAGATTGGATCCTTTATTTGTATAGTGACCTCACCAACGACCTAGAATCAATAATTTTTTTCTTGATAACAGAATTATTATCAAGAAAAATAAAATGTATGATGAAATGTTGTAGAAGTTTGAATCAGATCGCAGAGTTGAAAGAGAAATTGGTAAAAACCTTTTTGTTTTATCGATGATGGGATGTTTTTTTATCCATCATGGGTCAATTAAACTTGCCCCTAGACATTTCAGATTTGTATTTGGAAGGTTTTAATCGAAATATTTAGTCAAGTATTAAAAAAGATCTGTTGTGCTGGATAAGTGATTCGTTCAATTCTTTAATTGAACAATGCACGTTTATATGCCTTTCGTTAGTTGCTTTTAACTTTAAATAAGAATTTTGGAGTAACTCACAGTAGCTTTTTTATCTAGTAATCTTCCAGGTGCTGTGCCTCAGTATTTTGTATTGCTTTTTATTCCGCAAGTAAATGGAGATTTTTTCTTTCATTCCACAGAATCTACTCTTCTTGCATTTGAACAAACTCCTCTCAGGTCACCTGTCAAAACTCTTGGATTAGTTTCACACTGGCTAAGGAGTTCATTTGGTATCACCTGGTTGTAGTTTCGACTATCTCAGCCCTACTGGATACTACATTGGAGCAGATGCTCAAAAGAGTGTTTCAGTTCATCTCTTTGTTAAACAGCTTCAAACTTCTGGCATAATATACCAGAATTTGTTATTCCATCTTTCGACGAATGTTCCTAAACATAGAAGAGTTTAATAGCTGACATGATCTTGGGTGTCAAACAGGTCTGTCAATGAATCTTCATACGCCGCGACTTGTCTTATTCTGGAAGATGATGAAACAGTAGAGCACATTATTTGTGCCAGTCCCGCTGCGGCTCAAATCAGGTATCTGATGTTTAATGAGCTGTTTTTGTATGAGCCATCATAGACTCTTGCTAGTAGCAGTGAAGAGTCTTATAGACCTCCTCAAAACAGGCCCAGCCTTACCTCTCTTCACCAATTCATCAGATATGATGTTCTTTGTTGCGCTCACCTAGTCCATTGAGTTTTGCTAGGCACAAAGCATTTCAGATCTGATAACGCGAAAACATTATCGTTTTATTTGGTGCTTGACTATCTGTCATGATAATATTCCTTCGCCCTCTACCTCTATATTTTATCAATATTCAATCAGGCACATTTTCTTCCTATGGCATTTTTGCTTTTTAACGCCACACTTTTTTTTCATTCTGTGCTTCTTCACAACAATATCCGTTTATAACATTTGGAGAAAGACGGTTATAAGAAGGGAGTAATAAAAGACTTTTTTTGTAAGAAATTGTATTAAATAAAAGGATGAATCTATGAATACTTATGACCAACTAATATCAGACTTTTCTTTCAAAGGAACGTGCTCGTAAACGTTCCTTATCACTGGCGTTGCTTCACGTTTCACTCTTCCCTTTCTCAAGCTGCACTTATTGCAATATAGTGAGGAAATTATAACTCCAAATAAGCAGACGGATCCCAGACTCACGAGTATACAGGAAAAGTAATAACTGTATGTCGGTAAGCTCTGTAGCATCCTCAAACCTTCTGCTATTTCGTCGCTTAGGTCCATTTTGTGGACTACGTAAAATATTGGTAGGTAGACTTTTGGTACAGCGCTGTACAATCTAAAAAGGGAAAAAAAGTTATAAAATTAGTTTAACTCAGTCAAATTCAGTTACTATCTTGAGACATATTCCAAAATACTAGCATATCTTCAACGTTGCCCACTTCACAACATACAGAGCATAGAGTAATAAATAAAAGAGAGGTTTTAAAACATATGGAAGAAACTGGCACAAAGTTTGTGCGCAGCCAGTTGAGCATGGCGCATCACAGCGACTAACTGAACTAACAAACCCCGCCTCTAACCACACGAAAATTGTCAATATGTCAATATTATTCTAATTTGAGGTTAGTCACTGAACATATCTATATATCTATTTTTATTTAATTCTTATTAGTCTTTCTCTATTTAATTTAATTATCTTTAACATTGGCACCTATTATTATAATAAGATTGATTATAACTCATCATAGGTAAGTGAAAAAGGTAAAATATTGGAAACAATAACTTTGTAGCACAAAACGAGTTTTCAAGAATAGATCGCACGATTTTTATAGAATTTGTGGTTATGGTGGTATTTACATAGCTGTCAGACCTTTTCTTTTTTCTAAGTAATAATAAACTTTGTTATTTCAAATTGATAACTCCAAAATAATGGCATTTAGATGATTTCCTATTATTCAATATCACTCAAGGATCTCAAAAGGCGAAAAATATACAGGAAGATCCATTGGAAATAACAATGTTCATTATTTATTCAAGAAACAAATAGGCAGAGTCTTTCAGCATGTTTCTCTTTGTGCCTTATCAAGCAGCTGGTAACTTATACCAATCAAAAACACACAGTGCATGAAATAGCTGAACACAGTTGTCAGGAAGAACTACCTACTAGTCTGAAGCTGTCCGAAATAATCGTCTTCAGGAAGTGGTGAATTCAAATAAATATAATTTGGAAGACACACTTCAAACTATTGGTCACGAAATACTTACCTTATGCTAGAAACTGGTTGTAGTAACATATTCAACTGCATTCCAGCTTGCACTTCCATGACAATACCTGATTTCTATAAAAAAAATATATACAGGATGTATATTGACGAGTTTACAAAATTTATTTAAGTATAAGAAGCAGCTTAAACGATTGTTGTAAAAATTTGTATATATGGGGTATGATAGGTTCATAAAAAATATTTTGACAGACAAAACAGTTCCGGTTAAACCGGAATTTGCTTGTTTCAAATATGACAACCACTTAAAAAATTAATTTTTCACTTTTCATAAATTATAATTGACTGTAAACAACAAAGTACAGACCTACGAGAACTGTCAGTGGAACATTCGAAAAAGACGCTACGAAAGTACGTCTGTATCCTATTTTCAATTATGTAATTTCTTCCGTTTGCGCTTGCGAGTAATCTAAACATCAACTAATCAAATTTTTGGAGTAAAAGATTAGGGTTGACGTTTGTGATACATTTAAGCGGTTCATTATTGTGATATTTTGATTAGAATTAATCACAGACTTGTTAGCTCAGTATCTATTAATAGTTTAAGTAGATACACAATACATTATTCCTCGATTAGATATCACACAACTTCTAGTGATTGTAGATTAAAATTTCCAATCAGGTACTCCATAATATCTATCACCTTATGTGGTCTGCTCTTGACCTTGTCGTCAATTTTTTTCATGATATCTTATTTTTGCAACAATGTTTCTATCACCAATAGACAAGTCGATGTTGAGTACCTATGGTAAGATGTTCCCCAGAAACACCGTTTTATATATTCTATAAAAATTTTCCCACCTCAACACAGTGAACCGAGTTATGAAAAACAATCGTTTATATAAGATGGGGAAAATCCACAAGGAAAGCGGTAAGCACAAGGTAAGCGTTTTTGCCCCCCCTCAAACGCGTAATATCCGAAATTTGCCCCTCCCCATACATACATATTTTCGAAAATAAATTAATTTTAGTTTTTATTTTCTACTTACTGGTTCTAGAATCATGTAGAATTCATGAAGGTTTTTTTTGGGTTTCATCCCTTTAACAGCATTTCTATAGACAGGATCGGCATTAAAAAAATGTGGAAAGGATAAAAATGACGGCGAATTCATCCGGCAGCTGGATACGTTCAAAACTCCTGTAGGAATGCACTCACCGTTGCAGAAACAGGCATTTTCGGGATAAACAGTCCCTGGGAATGAAAAAAAAGTGTTGAAATTTAATGAATTGATTGTTTACACAAAACTTACCATTGTCAAAGCCGTATTCAGCTGAATATTTGTACCCGATAACCCCTTTTATCACAACATCTTCTGTATATTTCAATTCTAAAAATTTGCACAGATCTGAAGGAAACATAAAAATACTATCCCTTTGTCTATTAAGTGGAAACAATTCACCAGCTGAACCTTTGATTTCATTACATTCACCGTTGAAATAGTCAGTTTGTTTTTTGTTGTTCCATAGTAAAACATCTCCAAAATGTTCATCATTTTTAATATGCATTTTATATGTACCGTCCAAGCCAGATGTACCGTTTCTCTGAAAAAAAAAATAGAAAAAGTATGAAATAAATTGCACGCAGGCAATTAATTTAGAAGCACCCTATGTCTGAGACCTGAAAGATCTATTGTGCCCCCTTACTTCTACTTAGTTTGTGAGGAGAGTCTCTGAAACTAGTAGCAACTTTGGTCCTATTTCCCGAAAGAATTTTAGTATATCTACAGGCTTCAACTTAGGTAAATGTTCCTGGTCTATCCAGGTACTGTGCTCTAGGATTCTGGGGAGCTGTGCAGTTAGAAAGTATGTGGATGGAGGTCACAATATGTGCATTTTTCTTCCTCCACTATTTTGAGCTTTTCCAGCAGGTTGTAGTCACCCAGAAGAATGTTTGATTGTCCAAGTCCTACTAGATCTTTCTAATAGTCAGATCTTCTCTTTCTTTCGGCTTCACCTATTTCTTCCAATATTACATTGGAGCTGATTCCGCAAAAGGGTTCAGGTCCCCATGAAAGTATTTCATTCCCCCTCTTTGCTAGTTCATCTGCTATTTCATTTCCTTCTAATGCAATGTTTCCTGTAATTCATAGTAAGGTTACTATATTGTTCTCGCCTAGTTGATTGAGTTTGTCCAGGCATTCCCACACCATTTTGAAACTGATTTCACCAGAGCTCAGTGTTTTAATGGCTGCTTGACTATCCGACATTATGATGATATTTTGTCCTCTGTATCCTTCATCAATATTGAACTGGGCGCACTCTTTTATGGCGTGGATTCCCGCTTGAAAGATACTCAGGATTTTTCCCAAGAGTGTTTCATTTCTTGCCCAAACACTCCCATCCCAGTTCCTCCTGTTGCTTTTGAGCCGCCTGTGTACCATTGGATGGCATTCTTCGAAGCACCCTAAACGAGTTTTCTATGCAATTTTGAGTGGTATTTCGTTACTTACCCCATATAGTAATCCTCCCTTATCAGGTGCACCAAGAAAGGGTATCTTCGAGAGCACTCCTAGCACGGGGTCTTCATACCCTTCGAAAAGGAGCTCGCGGACTGGTTTGGTTACAAACAATTTAACACCTTTCGTCGACAATCCTAAAGAAATAACTTTTTTAGCCCAAAAACTTTGGTACCTCGTCTGATATCCTATACTCTGGAAAAATAAGTGAATTTAGGAAATATTTAGACACGTGGCAACGCCGTACTTACAACAGCTACAGTATTCACAGAATTTATCACATCGTTCAAATTTCTACCCACACTTAACTCATCGAAGAACGAAGAAGCGTAAGACTGGTAGTTCACATAGTTATCAAATATGGACACGTTTGTCTTTCCTCTAATCTCATAGAACCTATAAGGTCCAATTTCTTCAAATTCCGGTTTCACCGAAACGTTCGTTATATCATCTGGGTTTGTCCAATTGAATAAATAATAATATGTTGGAACTGGAGGACTTCTATTCCATCCTTCGAAGAGTAAAGTGTTCGGAGTGAGTCTTAGATTGTAGTTGAGCAAAAATTCGTATATGGATTCGAAAAATATAAATAAACAGCTGCCGACACAGATAAGGAGAATTCCCGTGATTAGAAGACACAGTTGACTGCACTGCGATTTTTGCATCACTGGAGTTCTGAAACAAAATAAAACAAATTTTTATTATGCTAAGTGAATTTTTTAACTTTATGTTACACTTGGGAATTAAGAAGAGAATTACTTATATTTTGTATCAAAAAAGTTCATTTTATAGTTTGTTTCGAAAAGTATATAGAGTTTTGGAATACAATAATCTCAATTCCAATACCAATACTTAATCAGGTATCACTTCCAGAACTCTCTATATAGTTTGTCTCAAAGTATATAAATTTTGGAGATATGGAGATTTATTCAAGAAATACAGGGTACAGAGTGTCTCATTATATGTTTTGTCCTCCACTTATATTTCCATTAATTACGGGAATATAAAAAAAGATTTAAAAAAATGTTTTTCTACCAATGCCGACTAAAAATGTAACAACAGACTGAATTTTGAGTACAGGGAGTGACCAATAAAATGCATGTTCAATATTTCAAATGGGTAACCCCGTATTTTCTTATAGCCCTTCATTTCATTTAGTTCTATGTTGAAGATGCATTTTATTGAGCACTCCCTGTATACAAATGACAAGCCCTGTACATGTCGTCTAAGAGCTTAAGTTTGAAATTAAAAAATGTTCATACATTGGGTTCTGAAGGTTATGGAAAAGTCACATCAAACATGTAATGAAAATTGGAAACACTTTTTTGGTGAATAGACAACATGAAAGATGACATTGAAACTATTTTGTAATATTGTTGAAAAATGTCTCAGAAGAATAACGAGATTATGAGAATTACCTAGTTGAAAGAAATGCTCTTGATCTACTTTGAGAGCGCTTTTAGACGAGACACTTTGTAGCTGGCTACACTAGTGTCTGAAAAAATCGCGCGGCTAAAAATATATTAAACACCACGTATTCCTGTGAATGTGTCTATTCATATTAATGTATTTTCAGCCGTGCGATTCTTTTTAGATACTAAATAGTAGCCGGCCACAAAGTGTCTCGTCTATTCAACATAGTAAACACCATGATTGTATTCCTTTTCTGTGTCTCGTGGAAATGCGTCTATTTATATCAATGTATTTTTAGCTGCGCGATTCTTTTTAGACACTAGTAGCCAGCCACAAAGTGTCTTGTCTGAAAGCGCTCTTAGTGAACAGTATCTACCTCCTTTTACGTCCTACTGATTTCAAAATCAGGAAATATCTTGAGGATACGCGTGCACTTTTGATTATATTTTATTCTCATACCAAACATATCTGCTGTGTGAAGGTCATCATCAAAATTATTGCAAAATTTGTAAATATTATTAAATGGAAGTATTTCCAGACGATATGAAACAAAATTCTTTCAAAAGAAATGGAAAAAGAAATACTTTCTATCATGCAGAAGTTTTCATCATATATTTTTCATGGGTGCGTAATATTTGACAATTTTTATATTAAATAATTCACCAGTTTTTGTAAGCGGTTGACCTTATCGCGATTGTGTTGTCCTTAAATATTTGTAAAATTTTTCTTGTTTACAATATATTATTTAGTTGGTTTTATTATTTTGTAATTTTATTTTCTCAATTATATGTATATTAATTTCATAAAAATTGAACGACGTGGAGCGGAGTTCGGTCAAGCAGTTAAGTGCGGGAAAGACACTTTACGCATGAGCTGGGAACATTATTTTTTCCATGACTAATGCTTTTTTTATTTTTTATTTATTTTTATTTTCAGTCGCATCAACCTCTAGGGTTATTAGCGACAATATAGCTCTTATAGATTACAGCTTAACTTGGATATCATATTTATGTCTTTCAGATAATCTATTAGATTATGAACAATACAATTTACACGAGTACTACTTCTGATTTATTGCTAATATTATTTTTTATCTCTGCATTGTCGAGTCTGGACCCAAAAAGCTGTTTATATAAAAATGGAGATTTATCCGATTTTCTATAATGTGAACTAATGTGATTCAGCGAAACTTTCTGTTTTTAATCTGCTTGTTTGGTTTAAATTATCAAAAAATTTTAGAACTGACATAAAATTCGACGGGTCGCGAAGTTTACCAGAACCTATGTATAAAGTACAACAACTAACTAAGATAAAGAAAAATAAGCGAGAAAAATGTTTGTTATATCAGCATCTAATTGAATATTTAAAAAAATACATACCCTGCATATCCTCACAAAATTTCCAAATTTGAAAACTAACTGACTCAGTTAATTTATATGATAAAAATATAAGATCTAAATAGTTGAATATGACCTGATGTGCAACACTGACCCCAATTAAAACAACTTAAAAATTAAAATAAACAATATTATCAATATAATTTTTTTCACATCCTTCCACGATAATGATTGTACTATCTTTTAGTGAATAAATGATTCTGTCTGTTAAATAATTAAAAACAAAAATCACATTTGTTATAAAGCTCACAATAATATCCAGTATTATACAATATTTTGCCGTAATATTTTTATAAATAATACTTATAACATGTTGAAAAGCTTTTATGATATTTTTATGTCAGCATGCTCGATTTGAGGCAACATCCAAGCGTATACTTATATACATCCTGTATATTTCAACCGTTTAATTTTTGCTACTTATTAAATCCCCAAGACCAGTTACCGAGTATAAGCTACATATTTTTGAATACTGAAAAAGCGAAACCATCGCGAAACCACCGGGGTTTGAACCCGCGACCCCTCAGTTACAAGCCCTTACGCTAAGCCCTGCGTTACGGAGGCTCCTACTTATCAATGTTCTGTTCGGTATTATATACTATTTAACACATTGCGTGCCACGCTAGTATTTGGGAAATTTGCCAGGGGGCCAACATGCGATTTTGAGTGATTTTTGTTGAAATTTGATAAATACTTATTTTTTTAGGTTCTTAAATCATATTATTCTTCTTTTCAGTCCTTTCCGCCAATTTTATTGTGTCTGTCATATATGCCAGACGTGGCACCCGACGTTAATTTTTGTCAAATTTTAACGTAGGGGGCCACGTCTGGCATATAATACAGACGCAATTTTTGTTGTAAGCAAGTTATTGACATAGGTTATTGATACTAATTATTGTTTTATATTATAAATTGTTGACATTTTGTTTCTTATTTTGTAACTCAAAAATAAATATTTTCAAATGATACACCCTAAATTATGATGTTTTATTGAAATCATCGAAAAAAATAGCAAATATTCGAATCTGCTAAAACCAAGTATACCTAATGGTTCCTGGGATGCCACCGAATGATATCCCATAAGAAAAAGCGTGTAGTGTCTAGCATATTTGCAAGACGCGGTCTGATAGTGGCAATTGTCCGTCTGGCATATATGCAAGACGTGGCCCCTCAAGAAACACTGCTGTCTGGTATATATGCCAGACGTGGCACGCAATGTGTTAATCACGACTGCGTCTTACACGAGTCAACGAAATATTGTGAAATATACTTTATCTACAAATATATTTTTGTTGCGATACATTTTATCCAACAAGATTTATCCGTGCCCACTGAATCTGATAAAAGATATTTGTGCCTATCTCTACTGCTAAAACCTTGTACACAATACATTTTCAGCATTTAATTTTTAATAAGTATTCCGCAATAATAATTAAATAGTTCAGTCCAGTCTATACCTTGTACCTTTGAATGAGATATTTTCTTTGAACCATCTTTGAACTAAAAATCTTTGAACAAAAAAAGCTAGAATTGAAGTCCGAGTGACATAGATCATATTATGTATTTCGCAGAAAGGGAATTAGGGTGGATAACTATAATATACGATTCTAAATATACGTTTCACTTACTTGAATGTCAAAATTCAACAAGACGTAGCATTGCTTTTTATGAATTAACACTAGTTTGAAACAAATTAAGGAAATTTAACTATATACACTAAAATAATCAGTATTCACTACATTTTTGTTTGTCACAACATTGTCCTCGTTCGAATGAAAATAAAAACTGTTTTATTTTGGATTAGCTACAACACAATACTGAATACTGAATTTTTATCCTAATTATTCACGATTTGTTGTCGTATCTCGAAACTGATAATCTATTTTTCTAATAAATATTAGACAGTAGGGGAGATCGGTGCTTGAAATAAGGTCAAAAAACTTGAACTTGATTTGCAGGTGCTTTATTTAACTGATAAAAATGGTTCTTCCAATCAGAAAAATGAATTTTATATACTCAACGTTTATCTCGATTTATCTTTCGAGTATTATATCTATGTTTGTTATTTGAAATGCAGTACACATGCGGAAAAATGTAGTGTCATTGAAATTTATTTTAAGAATTAGGTATTTATACAGAGTTACTCAAATTAATTTAATTAAAAATATAAAAAGAGAAATTTAGATATTGAAGACATACATTAAGAATGTTATATTAATATTCAACATAATTCCGAAATTAAGTGGTTTATACAGACAAGTTTATGTACCGGGTGGTCCAATAATCATGATCTCTCTACTGTATTTTTGGGAAGGGTATTGGTAATTCTTTATCTGAAAAAATAGAGAATATCTTAACTTTTGTGCTGAGATATAGACATTTGTTCTGTTACATTAAAAAAAATAATAAGAACACTCCTTATTCAACAGTAAACAAAATGCTACAAAAATGATCGCAGGTAGTCTAAAAGCATTATCAGAGGAGACACTTTGTGGCCTTTTCAGACACTAACAGCCTGCCACAAAGTGTCTCGTCTGAAAGCGCTCTAATACCATTACTTACCAATCAAATATATTTAGAAGTGATAAATTTGCCGTGATAGTGCAGTGTAGTTCGGTAGGTATAAGATACTATACTACATTATACCAGAATATGGAAAGATTTGCCGATATAATTGATAAACAGCTAAACTGGAAATGACACATTTTCAGGAAATTCCATTCGATAACAATATAAGTGATTTAATTGTGTTAATATAAAGTGATTTAATTGTGTTTTTATAAAGTAATTGCAATTCCGTAAAGTTCAAGTTCGTATAGAATACTGGTCAGCTAATAAGTAACGAACAATGTTACATATAAACAATAAAAATGTGTTTAGTGTAATAGTTAAATTATAGTGAATCGTATGTACCACGAGTACGTGATTTCCTTCTTCCGATATTCTTGAAGGGTATCGATGTTTGGAATACTGGCTATAGTTCACGCTTTTTTACATTTTAAATAATGTTGAGGTGATGGTCAAACGTGTTTCTCACCTTTAAATAATGTTAATTAGTTGTTTTTTATTAGAAAAAGTCGTAAAAGATTGGAAAATAATATAAAATGCTTATAAAGTGCGTTGGTACTTCTGTAAAGATATCATCTTGACAACGGTAGCTGGAACGCTACCGAAACGTTGAAATAAATACTTAAAAAATATTGTAGTTTAATTCCCAAAATATAAGAGAGAAAAGAATGAATAATATACCACAAGGAACATACAGAGGAAATAAAAAATAATAACAGATTTGGAAAGGTCGTTGAAAAATTGGTTCAAAAGCACTTTTAATTTTCTTAAATTCGCTTTGGTTTAATAAATAAATGGATGGTTATGTTTAAAAAAGTCGAACTCAATTTTCATAGTAGTTCAACAAAAAACTTGTGCACGCTGAAAAAACATTTTAGTATTTACAAAACCAAACTCACCCCTCTTGCAACACAAATTTGTAACGAATATTCTTCCTACACAAATAACATTAAACTACTGATAATTACAAATTCCAATATTACCAGCTGGAGGTAGTTCTAAGGACGTCAACCCTTAGTCAAAGAAACAGGTATCTCTCCGGTCAGAAGTTGGTCAGATGTATCAAGATTTATAATCTTTAAAAATTCAGGCGCATTGAATATTTCTTACGTAGGATTAATAAGGAAATTGAATTGATATATTTTTTCGGACTAAACATACCAATCTTACGACAAACTTCGGTATAGGGGTTATTTCAAGAGATATCACAAAATGTTATCAACAAAAATGGTAGATGTCTTATTTTTTAGGTGTTCATGTCAAATGGTTACAGTCAAAAGTTTAAGGTAGAAATACAATCAATTAGGTACCGCGTACCAGAAAATAGAGAAAAAAAAACTTTTATCAATTCTATTAAATGTGTGTATTTACGTTGTACTTTGGAAAGTATACTTCATTCAAAGATATTTCGTTTTGATTCATGTCAACATGATTCAAGAGAAAACCCCACAGCAATTATATCTCCAAAGTAGTTAATTTTAGAGACCGGTGTGAAGATAGCAGCCAATTTTATGCAAAAATGTTGAGAACTGCTCAATTCGCGGTTTCAGTGGCGTGCAAAATATTCAGTAAGATCGGACTCATATTTCAAATAGCCATTTTGATATTCAATCGGTAGGGGTGTATTGGTGTGGAGGACACACTGTTTGGCTAAAATTTGCTTACGTTGGGAAATAAGGGTTGGAATGTCACCCCTAAAACTAAAATAAATTGTAACTTTCAAGGGAAACGAGAAGCCAAGTTTATTTTTGGAGGGTGGATTCATTATAATGATAAAAACACACTGTTCGAAGAAAATTTGCTTACACAAATGATTTTACTCATGTTTTATTTTAGAAGTAGCTGACTGGTTAGCTATTTATACGTATTTTTTTTTTCACAATAACGCATGTTCAAAATAAAAATTTGATCCCGGTCAGCAAATTATTCTGATAGTTGGCAAATGATCAAAAGTCGCTAATTTTGTACTTCAAACAAAGGATTTTTGGATCAGCAATTGTCAAATTGTTTCTACGAGCGCTTTTTTCTCAATGCGCATACCTGTGACGGTTTCTGATAGTTTCTGACTGTTCTACGAACAAACCTATGACATGTAATATTTGATTTATTTTCCCCCGATATTTTACCAGGTAAATACGTTATTTTGTTTTTTATTTTTTGTGGTTTGATTAATTTTAACATTTCCAATTCCCCCTGTAGCGAATATTAGCAAGTTTGAGTTTTCGACAACAGCCTTCTTGTTACATACGTCTGGCCTCTGAGGCTCTACCATTGGTTTATTTAAGTAAAAATTAGTAATTTCAACATTAGTAAACGAATGCATAAATAACAAGAACTGGTGCTACAACAAAATTAAATTGATAAGAATTTCTTGTTTTTGCGTTGGATTTCAGGTTTTATACAGTAAATTTCAAAAATTCCAAAGATCACTGAGAATAAACAAGTTTCTTTTCAGTTTTAAAAACCAGCAGCGTCACTGAAACAATTTTTCACTTTTAAACTTAATATGAATCACAACTTCTTGTCTATGAGTTGGTGAAAAATTATACTACCATCATAATAGACCAGTCCCGTTAACTAACGCCTCGGCAAATAACAATATTATCCTGGGGTGGGTTAAAGAGCACGATAGGAGTGAAGGTAATCCCGTTGCCGATTCTTTAGCCAGGGAAGCAGCGGGACTAAAAATTTTAGGATCCAGTGACACCTGACGCCTGACGACTTCGACAATTGCGAAACTAGCCAAACTTTACATGCTCAATCCCTTAGCCTTAAAAGATGGGATGGAATCAAAGGATGTAGCATAAGTGCTGTGAGCCTCCCTACTTTACAGATACAGATACTACTATCATTTGATAAACTGCTTCATAGATACGCGAAGAAATCTATGATCGGTGTTTGACAGCTAGTTTGTTTTATTATATTCGATAGCTTTTTATTTCGATTATAATTCAGAGAATGCGACAAGTTGTTACTGGTTATATTAAGGCTCAATTTTTGACTAGAAGAAAATTCAGTGAATATTTTAATTTCGACCTGTATATTAGTAAACAGCGGAAGTATAAGCCTAACCTGTATAAGCTGCTAAGCAGAAATTGTTATCAAAATTAGCTACAGACAAGAAATTCTTATTTAGCGCTCCCTGTATAAATTCACTATCACTGTCCCTTCATTTCCACAATTTTAATTTTGCCTTCAATTCCATTAAAACATATTTTTATAAATAAACTATATAATTCGATTATTATTAACAATATTTTTATTACCTTCTCATACAGTTTCGACGTACAGCAGTGAATTACTTCCCCAGTTTTCCTCAACTAAACTATGAACTAAAAAACCACCACAAAAACCTCCAGCAATCTACTCTCAGTTTTAAAACCACGTATCATGTTTCTACTATTTAAAAAACCTAAGAACATATCAAAACAAATAACTGGTCACGAAACTGCGTAACTACTTCGATTTTCGTAGCGTTCTTTTCTGTACTTCATACATTAATTAAAATTTTAAGGACATTGGTAGATGTTACGTATGTTTGGCTTTCTTAACGTTCAAAATGAATAATATGTAAACAAACTCGGAGTGGGAAGGAATATTTGTCCATGGATGTTGGATGTTGTTGACTGATTAAGACAAGTATATATATAAATAGGTAGAGAAAATCAGTCAGATCTTCAAAACCTATACTGTAACAATAGCAAAAGCAAAGCGTGACTAGTGGATATTTTTAATGTTTACTGAGTGAGTAACACACCTAGGTACATCGCATTCACCGACAGATGTAACGTATGATGCGAATGAGATTTTGTAGGTACATTCTGTTCATATTTAGTGAACTAAATAATAGTATATTATACACTAATGGTGTGAAGACTATTATTATTGACTGAGCACCAAAATTATTTAGCGAGTGGCTTTGCAACGAGCGGAATAAGGTGCGGTGCTTATAAATTTCTTCACCACCGTGGTGTATATACATTTAGTTCCTAATTTAGTACCGGGTCGCTTATTCTTCTTCTTTTCATGGAATTTCGAGTGCCTCCTAAAACAATAACAAATGCCATAGCCTATAAATGTTTTCTTTATTTGTAGTTTATTGTTTGTGTGTTTATTGATCCATATTAAATGTCTTTTGAAAGGTAAATAAACAAAAGCACACTTTCTACTATAAAATAACACAAACAATTACTAAAAACTGAACGCGGATGATGTAAATTGACAACTGTCAAACTCTTCTAGTCGACGTTTACTTTTTCCTAATAAACTTGGATAGTCAAGTGGGATTTAACAACAGAACGTACTTTGAATCTGGCAACAAGGGCTTCTGCCATTGGTTTAATAAAAAAGGTTTATTTAATCCTGGTTCTCGTACGATTTTCGATTTTTTTTTATATGTTGTAGTGTTAATGATAACTAAGAGATCGTGATGGGTTGAAACTGTGTAGACCCTCCGGTTTGGCGTTGGTGGCGTCTTGAAGTTGCGTCCTGAGTATAACATTTTGCCCCCTAGCACTATAAATCTCGCAATAATAGCAAATGTATTGTATGTCGGAGGCTCATGAAGAGGTCTGCCATACTTCTGTGCCATCAAATGGCAATTTTTCCAGAGGGTGCCTCCGCAATGGCCAATTTATTAGGCCGATGTTTCAACAGCAAGCGGAAGCAATGAAACCGAACAAAATCATCAACAATCACGTTATGTAGGTTAGTTTAATCCATCTAACTTGTTAATTCCTTACGAGTGGGCCCCAGAAGACTTCTTAACATTTTTTTGATCCCGCACGCACCCATCTCTAGTGGTAGATGAAAAGTCCGGTAGTTCAGATAGATATCTGTCAAAAGAGCCATCACCTGTGAGAGACGTCAGTCAAAACAAACTCCGTAATACCCATACGTATTAGGAAATTGAAGATCAGACAATCGAAAGTAGACCTACTTGAGATATACACAACTGAGGTAGGTCGTTCCGCTTATGTTGAAGGAAAAAAATAAAAATACGTATGAAAAACAACAAGAAAATGTCTAACAATTTCCGACTGACGTCTGTCACTGGTGATGGCTCTAGAGATGGGTGCAATGTGGTTTGTGGATGGGTGTGTGGTATCCAGAAGATGTTAAAAAATCTTTTGTGGCCCACTCGTGAAGAATTTAGAAGTTGGATGGATTCAACTAACCTACATAACGTAATTTTTGATGATTTTGTTCGGTTTCATTGCTTCCGCTTACTGTTGAAACATCGGCCTAACAAATTGGCCATTGCGCAGTCACCCTCTGGAGAAATTGCGATTCTGGTGACACAGAAGTGTGGCAGACCTCCTCATAAGCCCCAGACATACAATACATTTGCTATTATTGCGAGATTTATAGTGCTAGGAGGCAAAATGTTATGCTCAGGACGCACTTCAAGACGCCGCCAAACCGGAGGGCCTGTACAGTTTTTACCTATCACGATCTCTTAGTTATCATTAAGACTACAACATATTAAAAAAAAATCGAAAATCGTACGAGAACCAGGATTACCTATAAAATGGTGCGTGGTCCATTCATCAATATTTATAACTTTTTGATATAAATATCGTTATCATGGAAAAAAATATGTTATTCTTAACCCTCCTGTATGAATTCACTTGTTAATTCATACCCGTGAGAACTTCACAGCCAGTAGTAACGTTAGCTCAAAATACAAACTAAGCAAGTACTTTTTTGACAAATAATGGAGTTGTGTGAGATCATGATTGAGAAACAGAAGAATGTACTAGGTAGCCATATTTCAGGTATTCGCTCTTTCCAAAATTTGTGACAATCCGATATCTAGGTATACATAATTATCGAAAATTGTCAAATATTTAGAAAAAAATGGCGGATTTTAATACTATCAATTGCGATTTTCTCTTTCAAAAGTGATTGCTCCAAGAATTTTTTTAATTAAAATGTTCTATAGCAATAATGCTTTCTATTAAAAAAAATCATTGCAAAATTCCAAGCGTCGCAAAAACCTTACCGGACAGCACTCAAGAATCCTAGAGCACAGTACCTGGGAGATTACTGGATAGAAGAGGAACATTTGACTAAGTTCAAGCCTGCAGATGTCCCAAAATTCCTCCGGGAAATAGGACTAAAGAAGATGCTAGTTTCAGAGACTCTTCTCAGAAACTAAGTAGAAGTAAGGGGGCACAATAGATCTTTCAGGTCTCAGTGAATGTTATCCCAAAAATACATACATACAAACCTTACCGGACCCGTATTTCCTATTATTATTATTTAAACTTTGTATACCGCAAATATTGTTCAAACAGATAAACTAATTGCTGGTGAGTTCACTGCTAATGATAAACTTATTTGTGTTTATACTATTAATCATGTTAATTTTGATAAAGATTTTATTAGTAGTCTATCTTAGCAGCCATAAAAGGTTTATGTTAATTCAACTAATTCAAATACGCAGCACTTTTTTGTCACCATATTATACTTTATACGTTTTCAAGTTCTTTATTTTTTGTTTAGGAAGTGGGAAAAAACAGGGTCACGTTTGGCGAAAATCATATAACAATTCTCTACAAAAATATTCTAATATAGTTACTTTTTTTCTTGAAAAGTTTTATTTGATTTCCTATCAATTGGTGAAGCTAAAATCAGTAACAAAAATAATTATTTCCATCACCAGTTACATGAAGTTTCATTGTCGAGCAAAATAAAATTTCTCCTAAATAAATTTCTTTATTGTTTTTCATTGCTCAAATCATTAATTAACAAAAAAAATTATTATTATGTATTCAAATTTTCAAATTAACTATTAAGATATTGAAAAATTTCTTTATTTTGACAAAAATTACTCTTTAAGACCGTTTTTTTCTACATTAAACTCAAATTATAAGAAAGATAAATGGATGTTTTTTTTTCAATTCCTTAAATATTATTAGCCTTTGAGAAGCTATTAATAAAAAACTATATGCCATATTTTGTTCATCTTAATGTGAGCTTGATACATACTTTCAATAAATGTTCGTAGACATCATTCAAAATCGCGTTTTATCAACAGATTTTAAATTCACCACATGTTCTGATAACAATCACAAAATAAATATCCCCTTTCATGCAATGCGTTCATTGTTATTTGAAATAAATAGTATAACAAAGAAATAATAATAATAATATTACTGGCTTACAAGAATTAAATTCAATCTGCTTAAATTCAACACAAACAATAAACGGGATTACTCCAAATTTTCTCAACTGACCAACTGTCGAAGCAACACTATTTCAACTGATATCCAGTATCATTCAAAAGAGATTGTGAACTTTAAACTTGTGCAAGCGATTACACCGGTTTAAAGGACTGCTCTGCTATATTTAATTGTTTATAAAAAAAAATTGTACAGGGTTTTTAATTGAAAATCACATTATTCAATTTATATATATTTTTTGTGTGAAAATACAAGTACATCCAGTCTAAGAAAAATACAGTGGCGTACCGGAGATAGTTGGTGGGAAAAATAATTTCATTTTCCATTCCATATTTAATTCTATCTTCATAAAGCCAATATTTAATAAGTCTATTAATATAGAACATAATAATTCCAGCTGAAATTCTGGTTCAGTTGAGGACTGCACACATCAGCTGCGTATTAAGGACTATTTACACTCATGAGTTCCTTACCAGTGCCGTGTCAGTTCAGTATATCAGCGTCAGTGAAAAATAAAACGCAATTGCCATAGAATTTTTTAATTTTTTGCTTTTAATAATTTGTTGTTCTATTTGTAGTATTTTATGTATTTGGATTATTAACAATGTGTTTTTGTTTTATTTCTTACTTAAATACTTATTGGTGGAAAAAGAGTTAGTGTACCTACCTCAGCAACTGCAAGTGTGCATTTTTATTAGCAAGTTTACTGTTTTTTCCTCAATAACTATGTGAAAATAATTACTATAAAATTTGAGAGAATTGCAGATGTTTTCAAATCGATTCAGCTTACAATTTTAGAAAATTATGAATTGCACGAAAAGTATAATACCTAGGCATAGGACAACCTTATTCCACTCAATAGAGGACGTGTTTTTGAACATGGTGAATTATTGAAGTACAGGGTGTTCCATTTAAAATAAGCACGATATTACACATTTAATAATCGAATAATAGGGTAAACGCATATTTCATATTTCGCTTAGATATTAATTTGTAATAGTAAAGTTGGTATAAAAAATAACTAATAATAGGAAATAGACCAGTTTCCATTTTAAATTAGTTCTAAATTATAAAATGAAATTCAAATTCTAATGCACTTTCCGACCAACACCCAAGAATTTCCGAGCGCTACCGATAATACGTGTGATGTCACACTTTTGTATTACTTCTGTCAATATGTCGGGTATTGCACTACATTATGTGTAGTTTTGTGTTTATATTGTACCTATTCCAATTAACTATTAATAGCTTCATCGACGTAAAAATATCATTTATATGGTTTTTTGAGACCATTACGTGTTTTTTATTTCTAAAAGTCAACGTAAAGTGGAAAGTGGACATAAACATTCGATATTTCTGAGAATATTTTGAAACCTCTAGGAGAAAATATTTTATCTACTAGTTCAGTGACGATTCTTTCATATTTTGTGAGTAAAGATATGGCTAGCGAAGGTTTTGTAAAAGCACAAACTGATAACTTACTCAAAGTATACTCATTTATGCTGCTTGAATTTATTAAGTCAAACAGCTGCTTTAATGCAGAGGAAATAAAAGGTGTTAAAGCATTTTCGTAAGTGCAATTTAAACTTTATATTATATGTAATATATACCAACCATATTTTGACGCCGTATAAGAAAGTCACTGTCTCACGAGTCGTTTCCACTATTTTTCCTGCAAATTTTCTCAAAAATGACTTAATCGTGCTTTTCAGGTACCCACTGGGAAACCACTGAATTTCACTCCTGTTGAATAATATTTCTACACATTTTCAGTGGAAACTTGATGTGTGGTTGTGAGAAAAAAATGTTTTTATGGTTTATTCTTAAACATATAGGTACATAACCTCCAACTATTGAAGAAGCAAAATTACCAACATAGAATTAGACACTTACATTAAAATGGTCTTCACAAACAAAAGCAGTAGTATTTGTCGCAATATTGTCATTATTCCGACGCATATATAGCTTGCAGCCACAGTGCCTATCTCTTAAGTGCATTTTTGCTCGCGCCACCAGGTAGAGTAAGAAATATTTTGTCTGGAGTTTTAATAGACGTCGATTTACACTCTGGAACAATGCAATACTTGGAGTGTGAAGTTTTTTTTGGCTTTATCCATTTTTAAAGCTTTCAGAAACAAATTAGGTCACAAAAACTCAGAGCACGATACACGAATGAGAAAAGATGAGTGACGTCAACGGTTGGGGCAGCCATCTTCATGACTTTCAAATTTTATGTCTTTTAAAGTCGTTTTAAAAGTAAATTTAATATTGTTTTGAAAAAATAAGCATGCAATGAGTTAGGAGACCTGATAACAGATAAAGCGTCAATTACCACCAATAGCAAAATTTAATTATGCCTGTACCCAATTCAACCGATAATTCTGAACATCCTGTAAAGAGATGTTTATTACTTAATTGTAAAATACATTCATCTCATCTCCAGCTTTCTGGACGTGAGAAAAATTTTGCTGTAATTTGTTATATCAATGAGCTATTAGTTTTTTTTTCGAAATTTTTACTTAACAAACAAAAAAATCAGCATAACTCGGAGCCCTCTGTATAGAGAACCATACTATAAAAGAGTATTTTCTTTTTTAGGGCAATCAGAAAACGCAATAAAAAAATATAATTTTGATGCGTCACACTTTATTGGAACATCCAAAATAATTTTAAAATGTTGCTTATATGAATGTACAAACTACTGAAGTGACAGACATATAAAAACTTTGACCGTTTCACCATAAACCTCCGTCCCGTTGTTCGTAATTCACCCTGTATATCTCGAATAGGTTATGATATTGAAAGAAACGAGATAATTATTAGTGAGAATTTTGAAATTTCCATAATTTTTCAACTAAATAGTGAAGTTTTATTCTTAAGGGTAATACCTTCCACTATGTTTAACGTGGTGTAATGATAATTATATTCATGTAGTAGGTAATAGTACATGGATGTCTTTCAAAACAATATAGGTACATGATGTAATTAGCTTATAATGATTAGTTTTCAAATATACGTTTAAATTATACACTTATCAGTTTTGTTCGACAATTTGTGCATTTATAAGATATGTCATTGATGATAATAACAAAAAAAAATCGATTAGTTAAATGATTTTCCATTGTGCAGTTACGATAATTAGGCTGATTTGAAATATAATTTTTGTAAGTAAGCAAACATTTTAATCCATATCACATAATTTGTTTATTTATTCAAAAAATTCGTGTTATCAATAGATGTCAATATTTACTAAAAAAAAACATCTACTTCTCGGGCTATGTGCCCCGACAGACAACTTTTCCAAGTTAAGCAGAACCGTTTAACTTGGAGCTGTGATGACTTTTTCACACGTCTATTAGGTAATTCATAGTCGTGGACAAAGTATAGTATTCTACTCAAGAACACAACAGACCTAGAGATAGCAGCAGACCTAACACAGGAAGCAATTATCTCAGCGTTTGAAAACAACTGCATAACGGTAAGGAAGAAATCCAACAGGAATGTGCCCTGGTGGACAAATGAACTTGCCGAAAAACGGAGACAGTTGAGGAAGAAGTTCAATAGAACTAAAGAAAATTCAGAAGAATGGACGGATTATAAGAGGGCCCTAACTGAATACAACAAACTGGTAAGGAAAGTCAAGAGAGACTCCTGGAGGAGGCACTGTGAGGAGATAGAACAGACTCATGAGTGTGCCAGACTGCAGAAGATTCTCTCCAAGGACCCTAATCAGACTATACACGCTATCAAAAAAGATAACGGACAGTATACAGAAAATGGAAAAGAAACCTTGGAAGAGCTACTCAAGGTACACTTCCCTGGATCAATACCCACCATTCCGCCGCAGAACTCTCCAGCGACAGAACTGGATAGACCACGATGGGCATCCAGGATAGACTGGCAAACAGCGAAGGCTGTGGTAGATGCGGAAAAGACAGAATGGGCTATTAACAGCTTCAAACCATATAAATCACCGGGACCAGACGGGATTTATCCCATCCTACTCCAAAAAGGAGGAAGCACACTGCACAACAGGGTAAGTGAACTGCTCAGAGCCAGCTTAGCTCTGGGGCATATTCCAAGAACCTGGCAACGCATCAGAGCAACATTTATACCAAAACCTGGAAAATCTGGACAGGACACGGCTAAAGCTCTGAGACCAATCAGTCTTATGTCATTTTTGCTGAAGACTCTTGAGAAACTTCTCGACAGACATATTAGAGACGGTATATTGGCTACAAGACCAATACACCGAGATCAATATGCATACAGAGAGGGAAAATCAACCGAAACAGCATTACATCAACTCATAAAAAGAGCTGAATACGTGCTGGAAAACAAAGAGGTGCTGCTGGCAGCCTTTCTTGATATAGAAGGAGCTTTTGACAACACCTCCTATGAATCTATAGCCAAGGCGACGAGGAATTTAGGGATCGATGCCACGAGCTGCAGGTGGATAGACTGCATGCTCAGAAGCAGGCTCATAGAATCAACTCTGATGGGGGAAACAATGGCCGTATGTGCAACCAGGGGCTGTCCGCAGGGGGGAGTACTATCCCCGCTGCTGTGGAACCTGGTCATGGACGGGCTCATTAGAACCCTACACAGAGGAGGATTCGACACCATAGGATATGCAGACGACCTGGTAATTCTATCCCAAGGTAAATACAACAGTACAACCAGAGACAGACTCCAGATGGCTTTAAATGTAGTAACAGGCTGGACTGTAAAAGAAGGGCTACGTATTAGCCCTTCGAAAACACAGATAATTGCGTTCACCAGAAGAAGGAAAAGGGAAGGACTTGGCCCTTTGACGCTTCAAGGTGAACCAATACGACTGTCGGATGAAGTTAAATATCTTGGGGTTATTCTAGACCCAGGCTTAACTTGGAACCGACATCTCCAGCACGTGATCAAGAAAGCGGAGGTGACCTTCATGGTTGCCAGACGTACTTACGGCATTAAATGGGGACTAAGACCCAGCATGGTATACTGGCTATACAAAATGGTTGTCATTCCCAGGATCACATATGCATCTTTGGTATGGTGGCCAAAGACCAGACAATCCTCTGCTATGCTAAAACTAAGCAAGGTCCAAAGACTTGCATGCACTGGCATTACAGGGGCAATGAGGACTACTCCTACAGCGGCGCTGGAAACAATGCTAGACCTTCCTCCACTACATTATGTCATAATGTACGAAGCAAGGGCAGCACTAACCCGACTGGAAAAAGCACTAGACCATGATGTGGTACATGGGAGAGGACACACAGAGATAAGGCAGGTGGGAGATGACATTTTCAAAATGCCAACAGACCAAATGACTACCAAATATATCTTTCGCAAGAACTTCGAGATTGTCATCAAAGATCGAAAAGAGCTTGAGGAAGAGAACGCACCACCACTTAGTAGGGCGAATGAACTGATCTGGTATACAGACGGATCAAAAAATGAACTCGGCACCGGAGCGGGGATATACAGCAAGACGAGCAAATATGAAGGAATCGTCTCGCTAGGAAAATACGCCTCTGTATTCCAAGCAGAGGTTTATGCAATACTTGCGTGTGCAAGGGCTAACAGCATGAGAGCCTACCACAACAGGCAGATCAGGATCTACAGCGACAGCCAAGCCGCCCTTAAAGCACTTCAGAGCTATAAGGTGACATCTCGGCTAGTATGGGAATGCGGCGAAGAACTTAGAAGACTGGCGACTCGGAACAGTGTAACACTGGAGTGGGTACCAGGTCATAAAGGAATCGCAGGCAATGAAAAAGCTGACGAACTCGCGAGAGTAGGATCGTCAACTCTGATGAACGGACCCGAACCTGCTGTGGGCATCCCCAGATGCTTAACGAGGTCATGGTTGAAAGGGTGGTTGAAAGAACAACACAAGAAATACTGGAAGAATACGACTGGGCAAATACATGGGAAGAAATTCATAAAAGAACCATCAGAAAAAGTAGCGAAAGAACTGCTCTCAATGAGCAGGAACAAGCTGCGCACCATTACGGGGCTACTTACGGGACACTTTCCCACAAAGGAGCACCTAAACAAAATAGGGCTGTACAACGGAGACCTTACATGCAGAAGATGCAAAAAGGATACCGAAACAGCTCTGCATATACTATGCAACTGTGAGTCGCTGGACCACAGAAGGCAGAAACTGTATGGCAGAACCCAAATGACTCCAGAAGACTTCTACAATCAACCAGCAAAGAACCTGTATGAGCTAATACAGGGAACGGATTGGCTGAATAGGTTGTAGTCAGAACACTAGGAGTATCCACCATAAGCCCAGGAGGCTGAGGTGGTACCGGCGAAAGGACGGCTCCGGGAAAAAAAAAAAAAAAAAAAAAAAATAGTATTCTACTCGCATAAAATGGCTACTTGGTTCAACAATTTTCACTACTTTTGAATATTTAATTTCATTACTTTTTTTTCTTGTGCCCTCAACTATTTTTTTTTCATTCGCAAACATCAATTATTTATGTTGCTAAGTAATATTCAGTTTTTAACTCCCACCTTCCACTTTTTCATCCAAAATTCTTATTTTTTTTTGTTCTTTTCCCTTTCCTATCCATATTGAAATAATTTTTTCATTTCTTCTGTATGCCAGAGTCAAAATTAATTGGGTTTGGTGCCTTGGTCATTATCAGCTCATTTTTTATGTTGTAATTATTTACTTTCTATACAGTTTTTCGCCTTCAATATCCCATTTTCATTGTTGTTCGCTTTCATATAGTTTTCTAAATCCCATTTTGATGTTCTTTTCTCATTTCCTAAACTTCTGATTTCTTTTTGTATCTCTCTATCTGTTTTGGCTTTTTAAAGCAACAATTTTAACGAAATGATGTGAAAACTGATAATAGCATATTCGACTATGTGCACTGTTGGGCACCCAAGTCGACTTATTACAGCAGAAGAATTATTTTAGTTCGATTGGTCACCGCTCGGAGAGAATACAAACTTCTTTTTAGTTGGAATTTTAGCAATTAACTTAAACATAACCTAATATTTTAAATGATTAATAACGTGCCGTAAAACATCCCCTTCAGTTAATATTCTTGTACAGTTAAATCATTGATATCAGACTCAGCTTCTCTGGAGGAATTTTAAGGTCTAGAGATTCGATTGTTATAATAGTTCCTTTATTACAAATGATACAACAAAGATAGTAAAAAATATATAATTTTATAACAAACTCAAGACTCTAGTAACAAAATATATACTTATTTCCTTCGTCTTAGTGGAATTCCGTCGTTAACTTTAAGCGTTTTTCCATTAATTTGGAATGTTTGTTGTTGAGTGTAACAACAATAACAGGAACATAGTGCCCAAAGCATAAAGACACTTCCCAAACCTAAGAGTATGAAGGATAAGTAGTTGTTATATTCTGGAAGATTTTGTATCAGTCTAAGGCTACTGGCAAGATCGTCCTTCAAATGGATGTTTTGCGTGAAGTAGAATAATGGCACGAACACTTTTGGTACTTTTTCGTAAATTCTGAAACCACAAAAAATATTTGTGTGTAGCCGGACTTTGAACCAATGAACAATTTAAAAACAACGTCAGTGGAAATGTAAATTACATCGTCCAAAATATGATGCAGACATGCCTTGTTCCACTGACGGTCAATTATTATTCATTTGAATTGAATATTATTCTTATTGTTGCATTTATTCGAATAATACAAAAATATGGCGAGATACATGGAAAAACATCAGCAATTTGAAAATTCTCAAGTATTTTCAGTTAGAAAAAGAAGCTGGTAACTGATAATTCCATAATCATTTCGAATTTGGCTGAATACGATCCTGATGATTTTATTGATCAAATTTAAGGTTAGCTTCACGTCAAAATAAAACGATATACCCTAAAACTCGGATATACGTCACAAACGATGACGGCTATTATATGAACTATAGTGCTTTTGTCGCTGTAGAAGCTGCTGGTAACTTTTGCCGCTGTCAAAGTGACAACTACACTGTGGCAAATGTGATTTTTCATACATAAATTATATTTGTTCCTTACCGTATGCTCGAAATTGGTTGGAGGAGCATATTTACTTGCATTGCAGTCTGTACTTCCATCACAATCCCCGATTTCTGTAATTAAAATGATAATTATTGAAATATCGTCACTCACAGTCAGGGGGCTTATTGTGCAAAAATGCTGCGAATAATAAAATGCGCTTAAAGATTCTCAAAATATAGTTATCACATTATTAGTATATAAAGTGACATGACACACGAAAGAATACTGTAAAAACAAGCGACTAGTGTAAGAAATAACTTTCGCACGAGTTATGTACACGTTTTTCACTATTTTAATATCACCTGGTCGTAAAAGAATTTACATATTTCCAGCTTTCAAATGACAGCTCCGCTTAGTCCTTTATAAACGATCCTTATATATTGTCCACAACATATTTCACCCTATCGACATATACACTTTCACTTACCGGCTCTATAATAATGTAAAATTCATGAAGGTTCTTATCTGGTTTCATACCCTCGATCGAGTTCGTGTAATAAGGATCCGCTCCATAAAAATGTGGAAAGGATAAAAAGCTCGGGGAATTATCCCTGCAAGTTGAAACGTTAAACATACCCGATGGGATACATTCGCCTGTGCAAAAACACTGGTTTTCTGGACGATTTGTGCCTAAAAAAATAGTGTAAGCAGTTATTTTTTATCTACCAATAAGCGATGATATGGACCATAGAAAACTGTACAAATTTCACCATCATGATTTTAAATAAGATTATTTAATAAATATCAAGTTACTTCATTTTTGTATTCTTTAAATTTGTACAGTTGTAGGAAAAGTATAGTGTGCAGCAGTAAAGTACTTTTCTCACTCGTGTGTTTGCGGCGCTCGCCCTTCGGGCTCTTGCTCACACTCGTGAGAAAAGTTGAACTTAATAATGGTAATTTTCTGGTAACCAATGCTTATTAGCAGTCATTTTACCAGGTATTCATGTCTATACTTACTAACCATTATCAAATATGTTGTCACCAGTATATTTATACCCTCGAACGCCCTTTATAACAACATCTTCGACGTACTCTAGTTCTGCATATTTACAAAGTTCACCGGAATATACGACCAGCTTATCCCTTTTTTGATTGATTGGATGAAATTCTCCGGCTGAACCTTTTATGTCATTACAATGCCCTTCGTAGTAGCCTGTTTGATTTTTGTAGTTCCAAGTTAGCAGTCTGCCGAAATTCTCATCGTTTTTGTAATGCATACTGTAGAATCCGACATTGCCTATTGTTGCATTTTTCTGGAAATGAAAATGTTCATTTGATAATTTTTTTACGACTATAAACTAATTAAATGCTTCTTTATTTGTCACAAGGGTGAGTTTCAACCAATTATGTCATTATTATAGTGGGGATAAGTCCCTTGTGATTATTCTCACTGTGGCTTTTATTTGCCTAGCAAGTGTCATATACTTGTCAAAATAATTACCCAATTATGTCAACTCAATATATAAAATGGGTGAAAGTTATCAGTTTAGTACCTCTTCTGATGCAGAAATAACGGAAAAGATTTTAGAAACTATTTTAAAAAATACTCTAATAAATAATTAGTCTTTAGGAAGACAATTTATGACCTTATAACTCGCGGAAATAATTTGACAGATTCTGTTAAACAAATCTGTCAAATTATTCTCAATTCAACAGATTATTCTCATTTGCTTCAACTTACACCGTAAAATATTCCAAATTTGTCCTGTATGTTTAAAAATGGAAGCTTGGACAACGTTCCCAGAATGGGTTCTTCGTAACCGTCGAAGAGGATCTCAGAAGCTTTTTTGGTTACGTGAAGACTGGAGACACTTGACAACGCTGTCGATACTAACCTCTTGGCAAACCAGCTAAAAAGTCTGGATTTGTAACCAATTGTCTGGAATATTAAAAAAAAGTGGAAATCAAAACAGATACTTTTTAACTTCAAGAGATCATCCATTTCTCAAATGTGGTTGAAAATCCAAACAAAGGATAAATGTTGGACGATAATATTAATATTGAAATTGTGGTTTGGACTTGGAGTTTCATTTATCCTTTGTTTAGATACTTTTTAGTATTATTTTTGTTCTGCAACTGATGATAGGTAATCACCAACGCAAAAAGAACTTTACCGTCAACCGGAAATTTCACCGAGCCCACTAGTGTTCCTGACAGTGGTAGGGTTCTCGATCAAGCCCAACATCCATGGACTCGGAAGATCATCTACATTATATCTTATACTTAGTACAAACTGTGATATTTTTACGCCTATACGTATATAAGATATGTTAAGGGTCCCTCAAAAACTGTAGGTAATAATTGGTCAGAAATCGGGTTATTAGAACTATCTTATTGATAGCCAATAAAATTTTGTGTAGGAAATGTGAAAGCGCCATCTAAAATTGGTTTTTAAATAATGAAACATGAAGTTTAGTGTATTTTAGGCCTAAAAAATTTGTTCTGAAACTGTTATATTTTCTCAGTCCCAAAAATTGTTAAGTTCTTAACCCCCATTTCCGCAAGAAATATTTATTATTATCATGTGCGCTCAATTCCGAAAATTTATGGCTAGCTCAATCTTATTGACAGGGTAAATTACTTCTTCAATATCAGTTTGCCATTTTCTTTTGTCTCTGCATTTTGTTTTTAATTGCTTTCATATCTTCCCCTCCTTCGTACTACCATCTGCTTCGTGGTCTTCCTCTTGTTCTAGTACTTAATGGAACCCATTTTTGTTATTCTCGTTAATATATTTGTTGGTGCTCTTCGCATACTGTGTCCTATCCATTCTAGTCTACTTCTCTTCATAAACATATATCAGAATATATTATCTTCACCTGTTTCTCTTTATACTTTTGTTTCTTTTTAATCTTTTTTCTCCATTTCTTGTTATGTCTAGTTCAAGTATTGTTCTCAATACTTTTCTTTCTAGTATTTTTAGCATTTAACTTAGTTTCGTTCATTATATTTTTCTCGTTCAAGTTTTCATTCCCTGAAATAGATTCAACTACTAGGCTAGGCAGTGTTGGAGAAATTGAGTCTCCATCTTTTAAACCTCCATTCATAAGAGAGTTATCGTCAATAAGAGAGTGTGTGTTCGGTGAGTCTTGGCCTACACATACCGATATGAAGGAGATGTCTCCCAGTGACCTGTCCACCTTCCTGGGAAGGATAGGATGGACGATGACCTAGGAGGACAGCTCCTCAGGAGGATTTACAATGGGTCACATATGGCCTAAGTGCCATAGCTCTTCAGATTTTGGATTGACCCATCAAGACGAATATAACCATAAAAAAACCCATCAAGACGAATATAACCATAAAAAAATAGGGACTGGAAGTGTATCGAATTTTGGGTATTTTATGTCGCTCATTTACTGGGCTATATATGTGGGAAAACAAAAATTTAAAGTTCCCCTGAGTGATGCTATTCTACGTTAAGGCTCCCAGGATCATTCGGAACACGTGTATGCTAAACGATAATGGCGAGAAAATACTGAATAATTCATGTCCTTTTCATTTCGCCAATCTCTAGACACCTATACTCATATGTCAAAAGATATGCACCAAATTCTTTGGAAAAATGAATTATTGGTATAAAGTAGGGTGAACATGGATGGAATTTGTTTATGTCTGCCGTTTTTTCTTTAAATTCTGAGTAGTAACAACTTTTTAGTGCTTAAGGATCGAGATATTTTCTTCATTGGTTATAATGAGCTTTCAGGCAGCGCATGGTAATATTCGAACACTAGCAAATGTGGCACAAGTTTTTGTTAAACTACTATCCCTGAATTCTCCTCCTATTTCCCGGAGGAATTTTAGGATATCTGCAGGCTTCAATTTAGGTGTAATCTCCCAAGTACTCCCAGGTACTGTGCTCTAGGATTCTGGAATGCTGTGCAGTTAAAAAGTATGTGGATGGAGGTTTCTTCTTCCAAGCCTTCTCTTTTCTCCACTATTTTGAGCTTTTTCAGGTGCCCATTTAGGCGACAATGTCCCATCAGGATCCCTGTTAAAACTCTTAGCGCAGTTTTACTTTCACTTATGTTTGATCTAAACAGATTGTAGTCACCCAAAAGAATTTTTGATTGTATAAGCCATACTAGATCTTTCCAATGGTCAGATTTTCTCTTTCTCTCGACTTTAAGTGTTTCTTCCAATATTACGCACATTCTAAAACGTCACTTTAAACACTAGTGCGAAAAGTCACATCACATTTATCAGTCTAATTTCATTTATTCAAGAATTTTTTCAAGACTCTCGCGCGAGACATGAGACGAGACTTTTATTGCTAGACAAGACGAGATTTTCCAAAGTCTCGTCTCGTGGAAATCCTTAAAAACAGATAGCGACGGACTGGAGAAGAGGATAAAAAATAGTGACAGTTCATCTGTCAACAAACGGAACACCTCTTGTTACTTTTCTTCAATATTATCGGCTTAATTTTTATAAGAAAATATACATGTTTCCAATTCTCCACAAATTAAAAAACCAAACTCACCAAAGGAACAACATTAATAGTAGATATCACATCACTTAAATTCCTAGCACTATTCTCTTCGTCAAAATAGTAAAATTTCATGTGAGAAAAACTAACGGTCGAATTCTCTTCGTGCCAAGATATGTTTATTTTCTCCTTAACTTCCTTGAACCTATAAGGTCCTACTTGTTGCATTTTCGGCTTAACCGAAAGATTGTAAATTTCTTCAGGATTGGTCCAATTGAACAGATAAATGTCCAAGTCTAACGGTGGATCGTTGGTTAACCATTCGTGATAGGCCTGCGATGTGGGTGTGAATCTTAGTGCGTGGGCAAGAATCATTTCGTAAATAGCTTCGAAGAAGATGAGGATGGATATGCCGGTGCTGATGAGAAGCAATCCGAGAACCAGGAGGCATATTTGGCCTGTCTGTCGGCGATGACGCTTTATCCTGGAACCTCTGTAACAAAAGAGTGGAAAGGATTATTTTTTATTGAATACCAGCATAAATATTCGGACCTGTAACAATGTAATACTTTTGTACTTATTACAATATCACACTATTTCTAAATTTAATGATATATTAGATTTTTATTTTTTCCAATTTGTTTTATTGCTTTACAAACTTAATTTCATCATTACATCTACTAACATTTTTGTTGAGCTGGCATCTCTGCCCTAGAAATTATACCATAACAGCTTGTTTAGCATTGACAATTTTTAAAAGATCAATTTACACAACTACAAAACCACTTTTTTTGATTATAATAGTTGTACCAGTTTTATATGACGCACACAGTGTACATATAAGTAATTTTATTAGTATTATTCAGGATGAATATTACTATTAATTGTACAGTTATAACTTACATTTATTTTGTCGAGAACTGTCAAAATATTTAGTATATATTGGAACTTATCATTTCCATAGCACAAGGTAATATTGTTAAGTAAATTGAACTGCTATTGATTTCAAAGCAATAATATATTTATTCACAATTATCTACTTTAATAATTTTAAGTATTGCACGCAAAATAGTGTGCTAAACTTTTTAACGACCTCAAGAATATTAACTCGTAAACAGATCGCACGAGTTTAGTGGTTTTTGGTGCAAAAATTTCAATTTTACCCTATTATAAGAGATGAAGAGGATTCATCCGATAGGTTTGATTTGAATTGAACTACAAGTGAATTTAAAGGTCGCGATAGGGACAGATGTGCACCCAAATAATACACTCCGCGATTTGATCTATTAGTTTCAGAATCTCTCATCATTATTAAAATTATATCCAACTACCAATTACGGAATTTCTATTATGACATCGCTTAACAAAATAAATTTGTTGATAGTTCCACTGTATTTTCAATTTTCCCATCCAGAAATAGAATTCGATAACGAAAGTGACGAGGAAATAATTATTCCACATGAAATCAGTGCATCATTGTGAACATTTGCAATTTTGTCAGATTGTTCACGAAATATGTTGTAAATGGTATCACGAATAGAGCTTGAATTTAAAGTTTCTGTATTTGTTACTCGTTTATGAGCGCAACGTTTTTACTTTGGTGATTTAAACTCTTCACCTTTTTTCTTTGTTTGACAAATTTTGCTCACTGCTCTTACACTTATTTTGAAAGCAGCAGCTACACGCTAAAATGATAGAAATTTCCGTTAAGTAAAGTAAGGATATTTTATTCACGTATTACCTACCTCTTGTTCAGCATTTAAGGGCAACAAAGGAACATTATCATTCCTTTCTTGTTCAAAATAATTTACTAATGAAGCCACAAGTTCTTTGCATCGCCTATTCAACTGTTTGGGCATTTTAACAATCACAGAAGAAAATGCCTTGTTGTTTTAAAAAAACAGTTTTGATTATAAATATTTGTCACAAGAAAATTTTATAAAGCAAGTAACTATAACCTCAAAAAACGATGACACTACACGAGTAGAAAAGTCACAAACAACGCGGCAACATAGCATTTTTTCTAGCAGTGACTATTTTACCGTCAATAATTGGAGGCTTCTTTATGAAAATCTTAACACAAATTTTCACATCGAGGGACGTCTAAGCCCAATAAAGCTATATTGGTTATACATTAGGTTTGTTCCAACCGCAGTCAGAAGCCGTCAGAAACGATCAGAGAATAACTGGTCATAGCAAACAACGAGTTATTTCCGCGTAATTCCTATCACTGATTGCAATGGTCGACTATTCTCTGATCGTTTCTGACGGTTTCTGACTGCGGTTGGAACAAACCTATTATTTTGGTACAAAAGTTTTTTATTGATTGGGTTAACTTTAGAACCGATTAATTAACAAATTTAAGTATATATGCACTTTTCGATAGAAATGCACGCAACTTTATTTGGTTTTTACCATATATAAATAATATTTATAGTATCTATCTCTATTATTTTTTAAAATTTCATCTAATAAACGTATGCAGAAAAAATATTGTACGTAACGCTACCCGAAAGTGATTTTACATTTATTCGAGGCATCAGTTAGTGGCATTTTTACCATTTTTATATCCTGCACCTGCTTATTGTTATGTACATGCTTGTCAAGTGAGTCATACGCCTGTTTGTAATCTATGAATAATATATATTATATGCTATATTTAAAAACTAACCGAAACGTTGAATTGTGAATATAAAAAAAAATGGTGGTTAGATTTCTCATAATAAATGAGAAGAAGAATGAAGAGTGTACCAAAAGGAGCATGCAGAAGATATTGTGTAAGAGTGTCGTGAAATGGCCTTATTTGAAAGTGTCCATTTCTACTTTTATGATGTTTCTTCATACCACTTGAGCGAAAATAGAACTTATACAATGTAAAATTTTAAAATAATCTCTTTGTTATAGTTATTATAATATACAACTTGATTTAGGTCAAACGATAATCCAATCGGAAACTTTAAAATTCAAAATGTATCTGAATAACTTAAGACCAACAAATTTCTTACTCGAGTTTATCGCATAAGAATAATAATATATAATTTGTTTATACCTTCGAAAATCCATTAGTTATTGTCTTAAATCAACAAAGTCCATAAAATAACTCAATGAAACGCACTAATGACAATTTCTTTCTTGCATATCGACATTGATGTCGAATTGAAATTAGATAAATTTATTTCAATCCAACTAAATAACGAGTACAAGGAAACTGAGATGGTTTTACAAACAATACTTGGTTATCTCTTATAAAAGTAACCTTTTTAGCGTGTGACCTTTTCCTATCTATCAAAATATAAACATACATATGATAAGGAGTTTGATTTATTGCGAAATGATCAATTTATTCCTAAATTTAATACCAAATATTTGGTAGAGGCATTTAACTAGCTGAGTGGTATGGAATCAATGAAAATAAAATATTAAGTTGATAGATAGAGTTCCTGTAATACCCCTCTTGGTGTGCGTCATCGTTTGTGACGTATTTTATTTGCTATTTTGACATATAGCTAACCTTAAATTTGATATATAAAATCATCAGGATCGTATTCAGCCAAATTCGAAAAGGCTATGAAATAAATAATTACCATTTTCTTTTTCTAACAGAAAATACTTGAGAACTTTTAAAATGCTGATGTTTTTCCGTGTATCTAAGCATAGTTTTGTTTTTATTTGAATAAATATGACAATAAGATTAATATCCACTTTTCATAAATAATAATTTACCGTACAGAAGAGCTGTGGGAGAAAAATACGTGAGATACATTGCCGTAACAAAAGGTACGTCTGCATCCCATTTTGAATGTTGTTTATTACACACAAAACATTTTTTATTCAAGACAAATTTCAGGATACTCCAAATAAGTATATATTACGTGAATATCCTAGCTTCAAAAATTGTGATATTGCTTATGATATGACGAAGTGAAATCACATTTTTAAGGCAAGGGATATTTTAATTCATTGTTATGTAAATCGGACAATCGTATGTGGAAAACGCTTTAATCCACCACAAAAATTTAAATAACCTTCGATTAAACAAATAATTTACAGTCCTTTATCAAACTTCATACATGAAATTACCATAAAGGCGTCAAAAACAATACCTATTTACGACATAATACAGCATAAATTATACAATAATTGAAATACGAATAGTGACCAATAAAAAACAGCTTAGTCAGTAACTAAACACCGAGAAACAAAGTATTTTCTTTTACGAATGGAAGGTAAACTAAAAGATAAAGATAAAGATAAAGAAAGATAAAGATAAAGATAAAGATAAAGATAAAGATAAAGATAAAGATAAAGATAAAGATAAAGATAAAGATAAAGATAAAGAAAGATAAAGAAAGATAAAGATAAAGATAAAGATAAGATAAAGATAAAGATAAAGATAAAGATAAAGATAAAGATAAAGATAAAGATAAAGATAAAGATAAAGATAAAGATAAAGATAAAGATAAAGATAAAGATAAAGATAAAGATAAAGATAAAGATAAAGATAAAGATAAAGATAAAGATAAAGATAAAGATAAAGATAAAGATAAAGATAAAGATAAAGATAAAGATAAAGATAAAGATAAAGATAAAGATAAAGATAAAGATAAAGATAAAGATAAAGATAAAGATAAAGATAAAGATAAAGATAAAGATAAAGATAAAGATAAAGATAAAGATAAAGATAAAGATAAAGATAAAGATAAAGATAAAGATAAAGATAAAGATAAAGATAAAGATAAAGATAAAGATAAAGATAAAGATAAAGATAAAGATAAAGATAAAGATAAAGATAAAGATAAAGATAAAGATAAAGATAAAGATAAAGATAAAGATAAAGATAAAGATAAAGATAAAGATAAAGATAAAGATAAAGATAAATTGACGTTTAATATTTATACTTTGCATAACTGCATATTCAATATCAATATTGAATATTAGATTATTTAAGTTTTGTTATAAGCATTATGTTAATGAAATATTGTCAAATTATTTTTGGCTGCACAAAAATATTGTACGCGCCACACTCGGAAAGTGTTTCTACATACTTTGAAGGCTTCGCATTCGGTGTCGCTCTGTAAAGTATCACTTTCCGAGCTTGATTAACTATTTAATTACATATCTAAAGTGACATAAATGGTTAATAGACAAATTTTTAACTCTTAGTACATTATCAACTTTATCATTATTATGTTTTGCTATTTTCATTGCTAACTTCTCTAAACACTCAGAAATAACATTGTTTTTAGTTAAAAATAGTAAATTTTCAATGAGTTTTCAAAATTTTTGTATAAAAAAAATGGAAATATTTCAATAGAATTATGTGTATAAATTATGAGATGTCAGTCAAGTCGTTTTCGGGATATGTAGTCAGCCAGGTGTCTCGACGAAATTGGATTTTCGCTATATTCGTATATAAATCAGTCCATGTCAATTTCAGAAGCGAAAGAAACAAATTACTTTGATATAAATCGTATAAAAAAACCGATATCAATTTTGCGGATAAAATTTATTTGTCTACTAGCTAACCCGTCAAACGTTCTTCTGTCATATAATTTATATCTAGTGAATGTTTTGCTTGATAGTTCAAAAATAACCAATGTTATTTGAACGTTTGAGGATGGAATCTATCAAAAATAGCAATAAAGCGCTGAAGATTATGACACTAGTCGCCTAGAGCGGGATTCTTGATGAATGGAGTAGAGCTTTTTGAAAGAACAAATATTTTGTCTTCATCTCGGAGCCAAAATAAATACCCTCTCGGGAATCTTCACTCCCTCGTTCATGAATCAACGCCTGATGTATCTTGAAGGTCAAATAGTCGACGTATGAATTTTTTTTTGGTTATAGGAAATATAGAAAGCCTTGAGCTATTACCTGACTCTGCCTATACAGAATGCGAAAAAGTTTATCAAAACATGCGGATTACACAAGTACGACAAGAAAAACAGCTTGAAAGGGGGAGAAAGAATAATTGTGCGCTGTACTTAGTTCCAGAGGCCGAATATTGATTGCCCTCGTATTTTATCCGCTGTTGCCAAAAGCGCAGATTAATTTGTACAAATGATATTTTTGTCTAGTGTTATTGTTGACTTTTTTTTCGAAGTCATGCACAATAGGTAAAGCTAAATTAATGTGGTTTGTTTCCCAAAAAATAAGAAAAAAAAGAATACTCATAGTATCACTACTGAATAAATAGGAATTGTATTTTTTTGTATTCATTTTAATTATCGAACTCTCCAGCCACGTATCTCAAGAAAATACCGATATGATTCAATGATTTAGAAAAATTAAAAAGTATTAAAACCTGACCTACTTGAGTCGACATATAAACACAGGATGTTGCCTGAAAAAGATCCAGTCTGTTGTGTTAAATCTCACTTTTGTTAAATAACAATGGCACGTGAATGAATCAGTTAGTTAAATTAGACAGTTTACTATTAAAGTGGGCACACTCATCGAGGTCAATACCTAGCCAAAAATGGAAAAATCTGTTAACAGCTTAACAAAGTTTTAATTAAAAAACAAGTACTTAGACAAGGTGAAGTACTGGATAATCCATTGTAAATTATATTAATGGACGACATCACCAAGGCAACGAAAACGTACATTGAAAAAATACTGTGTATGTTTGCTTATGGTGACCTAGTGATTTGTACATCCAGTGAATACGGCTTGTGAAAAAATGGCAATATATGGAAAGGCGAAAGAAAAAAGACTTGAATAAACATAGAGAGCAGGTGGACGTAATTGAATACCTTGGGTGAAGAGAAATTGAAATGGATGTAAAGATAAAACTTTATTATTTATTTTCAAGATAATCCCATGAAAAAAAAATCAGTTCATTACAGTATATAAAACAATTAAATTACCAGCCAATGCTCACTTATGGAAGTGAGAGCTGGATACTGTTATATAAGTTTAAAAGTCGAAATCAAACAGTATAAATGATATATTTATACACGAAGATATCGGATAAGAGACGACTTAAAAAAGAACGAATACTTGATGTATTGAATGAGCAGCAGACAAGGAATCTGTGAAAAGCTCGAGTTAATACGAAAAAGAGCAGACTATATAATCTTTGATTATTTCGATTCATGTTTCAGTAGTTGTTTGGAACAATCAAATTTATCAGAACTTCCGCTATATCTCAAAAAACTGGTACATCACTGGGAAGATAACTATTAAAAAAAAATTACATTTTTTTATTCGTATATGATGTTTTTTTTTATAAAATATATAGAAGTAGCTGATAACCCATAGCTTTACAATAATTATACTTTTACCACAGATCATAAAATAGAACAGATACGAATCCCGGCAAAACATCAAAGGATTTTCAATTCTGACTTCAATGACCTTGGACCTTTAGCTCGGTGGTATGGCCGTGATTTTGCCGGTTTAAATTATATTCAGAATTTCTTACCAAATTGCAATGTTAACTTGGGGACAATAACAGTTTCCAGTGCCGGTTCTTTACTTTTCTTTCCGAATAAAGTTTATTTGGACAGTCTCTGTATGAACAATACACTCCGCCATGATGTTTATTCATTTTATAAAAATAATAAGCTAATGTACACTATTTTTAGTTAATATTACCACAACCTACAATCGATTAGTCAAATAACACAAATAATATCGCGGATTGACAACCTTCAAACAGCGAAGCAAACTGAAGTGTCAAAAATGACAAATTGTATTTTGATTTTTGAGCCAAACCGTCACGGTTATTGTACATGGTTGCCAAAGATGGTTTGTGAAAAAAGTACCTTTATATTTATGGTATGATTTTTATACATCATAATCTTTTAAATTGTAGAATTTTTTTAATGTTAATGAAATTGATTTAAAACAAGTAATTGTCGAATATTTGTATCTGTATATAACTATCACACTAAAAATAATGCTTATAAAATATTCGACCTGTGATCGTGAATTAAAGGAAATATTATGCAAATTGATAACCCTGTTGAAAAGTTTCGCGAAAAGGCCCGAACGGAGTCGACATACGACGATGGACCTTTAAATGGGTATGTCCACCCATCTCTCTCTTTTTTACTGTTCTCTGTCAAGCTTTCGCATCTGGTTCTCTTTTATAATCTGTGCTTTTACTTAAGAAAAATGTAACTTCCTTACCGATTGCTTGAATGCTGAGTATTATCATTTGCTGGAGGTTAGTAAGGTGTATTAAATTTATCGGTTTCCGCAGACTAAACAGTATCTTAAAATTACAGATTGGTGAACGGTTCAAAAAGAAGAACAAGTAAAGATAACGTTTGACGTTTTGCAAAAATAAAAAGATTGAGTTAAAGGAACTCGTTGATAGTATTTAAGGAATATGAAAGAGAGAGGTTAAAATGTCGGCTTTCGAAGATAATGCCGTTCTAACAAGCAAAGCACAATATTCGCTTTATTCACAGTTTCCTGCGGATAGATTATTATTTTAGTAAAACGTGTTACGAATGTGGTAATAAGGACTCCTAATACACAATCCCTGGGAGGCTACTGGATAAAAGAGGGACCAGAACTTGGAAATGGGTTTGAAGAAACTATTTTACTTTATATACCTGATACTATTATAACGCCTTACAGAGTCTTTGGAAATCAAACAACAAAGACCGTTAACTAAGAAGAAACAACTACTTCCCTGGCTATATGCCACGAAGGACATTGAATTACACTTCAAAGTTAAACGGGTTTGGTATATCTGCAAAATAGAACCAACCACTTTAGTTTGCAATTGAAAAGGGCAATACTGAGAAGCACATGTAGTGAAGCTTTCAAACAAATGTTAGACTATAGCAAGCATGACCTACGTTGTCTAAAAGGCCACTGTCATCTGAATCATCGTATATGCTAAAAACTGGACTGTTAGCTAGGTTAGATCAGACTTGACGTCTTTGTCTGGAAAATGATGAAACAGCAGAGCATATAATTTGTGCCTGCCCCGCCGCGCCTCAAATCAGGTATCTGATGTTTGGCTGGGTCTCTCTGGACCTCGGACCTGAAATATCATCCACCAAATAAACTAATCGGCTTTGTTGAGAAGCTGAATTTATTTGGTGAAATTTGAATACGTGTGAGTCACAGTGAAGTACCTTTCAGACACTCACCATACACCGAACCTAACCTAGGTAAACATCAATCTTTGAAAAGGTCATATTGGATAAACATAAATTATTTGGAGAACAGGAAACTACCTGACAAATTTTGAAGCAGCATTGAATATTTGTTATGTTTTGTCGGATTCGTGTCGATATTATTGTCAGGGTTATTTTATCCATCTCAATGTGAATTGTTTATGTTTTTGTTAAAAAATTTGATAACCTATCCACCCTCATCAATCTCGAAAATATAGTCAATTATTGTGATACAAAATCATAAAAAAAAGATTATTTTTATTCTGAGCTATTGTGATATGACCAATAATAGAAGAAACTTTCATTCAGATACTTTCCATCTGCACAACACTCCAGAATCCTAAAGCACAGTTACTACCTGGGAGAATACTGGATAGAAGAGGAACATTTATCTAAAGCCTGCAGATATCCTGAAATTCTTCAGGGAAATAGGACTAAAGGAGCTGCTAGTTTCAGAGACTCTCCTCAAAAATTGAGTAGAAGTAAGGGGGCACAATAGATCTTTTAGGACTCGGTGAATGTCACCACAAAAATGCATACATACATACAAACTTAAGAAGACAATCATTCAAGGAAATCTAGTTCTAGTTTCTTAACACAAATTTGTAGTACTCCTAGTTCTAAGTTAGGTGTTGAATGGATCTGTTTGCAGTGTCTTTATTTGTATCTATTTTAAAAATATGAACTTAAATGTCCAAAATGCAATGGCCAAACCATTAAAAATTATTTTCAACAATTTTTCTTATTCAAACGATTTTCATTTCATAAAAAGTTCTAGAAAAGGGAAAAATTTCATACGTCCCCCGTAACGTTTACAATATAACAACAACATGGGATGATAGCTGCGCCAGAGAAGTCAACGACATTATTAGGTCTTGATGGTGTGGTAAGTTTAGTTTACTTTCGCGTTATTTATTTATTTATCAACTTTAACAATAATTTAATTGAAAAGAACTCTAATTTATAACACTTTATTATGATTCAATTCATCTAAAAAAGCGGTTATGTTAAACTTACCGGTCCAGATAAACATCATCTGTGTTTAAGAAGAACGTCATTGAGTAAAACCTGCGCACAGAATCACTGATCGAACAAAAACCATCAAACATTTGCACTATAGTTACATTACACCCGGAAAATGATAAAAAATGCCAATTTTTGAATCGAAAAATAAGAACGTTCGACTATATTATGATGACCTTTATGAGACATGCCGCTTAACTACCAACATTCAACGGAACTAGCGTTCCCATAATTGAATTCTGAAAAAAATTGTATGCATGTCCGATTAGTGGCAGCGCTTAACAGTGCATTTTTGAAGGTTCTAGCGCACTATGGTCTTAGTAACGAATCAAAAAAGTGTCTTTTCAATAATTAAAGTACAATTTATGGTAATTTTTAGGTAGTACCAGTTGAACTTACAAACGTAGGTCAACTTAACGGTTATTTTGGGAATTCTGGTGACTAAAATTTTTGCGTGTACGTGTTGATGTTTCCAAATACTCGATACTTTCGATACTTTCATTGCAAAATGTCGTCAAAAGTGACTTTTCGTGAGATTGTGGCATTTTTTTGGCAAGAATCTACTAAATGAGTGTCCAGAAACAAATTTCCAGCTGTGCAAAATAGATATATTTATGATATTCTTTTGTACAACTCCTATTTTGATAATAAGATGAAAATATTCCAAGAAAAATCACAATTTGACGTTTATTTTCGGTTAATAATATCTTGGACGTTTTAACAATAATTCTCATTTCTCGAGAACTGACCATTTGGTTACCAACAAAAAATATTGTTTACAGTTCACGATTGCTTTATATAATAACCTTTTTGGTGTGCGTCATCGATTGTTATTGTCCTTCTAGCACATTACGTTGGAAAAAATTGAAAAAAAGGCATATCTGTGATTAATCCCAACCAAAATATCACAATGAATGAACCGTTTGGATGTATTACAAACGTCAAAACTAATATTTTACTTGAAAAATTTGATTTGTTGATGTTTGGATTACGCGCAAGCGCGTCCAATCAATCGGGATAAATTACAGCATTCAAAATAGGATGCAGACGAACCTTTTGTAGCGGCAATGTGTCTTACATACCTTCGCATACCTCACTTTAAAACTTCTGAAGCAGAAAATAGATTCTCTGTGAACCATCTTTATCTATTTCTTTTTAACTTATTTTATTTTTTAATTGTACAGGTTCAGGAGATTTTTATTAGTATTTATCTGTCGTCAGAAGTTTGCTACAAATGGAACACTAGCGCCCCCTCAGTTTCAAAACTTAATATCAAAGATATTAGATACACAAGTGGTAGAGGAAAATGCTGATCATTGGAAACTCAAAATGAAGAACAGTCTACCAACCATCTCGTTTAAAATGTGGATTATATATTTTTTAATAAAACACAAAATAAAAATATTTCAAACTATTTTATTAAAAATACTAAAATATAAATATTTACACTTACAAGTTTCTATACAGGATTCGACGAATATATATATTAAAATTATTTGAAATTTTAAAAGTTAAATACATCGTATTCAAATCAGGAATTGACAAAGTACAAAAAAAAACAGTAATAAAAAAAATCTACAACCAAAAATAGGATAAAAAAAAGTAAAACGTTGCATTCATTAAATTTAAGTAAAACCAAATATTGGTTAACATTTGATGAGCGTTCTACGCGATTGAACGTGCTTAAAATTTTGTGTGAAGTAGTTCCTAAATACATTTTCGATTGCTTTGTTTGAGCTACTTACATTCGTTTGAACTTGTGGAATACAAACATATTTCTTTTTATTTTATTTCCCAAATTCGGGTGTAAAAGGGTTTTTCCACCATCACAGTACAGCTTCAATTTGTTATTTACATTACTTTAGATTGGGATGAATACCGAAATTTGGGGATATTTGAACTAATAGAAAACAAGATATTTCAATGTAACTGACGGTGTCAAAAAGAGCATTGGATAATTTTCAAAATACACATGCTAAGCATAGCATTCCAAAATAATCCACCTGTTGCTTCATAAAATTTAATCAAATGTTTATTATCGACAATTCAACTCATGTATGAAAAATCGCATATGCCACAGTGCAATTGTCACTTTGACAGCGGCAAAAAATAGCTGAAACTTTTACAGCGATAAATTAACTTCAATGTTAAAATGTCATATACCTGGAAATGTTATTGTCACTTTGACATCGATGAAAAAGGTGCATCCTTTTTTATCGCGATAAAAACCTCTCTTCCTCAATATCTAGTAAACGGACGTCACTTTCTCACAATGACAATGATATAATTATTATTGTTGTTCATCGATATATTCTGTCGTTAATTTATCTTGCCAAAAAACACTCGAGCTTTTCTTATATTCAGATAAATTTCTCTTCAACTCAAAGTTTTGCCAATCACTAAATTTGCTCGAAAAACTGACATTAGATAAAATCTCTCCACCTTCGGTGTCGCGATTTTATCATGTCAGTTTTTCTCGTTAAATTATTGATTGGCAAAATTGTTTCGTTGCAAAGAGAAATTTATCCGATAAAAAAAAAGCTCTTGTGTTTTTACTGTTGATAAATTAACTTCAATGTTAAAATGTCTATACCTGGAAATGTTATTGTCACTTTGACATCGATAAAAAAGGTGCATCCTTTTTTATCGCGATAAAAACCTCTCTTCCTAAATTCTAGTAAGCGAACGTCACTTTTACACAATGACAATGAGATAATTATTGTTGTTGATCATCGATATATTCTGTCGTTAATTTATCCTGCCAAAAAACACTCGAGCTTTTCTTTTATCCAGATAAATTTCTCTTCAACTCAGACTTTTGCCAATCACTAAATTTGCTCGAAAAACTGACATTAGATAAAATCGCTCCACCTTCGGTGTCGCGATTTTATCATGTCAGTTTTTCTCGTAAAATTAGTGATTGGCAAAACTGTTTCGTTGCAAAGAGAAATTTATCCGATAAAAAAAAAGCTCTTGTGTTTTTACTGTTGATAAATTAACTTCAATGTTAAAATGTCTATACCTGGAAATGTTATTGTCACTTTGACATCGATAAAAACCTCTCTTCCTCAATTCTAGTAAGCGGACGTCACTTTTACACAATGACAATGAGATAATTATTGTTGTTGTTCATCGATATATTCTGTCGTTAATTTATCTTGCCAAAAAACACTCGAGCTTTTCTTTTATCCAGATAAATTTCTCTTCAACTCAAAGTTTTGCCAATCACTAATTCTGCTCGAAAAACTGACATTAGATAAAATCGCTCCACCTTCGGTGTCGCGATTTTATCATGTCAGTTTTTCTCGTAAAATTAGTGATTGGCAAAACTGTTTCGTTGCAAAGAGAAATTTATCCGATAAAAAAAAAGCTCTTGTGTTTTTACTGTTGATAAATGCACTTGTGGTTTTTTCACTTATGCATTTGTTTATCAATTATCGCAGTGCTGGTTACTAATAAATAGTTTGACATGTTTGTCAACAACTTATTGAACTTCTAAACACTAACAATGAGCCGGTTTATTGAATTGTCCTGCCGAATTACACTCGATTTTTGTATTTATATCGAGTAAATTTCTGTTGTTCAACTTCTAAACTATTTCCTTTAGTAATTTGATTTGAAAAACTGTCAACCTAAAAAGGCTCCACCTTCGGTGTCGCGTTTTCAATAGTTGACAGTTTTTCTCGTTTAATTACTAGGCAATAACTTCTCATTAAACAATCCAAATTTACCCAATAAAATACAAACCTCTCGTGCAATTATAAGTGAATAATTTGTTATGTCAATCCATTGTCTTAATGGTAAATTTGGCAGGGACCCATTACAATCCTCCCCTATGCAAATGAAAAAACTTGAAAAGTATATTCGGAAAGCTTTTTTCGCCACCGTCAGTCGAATCCAGATATTTTTCAAACAGTTCTTATAGTTTAACATGTGTAGCTCTCAAACATAACCTTTACGAAAATTTCATTTATATAATTTACATTTTTTCTACTCACACTGGACGTTATTAATAAATATACAAAGGATGAGAATTAAAAATAGTTAAATATATTAGCTATTCAAATATCACAATTATTTCTACAGGGTCTTTTTTTCGAGACGTTCTTGGGATAAACTATTTACCTACTACTAAACAGGTACGTGAATACAATTATCAAAATTTATAAATATCATGACTGATCGGCTGAAATTTGTGTTGGATTGCACCATATCTCGCAATATCTCTCGGAACCGTTTGGTGCAGTAATCAAAAAAGATTGCATAAGAGGGGAACTCGGACACATCCTAACAAAGAGTTTACTGAACACGAGGAAATCTCAACCAGGGTATTGAAACTGAGCAAGAGACATTTTGAAGACAGTTATCGACTTGGTGACTGGACCTACTCTAGGATAAAACATACGAGAACTTAGCAGGACGGAAACAATTTGGACTATAACTAGCTAGTAGTCAAAGTTTCTGCAATGGTCGATAACTTGGGGAATGCTACAAGACTTTAGTTCAAGTACCTGGGCTGTTGAACACAACAAAATGGAATGAATGGGACAATCAGACAAATATCTATAATTTGATCAAATTATTTGGTTTGAATATCCAAAGCTCAAATTACCGTTATCTATAAATAACAAGAATCTTTGGCTCATGGTGACATAAAAACTAGTTTGTCCAAAAAATTTCTAAAAGACCCTAGATGTAAATATCATCGCACAGCCTCAAAACAATTGTTCCATATGAAAAAAGTAGTAGCTGTAAATTGCATAAGATCTATTAGTCCACGAGTTGGCACAAAAATTTCGGTAGGTATTAAAAGCAAACTGAAATTTTATCAAAAACTCTCTATTATTAGCTTTGTTCGTAGAAAGGAGTTTATGATTGATTGGAAATTCCTCAAACTCGACATTCCGTTTGTGATTACTTGTAAATCAATCAGAATTTTTTGTTCTAAGAACGAGTGGACAATTTTGACAGTGGTCACCATGTCACATTCAATCTTCAACGGTTTCCAATTGTTTCTGACTCTTCTACGAACAAACTTATTTATTTTCCAACCATAATCTAACATGGCTGGTGAGAGGCGATAAATAATAATAAAAAAAACGTTTGAGGCTATTTAAAATGTTGTAGTTCAATATTTAAAGAGTTTAGAAAAATATTAGCCGAATGATTCAATCAGGCGTACGGACTTAATCCATTTTACATCATAAATTGAGTTGTTTTTTTATCTTCATCTGTCAATAAATGCTCTCCCATACTAGAGCTTGCCTATACTGCTGCTCACTCTCAGTTACACTCAATTTTTTAGATCATCTGGTACACAAAAGGGCCAACAAAATGATCTAGCTCTATTATAATCTCAAATTTCAATTTACCTCAAACGTAATTGATATTTTCAAAAATTTGGGGCTTGACTTAGCCCCGCAACCTTTGCAGGTATATAGTAAATTTTAAGCTTTCCACGAATACCTACCGAAATATTTGTGCGAGCACTTCAACTACATGGTGTTTCATCCTAAGTTATAAAATCTCCACAGGCTTCCACATGCAATTTGCTCTAAGAACTCAGTACTGTGCATGCAAATGAACACCACCTTCAGTTCCAATGATCTCAAATTTTTATTCTTCATTATTGATTGAGAGGCATTTCTTCTTTATGTATATAGTGGATCTTTTTTTCCCGATGAAACGCTTTTCTGTTTCGCATCTGGTAGAAAAGGCAGACAAAGACGAATATCGACAGACTTATACAAACAATACCAATCGCTAGACAAATTGTTTGTAAGTTTATTACCATTCTTATTAAAAACGCCATATTCGCTGGTAGCATAACTTCTTGTTCAAAGTATAGTATTGGAAAAAAAACTGTTGGAACGTTTTCGAATATCCTGAAACAATAAATTTGATAAGTACAATGTGTCCCAAAGTGCAGAGGATCTTTCATTACACCAATAAGCGTTCAGTTCTGTGGTTTTTGGGAAAAACATACTTTATTGTAAAGACAAATGACAAGTTCTACGAATGACCTTTGAGCGTTAAGTATTTTTGGCCTTTAGAATTATCAAACATCTCTACAAAGAGAGTTCACGAATACCGCTTTTAGTTTCACATAATGATCATTCGAAGTCATGCGCATTTGTACAATTGCGAAGGATGTCAGGAATAGCTACTCTCTCTCTCCTACTATCCTATTTCGGAAATAAGATGATTGGGTTCTCCGTAAGGAAGAACGAATGATTTACAGAGCAGATAGCTTTTGGTATTAGGATGATAGGCGCTGCTGTGGGTGTATACGGTAGGCAATAAACTCTAACCGATTAAAGGTCTAAATTTAGACCAGCTTACCACAAATCTATCCTAACCTTCATTCAAATTATATGAAAAAAGTTGAAATTGTTTTTAAACATGAGTTTTGGTGATACATAAATTTTTTCAGAGGTTAACAGCATTTCTGTACACATTTTTAGATTGTTATTTTGTTGACTTACCCAATCCCTGGTATTTCTTGTAATCGTAAGTTTAGTTGCAGTCTTGCTGACACATGTAGGGGGGTACCCGTTTTCTGTAATAAAATGGAAAATACATTATCTCTACCAAATTAAATATAAAGGTAACTATGTATGTACAAACTATTAATTATTAATATTAAAACTACACTTACTGGTTCAAAAACCATAAAAAAATCTGAAATGGTTTCATTAGGACTCAATCCTTCAACGGAATTGATATAATAAGGATCAGCTTTGTAAAAATGAGGTAGTGAGACAAATGCTGGAGATCCCAGTCTACAATTCGAAACGTTCAAAGCTCCAGACGGCATGCAGTCTCCATCACAAAAGCATTTATTCTCTGGTATTTTGGTCCCTGAAAAAACAAAATTGTAATTAACTTAAGAAAATGAGATATATGTAGTTAATTTATTCGGAAATATGTCAATCTTAGTAAGTTGACTATTTTCAATAGAGGAGCTCAGTCTAAGATCAGTGTGTCTAACAAAAAGTGCTTTTTTCTCACAAGAATGACAGTTAAGATGTTCCATTCAAATCAAAAGAAAACTGGATAACAGACAGTGACATGCCAAGAGTTTCTAAAATTATTGGCCACCGATATGTTGAGTATTCAGCTGAACAGTCATTTAAATTTTCAAGATATACGCTTCGGTAGACCTTAACTGTCATTCTTGTCAGAAAAAACCACTTTTTGTTGGCCACACTGACCTTATAGGAGTTAGACTGAGCTCCTATATTTCTTGCTGTTGTCACAACACTTATTATCAATTTGTATTGATCATACCATTATCCAAAAACCTGTCCCCAGCAGAATATTTAAAACCAACGATTCCATGTACAACAACTTCTTTTTCGTATTCTAGTTCCATGTATCTACAAAGATCCGAATTGAACATCTTTATGACCGATTGTTTTGTAAGGGATTTCGGAAAAAAGTCCCCAGCTGAAGAATGCTGGAACTCTCCACAATGGTCGGGGTAATATCCAGTATGGGTTGAATATCTGTAAGATTTCAGTTCTCCCACATTCCCAGTAACGCCTGTGTCAGCATTGAAGACTCCTTCGAAATCTGTTGACTCGTTTCTCTAGGACAAGCAAAGATTAAATTGTAGTTTAGTACAAGTACAAGTTTTCAATTAAGGTATATATTGTCAGTTCTATTGTCTCTGTGAGATAGATACAGAATCTGCATTCTTTTTTCTTTGCTTTTTTAGGTTTATGAACTCATAAAACATCCCTTCATCTCAGTTATAAATAGTTTTCGTTTTGTTTCGTTTCTAATGGAGTGCGCTGTATAATTATTCATCATTATTATCATAATCATTGTTATCACGAATGAAAATATATATTTTCACGTCTAGAAATTATTCTATTCAATGAATATTCATATACTTGAAAAAAAAATCATGGTGAATAATTATTTTCCTTACAATTATCGGGTGTCTGATTAAAAGAGGCAACCCGCTACATTTCGGGAACTAATTATAATTATAAGCTTTGCTAACTAGGCCAGGCGAGAGGGGTGGTCACAACTACAAATAATTAGCAATTAGAAAAAAATATATTAATATAATAATATAATAATATGAATAATTATAATAAGGGGTTTTGAAGAGAGAAGTGTTAGCTTCAAGATGACATTTTTTTTTGTCATAGCACATATCCTTTTTAGGAAATTACCTACTTATAATCAAAAACAGAGAAAAGCCTCATTAAAAAATATGTTACATAATAAGGAGGTATTGGAACAATTTTTCAAAGGATGGAAACTGTTATTTAGGAGGTCTGTTCCATAAATAAAATTTCCAGATAACTAATTTATCCTAATTACGACACACGACACTTTTCATTATATTGTAAGTTTTAGGCATCTTGAGTTTACAGGATAATATATTGGGTGTTTCATAGTTAAACCACCATAGGTTAACTGCAAGTAGAGGACACTTTGGTGACTCCAAATAGATTAGTCTCACATAATTATCAACATAGATACAGGGTGTTTTATTCATTTAGTCCAATGCTTTTGAATGCCATAAATTCAGAACCACCCTATATTTATTTTATTTCATTATTGGTAAGGATATATTGCATTGATAACACAATCAGATGGTGTAATAAAAATGATTATAATCCAGGTCTGGCTTAAAAAAAATTTGCAGAATTTTCGATAATATCCAAAACAACCACCTGAATATCAGTATTTTTAAAGTCCAATAGAATATTCGAAGGGAACAGAAAAAATAGAGCGGTATACTTTGACCATTTTCAGTTTGAGGACCATAAAATAAAGCAATGTTGTCAGATATATTTTCTGAAATTGTTGTGCTCATTTTACATAATGTTTCCCATTACTTCAATATACTGTTACCTCATGATTTTCTTAGAAAACTAGTTTGGAAATATTTAATAAAAAATTCATAATATAAATATATTTGTAAAAATTAAAAAAAGTCGAAACTGTTATAAAAAGAGAAATTAATTAGAACAACTTCATGTATGCCCGATATATTTTGAAAATCTGGCACCGCAGGTGCACTTGCAGAGTATCGTCAGTTACCGAGTGAAATATTGCTCATAATATCGAAAAATTCTGGTAGCCACTAAGGTCCACTATAACATAAAAAAGTTTATGGGATTAGGGTTGTTTACTTTCATAAGTCTCATAGGCGTGTGCAATTCTGTTTGTATATTTATATGTAGACCTATTTAAAATAATATAGTAGTATCTATTTCTTGGTTGAGTGAGTTTAATGAAATAATAATACCTATATTGAGTGAATTGATATCAATATAATATTTATTTGTTCGTGGAGTTGAGTGAATTGATATCAATATAATATTTATTTGTTCGTAGACGTTAGGGTAAGTTTTGAGAATATAATTCATTTGTAATTAATTAGAACGGCATTTTGGAGACCATTTGAAACGACAGTCCAAGATGATGCGCGGGAATCTAATAATTTGGCACCACAAGCAAATGACTTAGCAATAAATGATGATAGGGCCGAATTTAAAAACAAAGATTTACATGTTCAGTGTCAACGCGTTGTTTTAAATATATACGCGTGTATACATTATTTCACAATATTCGAATTTATAAAAAAAATGTATGCACGCCATTGGGCGGCTTCTTTCTTCAATGGGATTAAAAATATGGGTCATCAAATTAACATTGGTTATACTTTACTAATATATTTATCGAAATGCACATCCCGTTTTACTGCTTAACTTTTAATGTCAAAGTTATTTAAATGTATCATTGACATTTTTGTACGTAACAACATTAGAACCAGCCTATGGATTTCATTCATTTTTGGTAGGTGTAAGTTACATAAGCATCAAAATCTTATTATGTAACAAAAACAACAACAATTTAAGATATAATTGAGATATAATTTATTGCAAACCTTTGTTCAATAAAAATGTGTGTATCACCTTTTTTTTATTTTTTTTTTTTTTTTTATTCAAACTAATCCGCTTCCACTCAAGGTGATTAGCGGTGTATAACAATGTATAATATATTATTAAATTTTGTTCAGTAGATTAATGTCCTTTAAGAACTCCATCAGCTTGTCAACTGGGCAGTTTTCACCTAAGAGTAAGTTTAAGTTTGTAGGTAGCCTATGTTTTAGCCGGTGTGTGTCATACTTGGTGCAATTAATCAGGACATGTTTCACTGTTAAATGTTCTTGACATACATTGCAAAGGGGGACACTGTCTTTAGTGAAAAGATAAGAATGAGTTTATTATTAACAACCTTGACTCTAACCAAAAATTAATAAAGAATTCTAATCAAATATTTATATTTTTTTCCGCGATTCAGAAAGTTGATCTTCCGCCGTGCAGCAGAGTCGCGCGAATGTGGAACACATTCAAAGTTTACCGAATTTTTTCCGGACAAACCATTGCTCGAACGAAAAAAACTCATAAGACCTTTTTTATTGCAAAACACTTTTCCTACATGATGGTATTTTTTAATTTTCTCTACCTCCCTTCCAGTGCGAAATATTGAAGAATTTCTAAAAAAAAGTTTTATGATTTTTTTTTCTAATTCGGAAAATCGATAGACTGGTAAACTTTTTCTTATAATCTACATACAAGGTACTTTTAAAAAAAAAGTCAGCCGTATTGCTAATGACTTGTACTTTTGGTCTAAAATGCCCCTACCGACTGGCCTAAGCCGTTACAGGATAATAAGGCCCTTCTCATCATTAATAAAATGATTAAATTATATCCATAGAGCTTCAGAATGAAGTATTCAATGACTTTATAAATTAAATCAGTTCAGCTTACACCATAAAACCACCCAAATTTATCCATGTTGAGATCTTTCGGGAAAAAGGACATTTTTTCCGCTAAGGTTAACAAAGGATCGTCATATCCATCGAAAAGAGCTTCATGTATCGACTGCGTCGTCCAAATAGTCGACGACATTGCTCTAAAAGATGCTGCCAGAGGTGTTTTGAATACCACATGCCAATTTCTAACTTTGTAAGCTGCCGACTGAAACAAAAACAAAATATGTTTGACTGAAATGGGAATGTTTCAGTGACAATAAATCGAAGGATACAGAAAATCCTTTAAATGTATTCGTGAGTTTAATTAATGTACATAGGAGGGTTTCAAATAAGGTTGGAAAGTGAAAGTTGCGAAGGATATACAAGGAAAAGAGGTGGCTTAATCCTTTCATGATCTGAAAGCGGAATTTTGGGGAAAATTAATCTACTAAAATCAGTGGAGTGTGTGGAATTAATACAAATGCAGTATGACTTACTAGCCTCTACATTCCTATCGACCCTATACAGGGTGGTCCTTAAGTAATTGTACATAGTACAGTACAATCTTTAGTTCTAAATATTGCTATTTATACCAACTAGCCTTGTTTAAATGGTGTTATTGGGAGAGATACAGGGTGTTGAACATTAAATCTTAATGTACAATTACTTAAGGACCAACCTGTATACTGTACGTCCATAAAGTAACATAAATATTCATGATTAGCTGAATAAACAATTAGAAATACGTTGAGCAGATTAGAGCGAAAATTTAGCAAAGCAAGGTAGACCAATAATTAATGTAAATATTCAACAAAATATGATTTTGACGGCTGTAGAAAATCCACACATCTCTAAAGATTAATAGTGAACAGTTTGAAAATTTTTTTTTGTATTCTTGCCTCCCTGTTCCAATTCGAAGCAGCGTGTTATATTTTTGAAATCAGCTTAGCAAGGGAAATCAGGAAATAAAAAAAAAATGGACATGGTGTCATCAAACTGAGATGTTAGAGGAATTTAATTTGAAAAAAATATTAAATTAAAATCAAAAATCGATCTTTTTCAAAAATTTCTAATTATATATATTGTTTATTCAGCTGATAATATAAATTCACGCGCTATTTTATGGACGCGATGTATGCTCATGCGTCGTCCAGTTCCTAACTGTCTGTGATAACAGTAGAGTACATACAGGGTGTACCAATCTTACTACAAACTTCGGTATATGGATTATTTTAAGTGATATCAAAAAATGTTATTAACAAAAATAGAAGATGTCTTTGAAGGAAGTTTGTTTCATAATACCATTTTTGGTGTGCGTCATCGATTGTTGATGTCCTTCCTACACATTACGTTGAAATAAATGAGAAAAAAGGCAGGTCTGTGATTAATACTAATCAAAATATCACAATAATGAACTGTTTAAATGTATTACAAACAGTAAGTTGATGTTTAGATTAGGCAAGCGCGACCTATCCATCAGGGGAAATTATATCTTTCAAAATAGCATGCAGTTGTACCTTTCGTAGCGGCAATGTGTTTTGTATTTTTGTAATGGTCCACTGACAATTTTCGTTAGTTCTGTACTTTGTATTACCGCTCAATTCTTATTTATGAAAATTGAATATAAATCTTATTATTATATTTATTTGAATAATATAAAAATGTGCCAAGATACACCGGAAAAACATCAATAGACACAAGAAAAACACTCACCAGAGCCACAGGATTAATGCTGGTGAAAGGATCATAGATACTTCCTTTACTTTTCTTCTGATTAAACCACCACTTTTTCAGATGCTTGTAAGTGACGGTACCATTATCATTCCACACAATATCTGCCTTTTCTTTTGTTTCATCGTAGACGTACGGTCCCAGTACCTCGAACCTGGGCTTAACACCTTCCTTATAAATATCCTCAGGATTTGTCCAATTGAACATATGTAATTTAAGTGTTAAAGGCACTGGATTCATAACCCACAAATTATAAGCGCTGCTACCAGGCGCTAAAGTGAATTGATATTTGATGATAGCTTCGTAGATATGAGACCATAGGGTGATTAGAAGAATACCAGCAATGGTGAAGGAGAAACAGGTGCCACCCACGTAAACAAACATGGCTAGAGGTTTTTTTGACTGCATCTTGTACGTTTTTTGCGCCTGTAACAAACAAAGTTTGTGAAAAAATGCTTCACCAAAGGTTGGGAAGATCACAAATATTAGATTTATGTTGAAAACTATCAACATCAACTATTTCACCCACCAAGGTTGTGTCTGTAATACAGAACTACTTTCCTAGTAAATAACTTTTCTAGATTTGATTGTACAAAAAAATTGTGGGCATCAAAATTGTAGGAAATTTTATGCTTTATAAAATGGCGTTATGCAATATTGAAAAAAAAATTTCCAACCCTTAAATTATGAAAAAAAGAATTTTTTTCGTAAAATGGATTGTTTAAACCACAAATATAATTAGAATAACAATAACAACTTCATATTATATGAAAATATAGTAGTCTGGCACCTGAAAACGTTGGTATTTCCAAATTTCGAAAATTCTAAGTGGCAACTTGGAAAATTTTTAATAATTTTTTTTTTCAATTCTCACAGCTAATTCCAATCTGCTCTATAGGACGGTCATTATAGCAAAAGGCAAGGATGTTTTTGTTATTATTGAAATTATAGATTTTTGACTTCTATTCTCAAAAACCGTCTTCAAAATTTAAATCGGACGATTCAGTCAATATTAACGCATTTTGCAAGATTAGGATATACATTTTTTCATAACGCGATTTTGCAAAAACTTTGAAAGCGATAAATTTCATCTCCCAGCAGTTTAAAAAACATGTTATTGGCTATCATTTAACGAAAAATTAGTTCTTGATATTGGAAATTGACGAAGAAACAAATTTTTGAAAAAAATGTCCTTTTTGAACGTTTTTCCGGCTTTTCTTGGCGAAAAATACTCGAATCGGAATTTTCCAACAACCATTTTGTAAGTTTTTGCATTCTCTATAAACGGTCTTTTATGAGTAATGCGATTTATCCAATACTTTTTATTATATTTGCAAAAAACGAAAAAATTTTATTATTGTTGAAACAAATTTCAGAAGTGAGAAATTTGGCTGGTAATTGATTTTTAATAATCTACAGGGTACCCACGAAGTCATGGTGCAAACAGTTTTCTTTTAAGCTTTTAACAGCAAAATTTATTAGAACATCAACAAAAGTACAGTAGCGTGCGTAGTTTAGGGGACACAAAAAAATTATTCGTTTTTTGAAATGAGACACCCTGTATATTATTGAATTTTTGATACCCCTTACACCGTTCTTAAGATATTAAAGGATAAATATAGAAAATTGAACTATATAGTTTTTCTATGACTGTTGAAAAATGGACCCTTTTTATGTATTATTTTTGTTGAGTAACTGGATGCATTACACAAAACGATCCATTACACACGACTACATGGCCAATCACAGTAAAATTATGACATTTCATGGCGAGTCAGATTCAAACATTGCACTGAACATAGTCATGTGAAATGGCATCCAAATTTTTTTGTTCAGGCAATAATAACTATGGTAAGGGCTGGGACATTTATAATGAATAACCCTGTACACATGATTAGGACTTGTCCTCATTAAGTCTTAATATATGTTCCAAACGACAAGCCTTTAAATTTATGTTTAGTAGTTCTAGCTTAACCTAACTAGACTCTACATGTTTCCATGCATGAATATAATAAGCTTTCCTACAACCACTATGCTTTTCTACACACCTTTTTATACGCAAAGCAGGCCTTTTCTCAATACTTTTGAGAACCGTTGTAAAAGTAATGCGAAAAGTACGCGCTATGGCACTTTTCCGCACCGAAATGTCAAACAAAGCTACCTATGACCTGTCAACTTTATTTGACAATTCAACTTAATTGAATTTCTAGTTGGTATACAATGTTTAAATTGAAACTAAAAGTAAGTAAACTATCTATTTCATTATTTATTTCAATTTATTAATTATTAAAACAGTAACCTACTAAGCATTATTTTAGTAATCATGAACTAATATGGAAATAATTTATCTTTTGAGTTGTCCAATTCGGACATTGAAAATACTCTAGTTAATGTATTTCTTTCATTAATAAATGTGGTTGTAGAAAAAATATTATGTACAACTTGTACGCAAATCACTTTTCTCACTCGCTAGATTTGCGGCACTCGCCTTACGGCCCGGCCCCTGCCACAAACTTCTGCGCTTGTGGGAAAAGTGACGCTTTGCGTACTAGTTGTACAAACTACTATTTCTTATAATAAAAAGCATAAAAACTTTAATAAAAAAAAATACATTCTTCAATTTAATTATTATATTTGATAATATTTTTCGACTTAAAAATCACTGAATATAAATGTGAATCCATCAAAAACATACATTTAAAAAAAATACATAAGTACTACTCACTTTTTGTCCGTACTTGAAAACATTCAAAATTAACAAATTCATTTTGTTTAAACAACCAACTTTTTACTAACAAAAGCAACTGTAACAATGTTTTGTTATCACACGTTTAAGCGTACTTTTGCATTGCAAGTATCAAAGTCCAACTAGGTAGAACCGATTATTTTATGGATAATAAAAAAAAGGATATTCTATCGCGATATGTTGAGGATGGACTTTGAACGGCTCACTCCCAAATTGTCTGGTAAGTCGGTTTGTTTGGAAATGCAGCGAGCTGGTGATCAACGCGTGAACGAAGTCGTAATTGGCAGAAACCCGGGAAAATTAAAGTATGTAAATTATTTTCCCAGAATCAGTTAAATAAACTTAAGTTTGTCTTTGAAAAAAAGACAGAGCTGAGAGTTTGAATAGATTCGAAATATTTATTGTAAAATTATTTTTAATTTCAATTTTATAATTATTTGCTCGATCATCAAATTAGAGATGCAATGTTTGCTCAATTTATACAGGATGACATACTTCAAATAAAATAGTTTAATGTTGATAGCTCAATTTTTCCTACGAGTAGCTGTGAAGTTGACAATTATTGCTTCTTCTAGTCAACTGAGAAGTTGAATTTCTCTATTAATGGTTAATTCTAGAGTATTAATGGACAAATTCGAATATTTTAAGAATTCAAATTCAAAAAAATCTTGTGCAACATAACTATCTATGTTTATCTTAAACATATTTGCTGCTTGAAATTACCTATTAATATGGAATTATTTGAATAAAAATGCCATTAGTTCAAAATTACTGATGACATAAGGAGTGTGCGTTCATAATATTGCATAATATATCGAAAACTGACGCTTGGGGTGAAGCCGCTCGCGAAAAAGTCTGCTGATTGAAATATAAATTGAAGAAACCAAAATTATGAAATGGAGTCATTGAAAAGGAGGATATGAAATAGCAGAAACTCAATTGAAATTTTAAATACCGAAATAAAAAAAATTAGACTTGATTTCATGGTATAAATAATTGAAAAATTGTTCGTTAACTGAAATTCAAATTAATCTTAAGGATATATAATTTAGGAACAAATCCAAATAAATTAATAATATTTTGAACACTTTTGGAATATAAGAATTAAAATAATAACCAAGTATTGAGGGACAATATAAAAATTAAATTGAGGTAGTAAACATATTGTGGGGGAAAAATAAAAACTGAAGGCACAATAATAATAATAGTAATAGAAACAAAAAGCAATAACAGTTTTAAAATCGTCATAAGCATTGATATTTTATAGAGAACGTCAAAATGACGTTTATTATCAAAAATTAAAAGTAATTGAAAATTATTGATTTGTATAACCAGCAAAATGATGAAAGAATACGCAAATATCGCTTGTCTGTCGAAGCTGTCAAATTTTACATGGAATTTTGGAGATTTTTTCAAAATTTTGAAATAAATCATAGTCAACCCTGAATATCTCCTTTAATATGAAACTAGTGATGTGAAATTGTAACCAATAAGCAACAAGTGCTTGCTCGTTAGTTCTATATGTCCAAAACGTCGATATTTGATACAGGGAGTTTTAAAAATAGCCGCCAAAATGAACAATTTAAATAATTTCCAAGCTGCTTTATTTATTTTAAATAGAGATCCCTGTATATTATTACATTTTTCACTGTATTTTTTCAAGCCAATTCTTTCAGTATGGATATTCCTATTACCTGAATATTTTTTAAAACTCCTATAAATATCTTTAAACGTTCTATACCGGGTTTTAATAAAATATGTTGACACATTTTTTTTATGCTGTATCATGTTGATAATGATTTCCTCATATTTTTAAAGATAAACTTAATGAGTTTCCTTATGAAACATGACGAGCGAAAAATAATCAGAGCTGCATAATTTTAAGACAATTATAGAAAAATTCATAAGTATCTAATTAGAAAGCATATTTATTGACTGGAAAATTCCAACACTGAAAATTCAATATCATCGTTGGTGATTCATTTGAAATTTTAAGATATACAGGGCTGTTACAAAAGGAAAGTGCATTTCAATGGTGGTGCTATTTTTTTTATAGTGGAAAAATTATTGTCAGAAATTATATTCGTGAGGAAAATTATACAATGTTTTCTTAGTTACTTATGGCCGTTTGCACCAATTGATATTTAAGTCGACTTAAAGTTAAGTGGCGCTTTAAGAAAAGTTTTGTTTTGGACCATTAACAACTTGTCATTTTAAGCTTAGAAAATCACTCGCTTACTCTCCACTTATCCTCAAAGTGGAGATTTCTAACCTAATATTCTTGTGTTTTGATTGATATATTATGTCAATGTTTTTCCTCTTTTCGGGTTTTCGTTTTCTGTCTTCCAATTTCAGGTGCTTCTTTTAATTTTTGAAGAGGGATGTTTATGGAGGATGATTTGGAAGTATTGGATATTCTTGAAAATGGATTTCCAAGAAGACGGTACACCCGTAAAAACTATTATGAAGAATTGGATGAAAATATTAGCATCTCGTTTTCCTGAACTGTATAATTTACCGATCTGATTTTCTTATTTTTTACTGTGTCCATTATAAATAATTTTCTTATTTAAAAAACAAGAATCAAATCCTTTGGTTTTCAAAAAATTGACTTTCAACAGCTTTTAATACGTTACTTCAAACCACAAAAACGAAAAGTCAACCATGGAGAAATTAGTAAAACTCAACTTAAATGGCGAGTTTGACAAATGTATTGAACACTTAGCTAAGAAGCAGAGCAAAAACATTGGTGCAAATGAACTTTAACTAAGCGACCCTTAAATTTTAAACTCGCCATAGCTATTCTAAGTTTATGCTACTATTGGAGCAAACGGCCATTAAAAATGGAACAATTTATGATTTGAGTCACTAAATATACCGCTTTAACGTGAAATTAGTCATTTTTTAATTAATTCAAAACAAAAAATTGTCATTCTTCGCAAAAATGATACAAAACGCGAATTTTGCAAAAATCAATGTACCAATCAGAAGCGATTATCGTTATATAGCAGTTTTGAGGGAAAAAATTCAGAGATGAAAGAATTTTTCTCAATTCTTGATATAAAAGTCGCCTAATTTGACAGTTACGTCAGATGGACACAAATTTTAGAAATATTTTCTTGCATGAACTATACTACAAGTTGCCACTACCGAATCTTGTGAGTTTCTCAACAAAATTTTATAATTTTTTTACCAGAAAATTTATGTTTAACTCAGTTTTTAGAAAAAAATCCAAAAGACGAAATTTTTTCACAACTTCAACGGCCATATCAGAGAATATGAAGGTTATGGAAGTTAGTATATTTTCAATCTAAAAGCATCACTTTTATTTATAGTTATAAACTTTGAAGTTTAAAGTGAAAATTTATATTCGCATTAATTAGAAAATTACCATTTTTTAGGTAAACCATTAAAAAAATATGAAATTAATATAAAATTCTGAAGGTCGCGAAGTCCACCAGATCTTCAATATTGTTATATTTTGAGATTAATAAAAATTGCAAACAATAATTCAAAAGTATTTGACCCTAAACATATTTTAGGTAAAATTTATTTTGTAAATGAAACCTACTCACCAATTTTCCCAATTAAAATATCAAATTTTCCAAATAAAACAACAGCTGCTACTGTAGAGCGAAAAACGTACAAAGGAGTGTGTAGAATATAAACATTAATTGATTTTAAATCAATGCCACCAACAAAAAACTTGTTTCTATCTATTCCGATAACTAAATATCATATATACCGGGTGATCACAAGGTTTATAATAATATCGAAACGGTACAAGTTTCAAACTATTTGTCACTTTAGTAGTTTGAACATTTATATAGGCTACATTTTAAAATTATTTTGAAAAATACAAAAGGTTCCAATAAAGAGTGGAATCTCAAAGTTATATTTTTTGTTTTGGGACACCCTATATTTTATTGCATTTTCTGATTGCAACTAAAAAATAAAATACTCCTTCCTTAGACCTAAATATAGAGGGTTTTGAGTTATGCTGACTTTTTAAAAATATGAACATTTCGAAAAAAACTAATAACTTATTAATATAACAAATTATCTCCTACATCTCAATAGTCGGACATTCGTTGAATGTATTCCACGATTGAGTAATAGACATTTCTTCACAGGGTGTTGAGAGTTTTCAGTTTCATTATTTTGTGTTGTTTCCTTTTTCAGGAACGGCTATATCTTCAATTTGAATAAACTTTTCAATTATTGGAATCTTTTTATTCTTACCTCAGACACAGAAAATATCTTTTACTTTTGCACTATATAACTGAACAACTATTCTATTATACGTTTATTGTTGGACATCTACATTAATTATTTGTTCTTTAAACTATCATCCGCTAAATTTCTCGTTTCCGTCATCCACAACGAAAACAACTGAATTTGTAAACTGGTCAAGACATAATGGTTAATCCACCCACGTTGATTTTAAAATTTTTTCTGAATAATGCGGCAATTAACTTGATTAAAGCTTCTCTTTGGCCTTAATAGAATAAAATTTATGAAGGTGACCGGGGTTAAATATCTCAATTCAAATTAATAACTCTTTGTTTATAATATTTAGAGATTGTGATTTTTATACAGGGTGTTTTCAAATGATACTAACAACGTTTGCATGTGGATACCTCTAATAAAATTGGACAAACTGATATAAGAATGGGCTTGTTCAAGAAAAAATTTTTATTTTGGAAATGGAAACTAGAACACATTTTAAATGGAATCCCAAAATTTTACATTTTTCCGCAAACGTTTAAGCCCTCAAATTAATTAAAGAAATTGGATTGAACGAAAACGGGGCGTGGTTACCTGTGACGTCATATTGCATGTGCTATCCCTAACGTTTGAAACGCCGCGAGTCGAGAGCTATGTGGAAGTGTACTGTGTATTGCATTGTATAATATTGTGTAAGAAACAAAACGCTGGACTGTTGATTGAGCTGGTCTTTATTTTATCATAAAATGAGTGAAGAAAAAGTGGTAAATAAGTTCTGTTGGGTTTCCGAATGTCCTAGCACATCCAAGAATGCACTAGAAAAATATATGTACATTAAAATAATGAACAGTGGGAAAAGTTAAACTAAAGCCTGGAGTAGTAGCGAGTTACAACGCATATTTAAAAGTCATGTCACATTTTTTACAAACTAAAGCAATTTTTCATTAAGAACAGAAAATAGAACCCCTGAAGAAAATCAAGTAGAGGAGGAAATCAAATGGATATCACACCCTGTATATAGCTTATATAATATAAAATGGAATGATTTATTATGTTGTTCCCCTGTTCTTCTTATATACATCAATATGTGCCTATAATGCTACTCCATCCAAAAGCAAGGCACATACACAAACTTAAATCTGACGAAGTAAAAATGTAAAAGAAGAACCTCTAGTGGATATTGAAAACTCTTCGTCGATGGGTTTTCGTCTTTTTTCAAACGCGATTTCTTTATTTTCTCTTTTTAGCAATTTTTCGCCTCCGCATTGAATCGCCTTGGAACGTGCATGAGCCTTAATGCAAGTTTGAACCCTTATATCCCAAAAATACCTATAGGATCCATTCGTGCATTGGATGCCCCTATCTGGAGTTAAGACCTTCATATTCCCTTCAGAGGGAGATGTGAAAAGGTACAATGTATTATAGATTGTTTTGAAATTTCAATTCAAAAACCAAGTGTAAATTCTTTGTTTCTATTAAAGTAGTCCATCACCCGAAAAATCGATTTCAGGTGAATTTCCAAAATCTGCTTTAATAAATCCGGTATGTACTTAAATCTTTAATAGCAGAAACCACTAACTTTTTTGAAATTTTAAGATATTGTAGCTGGAACCAATTTTCTTATGTAAAACGCAGCGGTGTAATGCCGAATATTATACCCCGACATGCAATGTGACGTCACAGTCCGCTCTGTCGCTTTTTAAGGGAGCTTCATTTTCAACCTTTAATATCTAAGTAGTGGATAAAGTTTAAGAGCTGAAAATTTCACCTGTTATTTTGATGATTTAGTTTTACAAAAAAACGTGAAAAAAACCGAGAAAATATTTCATTGATAACAAGCCCATTGAGAGCTCCAGCTCATTTACTTTTTTTCACGTGAAATACGCATAACTGATACATATTATCAAAAAATTTGTAGTTTTCAAGATATTCAATGTTTTCATGAAGTCTGCAACATAATTTTTCAATAATAAAAGGAAAAAAATATCTTTTTTGTATTTTTTTCATTAACCTTCAGACTACTAATGGTTAAAATATGTATCAGAAACTAATTTGTGAAGCAAACATTGTGAGAAGACTCTTATAAATATTTGTCCAAACTTGTGCTCTTATTATTGAAAATGATGTAGCAAACATTATGAAGACATTGAGTAATATGTTGAAAACTACAAATTTTTTGATATGTGAAGGTTATGTGTTTTTTACGTAAAAAACATCAAGGAATACAAAATTAATTAGAAATAGCTACAAATTCCAGTGGCGTGAAAAATGTGAGGAGAAAAGTGACATATTTTTTCCAAATGTACACCACTGGATCAAAAATTGACAAATGTTTTTTCATCAAAATATGCCTTTTTATATTTAAAAACAACCTGCCAAATATCAAATCAATTTATTCATCCATTTTAAAGTTATCAAATAAAAACATTTAAATTTTTATAACTTCAACACCCCGTATTTCGGCAAGTGGATGTGCTGGACCCCTTAATCCTTTTATCATATTGTCCAATTTTACGAGAGGTATCTACATTCAAACGTTGTAAGTGTCATTTGAAAACACCCTGTAGATAGGGATTGAATACTTATGATTCTATTTTCATTATCTTGGCGTTAATTAAAATATATTTGCAAATTTCAATAATCTATTCATACACATAATTTGTTTATCATCTTATTAATTAATTAATAAAAATGAAGTGCAATATCCGTACATAAGTCAAGATGATTTGGAATGTGTCAAGATGCTTAAGCACTCCTAATAATCTCATCTGGATAGCGCTTATATTTTGTGGATATTTTGAATAAATTCTAAATATTCAGTAACCATGACATTCTTAATGGAAGAATTTTATTCAAAGGAACTGCTGCCAACATAACAAACAAAAAAATACTGAAAAAGGTTAGTCGCATAAGGAAGTGGATTTTCAATCAATTTTTTGGTTTTTCTTATATATTGTGAGTGTCTCTCTACCACTCATGTTGTACCCGAAAAGTTTGGAGGTCTTTTGGATTGTGGTATTAAGCTTCTTACAGTTGAAGAAAAAATAATGTCAGTTGTCAACACATATTTTTTTGGCTTTGTTTGTGTTTCTGGTACTTATATTGGATACTAATTTTTATTCTACCTTTGTTTGTGATTTGTTTCTGCAAATACCATCGGGAAGAAACAATTATGTGTTGACAGCTGTCATTCGATTATCGTCAACTGTAAGATGTAAAATACCCCAAACTAAATAGACCTGCAAACTTTCCGAGTACAACATGGGTGGTAAAAGGACAAAAAACATATAAGAAAAACCAAAAATTGATCAGAAAAACAACTTCCTTATGCGACTAGCCTTTTTCAGTATTTTTTTGTTCGTTAAGCTGGCAGCTTGTATAGAACTAGTCTATTCACTATTATCTCTTGAGCATTTTACATTTTCTTCAATTATAGTATAAGGATGCTGTATTTGTCTACTTTGCCATGAAGGTTTTCGATTATTTTCTGTTTCTGTCAAAATTAATTCGCTAATTATTCAGCTTTCTACCTTTGTTATTAAAATATCGACTGATAGCACTTAAATATATGCAACACTTTATCCATATGCATAACTTACTGACGACTGCGAAATAAATGGAGCTGGAAATATACCTATAAAATTTGTATTGTATAATATGACAGTAGAGTTTGTTCAACAATCCTTTAACGTCCATCTTAATCTCTCAAACATGAAATGGATGTCGACGAAAATTTTATATGTCACTTTTGACAACTCAGTTGTCATATTTTGAAAACAACTCTCAACGTATATGTCATTGATTATAATTTCGAGGTTAAGTGTAAAATAATTATAAGACAAACGTAAAACAGCAGAATACGTCACTGATTATGACGTAACGGCAAAGGATGGTTGAACAAACTCTACCTAGTTATTGTCAAAGCTTATCTCGAACCGAGCCGAATCGTAGTGACCAAAGGGGACGAGAATTGTCAACGTCAAAAATAGACGATTCTTCAAACAGGAGTTAAATCGTGAAATGTCATTTTTTGATAAGGTCGATATGATTGTATGACGTTCTAACAATGTGATAGTCTTCCAAGAATATAGCGCTTATCGCTTATTTTGGGAATGATAATAAACCGCGTTTGGTGTTACTTTTTTCATATAAGATATTTTTATTTTAAAATATCATCAGTTTTGTGATTTTGTGTATTGAAATGTGTGTTATCGATGTGAATATCAATCGCGAGTCTTTAAACACGAGCTCTATACAATATTTTTCCTACTACCGAAAATTTTATCAAAATAATAGTAATTTTCTTCACGCACTAGACCATTCTTTGAACAAATTGTATTTTGTTTCTCAAATATCCACAGATTTTTGTGCAAATATTTATTAAGAAACATTCTTCTCACGAAGAACAAACTGCTACAAATTCACATGTAGGTACAAGCATGTGAAAACTAACTGCCAGACCATAGAGTAATAGATGAAAGAGATGTTTTAAAACCTATGGAAGAAACTGGCACAAAGTTTGTGCGCAGCCAGTTGAGTATGGCGGATCACAGCGAGTAACTGAACTAACAAACCCCGCCTCTAACCACACGAAAATTGTCAATATGTCAATATCATTTTAATTTGAGGTTAGTCACATTTGCAGACAATAATAAGGAAGGTTTGTTAAAAGTTCTAGTTATGTGAAAAAGTGGTATTTCGAACATTGTTCGTATGATAAGTTTTTCCTAGGACAAACTAGTTCATCCTGAGTGCGTTAGAATAAACAAAACAAGGCCTAGGAGAAACTGGTTTATCCGAACTCGCTTGGGTCAAAGTAAATTGTCCTAGGACAAAAAATTCGTCCTAAAAAACGGTTTGGCCTGTCAAATATACAATTTAAGGTCTAATTCAATAATATTTATACAATACTATTTAATTTTTGCCTTTAACATATAATTAGATAAAATATTGAAAATTATAAGTAGTTTTTATTTCAATTTGATTTTTTTAAGCACAGTGTACAAACAATAATACCTAGTTAAACAAATAACTAATTTTCTAATTTTGATATATAAAATGACACTTTTAAAAACTGATTGACATTATGAAACGTCTTACTTTTTGTAACTAGTTACATAAAGTAAAATTTTATGCAAGTGGTGACGAAAAATGTATTTCAAAATTAGTGACAAACAGAATTATTCTATTTATTGAACTGTTAAAATATAAGTTAAAAACATACATTAATTAATTATCATAAATATTGATAACACAATATATTATCCAAATTAATTCCCGACGACATATTTTTTTCATTGCTCGAACTTGCTAGACTTTTTCACAAAATGTCAAACTGACAACTAACATGAAGTAACAGCAACAAACTAAATTTATGTTTTCCAAATTTTTATCAATTATATTAAATTTTATTTTTTATTACTTTCTTCAAAATTAGAAAAAATCTTGTATGCAATACGTTACGAAATGAAATTTTGTGTAACTTGTGAGTTAATTAGGCATTTCGTAACTGATGGCATAAATAGCTATTATTCAACGTGCAGTGAGTTCTGGTGACAAAAAACACACTTGTTTTCTCAAAGATACGTACTTATTTATTCAGTAACTCGTCATACTATGTGACTATTCCATTGAAAATTTATCTACTTAATCATATTTATTGTAATATATACAGGGTGATTCATAAGTAATGGGCCAAATTGTAAATCTACGTTCAGAAGGCCAAAATAATAATATTTTCATCAACAATAAAGGGTCTTAGTCTGCTCCTTACTGAGGTACAGGATGTAAAAGTGAGAAAAATAAAATCGATTTTTGTAAATAGATCAGCTACTTTTCTACATAATGACTTGAAAATTGGGTATGAACTAGTTTTTGTAACGGTAAACAAGAATCTGTGAGAGGATTTGAGTTAACTCGTAGATGTCGCCACATACGTCATCTGAATGGGATGAAATCAGCTACAAATCTTTTATCGCTCATTATTTTACAGCTTACTTATTTAATTTGGATAGCCCCATCATTTCTGTAGAAAAAAGGTATACTCCTTTGATCTTCAAAATATTTACGATTTTCGAGATATTTGAATTTCACTAATTCACTACACAACATTTCACGGTGGTCGACATAGCATTAATCTGTTAAGACACAAGCATTTTAACTGGCATACAATAAATGTGTTTTATTACGCAATTTTTGTATGGTTTCATTTTGATATTATTACCAATTATCAATTACGGTTAGGTAAATGTCAACATTCCATAGCATGCTTGTGTCTTAACAGATTAATGCTACGTCGACCACCGTGAAATGTAGTGTAGTGAATTAGTAAAATTCAAATATCTCGAAAATCGTTAATATTTTGAAGATCAAAGAAGTATACCTTTTTCCTACAGAAATGATGGGGCTATCCAAATTAAATAAGTTAGTTGTAAAATAATGAGCGATAAAAAATTTGTAGCTGATTCCATCCAATTCAGATGGCGTATGTGGCGACATCTATGAGTTAACTCAAATCCTCTCACACATTCTTGTTTACCCTTACAAAAACTAGTTCATACCCAATTTTCAAGTCATTATGTAGAAAAGTAGCAGATCTATTTACAAAAATCTGTTTTATTTTTCTCACTTTTACATCCTGTACCTCAGTAAGGAGCAGACTAAGACCCTTTATTGTTAATGAAAATATTATTATTTTGGCCTTCTGAACGTAGATTTACAATTTGGCCCATTACTTATGAATCACCCTGTATACACTTGAAACGTTAAATATGATAAAATAATACTTACTCTGGATTGTACCTGAGAGAAGTTGGTAGGCATTTTTGTGGTTGAACTATTTTATTCTTACTCCAAGCAACCGACTGAACTTCTCACGCATCACACTGCAATCATATTACCAAACTTTTTATCAGTATCGTGCTTTTAAGTCTAAGTTTATCATACTACTATTTTTAAATTCCGTGTAAAAATAACACAAACCAATCGACGAATTAAATAATCTTTTATCTACGACTCGATAACGACTGATAAGGTATACGTAGGTTTCTCAAACGAAGGTCCTGTAGTAGGATAAAAGAAGGCGAATATTAGATCTATTTTATTTTTATAGAAGAGTTTTATAATTAGACATGTGAAAGATAAAATAACTAGCCTGCTAAACAAAGAAACAGGTGGAGGTAAAGGTGAATATGGAAGATCTAGCAAACTTACAGCTGAAGAAATGTTGAAAAATTTTGGATAAAAGGGAATTTGATGAAGAAAAAACCTGCTTATTGCACAATTGAAACAGTTAGAAAGAAATTACTCAACTTCTCCTTTTTCAAGCTGAAAATACTTCACTTTTCATAAATAATAATTGTCCGTGAGCAACAAAGGACAAATCTGACAAGAACTGTCAGTGGGACACTAACGTTTGCATCCTATTTTGAACGATACAACAATGTAACCCCGTTTTACGGTACCAGATATTTTTTCTAAGTGAAAATACATGAGAATTTCCAAAATGCTGATGTTTTTCCGTGTATCTAGGTACATTTTTATATTATTTCAACAAATATAATAATAAAATCAATATGCTGTTTTCATAAATAACAGTTGACCGTAAACAACAGACCTAACAAGAACTGTCAGTAGGACATGTAAGGTAGGAGATGTAAGACACATTGTCGCTACAAAAGGTACGTCTGCATCCTATTTTGAATGTTCTAGTTTCTCACGACTGATGGTTCGCGCTGGCGCGTAATCTAAACATCAATTAATCAAATTTTTGAAGTCAAAGATTAGGGTTACCGTTTGTAATTCATTTAAACGGTTCATTATATTTTTGACTAGGATTCATCACAGACAGGAATACCATTTTCGGGAAGTGTTCGCAAATTAACCATTTGCAACCATGCGCATGTCAAAAATAGCGCTCATGAACTCTATCATTCGATTTCTTTGTTATTCTCCAAAAAAAGAAACACTGCAAATTCCAACTGCAGAAATAAGATTTCAAAACAATTTTTAAATCTCCCATATTATTATATCACAACATGTGCACTAGATAATATTAAGACGATATCAAATAATAAACATCAACACCTAAGAAAAAAAAATCTTATACGTGGTTAGTGGATATAAATAGAATTTATATCAATGAAAAAATCACAACGCTGTGCACTAAATGAAGATAGCAAAATGTGTTGGAGGTCAAATTGCAAGTCCACTTGTTATTGACACATTCGGCATATCACGAATCCAGTTATTGAGAAGTATCTTGAACGTAAAATATGATAATTTTTAGGACGCTCAGAAGCATCATATTAAAATATTATTCTTCGTTTCTCACGAGTGGATACCGGCATGCCTTTGGCATACTATTTTCAGTGTTTGTGAATGGATAACAATAGGCTAAGCACATATATTGACCCCAACCCGGGTGGTACTACCTGCACTAGATAAAAAGAAAGAATTTCACAGTGAAATCAACGCCAAACTATGGAAGTGGCTTAAAATGAAAATTCGTTGGGTCACTCTGTGCTCCCTTTGTAAGATTTTATTACTCTATATATTTCTGAAATAAACTATAAACCTGGAGTATCACGGTTCGACTCGCCGCCGAGGTAAAATTTTTTTCTTTCCGTTTTTAGTTCTATTTCACAATCCTCTAATTCACTGATAATTTTTCGGAATTGAAGATAGCGGCACACTTCTTTGTATAATTTTATACTAAGGTTCACTGGTAATGACCTTTTTTTAATTGATGGGAAAATAACAACATCGTAAATAAGCAATTAAAAAATATTGAACTGTAACACCCCTGCTTATCAAATTTATTTCTAACCATGTAATTTTCTCAGTGAATATTATTAAATATAATATATTAGGTATAGTAACCAGGATGATTTTTACTAATTAATTTATCACAAATTTTCAAGGTCTTTGAATTGAAAAAAAAATTTTATTTTTTTTTATTCCACAATGTTTTCCTCCTGGTGGCTGATTTTTCTTGACATTAGGGCAAAATTGATGAATAATAAGATGCACTTATTCCGAACTCTGAGGTCGTTGAAAAAAAATTTTTAACGAGATAAGTATAAGGTGCAATTTCAGTGAAAATCCACACATGTGATTTTTAACCAATCAGAACGTGTATTTCTGATAGATCACCATCTTCGCAACGGATGAATTTCAGTGGAAATTTTTTACTGTTAGTAGAAAAGGATAGAAAAGGATGAGGTATTTAAAGTTTGTGTTTACTACTTTTCATTGTTAGTCACTTCAGGGTCGAGGTCAATTTTTTCTACTGTATGTGACTTGTTTCAGGTGAAGAAGATACAATTTGATCTATAAAAGCGACGAGAATAGAATGGAATGAACAAATTATAAGAAAAGCACAGAAATATTAAGGAGAATAACAATGTGGGCTTCATTCAAGACGAGAACAAGAGGAAGCAAATGGTGTTGGTGTAGATGTAGGTGATGGTAGTAGAGAACTCAAAGCAAAGAACTTTAACAAAAGAGGCCAGGACAGAAGCTAACCTAACACTGTTCATCCCACGGTATTAAACGGTTATGATGATGATAATAAATACTTGTTTAATACCACAGGCTTCCTCACCACATCCACATTTAAAAGTTTCAGGCAAATTAAAAAGAATGGCTTTGGATCAGCATAAAATAATTTTCATGTCTGTTTTGTATTTTAAAAACCACGTAAACATGTCAATCCATTTTTACCCTTCAATATCTTGAGAGATTGAAAAAAATTCAACAGTCTGAATGAAACACTACAAGCGAAAATTGAATCTAAGAAAACTTACCTATATACGACCCTAGTCACTACACAGACCAATCTAGATTTAGCTCAGTATTTCAGAATAAAACAGCGTCAAGGCTACAATGTTTTTTTATACACTATATATAACAGTAACTGTAAGGGAGATATTATGCAAAATTCATGCTTAATTATTAAAAATATGTATAGATAAGCAGCCACACTATTTATCAAGCATAATAATACGTAAACGATACTAATGTAACAATTTTTTACCTCTAATAGGCTTAAAAATATTCACGCTTTACACAATGTCATGTACGACGACCTACTAAAATATTAAATCACCGATATTGAGTAATCTTTTATAGTTCGCTATTTCTAAGGGCTCTGGAATTTAAGCTGGCTACAATCTTTAAGAGGATCCGTCATCATAATTTTTTACAAAACAAAATATTTTTGTTTGACAACCGGAAATTTTATTCAAAAAAGGATTATTACAGTTTCCTGTGAAATTGTCGTATTTAATAAAGTGTTACCGATTGATATCGTGGAACAATAATTACTCCAACGCTTTAAAAAGTTCATCTAGCAACAACTACTTCTCGGGCAATAGGCCCCGACGGATATTGAATACTTTTTCGAATTTTGTTTCGCAGTTATAGGTGAGGATGTCGCTACTGTCACAAGTTTTACACTTCCGTCACTGTAAGACATGTATTTGATTGTGATTTTGGTGTCTTCCTCAGTCTCTTTTTGCTCGCGGATGAAATACATAAAATAACTTGTACTGATGAGGCGCAAACGTTTCGAAACCGGTTTATTTCGTCCCTTCTAATTGCAAACCAGTATGGTTCGTGTTAAATATCTTGTAGATATGCCAATCCAGTTTGACTTTGAAGTGTAATTCAATACCTGTCGGATCCTACAGCCTGGGAAGTAGTTGTTCCTACTTAGTTGAACGCATAATTGAACGGTCTCATCAAAAATAACTTTGGCAGAAAAACTGCGTTGTAATTGTTGGGAGAATTATTTTTAAGGAAAGAAAAAAAACCAAAAAAGTATACAAAGCATACATATTTTCACCCTTTTTTGTTCAAATAGCTCAAGAACTGTGCATGGAAAATTAATAGAGGTGATAATATGTTCACTAAATATGTTAAGGTCCTAATCTTACCATGACATTTGCCCAGCTGACATAGAAAGATAACTAGCAGTTCTAAACTCATTGTACTTGTCCATATAAATAGTTTTCACGATTTTTATTACATAAATAACTATTTTGTGTGTTTTTGAATGCTTTTTTGTGTTTTTGGCCGGGAAACTGTTAGTTTTTGAATATTGTTTGATTAAGTGTTTAAGTGTTTTATCATGCGTATAAATTCTGCGGTTTTAGATGTAGTGGGGCCTGTTGGATGTTTTAGATGGTTGGAATACAATTTTTTGTGTTTTATTGAATGTTTCGGTGTGTTTTTACGAGCAGTTGTGCGTTACGAAATGCTATATTGTGTGTTCTTGCTCGTTTTTGTGTTTTTGTCTTCTGTTTTAATTACCAATCGACAATTATTGTATGGAATTTATTGCATTTATGTTGTTTTTGGTTCAAATTTAAAGGTTTTGTGTTTTTTTGGTAGACCTGGGAGTTTTTATGTATTTTCAAGTTTTATTAACTACTTATGTGGGTTATTATCAGTTATTGTACACAATTATAACAACATTGTGTGTTCTGGTCGCTTTTGTGTATAATCCAGTGAAACAATTGCGAAGAACGAATTAAAAACTTCTCTGATGAAATGAGAATGCTCTTAATACATAACCTTCAAAAGTTACCTAATTTCTTAAAGATAATTATGTAATAACTGTTTCCTTTTGCGGCTTTTACGGACAAACGAGAGTCGGCAAAGGAAAATTTAATCTAATTCAAAGGATATGGAGGGAGATAGTCAACTGCTGGTCTTGAATTTGAGTTATTAGATCCCTTTAACACAGTTTTAATTTGGATACATCAGGATTTTAACGTTCATTGGTATTCAATTATATTCAATTTCCATCCAGTTACCGAGAAAATTGTCTTATAATTGGAAAGATTAATTCAATTGAAAATTGTTCTCTGTTTTTTTAAGAAATGAAGTAATAATAGTTCCATCGCTTAACATAAATTGGATCGATCATGTCAGTGAAGTGAAATAGTTCATTTAAATGGTTTTAAAATGGATGAAACTTCATGAATATTGAATGCGTTAGGTTAGGTTTTAAATTTAAATTTAATAATCATATTTTGTTGCTTTCTATAGAAACTTGACCCTTCTTTTCCATGACATCACTACAGAAGTCATGTAATTTGAAAATATGGACATTGGTTTATATATCTCTTAACATTTGACATTTATGGTATCGATATTTGGTTATCGATTCAAGATATCGATTGTACTACAAAAATACAACTACAGCGACATGGACATGCCCAGTAGGACTCGACTGTCGACTGTACCAGACTGTACTACAAGTTATAACGGGCTGGGTTGTATGATTAACTGAAATGCTTAGATCAGCGTGTGTACTCTGAATGAAAGGGATTTACCTTTTATATTTGGAAATAAAAAAAAGGAAATTTAAACTTTTTCTATTTCCTATCCTCACTTCCTCGGACTATTAAATTGTCAGAATAATTTAGTTTACCGCTTTTCACAAGATAATTCTTTATATTATAAACAATAATATGTTTATTAACATATTATTCATATATCACGTGTATTCATCTTTTTGTTTCTCAAAATAGGAATACAAAAATTACTATTTATTGCAATTAGACATAACATAGTACTAATTACTTTATACAAATATTATTAAACTATGTCTAATTCGAAAAAAAGTAGATAAACATTTCACATACACAATAATATTGATTGGCTGTCTAATTAACCGGAATACAAAGTGACTATTTCAACCTTTGATCATTCAGAGATTCTCCGAATTGTAAATTAGTGAACTATGATACTTGTTTGGTAGCGTTTTTTTTAAGGGTTTTACTTGTGATTTGTGTTATTTATATTGGAAAATCAACCGCAATCTTATTTATATTCTTCAATTCCAGCTACCATTATCAGGACCAATTAAGTTTCTTGTTAAATTTTTGGTTCCTTCTGACACTAACAAAAACATTTTACAAATGGACAATCAATAATATTTTTTCTCCACGACTTAATAATAATTTACAAATTATTTTTACATATTTAGCTACGTAATGATATAATATATATTCTTCACACTAGTGAATAATGAAAAATAATTCACACTCGTTAGCCAATCACATTCTGTTATCATCAGAATTCACGCTTAAATGGATTGAAATGAATAAATCAAATCGTCTCTTTTAAAACGTCAAATACCATATAATGCAAATCGATTCTGACAAAATAATGATAGAATCATAATTTTACGTATTATTTAGAAAAAAAAATGGACAACAGTAGTTATATTTAGTTATAACTCCCAATTCTCTTTTATAAATGTAAGGGTTTCTATTAAAACTGTATGTTACGTATCCCTTTTTGAAAATAAACATGCTCTATAGCCTAGTGGTAGAATTAGTTGACTCTGGCGCGGACGATTGGGGTTCGATCCTCACTGGAGGCTTTCTTTTTTTAGTCGTGGAGAAAGTATAGTCTTTTACTTGTGTAGAATGGCTAATATTCACTTGGATGATTCCAGAACTCACTCGCTGCGCTCGCTCGTTTTGGAAACTTCATCCGCGTGAATAATAGCCATCATTCTGCACTCGTTGAAGAATATACAATTACACTACTGGCTGTGAAGTTGACAATTATTGCTCCTTTTAGCCAACTAAGAAGTTGAATTTCTCTGTTAGTTGTTAATAATTTAATAACCTAGGGCAATAATGGATTAGTTCAAATATTTTGAGAATCCACAATTTTTGTCTAAATAACATTAAATTCAAAATAAACCAAAGTTATTTCTCCATATTCCATTTGACTTTTCCACACTGTATATAAACTAAATTTTCACCACCAAAATCAATAAAATCTACCAGCCCGGTATGTAAACATCATTTATTATAAGTAAGAAGAGACCGAAATACTATTTGTGTGTTAAATATAGAATATATAATAGACATTTAGTATTTTAAAGCAAATAAATCCAATGTAAACATTCATTTCATTCATTTTTAAACTACAACGACTATCAAAACAGCATAACACTCTCATTAAAACACTTCAAGGCAATAGAAATGATTTATGACTGTAAAATCTACATACAAAGTATAACATAACCTAAAATTCATCCATATAAAAAAATGGGCAGCTTTAACATGAATAAATTCGAGTTTAAACTGTATAAAGTGTACTAAAGTTATACAAAATTGATTGATTTATTGTGGAAAAATGAACAATTTGACTTTACTTACTTTAGTAGATAGTTACATTTAAAAATACATCGCGAACTACCGACAACATGGTGTTATGTTGTATCACTACAACACGTGTTTATATTTAGTATCAAACCGAATTATCTTGGCTGAAGTGTCTGTATGAATAGATCGTTTTTCTAATTGTTCTCTCGGGAAATGACATAATTAAAACGTATACAAGGCGTGTACCTTAATAAAATGAATTGAAAAAATTATGTCATTAAAAGTAGTATGCAGACTTACCTTTCGTAACGGCAATATGTGTTACGTACATAGTTGTATTGTTGATAAAAAATAAAATCCTTATCACTTCATATAATAGGCGAGCGGCATACCCCCAAAAAGTCGTTTAGAAAACGAAAAAGTGACCAGATCACTTCTAATCGCTAAAAACCATGTAACTTTATGTTTTCGAGGGTGCTGAATACGAATATGACGTTTGTTTTTCTCTAAAATTGGGGGAACATTGTTAAAATCTACAATTAAGTGAAAAATTGTAAAAAATATTTTTCGCGAATATCGAACTTCAACTCGCTGCCATTCACGGAATAATCAATATTTTTCCTTAAAAATTTAATCACACATTTTTGAACTCATTTGCAAGGCAGTAAAACATACCCGAAATTTCTAAAGCAATTTCCCACCGCTCGGGAAATTTTGGAAAATTTTTTACTACTCTTTCTTACTTTGTACATACTTTTGCAAAAGTTGAGTGACGAAGTTTTTAATTTTAAATTTCTACATATGTAGTCTCCAAGTGCAATAGACAAGGAAGTTTTTCAGAAAATTTCAAATTTTTATTTGCAAAAATAAAAATTATACAGCGTCTTAAACCTCAGCGTTCTTGTCGCTCGACGCTTGCACTGGGCGCGTATCTCTTGAATTTCATGCAGTGAGTGAATAATGAATCTAAAATTTTCTAATAATAATTTTTTTTATAAACAATGATACAAAGAATAATAATAGAAAACCATGTATAAATATAAAAATGTATTCACTATGTACATTCATCATCAACTACATTTACAATATTAGTACATGAATCTCGGCAACTACATAAATCACAGATCACAGCATTCCAAACTAGATTTTTTACAAGGGCACACGTCGGTAGAACAAGAAGATTTTCGAGCACAAGAACAGAAGAAATTTTGTAAATATTCCATTGTAAAAATCAGGTAACACAATCCCCTCGTCGATCAACGATCCATATTCTTCCAAGTTTTTTGTCAAAATCGTGGAAAATGTCGCCTGATTCCATTCATTGATTTGCCAAATGCATCTCAATACGTGTTTTTCCAATGCAGGTCTCCAAGTGCAATAGACAAGGAAGTTTTTCAGAAAATTTCAAATTTTTATTTGCAATTACGCGTATGTTTTACTGCCTTGCAAATGAGTTCTAGAATGTGTGATTAAATTTTTAAGGAAAAATATTGATTATTCCGTGAAAGGCAGCAAGTTGAAGTTCGAATATTCGAAAAAAAAAAATTCTATTTTTTGACGTAATTGTAGATTTTAACAATGTTCCCCTAATTTTAAAGGAAAACAAGTTTAAAGCTATTCGCACAGATATTAACTTACTAAGATATAATTTGACTTTATTGAAAAATTCATGTATTGATAAGTTACCACCTTCTAAGCCTGCATTGGAAAAACACGTATTGAGATGCATTTGGCAAATCAATGAATGGAATCAGGCGACATTTTCCACAAAAAACTAGGAAGAATATGGATGGTTGATCGACGAGGGGAATCTGTTACCTGATTTTTACAATGGATTATCGGCAATGGAATATTTACATATTTACATGTTCTTGTGCTCAAAAATCTTCTTGTTCTACCGACGTGTGCCCTTGTAAAAAATCTAGTTTGGAATGCTGTGATCTGTGATTTATGTAGTTGCCGAGATTCATGTACCTACTAATATTGTAAATGTAGTTGATGATGAATGTACATAGTGAATACATTTTTATATTTATACATGGTTTTCTATTATTATTCTTTGTATCATTGTTTATAAAAAAAATTATTATTAGAAAATTTTAGATTCATTATTCACTCACTGCATGAAATTCAAGAGATACGCGCCCAGTGCAAGCGTCGAGCGACTAGAACGCTGAGGTTTAAGACGCTGTATAGTTTTTATTTTTGCAAATAAAAATTTGAAATTTTCTGAAAAACTTCCTTGTCTATTGCACTTGGAGACTACATATGTAGAAATTTAAAATTAAAAACTTCGTCACTCAACTTTTGCAAAAGTATGTACAAAGTAAGAAAGAGTAGTAAAAAATTTTCCAAAATTTCCCGAGCGGTGGGAAATTGCTTTAGAAATTTCGGGTATGTTTTACTGCCTTGCAAATGAGTTCAAAAATGTGTGATGAAATTTTTATGGAAAAATATTGATTATTCCGTGAATGGCAGCGAGTTGAAGTTCGATATTCGCGAAAAAAATTTTTTCTCATTTTTCACTTAATTTTAGATTTTAACAATGTTCCCCCAATTTTAGAGAAAAACAAACGTCATATTCGTATTCAGCACCCTCGAAAACATAAAGTTACATGGTTTTTAGCGATTAGAAGTGATCTGGTCACTACCATGTCATTTTAGGGGTGGTTGCCGCTCGCCTATAATAAATATAAGCTGATAAAGGTTTTTATCTATGAATTTGTTATCGATTGTTTGATTTTTTTTAGATTGCTTTGTATTTTGTGTACTACTGGTTTGTTTGTTTATTTAGTAGGTCAAATTTTATCTATTTTTTTGATTAACTATGATAAAAGGAATCATTTTCCAAAAATTTGTCAGTTAATTCATAATTTTCAGTGAAGGTTTTGAATTTTTTATATGATTTACTTTGAAGTGTCTTTAAACGATACAAACTTGTGACTATGTTAACCCACTGGAGAGGATTCCAAAAAAATGGGTAGGGTGTTATGAGTTTTCTTAAAATAATCCAAAAACCGTTGGAGTTATTGTGAGCTTTAATCGGTTTATGTAGACCAGCGTCGAAGCCTTCAAAAATTGTAAAAAGTGAAGAAAAATAATAGTAAAGGATGAAACCCATTTAAAAAGAAGGGCACTATAATAAAATCGAAAATAGAGATTAATTACGGGAGATCCGAGTTCGGGATTTTGGAGGGGGTGAGTTTTTAAGGGTAAAAAATGGTTTACCTCGATTTCCGGCAAAACTACAAGTCGTATGAAAAAAAGTTAAATGGCTAAGTTGTGAATAATGAAAAGTTCTACAACTTTTTTTCGAACAATTTCAACACATAACCTCAAAATTTATCTGAAAAATTCGAATAACCCAGTTTTTTGTTTTTTATTTTTAACTTTTTCAAAAAAATTATTTTTTCCACGAAATCTTGCGGAATCCTTCCTTATTATGTCCCATATACACTGTAATTTATTTGATTTAAAATACTCATTTTTTAACCTTATTTTGATTTAATATCAAAAAAGCACTCTAATTTTCAATCGAAAATTCTAGCGTCAAAATATCAGCTTTTTTCAAAAAGTCTGTGGGATTTTAGTTCGTTGAAATCTCTTCTTTTTGATGGTGTACATTTTTGTTTTGGGAGCCTTGAAAATGTTGAGGAAGATTCAATAAAAGACACGAAACGATAGATACAATGTTTTTATTAAACTCTGGATATTCTTGTCTATCTATTATAACAATATCAGTACCAATGTAACACATTAATATAATGTTTATTAATATATTATTCACTGCTACGACTAATAATGCAACTATATTTTTATTATTATTATAAATTAAAATTCTTATATTTATATGTTATATATATGTATATAATATTGATATTGGTCTGGATAATATAAAATTTTGGAGTAGAGTCAGACTCAAACCACAATATTGTTTATATTTTCTTTAGTTATCTGAGAATTTTTCTATTATGATCCTAGGTCAGTAATAGACAAATTTAAATATTTTGAGAATTCAGTGATAGTACTAAGTTCAACAAAAACTTGTGCAACATAATTGTGCCTCGCACATTTTTTGGATTAGTCTTTGTTAGTATAAATCTGATAGATTCAAGCGTTTTATTGAAAGTATGAAAAATATTATGGTTTTATCTCTAAAAAAAGTACCAAAATAAATAAATACTACTCCGCAAGGAAAGATAGATTGAGATAGTACTGTCGTTTTTGTTTTGATAATACCAATTTAAGATCTGAAAATTTATATCTTCCTCAATAACATGTTGTTGTCAAATTTAATTCCTTTTGTAGTGAAATGAGTTCAACATGTGAACTTTTTGAATAGTATTGACAGTACCACCCTGAACAAAAATCTAGTAAAAATGACAATGACAACAATAACAATGACTTAAAACTTTTTCGTGTTAAAGTAGTCAACTTCTTAGTCTGGTAAGTTGCCTATCTACCTCAGCGAAACATGCTACTTTTTCAAATCTCCTCGAGCAACATAATTTTGATTTTTAAATTCACAGATTTCTGTTGTAACCATCTAGAATGGGCTGAGAAACATTTCTACCCTAAGTCCATGCACCATCTCAACAAAAACCTTTACCAAAAACCATTATTTTTAAAATAAAACGAAGAAAATATTAATTATCCAGCAAAATGTTTGTCTGGAATTTTAAAATACATAAATATCAATATATCTCGTAATCTCTAATTGGTCCTACAATATATAATTTTTTTCCAGATATATCACAATTATTTAATTCTCTACATCAATTTTCATCTCAACCAAGAAGAATATCCGATATTAACATTTGAATAATTCGAAAAATATGGGATGGTAGCAACAAAATGAACTCATCTGGCATCTTAGCTATTTATCATTACCATCATCTTAGAAATATGTATAGATTAATTTAACTAGATTAAATTAGATTAGAATTGGAGAGGTTGTTCATCCTATCCCACTTTTGCAGATCTATTGTGATCCTCTCTATATTTAGAGCTCGATATTCTTTTTATTAGACTTATCAACCTGGATACCGCCTCCTGACTAACTTCACTATTCAACGGATGTCACTAAGAAATATCAGACCAAATCAGGCAAGACCAAAACCCAACCTAATCAAAACTACTGTCACTTTGGGAATATCCTAAGTGTCGTTTTTGTTTGGAAGATGATGGAACAGTATACCATAGAAGTGGCTCAATTTCTGAACGAGGTAGTGACCTAGGTCTAGAGCTAGGTCCCAAATAAACGAATTGTCTGTCTTTAGTAGACTCGTGCTAGTCGTAACCTAACCTAAACTAACTAAAGAGCTGAGTGCCTGGATGTCTGATCAGTTTGCTGCTACCAAATTTATATGAATTTTTGAAATATTAGACAAATACCATTTTCTAGTACTTGCACTTTTTGACTGTTGGAGTTTGGATCAATGGAAAGTCCAAAAGTGCAAGACAGAACCAGATATGCTGCAGAATTTTCACCAGAAAAAATAATTTGAATTCAATACTCCCGGACTGAGACGAAAGAAATTACAATTTGTGCTTCATAAACATAAGTATTTACATAAAAGAGTACAATAAATATTTATAAACAATTTCATTAAATATTATGTAGGTTAAAATCATGTTTTTTGTTTATGATATGATATGCTACATCTATATTATTTTTTTTTGTAACAATAATAAATCATTCACAATATATTTATATTTTATTTACTTAAAACCTCTCCAACTTTTTATCAGGTATTTCAATAGAAGGCATGCTGTTAACAGGGGCGTAGTAAATGATTCGTATATCAAACTAGCTCTATTTCAGTAGTGAATGTTCACGATTTATATATCAATCTAGCTCATTTCGTTTTCTTGATTACTGTGTACTTTAACAAAAGATTTCCTCGGCATTGGACTGCAATGGATTTAAAGAAAGACCAGCACGATTACTTATACCATAAAAAAATGGAGCTTCGCTCTGGATATTCTTCCCGACTGCGCCATTTTCAGTTAAATCGACTGAAAATAAATTTGCATAAAGTTGTATGCGGTTGAGTCCACATTGTTTGCTGTATGCTTGGAGTTAGTTGAATAAAAATTTCAATTGGCGATTTTCCCGATATGCACGCACATGCATCAGTAAATGTGAAGCTGTTTGTTCTAGATATGCTTTAAAAAGGGGAAAAATTATACAGTTAGCAAAACAAGCTACAAATATATTTTATCATAGTGAAAAAATGGGTTTTTCAAACCATAACAGCAGATGTCGGTAATTACGAATATCAATCAGTTTTCTATACAGATTGTCCAATAACTTCGTTAACAAACCTTAGGGCTCTAAAGTATCAGTCAAACGACGGGATAAACGCAAAAGGAGAATTCAGTTTGAGCGATTAGGGCGCTCCCTACCGATATGGAAACTTGGGATATAATAAGAACGTTGAAAGTAACTATAGTATAGTTTTTTTTGAAAAATTGATAAATAAAAACTATCGAGCAGGTGAGTAAGGGTGGGGCAGAGCTTAACATGCCTATGGTTAGTTGACGTTAACGTTATTGAATCACTTTTTCTACTTTACGTACCCCCATAACCTCCAAAATGTTTGTCAGTTGTCACGAACTCTTTGACATCCTATATGGACATTTCCCCGTGATAATGAATGTTTTGAATACGCCACTGCCTAAATAAACTCTGTTAGATATTGAGCAATAAAAAGAGCTGAAATTTAATTTTATCTACACCATAAAAAGTGGTATTGGTTTTAAAATAGCTATGAATCAATATCACATATTAATGAGTTAAATATACTTATGTTACATTAATATAAATCTAATTGTCTATTACAGGGTGTAATTTTAACTCCGGAGATGTTTTATTTCAAGCACTTTTATCTTATACCAAATGCACAAAAGTACATCAACCTGTCAAAACCCATCTTCCGAATCAAGAGCTTGAGACATGAAGATTGTAATTCCAAAATACTTAAATAAAATATAGCTGTATTCTAGGAATCAGAGTTTTTCTTTTCAAAATAAAATAGTTTCCAACTTCAATTCAAAAGATAGTTTTTCTATAATACTGGGTACTGGGTTTGAGCAATGACACTGACAGCATCAGATAGAGTGGACAATAATTCACCCGAATAATTAATATGAATGCTGGCTCCATCAACAGCCATACATTAGCATCTGAATTTTTTGTCTTCAGTTTTCTGCACCAGCCTATACAAGTTCTTCACCGGTTGACTGTTGTAGGCTGCCTGTCTTCTCCAGTCTGCTATCGCGCACTTTTGTCCTGCACCATCACTTTCTACAGGAAAGTTCTTGGCTACACCCCCATTCTGCTCAGGAATCTATTATCAGTTTTTTGAATGATCCATGATCCACCTCAATGTCACTTTTGGGTTCATAAGAGCCTTCAGCAACGACTGACTATCCACGTACGTCTCGATCGGTATATTTTGCACTTAATCCAAACTTTCCTGTTTTAAAACCTCATTTATGAGTTTCTCCGCTCTAATGGGGAGGAAACATAAGGCTCAGGCTATGGAGTTTACTCCAGAGCACTAAGGCTAAGGATTAAGTGGGGAATGGGAAAAAATACCAACGTGGTTCAAACAGAACTGGCTGGTATCTCAATAGCCACAAGCAGCAGATAACAATATTATCCTGAGATGGGTTAAAGGGCACGACAGGAGTACAGAACCCAGTGACACCTACGGCCTGACGACTTCGACAATTGCTGTACTAGCCAAACGTTACACCCATGCTCAATCCCTTGAAAGATGGGATGGAATCAAAGGATGCAGTCTTGCCAGGATTAGCTGGTGTCGAAGAAATATTTGGCCATGACCGAGAAAAACCTACATTTCTGACTAGCCACTGTTAACTAAGGAAACACCTCCATACTAAGTAGCTAATGGACTTTGCAAGTGTCCGGATTTATTGTCAAAAGGAGTGTGTGTTCGGTGAGTCTTGACCTACACCTGCCGATATGAAGGAGATGTCTCCTCGTAACCTGTCCACCCTCAAGGGAATGACAGGATGGACGTTGACCTAGGAGGACAACTCCGCTGGAGGATGTACAATAGGTCACATGCGCCTACACTCACCTCTCCACGGTTAGTATCTGGGACTTTGGCTAGACTCGAAACTCACATTCGCAGAACATGCATGGTAACCATATTATCAATTCGATAGCAGAGAGAATTTCATCAGATATTTCAAAGTCGGCAATTTATCGAATAAAGGCGTGATTAAAAATACGAAGCAGTAATTGAAAATGATAAATATTGGAAATATTGAAATTATTCTAACACTCATCATAAAAAAAAAGAATAAAAAATCAGATAAGGCTGATGGATAAAGTGTAATTTCTTCACAATAGGTACAGATTATTATGTAATAAACATATAAAGATAGTGATAAGTCAGTAAAGGTTAAATTATAAAATCCACGTTCTTGGAATGTTTCAAATTGGTCCTTAGACACCAAAAAGGTAAAAATCAGCCTTTAGCGAGGGTTTTCCATTCAACTAAATATAACGTTCAATTTACTGACCTTGAGAGTCATTGACCCGATCCAACGTCCAACGTTTAATACCAAATGTATTGATTTAAGTAAAATATAAATATCTGTATTTGCTCGACAGTAATTAGTTTTTTTGTAACTGACAGGAAACTGCTTCTATTCCTTTTCACACCAAAAGCAACTCAACTTTACACGAAAAAGTGTTACAGCTGAAAACTTTTATACACCTCCAGGTGAGGTGAAAATAATTGGAAACACTTTGTCTGTTGATAAAAGAAAAAAAAAGAATCCCGAGGCTTGTTCTTAATATTATAAGACCCTTCGGCTGATATACCGGTTGAATTTTATACCCTTCAAGTTTGTCAACAAACAAAATTCGTCATTAAACGCTTGGGTATTACAAAGTTAGAACATCGTTAGCTATAAATTGAAGAAGATTTCTTTGGACATGAACTGGAAGAAAAGTGTGTGGAAAATCCAAGTACACAATTGTAACACGTCGAGTGCAAAAAACACGTTTTGCAAGAGTTGCATACAATATTTTTTTTAAATTCATGCAAAAACTGGAAAATTAGAATATAAATATGTTAAGAACCTAACCTTACCTAATCAAACTCAACCCGTTCTTCTTTTTTTGTATCTTTATGGCCTCCACCTTGTCAGTACTCAATCATAGCTGGTTTTCGCCTTGACCATTTTAATTTTAAATAATTAAAGATTTTTGCAAAAATTGTAGCTCGTTGAGACTAAGTAGTAAGATATACATATATTATTGTTGTATTAAATCAGGATCAGATACTCGCTATGGATTTTTATTTAATTTAAATGTTTATGTTTGTCATTAATCATCACAAAACTGACACAAGAATGACAGATGAGTGCAATAAAATATTTTATTGCACTAGTGCAATAAAGTACCACTTTTTGCATTAAATGTGGTTCACAAAAGTGTTGTTTTTTGCATGAATGTAGGAAAAGTACATTATTGGTATAGGATAAGGTAAACTGTTTGTTTACTTCCGGAAATCAATCTGATAATCGACGGCTTTACTGACGGTTGGCGATAAATGTAATTTTTTCGTCGTCCTTTACAAAAAATGACATTTCTGGATGAAATATTCACGTCCTTTGTGGTTACTATATTACAGCACGGTGCCAGGATGGTTGTGACATCAACTGTCATCAACTGTATTTAAACTATTGAATTAATTCACGTGGTACGCTGAATTTTACGTGTCAATAAGACCGTGATTTGACTTTCACTGCTCATAACAATCAATAATGGATAGTGTTACATTAAACGTATCTCCCGCATAGCTCCGCTATTATTCAATTGAGGTGAATGTATGAAAAGCAATTTATTTAATTCCATTTATACGAGTAAATTTTCAAACATCCTGTATACAAGTATTTTAAAATTGGTTAACTTCCCTCATCAGCTGAACATTCAGTATATTATGGAAAAAATAAATTTCTCTGGCAAAGGTAACGGCTACAGAGGAATATAAAGGTCCCAGAGGAATCTAACGTCTCATTGACAAGTGTTTCCGTTGTCTTTCTAGTACTCTTCATTGTGGTATTCATACATTTTCACTTTCTTATTTTTCCTCTTTGTGTTTTTAAGGACACGTACTTCACTAAATTCAGAAAAGGATGTGAAGTATCATAAGGTTTTTAAGAAAAAATGTGTACCTATGAAATATGGTGGGTATTTACCTAGATATGGAGTTGACAATTATTGCTATATCTAGCCAACTGAGAGGTCGAATTTCTCAATTAGTGGTCAATGAATTTTTCTATTATCAACCTAGGTCGATAATGGACTAATTCAAATATTTTGAGAATTCAGGGATAGTAGTTCAACAAAAACTTATGCAACATAATTTTGTATACCAAGGAGATTGTCTCTAACGTATTTGCTGCTTAAAATTACCTGTCAAAATAAAATTATTAGAATTTAAATGCCAATAGTTTAAAATTCGCGCTCAAACAAAAATGACTGATGTCATAAGGAGTAAACGCTTCTCGTGCTGCTTTGGTGAGTGCTGTGGTGTATAAGTTTAGCTCTAACACTCAAGGTGTTTGTAATGAACGTAATGCCGCTGTGATATTTTAGCATTGAAATAGCCTATAGATGTGATATTGATTCAATGTTATTGTATTTGTAATATTTATATTTTAACGCTTCATAAATTTAAATAAATATCTTGTGGATATAGCAACCCCGTTCGACTTTGAAATGTGAATCGATAGCCGTCGGGGCATATAGCCTGGGAAGTAGTTGTTGGTTCTTATTCAAACGGTCACTGTTTTTTGGAAAATATTTCTCAAAACTTATAAAGCGTGAAAATAATTATGATCATTCATTATTTCTCCTATACAGTGAACAATACTTTTCTATAACATATTATCTTATAAATCTTGAAGAATCAAAATATTATTTAACTAAAGCCTCACTGCTGGACGTAATTGAAAAACGACTCTATCTAGACTATCTGTAATATCGACATTTTGTATTTCTCTAATGGCCATTTGCTCCAATAGTAGCATAAACTTAGAATAGCTATGGCGAGTTTAAAATTTAAGGGTCGCTTAGTTGAAGTTCAGTTGCAACAATGTTTTCGCTCTGCTTCTTAGCTAAGTGTTTGATAAATTTATCATCCTTGCTATTTAAGTTGAGTTTTATTAATTTCTCTATGGTTTCTGGTGACTTTTTTTTTGTGGTTTGAAGTAACGTATTAAAAGCTATTAAAAGTCAATTATTTTTTAAAGATAAGAAAACTCAGTGAGAAATAAGAAAATTAGATCGCCAAATTATACAGTTTAGGAAAAAAAATTGCTAATATATCCTAAAGCGCCACTTAACTTTCAATCAACATAAATATCAATTAGTTCAAACGGCCATAAGAACATAACCGATTTTTCATTTCAATACAAAGTCAATTTTGGCAGCCATCTTTAATAGCGGTAAAGTAGTACCTACGGCTCAAACTTCACTCTAAGAAGCTTTAATGACTGCTAGGGGATCTTATCTGGATCATACTGTATATAAATGAGTGTACTTTATTTTGTAGCGTTTCGTCTGTAGAAGTCGTTTTCTGGGGATTATCTAATTCGCTTAATTTCATTTGCATGAAATTCTTCGTTAAGACATTCATAACTCTCAAGACATTTGACGCATAATAAAAATATTTAATTTTTTCCAGAAAATATAGAAAAATAGATTGTTAATAAAAAAATCTTTATCAATATTGGTTCTCCATATAAAAATTCACAAGTACCATTCGTTGTCTTATGAATGCTTGTGAAGCTCCCAGTTACATCTGTAGTCACCTGTAGAGAGTGGTAAGATTGTAAATTATTATTTTACTTCAGCAAAGAGTAACTGTAAAGCTACAAGTTAACTGTGTAAATTGATACTTACAAATTTTTATCTTAAGTCAACTATATCTTATCACATACAATCAAACATCCGAACTCTTGAGACCTTCTAAAAGAGGTGCCGTTATCTTCGTGTCTTCCAAATTTATGTACACAGACGATCCTCTATCTTCTTCCGGTATTGAACACCGTCTTTCGAAGTTGATGGAACTCACATCAAAGCTGTGTGAATTGCGTTCTGGTTTATGCTTCTCTTTAAATTTCGGTTGTTCGAAACTGCGAGATGCTTTCGGTATAGCTCCCGTACAAGGTAAGACTGGCAACGGCGGTGACTCCAACTAGAAGGAAGGTAATTATTATAAACTCAGCACTGGCAAAGCCAACAGGCTATAAGGAACATCATCAATAAAGTGTTAATCGTAAATAATCTGGAGAACCCTAGGACTTTCTCCACTCGACATGGTAATGACAAGGCCGATGAGTTAGCCAAGCAGGGAGCAACGAAGGTCATGATAGTGCCAGAACCTTCCTGTGAAATTACTGAATGCCCAACTAAGGAGAGCATCCACAAATGGATAAAAAACCAGGCAAGTTGGTATGAAATCCCAGGTCAAAGTCGAGAAACGACGAGAATGATGATGGAATGCTTACCGGACATTGTAGGCTGAGGAAACATATGCACACAATAAGCATAGCAGGTGACAATCTATGTAGGTTCTGCCAGGAAGAATACAGAACCGCGGAGCACATACTCTTTGAGTGCGAAGGCTCAGCAAGGGCGCGCTTTCACACACTCGGAGAAGAAAACTCAAGGGCAGAGAGCCTCGCAAGGGAGGCGGTTTCCAGGCTACTGAGTCTTTTAAAAAGAATAAGGTTAGGTATCAAGCTCTGAATATGGGGAGGACCACGATATATCTGCAAAGGTTGCAATGGGATAGGACAAAGTTCCACTCCAATTCTAATCTAATCTAATCTAACCACCTAGCGTTCGGAATATGCATTGGGGAATGAAACTTTTAGTCACTTCAAAATAAGCACTTTGTGTGTATCCATCGCTTAGAGCTCGATAAGGTTAAACCTTCATTAACGATTTTATTTTTAAAAGATTCTCCTAATTGCTAAAGCCCTCTTCAACGTAACTAGTCGACACAGCCATCATACCTTTCATTGGAGTTGCTCTATTGTCATGACATAATACCAACGTCGAAAAAGCATGTTCCGTGTATTTTTCAGGATCATCACAACTCTATCTAAGTCCGAATCACAATCAAAGATCGAGGTATTCCTCGGTAATGGCTGTATGCTATACACTTCGAACAAAAATGATATATTATCATAAAAAGCTCGATTTCTCCAATTCAATAACGTCAGCGATTTTCAGTGAACATTCAACTTCTGTCATCCATATTGTGGATGGGTTTTTACCAAGTAGTCGGCTGTCAATTTTATTTTCCAGTGGAATAAGAACATTTATTTCGTTCGATACTCGAAATGGCTGAATTTGCGTTTAAAGAATGAGAAATTCCATAAAAGAGTTTTACTAGACATGTATATGTGTCGACAAAAACATTTTGTTACAAAATGATCGATTGAATCAGAAACAATGTATACATATTGTTAAAGGTATTGATAAAAGAAGAGGGTACGTATTCTTTAGTCTAAAAGGTGGGAATGCGGCGAAAAACTGAGAAGACTGGCGACTCGGAACAATGGAGTGGGTCCCAAATCACAAAGGAAAAGCTGAGTAGGATCTTCAGCCCTGATAAACGGACCCGAACCAGCTGTTGGCATTCCCAGATGCTCCACTAGGTCATGGTTAAAAGGGTGGATAAAAGAACAATAAACACTGGAAGAGTACGCCCAGGAAACACATGAGAATAAATTTGCTCTCAATGAGCAGGAACAGACTACGCACCATAATTACGGGACACTTTTCCACAAAGAAGCACCTGAACAAAATACAGCCCTATTTACGGCCCCCTTACATACAGAAGATGTGAACAGGACACCGAAACAGCTCTGCATATTATACTAAGCAACTGTGAGACGCTGGACCGTACGAGGCAGAAACTGTATGGTACACTCCAAATGACTTCAGAAGACTTCTGCAACCAACCAGAAAAGGATCTGTATGAGCTAGTACAGAAAACGTATTGGACGAATAGGCTGTTGTCAGAACTCTAGGAGGGTCTACAATAAGCAAAAAAAAGAAGGTGAACATTTCAGAAGAAGGTGAATACTCTATTGGATATTCAAAGAAGAGAGGCAAGCTTCTGAGGCTGAAGGTATTCATTGTAGAGATTTCGAAGGAAAATATGTCAGCATCTGCGAAGAGAACACTTCTAAAATAGCTTCCAGTAGGTCTTAATAAGGGTCTTTCTCCTGATTAGGCAACTCAAAAAGGTTAAACTAATGAAGGAAGAGGAATGTAAGCTCTTAGGGATTGAAGCAATACATAATTTCAGGGCATGCAATTGCTTAGTCTGGTTTATCCCCGATTGAGCTCTAGTCCTTTTATATTTGAAACATTTTAACGCTTTTTTCAGAAATTTAGTAAAGATGTATGAACTGTATTTTTCAGCTCGTCTCGACCTCTGAATATTTTTCTCTCAGTATCATTTTTCACGTAGTTATCAAACTTTATTTTATTTTTTGCTCCCATTTTTCCTGGTTGATATTCAAAGTGTCACCAAAAGCATCTTCTTATGTAATTTGCAAAATGATCGAGTTACTTCTTTTACAAAAACGTACTCTTCTTTAGGATAGAATTTCCAATTTTCAACAAACTTATTTACACGAAAAATATGAATAGTTATATGATAGTGATTAAACATAAAATTTTTCTTTTACATAAAGAGTTACTATGGAGCTACACATCTTTCTCCAGCTATGATTAAAGGACTATTTTCAGCGTGATGGATCTTAGACACTTTACACCTTTTATGAAATATACAAATTGTTCGAGGGCTAGGAAAGGAGAGAGTTTTGTAGGAATAACAGCTGGAAAGTTTCATAAGAAGCAGTAAATCTTGATAAAGGACATCGCTCTTTTTTCACGGAAAGTGGATCATTAAGAATTTTGAATATTGTAAAAGTGATCAACTGAACTAAGCCTACAACAGATAGTTAAAGCTGGAAAGTCGTGGTTTTTGATATAACAATATCTAATAATTCATCTACAGAGTGTGCCAAGTCCAGAAACTTTATTACACAGTCCTTTGGTAGCGTATCCAACCCTCACTTTCATTCATTTCATTTATTTTCTTTCCAATTTCAACACTTTCTCCTTTTCTAATTGGTTTTATCACACTGTTATTGTCTCTGATACTAGTAGCTCCTTTAGTCCTATTTCTCGGAGGAATTTTAGGATATCTACAGGCTTCAACTTAGGTTAATGCTCCTCTTCTATCCAGTAATCTCCCAGGTACTGTGCTCTAGAATTCTGGAGTACTGTGCAGCTGCAAAGTATGTGGATGGTGGTTTCTTCTCCACTTCCACAATATCTGCATTCTTCTTCCTCCACTATTTTAAGCTTTTTCAGGTTTCCATTCAGGCGACAATGTACCCCTGTTAAAACTCTTAGCACAGTTTCACTTTGACTGATACATTCATTTGATCTCAACAGGTTGTAGTCACCCAAAGGAATCTTCAATTGTCAAAACCTTACTAGATCTTTCCAATGGTCTAATCCTCTCTTTCTTTCGGCTTCACCTATTTGGTCTGATTCCGCAAAAGGTTATCTAAGGTTAAAATATAATTAACAATTTTGTACTCACTGGTGAGGTCGGCATTTCCATAGACTCCATTGGCGTTTCGAAGCTGATGGTCGGATGGTAGCTGCACGAAGGTTTCTCGATAAGTTTTCTGTCGAAAGAGTGCTCGAAGCTGATGAAATTTCTGTGGCGACTCTGAGGACGTTCGGCAAAACAAGACAGTCGTCGAGAACGAACTTGGTGAACGTAAGGACGATCGATGGTTATGGATGGACGGTGATGTCGAGTGTAATAAGGACGATCTATTGTTATTAGAGATGGTCGACGTTCTTTGTTTAAAATAGGAATTATCGAACCTGAAAAATAAGATATTTCCATCTGAAGAGTTTTCTTAATCATCAATGGGACATTGGAAAAGATGTGAGACGCTTTGTCGCTATAAAAGGTACGTTTGCATCCTATTTTGAATGTTGTAATTTCTCACGATTGATGGGGCGCATTTGCGCGTAATCAACTAATCAAATTTCTTCAGTCAAAGATTAGGGTTAACGTTTGTAATACATTTAAAAGGTTTATTCCTGCGATATTTAATTTTTTTATTAGCATATGAAGCTAGAGAAGTTTTAGATGGAGTTCAGTTGAATTATACAAAATATAGTTCGGTCTCTCGGGTCAGTTGGGTTACTAACTTAAAATTTGAAATATTCTTCGGGGACTAGCTTTATAAAAGCGATCCACTTTAGAACCTTAATTAATTATGTACAGCAAAGTAGTTAGGTTAGGTTACAAGTTCCGTAGAAGCGGTTAGTTAATTTATTACATACATACTTGTCTGAGACAAAACTAGTATAGTTGTGGATGTTTTGTTAAAGTTATTTGCTCGAAATAATTATTATCCTAGTATGATATCGGTAAGGTTAAGTGTAGGAACCGTTCAGGGTGCCTATTCTTGAATTTCAGGGAGTAGAACTTTGCGAGAGAAGGAGGTGTTCTCTTAAAAAGATTGAATGTGTATTCTTGAAATAAATTTGAGGGAGGGAGCATCTCCCAAGAGAACTCGAAGTTCCCCTACTAGGTAGTGAGAGAATTGCAAAAGGGAGTATTTGACCTAACCTCTATAATTGTTTTGTTTTGATTTACTGTGGTTCAAAATGAATGTTGAAGATTTCAATTTAATGCTTTGGAATAAAATAATTAACGAGAATGTTGAGGAGGCGTTAGAAGAAGTGGGTATTGGTAGGGATGTTTTGAGACAAAAAATTTGTGCAGTTATTTAGAGTCGATAAAGACCTCTGTCATAACATAATAGACATTGTCAACTCTTTTCTATTTCAACCCACAAGAACCTCTGCTCTATCCATACAAACCGCGCGTAAACAAAGTTTCTTTTTGTTTAGGACTCAACTTTTAACATCCATATTTTGTTCAATTATATCAACCAAACAAATATAGTAAATAGTGAGGTTATCGATGAATTAAATGTCTGTCAAAATTTCTACAAGTTCATTGGTCAAGGCAACTGGCAACGCTGTTCCCCGATCTTGCTCCCTCATCGCTACTCTCCGGTACTTTTCATTTTTCAAGAATATAACGTTTTTTTATTGGGGAGTTGAAATGAGGGAGCTCTCCCTGGGAGCACTCCCTTCTCGTTATTTCAAGAATAGGCGTCCTGATGTATTACAAACGTTAACCCTGATCTATGACTTAAGAAATTTGATTAGTTGATATTTAGGCTACGCGCAAGCGCGACCCATCAATCATTTAAGATTACATCGCTCAAAATTGGATGCAGACGTACCTATCGTATTGTCAATGTGTCTTACGTCTCACTATATAACTTTTTAAGTCTATGAAGGAATTATTAATCCTTTTTTAGTTTGAGCTTAGATAAAAGACGTGAAAAATCGGTAAAAAATTGAGTGAAGCTACGTAAATTCAAAGAAACTTCCTGCTTCCATTACATCAACAAAAGCGTCTGTTATCTTAAACAGTAACTTTGATGTTTCATAACGTAAAAAGTCTTACGAACAATGAAATCGTATACAAAAGGAATTCAAAGTAAGAATTTCTAAATAACCTTTTGTATACCAAAAATCCTTACCCTAATATACTATCTACAGTGCTGATAAAAAATAAAGTGCAAAAGACATGTACCTTTTTTATTACCTTTAAGGGAGGCCGTAGGGCTATGTTCGTTAACAAATAGATGATGAATGTCAATGGCAGATTTGACACGTCTAGGTGGTGGGTTCAGCATGGATACAGCAGAGCTGCCGACGAACACTGAATTCTGACGAGGCCGTCTGATGATGGGCGAAGGAAGGACTGATAGAGGGTCTGTCAAGGCGTTAACATTGTATTTGGAAAACGACATTCGAGCCTGGAAAATAAAAATAAATATAAATTACATTCAAAACCTTTTTTTATATTATTATAGCTATGAAGTTGACAAATATTCGGTCTTCTAGTCAACTGAGAAGTTGAATTTTTCTATCAGTGGTTAATTCTAGAATATTGATAAAAAAATTCAAATATTTTGTGAATCTAGGGAAACTAGTAGCATAATCAGGTACAACGAAGAGACTATCTTCAACATATTTGCTGCTTGACTTTACATGCCATAATATTTACTTTAGAGTTGTTTATTTTTGACAGATCGAACTTTATATAGAAAGTTCTCGCCTTTATGAATTGGAAAGTGCAAAACAAACATACGCGTGCTTTTGCTCATTAAAGAATTTTAAATCACAGACATCCTTTTTCCTTACACGTGAAAATTTTTCATAAAAATCTGCCCCTTCTAACTTTCATCCAGCATTTCAATCTATTTTTGTCAAATTTTGGATGAACTTAATTATTCATGATGTCATTATTGATTTTCTTGATAATATTGTCGACTAAAGTGTGACATCCTGAAGATTCAATAAATGTATCGATCAGGTAATTACGGTTCAGAACACCCACATCCATTACACAGGGCCAATATTTGGGGGTTTTATATAGGTACTCTTAGAAGATATTCTATACCCTGAAGATTATTAATCATCAAAGGAATCTACGTCGGATAATATGATAGGTGATTTTAAATAATGAAGTGAACGAGGCTGAGTAGATATGAGGAAAGTTTGTGATAGTAAAAGCAGTTGTAATATGGAATTATGTATGAAATTGAGTGTGAAGAAGTACGAGAAAACGAATGGAATTGATACAAAATTATGTGGAAAATATCGAGTGTATTAAAAGGGGAGTGGAATTGAGGAACATTGTAAATATAAAATCTACCTATCCCAAAATAGGCGTACCCCAAATTTTGTTCAATTTACGAGATAATTGTCCGTTTCCACATTATTATTGGCCACTCTGTATATTTTTTGTAAGGGCAGAAACGATGATGGCTACTGAAATCGGGATGGTTCCCGAACAATGCTCGAGAAGGTCACGCTAATACAGATGGTACAACAGAATTGGAAGACTAAGACTTTATATCTCTTGCAAGAGCAGAACTGTGGGAGGTAACGTTGAAAATGAGTATCTGCGCATGGGGGTGGTTTACCCATCACATTTTGCACTTGCAGTATAATACTAGATAAGCTCACATTTCCCATGTTGATTTCATCCACTGCGATTGTGGAAATAACAGATATGATTGGGATTAAAATGTATGCCTTTAAAATATTACAATTTACAAGACGTTGCATGTAAAAATTTAATAGTATTTGATTTGTGTACGTAAAATACTTGTTTTTGCCCATTATCATAAAGTATTCACAGTTTTCTATCAACTTATACCCTAAATGTTCTGGGAAATTGTAAAAAGACTTATAGTATGATGCATGTATCAAAGAAGCCACAGATAAAAAAGAAATGGATACTAAGCACATCTAATGATGTGTGAATGACAATGGAATACAAATACCTATTAATTTATTTTGATTTACTGTTTTGCAGACTGTTAAAGAGGAGGTCTTTCTTTGCCAATAATTTCCAATATCTTTTTAAAACACCCAATCTTTTCGATTCTTGAACTAAATACAGTACGTTTCATTTGAAAAAAAATGTGAGTTTGTGCTGCTAATTGGTTTTGGAACACCTTTTAGTATCAAAAGTATTTTTTAAATGTACCCTCAGTAAGCTAATGCTCACACAAAACTTTGAAGTTTTATCTCTTACCACAACGATGCAATCCTCCGATGTCAGAAGATTGCCCCACCCTGTATAAACATGATTGAATGTATAAGTTCGAGACCAGTGAAATTCTTGAATTTTCATCAATCTAATGAGTGGTTGATGCATTTCAGTTATTTTGTTGTCCAACTGTAACGGTTCATGAAATACATTCTGGTACTGACTGATAGCAAAGTCTTATAGTAATAGGGTTCGGTTTTTTACCTTCTAGAAGGAACGTAATTATTGTAAGAAATATCATTTGGAATACTATAAAAGCTTCTAAATGATTGAATAGTTGAGTTGAGTTGAGATAATAAAAAATTGAAAATATAATTTCCTTGGAATTATCCTTAAAGTTCTGAAGCATATTAATCATGATTCCATTCGACTTCAAAGTTTTTGTTATGATTTTAATTCATCACCATCAAATAGATATTAATTTGAAAATTCTGGAAAATGAAAATGATTAATATTTTCAAGAGAAATGCTTATTGAAATAATATTTACATTATGATATTCTGTGTTAGCCCGTGGGCTCGTAGATGTAATTCAAAGAAACCGTAGGACTTGGACATTCTTTTATTTTTTACCAAAGATAAATTATGATTGAATTTCCTCACGAAAATTACAGTACAGCAGATTATAACTGTCTTCTGCAACAATATTGGTTGACTCAGGTGCCGACATAACTAGTTTAAAGAGGCATGGCGAATAGATGTCATCAAACGTAAAAAATATTAATCAACAATATAACCCTAGTACCCAGGTAATAGAGTTCGAATTTTACATCAACCGCATTTTGTTTTGTGATTAATTGTGATCTGTTAGTGATCATCTTTATGATATCCACAAATTTGGTCCTTCAAGCCGGATTATTTCTTACAGGTCATCATAAATTTGGTCCTTCAAGCCGGATTATTCCTTACAGGTAATCATAAATTTGGCCCTTCGAGCCGGATTGTTCTTTACAAGTAATCATCTTTATAATATTTACAGTAAATATAACGAGTTAGTTTCAAAATATACTCCGCAGTGTATAGAAGTTTTAAAAATGTAAATTGGATCTGTTGTCAGTCAATCATGTAAAACGAAGGAAATATTATTCTCTCACAGGAAATCCTGACTTTTTTTCAAAATTTCCCACTGAATTCTGTCTGAACGATCGCACAGAAATAAGTCATTCTCGATACCCTGAATAAGCATGTTTAAAAAGAGGTTTTCATTGTGATGAAAAAGGACTTAAGGGTATTTTCCCGACAATGAAAAATCTTGTTCGATCAGTTCAAATCGTATTTCAAAGAAAGCTTCTTGATAAAACCCGCGAAAAGTCACTTATTCGAATGAAAACATTTTGTGATGATTTCCAGCTAGAAACATATGTTCCCAGTCACCCAGTGGAGCTCTGTAGCTAAAACTGCGAAACATCATAACTGTCAGGAATGTAATCCCGCAATATGATGTATTTTAATGTCGTTTTGGTAGATTTATTGATAATAAAATGCTACTCGCTACATTTGGATTGTTTTCCGGTTGGATATTAATGCGTATATGAGTCAGGAGATGACATTTCAAGGACGAAGAAAACGAGGGTGAAGTTTGTTTCAGACATTAAGGGATTTTCCTGAACGAGACGTGTTCTGGTTGAATTGTGTTTATTTTTGTCGTGAAATAATGTGCGTTATGATCAAAAACAGAGTAGGAAATTTTGATGGAGTTAATGCGCAAATTGCTTAAAGCCTTCTAAGAAATTTAACATCCGAGAATTGTGACGAATTGATGAATTAATGTTCATTTTAGACACGCCCTTACCTGGGCAAAGATAGGCGAAACAATTCACTGGAAGATAACAAGATTTACGGCAGTCCAATAAGCAAAGACAGGAAAATAGTCAATGCCTTGGTAGGTCTGTTAAAAAGTCATTGTAAGCTTAACAGGCACGGAAAGGTAATGGGTTGTCAGACAAATCCATGTGTACCTAGAAGAGGATCCTATGTCTGGTGAATATTTCGTTAAAAATTTCAATTTTGTACACCTCTGTAACATCCAGGTGCCTAATAAATAAAGGTACTACAGGTTCGGTAAATAGTGACTGTTTGGGATGTCTATTTGTAATTCAGCTGCACAAATGTTACATACCACCTCACCATGAATCGAATGCATATCAGCATGTTTTTCATGGGAATGTTCAGCCAGTTTGTCAATGACAAATCTTCTCTACAAAATATCAAATGTATAGTCGACGCTACGTTTACCTAAAACAGGTGAACGACAGCATGCAAGCCATGCTCTTAAGTACTGAACAAGATGATCTTCAAGTTCCAATTTTCCTCCAGGTTCATCAAATCATCATAGGTGATAGGCTCATTCATATTATTTGGTCCTCATTGTTTTTAAACCTTATAATTATTCAATTTAATTGAAAAATTGATGATAACCTAATACGCAAATAAATTCAACCAAATAAAGCCTTCCAACTCGACTCCACTCCACTCGACTCGAAGCAGTGTATCACTGGAAAGGGTCCCAGGACACAAAGGAATCGCTGGCCATGAAAAAGCTGACGAATTCGCAAGAGCAGGATCGTCTAAGTATAGTTAAAAGGTTTGGTGAAAGAACAACACAAAAAACACTGAAAGAATACGTCCAGGCAAACACGTGGAAAGAAATTCGTAGAATAATAAACATCAGAAAAAGCAGCGAAAAAACTGTTCTCGATGAGCAGGAACAAACTAAGCACCATAACGGGGCTACTTACGGGACCGTTTTCCACAAAGGAGCACCTGAACAAATAGAGCTGTATATAATAATGGAGACCTTACATGCAAAAAGATACCGAAACAGCTCTGCAGCTGAGACGCTCGACCACAGAAAGCAGAAACTGTATGTTAGACCCCAAATGATTCCAGAAGACTTCTACAACCAACCAGCTCAGAACCTGTATGAGATAATACAGGGAACGGACTGGCTAAATAGGCTGTAGCCAGAATACTGGGAATATACACAATAAGCCCATCAAGAGGCTGAGGTGGTGCTGCTGAGGGGACAGTTCTTGAAAAGAAGCCTTCCAATGAAAGTTTTTAATGAAACATTTATCACAGAATTCCAAACACGTTGTATATTATTATAATTTCACTCCAAGCTTTTTACCAGAACTCTTCTGTGCTGTGAACATTTTTTAACTTCTCGACGTCAAGGACATTCAGCGTCATATAAAACTTGTACACTTTTTTTCCAATGTTAATCTTACTTAACTAATGAATATTTCAATCAGTCACATGTGTCAAATTGTATATGGTAGAGTAGGTACGAATCAAAGAAGAATGGGTAACGACGGTCACACTAGACCAAAACAAAATTTAGTGCGCTCTCTCCACTCCACTGGAATACCGCTTAACTCACCAGGTGATGATGTAGGCTGTGAAGCCTCAGACCCATTCTTCTTAGAATCGGAAACTACATTGAACAGTCTTATTGGTGTGCGTGCGAAACACTATTTTTGATTGTAGTACTTGTAGTGGTACCAGTTTCATATGACGTACTACAATGTACCTTAAACAACAAAAAGTTTACTAGTGCTGCTATGTGCTTTGAAGCTGTCTAAATAGATTCGTCTAGCATTTTCAGAACTAGTACACGTACGGTCGACAGTTTTTGAGCCCTGGTAGATAAAGTAGAAGAGTTGGTGAGGCTCACTTGATTCGTAATTCCAGGAGGGCTAAGGGGAGCTAACGGACACGACGGACGGTGTGGTTGTTGATTAAACTTTGGTTGATAAGGTTCCAGCATTCTTATTTTCCCCCAACGGTTGAAGAAAAGAGCGATAGCCGCTACCCAGATGATGAGGACCAGGGCCACTAGCAGCACTTCTTCGACACGGACCACCACCACTACTGGAACATCTGAAATTTAAGTATTCGTTAGTGTATTTTAATTTGCTCACAGGGGTAATAATCAGAATATTCAACATAGTTTATAATGACAGTGTAACACGCGTTTTTCAGTAACCAATTTATATTCTTGTGGAGGTGCATGTGGTGGAGAAAATTATTTTGTGGAAACAGGAAGTGATTTTAAATTTTCATTGGATGGAAAATATATCCATAGTTTACACAAAATTGTATACACTATATTAAGTTTTATTTCTTTAAATGTAACGAGCAAATGCAATTAGTTAAGAAGGGTGAAACGATACATTTCCTTCACGGTTAGGCTTAGACGCGATAAATCCGGTTATTTTAGTCGATTAGTTGACTGTATTTTGAGATAAATCATCGGAAACTGGAGGCTCCTCAAGAGTTCTCAATTCGGTTTGTATCCTTCCTGGAGCGTTTTCCTATCGATTGAACTGTGAAAATACTATTGGATGTGTTACTTTTCGTCGGGAAATTGGTTACTATATAAACACGTTTTTATATACACTGTGTCCACTTAAATTCACACCATTTGGGAAACTTATTAATTATTAATTTTAGAGGATAAAAACTTATTCTCCATAAAAATTTCGTTTTACATGTTCTAGAATCTAAAATAGAATCAACAAATATAAATTTTTTGCAGTATTGTACAAGGTTTGTTCGAAATATGAATTTTTCTCAAAAGGAACATACCTAACCTTCAAATTTGACAATATCAAAAAAGCTATGACAAACAAGTTCTGTATCTGTGAAGTAGGAAGGGTGAGTGTAGGCACACAGCACTTAGGCTACATGTGACCATTGTACATCCTCCGGAGAGTTGTCCTCTTAGGTCATCGTTAATCTTGTCCTCCCCAGGAAGGTGGACTGGTCACTAGGAGATTTTATATCGGCAGGTGTAGGCCAAGACTCACCATACACATTCTCCCATCGACGATAACTCCGGACACTCGCGTAAGACATGCTAGAGTGTCCACTAGCCTCATAGTATGGATGAGTTTCCTTCATTGACAGTGGCCAGTTAGTAATCCTACTTTTAAACGTAAGTTTTTCCTGGTAATCTCCAAATTTTTTTATGACGCCAGCTCCCAGGATCACCCAGGATGCTCTTGGCAAGACTGCATCCTTTAATTCCATCCCATCTCTTAAGGGATTGAGCATGGGTGTAACGTTCCGCAATTGTTGAAGTCGTCAGGCTGTATGTATCACTGGGTCCAGCCACTTCCCTGGCTAAAGCATCGGCAATGCGATTACTCCTGTCGTGCCCTTTAACACACCTCAGGTGAATATTGTTATCTGCCAAGGATATGGAAAAAAGTTGCTCAGAACTAAAAACAACAAGCAACTGACAGTCAACCTGAAGTGAGGTTAGAAGGCTAGAAAATTGATTTCACGAAATTTTGAAGGGATCTAAATTTCCAGACCTCAGCTCCATATTTTGTTGAAAATATTTCACTGCTATAATTCCAAGGTTCTTTAAAATTTTCTTTCAAATTCCAGCGTGACTATACTCAAACATACCACCCTTAAAATATATCTTAAAATCTTTTTTTTAATCTTTTGACACGTACACGGAAACTCGACTCAATTAGTTACAACTGATTTAATCTGAACTCCAGGAAATATCAAGAGATCTCGAACTGAAGATTAATTAAAGATAACGGCAGAAACTGGATTTCACCGCGAGTAATATATTTGTTATCTGCAGAAGACGTCCGTCGTTTTTAATTGGTCTATAACCGGGCACTTTATCTGATCGTCACATTTTGTTCCAATTAAGTTGAAGTTGTTGATGAAGAAAAATAAGTTTGTTGGATGAATAAGCAAATCATTTTTGTCGTTCATTACATGGACATGAATAGTTTGAAGTTACACTAATGGAGTTTTGTGACTTGATATAGAATTTTTGTGAGCCCAGACTGATATTTTGACTTGAGGATATTCAGAAGTTAATGTTAACAGCCTCCGTCCGTTCAGACTCCACTTTTTCAATGAAAATGACAACCAAAGAATGTCATGCTGGGATTTTTCTGTATACAAAATCAATTGCAATAACGGTGACACCTGCATAGACTTTTTCCTTTGAATAGGCAAAGCTAGAAAGTTGGTATGACTATCAATCGATCCAGGAAAATATTCTACATCCATTTCCAATGAAAAACTACGGTATGGTAATCTAATATGGCTGTCAAGTGCAAACAATTTGGACACCAATAGAAAACAGTCTTTTAGGATACAAGTGACCTGGAACTAAGATCAGCTTGACGTGATACTGTAGGGCTTACGTATTCAGTGCTTGGAAACAGCAGCATATCAATCAAGTGACAACTCTAGTGCCACCTGAGGGACAGACAGGATCTGAATCTTCTTACTTTGGACAACTCTTCTGTTTTTTTTGGATATTCATCTTCCTGAATCTACACATCTATGTTGCGGCCCCAGTTGCGTTCGCAATGCTATCGGCGCTCGAACTGGTTATAATTGATCCGATTTAATAGTTACTCATAGAACTGTTGGCAGCGAAAACAATTCGTGAGTTTCGTACATTTGGAGTGTCATTTATGTCAATCCATTATTTGGCAAAGTTGCAAATTGGAGAGTTCCCAAAATGATACACTATGATTTGGTTTGTTTTACGGCAATGCAGGAAGGAATTTTTGTGTGTAGCCCAGAAAATTCTTCTGTACTCTTCTCCAAGGATGAGTGGTATTTATAAAAAGCTCTATGCACTTTGTCAAAGTCAGACACACTAATCGCTAACTCGACATGGTTTTGCTCAATTTACAGTAAACAGTTCACACAAAAAGGCACTTTATATTTCCCTCGACATAAATAAATAAAACTCAATCTTATTATTGTGGCAGGTGTTCTAAATTTGATGAAATTTTAATTCTAATCTCGAGAGAATTTAATAAACCAGAAGAAGAAACTGACAGAGTTCGATCCAATCAAGCGTGTCTTGTAAACCTCCGCCTTATCCTGATAACACGGTACACCGAAGTGTATTTTATTTCCACAAAGCATAGTGATTCGACCGACTCGTTATAGTCAAGAAGCTTGAACTAGACTACGTTCAGAACAAGAATTTCGTTTACCATGGTTTGCTTTCTATTTATGTATTTTTTGGGTAACATTCACTGAGACCTGGAAGATCTATTATGCCTCCTAACTTCTACTTAGTTTCTAAAGAGAGACTTTGAAACTAGAGGCTCCTTTAGTCCCATTTCCCGGAGGAATTTCAGGACATCTGCAGGGTACTGTTCTCTAGGATTCTGGAGTGCTGTGCAGTTGGAAAGTATGTGGATGGAGGTTTCTTTTTCCTCCACTATTTTGAGCTTTTTCAGGTGCCCATTAAGGCGACAATGTCCCGTTAGGACTCCTGTTAAAACTCTTAGCGCAGTTTTACTTTGACTTTTGCGTTTATTTTTCGAAAATACACGCTTCAGAATTGTCGGTGCCTTCAGGTGCCTTGACTAAAATTGAAAGAGGGTGTAAAAAAAAATATTCCCAGAAAAGAATTGGATCAGATACGGAAAAGAGTAAAGCTTATAAAAGAATTGGAAGAACTAGCTGAGTTGTTTGTATGAGAATGGGATGGGATTGTTCGTTGATGGAATATATATTTTGGGATAACTAGGCGAACAATAATCAAATATTATGTTTGCCGCGAATATTATAGAGTCAGATTATTGAAAAGGATATACCCAAGTGAATTATAGTTGAAAAAAAATGAAAAACATGCTTCAAAGGTAATCGAACTAAAAAGTGGAGAATAATTTTCAATTTAATGATAAAATGATCAACAATATTGATTGTCTTGACAATGTGTGTTTGAAGTGGATAAAATTAGAGTTTAAGGGTTACCTTATGCATGGAACACCCTATATTTTATTGTATATTATATTCATTGGTCTTTGACAAGTGTACAAAGTTTAAATTAAAATTGTTCGGTTAAAGTGGGTTGAAATCGAGTCTATAGAAGTCGGTTACAAACATACAGACATATACTTACATCCATATACATACAGGTGAAGCTATAATAAAAAAATTACCACAGGTACTACTACTACAGGTACTACTAACTAAGTTTGCAGGCGAGCCTTGTCCTGGACAAACTCAAGCCAAGTTTCCGGCACTGAGGCCACTGGCGGGCCCATTGTGCCATTCCTGCTACCTAGACATCCATAAGGCCGAGCCCTTCTATAAAGGCCACAACCTTTTTTAGTGGATGCCTGCTTGTGTCTCCAGGGGCCATAAAAGGGACTCCGAAGATTCGCCTGCGTAGTACAGCCCAGTGTGGGCACTCTAGGAGAACATGGACTGACGTTTCGTCAGTCATGCCGCATCCTCTGCATAGGGAACTTTCCTCTACTCCTAAGTTGTGGAGGTGTTTCATCATACAGCAGTGCCCTGTTAGGAGTCCTGCTATCTTCCTTAGCCTACTCCTTGGTAGTTCAGTAGCTGCCCTAGCATGTCCATCAGTCTATCCCTTCAGAAGAAGTTTGGATTGTCTAGGACCCTGCAGAGGATTCCAATGAGCTAGGTGCTGATTCTTCAGCCACTTCTTCGTCTCCTTGCGTATTCTTTGTTTTGTTGGGCCCAGGGTCGGGCCCGGACCACAGGTAACAAGCAAGAGGTATTATTTAACTGAAATTGACGAAAAAATGTTTCTTAAAAAAGTCCTTAGCAGACTTATCAAAGAATATATTCCATCAGAGACAAAAAAAGTCTAATATTTTTCTAGAATAAGGTTGATTATTTGCGAATTTTCACAAAGTTAATTTACTATCTCATTAGTTAGATTCGTATGGCTCGACCACGGCGGGATCCTTTTCAAAATTACACTGCAAACATGAACTGAAGCGTTCTTTTCTTTTTTCATGTTTTTTGGGACAAAAAAGACAGTTAATTTGTTAAAGAACTTAATACCGAGATAAAAACACTCCAATTCGACTTTCGGTAAATAGGTAGGGTATGTAAAAATGGAGATAATCTATTTTGTGCTATAGCGATATTCACAATATATACCGAGGGTACTGATACTTCAAATTTGGAGATTTTGTCGAAGGCAATACTTAAAAAAACAACAAATAACTGATTAACTGGAGCAGAGACTTGAAAAACCAAAACTAATTTAAAAATTGTTTTCCATGCGACAAAATTCTAGATACTCCATGGTGGGATACAAACAATAATTTTAAAACAGTCAAAATAGTCCACTGTTGTTTTGTGAAGCATTTCAACTGTTTTGCTGATTTGTATAGAAAGTATTCAAATAATTAGAATCACTGGGCAGCTAGACTTTTTTAGCAGTGGGCAATGGGTTCAATGGCAAAGCCAAGGGTCACATCACCTTAGGAATTATAGTTTGGTGGAGGATGGCAATCATCTTCTGCTATTAATATACGAACTAGCTATTAATAAAAAATAATTTCCTGTCCCTTCATAGGATATCAAGAGACAAGATAGTGGCTCTAGTATGGAATGACAAAGGATTATATAAGAGCTCTCTGAACACATGGATCGTATTTTCAGCTTGCATTCATCAATTCTCTAATTAATTTTTTTTTCTAACTTCACTGCAATGTGAAATAAGATCGTATACTTAAAGTAGGGAATGTTAGGACAGGGCGCAGCGCTAAACACACTCCATTCTATCAAAAGCAGACGAGAGTCGAGGTGGGCAGATTCTGCCTCGCTCTGTTCTAACAATCGGTACCTTTACGGTATTTTTAATAGCAGTTAAAAACACTACCGCAATGTGTAGCTTCAGGTAATGTAAATTACCATTAATGTCTGTTACATATTGATTGATTACCACATACATATCTATACAATAATCAATGTATACATAATGTATCATTCTGGGAGTATATGAATTTAGATTATTAATATTTACTTGGATGTAATCAATATATGATAAAAAAGACTTTTGTTCAACATTAGTGATAAATGACATTTTTTGTATTATTAGAAAAAAATGTATGTGCTTGGAGAATTTAATAACAATAAAGTTGTTCACCGGCAACTGGTAATCCAGGTGTGTTGTTGCCCAGTAGTGTGATTGGGTACCGTGAAGAGGTACGATCTGAAGAAGCTTCTTCTCGTACCTCCACCTCCATGTCGTGAAAGCCGCCGTGGCCCTGCTCCCACTCTGAAAATAAAATCAACTTTTTGATTACCACAAATCTTATTTAGTTTCAAAAATACTCGTGAAACATTGATAAATGCAGAGTATAATAAAATATAATACTTTAAATTGGAAAATTCAACTTAAAATGCAAATTGCAATAGCAAAATATAAATTTTCCATATCGAGTTTTTTCATTAAAGTTTCATGTTTTCAGTTTATACTTCCGTGGCATATTTTTATAATGATCTATCGATTTCACACTATTTTTATGACATTAAACGTTAGGTTTACGGATACAAAATAAAATTGGTATCTAGCAGAATGGAGTGAAAGAGCAAGCACAATATATAAGATAGTTTATTAGTTCACACTTTCGGCTTGTATGTTTCTGAGACTATAAAAGCTTTTCTGACTTGGCAAGCCATCTTTGAAACCTTGTTTCAAGTGAAGAGCTTGATGATTTGTTGAAAAAACATATTATGCAAAATTTAACATTTCCACTGAATGTTTTAAAAGACTTAGAGTGAAATTCATAGTCGACACTTGAGGGTCACTCATACTTCACTCATCCTAATTGTATGCAGAGACACTTGACAGGTGAAAAATAAGTGTAGCTTGAGTGAAATATAATTACAGATCCCAGCTCCCTTGAGTGAAGATTCCTAACCTATAAACCACGTTTGTACCTTACACTGTCATTTTACGATTTCGAAATTTTGTTTGGTTGTTATTTGTCTGTTATAGTTCCAAATTTTTCAATGAATCTAGTATGATGGATGATTTTATTGATTTTGTGAACTAGTATATATATATACAGGGTGTCTCAAAATTGACACCGATCCTTTCAGAATATGAATCGGGGGGCTAAAACGGATTAAAACGTAGGAATAAAAAAATTGCGTTATGTCCATGGCTACAGAGTATATATATATATATATATATATAAACAGTGAAAAACTTAACTGAGGAAAAAATACTTGTAGAGGGCTAATAAACGAGCTGAACACAACAAAAATTCGAGTATGTTTGAATGCAATGCAACAAATGTCAGATGAACGTTAAAGAAAATTCATGAATCACAATTGTTAACCAAACGCAACCAAAAGTTTCTAATAATAACATTGATACCAAACTTTCTTCACTTAAATTGAAGTATTACTTGATTGATGACTGTGGATACGATAAGTCGTCTCAAGCAAAACTCAAACTAAGTTGAGTTTGAGTATAAATAGACTAATTTCTATCGCCTAAAGTTTGTTCAAAAGCAATTGCGGAGGCCTAAACACCTTTTCATTGCTCGGTATTGGTTTTCCAAGTGACTAGAAACCCTTCTGTCAAACGTAGAATCCCTGGGATTGAACACAGCTCTATATTGAGCTAGCTTTAATTTCTAGTGACTGAATGGTCCTGATAATGATTATTTGTTGGCGTATGTTGTCGATTTCTAAGGAATTTATTTGAAAAAATGAATTTCTATACGCAATTTATGTAAATATTAAATAAAAAAACTCGAACTCAACGTTTTTCAAGAAACCCATTGAAAAGCTTGGACATGACAAAATTAATCAAGTTTAAATCAAGCTTTTTACGTCGATTTTTATGACTCCAAGCTGGAACGGATTGAAATGCATCGTAAATTTCACATTCTACCCTTCGTTTCTCTCCAATGGACTCCAATTATATTTCAAGAGGTTATATAACTTATCTTGAGTGATCTCCAAGGACATACAGTACATGGTTTTTATTTTATATATATTTTATATGAAATACCATCATTAGTCTTTATATCACCTCCCAAGTTTTTGGTACGAACTCCTGGGACACCCTGTATACGAAGATCCAATAAAATCGGTCCTAAAGGTGATGTCCCCTGTATATTTATGAGACGTACTTAGAGACGTACATAAAGAAGAAGAAAAAGAAGATTTTGTTTAGAGGTTATATGTCATTTATATATATCCATGTGACAGTTATTCCGTTTTTCTATTATTATTATTATTCTTAAATTTGTTTATATATTTCAAAATAACGTTATTTAAGTATCTATACAATTAATTTAATTATTCCGTAATGATGCCTATAATTATTGGGAACAAACTATCTTATAACACGAGCTTGAGCTACACCCTCATCTATATTTACTCCTAATAGGGGTTGATTTTGGGTAACTAAACTAAACTAAAGCAATTGTGCAGAAAATTTACATGATCTGTATACCGGCGTGCACATAGCCGCTGAAGACGTACTCCACCGGTGAGACGGAGCTGACCAGCGACGTACTTGGCGTTGGTGTCGCCTGTAAATCTGTCGTCAGTTTGAGGAACCGTTGTTTTGGTCCCTGCGAACCCTTGAGCACGTTGCTATTGGTTGAGGAAGACACGGTTGATTCCGTTGGACCCAGGTTGTTATCTGAAATAAAAAATAAAAGTTTCAGAAATTTCTGAGCTCGAAATCGCAAAACTTTTTATTTGTGGTCCTTTCGAGCCCGATAACACTTTTTCAAATACAATATTGGGAGGATTCAATTTAATTTCACTACTTAATTGCTTCAAATGATCAGTATTTCTGTTTCAATCGTATTTCACCCGATTCAATAATGTCATTGGCAGATTTATGGAAACACTGAAACAAATTCCAGTTAATTTCTGCATGAAACAATACAAATGAATTGCTTCCATGCCAAAATGGCTTTTATAATCAGCAGTTTCTTTAAAGCGTCGTTTAGTAACAAAACACTATTGTTATCAGTTATCATTTGTTGTAGGTAAATTGAATGCAAAATTATATAATTAAGCTGTATTCTATGGGTACAATATTCTAATACATACAATATTGTATACAGGGTGTCCCGAAAATAAGTACCGTGAATTGAAGAAATGATAGATCGTTGAGAAATATTTAAAATACCCAAATGCAATTTTTCTCTAGCCTTCTTAGTTTGTGAGATACAGGCTGTTTAATGGTATGCAAGAAATACAGATTTGACTTCATACCTTCTAGGAGGATGGAAGTGAAAATTTAAAATTTCTTGTAGTTTATTGTCCGTTCAAAACACATCAATAGTACTAATGATGTCAAACTCTAATAAGCCAGTGGCGTAGTAAGAGTGGTGCGTAAACTTTTATTGTGCCAGATTTTTGGAACCGCTTGTATTTGGACCTGAGGACTGTATGCAATTCTTCATTAAATTTCCTACTACTAATCCAGCTTCACATAATTTTCTTTTGGAAAACCTGATTTTTTTATCGATTTGAGAAGAAGAAGATAATAATGAAGAGGATGAAAATTAATTTCTCTAGTACCCTCCTTTGTGAAATGTATCTACTAAAGAGTTGTACAGTTTTTCATAAACTTTAAAGCAGATCAACCATTTTGATGAAAAAAGTAGCCTGTACATAATTATTAACTGTACAGCCCATTGTTTCATTATGTATGTTGGGCGAATGCTGTTTACTAAGTTGAACTATTTTAAAAAATATTAAACGCATTTGTTTTAGAACTTTATCAAATTTGTCCACGACCACCTAATAATAAGTCAATATTTTACCCTCCTTACAAAAGGTATAATATGGTACCCATATATCTACTGCCGTGAATTATGGTTCATAATACACTGGAGTGTATTATGGTTCATAATACACTGACTAGAGATGGGGGTACAATATGAATTAAATCTGTGTATTTTGTTCGTTCGTATCGATAAAATATTGTAATTTTTAGTATTGATACTTTTCAAAACGATATTTTCTAATATTGAGTATTTTAAAACAATATATTTATAACGGTACGATGTATTGGTACATTACACAGTATCGCCCATCTCTATATACAGATTGCATAAATCCTTAACGATCCATCGTTGTATACACAAGAGCGACAGAAAAACTGCTGAAAGAGAGAGAAAGATGATTATGCGCGGTCATCGAGGCGTGTATTTAATTCCAGCTGGGGAGTGAATTTAAATCCCGAGAGTTACCGACTGCTCATTGCCCCTCTATTTCAACATTTAACCGCTATTGCCAGAAGCGCAGATTAATTTGTACAAATGATATTTTTCTCTCGTTTTCGTTGACAAATAATCTTGGAGATATGAGATCAAATCTTTATCACAGATTTGGTTATTGTCTGGCACAGAGTGTGGTTTTTGAGCACTTGATTCATTAAAATTATGTTTACCTTTAGAATGGATTTTTATTTTCATTTTTTCAGGAAGTTCATATATTTTATGTTTAGAATAGGTGTAGGTACCTACCTACTTATTTTATTTTTTCAATTCAATTTATTAATGGAAGGGATTTTTAGTTTATTAATAATAATAATAATAATAATAATAATAATAATAATAATAATACTCCAAGAATTCTTCATTGTCAAGGCTGAAACATCTGAATTGCATGAGATGGTCGCAAAAGCAGATAAAAACTATTCCCCCTTAAATCTTGTAAGCCCTGATATGAGACTTGAAATCGTTACCGATTCTGACAAACAGGTGGAGTGGGCTCAGAAAGCGCTTCATGGTCGACATCATCACGACCTCAATCAACCTCATATCGACAAGGAAGCATCAAATAAGTGGCTATCTGATGGAACATTATTTCCAGAAACAGAAGGATTTATGACGGCAATTCAAGACCAAGTAATTAATACCAACAATTACAAGAAATTTGTCATGAAAGATCCAAACATCGCTACGGACAAGTGCAGAAGGTGCCAACAAACAACAGAGACGATACAACACATCACGTCGGGATGTTCAGCCTTAGCTAACATTGATTACCTACGCAGGCACAATCAACTTTGCAACATCATCCATCAGAAGTTGGCCAACAAATTTGGATTAGTGAACACCTACACCCCATATTACAAGTACCATCCGAATTCGGTGCTAGAGAATGCTGATTTTAGACTATACTACGATAGGTCAATTATCACCGATAGACGGGTGACGAATAACCGGCCTGATATTGTAGTTGTGGATAAAAAAGCTAACTCGGTTTATCTGGTGGATGTTGCAGTACCCAATAATAACAATATTCTGGACAAATACAAGGAGAAAATTGCAAAATACACCGATCTTGCAATTGAGGTAAGACAGATGTGGCATGCAGAGAAAATAGAGGTGGTACCGATCATCGTTTCATCTACGGGACTAATTCCCAAAACTCTACAAGATAGCCTTACCAAACTGGGTCTTCACAAAAATACTTACATCGATCTGCAGAAGGCTGCCATCCTAAATACCTGTCACACTGTCCGTAAATTTCTAAATATGTGACTTCCGAGCCTAATCCCATTTGCGTTTACACACGCTCGGGATAGGTGAACATTACCAGCAAGTGCTGAGCAAGTGCATACTTGGAATGATAATAATAATAATAATAATAATGTCTTTATTATTTCTCTAAACAAAAACAATGGTAATAATAATGTATACATACAAGTAATAGAGAAATAAAGGGCGAAGTTCATTTCTTGCAAGTACCTACATAGAGTACCTGCAAGCAATGCTCTTCCTCTTAACCCTAAAATCGCTGCGAATTATATAATTTAAATATTTATAACAGTTATATTATTAATAATGAGAACAAAAATACTGGGTAGGTAATTAAACAATAATTGTGGTTCTCTCAAGAAATGCTGTTTTATTTCCAAGTTACAATGGCTAAAATAATATCCTATTGTAGTTAGAAATTGTCAACTTGGTCTGAAATGATCATGTTGACAAAAATTGATTTTAAAATGTACAGGTTACGTAATAACGATTGTATTTTTATATTTCTTTAACGCCCTCACTCCTTCCGTGTTGGGAGCATACTGAATTACCATTCACCACCACCACCAACTAGTTAAAATAGGAGGGCAATGAGCAGTTGGTAACTCTCGGGAATAAGCTTACACCCCCTAAGGTGAAACGAAGTGATGATTGTGCACAATTATTCTTCCTCTCTATTTCATATATCCTTGTCGTACTTGTGTAATTCGAGACCCAGGTTCCGAAGCAGATTTCGCATACTATATGTCAAATTATCATTTTATGGCCAATACTCACTCGGGTGACTTTCGCCCCTCGCCTACGGCTCGTGACGCAAACGTCACCCATCGTGAATTATGGCTATCATAAACTGCTCGTTCGATAACATACTATTAATTTGAGCTCCAGTTCTTCATTATGTCCTCGCCAACAGCTTAAACATATCTCCGTAACGCTTTTGCTTTCGTTTCAAAATGTCTAATGGTTGAAACAGCATTAAAAACTTGATGTATCCATAACCTCCACTTCTTATAATTGCCTGCTCTATTAGCTTCAACTTTCATTTCCCCATATGTTTAAAACTGATTCAAAATAAAACACATATCAATGTCTTTCCAGTCTGTTTCTACTTGAATGTTCCTGTCCCCGCCTTAACTTAACATTTTTTCATATCCAGCCTGTCCTTTATAAAAGGATTCAATTTCCAAGTATCTGTTACATTTTTGTCTCTACTTTTTATCCATGTATGCTTTTTTTTTGACACAAAATGGTTTTTGGATAAGCTACAAAATCTAACAGATAATCGCAGAGGACGCTAATATGAATTATTGATAGGAAAAAACTTCCGAACACGATGTAGTATGAAATAGCACTCAAGAACTACCAATAATTTATCGAAAACTTCAGAAAATATTTTAATAAACTTCGAAGTTTTTATTTCCAATATACGAACACTGTCAAAAACGTTATAAATGAAAGTTTTCCAGAAGAAAATAATTTCTTTTGAGAATAAGTAATCAATGTTAAAGTGTTAAACTTCTGCAAGACGTGTTTAAAATGTGAACAGCTGTGTCGATGTTACTTAAATGCACAACTTTCTGCAAAGAAATAAAGGATTAAAAAGACGTGTACTACATAAATTGAATCGCTTCAGAATCTGCTGAAACTTATAGGTCTTAATAGTGAATATCTTCTCAATATACGTGTTTAAGTTTAGACTCTGACTAAGTCCGAACAACAAATCAATAAATTTGAATAGCTTACATTTTATATCAACCATGTAATGATTTCGTCGTGGTCTAATTTCGGTTTTAAGTGTATTTAGTCATACCGAACAGTTAAAACATGAAATTGATTATGGCGTCGTAAAGTTTAGTTCGAAAAATTTTATCGACACTTAAAGTTTTGGCTTTTAGCAAAAGTAATTTCATCGAATCCTATAAAAGCTCAGCTGTTTATTACACAAGCATGTGTTTCATTAATATTGAAACAATACTTTTTTATCAGTTTTGAAGGGAATAGGATTAAAATATCACTTTTCCTTTGCTATTGAAACAATCTCTACTTTATCTTAAACGAATCTGGCTATAAATTAAGAGAGGATCAACTCTTAAGCTGCTGCCTCCCTTTTTTTCATAATTCTGCTCCACTAATTCAGCGGTGGCAGGTTTTCTGAAGGCCAAATTAGTTTTTTAAAATAAGCTCATTTTGCAGTAGGTATGCTAATTTGAGTGAAGGGAAAAAGTATTAAATTTGTGATTTATAGTTTTTATTTAAATAATCTAAAATAATCTATGGTTAGATAGTTATTACACAGCTCAAGTGGGTCAAATTAATGACATAAGTCAATCCCTCAAAGCATTCATATTAATTATAGCTCAGGAGCTCCCCAAAGGGAGGAAGATATACTCCTGGGTGCCGATTCTCAGGCAAGGGAACCGCACTCTCCAATAGAACACATTTTTTGTCTGTACTTCGCTTGGTTACTCTGTCATTTCAGTGACAAAGACAAAAGATCTCTTCTCTTGGAGAGCGCTGTTCCCTTGCCTGAGAATCAGCACCCTGAGGATGCTTCAAGGATACAGAACACTGGGTGGACTGGCTGTAGGGGTGTTTTCAAGGTCCTACCCATCAAACGTGATGGCTGAAGCCAGTCAAAAACTCTGGAGGGGTGAAACCAAAAAGGAAGTAAAGGAATGGATGGAGAAGGAAGTGGAGAGAAAGTGGGTGAAGTGAAAGAATGCGCTAAAATGAGAAATTGAGAGTAGCAGTGACTGGAATATGGAGGTTGATGTGGGACATGTGTTCAGATGCTGGAAGAACGAGCATGTATTGGAGGAGCTGGAACAGAAGCTAGGGAAAGTGATGTATTGAAAAACCATGGTGGAGATAATGTTGAAGGGCGAGAAGGAACGGTTTGAGATGAGTGGCGTATGGGGGAACATGATTTAACGAAGAGAAAGGAGAAGAGAGAAGATGACGGAGACTGATTGTGTGAGGGACCGCCGCTCATCTTAAAGTATGTGAGGGTATTGAGTTTTGTTGGTGGGAATTCCCTTAAAGATGAGTCTAGCACTGTCTGGGTTCTGGACTATTCGAACATGAGCTTTCTATATCGATACGAAAAAAAAAACAATCAGGCTAAGAGCCAAAATAACTTCAAATAGCTTGAGTGTCCGATGACTGGATTAATGGAACCAATCAATTAATCAATAGTATGCATAGTTTCTGCTTATTGGATTCGTTTCTTACGGAAAGAAACTGTACAATCGAACAAAGACTCTGGAATACTGTGAGAGAATTGAGAAAAGACTCAACATCGACATAATTGAATGAATTGCTTCAGTTTCATTAGCCGTTTCGATTTATTATCGCGATATATCTCAATATAAAATGGGATCTGCAATGTTACTGTTCGAGGAAAATGCCTGGAAATCCCTATGTTTTCAGTAGTTGTCTGTGTCGTTGCGGCTGCTGCATTTCAAGTTCATGTTAATTTATAACACACACCATTAAACATAATACTCTCAGTTAGCTATAAGGGAAATGCCGTTATGTTAAGGAGACGCCTACATATTTTCGCAATTAGAAATTTAGTGCATGGAAAACCTAAAGTGCCAAGGAAAATGATAGTAGAAATTACATATAATTCTTTAGTAGAAAATTTATTTGGTAGGAGACCAAATTGTTAGAATTTCATGGAAAATATATTGGTTTTCAATAGTTTTTTCAATATCTTTGATAAAATTGATAATTTATTATAATTATTTTCGCCACCTTCTAGCTGACTTCAGACTATTAGCAGCGATACCTTTCTGGAAGGATTCTTTAATTAGAGAACGTGAAATGTTAATTACCAATTACGGAATAATTTGAAATAATTGATAACTCATCAATTTGAACGCTGAGAATTGTTTTGAATTAGTAGTGCCTACATCCACCTGACTACTAGTGTGAATACTGAAAGTAAGAAAGAATTAAAAAAAAGACAGTTCAATTTTTTTTATTTTTCATCACTTTCAAGGTTTTCTTTAATATTTCATTACTTATGAAGATGAAGGCTCCTTTTTCCTTTCAACGGATCACCGTTTTGAGATTTATGATGTTGTTATGGGAAAATTATGCCACATTGTCGGTGTTCATTTGGGAGAAGATGATGAATACTAACTCTTTGTGGTATTTTAATATTTCAAACTTCTGCTTTTTTGTTTTGGAACGTTCTATAGCAAATTATCTCGAACCTTAACGGACCCTACTGCAATGGCGAGTAAGAATATGAATATTTTGTAATTTTCACAAATTATGCGAGTATTTGAAGCAAAAGTTAAGAAACTACCCTCTAAAAATCCAGTGTGTTATCTAAAAAAATGTCCAAAAATTTATCCAGGTCGCATTATTGGGCGTATTTGGTAGATATCAGAGGCAAGAACTTGTGAAAATGCTAGTCACATACATATATAGAAGATAGAAAATCAGTCTTTGTTGTAAAATTTTCATCATTGTTGATATTGACAAGGCTGCTGTTCTGTACAACCTATTGGGAGAAACTTATTTGGGAAAATTTCCTGTACTACAACCCCTCATAGTACCCTGGTCATTATTTACGTCTAAAGTCGAAAACTCTTTAAGTAGAAGCTGGAGCAAGTATAACCACGCAGTAGTGCCATGGTGGATGGAAAAGAGGCTATAGGACTCAAAAAATAAGATTTCAAGGATATTGGCAGGCGTACCATTCGAGTCTTGCACTTTCTTACAGAAACTAGAGACAATGCATCATGAGTCAACCTTTGTTGCAAGAAATAAAGCCAACAGAATTGCCTATTCTATGTTAATATATACAAAAATAATATACAGTCTTTTCGAAAAATGTTGTTCCTGTTTAACAAAATCTTCTTGCTCTTTGCTTCTAAACTGTCCAAGTTGTCCCAGCTAACTGAAAAGCTCTTTTCTTATATCTTTGGGAGTAGCTGTGTCATCAATCTTTATAAGTTTTTCTCTTAGTTTTTCACTTGAAGAGTGAATAATACAACCAGAATACAACCAAATGATATAAAAACATGTTATCAAGAAATAATACACAGTTTTCTTGATGACATTATTTTCCTCTTCAACAAAATCTTTCTCTTCGTCCAAAACCTCTTCTTGCTCTGTGCTTCTCAATTGTCCAAGGTGTCCCAGTTTTCCTCCAAACTAATAAGCTCTTTTCTCATATCTTTGGAAGTAGCTGTGTCATCAAACTTCATAAGTTTTTTGCTCATTTCTTCACTTAAAGAGACATTTCACTTGCACAGAATACAACCAAATGATATAAAAACATGTTGTTAGGAAATAATACACAGTTTTCCTCTTCTTCAACAAAAACTTCCTCTTTGTCCGAAATCCCTTCTTGCTCTTTGCTCATAAATTGTCCAAGGTGTCTCAGTTATCCTCCAGACTGATAAACTCTTTTCTTATATCTTTGGAAGTAGCTGTGTCATCAATCTTTATAAGTTTTTCTCTTAGTTTTTCACTTGAAGAGTGAATAATACAACCAGAATACAACCAAATGATATAAAAGCATGTTATTAAGAAACAATACACAGTTTTCTTGATGAAATTTCCTTCCTCTTCAACAAAATCTTCCTCTTTGTCCGAAACTTTTTCTTGCTCTTTGCTCCTAAATTGTCCAAGGTGTCTCAGTTATCCTCCAGACTGATGAAATATTTTCTTATATCTTTGGGAGTAGCTGTGCCATAAAACTTCAAAAGTTTTTTGCTCATTTCTTCACTTGAAGAGACATTTCTTTGGCCCAGAATACAACCAAATGAGATAAAAACATGTTGTCAAAAAATAATACAGTTTTTTCAATGAAATTCTCTTCCTCTTCAACAAAATCCTTCTCTTTGTCCGAAACTTCTTTTTGCTTCTAAGTTGTACAAGGAGTCCCAGTTATCCTCCAAACTAATAAGCTATTTTCTCATATTTTTGGTAGTAGCTTTGTCGTCAAACTTCATCAGTTTTCTGCTCACTTTTCCACTTGAAGAGACATTTAGTTAGTTCCTTTTATTTTTGTAAAGTTTTTGGGGTCCAGCAAAGAGAAATAAGAAAGATATTGTTTCTCTCTCCCCAGTCCAATGCTCCTGAATACGTATTCAGGAGAGAAAACCGTAATTCAAGTTACTTATTATTGATATAAGAGCCAGTTTGACCCTGCTTAAATTCCAGTCCTACGTCAATATGATCCAAATACAAAGTCTATTCAACTCAACTCAATTAAGATTCACCATAAGACAATAAACTCAAATTTGTCAATCATGATAACACTCCGTGAGCTCTCTCAAATCCTTTGCGTCTCTCTCCGAAAACGAATGTAGGTTCATTGCGCCAAGATTTATTACGCTATCGGTAAACAGGTCACGTATTTTAAATGTAGCAAATTTTCGATTTGTCTGAAGATGTTAGCCGAGTTACAATTTACGTTCAAAGACTTTCAAATTGAGATTATGTTAAACGTAATGGGTGAATAAATAAAAATGTATGTGCAGGTTTGATGTAACTTTACTGCTGCATAAAAATAAACGAGCGGATATTTACGACGCCATTTTTATTCCAAATTAAAATTCATTAGTTGACATAGACGGTAAAAGTTAGGTTAAATCCTGAGTGGCTTCATTTCTTGCTATATATTGAGCCAAAAACTTTAACCCGCTATCGATCTTACTGCAAATGTGGGTATTTGTTTTAAAACAACTGAATTAAACCGATGACGCTTCTGTGTCACGTTATGAAAGATCGGAATAATATTCTGAATTATTTCTGATAAGAAAGGAAGTTGCATGCAACTTTAGTCAAGCAATTCCACGAACAATTTTAATATTAATACAAAAAGTTGACTCCGGAAACTTCTAGTGAAGTGTAATTTGAAAAAGGAACGTTTAATAATACAGTGAAGATGAAGTAGTTGTCCTTTATATACATTTAGTTTTCAGTAAGTATATGGAAATAGTTAACAGTATGTCCACTGAAGTTTCCACACATTCTCAGTCAAAACTGCTATAGCTATACCTATAGTTATATAGCTATAACAGTTATAGACTTCGATTCAAGTGAGAAGAAGCCACATGAAGTTGCAGTCGTATGCGTTGTCAAAACCAGCGCCATATTGTGAAATGGGCGCTCGAATTCAAATAAGTAGAGTTGGGTGTTTGCTTCTTTCACTATACCTATAGTGATTTGTTGAAGTGCATTCGAAATAATATTATTATAACTTATAATTGCACGAGAGGTTTGTATTTTATTGCTAAAGGAAACAGTTTAGAAGTTGAACAACACAAATTTACCCAATATCAATACAAACATCGAGTGTAATTCGGCAGGACAATTCAATGGATCAATCGGCTCATTGGAAGTCCCCGGAGTTAACCAAAATTAGATCAGCTTAATTTTGGGTCTGTTTCAAAACTGGAACCGTAGTTTTTGGATGAATATATAAAATTTTCGACCTTGTTAATTTCCTTTGTAACGCGGCATAGTAGCAATTTTTTCTAGAAGCTGGCATAACATCTTTCTATTGCTACTTCTTGTTTGATTTTAGATAAAGGTGCTTGGATAAACAGTGATGCCTGATAGTAGTCCGTTTTCCCACGATTGCGAAAAAGTCACCAGTCCATGAAAAGCTGTATCGAATCACTGGAAAATAAAATAAAATCACCAGGAATTAAGAAGATTCCCATTAGCAGCCGTCACTCAAACTTGGTTAGGTATATAGGACGTCCCAACAAAAGTAAATGAGTTTTTTTTATATTAAATCGGGTAAAAACCGCCACCATCATCAGTTTGAAGCTGGGATAAATACAGTTATCCAAAAAGGCTCACGATATCTCATTTTCGGCTCAATAAAACAAAAATCCACATTATAATTTAACAGCATTAACAAGATTGCTGAAACTGAAGCTTGTTGGGAATAAAATATCGATTTATTATGTTGTTGGAAACTTTGTGGTAGGTTAGTGCGTTATTCTGATAGATTACCCGGAGGATTTCTGCGTGTAGACAATATAATTAAATATGAAGGACACTATGACCGAGTTTTAGCAAGATTAAAATGAAATAGCGGATGAAAATTAATTACGGTGAATATTTCTCAATCTCCCAGTTTAATTTAGTTCTCTTGGAAAAAAAATTAACCCAAGATAAATATTATACAGGACTTGATATAACAACAACTGAATGACATACAAAAATATAGTGACGTTTTTTGTGCCAATTGTGTATAGCATCCTATTTAAATTTAACTTAAATTACTATAAAATCTCTTGAAATCGAGATTCAGTTTCTTCCCATAATTCATAAAACCCACTGATGTCTTCTTCTGTCATTCCCATTGACCTAACTTTGTCCGAAGTTTTGGAAGAAGGTTTAGTTTGAAGGATAAGGCTAGATACTTGATGGAAAAATCCCAATTGGATATTCAAGACTATCCTAATGCAACAGCCTTGTGTAATATACAATTTTTTTTTGGATACCTTGAAGATAGCTTAATAATATACTAGTGAAGCTTCTATTTTGTATTATACCAATCTTTAGTCCTATTTCCCACAGGAATTTTATGATATCTGTAAGCTTCAACTCAGGTAAATGTTCCTCTTCTATCCAGTAATCTCCCAGGTGCTGTGCTCTAGGAGTCTGGAGTGCTGCGCAGCTGTAAAGTATGTGGATGGAGGTTTCCTCTTCCATGTCACAAAATCTACACTCTTCTTTCATTATTTTGAGCTTTCTAGGTATCCATTCAGGCGTCAAAGCCCCGTTAGGATCTCTGTTGAAACTCTTAGCGCAGCTTTACTTCGACGTATGCTTGATCTCAACAAGTTGTAGTCACCCAGAAGAATCTTTGATTTTCTAAGCCCTACTAGATCTTTCCAATGGTCAGATCTTCTCTTTCTTCCGGCTTCACCTATTTCTTCCAATATTACATTTGGGCTGATTCCACAGAAGAATTCAGGCCCCTAGAAAGGTATTTCAGTCCCCCTCTTTGCTAGTTCATCTGCTATTCCATTTCCTTCTATTCCAGTATGTCCTGGAATCCATAGTAAGATGATTATGCAATCTTACGTGCTGCATATTGCGAAGGTGTAGGGTAAGTGATACCTTGTGTGCCATAGTTGATATCTCCATTATATAATGTGCTCATTTTTCGTCCTGCCATTTTCATTTATATTTCAAGACTTCCGTGTATAAAAGAAAAAAGTAGGTAATATCCTTTTTTCCTCCCCTCTGATTGAGTGATAGACGTGAGATATTTTATTTTCACCCTGATAAGGCTACGACCGATATATGTTTTTTTTATGGTCAATTTCCTTCAAGAAAATTGATAGATTGTTCCCGGTAACAAGAAGCTGGACTAATATAGAAAGAAAATGGGAAATTTCTTGGTGGAAACGCTGATTATATACTATTTACATCATTGGCGTTCTTGAAAATTTATCCCGAGTGGTCTTCAGCTTTTATTTGAAAAATAAAATAGCATGCATGTATTTCCAGTGAGGCCAACTCCAAAAAAAAAATCATGCCATATAAAAATAGTGTTATTATTATTACAACAGATTGAGGATTTGAGTTTTATTGAGCTGATATAATAAAGAAGGAAAATATTCCCATTGGTATCATAAGTTGAAATGACAAAATTATTGATCATAAGATATGAATACCCAGGAAGTCAAAGATTATATATAAATTTGAATTGAATTTGAATTTTGTTAATATCAACCTTATTAAATAATTATACGTACTTCTATGGTATTACGGTTTTCAGGAAACTGAGAGAAGCTTTTTAAACTTCTGGATGTTGTCTCAAATTACACGCGTGGTTTAACGTCTTACATGGAAAAGTATGCTCTATTTTTTTTCTAAATGAAGCTTTCTATATATTTTATAGAAACCGGGCCAGTTTGTTCCATATAGTTACTTCCTCGGTACATTGATCTTATTCAAGCTACTTGAACAAGTATTTACTTTGAAACTACAAAACTCGGAGCTTCTGGGGAGATGTTATCTACCTTATACTGATTATATTTTCCTTCCGAAATGCAGGGTGAAGCTGATCTCAATACTATAAACTGTTGTGTCAAACTGGGTAGAATCTGACCATTGCTGTGAATCTGACAATCAGAGGTCTACAGAATTGCCAACCTAAATTCAGATTACTCGTCCTGATTTTTAAATGAGGTATATATGTTCATACTGATCATTTTCAGTTAGCATTGTGTTATTGTTTTTCTTCTTCTTTCTCTTGATTTACTTCATTTTTATTCGTGCTTTAATGTTTCTTATTTCTGTTGTTAAAATATAATTTCCAAGCATAATAACCGACTCTATTACTTAATTAAAATGAATATGATGGCGTTTAAATTAATTTTGTTTTAATGTACTCAGTCGACTTTGACGTAATGCTGGAAACTCTCATAAAATATTTATATACCTACGTGTTTTGTATACATATCACTAATTTTGTGTTAAAATTCGTTCATACTAAAATTATAAATTTCTTTGAATACTACATCGCAGTTGTTCTATCAACAATTATATTATTAAACTGTTAGGTGAGATCAAAAGGAAATTATACGCTTGGTTGAACATTTACATATCAAATGCCTCAATTGCGTGCTTAATAACTGTGTTGATGGATACTTTGTGGCTGCTCCTTAGTTGCAAGAAAATTATCATCAAATTAATCACAATATGGATGGAAGAATATTCGGAAGGGAGAAAGGGGTGTCAAAATAAGTCTTCTAGACAACTGAGAAGTTGAATTATTGGTTAAAAATATTAACCTAGATCAACAAGTAATAGACTAATTCAAATATTTCGAGAATCCAGAGGTAGTAGCTCAACAAAAACTTGTGCAACATCATTTTGCATACCCAGGAGATTGTCTTTAACTTATTTGCTGCTTAAAATTACCCATCAAGATTTAGCTAACGCCTCGGCAGATAACAATATTATCCTGAGGTGAGTTAAAGGGCACGACAGAAGTAAAGGAAATCGCATTGCCGATTCTTTAGCCAGGGATGCCGCTGGACTAAAAATTTTCGGACCCAGTGACACCTACGGCCTGACGACTAGCCAAACGTTACACTCATGCTCAATCCCTTGAGAGATGGGAGGGAGTTTTGCCAGGTTCACCCTGGGCGACCCTGGGAAGATGGCGCCGACCAGGCGATGACCAGGAAAAACCTACGTATAACAGTGGGACTTCTGACTGGAATTTAAAATACAATAGTTAAAAATTCGCGCTCAACCAAAAATGACTTATGACATAAGGAGTGCGTTCATAAAATCTATGGAGCGGAAACAGGCAGTGTGATTGTTAGTCAGACGACGAAGTAAACGCTTCTCGTGTTGCGATTTTAAGTGCTGTGGTGTATAAGTATAACTTTTACACTCAATATGTCTGGTGCTTGGTCCATAATAATAGTCATATCAGTCTCCCCAGCTTGGTGTATAATATACTACTTGTAATACAAGCTTCATCTTTTTTCTAATGCTTTTTATGTTTGTATGATCAAATAAGGAGCATTGTTTGAACTGCCTCAGTTAAAAAATGTATTGAAAACAAAGTAAAATGAGGCATAATAAATAAATAAATACATTTTGGTGGAATATTAAAATTTCGAGGTAAAAAAAGGTATTTTCTAAAACTGGATACAACAAACAACATTTGTATACCCTGTAGATTTGAAATGGGTTGATCGCGTGTGGAACTCAACAGAAAAGTATTGTTTAAAATACACATTTATGTACACACAACCATTACGGTGCATTTGTGAACGTTATCAACATACATTATTAGAAGATAATAAAATATGAGCTCTATTCAAACATTTCTTTTAATTTGTAATTTCCAAGTATGTCCTTTCTCTAGAAATAATTTATGTGTAAGACCACAATGTACAAGGAAAATTTAATATCGTGGATTATGTTCACTAAGATTTTATTTATATTTGGAAGCAATAAAAGCCTAGTGGAAAATGCTTTAGAAAAGTGAATAGAATGTAAAAGGAACTTGGAGAAGGTAAGCGGATAAGGAAAGAAAACAACATAACTTTTTATAGTTTTGATAAATGATATGAAAAAAATCATTTTTGTTGAAATCTTCACTATATTTATGTTTTGCTTGTGACGCGTGTCGCAAATACAGTTTTTTTTTCAAACTGGTGAAGGTATAATCAAACTTTCAATGTACCTATACAGTACATTAAGAGCACTTTTACGTATATTAATAAAAGTATTGAAAAAGTTCACCAGTTCTTGATTTTATCGAAAATAATGTTGAAAATGGTGAAATGGAGAAAAATGAACATTCTGAGAAAGCTACAGCCCTTAATACCAATTTTAAGAGATGCAGCATCATAAATTTCAATTTTCTTTATAAATAACAACAAAAACTTTCTCTTTGATTTTGGAATTTCGTAACTCCCGTTAAAGATAATATTTCAAAATGATAAAAGCAGATTCTTGTAGAAAAGTTAACGCTAAACAAAAAACGACTCCTATGGTTTGTTGATATATCTATTTTTGCAAAAGTTATTTAACGCTAAAGTTTGATTATTAATTTTCACATTTTTCTTTTTTTCCAATGCAACTATCAACTTAATAAGAAAATTTCAAGTGGTATTTGTTGAAGAAAATGCGATTCCCTATAACTATTATCCCAAAAAGCTCATTTTTAACAATATTTCCTTCATAATTAAGAACAAAAAGATGTATGAATTCAGCAACCAATTAACTATTTTCTTTGCAAATAAGATAGAATATTTGATATTCATTTGGTCGTTGAAAACATCATCTGAATACTTGCTTTTATTTATCTCCATAGCTTCTGGAATATTTAATTCCAAGAACTTAGGATCTACATCTAAATTTGAAAAAGTGAACCGAGACAGTGATTGTGCTATTCAATAATTTGAATTTCTCGTTATCATAACTACATTCGTGTTCAGAAATTCTCAACAAAATTTTTTTGAACGTGTCAGTGATATATATTCTGGTATCTTCTCTGACTGACAATATTTTTGCTCGAACTTTCAATTATTTAGTTTTCTATTTGTCAGTTTTTTCCTGCATTCGTAATTAAAAACGTGTTTCGTCATTGTTTGTCAATACAGTTTTGTTATTATTCCATTTCCATATCCGTCCTTCCATTTTTCCCATGTTTTGACTTTATAAATATAGAGTGAGTCATGAGAAGCTTTACATTAAGCTTACCATTAAGGAAAATGTCAAACAGGAAACAAAAAGTAACTGCTTCCATATTTTAATCAAATACAGAGAGAGTTTTGGATTTATAACTTTTAAAGGGTAATTCGACTTTCCATTGAGATTTAAAACCAATAGGGGTCTTCATATGATGTAGGAGTGTGTACATTTTTTAATGACTCAATTTGTTACTCAATTTTCGCTAATATTTGGCACAGTAGAGTTTTCATATTATGAATTTCTTATGTAAACCGAGGTAATAAAGATCTGATATTTTCTTTAATTCATCCTTAAAAATTGGAATTTAAAAAGAGAGTTCGCAATCTTAATCATCTGAGAACTTTATCAGCCTAAAGCAGTTCAAAAGTTTCAAGGAAACTTTTTATATCAACAAAAGAATATCGAAAATGGTTAACCACGATTGAATGTTATCAAAACTCAGATAATTAAACTAGTTTTCAGTTGTTTGCGGAACAAATTGCATTTTGTGAGAACTGAGCTACTCTTGCACATCCAATTTCAAGTTTGCCCTTCAAGGAACTACTAATAGGACTTCAACAGACTTACACTATGTCCTTGAAAAATACAGTTAACACCATAAACTCACTTAGTATCACATTTTTTGTAATGTAAGATAACGATAGCACATGAAAAACCTTGAAACATGTTTCTGGGAGATTATTGGGAATAAACCAGTATTCACTTTTGGTTATTCAGATAGTTTCTTGATCAGTAGCTTGCTGTGCTTCTGCTTTGGCACGTTACTTCCATACGTCTGCTTAAATCGAAGCGTACTGGTCCAGGACTGGTTACTCTATTATGGTTCTCCAGAGCTGAGGCAGTCTGGATCTGATCTAGGGACAAGCTTCGAGTGTGAAATACCTTTCTGGGGGCCTGGAGAAATAGGTGAAGCCGAAGGAAAGAGATCAGACCATTGGAAAGATCTAGTAGGGCTTAGACAATCAAAGATTCTACAACCTGTTAAGATCAAATGAATGAATGAGTCAAAGTATAACTGCGCCAAGAATTTTAACGGGGATCCTAACGGGACGCCTGAAAGGGCACCTGAAAAAGCTCAAAATAGTGGAGGAAGAAGAATGCAGATATTGTGGAACAAGACAACTCCATCCACATTCTTTCCAACTGCACAGCACTCCAGAATCCCAGAGCACAGTACCTGGGAGATTACTGGATAGAAGAGGAACATTTATCTAAGTTAAAGCAAACAGATATCCTAAAATTCCTCTGGGAAATAGGACTACAGGAGCTACTAGTTTTAGAGACTCTCCTCAGAAACTAAGTAGAAGTAAGGGGGCGCAATGGATTTTTTAGGTGTGAGTGAATGTTTCAGTTTTGTTACAAATATTTGGTTTTGATATAACTTTCTTGATTCTCCGCATTTCATTCACGGAATTCGATCTGATTCTACGCTCTAAAACTTCCACATACAGCGGGATGTATGTCAGAAAGTTTGTGACCGCAACGAAAGTTAAGAGTATAATTGTTGAAACTATGACAAAAAAAATACACCGCTGCTTTTAAAAAATATGTTGAAGCTTAATGAGATCGTGGAAACAAAGTGGAAACTTTATTTAAATGCTTAACTAATTTGAAAGTTGTGAACTCATTTTATGATTAGAAGAGTTCTACTATAGAGATAAAAAGGAAAATTTACAAAGACTGTACTTGCCAGACTGCGGATATTAGTGTAGAGGTTTTATTAACAGGCGATGTGAAGACAATGTGTAGTGAACGAGTGTGATGTGAGATCCCTGTAAGATTTTTTTTTATAAAGTAAAACATGTTTTATCAACTAAAAGGCGACAGAACTTTAATACAGCTTTGAACTTCCCCAGCCATGAAGAACTGGAAAGAGGTTTAGTTCAAATATACTCAGTTTATTGCATACTGTTAGGCTCCTAACATTTATATTTGTCATTGAAATATGCAAAAAACACTTTATCAGCTGTGTATTTTTTTGTATCAAATGGAATATATATGAACTTGATTGCTTTATTTTTCATTACATAGTAAATTTTTTTTTCTATGACTTTTGAGAAATGGATCCTTTTTATGTAACATTTTTGTTGAGTAACTGGATGCATTACATAAAACAAGCCACGCCCCGTGTGTAATGATCCATTACACACGACTATCTGGCCAATCACCGTCAAAGAATGCCATTACACACGACTATGTTCGGTGTAATGTTTGAATCAGACTCGCTATGAAATGTCATAATTTGATTTTGACAGTACCTATACCTACCTACCGAAGGTGATTTAGAGCTGACATTTTATTAGAATGGATACAGAAAGTGAAAACGAATTCAACTGCTCAAATTTCACCATCAATATTGTAAGCAATAAATGAATTTTCATTGTAGCTTTCAAAATGGAATTGTTTGACATAAAGCATTAAGTTTATTCAATAAAATATTCTCTAAATATCTCGTTCGTTTGAATTGATAGGTGAACACTCAGTCATAGAAAAAGTATAGTATTCTACTTTCGTGTAATGGCTATTACTCACTCGAATGATTACGACGTTCGCCTGCGGCTCACGTCGTAAACTTCATTCTCATGAGTAATAGCCATCATTACACGCTCGTTGAATAATATACTATGACATTTCAGGCAATTTGATTCGACCATTTTATTGTTATTATTGTAATATTAGTTTAATGTTAAATAACTTCGAATAAAATATTGAAAAATGGACCATAAATTCTGTGTAAAGCTGTGTAATCATTGGAATCTTCTTTTTCGGCTGTTAGCAACGATCACATTCATCTCAAAGATGTTAGAAGTACTGAGGGGACTCTCAAGATGGCATCACATTACAAATATTTCGCAGGGTGGGGATCTCTGAAGGCGCGAGGGTGCTGCCACATAAAGAGTCGTGATGAAAGAAAACAAAAACTGTGAGTATGCCTTTGTTGAATCGTATGACTCGCATGATAAGACTGTATTTGATCAAACATCATTTTTATTTGTACACTTCCAACCCAATCGCTAGTAACTCTTTGATATTCCATTTTCTCAACACATTCGATCGAACTGTTATTTTATTTTACAACAATTTCAATACCTATGCGAGAGTCTAAAAATACAATTACGTCGATGTTTCGTTTGTTCAATTTCGAACATACTTTGATACATCAATGTATCAATATTTCAACTTCCAGCAAGTTATTCGGGTTATGTTTGATCCGCTCGAAGTATTTATTCACACCGAATGATTTTATATTTAACTCGTATGAATTTGTCACGCCAAACTAGTTTTTACGATCGCGAATCGTTCCAGAAACAACGTTTTTTGTTGGGGGGATAGATTCTTGAACAAGTTCATGAGATGGAAAATTTGGATTTTACATATTCACTACAAATGAGCTAGTTTAATGAATTTCAATGAAAATGTCACCAGATAAATTGGGTCTCAACTAAGTATTTGCAGCTAATAATGCCATTTTACGATTTCAAATGAAAATGAAATTTGAATTCCTGTGCCAATGACAAACAAGGAGATTTTGCGCTGTTTTCAGGAGAGAAAACTTTATAAGTAGACTAGTTATCTTTTTTCTTTTACATCTGTTAAACAGAAACGTAAAGTACTGTCAAAACGTACTATTTCAAATGATGCTCTCATAATCGGGTGCCTCTTATTAAAAAAGGTAACTCTCGCGTATTCAAAGAAATTTGGAAATATATATTTTAAGCTGTAGTTTTCGACATGACGCTCACATACCTAGTAGAAAATAAAATGTGACGATGATATGAAATGATATATCGAAATAATTGGCAATTCTATCAGAAAACTAATAAAGTGGAATTATTAAGAAATAGTGTGTTACATTAAAAACTAAAATGTAATCACTTTTAACATATAGGAGGCAATGCTGTAGTGAGCGTTGAAGAAAAAACATTCCGCAGTACATTAAAAGTACATATACTTATTTATTTATATAAAAAAAGAATTAAATTTGGTGTAGAGAGAAGATGAGTGAGGAGGTTAGGTTAGTTCTGAATGTATAGTTGTTGTGAGTGAAATTAAGAAGCAGAACCGGCTTGAGAACGGAATTATTTTAATGCACTTTCCGACCACCACCCGAGGATTTTCGATCGCTACCGATGATACGTGTGATGTCATACCTTGTTATTACTTTTGTCAATATGGACTGTATTGCACTAGATTTTATGTAGTTTTGTGTTCATATTGTATTTTAATCAACTATTATTTGCTTCATGGACGTGAAAATATCATCTATATGTTTGTTTAAGACCATTAAATGTTTATGTGTCCTTTTTTTTATTTCTAGAAGTCAACGTTAAGTGGAAAGTGGACATAAATATACGATATTTCCGAGGATGTTTTATAACTTTTAGTTAGAAGAAAATATTTTATTCACTAGTTCAATGTTCAGTGACGATTCTTTCATGTTTTGTCAGTAAAGATATGGCTAACGAAGGTTTTGTGAAAGTACAAACTGATAACTTTCCCAAATTAGACCCATTTATGCTGCTTGTTCAGATAGGTGCCTCAATGCAGAGGAAATATGAGGAGTTGAAGCATTATCGTTAGTAATATATTGGCCAGTGTTGGTTAAAATGTCTAAATGAAAAGATCCTTTTAAAAAATTGTAGCCTTCGACGCATAGCCTGCAACTGCAATGCTCTTCTCTTAAGTGCTTGCGTCTCCAGGTAAGGTACCAAATATTTTCTCTGGAGTTTTGATAGACCTTGATTTACACTCTGGAACAATGCAATACTTGAAATACAAAAGTTTTTCCCAGCTTTATCCATTTTTAAAGCTTTCAGCAACAAATTAGGCCACAAAAATTTAGAGCGTGATACACGATTCACGAATAAGAACGTTAACAAGGAGTGACGTCAACGATTGGCGCAGTCATCTTTATGACGTAAAGCGCGTTTTGGCAAACTTTCGAATTTAATGATTTTTAAAGTCTTTTTAAAAGTAGAGTTTATGTTTTTTTTTGGAAAAATAGGCATGCAAAGTGTTAGGAGACCTGATAAAGCGACAATTCTCTCAGCGAAATTTATGCTCATACTTTATTTTGATAATGAATTGCCAATCTATGTATTATCGCAGCATAATTTATTTGTCTCAACTGCCTGTATATATTTTGTATTATTTTCTGCGTAGTTCGCAGCCAGAACATACAAAATTCCTTTTTTGTCTTTTGGCTTGTACATTTCAGTAGATTCTAAACATCAGTCGTACCGGAGACAAGTGCCAAAACAGAACCAAGACAAACCACTGGTCAAAAAAAGACGTTGACTGATGAAAAATTTTATTTCCACCCAATTTAAATAGATGGAAAAAAATTAAAAAAATTAATTTCACTCAGTGATATATCGGAAACCCCTAATCAACTTTCTTTTCTATTAAAATGTCTTTCCAACGCCTGATCTTTGTTAGAAATCTCTCTACTGATTCATTTCTTTTATTAGTGACCAGATTTAGTATAATTTTACTGTAAAATTTTGAAAGGAATAGCCAAAATCTAGAGAATTTTGAATACTAAAAAGTAATTTTTAGTAAACAATTTTTGAATTTAGATAATTTTACATGAAATATTAGTACTTTTTTTTCACAAACTTTTATAATCTTTTGGTAAATTATCAATATTCAATATTATGTAAAGTTACAATAACTATATTTACATCAAGTATAAATTTCGCTTATCAATAAGAATATAAATAAAACCTTGTAAAGGTCATAACACTCGTATATTATATAAATCTACCTTAAAAATAGTCCGAAAAAAATCTAAACATTCATTTCCATACCACAAAAATGTTCTGCTTAATGTTTCAACAAATCAAATCGTAACAGCGAAGAACATCGAGTTACCACGCGTCGTTTGTAACATCAAGAGCATCGTATAGCTCCATCCGACGTCGCGGCGGTTAGAGCGTCGACTGTCAACTTTATCTTGGAGCGACGCTTTTTCGAAATACAAAATTTTATCTGAGCACGCGCGCTATTTTATTGTGTTATCCATTCAACGTGTCTAATTATTTCCGTTACATTAATCATATCTTAGTTACAGGTAATTAATTTATGAAGGAACAGTGTTTCATCCACGACGTACCAGAAAATATAATTAAATTTCTATAAAAAAATTTTTGGTATTGTACAAAATTTCGAAAAAACTATGACATATTATATAGGGATGGTGATAAAACCTTTGGGATGATAGAAAGGCCACATCCTCACTTTTAACCACAAACAAAAATTCTATATCTTAATCTACCTTGTACTGACGAAGTGTAAACACGCTAAAACCGGTCTACAAATGATGTCCTTTTTAATAGAGGAGCTGAGTCTAAGGTCAGTGTGGCCAACAAAAAGTGATTTTTTCTGACAAGAATGACAGTGGTCATATCGGTGGCCAATAATTTAAGGAACTCTTGGCAAGTCACTATTTCATTTCTGTTATTCAGTCACTAGTTATGTCAAATGTCAGTCATACGCTTCGGGGGTGTATTATTATTTTAATAAAGCAATTATAGATGTTCGCAATGATAAAAAGCATGCAAAATCTTATGTTTTGAACGGTAGATCTCAACTGCCATTTTTGTCACAAAAAAACCACTTTTTGTTGGCAACACTGACCTTGGACTGAACTCCTCTATTGCGAAATAAGATAGTTGGTTATATCGTGAAGATATCTATAGGTACCCTTGTAACTTAGAAGTGAAAGTCAATGTCCGTCGTGGTGGATAGCCAGAGAAGTAGTTGTTGCTTTTAAGTGTATCAATTTTCTCAATAAAAATCACTTGATCACTTCTCGATATTATTCTGCTCACAATTTTTCCGTTTTTCGATTTAATTGAAAACATTTCTGTTTCTGACAATCTTATTACTTCACAAATATGTATTTATATTGTTTTTCCAGTTAATTCAATCTGTGTTCGACAGTCTTAATATTGCTTGGGGTGAATTATCCAATAAAAATTATAGTTGTCATCATCAGGGGTGGAAACGTAGACAAGTGCTTCATTTCTTTCGTTACTGACAGTAAATAAACTGCTCATTAATTTATCAGATATCTACCAAAATTTAAATCACTTTTACAGCTGCTGACGTACGAGGGGGAGTTGGGAAGATTATTTATGAAGAAAAACTGCGGAGAATTTAGTAGAATTAGGTAGTAGATTATTTTATATTCCAGAGGATCCACTACAAGTTTTTTCTTTTAAATTGTGGCACTTGCGGATTTTTGTACCTGTTCAAATAAACTATAGTGCAGTTCAAAGACCTTGAAGGCTGTTGGACAAAGAGGAACAGCAGCCAATGCATTTTTATAGTTGGTCACAGAGATGCTCAAAAGAATAGAGATCGGGGTTGCAAGTGTTATCTTTGATAGAGACAAATGTGACCTCTTAGCTGCGTGGTGATTTTATTGATTTTCTATGTAGTTTATATTGAACATTCTTTTTCATATATTTTATTTTTATTTTTAATTATGTTGATCTATAAATAATCAATTCTACGAAAAAATGTCCATTTAATATGAACGTATGATTGATTTCTTTCGTACCGGGCTCATTTATTTGTGTCGACACCCTATTTCCATTTCTATTTTTGATGTAATTAAAAACGATGGTATTGTTACATCCATTCGAGTATCTGCTACGAAAATTCTTATAATATAAACGTCGATCGGAAGATAAGGAATTGGAGCAACAGTAAAATATTGATTTCAATAAATAATTAAATGAATTATTTGTACAATCGATATATTCGTGCTTGAGTTCAATGCGGCTTCTTTCCAATTATTAATAATGCTAGATAAAAAGTATTCCGTAGTCCCCAATTTTCTTATGAATTTGAAGGATAATTCCTTTATTAATTCTATTTTATTATATAATCACAGATTATAACAGATGCAGATGCGAAAGCTTGACAGAGAACAGTAAAAAAGAGAGAGGTGAGTGGACATACCCATTGATACCCATTTAAAGGTCCATCGTCGTATGTCGACTCCGTTCGGGCAGCTTCGCGAAACTTTTCAACAGGGTTATTAATTTGCATAATATTTTCCTTAATTCACGATCATTAACATTAAAAGAATTCTACAATTTAAAAGATTATAATGTATAAAAATCATACCATAAATATATACTTTTTTTCACAAACCATCTTTGGCAACGATGCACAATAATCGTGACGGCTTGGCTCAAAAATCAAAATACAAAACGCCATTTTTGACACTTCAGTTTGAAGGTTGTCAATCCGCGATATTATTTGTGTTATTTGACTAATCGATTGTAGGTTGTGGTAATATTAACTGAAAATAGTGTACATTAGTATATTATTTTAATAAAATGAATAAACATCACGGGGGAGTGTATTGTTCATACAGAGACTGTCCAAATAAATTTTATTCAGAAAGAAAAGTGAAGAACCGGCACTGGAAACTGTTATTGTCTCCAAGTCAACATTGCAATTTGGTGAGAAATTCTGAAAATATTTCAAACTGACAACATCGCGGCTATACCGAGTTAAAGGTCCAAGGTCATTGAAGTCGGAATTGAAAATCCTTTGATGTTTTGCCGGGATTAGCATCTGTTCTCTTTTATAATTTGTGATATAATCTATATTTACTTGTTCCATCTTCCCTAATGACTCTGATTTCTCCATCCATGAGATTTTCTCACTTCCTCGTTTTCTTCTGTCACTTGAAGACTAATAAATCGCTATTTTTTGCCATCTCTGGTGAATCATTTCCATGTCCTCACCAATATTCCTGTGTTCTTCAATTCTGACATGGTATAAGCTTCATTGTCCGTATTCTCGAGATCAATCGAAATTTTTCGTATGCGATTAAGTTCGAATGAAAAAAAATCGCACACGATTCGATGATCGTATTTTTGAACCATCTCCGAAAATGTATTCGTATGCGATGAATATTTGTATTGGCAACACCGCATATTCAATCATTCCATTTCTCGCTCATAAAATTTTTGCCTTTTTCTTAAACACTTTTCGGTTGTTACTGTCACTGTCAAAATGTTTTGATATTGTTAGTAGATATAGTCAATTTGAAATGGAAACTAAGAGAAGAAAGAAAAATTAAAATATTATGCAAGATTCGTTACAGCTGGACAAAAAAAGAGTTAATTGAGTTTATGGAAGAGCATCCGGAATTAAAATCTGGGATTCGATAATTCCAGGATGGCACACTCTATTTTCTCTATCCGCCAGAATTTTAGCATCTTCCAATAACGTTTCTTTCAATAAGAAAACAAGCCTGCCATTATTCACAACACATTCATAATAGGAACCTGATAAAACACCAAACTGACAATTCTACACGAAAATAAGGTTATAACGTATACGAAGTTTGATATTAGAATAGTGCATACCCACTCGAGTCACCCCATGCGAAACAAATCGAGCACGAAGCCTTCGAAAGTGATTCAAAAATACGGATAACCGATTCTCGTGCGAAATTCATTCATTTTCGTACACGAATTGCACTCGAGTGATCTAGAAAATACAGTCCCATATCCTCGAGACTCTTCAACAAAATATATCTACAAGATCTTCTCATTTCAACATTAATTTGCTTTAGATGAGCACCACAATCTCTCCATATTTTCTTGTTTGATCCTATATTTGTTTACCGTAACAGAAAACCTACAAGCTTCCATCACCTTCCTCTCTTATTTGATTTCTATCAACACTTCTTTCGCTCACTATGTTTTTTATTTTGATACTCTTGTACTTACAAGAAACGACCTGTATACAATAACTTGAAACTTTCACTAAGCATTTTAAAGTAATTTCCAAAGCTCCAGAAATTTTAAGCCGCTGTCGTAAACTTCTTCATCATTATTAGTTTGGTTGGATCAAGTGTAGGAATCTTCTTCTAATGAGTCTAGGGTTTGATTAATTGTAGGGATGTGTTTACGAGCTGGAACTGTTTCCCAGTAGAAACTTGTTAAAAGATTTTGATGTTTTAGCGAGCTATGTTCCAATAGGATTGTCAAGTAATACCTTGGGTTGTTGTTAGTAAAAGATTGTTTCTTTTTTTCAAACTTTGGTTACAAAGTTAGCGTTAACAAAACGTTTAATATATACTCCACACTCTACAACATAACGCCACACCAGAAGCGTTCACCCCGTCGTCTGATTGGCAAGTACACAGTCTGCTTTCACTCCTCACCTAACCCATATATTCCGAACGCACGCCTTATGTCATCAGTCATTATGGTTGAGCGCGAATTTCAAACTAATGTTATATTTATTCAATTAATTTTAGGTGATTTCAAGCAGCAAATATGAGACATTTTCCTGAGTATACAAAATTATATAGCTGTCAAACTCACCGCTAATAGTGGAGAAAAAAACATCGAATATAAGATTTCTTTTTTTATCCGGAAATAATACTAAGATCATCAATTTATCCCTCCCTTCTTCCTTCCTATAACTTCACGTCGAATTTGGGTTGCAGTTTTATTATAATTTAACAGATATCTGACTAGACAGAATGCCACAACATATCATCTTTACTTCTCAATCCTTCGGCTAAATATTGGATTCAACAAACATCAATTTAGATCACTCACTTCAAGGGCATCATTAATTTAATCTGTTTGATTTATGATCCAACTTAGACGCAGCCTGAAACAGAAAACTGCGGGATTTTCAAGGAAAAATTTAGTTGGGTAAGTTGTTTTAAATGAAAATGTTATACAGGGTGGTGCTTAAGTAATCGTACATAGGACAGTACAATATTCACTTCAAAGCATTGCGATTTAATCCAACTAGCCTTAATAAAATGTTGATATCAAGAGATATACAAGGAGTTGAACATGAAATTTCAATCTTCGTTTTTTACAATAACTTTTACAGTTTTTGATGTGAGTACCTATATGAATAAAAATTTGTGGCTATAATGGGTTTTTGAATGTGGAAAATCATAATTTTGTACCTATTTTGAAGTATTTTGTAGAGGCCTGTACAGGTATTAAAATTATCACTAATTTATTGAATAAAATAATTCAATGTATTCGCTGCACCTTAAAACTGCTTAGAAGTTGATTTTATTCGAAAAAAATTCACTTTGCACTTCCAAATGACCTCAAATACAAAATTTAATAGAAATAAATACAGTTTTTCCGGCTTATCTCCAAAATTTTCAACGAATATCTGAGACTATAGTAAGGTAAGTCCCAAATGTTGAATCATATCATTCATACTACATAGAAAGACATGAATAGGAAGTGTATTATGGTGTCGCCCTCTACTTCCCTAGTACTTTATAATTTAGTGATGCTGGCGACTTACTCCATTAAGTATTGCTAAAGGATAACATTCACGACAAAAGTCTTTGAATCATTCCTACAGGGAAGTTTTAAATATGTCATGAGAAGGACGTTTTAAAAACTTCCGTTTCACGTACCAGGACGTTTGGACTAAAGTAAGACATAAACTGGACGTCTTTAAGATGTAGCGTGCTATCTGGGGGGCGTCACATAGGCCAATTATGCGGCATAAATGTACATAAAGCTTTTTTGCCTTTTACATCAACGTTATTTTGTATAGCCTGGATTGTCTTTAACATATTTTTAATTTTCGACTTGAATTTGGAAAAAATTGTCTATACATCATGGTGGTGAAGACATTTATAAGCCTCACACACCTTATTCCACTCGTGGCAAAGACAGTAGTTTCCACCACCTTGGTGTATATGATAATATACTATTATTTTCTTACATTAGATTATCGATTATTGAAATAAAACGAGTTACTATGAAATCTGTAAGTCTTCTCTAAACTTGTCGCTACTAACTGCTGGAAAACCGCTGTGTAAAGGTTTTTCCTCAGAATACGAGATGGCAGCGCTAGTATACTGATTTCATCCGTTCTATACAAGGTGTTGAAATTATTTTATTGAAATATTGGTTTCAGTTTCTAATGAATTTACTGTTTTTTATTGTTATACTTTTTGCAGGTGAGATAAAAATAGAATGAAACAGTATATTTATTGCTCAATTAATTTATTTTGTATAAATTATTTTCAAAACACCATCAAAGCTTCTTCAAATGAATACGTAGTGCTGCAAAAAAAATAATATGTGAAAATTTTTGGCTATAACTGAGATTAAACACATTTCAATTGTTACTGTTACAAAATTTGTGGAAAAAAACTCACTGATTTGTCCACACCTTTCTGGATGCATTTTTGCATGTTCCAAATTAGTTCCTCATCTTTCAAGCCTGAAACATCAAAAATATAAAAAAAAATGTATGAAACGAAATCAGGCAAAGGTTACACTTTCTACTAAATTTTTATTATTAATAGTAGTTAGAATTACCTGACGCTATTGCTTCTCGGTTACATCTTATATATACCAATCCATCATCTGAATGGGTTTTATGCACATATCTTAATATCTTCAGTGAGTCCATTTTATAGTTGCTGTCCATCTAAAATGTATACAAAGCTTTTTATTATACAGGCTGTTCTCCGCTAACAGATCTTATTAGAATTGAGCTCTATGTATTGATATAGTCAAAAGCGCTCTTATCCTGCGGGTTCAAAGGTCACTATCAAATCAAATCAGGAAACACAAAGGTTACCATAATGTGAGATCATACTGGTTGACGAATTTCCACTTTTTCTTTCATTTTCGAAATGATCTTAGCTGTTGAAAGATTTTTTAGAATCGCTGAAAACTAAATACATATCTTTTTCTCGCCAAAATTGCATAAGTCTGTCTTATTCATTTCACGGATTTTATTTGAAAGTTATAATTAAACGCAATAAAAGAAAACAAAAGCTGTGAGTATGTCTTTGTTGAATCGTATAACCCGCATGATGAGACTGCATTTGTCTAACACTAACACCAACGGGTTTGTTAGTTGAACTGTCAGATACTGTCAGAGGCATGCGCATTGAATGAAGCGTTCGTAAAAGCAGTTTGGCAGTCGATGATTTACAAATTTAATAATGTAAATGACATAAATAAATATCGACTGTCAAAATATGAAACTAAGATTCCAAAAATACTCACTGGTCCATCTAATGTCCAAAGGCATGCAGTATATCTCTAAAAAAAATATACAAACGTATACAATGTGTTATTTATAATATGCGACATGGAGATTCCAGTACAAACGCGAGTTAAATTTTTCACCAAATAGCGTTAAAAAACAGAATAATAACAGATTTAAGAACAAATTTTTTCAGGCAAAAAGAGCTAAAATCAAAAAGAAAAAAATTTCACCTCTGCGGCGAATCGAACAGCCATACGTCAGTTTAAACTTTGAAATCTCTTGTGCTTTGTAGGAAGTATTATATTTTCCCATTTTCTAGTTTATTCGGTAGGCGAAACAGAGTTGTGTGTCACACATGCGGAAAACGCTTTAGCAGCCCTTAACTATCAACTGTCATTTATGTCAGGGGCTGCTAAAGTTGATTTTGTGCACTTGTTTAACAATATACTATACCTTAGCGGACTCCTCTTCAGGAAATTTTCCATCTTTCATTTCGTCTATTAGCTTTTCAGGCACTGCACTATATCGTTGACATTTTGTATGCCACTCAACAAATTTAGGTTTAAGTAATTCACCAAACTCCTTCGAAAGACATAAATAGTATATATTAATATTCAAATAACCCATTCACAATGGGACTTTTTATTAGATTGTTCATGAAATCGAGAACTATTATTAACCAATAACTGGATAACTAAAGAAAAAACTCAATCAATTTTCACCAAAATTGATGGGTGAGGATTTCTTTGGCCGCCTATTACGATTCCAGCCTTGGAGAAGTGAAGAGCCAGCTGTTAATCTCTAAAATTTTGACAGATTCCAAGTCTTACAATTAAAAAATTTGAACCAAGCAATATAAAATACACCAAAACATGCAAATATTGTGGCTAATTAATTTTTTCCAGTGACTAAGCAGCCGATTGGCAGCTATCAAGTACCAAAACTAGAAAAATATGCGATTTTTGAAGCCTATCAATGTTTCATTTGACAGCTAGCTGGTATATTAACTTGAATTGGATATATTCAATGATGTATTTTATAAAATACCACACAATATAAATTTTATTCATCATTTTATCAAAACTTTTGTTTTCCACCCTCTGTGTCGTGCAGATACACATCATCAGGCAGCAAAATTTCCATTCAAAATTTAACCGAATAAACAAAAGATTTTACATTTTTATACACTTTTCTACTATTTTTGAAGTATAACTTACATCTTTTGATACCAGACAATTCACAATCATGCTGAAACTACTGAGAAGTATTAATACTATAGTTCTCATTTTAACTGTTTCAATATCACTTGCTTCAAAATTTATTATTTGATACTAAACGTTGCGACTTTATATTTATATGAGTTTTTGGTTATTAGACTTTATTTATAATTATTTCCGATTTTATCTGAAAATACATAAATTATGATTACAATTAAAATTATGTCATTTTCTTTAATAAATCGTTTTTGAAAATAATTGAGCTCATTATGAAGGACATAATAATATAGTATGCAATCAGTTTTTTTTTTGAAAAATGGTTTTTAATTCAAAATACAATTTTTGACTTATTTTAAAGAAAATCTAAAATTAAACAAACTTTTTATCTCCGGAAAAATTCCTTTATGTTTCCCCTCGTGGGAAACTCTTATTTCAAGGGCCCTGCACAGAGCTCGGACTGTACTGGACTCATCTGTAGGAGGTTGCCTGCCTATACCAACCAAACCCACCTCTATCTCGCCGTTACCCCTGCCTTAAAGCCACTACCCTAGCATACTTCAAGAAGGGAGGTCATCCCGTCATCTTCTCCCTATTTCTTTATCAAGTCCTTCTTTTCCCCTTATCCCCTCCATCCCTTACTCTCCTTTCCTCAACATCATATCCAACATTTTCTCCCAATACACTTTACATCTGTTGCACACTCAGTTGCCAAATTTCCAATACCAAAGATCTTTAAAAAAGGAAAGGGGAAATTGTCATTTCATTCACCCTTCTCCTTTAAGGGCTGACGTTCAACACATCTAGAAGTGCTGAAGTGTATGCTCACAATACCTCCAGTTTACATATATTTCTATTGAATACAATTTTTTCTTTCAACAAAAAATCAACTTCTTTATTCAACCCTGTACACAAACAACTTCCAATTATTTTAATATATTGTCCATAATAATTTATTACTATCAATATCTGTTCGTCATTAACAACATTCCGGTACATTGTTTATAATGATTTATATATGTGAGGCAATTATTCATTTGAAAAACTAATTATTTCTTCCTATATATAAAGAGCTAGTGTACTATTTTGAAATGTCTTAAATTTGTGTTCAAAGAAAAGAGTCACTAGGTAGGTGTTTTTGTTCAACTCATTCGAAATAATATCATATGTTTTATCAAATTCATCCGAATCATCATTTTTTGTATAAATTGTACTCCATAGACAGATGAATAATTGGTTATTCGATCGTGGACTCTTTGAACTGTTCCAGGAGATATTTGGGGACTTAACGCAAAAGCTGACATCGAATATTTGTAGTTTTCAAATCCAGAAATCCAACATTTTTAAAAGTGTATATAGAAAAACATTTGGGGATGTCATTTTCTTACAGCTCTCCTGTCAATTGACCCCAACATTGAACATTATACTTGTTTGGCAGCTGCCACTAGGTGACAAGTTCTGCATTTGCTCCGACTGTTTTCCACTTCAACTTCAGTCTGTTTATTAAGCTTGAAGTTCATTTATAACCGACCTACTACAGCTTTGACAGTTTTTCTATCTATGACGCTAATACTTGATCAAGTCCAACAATAATCTGCTTCGCCTGCCTTTATCCTGGTGATCTCCAAAGTCTCCACTCTCCTATGTCTATAACTGCACGATCTAATGGATGGTGAAGGTTGTGTTTATCCCAACGTGAAAATAAAATTTCTGCTGATTCTGTGTTTTGTTAACGGATCAGATGAGAGTACTTTGGTATCTGCTAGGATTTTGAACAAACTGAACATATAGAAACTAATTTTTGTTGTGAACGCAGAGTGTAATGATTGTTTTTCCAGATATATTATTGAAAATGGTGAGGATTCTACTAATGGTTGCCGTTTGTTTTTTATCATGGGCATACGGTTTTCTCCCAGAACATGTAAGTTTAATAATTTAAATTGTTTTTATGTTTATTCTAGTGATGAGCAAATGCAAGACCCGGTTAGTCTTGGTCTTGTTCTTGCATACAAGGTTTTGGTCTTGGTCTTGCAGTCAAATAAGCGGTCTTGGTCTTGGTCTTGCAGGGTTCAGTCTTGGTCTTGGTCTTGCGCCAAGACTCTTGCAAGTCTTGCACTTTTTTGAAGATTTTTCTGGAGTCCATTTTTACAAAAAAATGAATAAGAAAAAATAGTTTCTAAAATCATTAAAATATAAGAAAGGGACAGTCTTTCTCATTATGAAAATTTTGTTTTTTTATATTTAATTGTAGCGATAAATCAAGTATAAAAATTTTTTTATTCATTTTGACAATTTTTTTAGAATATAGTTTTATAATGTATCAATGATGTAAAGACGTGAAAATATAAGAATTTATAATCTTATTCATAAGTTTGAAAAAATTTATGTATATTACAGTCACTATGGCCGGAAGTGTGTTGTTTCCAAAATATGGGGTGTTAGAGTTATACAAAAAAATTAAATTTTTCCTTTTAAATTGAAAACGCCTTTACCGATTTCATTGAAATTTTTAGGATGTAAATAATAAGTTGTGTTGCCAATTTGAAACCAATTGAAATTAATTTAATTTGTCCAGGGCCGGACTTAAGGGACAGATGTAAATTTTTTTGGAAAAAATTTGGTACGCTACTGTTTTAAAAAGAAAAAATATTTTTTATCTAAATGTCCATCGAATTCTCAACAAAAAGGCCCTTTGAGTTTTTTCTTTCTGACGCACCGCTTTCGAGTAAAAAAATAAAAACCATAAAATTGTGCTTCAAATATTCTTCACTTGAAATTAATGAAATAATTTAATACATTTTATTATCATTTTTAAGACAAATACTTTGTGTTTTTAATGCATTTTGACATATTTTTTACACCTGTTGGTACAGATTTTTGTTGTAAAATTTCAACACCCTGTATTTTAGAAACGGCACATTTTCAGACATAGGTGTCCTATCTCAAACTACTTGCAGTTGTGGTCAGTATATGTTGGGGAGGGGGAGGGTTTAAAATGATCTGCTCATCTTTATTTTTCGGTTAAAATGTTTAAAAAACGCAAGACCGCAAGACTCCTGCAGGCTTAGTCTTGGTCTTGCATAAGTCTTGCAATTCTAAGTCTTGATCTTGCATAAGTCTTGCACTGCTCGGTCTTGGTCTTGGTCTTGCAGCCAGAAGCTAGTCTTGATCTTGGTCTTGGTGTTGCATTTTCTGCAAGACCAAGACCAAGACCGCAAGACCAAGACCGGTCTCGCTCATCACTAATTCATTCAAAATATTTTCCAAGCATTTCGGTCCTGTCTTGCTTTCGATTTACCCTGATTGGCATAGGAAATGTAAGATGTATACTGGTACAACCGAAGAATTGATCCAGCAAGTCAAAGAGGGAAATTTTCCAGACGTTGACTCAATTAAGGTGAGCTAAACGTGAATATAATCTTTAAATTAACTCACAACTGAACTGAATGAACTATTTTTTCATTCCTTATTACAATTTTGTTTTAGCGATATACTGATTGTGTTTATACCATCCACGACGCTGTGGTAAGTACCTACCTCTTCTCAACTTTTCTTCTTATCAACATTCCAGTGGTCGCGACGAGTATCATTCCCAGTGTAATGTATGTTTAGTTGTTCGCTAAGCATTGGTCGATAGCAGTTATGAAGTTTGATAACCAGGCTTATTCTGTATCTGTATCTGTATTGTAGGAAGGATGAGTCTAGGCTCACAGCATTTAGGTCACATGTAACCCATGGTACATCTGCCTGAGGAGTTGTCCTAGGTCATCGCCTAGAGTGATCCTGGTGAGACTGCATCCTTTGATTCCATCCCAATGGATTAAGCATGGGTGTAGCTGTAGAGTTTGACCCTATTGTGAATTTTAGCCATACCCTTATTACGAAGTTGAAACAGATGAGAAGTCTACTGATGTAGAATATAAAACAATATCAGATATGAAGATTGATACGACTAGTTTTGTTTCAATTCAAGCCGCGATTACTGAAAAGCTGAAAATAAAGTTGAATCTATAGAAGAATATAATAATGAATTCAATTTGAATTATGATACTTTTCAGATTGGTGCGGATAGAGTACTAAATGTGGAAAAACTCAAATACTTTCTACCTAAGGGCTATAAAAATATTGCTGATGTCGCTAAAAAATGCGATGATGATCTATTGAAAACAGGTAATTCCTTTGAATATTCACGAATATTCATTATTATTTTTTCAGTGGCCTATTTTGTAACTCTTATAAAATTTAGAGTTTTTAAAAGATTTCTTTAAAATATCCTGTTAAGACTATTATTTTTAGAGGGATGTTGAAGTGTGCTTATGAATAATAACAAAAATGGCAAATAATGAATATGCTGCTGGTGAAGCTTTAATGGAGGAATTAATTGCAAACTAACAGAACTTTTCTAGTTTATATTTGAAAAAGTTAACCATATGCCATACCAAAACATTTAAAAATTCTCCACTTTTTATTATTCGGGGGGCTACTAATTAATTTCTGGACAATATAATAGATCTCAACTCATTCTTAAGAAGCCTTTTAGTTTTAGATAATCAGTTACAGAATAGACCGTTTAGTCATTTAAAATAAAGAATTGATAATTTTTGCAAAAACTTTTTTCCCCGCCTGCAATAATTTCTTTATTGAGCTAAGTATTTTGATAATTTTCAGCAAAAGATGATGAATTTTTTTACTGGAAACTGCAGCAGTGCTATCATGATAATATCGATTCATCGGTAAGTGAGAATTGAATAGATGAGGCTTTTACTTGACAAACAATTTTAATTTGTTAAATCTACATTATATTAAGTGAAAAATTTGGACTATAATATCAGTTGGGCTTTGAGTGAACTTTGGTTACCTCACTTACTTCCATTTTTTGATTTTCCAACCAATAGCATTACATAGCTGGGGAATAAAATAACAAGTGAGCTGGTAAGAACAACCTTTTGGGCAATCGGGGGCGGTCAAAGATGCTCATGGGAAATTATAACCATGTGAGAACAAAGTAATGGCTAAGCTAGAGTAAAACTGCACCAGGTACGAGACACATAAAGAAGTTTGTAAATTTTGTGTCAAAGGATGGATTGTGAGTCAACTCTATGTGCTTTTATTTTTTTTGAGCCCTTTTTTGCGAAAAAATCGTAAGGTATTCTTTTGGAATTGGGGCAGCTCCGCATAGTTGGCTCAGCTCGCCCCTTATTGTCGCCAGTGGTGTCGTTTGTATTATTATCTAACTGAGTTTTATTTTTCACAGCAATATATCTTCTACTAATTGATTATGGAGGAAAAAGTTCACTAAAACGTGCAAGGGGAAGTTATAAAAATCACAACTTATTGTAATTATCACTATTCTTTCAATAAAAGAACTATTATTGTGGAATGAAATTTTTTTCAATCCTTTTTTCAACTAAAAATAAGAATTCAATAATAAACGCAAAGTAGTATTGATTTGGAAGCCATATTCACCAGCTGTGGATAATTGAGAAGCTATATAATTAGAGGAGAACGTGAGATGCTCATACAAAAATAAATTGGTCTCAATCTGTCTATTTAGTAATTGTGTGGGCTTGAACACTTCTGCGGAATCAGACCCAATGTAATATTGGAAGAAATAGGTGAAGCCGAAAGGAAGAGAGTATCTAACCATTGGAAAGATCTAGTAGGGCTTAGACAATCAAATATTCATCTGGTTGATCACAGCCGGTTAAGACTAAATGAATGCATAAGTCAAAGTGAAACTTCGCTAAAAGTTTTAAGAGGTATCCCAACGGGACATTGTCGTCTGAATGGGCACCTGAAAAAGCTCAAATTAGTGGAGGAAGAAGGATGTAGATTTTGTGGCATGGAAAAAGATACCTCCATCCACCTATTTTCCAACTGCACAGCACTCCAGAATTCTGTAGTGCATTACCTGGGAGATTAGTGGATAGAAAAAAACATTGACCTAAGTTAAAGCATGCAGATATCCTAAAATTCCTTCGGGAAATAGGACTAAAGGAGCTAACAGTTTCTGAGACTCTCCTCAGAAACTAAGTAGAAGTAAGGGGGCACAATAGATACCTTAGGTTACCTCAAAAAACACATACATACATACATACATACATTCGATTGTTTTATTGCTTCAAGCTGAAGTATTTTATAAAAAATATCAGTGTCTTATAACGTGGTTAGTACTCCCACTCTCTTGTTAGATTATTACTGAAAATCATTACTAAATTATGTTTCCATCAATTTTCATCTCATTAATCTCCAATTCTCACACATTCTTATCAACTATCCGCTAAATATTATATTCATTTGTCACCTGGTACAAGTTTTATACATATTTTTAATATTTCATCCTCGCAAACAAGACTTGTAGGCTTCACAATCGTAAATATTTATTTCGTTTGTTTTAACTCCTAGCTCCTATGTATCAAATTTGAAATTATGATGTAGGAAGTACTATTTCTTACTTTTTAGGTAGTTGACTATGAAAACGTGAAATATTCAAATGGTTTTCCACAGTAGGTATAACAAACGATAATCTCAATTTAAGTCAAAAATGATCATTTTAAGGATAGAAAATATGTCGTCCGTAACAATTTTCTACTTATTGCAACTAACAACTAACCATTAACAGCCCTCTTATAATGAGATTATAATTATTGTTCCTAAATTATCCATAGTTAGAAAGCTTTATAAAACTTAATGTCCTTTATCGGTTAGTATTTTGTCGAGTTTTGAGATGAGGTTTGTTTCTAAAAATCAAATATTCTGGATCTTCAATCACTCTGCTTTGTTTCTCCGCACTTTAAACATGATACGACTATTTGACTAAAGCACTATTTGGTATCAGCATATCCTTTACCGAGCAGCCTTTACTCGGCTTTCGACTTGCTCCTCGACTTAGCAATCTTCACAGTCTACCAGGAATGTTAGGAACAATGTATTATTGTTTAAATTGACACCCGTTGCTATAACACTCTGTAGAGCTGTACATTATTTTCGATGTGATCCAGAAGGTCAAATTGGTTTTTATGTCACCCGTTATCAACAGGTCAATAAAAACAGCAAGAAAGTATAAATGAGATAATAATACTGATATTTGGTATTTACTTATTGTGTATTATAGAGGTGAGTTTCCATTAATTTCATTTTGTGGCATGTCCCAAGTTTTTCTAAGAAGCAAGGAAGAAAGAACTAATTTTTTTTTGTTCTAGATAAATGTCAATATGAAATTTTTATTCGTAGTTTCCATTTTCGTTTCACTAACTTTATTAACATATGGATTGCTGGATTCCAAGGTAAAATATTAAAACATATTTTAGGCTGGATATTTTGGGTTAATTTAAATAAAATGGGGACAATTATTGTTTGATTTGTGATTTTGGCCGAGATATTGGTCCATAGTAATTAAGAAAACAATCAACATACTGAAAATATAGCTTAAAGCCTTTTTCTACTGGAAGAATATTTTTTGGCTAATGATTCTCCAACCTACAGTCTAAGCAAAAACTTTCATTCGGTCTACACAATTTTTTTTTCAAGAAACTGCTCAATGTAACAGAACGGGAACAAACCAATTCAATACTTGTAATTTTTCCATTACAAGGATAAACAAGAAAAATTAAAATTATTGTTGTTCAATATGTTTCAGCACTTTGGTGAATTATTTGGAGACGTTGTAACATTCTCCCATCGCTTATGTAAAGCTACAACAAATGTTTCACAGCAACTTATAGATGGGGTAAAGGCTGGACACTTTCCGGATAATGAAACTTCCATTCAGGTGAGATAACTACAAAATACTATAGTTTATTTCAACAAATACTTAGAGTATTAGATTCCATTTCCGTCTATCTTCCAATTTTTGATTTTAAATGCTTTTACACTTGATCTCACTATCTGCTTCGTTGCCTTCCCTTTGTTCTCCTCTTATTTGTTGTTATCATCCTCAATATTTCTTTTAGTGATCAATTCCAATCAATTCCAGTCTCCTTGCTTTCATAAATCGTTCCCAATTTTCCCCTCTTCTATTTCCATGCTTCTTATTAATCTTCTCTCTTCAAGCTCTTTTGTTTGTTTCAAGTATTGTTTCCAATATTTTCCCCAGCAGTATTTATATATCTTCTCCTTCTCTTTTTTCATAGATCTTTCGAAGTAATAAATTTGTTTGTATCATTTTCTTTTTCGGCTTCTTTCCGATATCCTTCCCTTTATCTTTTTATTTTGCTTTTACTAATTTGTTCTAAATATATTCCCAGTTGAGTGGAGTTTGATACAACTCTCAATTTTCAACTTTTTAAGTACCTAACAATGTTCTGTTCCCCGTTCCACTCTCGCATATATTTTGTTGTGTCTTTCGTGTATCAGATTTTTTTAATTAAATTGCTTATATATTCTTTAGCTTTAGCTCTTTAGCTCGTACTCGCTTTTCTTCGGGTTTGCCTAAAATAGGACTCGTAATACTTTGTGAAAAGTACATTTTTCCACTGAAGTTATATTTGCACATTTTTCTATAATGCTTCAACACTGTTTTTCCAACAGTAAGCTTCAGAGCAAGTACAACGCTCATCCATTTTCATGAAACTTTCACAAATACAAACCTCAAAGAGTTATTACATTACATAATTAAAACTAATATTAGAGTTCAACAAATTATAGTGTTTCATCTCTTGTTCTAAAATTAAATGTTTATAATGAAATTTTGTTTTAGTATTATACCCTTTGTATATGGGTAGCGGCTAAAGAAGTAAGTTTTTCATAAAGTAGGCTTCCAAATTTATATAATAGTTGGCTTTTTTTGTAATTCCAGCTCGATGAGAATTACAGGTTGATAAAACCAAAATTAGTGACATATTTAAAAATCATGAATCTAACTCAAGATACTGACACATATATTAAGTGCAACGAAGATGCTATTAAATCTGGTGAGTGATCTCATTTTGTTTTCTCATGACCTTATTTTTCGTGAGTTGTATTGTGAAAATTTATTGTATATTGTACATCCTCTTGAGGAGTTATCCTCCTAGATCATCGTCCAAGAAGGTGGACAGATCACTAGGAGACATCTCCTTTATATCGGCAGATGTAGACCAAGACTTACCGAACACACACTCTCTTATTGACGATAACTCCGGACACTCGCATAAGACATGCCTGACAGTTTCATATTCCTGTTCACACATATATCCTGCATAGAGGTGTGTCCACTAGCCTCATAGTATGGAGGTGTTTCTTTAGTTGACAGTGGCCAGTAAGAAATCCTACTGTTATACGTAGGTTTTTCCTGGTCATCGCCAAGTATTTGTTCGGCGCCATCTTCCCAGGGTCGCCCAGGGTGATCCTGGCAAGTCTGCATCCTTTAATTCCATCCCATCTTTTTAAGGGATCGAGTCTGGGTGTAATGTTTGGCTAGTTCCGAAATTGTCGAAGTCTTTAGGCCCTAAGTATCACAGGGTCCTAAAATTTTTAGTACAGCTGCTTCCCTGGCAGAAGAATCAGCCATGCTATTACCTTTACTTCTGTCGTGCACTTAAACCAACCACAGGATAATACTATTGTCTGTCGAGGCGTAAGCTTAATCTTGGTATTACTCTAGTACTAGCCCGACATAACACGTTGTTTGTTCAAGGCTAATAGGGCTTGCGTCTACTATCATTGCAGATTGTTTCGGAGTATCAATATATCTAGAATCTTCAGACGGTTCAAATAAGTAAATAGGAAGTTGGTATGAAATGATAGTTGACCGTTTGAAAATATAAATTGTTCCAACTGTACATGGATATTTCAGATTTGGTACATCCTCATGAAAAAATTTGGGAAATGCAGAAGTGTATTCAAAGGAACATTCCAGCAGAGGTGAGCAGTAAAATTTATTTTTCGTTGATTATTAGGAAAAATTATAATATGATATAATTTTGTATTTTTGCAGCGATTTATATTCTTCTGATACTGGTACTAACCCAACAATCAGTTTGGATGGAAGATGTAGGTTGAGCGAGTCCTTTTTTTGTTAGAAAAAAATTCGCTGATATAAATAAATATATTTTTGAAGAAACGTAGTTAACAAGTGTGTGATTTCAACACTTTTCCACTTTTAACATTATTATACCAAGAATTGTTGAGAACTAAAACACTATTTGAAGGTAAGTTTGGTATCAGCAGATCCTGAGGCAACATCCCGATTCCATAGTCAGCATATAGGGGGGGAGCTAAGCATAAGCAAAACATAAGATGAGTGTTTTTTGTACCAGTGCAATAATAAGTAGATTTTTTGCACGATCTAAATTAGTATATTGTATAATTAGTGGGAACAGTATCATATTCCCAAACGACTGTGATGATTAGGAGTTTGGGAATATGCTTTTCCCACGAATTATACATACTATTTTTTCTTCGATCGTCAATTGACATTTGAAAAATTAATTGAAAAATATTCCGTTCAAGATGTAATCTAGTAAGTTTAGATAGATTTCTCTATGCTCATATTGAAATATAGAAGTGGTGGTAACGAGATAAACCAAACAATCAGCCATGCAGCTTCAACGTATATAAATTCTCGTTGCCCTCCAGTACAATTTACAAATTATACAAACTGTACAATAAATGTAAATATTAACAACAATAAATGTGTGTTCAAGAATATCGTTATAAATTAGATGCTTCTTTTATTTCTTCCATAACAACTTTTTCAATATAAAAATTGAAGCCATACTTTGTTACATTTTATTGTAATAATCCATTTGTAACATTACCGCACGCTACAGCAGTGTGGTAAGAATATTACCGCAGTGTTATTTTCCAATTGCTTAGCAACTGCCAACTATTCGGAAATGTTGAGCTTTGCGCATGGAAAACAGGTCAAAATAGTGTAAATTTTCCCACGATCGGAGAAAAAATAAGTTATTAACTGTGTAACAAACAACTGATTATTATAATTAAGCAACTGATAATTTTAAGGTTAAAAATATATCGTCCGTGAAAATGAAAATTCAATCAACAACCCTTTGATAAAACTTTCATAATGATATACAGGATGGTCCAAAAAAAGAGTCGCTTGAATAGGTGAAAAACTGGATGGTATTTGGGATTGCTTAGTGAATTGTCATCAATTGTTAATGTCCTTCTAACACATGACGTTGGAAGAAATGGGAACAAAGGCAGGTCTGTGATTAATCCTTATCAAAATATCTCATTAACAAACCGTTTAAATGTATTACAAACGCTAACCCTAATCTTTGACTTAAAAAATCTGATTAGTTGATGTATAGATTACGCGCAAGCGCAACCTATTAATGGAGAGAAACTACAACATTCAAAATAGGATGCAGACATACCTTTTCTATTGGAAATTAACTCAAGTCTTATTATTGGTTGATCTGGTACGCAGTTTGTACTAGCGCCCTCTACCAGAAGCAGGAATTGAAATACATATAATTCGATCTTCTTATATAGTTATAACGACTTATCGTTATAAGTCAACAATAATTTGATTTTCGAAACCTTGTTATTATTAAAATCAGATATTGTTAATCAAAATATAGTAGATTACACTGTTATGTTATTAACCTTAGGCAAAATTTTCAGGAAATCTCAGTACAACTGTTACGCTGTTAGCTCACACAAAACTTTGTAGTTTTATCTCTTACCACAACGATGTAATCCTCCGATGTCTGAAGATTGCCCCACCCTGTATATATTCATTTTTTTCTTCAACGCCCTTCATCTTGAATATGGATGGAGTTATTAAATTTCTTACTAAGCATCCTCTAACTTTTTCCCAATTTCCTACCTATCCTATAGACTGAGTCACTTTTTTCCAGAACACCCTTTATAATATATGTACTATACCTAATTATTTATAATTATGGAAAAGCCGTTCACCATATATAGGTAAGCTGGAAGTCTACTACTATGGAATTAGTTTCAGAGTTGTGTTTACAAAATAAGTACTCGTAGAATATCTAGGTAGGCGTTTTTATTCAATTGTAGGAAAGTTTTTGCGCATTAAATTTATTTATTAAAAAAAAACATAAAAATAAATCCCTTTCAGTCAGGTGTTATTATTTTCCTGCGCTCGTGATTCAGATGGGGACAAAGAGGTGGCAATATTTTCATACTCGTAATTGTTTGCTAGCAATCTTACTGTTTTTCTATTTTTGTTTATTAGAACTGCTGGAACGTCCTTTAACCAATCATTATAAATGCCTATTTCCACCCACTTTCCAGTAACTTGTTTGCAACCAATCTTACTGTTTTTCTATTTTTCTTTATTAGAACCTCTGGAACGTCCTTTAACCAATCATTATATTATATGCCTCTTTCCACCCACTTTCCAGTAACTTGTTTGTGGTCGTCTTTCCAGTACATACTATTGCAATTATTAGCATTTATTATTTAGGTAACGTGTTCAGGAAGTAGATTTTTTGCCCGAGCACGACCAAAGGGAGAGCTGCATTCAGTGCGAATGCGAAAAATTCCTTGCCTGCGCCTCGACTTGGCAATCTTCACAGTCCTTTAGGGATGTTAGGCAACACCTACTCGGTAAACAATGTATTGTTATTCCAATTGACACCAGCTGTTAAAACACTCTGTAGAGCTGGACATTATTTTCAATATAATCCAGAAGGTCGACTAGGTTTTTATGTCACCCTCAATCAACAAGTCAATAAAAATTGCAAGAATGTATCAATGAAAGATGAAAATACAAAGATTTGGTATTTACTGATAGTGTATTATGGAAGTGAGTTTTTATCCAATTTATCCATATCCCAAGTTCTCCTAAGAAGCAAGAAAGTGGGCTCCAAACAACTATTTTTTTGTTTGTTTCAGATATATCAATATGAGATTGTTATTCGTAGTCACCGTTTTGGTTTCACTAACTATCTCATCATATGGATTGCTGGACCCCAAGGTGAAAGACTTTTTTTATATATAAAAACAAAATAATTTTAAATTAAACGCTTTGGGTTCGTTTGAATAAAATGGGTACATTTATTGATTTTATGCGAGATATTGGTCTATATACTGTCCCAACCATTGTCCTGGTAGTGTCAAAAACAATCAACATATTCAAATTATACTTTAAAACCTCCTTTTACTAAATAAATATCCTATGGCCTGTATCTGTAGAGTAGGGAGGGTGAGTGCAGGCTCACAGCACTAAGCACTTACATGTGATGTGACCCATTGTACATCCTCCCGAGGAGTTGTCCTCCTAGGTCGTCGTCCATCCCGTCTTTCTCAGTAAGGTGGACAGGTCACTAGGAGACATCTCCTTTATATCGGCAGGTGTATGCCAAGACTCACCGAACACACACTCTCTTATTGACGATAACTCCGGACACTCGCATAGGACATGACAGTTTTATCTCCCTGTTCACACATCCTGCATAGAGGTGTGTCCACTAGCCCCATAGTATGGAGGTGTTTCTTTAGTTAACAGTGGCCAGTCAGGAATTCTACTGTTATACGTAGGTTTTTCCGGGTCATCGCCAAATATTTCTTCGGCGCCATCTTCCCAGGGTGATCCTGGCAAAACTGCATCCTTTAATTCCCTCCCATCTCTCAAGGGATTGTGCATTGGTGAAACGTTTGGCTAGCCCCGCAATTGTCGAAGTCGTTAGGTGTTAGGTTTGGTGTCACTGGGTCCTAAGATTTTCAGTCCATTCGCTTCCCTGGCTAAATAATCGTCAATGCGATTACCTTTACTCCTGTCGTGCCCTTTAACCCACTTCAGGATAATATTGTTATCTGCCGAGGCGTTAGCTAAATCTTGGTGGCACTCTAGTACTAGCACCGATATAACACGTTGTCTGTTCAAGGTTAATAGGGCTTGTCTACTATCAGTGCAGATTATTATGTCTTTGTCGGAAATTCCCTTTCTGGTTATTTCTTTTGTGGCAATTGAGATATCAGCCAGTTCTGTTTGAACCTATCCTATGGCCTATGATTTTGCTATCCAACAGTCCAAACAAAAACTATTATTCTCTCTACACCTACTTTTTTCAAACAAAACAATCCCATTCTTGAAATTGCTCCATTACCAGGATAAACAATAAAATCAAAATTATTGTGGCTCAATTTGTTTCAGAACTTTGGTAAAGTGTTTGGAGACGTTGCAACATATTCCCATCGTTTATGTAAGGTTGCAACAAATGTTTCACAGCAGCTTATAGATGGGGTTAAGATTGGACAATTACCGGATAATGAAACTTCTATTCAGGTAAGAAAACTACACAATACTATAGTTCATTTCAACATGTAGGTATTGGATTCAAGTTGCTTCTCTATCTGCATTTTGTTTTCCAGTCCCAAATTTTAACATAATTCCAGCATCTGCTTCGTGGTCTTCCTTTTGTTCTCGACTTTAACGGAACCCATGCTGTTATTCTTTTTAATATTTCTGTTAGAGCTCTCCATTCCAATCCCCCTGTTGTTCCAAAGTCATTAATGAAGTCTTATGTCTGTGTAAATTTGTTTTCTTTTTTAGTTTCTTCCCTTTCTTTCCTTCATATTTTCATCTTGCTTTCACTAATTTGTTCTAAATATGTTCCTAGTTAATTGGAGTTTGATGCAACTTTCAATTTTCGACTTTTTAAGTACATAACAATGTTCTATTTCCCTTTCCACAGTCGCATATATTTTGTTTTGTCTTTCGTATATCAGATTTCTTTAATTTAAATATTTCATATGATAAATGTACTTCACTTTCTCTATAAAATGAATGAACGTATCTTCCGATTTAGTTGCTTATAAATTCTTCAGTTTTCTGGTTTTCAGGTTTGCCTAAAACCTGATTCGGTTTTTGTTCACTTAATACTTTGTGAAAAGTACATTTTTAAACTGAAATTACATTTGCACATTTTTCTATAATGCTTAAACGCTGTTTTTCCAACAGTAAGTCTTGATGACGAAACTGTACCCACATTGATTTATAAATACAAATATACTGGCTCTGGATCAGTTCCTTGTACCGTACCTTTGTCTTTTTCAGACACTATTTTAAAAATAGACTTGGAAAATTATTTGTGAGCTCACAAACCAACTAAACGGCTACAAACACAAGAATTCAACAAATAGTGTTTTTCCTCTTGTTCCAAAATTTAATATTTATAATGAAATTTTATTTTAGTTTTATACTCTTTGTTTATGGATAGCGGCTAACGAAGTGAGTATTTCATTAAGTGGGTTTCCAAATTTACAAAATAATTTATATCTTTTTTTTTCCAGCTTGATGACAATTACAGGTTGATAAAACCGGAATTAGTTACATATTTAACCGCCATGAATCTAACTCAAGATACTAACACATATATCAAGTGTAACGACGATGCCATTAAATCTGGTGAGTGATCCCATTTTCGTTTTCTCCTGATGACTATTTTTCGTGAGTTGTATCGAAAATTCCTCGAATTTGGAATCAACATAACATTTTGTAACGAAACGCCATCAAATTCCGATCCATTATGCACCGGGGCGATCAGGAGAAGGAGTCAATTGGAACATATATGGCTTGTTGTTTCCTCTTGAATACCCATTATTATCTGCATTAGTTGCTTTAAATATATTATAGCAATATAAATTAACTCACTTTAAATACGAAGGGTAATCTTTTGGGATAAAAAAAAGCAATAGAAGAAACTGAAAATGGAAAAGTATTCGAGAAGTAGTAGTTCTAGGATCGTTTATATACCCATTAATTGATAGTTTTTCACGAAAATATCAAAATGGGTGTGTGTTATGTCACTAGGTTATTTTGTGCCTCAACTAAACCTAACCTAACCTCACTATTAGAAGCTGCTAATTTATAACCAAATGGGTAGACCGAACTATTATAAATTTTAAATTCTGTGATGAATTTGGAATATATAAAAGTGTTAGTAACAACTATGACATTTTGAAGACTCAAATGTGATCCTTTGAATTAAAGCTTTAAGAAGCCAGTGAGGTAAAGAAAAAAATAGTCAGGTAATCTCCTAAATGACTGAATAGGTGGGTATTGGTGATCTAATTCCCAATAGATCAAATACTTATTTTAGATGGGTATTTGGTAATTTGAGTCCCGGGTATTGAGGTATAAATCCATTGTTTGTTTAATAACAGTGATTATAATATGTGTTTGTTCTACAAATTATACGTTTTTCCTCTAACAAAGCGCCTATTAGTGGCTTATTATGAAATTAAGACATTTTGGAGTATTGATATAGGTAGAATCTTCAGATGGCTCAAATGAGTACCTACATTCTTCAGAAAGTCACTATGAAATTTTAGGTGGCCATTTGAAGTTCAAATTGTTTCAACAGTATGTGAAAATTTTAGGTTTGGTACAACCTTATGAAAAAATATGGGATATGCAGAAATGTATTCAAAGAAACATTCCATCAAAAGTAAGCTTTAAAATTTTCCGTTGACGATTATAAAAAAATGACATATTGTATATAATTTTGTTTTATTGCAGCGATTCATATTCTTCTAAATACTACCCCCAACAATAACTTTGGACGAAAAATGTACGCTTAAGATAAGATTTTTTTTGGAGTTTTAATAAAAATGAAACCTTATTATTCAACAAGTGTATTATTCCAACCCATTCTTTCGAACCTTAACTGAAAATAATTGTAATCCTCGCAGAAACATGTTTAAAACAAATTTTAATCACCTGAAGCTTTTGCTATAAAATAATTGCTAAGCCTAACAGCAGGAAGTCTAATCTGTACTTTGGAGACAAAAGATTTCAATTAAAAAAGAAAAAAGCAAGTTGAAAGAAGATTTTACCATTGTAAAAGATGGAATTAGCACATTTTGACTGAACAGAAGCAGAGTTTCAGTAATTAAGGAAAAATTGTCCTAATAAATTTTGATATACTTTTACTAATTAACAGTATCATACAATCTTCGACTAGAGACCGTTGGAACAGCTGGAAAAAACTCAAAATCCTTTCCCTTTTCACAGAGACTTTTGGAAAAATAATTATAAGGGTGTGTTGTTCACATACATTTTGGGGTTATGTGTGAAAATTGTGAATACAAAAATTGTAGAGCTTTTCATTACTTTGTCATTCAACATTTTTCCTATAGGACTTGTGGTTTTTCCGGAAATCAAGATAAACCATTTTTCACCCTTAAAAACTCACCCCCTCCTAACCAAACTCGGATCGCCTCTAATTCACTCTTCTTTTCAATTTTATCATATTTCCCTTCTTTTCTAATAGGTTTCATCCTACTGCTATTGTTTTTGTTTCAAAAATTATCGACCCTGGTCTAACAAGTATATTTAAATCCACAACTGTGGTTGAAAATCGATACTCTGAAATAAATAAGGAAGTAGATCAATAGAATACTGACATTTACAAAAGTGTGTATTTATGTATTATTCATAAAATTGCGTTCCGTAGGGTCACACAAATACATTCCTGACGTCTGTTCTTGAACAATGAGCGGCATAGATTTATGGCGAATGATCACATGAAAAGATCGTCGTTATATTCTTGGCCCGTGATGCGAATTAATCTCATAAAAGTCATACGTTCCGTATCGCATGGTCCAGAATAGGTCAGCAAAGTCGAATGAATTGGCGCTTGCGCAGTAAATATGATGATAGCCTATGGATCTGTAGTGTGGTTGCAAAAAATAATGCGGATAGGAGCTGTGAGAGAATTGATGAGCTCGCAAAAGCTTGCTTGTCTGTATATTACTGGAGATATGAAAACAACTCCCTAAGTGCTATGGAAGTCTTGCTGAATCTGCTACCACAACGCACTTTTATACACACTGTGCTGTAAGCTAACGGCAGATGTCTTAATGGGGCAACCAACTTTACCAAGAGGAGAGGACTGGAAGCAAGACGTACTCTTACCGACTGAAACAACCTGGTTTAAGGACGGCTCTAAAAGAGAAGTGGGTGTAGTAGCCGGAATTATAAAGATCAAACAAATGATAGCAGTTCCTATGAAAAAGAAAGTCGCAAGTGCCCAACCAGAAGTGACGGAGATTCAGCATTGCATTGACGAAATTTTCAAAAAAGTGATCGATAGTCAGGCGGTACTGAAGACGCTTGATTGCAAGCCATTGCCTTTAAACCCAGAGTGGGCTGGAATCCATTCTAGCCGCACTGCGTTCTGACTTGCAAGATTATCAAGTCGTTCTCGACATTCGTTAGCAAGTCCTGAATTGCTGGTATACCCACTCAGGGCTTCAATTGCTGCCTGACTGTCAGTGTATATTGTTATGCGTCGATCCTCATAGCCTCTATCTAGGTTCATCTGCGCACATTCCAAGATAGCATATATCTCAACCTGATATGCAGATACACCATCACCCAATGGTACACAGATCTGTGTCCTTAGGTTCCTGTAGTAAATTCTTTTCCCTACTCTATCACCGGAGCATGAGCAATCTGCGTACCAGACGGTCCCATTAGGCTGTGTATTCCTCTCTTTTTCCCAGGATTCACCATAGCTCTATGAAAACATTTGTATGATTTTCAACTATTTACAATATAGTAGAGAGCTTTGAACTATGAAACTATGATTGAGGCTCACAATTGGTTTCGGTTGGTGGTAAGTTTTTGTGTGCCCGACTACGAAGTTATGATGGCTTGAAGTATTTATAGCTGGCAATAAGATCCTGCTCCAATGCATCCTTGGAAATGATGCTACACCTAAAGTTAACTATCTAACATACATATGACATAGTTATCTTCGATGTAGTTTTACATATTTCAGATGAATAATAACAGTACACATTTGAAAAAATTATATATACACAATATACTCAATAATTCCCTGTAGATGATAAAAGGTATTATAAGCGTGGGTATTTCGTGGGATTGTAACAATGGTAAATACATATGGCTCAATCTAGTTATTTATTCTATACCAAGGCAAATGGTTGATTTATTGAATATTTCATTCGCTTATTGGAGCCACGAGAATTTACTATCGCATTTAATAGGTTTTTTCTAATCTTATTTTATTATTGTTTTTACTAATAAGCTTAATACCCACGTGTCGTTTTTTACGAAGTACCAAGTGTCGAAAACGTTTCTTCAGTCACGTGATAACTGAAGATGCTTTTGACACTAGCTGCTAACTATATTTGTTCTACGAAACAGTGCAGAAAATAATTTTACGTCTGAATTAACCTCAAATCGATATAATTGACAACCTTTTATACAATTTCTTTTTGAACCCTGAAATATATGCCTCTTGGTAGGGTCAAAACTTAGCGTTAAACTGTTCGTAGCCCTTTCCTCCCTACCTAAGTTGCCGACTCATGAGTTGGAATTAAATTTCAGTCGAACGGTGTTGTGTCGTAAAGTTGTATGAGACGAATTCGTTGGATCGAGTGGAGCTATTTCCGTCGAGGATTGTTTTAAGGGATGAGATTAGTTAAATGAAGCACGTCATCCTTAAAATATATTTTAATTCGAGAATTTTCGTTTTATAACTGGTAATTTACAATGAAATGTATACTATCACTAAAATTTTACGACACTAATACCGAAATTGGTTAAGGGAAGCTAAAATTGCCGTTGTTTTGTCTCATAGGTGATTTAGATTTAGGTTTAGTCTTAATTATACAGGGTGTCCCATGAGATTTTGGCAAATATATGTATATAGGTACTATTTGAACTACAATATCGAAATTTGGCAGTAGCTATATGGTACAATAAAAGATTACGAAATCCTCGTACCACGCCACTGGCTTATTGAAATTTGACATAATTAATACTGTCGATGTGTTTTGAAGAGACAATAACCTACAAAAACTTGTACTTCCATCCCCGGAGAAAATATGGAATAAAATGTGTATTTCTTCTACACATTTAAGCAGCCTGTATCTCAAAAACTAAGAAGGCTAGAAAAAAGTTGCATTTGGGTATTTTAAATATTTTCCAACAAACTATCATGCCCTTAATTTACGCTATTTATTCAAGAGGAAATTTTTTTAAATGGATTACCCTTTACATCATTACATTGGATTCTTCTTTACAAAAGGATTACAAACATGTATAATATATTTATAAGTGAAGAGACAATCAGTTGGTAGTTACGGATAGTTCTAATTTACTAATAGAAACATTTCAGTTCGAAGCAAATCAGCGAAACAATACTAAATTATTTATTGTTATTGGTTTCAATGCAATGATAAAAACGAGCTTCAAATGAGTTTCGACCAATATGTTATATTTCTGTGGTTATTTTTTGCCTTTATTGAATAATTCGTTGACCTTAATCATTTAAAGAGGTCTCAGAATTTTGGTTTTCAGATATCCTCAAAAAATTATTTATATGGGTTGAATCGGGTGACCAAGGAGGCCACTCCAGCACTGGGCCTCGTTTATCAATTCACTGAGCAGAAAATGATTCTGATGACTGTATTCTAGGTTTTAGATAATGTAGCGCTTTCCATGAAGAATAGCTTTTCTTTCTAAAATTACTAACAAAAAAGTTTTCCATATGATTCCAGCTTAGTGGGACATATTGTATATTTATTATTCTAGCTTGTATTCTGACTTGAATTTTAATTAAGACATCACTCGCGAGACACAGCGGCAATTCTGAAGCAGGAAAAAAATTCTTTCCACTCGTATTTCCATGGATTTTTCTTTTTCACGTCGGAAATATGTTTCTTTCTAAGCTAATGATATTTATAATGGGAAATATGATGCTTTTAACTCGATACGTCAACTTTATAATGACACTTCATTCAAATTAATTAGGTTTATTGAAAATGTTGCTTTTTGGAATACTTTGTTGAAGTTAACTTCATTTTTTCCCAATTAGGTACTCGAAACTGTTCTTTTTCGTTTTAGATGTTTATAACAAATGACTGAACAACATTTGCGTGTCCAAAACATGTCAAAATGATATTACGCAGTAGATATAAATTTTTTATTTGCGGAATATCAGTTAAATAATGCAAATAAGTTTGATGCTACTTTTTTCTTGACGATTTATCCTGTCATTTCAACAGGAGAAAAAAAATGATAAAAAAAATACTACAAGTATAAATAAATGAAAAATAAGATTCAAACCAGGTTAAGAATTTGTGGTAAACTCAAGTGACTTAATAATAGCACGTAAGAATAGAGAAATACAGAACAAAACAAGAAGAAGGAAAGAATGTTAACCGCAGCGTTACATATACAGACACACAGAGAAACTTTCAAGTTGAACCGTCGCGATGCATAATACTCGGAGTCGACGCTATCATGCGACGTACCTGTAAGACCCACCAGTTCCGACGCGGCGCTCGTGAATAAGAGGTCATATATATGAGTCGGTTGAATACTTGACAAACATTGGTTATGATAATTATAAGTAAAGAGGATTAAAGGGTTAGGGTAAGCAATATTTGGTTATGGAATATTAGTGACATTTTGATGGTTTAATAAGATCTGTTGTTGTTTTTGTGCCAGGGTTATGTACGTCGAAAACTTTGTGAGAGTTTGAGGAAGGTAAGAATTTTTTTTTTATAAGCCAAAAGCTGTTTTATTTGAAAACAATATCCGTTTCGAAATCAAGCATATAATTCACTATATTAAAGTGGTTTTTTTTTCATAGCTTGATTGTCCTACAGGGGATGCTTATTTAAGACTATGTAAGTGGAACATATATCATGAATTTCTTATCTGTTTTGAATGCAAATATCTTTCAGGCTTTGAGCGATAAAGCGGATAAGTTCTCTACATATTTCCAACTATATTTATTGAGCATGTCTCATGGGATTCATTGTTAATAAGAAACAGAGTGATCCATGTTTTTATTATTTCTATAGAAGCAATAACATAAAAGAACTGAACATTGTGATGAACAATAGAATATTTTAATGTTCAAAATGTGCACATAAAGTCTGCTCGATGCCTTATTGATGGCCTAAGACGTTCGCAGAGCAAAAAAACCATATTATGGAGTGATATTTACGATTGACTTTTCGCTTTATAATGTTTCGTTGAATTTTCGGCACTCTCTAAGAAATGCTTGGTTTGTAAACATTGAGGCGCAGGAAGCGAGAAATTTTCAAAAAACTTTTTCTCACAACCTCGAATATCTAAAAAACATTATACGTAACCATATGTCACAATACATTAAGCAAAATTAAGCTCCAACTCCGCCATATTCCAGAGAGACGTAGTTAGAATTAGTTATAATCATTCATCGTCAATTATTATAAAAAAATTGATCATAAACGGCATTTTTTTATGGAAATTGAATCGCAGTAATTTTGAATTTGCCGCCAAAAGCCACAAGTTTACAGGAATCTTTTGTTCGCCTGATATATAATACCTTAACCTTGCTAGATCTTGTAGAGTTTACTCGTCTGGCTTTGGAGACGCTTACATATAGAAAGTGCTATGACTGAGCTGCATATTTATAATTAGGTCTTAAAATTTAGTTCTTCTTTTATATATTGAGTAAGATAGTTCAGCTTTTGGTTGCAAACTTTAATCGGGCAAATAGATTGTAAGAACTGACAAAGAATAGTTCTGACACAAATCAATAATTAGTTCATCTTATCCACAACTGAGGAAAGTATTTTGTAAAAAACTATAAAATCACGATATTCAAATATTTGTTATTGTTCATTCATCCACGCTTGAAAAAAATCGATTATGCTGGTGGACTGTATAAACTGTCGTTTTTCAAACATCCTCATTGATTATTAAATCAATAAAAAGAATTGTTCATGAAACTTTAATCATCACGACCCCCAGTATCCATAGCTCGATCTTAAAACATCACATTACTGTCTCTTTGACTAATCTCAGTATTATACTGTGTATAAAAATAATATACGGGTAATTATGCTGCATAAATAAAAAGTTATGACAACTGTTGATGGAAATACAGAATGACTTTTTGCTGATTTAAAAAAAAAAGTTAGGTGAATATTTTAATACAATATTTAAAGGACTGCCTACACGGAACGTTTTATCGAACGGAATCCCCAAAATGAATACAAACAAGTATCTCTGTATCCATAACGTGAGGAGAGTGAGTGTAGTTTCAAAGCTCTTAGGCCAGATGTGACCCGTTGTACATCCTCCCGAAAAGTTGTCCTCCTGGGTCATTGTGCTCTTCCCAGGTCACTGGAGGCATCTCCTTTATATCGGCAGGTGTAGGCCACCGAACATACACTCTCTTATTGACGATAACTCCGGACACTCGCATAGGACATGCCTGACAGTTTCATCTTCCTGTTCACACTTCCTGTATACAGGTGTGTCCACTAGCCCCAAAGTATGGAGGCCTTTCCTCAGTTGACAGTGGCTATAGCCACAAATCCTACTGTCAAACGTAGGTTTTTACTGGTCATAACTAAATACTATTTCGGCGCCAGCTTCCCACGGTGATCTTAGCAAGACTACATCCTTTGATTCCATCCCATCTCTCAAGGGATTGAGCATGAGTGAAACGTTTGGCTAGCCCCGCAATTGTCGTTAGGTGTTAGGTTTGGTGTCACTGGGTCCTAAGATTTCCAGTCCATCCGCTTCCCTGGCTAAATAATCGGCAATGCGATTACCTTTACTCCTATCATGCCTTTTAACCCACCTCAGGATAATATTGCTATCTGCCGAGGTGTTAGCTAAATCTTGGTGGAACTCTAGTACTAGCCCCGATAAACACGTTGTCTGTTCAAGCCATTTCTGTTGGAACCACGATGCTTTTTTTTCCCATTCTTCACTAAATCAAGCCTGCAAACTACTGTTGAAACAATTCATGTTTGGATCGAGCAATGGCGTTTAAGATTAATGTATATGAAATGGATTCAATTCAATCGGTAGTTCGGGGATGAAGTGCTATCAAAAACCGTTACATACATATAAAGATTGTATGCAAAGTACATTGAAGTCCGTAGTTTGCTTTTTATAGAAAAATCTACTTCTATTGATATAAACTTGTCATGGTCAGATAGAAAAATAAATTGTCCCTTTTTGTTGACGCATTTCCAGATAATTGATCTATTTTTAATCGTATGACGTACGAATATTTCGTTCAATTTATCATAAACTTTATTTCAAAAAGAGAATAAATCGATGTAATTCAGTTTGTTCCAATAGTGTGAACAATTCATTCCCAACGCATTGGTTTGTATGAAGCCAAATCTGATTAACAGCTCACAATATTAAATGAGATTAGAAACGAGAATTGTCGAAAGTCCCTTTAGTCCCTTTAGGTCGTTTAATAACTTTGGAAGGGGTTGAGACCTTTTGTTCTGGAAAGTGATCAATAATTATTGCAAGAAGTGAATCATTTAGAGGGTTTCGAAGATTTTCTGTTTAACTGACGATTGATTTTTAATCTTTGTTGACTTTAAGTCGCAAGGGTAACTTTATTAGTAGATTGAAAGATTTTTTCTCTGGAATTTAGTGGAAAATTGATAAATACTATGGTGGAAAACTGTGAAGAATCCCCTTACATGATAGCAAGCAGCAACAAAGTGACAATATGGGTGCCGACACTTGGGGGGATTACAGGAATTGAAATAGCAGACCAGCTTGCTAAAGAAGACTCTGAAGGAGCCTTTACAGGTCCAGAATCACGAAGGATTACATAAGAGGAGGCTAGTTAAGGACCACCAGCTCAAAGCTGACACAAGGACATCTCCATACTAAGAGTCACTGATTAAGTTAGACAAGGAACTCTCGTCCAGGTTGTCGAAAATGAGTGGGATAAATTTGAAGACAGTTACTAACCTGGTGACTGGACAGTGTACCCTGGAGAACTATCTGCATAGGATGGGCAAAGATATACTTATGTGCAGAAAATGTTGTGAACCATGATGAAACAACCATTCACATAATCTGCTGCTGTGAAAACTTAAAGGGGCTTAGATAGAAGCACTTTGGAGTGAAAATTACACAATAATCACAACTACTGGTTGCCTTTATAGAAGACAGGAAGCTTCTGGAATAGAAGTAGGTAGATAACATGGGTGATGTTAATAGTACATTTTTTTATGTATGTATTTTTGGGGTAACATTCATTGAGACCTGAAAGATCTATTGTGCCCCCTTACTTCTACTTAGTTTCTGAGGAAAGTATCTGAAATTAGTAGCTCCTTCAGTCCTATTTCCTGGAATTTTAGGACATCTGCAGGCTTCAACTTGGATAAATGTTCCTCTCTATCCAATAATCTCCCAGGTACTGTACTCTAGGATTCTGGAGTACTGTGCAGTTAATAGTACAAAGATTCAGTCCAAGTGTGTGAGCTGTAGAGTCAAGCCAAACGTATGATCGAATGTCCATCTAGATTGTTATTTAAATTCTCTTCTTCCAATTTTATTGCAATAAATGGGCCCTAACAAGGGTGGTATCCCTTTCATTCAGAGTACACGTACTGATCTATGCACTTCAGTTAATTATACAACCTAGCACGTTATAACTTGTAGTATGTAACAGTTAGTTTTGACATTTGGCATAATTTTGTTGAATTTAGTGCGAGAGACTTATCATTGTTTTCTTTTCAACCCTTTAACAACCCCTCACTGAATAAATTATGTTATTATAATAACCCAAAAGGTAAAACAATAAAAAAAGTACAAAAAAATATCACTGAGATGAGTTATTTCTTAGTTTATGGATTCCATTATTGTTTTGGAAAGCTGTGGCATAATAGCCTGCGCTCTAGTAGGTTACTGTAATCCTAGTTTCCACCATCGGCTTTTTGACAGTAATTTGTTCGTGTTGCGTTCAGCGAAACCGGTTTTTATTTAAACAAAACAATGGAATATCATATGCCGCATTGTTTTCGATACGGTAACACGCAACAGTATCCCTGGAAATTTTCTGCTATACAGAGATGCTACACTGACTCCACTAAAATATTTTCCGTAAACTGTTATTATGGATGTAACAATATTTATATATTTTTCATGGTTTATATACAATTTTTCCCCTACCAGTCAAATTTAAGGAAAAAATTGAAAATAAATCAGAGAAGAGTTTACCCTGTTCTAACTGACAAGTACACTGTCAGTTTTCGATATATTATGAACCTACTCATTATGTCATCAGTCATTTGTGGTTGATCGCGAATTTTAAACTTTTGGCAATTTTATTTAAATAATTTTATATTGATGGGTAATTTCAAGCAGCAATTTTTCGTTGAACTATATACCATACCTGAATTTTTAAAATATTTGAATTATATTGACCTAGGTTAATAATAGAAAACAACTGATGAAGAAATTCAACTTCTTAGTTGGCTAGAAGAAGCAATAATTATCAACTTCACAGCTAGTAGTGGAAAAAATAATATATCAATGTTTAGTTTCCTGGTCAGTTTTTAATATTAGAAATATCTGTGTAGTATGTGGTAACAGTGAATATATGTTTTGTGATAAATTTAATCGAGATGAAAAATGTGTTTCAGTTATTTTTATTCCCTTCTTACGTTTTATATCCCGTATTTCCAGACCCTTTTCCGATTTTTCCTATTGTATTATCCCTTAATCTCACTTTTTATCGGCAATTTTCAGGCAGATGTTCTTGAGTTTTATCACAAGTTACTAAACAATATGTTCGAAGAGTGCTGTAAATTTTTTTTAGGGACAACATAAAATTTAGTGAGGAATCTTCTTACATTTCAATACTGCTATAGTTGAAAAAGAATTTCCAATTATTTTCAGCACACATACATTTTAAAAATATCTTTCTGGTATAGTATTTTCAAAATTTGAAGTAACTACGATAGATTCCTTGCACATTTAGTATAATTGGACCTAATTGTATCCACATTACAGCAAAAAAATCTCAAAAAGAACTTAATTATTTAATGAAGTTCTTGGTTCCTTCAAACATCACTAGCCCAGCCATTTTAAGTTTGATAATGGATTCCATAACAGAAAAAGTGAATTTAGCTTCTCAAATCAGGTTATTACTTTTGAATAATCCGTAGCAAATGGACTTACTTATGTTCCATTTGTCTTCTCAGACATACCACCTCGACATCAGTTCTTTCATTGTTCGAAACACTCGATAATTCTTCTGAAATCCAAACTAAAATGGACTGCATTTATGCATATGTGGATTAAAAATGGCTTCTTAGGAGTTAAAATGTCCGTTACCAAAAGATATTCCTACTTATTTTCGAAAATAATGGAGAAAACCTCTTCAAATATTCCATTTCAAATCAAAACCATGCAGGGAGGTACTAACAGGCTAGGTTATAAAGAATAACGTATCAATCATGTTCGATTAAAAAGTAAGTCAGCGTAGCTGGCAGAAAAACCAAGAAAAATTGTGAAAAGGGAAAATAAGTGGATTTCACTTTAACTTTCATTGACACTTTTCGGATGATATATACCTGGATTTATAAACTGTCTACGTTATACCCTAGAGTTAAACTGACACGGGAAATCGAGTTTTTTGTCGCAAATATAGTGAATTAACCACAAACTAAGCTACAGAGTTATACAGAGCGTTCATTGAGTAGCGCATAAATTAGCTATTGGCTCAACATATTGCCATGGCAACCATTCCTAGCATGAATTCAAATTGTTACAGGATATCACAAAACTTTACTTCGCTTGAACATTTTTCTCGTTGGACATTTGGACCGTGACCATCCCAGCCCAGAGTAAGCACCAAGTGTGTCAAATACGAAAGACCACCCCTAACCAACGAGAATCCAATGGCAAAGGACAACCAGCCATCTACCTGCGTGCTCACAGGCTCCATACAACAAAACGACAAAGTAAAAACCCGAAACAATCACAAAAAGAACGAAGCTAAGAATGTGCTTCGTCAGAAAAACGACGACCATACTGATGGAGCAGTAGGTTCTTGGATATGTAACAAGACTACTAATCTAATAGCCTAAAGTCATTTGGTAGAGAAACAAATAAAGGAAGATGACTTATTATAATACGATTTATTCAAAAGATGGCTTCGGCGGATTCTTTTTCTTCTATTTGTCTGTCGATGTATTATTTGCCTAGTGGAACACCCGGTATACATACTATTACACATGAACACAAACTACATTTTGTATAAAGTGAAATACGTTATGTTACATCGAAATAATAAAAATAATTCTATTTCCTTATCTAGAATTCAATTAGGGATACTAAAAAGTAGCTGCAATGCTGATTATTTATCGATCGCAACAAAATGTTTATTTTCCAATAATGTCTTTTTATACGTCGATGTGTATGGTTATGGAATGAATCGTTTTACACTCAGCCAGAGTCAGAAATTGAAAAATTTATTAGTTTTCTTTCATAACATAGTCAATTGTTATAATGTAAGTTTTTAATGCCACAAAGTTTACTTTAAAATGTTTGTAGGTGAATGTTTTATATGGGGACGTCCCAAGCATTAACAAAGCATTAGGAAATATACAGTGTGAACACATTGCATCCTATTTTAAATGATTCAATTTCTCCCGATTAATAGGTCGCGTTCGTCTAAACATTAACATATCAACATTTTGAAGTAAAAGATTAGGGTTAACATTTGTAATACATTTAAACGGTTCATTATTGTGATATTTTAATTTAGATTAATCACAGACCTTCCCTTTTTTGAAGGTTTTTATATGAAATCTAATAACTGTTTCTTTCAATAACCCTCCAACAGAGGCTGTCGTTTGATCTGTGTGTGCATACGCTGTGACTCTTATCAGTCGTATCAACTACAGTCAGCTACCGCAGTTGGCAGACTCAAGAGTTTTATCCATTTTCCGCAGTCAAAAGGAAAATATTTTCCACTATTTTTCGTAATAAAGAAAGTGCAGAGGAAAAACAACAACTGAAAAATTACCATTCTTGCCTTGGTTTCTTCAAATCTTTCAGGAACCACTTTTTGTCATTGGATATTTTCAAACGTCAATAGAAGATCATTATCCAACCTACGTGACATCTACGGCCTAGCGAATTCGTCAATTGCGGAACCAGCCAAACGTTACACCCATGCTCAATCCCTTCTTAAGAGATGGGATGGAATCAAAGGATGTAGTTTTGCCAGGATCACCCTTGGCGACTCTGGAAAGCTGACTCTGAAAATATTTGGCGACACACCTTTATGCAGGATGTGTGGACAGGAACATGAGACTGTCAGGCATATCTTATGCAAGTGTCAATAAGAGAGTGTGTGTTCGGCGAGTCTTGGTCTACACCAGCCAATATAAAAGAGATGTATCCTAGTGACCTGTCCACCTTCATGGGAAGGACAGAGTGGACGATGCCTAGGAGGACAACTCATCGGAAGAATGTACAACAAATGTCACATTTGGCCTGAGTGCTGTGAGCCTACACTCACCCTCCCTACTTTACAGATACAGAACCTTACTTAACCGACTTCAGAGCTCTAAAGATTTGAGATATACCAATAAAGAACACAGAAACAGTGGACAGCCTGTATAACTTATGTTTTATTAACCCAATAAACGTCGTTTAATAATAAAAGCCACATATTCTCTTCCGTAAAGTAATAATTCCAATTTTATGATGATCCTACACATCGAAATGTCATTAATTTCCATGCTAGCCTCATGCAGCTGCTTCAGTCTGTTATATCCCTTTTGATAGCGAACACATTCAGAGAATCTAGGTTGACAAAGCATTCTCCTCGATCCAAATGAGACATAACGTATCTTTATCGCCTTTGAGGCATTAAAAGAGAATTCCATTCCACACATACCAAATCTAATTAAGTAATGAACAGATAAAAGCTTTTATTGGGTCAAAAACGTATTGGGCTCTCTTTCCTTTCCCAAAAAGCTCAAGCAAAAGTTTTGGCTTTTCCTTTTAAGATGATACAAGCTCTGGGTCTCTAAAATTGGTGCAGATCAAGATGAAGATGTCGCTTTCGTTACTGGAAGACATGTATTGGTTATGATTTCGGTGTCTTCTTCAGTCCGACATTGAGCTTTTAGAACTCTTGGATGGTGAACATATACCCTGCACTGATAAGGCGAAAATGCGTCGAAACCGGTCTAAAAGTTATTTTGTCCCTTCTAATTACAAGCCAAAATGGTTGGTGTTAAATATCTTGTAGATTTACTAACCCGGTTTGACTTTGAAGTGTAATTCAATATCCGCCGGGGCCTATAGCCCAGGGAGTAGTTGTTGCTCTTGGTTGAACTTATAAAGTGCTAGAAATGATTATTATTCTGCGATATCTATTAGTGACGAGCTTTATTAAATAATAAAATATCACAGAGAACTGTAATAATACTTTATTCTCCCTGTATATTAATAAGATATGGGAGAAGACACTTTTCAATAGCCATTTGACATTCCCTATAGTTCCTCATGACTTATATTTTGTATATAGAATGGAACAGAAGATCAAGTGTGTCCCAGTTAAAGATTTTTAAAGATCGATACTTGTTTCCATACACATTTTTTATTCTCAAAAGTTAACGTCTTTTTAATGTGTTGAATTGTGAATGTTTACGTAAGAGACGTATTTACATTCGACCAATGAGAATTGGGTAACTAGTATCTAATTAAATTTAATGATTTCATGGTTTTTAAACTTAGAAACGAAACTAATTAGATTCTGGTGCATTATACACGTTTACGATTATTTTGACAGTATAATTGAACGAGTTGGGTCATTAACGGTTAATCGATTCCGTTTAGCGGTGGAATTGGAGGAAATTCATTTTCATTTCATGAAAAACCAACGCCGAGTAGAAATATTAAAAAGTATTTCGGCACAGCCGTCGTTAAAAAATATTTTATTTTCGAGATTTTTCAATTGAATGCGAAAAAAAATATTTTTGAAAATGTTGATTTAAATTTTCACTTTACTTATTTCACATAAACTTTATCAATTTAATTTCCACTCTATGTATGCAGAAGTTAATATCCCGCTAGGCTCCAGTTTAATATGTAAATAATTGAAATCCATGCATAATAATAATATTTACGTCTTCGTCGAACTTAATAAACATGGCTTCTTATTCGTTTGATTTTCAGGATGTCAGTCAACATAGAGTTGGGTTTATTATTGGAAAAGTAAACTCATTATACTAGACGTATTTGAAGTAGTTATTTGATTTACAGGTGAAATTAAAATATTAAGTTTAGGCAGAGAAAATACTTGCGTTTGTATCCTACAATATGATGCAGGAAGCTAATCTATTTTCATCCATGTACGATTTTCCTCCATTCTTTCTTGTTTTCGTCCTACATGTTCCCTTCATCCAATGCCTGACTTCTCTTTCCCACGATTTTTTCAATGGTTTTCAATGATTTTGTCCTGTCCTGTGTCCTGTCCTGTGTCCTGTCCTGTGTCCTGTCCTATGTCCTGTCCTGTGTCATGTCCTGTGTCCTGTCCTGTGTCCTGTCCTGTGTCCTGTCCTGTGTCCTGTCCTGTGTCCTGTCCTGTGTCCTGTCCTGTGTCCTGTCCTGTGTCCTGTCCTGTGTCCTGTCCTGTGTCCTGTCCTGTGTCCTATCCTGTGTCCTGTCCTGTGTCCTGTCCTGTGTCCTGTCCTGTGTCCTGTCCTGTGTCCTGTCCTGTGTCCTGTCCTGTGTCCTGTCCTGTGTCCTGTCCTGTGTCCTGTCCTGTGTCCTGTCCTGTGTCCTGTCCTGTGTCCTGTCCTGTGTCCTGTCCTGTGTCCTGTCCTGTGTCCTGTCCTGTGTCCTGTCCTGTGTCCTGTCCTGTGTCCTGTCCTGTGTCCTGTCCTGTGTCCTGTCCTGTGTCCTGTCCTGTGTCCTGTCCTGTGTCCTGTCCTGTGTCCTGTCCTGTCCTGTCCTGTCCTGTCCTGTCCTGTCCTGTCCTGTCCTGTCCTGTCCTGTCCTGTCCTGTCCTGTCCTGTCCTGTCCTGTCCTGTCCTGTCCTGTCCTGTCCTGTCCTGTCCTGTCCTGTCCTGTCCTGTCCTGTCCTGTCCTGTCCTGTCCTGTCCTGTCCTGTCCTGTCCTGTCCTGTCCTGTCCTGTCCTGTCCTGTCCTGTCCTGTCCTGTCCTGTTCCATTCTGTGAAAATAATTACAAAGCCACACCTTCGAGAGGGTCAGGTGAAATCAACATGTAATAGAATATCTATGAATAAATTGTAATTATTATTGAACCAAATTACGAATATTTCCAAGATATTTCAATCAGAACGGATAAGAAACAGATCTCTTATACCTAAACAGTGGAAATCATCTCTGATTCTCGTGTTTTTCCGATACATATCAGGTAGACCTACAATAAATAAATAGATTTTGAATATGATTTGTTTGAAAATGCAAGTCTAAGAAATCTTGTCTAATAAACAACGTAGTTTGCTTACAATAACATTGCGCTTAATGCCAACCATTAGTGATGTTCGTGTGGAAGTTAACAGTAATTTTGACTAAACTAATAATACTTTGAAATCGTTCAAACGAAAATCTATTTTTGTACATAATAATGAGAGTAAATATAGCTCGACGCATCCAAACCTAAACAAAAAATTCGAGTTCAATTAACTGAAGTCCATACATCGGAGGTAGAAAATAGATTGCCCACTGTTTTCTTCTGAAGGAGTGACTCAAGATGCGCTTCAATGTTTTCGTTAGAAAAAATGAGAAGGTAAATAGAAATGGGACGTTTCAAATATATTTTTATGAGAGTTGGTATAACTGGTCCTTCTTAGTTTATTGCTTCTATGAATTTAAATCTTGTCATTTTAAGCAACACATTTTAAAGTTACCACACTCTATTTTTGAGGACAGTACAACGAGATTTGAACAGATTCGATTCAAAGCAGAAAATGCGACTGGGAGACTTGATATTTTATAAATTATTCGTCAAACGTCAATAATGCCCAGCAAGTAAATAAATTTACGTGTACACTACTGATTTTCTTGTCAATTCGAAAATACTTCTATAATTGATGTGAGTGGGTTAAGTCAATAACAGTCCAAACAGAAGAGTATTTACCTACTGTTCAATTTTTTCCCCCAGTACCCATGACGAATCAAATGAAAATTACGGTTGCATATATTAATTTGTTTCAAGGACAGAGTCGGATTTCAAGCCATAAAAATAATAGAGATCAACTAGAAAGTTTTTGTTTACTTTTTTTTTAAATTTGTTTATGTTGATTTTTTTCACTGTGTGACTAAGTAACAATGTTGAATCTTCGTTTTATGCTGCTATTGAACCAAATTCTCTCCATTTAGACAATAATGCACAACCTCATAGACACTTTAGACTGGATAGCACGACCTCAGTCCTATCAATCATGCTTGGGATCAATTACAAACAGACTTTACTTTCTTTGAATCACCTTCTCAGATACTCCAAGAACTTGGACAACGCTTACTCCAGCTTTGGAGCCTTTTTTGGTTATAATCCACAGATACATAATACACATAAGTAACGTATAGACTTCGATATTCAATAGAATGGTAAAGGTACACAACCTCAAATTGTAGTTTTTGTGTCTCAAAACTGCAAAAGTTATACGCAAACGTCTACATAAGAGAAAAAAACATTCAATTCATAATTTGATACACTATATATGGATTTTTGAGCTTTTCTGTAGCCTCACGTTGGGCGCCAATGAAAAAAATACATCCCTCCGCGCTGGGCGTTGATTTGAAGGTTGAAAATTCATAGCGTAGGTTCTTTTTCAACAGTAATTCAATTATTGCCACAGACCACCATGAATCTTCCAGTTTTAAATGCTTTGTAACCTACAACTCCCGCTGCAACAAACCACCAACCTTGTAAAGTATGTAAAACACCCTTAACATTAATTAATTACTGTTAACCACTTTCTAGGTCGACATCGTTGACCGTGCACTTTGCTTTCTCAACGAACAGCCTTTTGTCACGCCATTTTGTAAAAGATTCCACCGGATTTTGTACATTCTCGGATTTCATTTACTTCCTTTTTCATGTTAAATTGTACTTTTATCAGTTGCTGGCAATGGATTTTGCTTTTAACGCAAATCGTCTGGAAAGTGAGGTTATTGAGACGTTAGTTGTAGTTGGTCTATGCTTATTTTACATTTCATGGTCAGGAGAAAAGGATATTGAGGACGTAACAGCTTTGTTACATATAAAAACGACCAGTTCTAATTAGAAAGGAGACAATAAATATGTATACTTGAACTAGATTTTTGAAATTAGGTTAAGAGGTTCTCATCAATTATAGTAAATCTATATAAACTTCTATCATACCCAGGAGTTGGTACCAAAAACTTGGGAAGTAATAGAAGCACTGAAAATAAATATCAATTCAATCATTTCAAACAAGTTAGTAGTTTACCTAACTAGTGCGGAAAGTGATACGGCAGATGGCCGAACGATGCTAGCGGAGTTCGGCCAGCAATCGCGTGCGGAAAGGTCATTTTATGCACGTGTTAGGTACACTATTTTTTCTACTAGCATCCGGAAAATAAATCCCAAAAGGAAAAATTTATCATTAAATCAACATATCAACAACATTATTATTATTATTTGACATCCATTTGATGAGGCTTTTACCAGGGCCATGAAAAATTATTGAAAAAAGTGTTCCTTTTTATGAGAAAATTAAAGCAGAATTTTGATAAATTTATTGATTTTCCAGTCATTTGGCAAACTACAACCATACAATTACATATTTTAAATATTCAAATGTTAGTATACTCCCCAAAAACCCTACAAATTCACTTTCCGCACTAGTGACTCTTTCCGCACGCTTTTTAGTGCGGAAAAGTGGATCTTTTCGCACGCTAGTAGAAAAAATTATTTCAGTGAATTCATATATTTCTCTTCTATTCTATACAAAAATAAAACACTAATAAATCTAAAGTATTCACTCCACACTCTCGCTCAGCTTTCTATTTCGCAAAACAACAGACTCTTGGTTTAACTGGTAATATAAGTGAATTATTATGTTTTCTGGAAACACTACTTCCAGTTAGTTGCGAACAGAGAGCGTGAAAGCGTAAATTCAGTTAGAGAAATACAAAACTTGTTAATGTTTTGAAGGTTTCAAGTTAATAAACAGGATGTGGTAGCAGGTGGTGTTGAAGCTGTAATTATAGCATAATTGGATAATGGAATAAGATTTACTTTCATGATGAACTAGATTTTAGTTCAAGCGGCAATAACCGTCAAAAAATGATTAAAAATAATGTTTTTCAACACTTTTGTGAAACACATTTAATGGAAAAAGTGGTTCTTTCATACTACACTCATCTGACATTCTTGTGTCAGTTTTGTGATGATTTATGACAAACATGAACATTTAAATAAAATAAAAATCCAGAGCAAGAGTCTGATACTGCTCTAATACAACAATAATATATGTATATTTCACTACTTAGTCTCAACGAGTTACAATTATTGCAAAAATATTTAAAATTTAAATGGTCAAGGCGAAAACCAGCTATAATTGAGTACTGACAAGGTGGAGGCCATAAACATACAAAAAAAGAAGAACGGTTTGAGTTTGATTAGGTTCCCAACATATCATATTCTAATTTTCCAGTTTTTACATGAATGTAGAAAAAATATTGTATGCAACTCTTGCAAAACGTGTTTTTTGCACTCGACGTGTTCCACTCGACGTGGTCCAACTAGACAATTTCACGTCGCGTGTAAAAAACACTCACTTTTTGCACTTGTTGCATAAATAATTATTTAGATTCGATTATTGTGACATGATTTTTATTTTGCTTTTGGTATTGTGCGATTTGAATATAAAAAAAATGGTATTGATTTCTCAAAAAAAGACGACATTTTCCTGTCGGTACCATTTCGGAAATTGGAATGTTTCCCAATGTTCAAGAAGACAGTACCTGCAGCTGGACTGAAAAGTGATATTGAAAAAAAAAGAGGATATGGGACACACTTTTCAAACTTGTCACCTCAAAAATTGAGATAAGTTAACGGGAAGAGGTTGGGAAATCATTTGATGAACTGTTGTCAGTTGGATAAGTCGGAAGAAATACTTCAAAATCATATAGTTATAAAAACTTACAATACTATGCTATCCAGGTGATGCGAACGAAATTGATGGCTGGAAATAAAGTTAACTTGGAACTTAAGCGGTGTTTTCGCGAATTCAAACAATGAAATTTCCACAAAAAAAGGAAAGTTAAGTAAAATTTTGTTACTAAATAAACAAATAACCATTACGCTATTCGCCAGGAATAAAACATAAATAAACAGTCACAGGACTTGTTGTTGGTAATGTAGATCCACACATGCAAAAAAAGTGGTTACACACTGTATGTAATTTATCCTCTACCCTTCTCATTAATTGAACTGCAACTTCTTTCAGACTTTATTATTTCAATTAAATTAAACATAGAACTAATCAGGGACAGTATAAAAAGGGAATTTTGTATGTCAGTTCACTTCAAAGAGGCACACAATAATTATGTTTATGCAAAACTCACAAAACAACGATGAATAAATGAAGTTTTGAATTCCTAAACTTTCTAATGGAGCTTTTGCTGTGAAATTGAATTTCACTGTGTATAATTGATAAGTTTTAATCCACTCTCCGGAAGGCGGAAAGTGTCTTTGTCGCTAGAAATGTTTAAGAAGAATATTGTTATAAAAAATGCAGATAAAAATTGTTGTTACTTTTAACGAAGATGTACTTCTTTTGGTAAACAAGCTTCAAAAAATTGCTGTGTCTTGTTTATTTTTTAGCAGTTGACTTAGAATAGATCACGCGTGGTATTTGTTGACATGCGGTTGATATTTGGAAATAATAATATAACCAGTATATATACATCTACCTTTTCAAAATACCAATGGCCGTTTGCACCAATTGATATTAGAGTCAACTTAAAGTTAAGTGGCGTTTTAAGAAAGTTTTGTTTTGCACCATCAACAACTTGTCATTTCAAGTTGCACTTAGCTAAGCTTAGAGAATCGCTCGCTTATTCTCCACTTATCCTCAAAGTGGAGACTTCTAATCTGACATTCTTGTGTTTTGATTGATTATGTCAATGTTTTTACTCTTTTCGGGTTTTCGTTTTGTCTTCCAATTTCGAGTGTGTTTCTTTTAATTTTTGAAAAAGGATGTTTATGGAGGATGAAGTGGAAGTATTTGATATTCTCGAAAATGGATTTCCAAGAAGACGGTACAACCGTGAAAACTATTATGAACAATTGGATGAAAATATTAGCAATTCTTTTTCCTGAGCTGTATAATTTGCCGATTTGATTTTCTTATTGTCTACTGTGTTTTCCATTATAAAAAATTTTCTTATTTAAAAAACAAGAATCAAATCCTTTGGTTTCCAAAAAATTGACTTTCAACAGCTTTTAATACGTTACATCAAACCACAAAAACGAAAAGTCATCAGAATTAATAAAACTCAACTTAAATGGCGAGGTTGACAAATAAATTGAACGCTAAGAAGCAGAGCAAAAACATTGGTGCAACTGAACTTTAACTAAGCGAACCTTAAATTTTAAAATCGCGATAGCTATTCTAACCTTACGCTTCTATTGGTACAAACGGCCATAAAAGAAGCAGTAATTGTTAATTTCACAGCTAGTGGTGAAAGATATTGTTATACATAAATCAATAATAGCTTGTTATCATTTTTACGAAATTATGCACATTTTTGTAATATGGATAATCAACTTAATTCATCACTGACATTTTATAACAATTTAAAGGTCCATAAATCAAAATTTATTGTATTCATTAAATTATTCGTGACCCAAACGCCCCTCAAAATTTAATTAAATCAATGATGGATTTATTAATGCAAAATTTAATCAAATTTCAATCCAACAAGAATCGTACTGCCTCGAATCGTACTGCGGCGAAATTCCCGCATTGCAGAAGTCGACTGCAATTTTCGTGAAAGAAATAATTGCAATAAACAATACGTCGCATTTCCTTCAAATATATCAGAACAACGATTTGTGTATCAATTATAGGTAAGCTTTTGTATCGTTTAAAACCGGTTTGTTTTGGAGGAGTATAGTGAAAGGGAAATTCCCGTGCCATCGAGCAATAAAAAGCAAAGTTGAACTTTGATTTGAAATGTTTATTGTACATGAAATACGATATAAAAGAAGAATACATTAGAGCTAATTGGGTATATAGAGGATGATTAATGTGGAATTTGGTTTAAAATAAGTTAAAAAGTTTAGATTTTGTCAAAGAGATGATGCAGCATGGTTTAATTTGTTTTTATCTTGAACGTTTTGCTTGAACTTGAACGTTTTCATGGTGAAATAACATTTCAAAGTCGTTATAAATTATCAAACCTACAAATCAAATACCTTATGATCATTATTTACAAAGAAAGTCGTTAAGAAAGTCGACAAACTAATCAATTCTTATACTTGCATGTCGGATGTAGTAAAAAAACCGTTTATACGTCAGCAATTTTCATTTGCATGATATTAAATCAGCTTTTATTGAAAATTATGAAGAGTTTCTTGATTAAGAATAGAGCAGACCTATGAAAGTGGTTTCAAAAATGTTTTTGTAACAAACAACACGACAAATCCAAATCTAACATTAATTTCTTGTCCACTGCTCTGATCTCTACTGTGGTTATGTTATTATAGTATACCTATTCCACAACGAGTGCAAAATGATTGCTATTATTCACGCGGATGAAGTTTCCAAAACGAGCGAGTGAGTTTTGGAATCATCCAAGTGAATATTAGCCATTCTACACAAGTAAAAGACTATACTTTCTCCACGACTGAAAAAAGAAAGCTTCCAGTGAGGATCGAACCCCAATCGTCCGCACCAGAGTCAACTATTTCTACCACTAGGCTATAGAGCATGTTTATTTTCAAAAAGGGATACGTAACATACAGTTTCAATCGAAACCCTTACATTTTTAATGATAATTGGGAGTTATAACTAAAATGACTAATACTGTCCATTTTTTTCTCTAAATAATACGTAAAATTATGATTCTATCATTATTTTGACGTTTCAAACGACGCGCTGCGCTGTCAGAATCGATTTGCATTATTTGATATTTGACGTTTTAAAAGAGACGATTTGATTTGTTCATTTCAATTCATTTAAGCGTGATAATAATAGAATGTGATTGGTTAACGAGAGTGAATTCTTTTTCATTATTCACTGGTGTGAAGAATATATATCATTATGTAGCTGAATATGTAAAAATAATGTGTACGTTATTATTTAGTCGTGGAGAAAAATCTATTTTACACTCTTTCCACACCTAGTAAGATGGAATTGCTAATTTAGATACTAGTTTAGGTGAATTTTGAAACTTTATATCGAAAAGAAACATCTGGTGGAACTACAGCTTGTTCAACAAAAGATTTCTTGTGAAACCATCAAATTTGGGACACCTAGTACTACTTAAGGGTAAAGTCTGGCCGTGGAACAATATTATCGAACAGATTATTAAATTTTGATTATGGAAACCTCGTTACTAAATCGATCGAAGCAACTAACGGACAGTAAATATTAACAGAGCTATGTTTCTTGTTGTTAGTCTAATCAGAATAATGATTAATATTATATGGCTGAAGGGTAAACTGGAAAGTTTTATGATGGTGAACAAACATGTTTGGTTTTCAATTGGAATACGAAAAACCGTCATAATTATTCCTTGGAAAAGAAGTGCAGACTGGGATTTGAATAATTCGAATGCCAGGTTATCAAGTATAAGGGAATTTTTTACAATTTAAGTGAAGCTAACGCGATCTGCAATCGCGAGCGGAAAAGTATCACTTTCTGCACTTTCTAGGTTTCATATTTGGAAAAGTTTTGCTCTGTTATTTGATTTTGGGACTCGAGAAGAGAGAGTAAATTTCCAATTTAGAATTACGACTGGCTTAAACACCATATACTTTTTTCAAATCCCAAAAATGTATAATTTGCTACAAACCTATTGAAAACACAACAAATTGAAAAAGCATAATTCAGGTTTTAATATATTCATTTCTTAAATTGATTCAAAATAACACACTTTACAGGATGTCTCAAATTGGTGTGTGTTGCAGGGTATATCGTAAACTAGAAAAGATAGAAGAAAAGCAGTTAGAAAGTTATGACTTCTTTTTTTGTTGAAGTACCAATTAAATCTCCGGTAACTTCCTTCAGCTGAAAATACAGGGCGATTATAGAAAACTGTCGAAAATTACAAGGCTCTATAACATCTTAATTAGGAAAAATATCAAAAACGTTATAAAAACTTTTGATACAGGGTGTTTCATTGGTGAAGGGCCTAGCTTTAACTGTTGATGGGGATCACTTTGGTGGTTCCAAAAACCTATATTTAATGTATCTTCTGCACTTTATAACCGAGATACAGGGTGTTTTATAAATGTATCCTATTTCTTTCGAACCTCATGACTTCCTAGTTACCCTGTATATTATTTTGAGATTTGGTACACGTAATAACCATTACCTAAAAACTCCATCAGAAGCATCTCCAAAAAGATAATGCAGGTCCAGCTTAACAAAAAATTTCAAAACTCGTTTTTCCTAAAAACAACACTCTATATACAGATTTTTTGAAAATTGCTCTTTATAATTGGGAAGGGTATAAAAAATCGACTCTACTTATTGCCTTTTTATTTTTCCGCAGACAATTTTTCTACCAAAAATTTACCGTCAAAGTTATAATTTATGCACGTTTTGGGGGTTAACAATGGTATCGGAGAGGTTTTTTTTATTTTTTAGAAATCCATTTAATGCATCTAGAGAAGCATCCTAGAAATTCAATTGAGTTTAAATGTTTACGAGTACAGACCACTAAAAAATGTGATTACAGGGCCGTACTTAGAACATACTCATTCAGTGTTGTTGTTTTTAGGAAAGAACAGTTTTAAAAATTTTTGTTAAGCCGGACCTGCATTATCTTCTTGGAGATGCTTTTGATGGAGTTTCTAGGTAATGGTTATTACGTGTACCAAATCTCAAAATAATATACAGGGTAACTAGGAAGTTATGAGGTTCAAAAGAAATTGGATAAATTTATAAAACACCCTGTATCTCGGTTATAAAGTGCAGAAGACACATTAAATATAGGTTTTTGGAACCACCAAAGTGATCCCCATCTACAGTTAAAGTTAGGCCCTTTACCAATGAAACACCCTGTAGATATAATATTATGTTAAAGTACCTTGTAGTTTTCGACAGTTTTCAATAACCGCCCTGTATCTTCCAATTGCAGCAAGTTATTCAAGATTCAATTGAACTATCGTTATTTTAAGAAAAAAAGAAGAGATAACATCTCAACTGCTTTTCTTCTATCTCTTCTAGTTTATGAGATACCCTGCAAAACAAACCAATTTGGGACATCCTGTACGAAACTTAGTGATGCTACAAATTAGATTGCCGGAAGTGTCCACCATGATCTTTCAAACATTTTTAAAATCTCTTTTGTGAATTGGTAAAAGTTTTTATGGAAAAACCGGTGCTTTTTAGAATTATTTGATTTGGAGAGCACTTAAGTTACCATGATTATAAAAGCAGCGTTGATAAAGCAAGGACACAAAGAGCTTATAAACGTAATTTGGAAGAAGAGTAATTACAGTTGAGTGACAAAAATAAAAATAATGAAGATTGAAAATAGTAAATTTTGGCGGATGCACTAAGTGCATCCACCATAGTTTTAATATACAGGATTGTCTGGCGGGTTCGCCAATTTATCGAAAAACGTGATGATTTTGGTTGAAATGAGGATATAGGTAAAAAAGATATTAAATTTCAAATAAATCAATAACTTTAATACCTATAGATCCCATTTTTACCGATATCAAAGGACCTGGTGTCTCGATAATCCAGTTTATACCTACTTTTTTTAGCTGTTAAAAAAAACTCCATACTCCCTTATTAATTACAATCATGTTTTATAAATTTGACGCTAAAGTTTCAGACCTATTCGTCTTATACTGTACCTAACTGAATATTTAAAGTTGATAAGTCAGTTGAAAATTGGAAATAGGATGGGAAAGTCCTGGCGACATGATTTTCTACAATTTTTGATGACAGTGAAGGCAACGAAGCACCATATCATGGGATACAAAATTTCTAGTATTATCAGTAGCAATGAATACTCATGAACACGTTTTTTGGGTGTTCCAAGATAGTTGCAGTAAGAAAACAGTTAACTAGACTGTAGACCGCTGATTTTTTGATTTTTTTTATGGAAATTCCGGCTATAAAAACGTTCAAAACAATGCCAAAAAAAAATTATGAACATGATTAAAGCCGATACTACCACAAACTTTGTAGTTTCTTTTAGAAAATTGACAATTTTAGCCACTGGAACTATGTAGATGCTTTCGTTAGTGGAACTGTTGTTTTGTTGGTTGTGATGTCTTAACTGTGATTAATCGACGTTAACCAGATGCAAATTACTTATTTATTAATTTGCAAAAGATCAACGTAGATTTGTCACGTTAATATATACAGTAGGAACTTAAAAATAACGTAAATACATGAAATAACAGAATTAAGTTGTATATTTGATCCAGTCACATTCTTATCTGTCATATATGACATTTACTGAAGCTTAAAAGATCTATTCTGCCACCTCACTTCTACTTAGTTTCTGCGGAGAGTGTTAGAAACTATTAGCTTCTTCAGTCCTATTTCCCAGGGGAATTTCAGGATATCTGCAGGCTTTAACTTAGGTGAATGTCTCTCTTCTATCCAGTAATCTCCCTAGGATTATGGATTGTTGTGTAATTCGGGAGAATTTTTCAATCGAGGTTTCTCCTTCCATGCCACAAAATCTACATTTTCATGCCTCCAATCTTTTAAGTCCATTCAGGCGACAAAATAGTTCAATAAAATTCATTTGATCTCAACAGGTTGTAGTCACCCAAAAGAATCTTTGATTGATCTTTCTGATGGTCAGATTTTTTTTTGGCTTTACCTATTTCTTCCAATATGATACCTAAATACAATAGTTCAGTTCACATCTGTCCAAAAAAAAGCCAAGATAAAACTCATAGACAATAATATGAATTATAGTCGTAGCAAAAATTATTGTGTAGCTATCTAATCCTATATCCCCTTCAAGTTAAGTTGCGTAGCTGAATTTTGAGTATTAATATTAAACCCTTGTTTAATGTTTAATGTTTTATATTCGAGTTTTTAATAGCAGAGAAAAGAACAAACATATTTTAGATTGAAAGAAACCATGAATCCATGAAAAAAAAGCCCGAGTCGTCGATCAGGTAAAGATTTATCAAAAAATGTATTTTGTTCTAAAAATCAACGCTAAGTATCCTAAAAAGTAGGATAGGATAACTGCGGTTTAAAAATAATCGTTGGGCAGTCAATACAGTTATTTAATTAAAAATTATTAAGAACATTTTAACTATTATTGGTTGAAATTATAATATTAAAGGTATTTATCGTCAAATAAACATAAATTTAAATATTGACTGGACTATGACAGTATTGATCCACAATAAGCACAGGAGACTGGGGTGATGCCAGCAAAGGGACAACTTTTTGAAAAAAAAAATAATAAAAATGGTCAAACAAAAAGCCGGCAACTTTAAGTTCGCATAATATCTCTCACGTCAAGTATACCTATTATTGAGTTAACTGCATAAACCCTCACTTCGTGGAATCTACTCATCATATGGTTTTAAATGAAACTAACTGTTTCTAAATGACTCCACAATATATTTGAAAAAATGTGTAAATTGCAAGTAAATTAAAAAGAACTTCTGACAGAACTTCTGTCATTCTGATGATGATATATTTATCGAAACAATTGTCAATAATTTACTTGCAATTTACACATTTTTTCAAATATATTGTGGAGTCATTTAGAAACAGTTAGCTTCATTTAAAACCATATACCTATTATATTATGTTTGAACATTTGAACATAATATTTTATTAAGTTCAGGTCAAGGTAAGTATTTGTAGTTCCAACTAAAACACATACTTGCTTCGCTAATATTGAAAAACTCACCTAACCACGACTTAAAGGCTTATTTCCCCAAATTAATAATTTTTGGAAGTTTGATCAATAAAGTCAGAGTTTCAAAGCAGAATTAGAATAATTGATAGGGCTTTAAATATGTAAATCACTAAAGATAATGTTATTTTGTATTTCACATAACTTTAAATCAATTCAGACGAATACCAATGGAAATTTAACATTCCTAGATTGAAAATAAACGATAAGTTGATATGTTTAAATCATACAGATACCAAATATAAAGGCAACTAGCCAACTCGAAATAGAATATTCTAGCTTGTACACTCGCTGTGAAACATACATTGAATAGCGAAGTGAATATTGTTGTAGATTTCATAATTGTCTACCAAACAACTTTCACCGCACTTTTCGACATAAGTACATGAATTCATGAGCTGGACCTGTTTACAGATGTTCAAGGTCCCGTTTTAATCGACAACTTTTTTCATTTTCTACGTCTTTCTTTCCTTCTCAAATCCAACCCTCATATTGAAATCCTCTAATTCTGTTAATTGTGGTATATTCAAATAATAATTTTAAAAACTAATTCATTCTAAATATTAAATAGAATGCAAAATTTGATGTGAAAATAATTTTTGTAAACGAAACTAATACAAACAATCCAATCAAACTGAATAATTTACGCATTCAATTGCGCTTTTGTGAATTTGTACCTAGAATTCATTTTGTCGACCACAAAATTATTTTATCAAAATAAATTGAACATATCAATGTTCTGGCAGTGTCCATGACATGATAAAAAGCTGGATATATCGGAAAACATGGAATTTTGAGGAAATACAGGATAAGGATATACAGGGTATAACAAAAAGGCAGGTCATGAATCATACCACATATTCTGGGGCTAAAAATAACCCGACCAAACCCAAGTAACCGTAGTACAATTAATGTGCATGCAGAAAAAGTTACAGCCTGGCTGCAATTAGATATCGTCAGAAGCCATTGCTTTTCCAGAATATTCGGTTTTCGTTAGTAAAACGGTGCCGACTAGATATTCGAAATGGCCTCCATTTTCTTGAATACACAATAAAAACTACACATTTGTAAATAAATAAGATTCAATGAAAAATTTGGGACCCTCAAAAAACTTGAAAATTCATTTACTTGATAATTGTAAAAAGCACTAGGGGGCAAAAAAGTTTCAAAAATAATGCGTTTGAATAATGGTTCCACAACAAGCATTAAATAGTGACGTACACAATTTTGAGGGGGTTTTAGTGGATCTCCACTCCCATAAATTTTTAACGGAATGCAATAATTCCTTAAAATCCAGCTCAGGTTTGTAATTATCCACTCAAATACAGTTTTCTGTTTTAAAAAAATACTTTTACCAATAAGAAACAACTACTTCTTTGGTCATATGCCACGACAGACATTGAATTACACTTTCAAGTTAATGTATGTGATTTCAGCATTGTCTCTAGTTCAGATTCTTATTCCTTCAGAGCTTCTAGAAGAATGATATCTAGCTTGTACTGATGAGCAGCAAATACGCCAATACCAGTGATTATATCGTGCAGATATCTCAACCCCGTTTAACTTAGAAGCGTAATTACAAAATCGAGATTGTTAAAATGTTATTATTGGTTTTAAAGCTGAAAAAAATGGTTATATAAAGTACTACAATTATTTTTAGTCTTCGAATCATCTATCCAATTTTTGTTGGGACACACTGAGTATAAAAAAATTTGCAATTGAAAATAAAGAGCTTATTATAACACAACTTTATAATAATATGGAATTACTTACCAATGCAACCAAGCATTTTTCATAACACGGTATTTTCAAAAATACGTAACCGTGAACTGTATTGAATCACTCTAACCACCATTGAAAGAAAATTAAAGAAATTCACTTGAAAAAAACTCTTTACAAAGTCAGTACTACATTTCCAACTCAACTTATCACAACTACACAATTCAATCGAGTAACTATTATGCGGTTGAATTGAACAATATTTGGCGGGTACTAACCACCTTCTTAAAAGTAGAAAACCAATCAAAAAAATATCTACTTATTGTCATAATTATATGTACCAATCAAAAATTTGTATTAATAAAACAATAGGTGAGTGGGATTGAGATATATCCAATCATCCAATCACAGCTTAACTCACCTGAAACGACAAGTATTGTTGACTAGGGTAGACTTTATCTTTAAAAGTTAACTTTAAAGGACATCGCATGCACTAATTTGGTCTTTTTTTTTTAATCCTAATTTTTTTTTTCTTTAGAATAAGAATAGAAACAATTCATGATTTTTGAATGGACACTCTTCTGTAAAAAAAGCAAACATCTTCTGGTTATTAAATGCACTATAGTGATGAAAAAAATTGTAAATAAATCATAGTGAAGACATTTATAGGCTTTGCTCCTTATCCCACTCGGTGAATGAAAATAGTCATCACCTTGGTGTGTATTTTACTATTACAGTCCACTTCAGTTTCCAGTTCAGAAAAATTAGTATTTTTATAGCTGCGGTGTCCTTAGAAAAATTTCAGAGACTAGAAGCTCCTTCAGTCTTATTTCCATAAAGAATTAGAGGCTTTAACTTAGGTATATGTTCCCCTCCTATCAAGTAATCTCCTTAGTTTTGTGCCCCATGATCCTAAAGTGCTCTGTAATCCGCGGTCCATATTTTTCTCCCTAAAATTACATTTTATTGTGCCTGTACACGTTGTATAACAAATTTCCATTTTATGAGAGTGACAGGGTTTGCTTATTTCCATTAAACCAACCTCATAACTCCTGTAAATCATTACTAGTTCGATTTTTCACCACCAGACGAACTGACTGAATTGGTAAGTTCTGAATAAAAATCCAGATTCACTGCTTTCACGGAGCTGCAATTTTCACATGCAAAAGCTGTTAAAATACTGAATAATGTTAACATAGAATATAAAATTCTCTCACGAATATTACGAAACGTGCTTACATAATCCAGATTTTATTAAAAAATTTAATATTGTTTTAAACGTAATACATAAATTTCCAGACATTCTAAAATACTTGAAAGTATTTTAAGAAATTATATGGAAGTCTGTTTAGTTCATTCAATAACCAGGAGGGGTGATTTGAATACCCTTTCTCACATCACTAAAAGTTACTAGATTAGTTCCTTTCGTGAAGTTACCAAACATATTAAATATGACATAATGGATGGAAAAATCAGCCTCGCTTAGTTATAATTCAATTTCTTCTTCAATCTGTAGTAGATTCTCTGGATGTAGATAAGTTAATTTTTGAAAATATTCTACAATTTTCACTTTACAACAATGATATACATATTTATACTCGTTTTGAATAGGAATCAAAACTTTTAATGCATTTTCTAAGAATTATCTATTCTATATTGTTCTATACCTTCAATAACTTATAACCTTTATCGCAGGTATCGTCATGCTCAATCAATAAGCTTTTAAGTTTTTTTTCCAATTGTTTAAAAATATCATGTATCGAATAAATGACTTGTTTCAAGGGAATATGAAGGTTTCTTCAAAGCTTGCAGCATTTTATCCAATACAGATAACTCATTTTTGTTCTTCGAACAGCATTTTCAATAGAGAAATTCAGTCTAGGTCAGTGTGGCCAACAAAAGGTGTTTTTTCTGAGAAGAATGACAGTTAAGGTCTACCATTCAAAACATAAGATTTTAACCATTGGTCCGGTGACCAGTGAGTTAACCTGCTGAGTTGTTTCTTCTTAGTTTAACTGTCGCTGTTTTCAAGAAATGTTTTTCAAAACTCATAAAGCGTTATTATTATAATTATTTATCAATATATGTTGGTCACACGTTTTATTAAATAGGAAAATAGTAGTGTTTAACAACTACCACCAAAAACTTCAACTTCCACTTGTGTAGCAGTCCAGATTAATTTCCCATGAGTACAATAATCCTGTATTTCCACGAAAATGGAGAGAAAACGTCTTATCACTTGTTTCGCTGAAAATTAAGTACCCACATAAAGTTTTTAGATGTCGTCGCAGACACTTTTTGTCTCAATTCAAGAATACACACAAAGAAAGTAAGGATGGTCCCGACCTTCAAGTTTTAGTTAATTTTCTCTGCCTTTAAAATGAAAGCTGGTGAAAATATGAAAAATTAAATAGTCCAAAGGGAACGTCGCAACATTTTGCGCATAATTAAATCAAAAAAGAAAAATTTGTTGAACTGAGCGGTTCATCAGTATCAGATTCACAAACTGATATCTAGTTAAAGCCGGCAAAAAAGTCCCATTCTTGTTATTTTAACATTAGGGTTGATAATAACCTCAAAAAAATAAGTAATCAAACCATTTTTTTTTATCTTCTTATTATTGAATATTAAAATAGCTCCTTGATATGAATATCATCACAAATATTTTATTTGAAAACAGAGTCAGCTTTGTAGATAATTAATTAAATGTAAATAACTGAACGATAACAGATAAAGAAAACAAATTTTTACACGTAGACAATATGCTGACGCAAAAATATGCCTGGGATGTTAATTATTTCCTTTCGATTAAAATTATCTATGTACAACTATCTCCGAAATGTATCTTCCCACTGCAATTTGCTTTATTCAGATCTCTGTATACAGGGTGATAGATACACTAGTGTAATTCTTATTAATTCAAACATTTCAGTTCATTTCACGTAAAGTATCTGTCATTTTGGTAATATTTCAGGAGTTGGCAGCCTTGATTAACAAGTGGGTTGGCACAATTTGTACAGCCTCGTACTATCTTCATTTTATTGTTCAGGCGTGCTCTTTTTTGACGTCGTAAGCCACAAAACAGATAAACCTCTAGAAATGAGAGTTTATAGGATCAAGGATGACGCTGGCTGCAATTAAGTTGTCACTATTGACTGTTGTGTATATAGGTTTGTTCCAACCGCAGTTAGAAACAGTCAGAAGCGATCAGAGAATAGTCGACCATTGCAATCAGTGATAGGAATTACGCGGAAATAACTCGTTGTTTGCTATGACCAGTTATTCTCTGATCGCTTCTGACGGTTTCTGACTGCGGTTGGAGCAAACCTTATATCAAAATTTGTTACGCAAGTTGTTTATTACTGTCATTTTCTGCTGTCATTTGTGTTTTAATCGGTTTAATCAATGTTAGTGTTATGTATAAGCGTGAAAGTGGGAAAAAACTTGAGCAGAAAGATAGACGAACGCCTGATTCCACCAACCATTGCCTTAAGTCTGGGAATTTTGCTATAAAATAGTTTTAAACTCATCCACTGCGATCTCTGAAAATCTTGTTTCATACCTTGACACAGAACATACACTTCTATAGGTTATACTGAGTCTTTTTTGTGGCATCAGCTGCCTTGTCTATTCCTTCAACTCAATTGCAGTTCTGGAGTCATTTTGAGTACTACAAACTTGAATTTGGAATGGACACATCAATTTCATTGCTTATTCCAGGAGATACAATTTGTGTAATTCCAAAAACGGTTCTATCACCCTTAATTTGTCAAAAATTTCATTAAACATATACGAGGGTACTAACAATCTTATTATTCCTATTATTTTTGTTCCAGTTGGTTTAACGTAACAAAAATTGAGTGGAGTGGTGGCTACAGAATGGATTGGGACTTTTGACGTCGTCCGAGTCCCAAGAACGTCGCCGCCATGCTAGGGGCAACATTCGAATCAATGTTCAGCTAATATGATTTTATTGGTTACAGCTCTACTGCTAATCAGTACCGGCTTAGCAGGTAAGCAAAAATATAACGTCCAATTAATTCCTTCCCAAATGGATAACAAAGTTTCCGTCAGAAAACTGCTGTGTATCACCGAATTACTTTTTATTCTTTAGAAACTAGGTAACAATAGTTGACATTTTTCCTAGAAAACCTTGGACAATAGATACATTGTATTTATCGTGAAACTAATCAAGTCTTCGAAGTTAAGTTGTCCGCAAGCTATATATTTTGCTCACAATGACAAAAATTTGTTTTTACTACCGTAACATGCGGTAACTGGTATACATATAGACTGTATACAGGATGTATAAATATTAAAACAAAGCTTAGCGTATAATTCGAAGTGGCTTAGAGGTTTTTTCAGTGGCAGAAAGAGTCTTTACTATGAATTAAACTTGTATTTCAGCTTTAATTTGGAACGTCCATATTTTATTTTACTCACAAATATTTCTCCTGTCTAAACATTAATTCTTGCTAGCACCGCAGAGTATTGAATACATGGAGATTATATATGGAGATAGGATTCCATGTGTTTCAATTACTGCACACAGTAGAGGGCGCCAGTTTAAGCCACTAACCTTCAGAGCTAATCATAAAACTCGAGCTCATACAGTTTTTTTGGTTGCTAGCTTCTTTGACAGTTCACGGTTCACTTTTGAGATAAGAACGCGCAGCTTTTGTGCGCAGTGACAGTCTGTCACATTTTGACGCTGTCTAGATCACTCCAGGATTGTTGTTTGTGTTCATGTCGTTAGGTTAACTCTAAATTTAAAGATCACAAATTGTAACTGTCATTTAAATTTCTGTCTGACATGGTACGAACTCATTATCCACCCTGTTTATTTAAGTAGTTAGCAACTACAATTGTTTAATTCAAAAAAGCATTATACATCGAAAAATTGACTCGTTGTTTGAATGACGCTCGGTGTTTTCAAGACGCCGGTTCAGTTTCCCACTCGTCTCTTGCTTTGAGTGCATTCGAAAACTGACTGACTTGCACTAAGGGATTATTTCAGGTCTGTGAACCTAAGCACAATGGAAAATGTGTCAAGATACGGGGAAACTACGTATAAAACATCGATTCAAGTAGATTCATGAGATAGGAGTGAGAAATCTCAGTTCACAGTTGAAGAAGTCGAGTTGAGAGTGGAAAATAGGATGTGGAGGAAATGAGGGTGGATGAAATTGTTTCACTTTATTGTTAATACCTATATATGTGAGTTGATACAGTAGGTACAAACACAATCAAAAATTTGGCAAAAAACCCTTTTGCGGAATCAGTCCCAATGTAATATTGGAAGAAATAGGTGGAGCCGAAAGACCATTAAAAAGATCTAGTAGGGCTTAGAAAATCAGAGATTCTTCTGGGTGACTACAACCTGTTGAGATCAATTGAATACATAAGACAAAGTGCGGTGAGAGTTTTAACAGGGATCCTAACGGGACATTGTCTCCTGGAGGAAGAAGAATGCAGATATTGTGGCATGAAAGAAGAAGCCTCCATCCACATACTTTCCAACTGCACAACACTCCAGAATCCTAGAGCACAGTACCTGGGAGATTACCGAAGTTGAAGCCTGTAGATATCCTGAAATTCCTCCGGGAAATAGGACTAAAGGAGCTACAAGCAAGAAGCAACGGAGGTCATGATAAAGCCAGAACCTTCCTGTGGAATTACAAAAGAGAGCATTCACAAATAGATAGACAAACAGGCGTTGCTCTGGTGATATGAAACCTTAGAACAAAGGCAGGCAAAATTATTATATATAAAGTCGAGAAACGATCAGGATGATGGTGGGTGGCTCACAATTGTCATAGCAGATGACAGTCTTTGAAGGCTCTGCCAAGAAGAATATATGAAAACGCAGTGCACAAACTGAGTTTGAAGGCATAGCTAGGGTGCAGTTTTACTTACCCGGAGAAGGATAACCGAGGGTAGAGAGCTACGCAAGGGGGTGGTATCCAGGATAAGTCTAATGAAAAGAATTAAGCTGATTTCAGTTCTTAGCGTGAATCCCTAGATGGATAGACTAAAAAGAGATAATCCAGTGCACCAGCAGAAGAACTAAGACTGAGATTGTTCAATATTTTAAGGTTTGAATGAGCTTGTAAGTTGTAACGATAAAATATGTATGCTGCACGTCGACCAAAACTCTTTTTCTACGTCTTTGTTGACCAATTGTCTCTTTTGTCTAAATCGTTTTTAATCTCAATTTGCGAAATGATTAAATACTTTTTAATATTGTTAAACATGCTGGAGCTCGAATAAAAAAGGCCTTTTCGCAAGATTTGATGTTATTTCAGCCCGTCTTTCATCAAACCAAGAAAAGGGACGATTTTTGAAACCAGCCAATCAAAATATCCCGTTTTTCTACCACCACTTTCGGCATATCGTGAAATATATCTCCTTTTTTTTTCAATTCAGTCTCAGAAACATAATCAGGCGTTTTTTTTATGCTGGTAACTTAAGATTTGCAACTGCCAACGTCAATTTCTTTATCACAAAGTGGATTGCATAATTTAATTTTCCGCTTTTGTCAACTGAATTACAAGAAATCTTGTAGAAGACGTTCATTTTACAGCTATACAAATAATTATGTTCAGGATAGCAGTTCTTTGAGTGGAAGAGAGGAAGCTCAAGAATACCAGAAAGACAATGTATCGAGAAGTGGGCATTTCGTAAAGAGGAAGTGTGCTGTTTTCTCTTGGACATATACTGGGTGTCTCAGGAGTTCGTACCAAAAACTTGTTGTGATTAAAAAAACAAAAATAATGATGGTATTTTATATAAAATTTTTTCTTTACGCCCTTCGTTAACGAATTATAGGGCGCTAAAGTTGGGAATGAAATATTACCTCCCAAGTTTTTATCCCCTGTAAAATGTTTCGTTGCTTCTATATTAATTTCTAGATGTGGAAGGTAAATATTTGCCAAATCTGTATAAATAAATATTTGGATATTCAACAGCCATTTCAAATCTATACATAAACACTCACCCAGTTAAACGCTTTCATCGCGTTTCTTTATATTTGTTCACAAAGATGAATCTCACTGTTAGTATTTGGAGAATTTCCCTTCCGTTCTGTTGAAACTTTGATACATTTTCTTGCATACTTCAAAGTATTCGATGTGTTTGCTCAAATCGTTTATTCAAACGGAAAAACTTCGAGAAGTTTGTATACATGAATAAATGATTTTCTAGTGCAAAACGATATTTTTTTTAAGCTTGGGTGAGTTTTTGTTCAATACTTCATATCAGGGTTGTCTTTCATATTTTGTATGGATGACCCTTAAGCACTATTTTTTTCACGAAGGGAATCTCGCATCTTTTGGAACCAATTCTAGAAGTACTGAAATCTTGTTGGTACTTTCAAAAAGGCGTGTTTGAAGGCGTTGGTTGTATCTTCTGGGGACTGGAGTCTTTGACCACGCAAAGTACTTGGGAGATTTTTGAACTATGTAGGAACATGCATTGTTTTGGAAAAGAATCATTCGTCCTTGAAGTTTCGTTACATATACCGCAAGTGTGGAGCACTATGGCCGCCTCATACACGAAGATTACTTTTGAAATATTAGAGAGATAAATTGCAGAATTGTTTAGAAAAGACATGTATAAGAGTTACACTGTTGCAGGAGAAGCTCTGAAACTCTTCTAGTCAATGCCGGGGGCAACAATACATGCATTAAGCGTCATGGTGGCTGAAAATCTTCCTTCGTAGCAGAAACATATATTGAAGATAGTTTGAATAATAAAATTAAGATTTCTAACAAAATATTGAGTTGTTTATCTTTTTCCAAACAAATTTAAATGTCTGATACAATTGTGGAATCAACTCTCCAGAAAATATATAACGTTTCTGATCAGCTGCAGCATGGAACATCTTCAGGATTTTTTTTTGAAAGTACTTAATTGTTCAAAGTTTACTATAAAAATTATTTTTATATTAAATCAAACTGTTTTATGATAATAATTCATGAAATAATCAATCAATAATTGACATTGTTGGAAATAAATCCATCAAATAGTATTATTTCATTTTAATTTCGCTAATTTTTTTGACAGATGTACAGAAAAATTTTCGGAGGAAATGTCAATTTTTACAATGTTTTTTCCAATTTATAAAAATGTGATACAGGCTGGTTGGCATACATGTGAAAAAAGGGGAGGATTCCTTTTCTCTAGTCTGTTGTTTGTTCGGGAAATTTTAACAATTGCAATTCTACCTCATTCCTGCTGACAGTTTACGTGACAGTGAGCCGAGTACAGTCCTGCAAAAACTCCTATGAATAAAATAAAAAATTTCCATTGTATTATAAATTTATTTATAAGGGATATAAAATACCCATTTTTTTGTTCTTAAGCTTAATATTTTTTTTTTCAGGTTCGATGCCAGGGGGACCCGGCGTACCCGAAAACATCACCGTGACTTTCCTCAACCCCACATCCGTTCGCGTTTCGTGGGCAACTTCCGTCGAAAACGCCGACAAATATGACGTCACGTATAAACCGACGGGTGCCAGGTATGTACATTCCCAAAAAAATTCAGGGATTATTATCCTTTTTACTTTAGAACGTTATTGTTGTCTGGAAATTTTTAATTCAAAAGATCAAAATATTAATCGAACAATTTTAGAATCATTTAAATCACATAAGTGGAAGTCGTGTGAAGTTTGCCAACTGTCTTGCGCAGTAACCAAATCGGTCTTGTTTATCAATGTCATTGGCGTTACAAAAGGACATCGCTTGTCGTTAATTGCAACTTTAAGTGGGTTATACTTACATGAAACGAAGTCTACAGGATTGAAGACTGTCAAAGTTACAGTCAAATCTGACACAAACATCTATAATTTGGCAAGTTTATCTGAACCTACGGGGCATCGGTAAGAGATGAGGAAACATGGCGCATATCTGTCAAAACATTACTTTAATAAAAGTAAAAATAGCAACAAAACTCTGAAAAATGAACTACCCTACATTAACAGATTAATAAAACGAATAACCAAGTAATTAAGGACATTAAAAAAGTTAAAACGGTTTAAAAAAATTACAACAAATGTTCAACATGGGCTTTTATCACAGTAATGTTAGTTTTCAATAAAGTTTTTAATGGTTTAAAGTTAGTTTTTATGAATTTAGACTGTACCGATTTGTTAATAATTTACTAATGCTTCCTGTAATTCGACATTCAAAATAAATGTGAATAGGTGTGCCGTGCGACATAAAATTGCTTGTATCTCTTAAACCGTTAATGTTATCGAGATGTCACAAGAGGACTTGATATCTCTAAAAATGTCCACAAAAGCCAATCGTTGCATTTATGACTAAAAAAAGTTTAAATTACCAAAAAAATAGATAGGAACGAAAACAGACAGTGTATTTGTCAATCAGACGACAGTGCATACTCTTATTTTTTGTTTCATCCTGTATTTCTTCCAGCTAAACCTTTCCTTAACGTGACATTATCCAACTAATTCCCAATTTTCAATGCAAACACATCGAACATATAAAGTAACGCTATTTTTCTTTTAAAAAATATATGAATCAACCCCATCGACCTATTGAGCCCCAATTATTAATTATTGAAGGTATAATTACAGCTTACTATTACTTCTGACAACGTTCCCCTATTGGTTTATTAGAAATTTCCATGAATCGGGGGGATGGAATTTCTAACCTTATACACCATTATTCCTTTGCTACCTAATTGAAATAGTTAGATCCATTTTCAAAGCTCGCTATTACATTTTCAAGTTTGATCGAGTGGAGCTGTAACAATTACAATAATTAATTATCAGTGCTGGGCTGTTATAAGTTTCCAAGGGGATGAATGGCTTATTTAATGGTTACATACAATAAGTACCTTCAAAATTGTACCCCTAAATAGGAAAAAAATTGTTTCATCGAAAAAATAAACGTATACAACTCAGTATTTATGCTAATACTGCAACACGTTTCTTGTTAACGTCAAATTGGCTGAAATAACGGAATACTCCCAATGAAAATACCGAACCCCTTCCACCGTATACCGTCTACCATAACAATAATAGGCATGATGACTGTCACTAAGAATCACCGAAATATTGATTTGATATAATTATTTAAGATGCAGAGATTCTACAGAAATCACTTATTTTTCATTTTCATGTGTGATTACATTTATTTTAGTAAAAATATAAGCACAAAATTTAACCATCCGCCATCTTATCTCAAACGCCAATCAGAAGAGAGTGACGTCATGCTTTCGCAGATATCCATTATCCGACCCAAACCAAATCCGAACATCTGTTTTGTTGTCTTTATATTATCTATGGTTTTGTATTTCCTTTGTTGCTGTTGGCTTTTCTTGGTTCATGTGATATTTTCTCGTTATATACTATCAAGTATCTCTGTTTTTATTACCACAAAAAACCGTTTTTGAAATTATGTTTATGTATCAAAATAAACTTCTAACCTGCAAGCTGTCAAGTGTTTGAAGTCTGTCTTTGACGATATTACTACATGACACAGATCATAGATAACCTATCGACAGTTGACACTGTTAAGAATTGATGACGTCATAGAAGGACGCCATTACTATTATAGCGTTTTGGCGCATAATTTAAAATGTGTTTTTAAAAGTTGAATTTTTCCTTTAAAAACATCTTTTTTTACAGAAATAACATTTATTGTAGATAAAGTATATACGTGAAAACATCGTGGAGCAGTTTTTCAAAATCAGTCATCATGCCTATTTCTCATCCGCCGTATACCGTGCATAATGCGTGTACGGATAGCGTGTGCCGTGTACGTATATGGTGAGACATGTTGTGCCGTGTACGTATATAGTGAGACATGTTGTGCCGTGTACGGATATCATGTGCCATGTTGTGCCGTGTACGGACACCGTGTGCTATGTTCGAGTACCGTGTGCCTTGTACGTATATTGTGTGCCATGTTGTGCCGTGTACGGATAGAGTGTGCCATGTTGTGCCGTGTACGGATAGAGTGTTTGTACGGATAGAGTGTACCGTGTACGTATATGGTGTGCCCTGTTGTGCCGTGTACAGATATCATGTGCCGTGTACGGATAGAGTGTGCCGAGAACGTATATGGTGTGCCCTGTTGTGCCGTGTACAGATATCATGTGCCGTGTACGGATAGAGTGTGCCGTGTACGTATATTGTGTGCCCTGTTGTGCCGTGTACAGATATCATGTGCCGTGTACGGATAGAGTGTGCCGTGTACGGATAGAGTGTGCCGTGTACGTATATAGTGTGCCCTGTTGTGCCGTGTACAGATATCATGTGCCGTGTACGGATAGAGTGTGCCGTGTACGGATATCGTACACTTCCAAAAAAACTATTGTATTGCCATTTTTATATTCGTTATTCAAAATAAATATTTTCGAAAACTCAATAACTTTCTCTCCCTCCATCACCGCCGATCAAATTAAACCAATACGAGCCACAAAAGCCTTTATTGATGTCCCAGTTAACTTTCCAACCAATCCTTGTCTAACATTGGAAACAATCGTGGCACATACGTATAGCTGTGTATGCTGGAACATGACATGCTCACAATATTGATGATTCACTCGCCCTAGGAATTTCTACTGTAACGGACTGAAATTGAAAATCACCCCAATTAAGTTAGCTCTAATGTCGCGTAGTCATGTTTCACGTAGAAACGTCAAACGGCTTTCAGAGCACCAGTGTTGGATGATGAAAAAAATTAGGCTTTTTTTGAAAATTAAAAGAACACTACAAAAATTAAAATTACAAAAAAAGTACAATGATGGTGTACTAAAACTAGCGCCATATATCCAAAATATTTACTTTACTCTTTCCATTATTTCTTTGGTTCAAAATTCAAAAATTCATGAAAAAAAACTGTGCTCCTGATAATCTCACCGTTCTCTCCCAATCTGGACACTTTATAGAATAGCCTGCAGTGAGTACATTGATGGTATACTATAACTAGCGCCATCTATTTAATATCTTTTCCCGGATATTCTCTTCGCAATATTTTTTTGGTTGAAAATCCAGAAATTTGTGAAAAAAAATATGTGATTCTGATAATAATGTTTCTTAATTGTAATTAATCTAATTACTGCTACCATACAGATTGTCGTGAAGATGAAAATGGATATAGAAATTTATCAATGATAAATTAACTCCAATGTTAAAATGTCATATACTTGGAAATGTTATTGTCACTTTGACATCGATAAAAAAGGTGCATCCTTTTTTATCGCGATAAAAACCTCTCTTCCTCTATTTCTAGTAAGCGGACGTCACTTTTACACAATGACAATGAGATAATTATTGTTGTTGTTCATCGATATATTCTGTCGTTAATTTATCTTGCCAAAAAACACTCGAGCTTTTCTTTTATCCAGATAAATGTCTCTTCAACTCAAACTTTTGCCAATCACTAAATTTGCTCGAAAAACTGACATTAGATAAAATCGCTCCACCTTCGGTGTCGCGATTTTATCATGTCAGTTTTTCTCGTAAAATTAGTGATTGGCAAAACTGTTTCGTTGCAAAGAGAAATTTATCCGATAAAAAAAAAGCTCTTGTGTTTTTACTGTTGATAAAATTTTTCCTAATAAAAAATTTGTCGCTTCCTTTTTGAATAGTTGGGACTGATCTGTCTCACTTCATATGTAGACATAAAGTCGCAGAAGGTGCCTTTAAAAAGTAGATCAGGCAGTCGTTAATTTTGGATGGAAATTGTTTGAGAAAGGACAAGTTTACGCGACATTGAGCCTGATAAATCTGAGGTATTCATCAGACATCATTATTCATTTTATTTTCAATAAATTCTCTTTACTTTTCTAAATTCCCATTTTTCCGAAACTACCCTGTAAGTTTCACGATATTTACCGCTTTTACAAAAAGGTTTAGGACGAAAAAGTAAAATCATTTTTAAAATTCATAAAAAAAAACTCAAAAATGTCACTTCAATCGATCCCGCTTCTGAACCGACTCACCTATGGGACAAAATCCCTGTGAGTCCCATTTCCACCTCTTTCAATGCCAGAACTAGTTTTTCCGTGACATGTGGATCGTAATAACCTATCGATTGGTCGATATGACGGTTTTCCTCGTGGTGAAACACATTCAACTGAGATGCTATAGAGGGAACGGAATTTAGTGTTTTGGTTGACAACAGAAAAACTACACTCGATACAAAGTTTTCCAACAAAAGCTGGTTTTTATGGTTACTTGCTTGTTTTGTTTTATTTTTCAGACTTTGTATTTGTGTTTGTTGAATTTTATACGTAAGTACGAGAGTTTTTGTATGAATTTTCGTAGATAATTGTATATTTTCCTATATTCAGTTGTAGTTAGAGTTAAGGAAATAAAAAAAAAACAGTAAGAAGCATCGACCTAAACATTCATTCACATTTTTGTGACCTATTTTTTCGTCTACTTAGGTAGGAAAAGCATAACACACGTAGGCGCCTTGATACAGTGCCAAGAAATGTGGACTGTATCGCTTTCAATTCAATTGGAGGTTATTAAGCTTCCGTGTGACACCTACAGCCTAAAAGCTTCGACAATTGCGGAAGCCATGCTCAATTCCTTCAGAGATGGGATGAAATCAAAAGATGCAGTCTTGCTAGGATCACCATGGGCGACCCGAAATATCTGGCGATGATCAGGAAAAACCTACGTTCAACAGTAGGATTTCTGACTGGCCACTGTCAACCAAGGAAACACCTCCATACTATGGGTGTAATGGACACACCTCTATGCAGGATGTGTGAACAGGAAGATGAAACTGTTAGGCATGTCTTATGCGAGTGTTCGGAGTTATCGTTAATAAGAGAGTGTGTGTTCGGTGAGTCTTTGCCTACACCTGCCGATATAAAGGAGATGTCACCTTCCTAAGAAGGACAGGATGGACTAGGAGGACAACTCCTCTGTAATATGTACAATGGGTCACATGTGGCCTAAGTGCTGTGAGCCTTCACTCACCCTTCCACTCTACAGAGGGGTGTTTGAAGATCACTAATAATGCCTCTTAAATGTATTATTCTGATGTTCTATTGCTAGGCCTATAAAATTTCCACTTTCTGGCTCTTGTCGACTGGAAGACGGAATACGATAGTATTATCTGCCGCATATTGAGAAGTATTAATGTAATTTTAAGTAAACTATAGTCAAGTCTGATAAAAAACATTATAATTTTATGAATTTTTATAAAGTATATCATAACGTAATCTGATTTATTTGAAAATATGCTTAAATATGCATAATGATAGTGCTCCAGAGTGTAGGTTAAGCATGATTGGAGGGTTGAATGTCAAAAGTTGAAGCTTGGGACAATTAAGCTATGCAGTCAACTCTTCCAATATGAATCCTTCAAATCCCGAGAGGAAGATTGCGTCTATCAACAAATATCAACCGTTCTGTGCATATTGTTTTGTTGATTTAATGATTCTCTGGTAGTTAAATATTAAGATCTATGCAAAATATGCGCATATTTCACAAACAGTAGTTTAAAATTTTCCATTTTAAGTGGAATTTTCATAGTGATACCATATCCTCGACAAATCCTATTAATAGACACTCCAAAACTGCTAAGTAAAACTAACGGTCAGCTAAACACTTTTTTTGGAAATAAATAATAATCACATGGAGTTAAATTTGGCGAATAGGGAGGATAGAAGGAAGTAACAGAGGATGAAATTCGTATCTTGATATGCCCCGAGTGGAATAAGGTGCGAGGTTTATAAATGTCTTCACCACAATGGTGTTTATAAAATTTTTTTCAACTATCAACCAAATTTAAAACAAAAATTGGAAATAATTGACATTATACACTGTTTCAATGCTAAAATATTACAGCAGCACTGTCAGTTTTCAATCTATTATGAACGCACTCCTCATGTCATCAGTCTATTTGGTTGAGCGCGAATTTTAAACTATTGACATTTAAACTTAAATAATTTCATTTTGACAGGTAATTTCAAGCAGCGAATACGTTAAAGACAATCTACTGGGTATACAAAAATATGTTGCATAAGTTTTTGTTGAACTACTATCTCTGTATTATGAAAATATATTAATTTGTCCATTATTGAAAAATTATTAGCCACAACTTCTCACTTGGCTAGAAGAACAATAATTGTCAACTTCACAGATAGTAGTGGGGAAAAAAATAATTCTTGCTACTCACTTTCATAATTCATATGCTTCCAATAACTAAATTTTCCTCTGAATGGCTGGTACGAACGTTTATTTAATGCTCTTCTCACGCTGCAAACTTTATTAAGTCTAGAAAATTGAAATCGCTACGTCTATGAGTTAACAAAAAATTCCTTTGCCTTTGTACTAAATACAAAATAAACACGATCAAACCAGACAGTTTTTCTCGATAACCAAAAACGTCGATATTTTCCATAAATAAAAAATTGAGTACAGCAAAATATCGGTAGTTAACGGAGTGTTTTCACTCACGACAGTCGTTATTTGACCTACGCCAGTTCTACAGTGATTTTTACTTTATTCACTGAGTTTATTTGGATAATAGAACGTCTTTAACAGATTTAACTGGAATTTTCATGAAATGTTCCATTAAACGTAAGTTAAAACTCATTATGAACAAATTGTGAATATTTGGGGTTATTTTTTGAAAAATATTGACATTGTACGTCTCTTCCACGTCTAAAGTCTAGCTTCAGAAACTGCTCTATATTTGAATGCTCTCAAAGCCCTGTTTTCACAGCCTCACGTTTATTTTAGACCTTCCCACCTTCACTTATAGACTAGCGCAAATGGATGTAACTGCCCATAGTCTTGGACAAACAGCCTTGTTTTGGTTACCACAACCCGTTAAGATCAATTTACATAAATAAAGTGGAACACCCTATTGTTGTTTTTTCTTGATTATTTTGAAAATGATATTGGAATATATGTAAAAGGGTGTTGCTAGTGTAGCTCCAATGAACCAGGTTCTTAGTTACAGAGTGGTGGCAGTGGTGGCCGGAAACTCGGACGCTGTGACCTTGAGCGGCCTCAAAGCCGACACTCAGTATCAGGTGACCGTTGCTGCAGTGTGGGGCGGCAAGAAATACAGGAGTAGGCCAATTGTCTTCCGAACACTGGGTGAGTACGATATAATGATATAATTGTTAAAATAAGTATAATTTTGTGATCAATTCCTTGAAAGATGGGATGGAATCAAAGGATGCAGTGCTGCCAGGATCACATCGCCAAGAAATATTTGGCGATGACCAGGAAAAACCTACTTATAACAGTAGGATTTCTGACTGGCCACTGTCAACTTAAGAAACACCTCCATACCATAGGGCTAGTGGACACACCTCTATGCAGAATGTGTGCAGGAAGATGAAACTGTATGGTATGTCTTATGCGAGGGTCCGGAGTTATCATCAATATGAGAATGTGTGTTCGGTGAGCCTACACCTGCCGATGTCTCCTAGTGACCTGCACCTTCCTGGGAAGGATAGCATGGACGATGACCTAGAAAGACAACTTCTGTGCTCTAAGCTGTGAGCCTACACTCACCCTTCCAGCTTCACAGATACAGATATAACCAAAGTTAAAATTTTTTCAAACTTATTTGATTCAAACGAAATTATGAACAAAACCTACCCAATTAGATTCCCCATCACCCAATTTACTCCGATCATCCTTTTTAAATTCAATTTCAATCCTTTAATTATACTTCAATGCTTCTCTCCGCAATACTGTATACATGATATCTTTTGCCGTAATTTTAATGCCTTCAATTCATTAAGAAATGCTCACCCACATTCCAGTCCCTTGCAAGAGACTATATTTACATACTTCAAAGGTCTGTATTTCAAACCAACTCGTCAAAACTGCTTACAAGGAGTAATTGATAATGTAAAGGGTTTGATTATAATACAGGTGCGTGCTAATTGCTTGTAATAGGTCCTTTACAATACAATATAGGTTTTAGTAAGTCTTTTAAAGCGTATTAAATACAATCAATATGATGTTTGAAATTGATTTTGAGTAGTATGTTATTTTTTGACATCGACAATCGATGCTATTTTTAACTGCAGTCAAGGACACAAGACGCTTTTTTAATCATTTTCAATCTTAAAATCATCAGTATCAATAGATACCAAAAGAATCCGCAAAGCTATAGCTCTTTTCGCGATCTAAGAAACTGATTTGACTTGACTTATGCTTAAGGTGCAGAGCCGCACTATTCTTTTGTAAGTAAATTTATGATACGAATGACCCATAAGTTGAACGTATACAGCATTGGATGGCTAGAAGTGTCCAATATATCAGTACGAAAACCATTGAAGTAACAGGTTTTTTTCCTTAGGAACTGATCAATCTAAAAATTATGGTTGAGTGCTTTGAATTGATCAAAGAGTTCTATAGAAAGAGTTCTTCATCTCGTGCGCTTGCTTTCAAATGATGTGAAGGGTTTTCTGAAGGTTGAGAGATCTTAAAAGATGACAAATCTCCTTGATTCAATCCGGGACACCATGTCCAAAATAAATGAATTTGCTCGCAGAAAATGACATATGAGTATTTGAACAATTGCTGAAATATTTTTTGTCAATGAGGAGAAATTTTACATGACAAATTGATTTTGAATAATAACTGGTTCCGAAAAACTTGGCAGTTGACCAAAAGCTGCTCAGATATTTTTGAGGGGTCAGATGAAGAGCCTGAACTTATGGAAAACCTTGATAATCCAATGAGATGCTAAAAAATGCTTTGAAAATCTCCTCCATCTTCAGGGATGGAAAATCAAGAATGTTGAAATTGAAATTAAAAGCCCTGCCAATCGTTTTTTTTTTGGAAATTGATTAAATGAGTTTATTACACCAATATGATAAGCTATCTGTAAAATGTTCAGCAGATAGATGTACTTTATTGTGATGATTCACCATCCTGTCAGTTCTTCCTGTTTCCACAGATTCAGGAACCCAGTTCGAGTAGATAGAAAAAGCAAAAGAAGACTTTTGATATTGTTTCTACCAATAGGAAGAACGAATGGAAGGATGTGTGGCGGGTAGAGAAGTGCATTGAAGGGAATCGTTCAATTGCGAATTAATTTCCAAAATAAATATTTTTTATAAGCATTGTCTTCATTTGACTCACATCGTAGTAATGTATGTGTATGTATGTATTTTTTAGGGTAGCATTCTAAAAGATCTTTTGTGCCCCCTCACTTCTACTTAGTTTCTGAGGAGAATCTCTGAAACCAGTAGCTCCTTCAGTCCTATTTCCCATTCACGCGACAAATGTCCGGTCAGGATCCCTGTTAAGATTTTAGCGCAGTTTTACTTTGACTTATGCATTCATTTGATCTCAACAGTTGTAGTCGCCCAGAAGAATCTTTGATTGTCTAAGCCCTAATAGATATTTCCAATAGTCGGATATTCTCTTTCTTTCGGCTTCGCCTATTTCAGTCCTCCTCTTCGCTAGTTCATCTGCTATTTGATTTCCTTCCATTCCAGTGTGTCAAGGAATCCATAGTGAGTGATTGCTCTTGCATAGTTCATTGAGTTCACACCGTAGGCAATGTAGTCATACTTGGTTTGGTTACTAAGTAGTTAATTACAGAATATCTAAATATGGAGAGCATATTAGGAAGCCAAAATTATTCTCAATATCGATTAAAAATGTTTTCAGGGTAATTATTGTTCTAATTAACTTCCTAGTTCGTTACAAATTCATTTATCTTTTAATAGAAAACGACAGTTTTCCTCGTGTCTTACAGTTGTTATTTCAATGACATTCTCTGAAGTTAATTAGGATTAATATCGGGTAAGATTAATATCTTTCAGCACGTAAACTTTTCATTTGTCACTTAATTTACTGTCACTCAGCTCCGTCTGGCTTCAATAATATTTAATAGACATACTACGTTTCTCGGATTTTTGTTTTATTCAACGTCTTTAGTTGGCAACAAATTTCCAATTTTCCCAATTATCAGTAAGTATCTACAAAATGTAGTAATTTCAAGAAAAGCGCTAGAAACTTTTCGACGAACTGGAAGTTTTCAAGCTAAAGTTTCTCAAAGAAATAAAAGCTGTAAATAAGTAGGAGGAAGAGACTAAGAAAGAAAATTTCCGATTGCCGTGGGGGAAAATATCACCTGCTTTCAATCATAAACGTCGGCGTAGGGATGCATAAAAGGTTCAATGGCTTAATAAAAATATAAATTGGAAAATGAATGCAAATGTGTTGGGAAAAATCTCACTAATGAACAGTTTTAAGGTTATAAAGAAATACTGAAAGGAAAAATTTTAATATTTTAATAAAAACGCAAAGAAGAAAGGGGAGAAAAGTTTCCTAAGCTGCTTAAACTGTTTCCGCCTTGAATTTCACATTAATTTTCAAATCTCTGGCAAATTCTAGTTAGGAGTAAACAAATATGAAAGTGATGATTGGACAGTTATTTGTTAAGTTCCTCAAGGAACTTTCTTGCTTATCATGTACCTTAGCAAATTGTTTTTATTTGAGGAAATTTTCCAACTATAACTTGTTTAAATTAAAAAATCCATCGAAATAAATTTTATATTTAGGAATAAGGAATAATAATTAATAAGTCTGGAATGATTGGAATTAATCTTGAACAAAACTGTATAAATTTCCAATTTTACTTTCTACTTTTTCACTATCTGTTCCACCCCTTTGAAAAAAATAGTACCTTGAAAGCAAAAATCTTGTTTCAGAATTTCTTCATCAGTTTATATTTATCCAATAATCAGTTTAAGCGTTACTTTATGAACACACTGTATAAAACTACTTAGAAAACTCAAAAAATCAAGCAAATTGTTTCTTGACTCACCCTTTTTTGTTGCAAACTCGATTCTCTATAAATAATCGATTATTTAACTAACTTTTGTTAGCTCTCCGTATTTTCAAAACATTTTCTTACAGTCTATATCAACTAGTAAACAAGTTTTTGTAGTTAACAGGTTGCCAATAAATCTTTTGACACGTCTAGATCTTGCGGTTGCTGAAATAGCGTTGATTAATTACAAAAATTCATCAAAATGTCAACATCGATAGATTAAATCTGTGATGGCATCTAACGTGAAAGGTTGTCAAAGACTTTTCAATTTTTAAAGCTTCAAAAAAGTTTAACAGAAACCTTATTATTAGATTACCATAGACAGGGAAGTATATAAGATAGGAGGACGGGGAATTTGGGGGTTGAAGTCCCCCATGTAAAATACAATAAGGGTACAATATTTTTTTCAGCATACTGGCTTCTCCTTTCCATTCTAAGCTTATCAGATAAAAAACCCAAAACCCCCCATGTAAAAGCTGTGCAACAAATTATTATACTTAGAATTTATTTTTTATTTGATTTAACATTCTAATTACCGTTATATTTAAAGAATGCACTGCATTCGAAGTATCTGTATCTGTACATCCTCCCGAGGAGTTGTTCTTCTAGGTCATCGTACAGCCTGTCCTTCACAGGAAGGTGGACAGATCACCAGGAGACATCTCCTTTATATCGGCAGGTGTATGCCAAGACTCACCGAACACACACTCTCTTATTTACGATAGCTCCGGATACTAGCATAAGACATGCCTGACAGTTTCATCTTCCTGTTCCTGCATAGAGTAGTGTCCACTAGCTCATAGTATGGTTTTTCCCCAGTTGACAGTAGCCAGTCAGAAATCCTACTGTTAAACGTAGGCTTTTCCTGGTCATCGCCAAATATTTTTTCGGTGCCAGCTTCCCAGGAAGATCCTAGCAAGACTGCATCCTTCGATTGCATCCCATCTCTTAAGGGATTGAGCATGGGTGTAACGTTTGGTTAGGCCGTAGGAGTCACTGAGTCCTAAAATGTTTAGTGCAGCTACTTCCCTGGCTAAAGAATCGGCAATGCGATTACCTTTACTCCTGTCGTGCCCTTCAACCCACCTCAGGATAATATAGTTATCTGCCGAGGCGTTAGCTAAATCTTGGTGGTACTCTACATTCGAAGTAATGAAATTTCCTTACTTGTCTCCCAATGTATAAGATTCCCAATAGGAAGCGATTCTAGACAGGGATGTATTGAAATTAAAATAAAATTAGGAAAAAAATATAGAATGTTCAATATATTTCATTGTTTAAAACATTTCTTAATAGTTATTATGTTAAATTCATAAAAAATAATTAATAAAGGTTATTTCATTAATTATTGACGCCAGAATAATAAGCTATTAAAAAGGGGTGAGACTATATATTTAAATTAATTAAAAGAAGAGTTAAAATAGAATAAACTCTTAACAATAATAATCAACTGCATTTTTTCGTATATTTCCAAAACAAAACACTTTGTATATTATCGTTTCACTATTATATCATGCGACTATAAATTATTTCTAGCTTATTTTTGTATCTTTCAACCGAAATGTTTTTGTAACTACTGGTGAGCAAAATCACTTCGTTTGTTTGGAAAAAAATTGTAAGCAGAACGTGAAATAAATACCACTGGAACTAATTTCGGATTTGTATTGAAATAGATTCTAGGAACTGTAGAAATTTTTTCAATTCAAAATTAAACGAAATAACTGATAAAGTCTGTTCATACAGATGTTAAAGTGATATTAAAGTGAGTCGATTGAATTAAATTAAATATCGATAATTGAATAACGATAAATTGAATAGATCTCAAAGATAAAAGCTGAAGGGTGACCTTTTTTTTTGGCTGAAACCAGTTTAAGGAAAAAGTTTTGAAGATGCCTCCCAACACAAAATCACAAAGAAATTTCCGCGTTAATGCATCATTTTCGAAAATAATGGAACTAGTTACCTATATGGAACCAGTTTCAAAATAAAATTTGTTTTTTCAGTTTTTTCACAAACACAAAATCGCAAAAAATGTTTGCGGATATGCATCATTTTCCCGACTTTAGAATAACTGAAACCAGTTACATGAAAACTTTTCTATGCTTTATATTTCAAACACTTTCCTAAACATAACTACGCAAAAGAACTTCTGCGGAAATATGTGACCAGGTGTTATTTGTACAGATGGTTGTGGCTTACAGATAAATGAAAACTCTTTTTTCCCAAATTGCGATTCGTCAATCTAAAAATAAAAATTTCTCTTATTCAATTTGTTGATGTGTTATTAAAATATAATCCTAAAAATATTAAGTTAAGTTTAATCCTTTTACCGACATTTAACACAGATCAATGAATAATATCTATTTCTATCAGCTTAATATCGCTTAAAATCTCAAGACACAAACCTGCACTATGATTCCTGACCCTCCAATTTTCGGAAGAGATGCCTGCTTTGAAGTAAAAGCACTGGTAACCATCTCCCGACAATACTTGAACGTTTTTCCACATGCCTTTTTACAGAGTCGCCGATTAAAGTTCGAATCAATCTAAATCTACAATATATTTTATCAATAAATGAAAATGGTATATTTCCGCAAGAAGGTTTTTGCGTGTTTGTGTTTAGAAAATTGTCTAACATGTAAAACAGAAACGTATTTTCTTGTAACTGGTTTCAGCTATTCTAGAGTCGGAAAGATGAAAATTATGCATTTCCGCAAAAAAAATCGAGTCTTTCTGTTTGAAAAATATTCCTAATGGTAAATAAACGAATATTTCCAACATAGCTGGTTTCAGCTAAACGAAATTCCGTCCAAGCTAAATACTGTATCGCCTCACAAAAAAAACATCATGAATTTTATTGCATTTTTTTATCAGATCAAAATATAAAAAAAATTCCCAAAAAATTTATATTTTCTTCGATATTTGTCCGGTCCCGGACTTTTGCCGAACTCTGTATTACTCAATTAATTCATAATTCAACTCTCTTCAATGATACTCGGGAGGGTAAGGCAGACTGTAACCATCCCATAATTTTTTCCCTTCCAAAAATCAACTGAAAGAATTTCCACTTAAAAAAACGTTAGGTACATCTAAAAATATCCACCGCTCGAAACCTTACTCAACTTTTTCCCTACAAATCCCCCTTCCGCTTTCAAAAACACAACGTAGATGGGTTCGACTAGTGACTTTTCTCAGACGTTCCATGTCCCCTCTAGAGCAAACAATCCGCTCTTCCCAACTCTCAGAAAACAATCGCTGTCGATTCTGATTCGTGTTAAACTCGGAGAGTTGAATTATCGTGAATAATAGAGGTTAGGTTGGAGTTTGTTGAAGTTGTGTGCTCCTTTTCAGTCGCGGTAAGGAATCCGCGCGTGTTTAACAGTTAAAATGTGTGTTCCAGAGCCACCGCGGACCTCGCCGCAACAGGATCAGATGGCGGCCTTTTCCACGGCTGATCCTCCGTTTGCTACGTCCACTGGCAAGGATAAGGAGGCCGGACAGTCGCCTGCTGACTTAGTCGAGTATCCGCAAACCAGTTCAACAGTAAGTACTCATTTGGCACTTATGTACAGTATTTAATATTTTTCAAAAATATAATATTTATCTTATTTTTGATTTGAAATAACTCTTGTTATTTTCAAAAAATTTGGATGATTTTTCGGTACATTATAGGAAATTCAATAAAATTATTAAAAGCAATTTTAATTTTTGAAAAAAATAAATTTAAAAACTCATTATACTGGGTGGAATAAAACAATAGTTCTTTAAAGTAAATATTAAGAGTTAGAAAACAATATTTGGATGAAAGAAAAGAGGAAGTTTGAGGAGTTTAAGAAGGATAATTAAGCGAAGTTTCCTGAAAGCTTGAATATCTTTAAGCCATTCTTTGAAGCATACAAAACTGCGACGAGTCGTTGAAATAGCAATGGACATAGTTATGGATGAAGCAGTAATTCTTTGGAGCTAAAAATAAATTTTCCAATTTCACTTCACATTCAACAAGCAAATATTTCAAAACTCCACAGGTTTAAATTTCTATTATTTTGATTTCTGAAAAGGACAGAACTTTTCTGTGGAATTGCTAAATGCCTAACTAAGGAGAGCATCTACAAATAGATAAACAACCAAGTGTTGCGCTGGTGGTCGGGTAACGACGAGGAAGATGGTGGGAATGCTGACCGGACATTGTAGGCTGAGGAAACATATGCATAAAATTGGCCTAGCAGATGATAGCCTATGAAGGTTTTGCCAGGAAGAAGACGAAACTGCGGAGCACATACTATGTGAGTACAAAGGCCTAGTAAGGGCGCGGTTCCATATACTTGGAGAGCTACGTAAAGGAGGCGGTATCCAGGCTAATAAAAAGAAAGGGGCTAGATATTGAGCTTATAATATGTTTATAGGGAGGACCACAATAGATCTGCAAAGGTCGCATAAAATATCTTTTTTAGAAGATATTTACCAAACGTAGAAAAAGATCATACATTTTGATATTATTTTGTCGATATTGAGAGACACGCGATGCCGCGTGAAGGTCGAAAACACTAATACATACCCAACGTTAATAACATAATAATATCTGAGTATCAAAAACGATCCCTATAACAAGCTCCAATTTTCTTACGAGTTAAAATTACACTCGAAACATTGTGGAGAACGTTTTATCTCAAAATATTGTGATAAATTAAATGGTATAATAGAATTTATATTGAGTTACTAGTGAGGAGTTTTCCAGTAAGTACCACAGGGTTTTGTTTTGAATCCAATCTTGTATTTATGTATACAGACTTGGCCAACCATAAACTTGAACGATATAGCTTCATAATTTTTAATGGAAACACACGAAGAGGGGATATACACTGTGTTATTTACAAGATGCGACATAGGGTTTCCTGTACAAAACTGTCAAACGTGAGCTATAACTATTTTACCAAATAGAGTTCATAAAAAATAATAACAGATTTGGAAAGGTCGTTGATAAATAAGTTTAGATGCACTTTTAATTTCCTTGAATTCGTTTTGGTTCGATAAAAAAATGGATATTTATGTTTCAAAAAGTCTAACTTAATTTTCATATCACTTTTGGATGATCTTAATTAAGTAAGTGATGTCTGACATGGTAGTTCACCGGATAAGGTAAAAGTATGGCGGATCGCATCCCCGCTGAGCTTGAATTTTTTTTGTTTTTAGCTCTTTTTTCACAATTTTTGGTACACATAACTTTGCTTTATTTTAAATTTAATATTTTTACTTTCACCTTAATCCGTGCACTACCATGTCAGCCATCACATAATTGATCAAAATCATCCAATAGTGATATGAAACTATCGATTTTATTTATCGACCAAGATGAATTTTGAACTACAAGTTGAATAAAGGACCAATTCAATGCGAAAAAACAGATCCAGATATGTTGGGGAAAAAGGTAAAGCATAACTGTTAAGATGATTCCAAAATTTGTTCTAAGAAAATCTAAAAATATACAGAAAGAAAACACAATTTTCTCGCAACTGCTTGACCATAAAATACTTTCAACGAGAAAAACCAAAATATTCATTTTTTATGGTATCGTACTTACTTATTCTAAGAAAAAAACGCTATTCAAAATTATTTTCGGACTATGTATATATACGAGTACATCATTGAATTTTATTAGAGACACGAGAAAAATATCCATTATGTTTGTGTTAATATTAAAACAAACCATGAAAGCACTTCACAATTTATTTACTCCACGCATTTGGCTTGTTATTCAAGCTGTGGCTCGCAGGCTTTTCATCATTATGACAATGCAAACGCCTTAAGCCGGCTACTCACTATTCGTTGATGCGATTCGTTAATGCGCTTCGTTGGTTTCGTTAATTCGCGCTGTGTATACTTGACATAAATGATATTATGCGAACACAAAGTTACCGGCTTTTTGTTTGATCATTTTTTTCTAATTTTTTTATCACCTATTATTTTTTTTTTCAAAGAGCCGTCCCTTCGCCGGCATCACTCCAGTCTCCTGGGCTTATTGTGTGTCAATACTGCTATAGTCCAGTCAATGTTTCAATTTATGTTTATTTGACGATAAATTTCTTAATAATTTTCAATCCAGGGTTATTATTATTATTATTATTTATTTCACGAAAAGTTGACCACCTGTTGACGCTTTAGTCGGTGGTCTCATCAAGAAAGAGTGTAGTGTTTTCCTGTTATTTTTTGATAAAACTTAATTTTGTTCATGGTTTTTGCTTTGAAATTTCTTTTTCCATAAAAAATCGAATGGAATACAAAAAGGGTTCAGTTCATGTCTGGTATTACATGAAATAAAATATAGAATTATGTTTGGTAGGTAGACAAAAATAATATCAATACATCTCAGAGTTTAGCTCCTCAACTTAACTTAACGATTATATAGCTACACAATAAGTTTTGCGACGACTATACTAGCCGCTTATGTACAGTCTCTTACTCTCAACTGTTACACTCCTCTAATGTCAGATGTCAAACGCCAAGTGTCGTGGATGAACTTTATTTCCAACAAAATATTATTTTGTGTATTTTATCTTTTCAATAGAAGTAAAAGCAGCTCAAAAATGACAACACTGAAAAGTATAGACAAACATTCTGAAACTCCGGAAGTTGTTCATGGGAATTTCAAAAGGCGAACCATCATGGCCAACTTTTATTATTCTCTCGAACCCCCTCAGGATGAAACTCAACACACTTTTCACAATCAACTAGATTAATTAGCTATTTCTTTCTCTCTTTCTCGTCGTTCTGAACACAAAAAAAACATTTTTAGCAGCTGTGGAATTTCCACGAGGCTTTTGTGAGGTTAATTAATATTTTATCTTCTACTTTTTTAAATATTGCAGTCGCAAAGGTTGTCTTTGACTAAGAAACAAAAAATTCAATCGTATTAAGCTAAGGGAAAACAAATTATTTGTTGCAAATTTATTTATTCATACATAATTAAAAAAAAAACTAATTGTAAGCTGTCCTAAAATAAGATCGTAGTCTTTAAAGAAGTTGAAGGATTTGAGTCATCGAAAATTCCAATTTTACAAGAGGCTATATACATGAGCGTATGACAGACGACAAATTTTTTAAAAGGGGTTGATTTGAAAAAAAATTATCGGATTTGGACGTATAATGTAGTTCTACAATTTGGATTCTTACAGGGTGGGTGAAAATATTGATCATCGCCTAACCGATCAAATAGTTTGTCAAATTTCATCAAACTTTCTATATTTAGGGATGCCTGCAAAACGATCAATCAGTGTAATGGAATCTGATTAACGAAAAAATCAATTTCCTCTTTTTCATACACAAAAAACTTTTTTGTTTTCCTCGATAAAAGATAAATCCTTGTAAATAATTGAATTCGGATTCTATCCAACGTGATTTATTTCCATTAATCGGTTAGAGGGATACAGTATCACGTAGTTGTATGGTGATTGAACACAAAACAATGTGTCTCAATACAGATGACGTTGACAGATTTAATCAATTCAAATTATCACGTGTGTCATGATTAGACAATGGAATTCTGAAACAATCACTTGAATGACTAGTCGCCCTTACTGGACCAGGGCCGAAGCCTTCAAAAAAGCCAATTGAAAAATATGATAAAATTGAAAATAAAAATAAATTACTGGTAATCCAAGTTCGGGAAGTGGGAGGGGGTGAGTTTTTAAGGGTAAAAAATGGTTTTTCTCGATTTTTGGCAAGAACGACTACAAGAAAAAAAGTTAAATGGCAAAGCTCTACAATTTTTGCATTCACTATGGTATATGTTTTCAAAAAATGAAAAAAAAAATTAAAAAAACTCGAATTCGAATTTTTTTCAATCACTATGAACAATTTCATTGGAAAAATGTGATTGCTGATTTTTTTTTCAGTTGAAAAGTTTATTCATTAAATTCGAATCACATTCATGTCATAGAAAATCCCATAAATTGTAAATATGCATGTAAATGCTACTATTGAATTTAGATACTTCATTCTAATTACGTTATTGATGATATTCATGATTTTTAAAAACGTTAATCTTGTTCTATCTTGAATTCTAAATACTTATCCATTAGTTTTTGTTTCTTCAATCGTTAGATTGGACAAAGCTTTCCAACTCTAGTTGATCTTCGAAATCTTCAAGACTATCACCTTCTTCATCTCCAATGTTATTTCCAGTCTGCATTGATTCTCCATTCACAATATCATCTGAATCAATCACATCTTGGTAGGTTTTTTCTTCCATATTAAAGCAATTTTCAAAAACAGAACAATTTGTACATAAATTTGTGCATTTTGCTTCCAGCCCCAATCTGTTGCTGTCAATTCGTTGCCCAACCATGTTTGAAGCTGATAATATGTCCTGTAACAATGTTTTTCTGCTGCTTCTTCTGTGGGTGGGAGGTTTGCCAAAATAAAGGATCATTTAATTTAGCTCAATAGCTCAAAATTGTAGGTAAATAATAATTGAAAATTTTTTTTTGGAATTTTTTGAGAACATTTACTATAGTAATGTATTTTTTTCACACTATCAGAAAGTAGAGATTTCAAGGAACAAAAAGCCTACCGACTTTTTTAAAAAAAGCTGATATTCTGACGCGAGAATTTCCGATTGGAAATGAGGGTCAATAATCTCAACAAAAAATGAACTTTTACTAGAAGTTTTAAAAAATAGACCAGGGTCGATAATTTTTAAAATGGTAAAAAGTGGAAAAAAATTATAGTAGCATGAAACCTATTGGAAGATGTAGAGAATATAACAAAAACGGAAGGAAAAAAAAATTACGGGCGATCTGACGTCGGGGAGGGGGAGGGGGTGAGTTTTTAAGGGTGAAAAACGGTTAATCTCGATTTCCGGTAAAACTACAAGTTTTATGAAAAAAAGTTGAATGGCAAAGTTGTAGGTAATAAAAAGATCCACAACTTTTGTATCGACACTTTTTTCACATAACCTCAAAATTTATGAGAAAAATTCGAATAACTGAGTTTTTGGTTTTTTATTTTTATCTCTTGTAAAAAAATATTTTTTCACGAAATTTGGTGAAAGCTCACCTTTGTATGTCCCAAACATACAGTAATTTTTTTGATTTAAAATATTAATATTTTCACTTTATTTTGACTTAATATCGAAAAAGCACCCTAATTTTCAATCGAAAATTCTCACGTCAAAATATCTGCTTTTTTAAAAAACTTGGTGTGTTTTCTATTCGTTGAAATCTTTACTTTCTGGTGGTATGAAAAAATATATACATTACTATGGTAAATGTTCTCAGAAAATGCAAATAATGAAAAAAACTCACTTCAATTACTAGAAAAACTTAAGATTATAACATGAAATCTTACATTTTTCTAGTAATTAAAGTGTAAATTTTAATAAATCGCTCAAAATTATACATAATGATTCAAAAAAAAAATTCGGATTCGAGTTTTTTTCATTATTTGCATTTTCTGAGAACATTTACCATAGTAATGTATATTTTTTTCCATACCATCAGAAAGTAGAGATTTCAACGAATAAGAAACACACCAACTTTTTCGAAAAAGCAGATATTTTGACGTGAGAATTTTCGATTGAAAACTAGGGTGCTTTTTTGATATTAAGTCAAAATAAGGCGAAAAAATGAATATTTTAATAAAAAAAATTACTGTATGTTTGGGACATACAAAGGTGAGTTTTCACCAAATTTCGTGAAAAAATAATTTTTTTTGCAAAAGATAAAAATAAAAAACCAAAAACTCAGTTATTCGAATTTTTTACATACATTTTGAGGTTATGTGAAAAAAGTGTCGATACAAAAGTTGTGGATCTTTTTATTACCTACAACTTTGCCATTCAACTTTTTTTCATAAGACTTGCAGTTTTAACGGAAATCGAGATTAACCGGTTTTTACCTTTAAAAACTCACCCCCTCCCCCTTCCCGACCTCAGATCGCCCGTAATTTATTTTTCCTTCCGTTTTAGTTATATTGTCTACCTCTTCCAATAGGTTTCATGCTACTATAACTTTTTTTGGTCCCAAAAATTATCGACCTTGGTCTAAAATGAGTACAGCAGAGGACACAAGAAAATGACATTCAAAAGAATCGTTTATTAAGAAAGTTTGAGTAAGAATAATGATTTTTACAAAAATTGCACTTTCGCTCTAGAATTTTTCGAAACTCATGAATACTGATTCATAATACAATCCAAATAAAACTTTTTTGGTATTTAAATTTCTCAACCAGAACATTTTATTTAGGTACATTTTCGTTTCGACAGAATTAAATGATAATATTACAGTCCTTTCGAATTTGTTCGCTAAGCCCATTAGTTCTACACTCTTCACTCTGAATTACCTTCACAGTTTGGTCGGAAGTTTAAATTGCCTCAACTTAATCTCACCCCTACGGTGGCGCAATGTAAATAAATAATTTTTGGTTCAAAGGACTAAGGATCTCCTTATCAAATAAATGTTTAATGGGCATGGTGACAGTCACTAAAAATAACTGAAATAATTGTATATACAGGTTGTTCCTTAAGTAATTGTACAATCTTAACTTTAAAATATTTCGATTCAAATCAACTAGCCCCAAAATAATGTAGTGCGGTAAAGTCCAATATTTTGTGAATGATTAAAGATATTAGAATGAAATTTTAACCGATTGTAGCTAGCCTAGAGGCTCATATTTTAAAATTAGTCGTAATTGTACAGTGTGTTCCAGAACGCCGTGTCAGATCAAAGTTATATTTTTTTAAATGGGACACCCTGTATTTTACTTCAAATTTGATTTGTGCTTGACTTGGCTATTACAATGATATATAATTGTCATGAATTATACAGCGTATTTAAAAAGTTCTGACCAATGGTTACTGTAAATCGTTATATGACTTCAACGCCCTCTATACTTTGAACTGCACAATTCAAAATTAATCTTTTATAGCCGTATGTCTGATATAGTCGTCTAGTACTACAATTAAATCTACCTGATTCGATATCTAAGGATACAGTATAATACAGTGCGAGCCCACACTCGAATACATTGGTTTCACAATTTTTTTTAAATCGATCACCCTATATTATATATCGGTAAATGAAAGTTACTTAACTATACTTCAAAATTTATTGAGTATTATCACCCTGTATACAAAAAAGTCTTATTTGGGGGTTTTTGGATATAAGAAATCATATTTTTGTACCTACTTCGTGTACTTCTATGCACAATTACTCCAGTACCACCCTGTATATACCACCATGGCATAACGTTGTAGTCAATTATTTTTTTTTTGTATTTCAGGTTAGAGGTGTAGAAATAGGTATAGTTCTTCTAGTATTATTCGTATGGATAGCGGCCATAGCGTTATTTTTTAATCGTTGGGGCAAAATAAGAATGCTGTTACCCTACCAGCCCGATTATAAGCAAGAACAGCTAAAAGTACCTGGTACTGCGGCCTGCGCGGCTGCTACCGCGTCCGGAGCTGCTTGTACGCACAATTCGGGTGACCACATCTGTCAACAGGTAAGATAGAAGCTTTTGGTTTCGATAATTTGTATTATGGTGAAAACATTTTATATTTTCTCATATTTATCCGATATTTTAGTTTCAATATAATATAATTAGTTATAGTTTTATTTTTTCAATTTGAAAAAATTACTGTTCTGAGAAAAATGATACAGATACAGATAAATTTGACACCTGAAATTGTTTACTTAATGTCTGTCGTGGCATATATCTCGAGAAGTAGTTGTTGCTTCTAATTGAACAGTCTCTGTTCTTTGAAAAGTATTTCTCAAAAACTGTACTGTAGGGCGTTATAATTCTAATAAAATATTATTTTTGACATATATTAATAACATTTGAATGGCAGTTTTATATGACACGATCTACCGAAACGTTTAACCCAAGATTTTGGTTTGATATACACTGTGTCCTCTAATGTTTGTACCTTATTATTCACGCGAATGAAGTTTCCAAAACAAGCGAGCGCAGTGAGTGAGTTTTGGAATCATCCAAGTGAATATTAGCCATTCCACACAAGTAAAAGACTCTACTTTCTCCACGACTGAAAAAAGAAAGCTTCCAGTGAAGATCGAACCCCAATCGTCCGCGCCAGAGTCAACTATTTCTACCACTAGGCTATAGAGCTTGTTTATTTCCAAAAAGGTATCCGTAACATACAGTTTTAATCGAAACCTTTACATTTATAAATGAGAATTGGGAGTTATAACTAAATATAACTACTGTCCATTTTTTCTCTAAGTAATACGTAAAATTATGATTCTATCATTATTTTGACGTTTCAAACGACGCGCTGTCAGAATCGATTTACATTATTTGGTATTTGACGTTTTAAAAGAGACGAGTTTATTTATTCATTTTAATTAATTTAAGCGTGAATTCTAAAAATAATAGAATGTGATTGGTTAACGAGAGTGAATTCTCTTTCATTATTCACTGGTGTGAAGAATATATATCATTAAGTAGCTAAATATGTGACAATAATTTGTGCGTTATTATTTAGTCGTGGAGAAAATAGTTTCCCATATGGTGCAAACTTTAGTTGGACACAGTGTATAATATACTTCAGGCCATTATATTTAAAATAACTCAATATACTACGCTTCCTTCCTGGGTATTAACTATACATCTCTTCAACAAAAAGCTTCTATTAAAAAGACAATTTATATGCAAAATCCACTCTGACTCTGTCGTTTAAAGTTTCCAGCAAGGACTACTATGGAGCTTTTAAAAAACCGCTTACATTCTCATTTCCTGTATTTGAAAATTGTTTTATAAACTCTTTTTTGAGGTTTTTCAACGTTCAGCTAAATACTCATTAGGCCAGTAACGCTAGACCGGTTCAAGGAATTAATTTCCAACAAGCCATTTTTTGACGCATAGACACATTAATTGATGGCTCCAAAAAGGTTACATGCTATGCAAGGGGTCCGATCACTCCTCACCCTAGTCAGAATGAAATACTTTTCTAGAAACCTGAGAGAAGATTTGACCATTGAAAAGATCTAGTAGGGCTTATACTATCAAATATTTTTCTGGGTGACTGCAATCTGTCGAGATCAAATGAATGCACAAGTCAAAGTAAAACTGCGCTAAGAGTTTTAACAGGGATCCTAACGGGAGATTGTCGCCTGAATGGGCACCTGAAAATGCTCAAATTAGTGGAGGAAGAAGAATATAGACTTTGTGACATGTAAGAAGAAACCTCCATCCACATACTTTCTAACTGCACAGCACTTCAGAATCCTAGAGCACAGTACCTGGGAGATTAATGGATAGGAGAACATTTACCTAAGTTGAAGCCTGCAGATATCCTAAAATTAAGACTAGGAATAGGACTAAAGGAGCTACTAGTTTCTTATACTATCCTCATTGCAGAAACTGAGTAGGAGTAAGGGGACACAATAGATCTTTAAGGTCTCAGTGAATGTTACCCAAAAAACACATACATACATACCATGGCCAGAGGCAAGAATTGCTAGATCGAGAAAATGAAAAAATTGAGTCAGAGCTAGTGGAGAGGGTGCTTGATAAATCCGCACGGGTGATAGTTAGCAATGTAAATGTAGGGTGAAAATAATAGAAATAAAAATGGTAATAATAACCATGGTATGTTTCATTAACCGTAGATTGGTATCAGAAGTGGGATTTTCTGATTACACATTCATATACATTCAGAAACATTTCATATTTATGTGAAAATAATATGACAATTATTGTTACGGGAAACTTTGATTAGCTGAACTTCTCATTTTGCTTCCTTTTATTAGCATTTTCAATGGGGCTAGTTTCCGGTTTCACGAACATGATTCCTCCATCTAGTTGCATATAGAAAGCAAAAAGGTAACGGTCTTTTCATTGCTTTCAATGAAAATAAATATAAAATGATTTTCAGAAGCTATTTTCCACTGACAGCTTTCCAGAAAATATTGAATTCCTTTTCCTACCGCAGAAACGGAAGTATTTATGAGGAATTTCATCAAACGGCAGATTTACCAGACTGTTGAAATGGTTTGGAATATATTTTTGTAGCAGTTAATAGGAAATGGAACAAAGAGTCGGTTTTGGATTTCATAAAAATATCCAAGTATTTCGAGTGGAAATCTGATTTTATCATGGCAAAGAATTTAGATTGCAATTGCCATACCTTTGAATGATAATTCAGTTCAGTTCAGTGAGAAATAAAAAAAAATCATGAAATAAAGTGAAATTGGGTTGCTGTTTAGAAGTTGAAATTGGTTTTTCTCCAGTTCCCAGTAAGACGTAATGCTTTGCCTGTATACAGGTGGTTCCTAATTAATCTGAAATATCATTGCTGGGGATTGCTGTTTCATGTTAATACAAAACTTGATGATAATAAAGTCCATTCATTTGATGAATAAAATCATCAGATCGCGCTTGCGCGTAATCAAAACATCAACTAACCTAGTTTCTTGAGTCAAAGATTAGGGTTAACGTTTGAAATACATTTAAACACTTTATTTTGATTAGGATTCATCAAAGACCTGCCTTTTTTCCATTTCTTCCATAGTATTCTTTTCAGCTTTAACTTCAGCGGTGCCACAAGCAAGAGAAAAGTTAACTCAATGGAGTTTCTCATTTTTAATTTCTCCTATTTAAGCTTTGCCGTAAAATTACCCGCTCACCCGCCACTGCACATTGCTTACAAGTGCGATACTGAAGTTTTCTCGTATCATTTCAATTTTCCAAAATAAAACTAGTTATATTCAACCAACCCTTGTTAAAACACGCATAAGACGCCCATGTATATCTAAAATTACAACACCCACAGTATCAGTCGTTATTGATTATATACAAGCTTTATAACCCTGTTTTTTTTATGCTTTCAATCAAGTGAGATCTAGCCCGTTAATAGTAGTTTGAAAATATATATTAATAGTTGTATTGGTATAAACAAAACATTATTTAACAGCGCCCAATATATCGATTCCCTTCTTATGACGTCAAAACATAAAATTACGAATATTTAGAAACAAAAACATTCTAAATATACAACCTGCGTTACGACGAGATCACTTTATCTATATATTGGAGGTTATCCACACGATTTCTATGAAAATTAGTATAGATAGAGAGATATGTAGTCCTTGTGGCCTTCTTTTTTAAGACAGACTTAGATAACTCGTGACTAAAGTAACGTTTTCAACACTTGGGATCGAATATACTATTATACTCTTCCCAAAGTCGTTGAAAAGACATATTATGTTTCAAAACTGCTAAACTAACCATGAAAATTATTTCCGTACTTCAGTTAACTGTCATTTCGTGACTTTTAAGAAATCTTATTCGGAAATATTTTGAGGAATGCATGATTTAAAGGAAGTATCAAAATTGCTTTCCAAATCCGAGAATACCCGATTGCAATTCGATCGTGAAATATACATCCAATAGACTTCGTTTAAAGTTAGAAGAACCCACTTGAAGTTGCAGTTGTAGCGTAACGTCACAGTACATAGACAAGAATAGTAGGTTCACTCTAAGCCCATCCCACTTCGATGTCTATCTCACTCGGTGTTCTTCTCCGTCTTTTCTGGTATCCCGAAGCTCCCGATCGAGCGATAGACAGATACAGTGTGTCTTTTGTACTTTGAAAGTACGAGCGGAGTTATTAGTATACCGGCTGGACTTTCTTCGCAGTGGATTATTTAATTATTATTACTGTATTTTTCATATTAAAAAAAATGCCACGAGTGTGTTGTGTGGACGGTTGTAGGAGTAGAGATGATGAAAAATATCTTCCATCCATATTTTCCATCGCAATAATTTCTTCAACAATGTCCCTTGACAGTATAAATAACCTACCTAATTCATCCTTCATTGTCGTGTAGGCTTTCAGTTTACAGAAAATAGTTTCTTTGTTTATTAAATTATCCGCCGAATGGGCAGAATTTAGGCAGGTTTCACAAGAATGTTGTATTAGACATTTTTTTAACAAATACCCCGTAACATACACTAAAGCGTTTCCTTCTGGGCTTGATACATTTCGGTAATCTGTTGTAAACACTTTTAAAGGCACATTTTTAGTTTCTGTTGGAGAAGTGAACTGTTCTAGACAGTCTTTTGTTAGTTCAGAACTAATAGTTAAAAGAACTTCGTTTACATCATCGATACAGTTGGTACCTTCAAAATGATCAAAAAATTTGAGAGAAAATAGCTTTTTAAACGCGCTACAAAATTGTACTTTTTGGCATTACCGCAGCAACTACGAAATTGTCCAAAAAAGTTTTCGATGCAATCTTGATTGAGGTTCCGTGTTTTTTGTAATCTTTGGTAGCATCTGGTATAATTTTTAATGACATTAAATAGTAATTATGTCATCCCTTTTCCATAATATTATATATAAAAAGCTGACACACTATTTATATTTGCTAACACTAAATAATTTACTTCTTATGTAAAATCACACAGAACAGTCAGTCAGTAATTATCTTTGGAGTAGAAAACATCTAATTTTATTGTCGGAAATATTATAAATTGTAATTGATGAATAAATAAAGTTTTTATAAAGGAACTTTTCACCCGTGGTGACTTATTTTAGTTGTTTGTTTTCTATTTCTATATTATAAGATATATTATATTTGTACATTTTAGACGAATTGTTTTATTTATATAATGTAATGAAAGCTATTCCAATGAATGATTCTAGTTTATTTCTTATAATTAAATACATAGTGAAACAACATCGTTTTTGAAATAAATTTTCTAGCATGACGTACATTTTTATCAGCCCCTGTACCACACACTTAATTTATAAATCAACAAGCTATAAAGATAATAATTCGCACGACCCCTATATGTACGAAACACGTGTGTTTTTACGATCGTTTTTCGGCAGGTCTTTATTAGCGTTACATCAAACAGCCGACTAGGAGTGAACCTACTATTCTTTTGTCTATGTACTGTGGTAACGTGTCAAAATTTTATAGGTTAACACAAAATTAGAATCTTTCAGCTTTGATTGTGGATAATTATACCAAAAAGTTTCTGAGGAGGTTTCTAGAACAAATAAAACACTCACAAATAAACTGGGTTACGCTTTAAAATACTTGAAAGTCAAAAATATTTGACAGAAAATTCAACCTCAAATGTCAGTGAGTAATAATATATCTGTCGACATGGAACATTGTTTGTCACGCCAATGGCGTGGCAAGAGGAGGTAACATAGATATACACGACCAATATTGGTTTTTGCGCAAGACAGTTGGCAAACTTAACGTGGCTTCTTCTTATGTGAAACGGAATCTACGATCGAATTGAAGATCGTATTCGACTAGATTAAATCGTGTCGTGAAATATAAACACTCTGTAGGGTGAAAATAAGTGAAGTTTATGATAAATTAAAGTCCTGAAAGGAACTTAACACGAAGGGAATGCCGATGCTTGTCAATTTTAATTAAAAAACTTGGCTTGGACGGATTCGGTATTATAAAATTAATCAAAATATCCACGACTAAGTGAATTAATTATACAAAGGGGTATTTAGGAGCTCGTATTACACTAATAATGATACAAGAGTCGGGAATTGAAGCGAATTATTCCAAACGAAGGTCAGTAGATTGAAACAGAAGCTTGTAAAAGGAGATTTTAAATCGAAAAAATTCCGTATGGTTTATTTAAATTGAAATGGTAGAAAATTCTTTATTTTGTAATGCGAAATAATAATGTTTCGGCATAAAATTCTAATGTTAACAAATTTTATAATTCGAAAATGGTCTGCGAGGTACAGGAACTTTGCAATATGGGATAATCCTGAATATTCGAACGAGATTTGAGGTAAAATCACAGTTTTTTCGTTAAATTCACGTAAGAATATGAAAAAAGTAATAAACATAAAATATATACATACAAATTGCGAAAAAGCTTATGGAATCCTGCAATTTACACAAGTACGACAAGGAAAATATGAGAAAAACAGCTTGAAAGAGAGAGAAAGAATAATTGTGCATATCGGGAACATACCGAATGCCACCAACTAGTGAATTCTCTCTGTAGAGGACACTGTTGCCGGATAAAAGTGTTCAGTTTTACCTAATAGTGCATGAGCTCGAGAAAACGATACAAAAACATCATTTGTACAAATTAATATGCGCTTCTGGCAACAGTGGTTAAAATAGGGGGGTAATTAACATTCGACCAGCCTCGGGAAATAAGTATACACCCTCACTAACCAAGCATTATTATTCTTTCTCTCTCTTCCAAGCTGTTTTTCTCGTGTTTTCCTTGTCGTGCTTGTGTAAATTGCATGATTCCATAAGCTTTTCAGAAATATGTATATAAGTTTGTTGTGGAACGTAATGAATACGTCAATTATTGAAAAAATGTAATATTATTGCATATTATACCTGATTTAATCTAACCTAGTGCAAAAAAAGGAAGAGGCAACGACTACGATTGCTTTGCCGACCACAACCGATCCAAGGGCCAGTTTGTACGTGTCCATACAGAACCATGGAAATGGGATATTTAACAGACTTAACTGAATCTGAGTGAAACTGAATCATAAACAGTAATTATTAGAGTAAATACTGGAAATTTTTTTTGTACATGTTTTGCACCGATTGTGAAATGTCTGAACAATTGCTTTAAAACGTTTCAAATTATTTCGTTTTGCAGAATATCGAAGAAAAAATCTATCTCAATATTATTTCTCAAATATACCTGCAAAACATACCAATTTGTATAATACTGTCTATAAAATTAATATTTTGTGCAAATAATAAATCGACATAATAAATAAACAATTACCTCTGTACAAAATATTCAATATTATAATTGTACTTATTTGCTTGTTCACTGGACTATAAAAAATCAAAGTTCATAAACTGTTTGAGAGACATTCCTTACATAATTGAATCCAGTAAAGCATTCTCCAGACTTCGTCCGCTTCAAGGACATGGTATATTGGGGAATGAAAAATGAGAAGGGATCAGTATGGAGGATGATATGAAAATGGAAAATGTTTGGAAAGCTACTTATAGGAAACCGCAAAACTGTTGAGTAAAAGTAACTTACGTAACAAGGCCGGAAAATAGGTTCTTTTTGGACAGTTAGATAAAATTCTGGAAGTCTGTGAGTCCAAAAAACTTTTTCCGGCGTGTTGCGTACAATATTTTTTCTGGTAACGACGTGATTCTTTCTGGCTTAGACTGGGAAGTACATACTTTCCAGACTAAGCCGGGAAATCCAACTTTCTCAAAGAAAAAGCGTCCGGGAAGTGGGGATATACCGGACGGTTGCCGAAAAAGTCAAATTGAGTGAATGTTACAAAAATTTCAACTTTGCTAAAGTAAAATAATTGTCTTGAACACACTTATTGTACCGATTGTCCCAATATAAATGGTACTTGCCCTATATTGTAGTGAACGAACCGGTCAAAATTTTTATCAAGAATGAACAAAAACGCAGAATTTTCCGAAAAATCAGTTTATCGTATTTAAAACGAACTTCAATTTAGAAACTTCTGAATAATTTCAATTTTATTTCAAGATTGTAGATTATTTCCAGGTTTCAATCGTTTATTATAATAACAAAAAATTATCACGAAACTATGTACATTTCTAGCGAGCGAGGACGAGTTTCATTATCGAAAATCCCTCGACCGAAAAAAAAACCGTTTTTCATTATCACAAAATATTCGATACTCCTAAACATGTCCCCAAGAAGATATCTCGATTTTTCCTGATCCACTTCAAGCTTCTGTCGCCAATTCCCAAGACAATACGACATGGGGAATACCAGGGATGTGAAATTTACGTCCAAAATAGTGTAGGAAATTGTATAAGTTTTTTTTTTGATAAAATGAAACGGAATTTTCTTGCTTGAATGGATTATTATCTCTGTAGAGTAATTTCAGTAAAAACTTTGTTTGATTTAGAGAGAATTGGACAGAAATTTATCTCAATTTAACACAAAATACTGTCTTGAGATTTCCAGGGAACGTTTTTCTAACAGACAAGAAAAACATTTTAAATAAATAAGGTGATTTTTTCCATAGTGGATTTATTTTACTTTGATAAATAGATCAACGGTTTACCCGCAGTTTATTAAATAGTTCCGAATTTTCGTAAGAAGTGCGTTTTCGTAGCAATTGTCCAAAAAGGAAACGAAAATAAACGACTTTTTTTGACAAATGTGAATCACATGAGTCGAAAAAAAGGTCTTTACACATGAATTACATACAATATTTGTTTCTACTGTCGAAAACTTCATCAAAATACAGCTTACTCAACTGAATTATACAGGGTGATTCATTAAGAATGTACAATCTCTGAACTGTAGATTCTAGACCTCAAAATATGATAATTCTGCTCAACATGCCTTATGCAAATATTGCTAGTTTCCGAGATACGGGGTGTTCAAAGTTTAAATTTAAATTTTGATTTTCGCAATAATTTTTATGTTTTATGCTGGGCATTTTAAGCATTTGCTTAAAAGTTTTTCCTTTTTGTTTACAAATTTGTTATTGTTACATATTAAAGAAATAATAAAAATTTTTTATGGAAAAATCAAAATTTATTGAACTTTCTAGAAGCAAATAACTCGATAACCGATTGAGTTACACGAATCAAAGAAGAGTAACTTTTTTTTGTAGCATTTAACGCTTTTTAATATTTTTTTATTATTTTAGTTGTAAGCTTAGCCCAAAAAAAGTTTGATTTAATTAACACAAACAAGTGTAACTAGCGCCCTCTATTAGCAATGTTAAATTAGAGTGCAAATTATGATTTCTCATGCCAAAAAACGTAAAATTGCCAATTTTCAAAGAGAAATTGTGAAAACATAAAAAATTATTGCGAAAATCAAAATTTAAATTTAAACTTTGAACACCCCGTATCTCGGAAACTAGCAATATTTGCATAAGGCATGTTGAGCGGAATCATCATATTTTGAGGTCTAGAATCTACAGTTCAGAGATTGGACATTCTTAATGAATCACCCTGTATAGTCTCATCCTCCACTCTTAACCTCTAAATTCAATTACATCGCTCTAATTTCACCTACTATCACTTCAGTGCTCTCCCCAGTATTTATTTTTCTCCAAGTCTTGTTTTAAAGGTCATGTTTATTCATGACACTCCAGTGTATTTTCTAAATGCAAATCAGACTTTATTTGACCTTATCATCCGTGATAGCGAAGCTTTTGACATTCGTTCATGTAAATTTACAGTGAGGAAACCACTTGGAGAAGAAAATTATTAGTAGCCTTGTTAAAAATTAAAAAAAAAATAGGTCCTAATAATATTTGTGATATCTAATTAGATCAGGAATTCATTTCATTTGCTATTTTGACATATAGCTAACCTCAAATTTGAAGAATAAAGTCTCCAGGATCGTATTCAGCCAAATTCGAAAAGGCTATGAAATTAATAATTACCATCTTCTATTTCTAACTGTAAATACTTGAGAACTTTCAAAATCCTGATGTTTTTCGTGTATTTAGACACAGGTAGACACATTGTCGCTACGCAAGGTACGACTGCATCCTATTTTGAATGATACCTAAGAGAGTTAAAACTGAGCTGCTTAATTTATCCCAAATCTCATTAATAGTGAACACGCTAGGAGTAAATACATTTGACGTTCAACTGTCACATATACAAACCTAAAAACCCCAATTTTCACAGACCAATCAGGATAAAGGGTCAAGTTTTGGGTTTATCTATAATCCGACCTTTACTAGAGCTTCTGATTGGTTCATTTGATAAGTGCGTGAAATAGTCTACTTTATTAACTGAGATATTATAAAATATCAACTATTTGCAGATAGCAGAAGGTTTAAAAGCCACGAAGGTAAGTTTTTGTGGCCCACACAATTTATTTTCCAATGGTTGCTTTTTTAACGAACTATTTAATATAGATTTTAAATTTTTGCCAGGTTTATTGAGGATATCACCTTGTATATGATAGTAATTATCCTTGATAGTTTGTTGGAATTTTTTTTGTAATTCAAAACTTTGTCCTCATGTTATTTTATGTCATACTAGTTCATTATTGTGTTTTTATTGCTTAGTTACCAACTATCTAATGTCATACTTTATACCCGTGCGGGCATAAAGTTCACTTTATGGCCCGCACGAACATAAAAAGAAATAATTTGTTTTTCGTCAACATCTTCTACGTAGTTTTCTTGCATACTATTCACAATTTTCCGTATTCCATGTCGTAAGCTTCTTCAGACTTTTTTGGCAACAGATTTTAAGTTGCGCTCTTTGCTTTTTCGATAATCTTGTCAGGAATTCCAAAATTTTCGTTCATTTTGACTTCTAACTTTGACACATATTAAAATTATTGTGATTTTATGACATATACGTTTGTCAACATTTACCTAGCAACGATAGTGTCTACTTACTATCATAAAATGACCATGTTATTGATTCAAACCGGATTTTTTTTTAATACTGATTTATATTGAGATTGAATTGCAATAACGAACTAGCATGACATAAAAGTTTGTATGTACCAAGGGCATAAACATCTTTTTATGCCCTTGGTACATAAATAACTATATTTGAGAATATCCTCAATCAATGGTCCAGAATTTGATCACAAATATCTTCAAGGTACTCTCGATATAAATAAATTGTGTCAATTTTAAATCCTACAATGGCCATTCTCGTGAAGAGAAGTCAAGAAAATCTCAAAACCCTTCCTAGGGTAGAAGATGGGTAGAGAGAGGGGACATTAAAATTACGTCACACGTCAAGGGTAGGAATGATAAGGGGCAAATGCTTTGTACCTGTCACATATCAATATTTAAATAGTAAAATGTGAAATTTATAAAGGGTGTCCCAGGGTTTTGTACCAAAAACTGATATAAAGTCTATATTACTAGCTGTATTATTTCTTCTTCTACCCAACTGAGAAGTTGAATTTCTTAAGCAGTGGTTCAAATATTTTGGTGATCTAGAAATAGTAGTTCATCAAAAACTTGTACAACATAATTTTGTATACCCAGGAGTTTGTCTTTAATATATTTACTGCTTGAAATTACTTATCAAAACACAATTATTTCATTTTAAATCCTATTAGTTCAAAATTCGCGCTCAACCAAAAATGACAGATGACGTAAGGCAAGGAGTACGTTCATAATCTATGGAGCAAAGACAGACAGTGTACTTGTCAGTCAGACGACGAGGTAACCGCTTCTTGTGCTGCGTTTGTGAGTGCTGTGGTGTATAAGTAAAGCTCTCACACTCAAGTATATCATACTATTTGTATATGTATCAACACCATAGTTTTTGGTACAAAATCGTGTGACACCTTGCAAATAATTGTGAACAAGAAAACTTAAAAAATATTACTTCTGTTTGTTTTCAATCTATTGTAACTTTATCACTCTTTCTTATCCTGATATGTTATTAGGGGTGCTGCATGTGGGATCAGTGCTTTCGCTACTCCCGAAGGACACGAGAATCGCGCGAATGCGGTTGCCAATTCGCTCTGTTGCATAGAGCAGAAGACACCTAACAAACAGGAATATGTCAGCTATCAGCTGACACGACTAACTATCTAACGACATCTCGTTACGATTGCCTGGGACGCGTAGACTCGGCAACGTCTCAATGCGAACTGACAGATTCGCAATACGATTTGGCAACGGCTTACGAATTTCATCCCGAGCCGAGTGATCCGGCACCGACTATTTCTGTAAGTGAATTTATTGATAAGCTGTTTTTTTAGGACCATGCAAGCTGTAAATATTAGTATTAATTTATTGAATTTTTTATGCTGATTTTTCACACAGATGGCTTAGAGATTTTTGTATGTTTTTTAGTGATTTTTTCATAGTTTAAATAGTTTGTTCAGTTTCAGTAAATCCGATCCAACATATTTAAATATAAGCACTGAGTGTGGGAGAATATATGACTTAACCTAAGCGCGTTATCTGAAACACAACTACACAACTACGAACCATAACCTCTCAATAACTAAGAGCTTTCCATCTACAGTCTACTACGTTTGAAGTAACGTAACGCACATGCGCATTGCGATACGTATACTGATAAGTGGTGATTTTTAGGATGAATATTATGCGTAAAAATGTAGGCGATGCTGCCATTACTGATATTTTACTATGACCGACATTTTTTAAGTGATCCTTAATTATAACTTGGTGTAAGTCAACAACTGCACAACGTCTTATCTAGTTGAGTTCTTCAAAAACAGGCAACAGCCTAATTCAAGTGATATTTCCATATGTCTGCCTCTATGGCGGAAAAATGATTTTATAATAGTTTCGTATAGAATTATAACCTCCAAAGTGTTATCATGTTATCTTCTCCCTTCCCTTTCGTTCAATTTGTGTAGATTTTTGTTTTTTTTGCAATAGAATTGCTTACATTATCTTTAAGTCTAGTTATTTCGACTGCCAAACTATTTTTCGCAGTGTGAGTTATTCCGACAGTTTTTTTTAGTGCGTGATAGGTGCTGATACTGTCATCAATGTCAAATCAAAATGGCTGATGGCTGTTTGCACCAATTGATATTTAAGTCGACTGTCTAGCGACAAGCCATTTATGTCAAATATCAAAAGCTGTCTTTTCTATGTAGGTGAGTACCTAGTTGACAAACTGCTTCATATTTTAACAATAAATGACTGCAGCTTGAGTTGAGAACAAAAACTGTGGAAAATATTTTTGTGAGAATCGCAAATTTAACTCACATTTTTTAAAAATTCGATAAGTTATATTTTGTAATATTTCTTGTTGAGACACCAACGTAAGTGTTTAAAATGAAACTGTATAAAAACTTTCATCGACTTTAGATTGACGAATATATTAACACTTTTATTTTAATATAGCGACAATGTGATTAGACAACCAAAAACTGAAGAAGAAAATGTGACGATGTTGATTCACCCTGGCAATGAAAACAATTCAGTCTCTTATTTATTTTGACCCTAAAAACAGTTAAAAAGGACACTTTACCCAAAAGCCTCTTTTTCAAAAAATCGACTTTACCAACATATCATGAAGCTTCTAAAACTCACTGTATATATTTTTTAAATCATCCAACTGAAAACAAAGAAAAAAGCATACGACTGTAAAGGATCTTTTATGGATCAAGGATCAACAGTATAAAAGATTTCCTGTTTATCGAGATGTTAAAATGCATAATAGATTTTCCACGTTTACTTTTAAAATAAAAAAACTGGAATATATCACAAAAGCTAAAGAAAGATGCGTATTCAAAAAAAAGATGCTAGGGAAGCGGTTATAAGTTTCCAAGGGTGGAATACTTAACAACCAGCAGTCGTTGACTGAAGTCATAAAAGAGTTTTCGAAGGAAGTGAAGTAAAAGTCTTTAAAAAAAGCTTAGAGACATATTTAAATGCGTCTATTTATGTTAGGGTGCTTCCAGGCGAGACACTTTGTGGCCGTCTACTGGTGTCTGAATGGAACAAAAAAATTATGTTCGGCATTAAAAAAAAGTGATTCAAACTATATCGCAGGTTCTTGCTTAACTAACCGATTAAATTTGGTAGTAACTAAGCCAGTTCTCAGGGCTTTGTTACCTTATTGATCTTAAAAAAAAAATTAATTTTAGCAAATGAAAAAAATGGAAAAGAAAAAGCAATTTCACGGAGCCACTAATTTTCTTTCTTAAAAGTCTTTGTAACACTTGTTCTCTCCTTAAGAGACAGATCCCGGCTAGAGACTCTCTCAAGGGTGAATCGACTCCATGTTGATGCCACACTAGGTATGCCAGAGGGTTGACAGACTATAAGAACTTGGGGCGCCACTACCTTTTTAGACGTCGACGAAAAAAGATAATTTAATTTTAAGAAAATAAACTAAGGTGGAAAAGGTAGAAACACCTTATAGAATTTATTTAAAGTTAAAAATAAAAAAAGTTACAAACTTACATAAACCCGGACACAGGAAAAAAAAAGAAGTTTAAATATTAAATTTATTCTGCCTCAGGAGGTAACATGAAGGGAAAGTGAAAAACTTCTGTAAGGTACTTAGCTTATGTCCTGAAGTTGAAGTGGAGAGGTCCTGAAGTTGAAGTAAAGTTGTCGGTGTAGAAGTAGAGATGTCTTGGTGTTGAAATATAACTGTCGGAGTGGAAGTACAGATGTATTGTGATGTAACGGAATCTAGTAGTATTCGGTATCCTTGAATGTAGCTTGGTAGACTAACTTGGCATTTAAACGGTATCCTGGCATTAACGGTATTTTTCAGGGGTAACATGGCAGGGGTATCCTGACAGTAACGGTATTTTTGCAGGGGTATCCTGGCAGTATCGGTATCCTGGCAGTAACGGTATTTTTGCAGGGGTAACCTGGCAGGGGTATCCTGGCAGCTGTGCTTACCACAGCAATTTAAGGTAAAACAATTAAATTTAAGAGACGGTAGAAAGATACGTCCTTGCTACTCAAGGGTCGGTAACGGAAAAAGGATGAAAACCACCCCATAGAATCGAGCGTTGACATCATATGTCAATTGTCGTAACGGTCAACGATAAGAGAAATTTAGATCACAGAACTATATTGGAAGTGGTTACTATGACGGCAAGCGGTAAAATCGAAATTATTTCGTCAAATCGGAACAGGTCGATAGAAATGTTACATTTTAAAAGAAAATTAGAAATAATATAAAATTCAAAGGTTAGATAACTTATAATCTGTTAATTCATGTAAAAAACTAAAAAGAACGTTTCTGTGTAGTAAATAAAACTATGGAAGTAAGAAAAATGTATATAATTTCTAGCTTGAAATCACAATAAAAAAATACTTAGACTATAAACATTGTTGTGATGATAAAGCCAAACTTCGTACTAACGCTGTTCAAAAGTAAGGTTAGGAATGTTTATCATACTAAAGGACTGATTTTTTATCACAGAGGAGTATTTGTCTTCCAGTGAATGTGCGGCCATCAAGATTCTATAGGGAAAATGGCAGCTAATAGTTTTTTTAACTCGTGCTAAGATTATTACTTAGTTAAATGGATTACTGCGCAGATGTAGTATTGACAAGACGATGAGAGAGGACCTGCCAGAGCCTTTCCCTTTTAAATTTCGCGGTTAATAACATTAAAAATATTGATTTTTGGTCTACTAGTTTATTCCACTACAAATCATAGGAGTGAAATAATTTATTAATTAATTATTGAAAGGTTGAACGCAAAGTTCACATTTCAGTGCGGCTAAAAATACATTGAACACCGTATTCTTTATCTCTGTGACTAGTGTGAATGCGTCTATTTATATTAATGTCTTTTTAGCCGCGCGATTCTTCTCAGACACAACCGGCCACAAAACGTATCGTCTGAAAACGCTCTAAGGGTTTGTGGCTAAATTTGTGGAAATGTGTTAAAATTAAATCAGATCATACTGTATATATAGCATCTTTCTGTATTCTAATTTATTTTTTCTACATTCATGCAAAAAAACAACACTTTTGTGAACCACATTTAATGGAAAAAGTGGTACTTTATTGCACTAGTGAAATAAAATATTTTATTGCACTCATCTGTCATTCTTGTGTCAGTTTTGTGATGATTAATGACAAACATAAACATTTAAACTAAATGAAAATCCATAGCAAGTATCTGATCCTGCTTTAATACAACAATAATATATGTATATCTTACTAACTCAACGAGTTACAATTATTGGAGGTGGAGGCCATAAAGATACAAAAAAAGAAGAACGGGTTGAGTTTGATTAAGTTAGGTTAGGTTCTTGACATATTTATATTCTAATTTTCCAGTTTTTGCATGAATTTAGAAAAAATATTGTATGCAACTCTTGCAAAACGTGTTTTTTGCACTCGACGTGTTGTCCAACTCGGCCTAAAGACCTCGTTGGACAATTTTACGTCGCGTGCAAAAAACACTCACTTTTTGCACTTGTTACATAAATAACTATTTGTATCTTAGAGTTGAAGGTAAGTTGACAACTTTATTTTAAATAATAATTTGATTTACCATTTTTATTATAATACCAAAAATCTTTAAGCCATTTTTAGACACATAATTTTGATTTATCTTACAATATGCATGGACACCTGCTTTTGATCAAACAGCTTATATAAATCACTGCAAAATGGTAAAAATTCACGCAAAAATTTGTGTCAAAATAAAGCCCTATTTAAAGGCGAGAAAAGCATTCTCAGATCCCGGATGTTTATAAATAATAACATTGTTAATTATGTCACTATGGCATTTTTTTATGAAAAAGTATCAGAAACCCTTGAATGGCGCATATATGTCGCTATACCTTTGGTAGTACGTCTCATCCAAAACTTGGCATACCTACATTATACATTGTGCTCATTGGTATAAAGTCGCGACTGGTCACCCATCCAAATACTAACCGCGCTAGTCACTGCTTCACTTTAATTATCGCATTAAAAGGTCTACGCTTAACTGTTATGCTCAAATATTTATAATAAATAAATAAAATTGATTGAAGAGTGTATTTTTAGTTGTATTATCTCACTAATGGCTAAAGTTGTACTTTATATGCTTCGTAAGTGTATATCAAACTACCATTATAATGTTTTTCTGAATGAATAACTATTATTTCGATAATTATGATAATAATTTATAGACCTATTTAATAAATTAAAGCCACAAAACACTCAATCAAAATGTAATTCATTATACAGTTGCTCATACATTGAAATTCACAGTAATCCAGAGCACTCGAGTCACAAAATCGAAGTCGAATTTTAATCTCATAAAAGTGGGTTTCTATTATAAGATTTACTTAAGATTATTCTAAGGAAATATCATAAAGTGTGAACAAACATTATGATATTCCTTGAGAAGCTGCCATAAGCAAGGTTTACTACAAATCCTGAGCGGATCATAAGGAATAAGGAAGTGCCTATTCTTTATGTTTCTTTATGAGAAGGTGAGAGTATTATTCGTCATCGAGGGGCTTTGCCACTAGTTGAATAAGGTGCAAGGCTTATAAATGTATCCATCATGGTGTTTATACAATTTTTCGCACTACTAGCCAAATTTAAAACAAAAATGAAAAATAAAGGGAAGCTTCGTCTGACTGACAAGTACACTGTCAGTTTTCGATATATCATGAACGCACTCCCTATGTCATCAGCTATTTTTGGTTGAGCGCGAATTTTAAACTATTTTCGGCATTTTTGTTTCCAAATAATTCCATCTTAATAGATAATTTCAAGCAGCAAATATGTCTTAGACAATCTCCTGGGTAGACACAATTATGTTGCACAAGTTTTTGTCGGGCTACTATCCCTGTATTTTCGAAATGTTTGAATTTGTCCATCACTGACCTAATAGGATAGTAATAGAAGAAATTATCAACCACCAATAGAGAAATTCAACTTCTCAGATGTCTAGGAGAAGCAATAATTGTCAACTTTACGGCTAGTTATGGAAAAAATAATTATTTCATAAAGAAAACCAGTGCCTTTCGACACGAAAGTCTGTTGTAATCTTCTCTGATGTAGTCCGTGAGATATCTATGGTTCCTGAGATAATATGAGGCATCTCCTACTTGTCCTGCTGTTTAAGTGATTTGCTTTGTGTCTCCAGACCGTAGAGGTATTCAGTTCAACCTCTGACTTGCTTTATCTTGCCAAATGTTCATTTGACGTGGACTTTAAAGGTCATCCTGTGATTCAGAAGGACTCTTAGTTACTTCACTTTAATATTTCATTTGAATCCCGCTCTTCCAGAGAAGGATCACGACTGAGAAGTGGAATGAACATATTTTTTTTATGTGGGCTGAAAGTTTGTTGGATATTTTGGCGTATTTATGGAGAATTGATTTGGGGATTTTGTTAAAGGCATTTTTGTGAACAATTATTTAGTGTCTAGCTATATCAATACCTTCACTTGGAATATTTGAGTAAGCGGGTTATGAAATGAGTTCCAAACAAGGCAGAGATAAGGAAAAAAGTTGCAGTCTGAGAATTTGGAGAACTGGTATCTTTCCCTTGAGACCTACTCCGTTTTTATTCACTCAAAATTATTTCAAAAATCTCTTTTAAAACGGTACAGTATTTATTTTTCTATTATAAACCACCAAAGCGTTTTATCAGAAATGCAAGAAAACATGTTTGACCTAAAAACTGGAATGAATATTTGATAGAATACATCTATACCATTATTTTGAAATTGTATATTCAGCAAATCGATATATAGACGTTTTTGTATAAAAAAAAGTAATGGCTCCTTTATATTTTCTGTTCTAGCTTTAAACATCTTCATCTCCTTGATTATTTCGATATATTGAATTTGAATTTCAGTTTTTTCATTTTATGTTCTGTTTTGTTTGTGAGTTTCTAATACAGTCATATGATTACTTGGAGTTTTAGAAACTTGCACTTCTGTGGTGCTACACAATGTTCTTAAAACAAAATAATTGGAAAATGTTTCCTTGATTTCATCTAAAATTGCTTCACAATGCTTCAAAACAAGGGATATATATATATAGTGCGCAAACTCGAAAGAAGGATAAACAACTCTATCACCCCTTCCAGAAAGTGCAGTTTGTTTACCGCCCCAAGCAGTTCCAACCGTTCTGGAATCGTTTCAAGTGTTGTATAGTACGTAAACTCGAAATAGGGAAAAACACATCAACTTTATCACCCCCTTTCAGAGATTGCAGTTGGTATATATCGCCAGCTGGATCTAACATAATATTTCCACAAGTAACATACAGTGAAGTAGTTTGGTGAACGATGAATAACCCTTCAACATTGTAGGTTATGTTAGGTGGATCTATAAGGCACTCCACTGCTTCAGCATTGTAACGTAATACTTGTGAGAAAATCACAACGCGACAAATTGCTTATCTCACTCGACGAAACGGTGAATGTTTTGTTCTGTAAGCTCTGGAGAATTTACAATTTCCACTAACAAACCCTGAACGGATATTTTCGATGAAAATGAATATAAGCGACTCAAATATATGATTTTACAGTAAACATTGACATTGTTCCAAACTATACTATAAACTTTACTCGTTTATTTTGCTTTAGCAGACCTGCATACAGAGTAAGACAAATAAAACTTTCAATATGCAAATGCAGTTTTATTAAAATATATTTTGTCAACGCTATATTATCCAGCACATACAAGCAAAAGCACATTTGTCACGTCTTGTTCACACAATTGCTCTATAAGTCTGTGTTTTATTATGTTGAATTATTTTTCTATTAGAGCCTCGTAATATTTTGAGTGCTTCCAAGATACACTTTCGATATACCATTCGTGGCCATTTCTTATCGTAGTCAAAAGCTTAGAGTCCTTTTTTAGACCCTTTTCAGATACCAAGATCTCTTTTAGACTCAAAAATCTTCTCACTTGGGTGCTCGACTCTTAGGAGTATTTAGCTCCAATAAGACCACATCAGAAGATAGTGGAAAGGGTTTCTTCTTCTACAGCCACCAGAAAGTATTCCCCTCACTTTCCGCACTCTCCGTATTTTTAACCTTCTGAAATTTATGATTTCATTTAGTCAGCAACCAAGAGTTTGCTGTCGTTCTGATTCCAAGCATATTAAATAGGCTACACTTGGTATTTATATTTGGAGTTTAATAAAAATATGCATAATAGCACAGACTTATCTCACAATAATTCACTTACACGCTAATTTTTTTGCCCACACATCTTCACACAGTGATTCATTAAGAGTGGCGACCGACTGCATAGTGGAGCATTAATTATAGGTTCCAAAAACGAATACAAACAACACTTTTGATGTTTAAATCGGCAACTAGAGGGCATTATTGTAACACCTAGCTCTATTTATGTTTTTCTAATAATAGGATCTCTTATTTTCTTTTTTGTAACTGTTTAGAGTTATAGAGAAAAACAAGAATAGAGCTAGGTGTTATATAACGCCCTCTAGTTGCCGATTAGGAAATTAAAAGTATTTTCGGTATTTTTTTTTCGAATCTACCTTAAATTATGTATGCATTGAGTCTATATTTTTGAAAATCGGTTCAGGCATTTGGAAGTTAGTCTTTTAAATGTCAACGTAAACCCACTTTCCCCACCACTTCATAATAGGTAATAAAGTTCAAAATAATCACAATTGGGCGGAGTAGAATTCAATGAGACCTCTGGCGGAAAAAAATGTAATTGTCGCAACGAGTAAAACAATTAGTTTTGCATCGTTTTTGTATAAAAAGTCAACGTAGTTACCGTAGATTCGTACTTTATTTGTTTAATTTTGTGTCAGGGACAAGCTTAAAACTGTGTTTTTCTATTCAACTCAACTGTCATCATTTCTGAGGTTATATTCTTATATAATCAGAGATGTTATGGAAGAGGTTATGTTATTCTATTTTTTGTTTTCATTGCACCTTTATGGAAGTGTCACTTATTTCCTCTATAGGTACCATGCAAAAATATATGGCCAGCATTTAAAACTACCTGTCCCTCACTTATGCACTAAGAAGAAGGCTCAGCATTTACAAATTCAAACAAACTTTGAATAGTCAGTATACCTAATCCAAAGTTACAAAAACAAAGAGAAAATAAGTGGGTATTAAAGATTGAAAATATCACTCAATACAAACGTACCTACCCTGTATCTTTTGATATGACTACATCAAAAATAAAATAAAAACTCGAAATCAGAACTGAACTTGTTTTATTTTTGACAAATATCAACCATACCTATAATTACTCCAAAAATAAAAATATTAGGAGTCAAAATTTAGTTTAACAACACAAAATACTAAAGCACATCAAAGAAAAAGCGAAAGTTTCACAAAACACACACTGAAAATAACTAAAACAGCAAAATAAAACCACTTAAATATCAAAGGGCTTATACGGCAGCTGATTTGTTTTACTCGTTGTTATGATGACATTGACATTTCGGTGCGCCATCTATCGAATTCTAATTTTCCCAATAGCGACACCTAGTGAGAAATATGGGAACAGAAACTACTGTAATCATTTCTTTAGGGCCGATTTCTCCAAATTCTAGGCTGCTTCGGTTACTCAGCCAGTCGTCACCCTCAATGAATCACCCTATAAATATTTAAATAACATTATACAACAACTAATTTCACTGTCTGTTTATAGATACATGCACAACCACCACGAACAGCTCGGCCTCGCATGAACAGCGCCATCTTTGTGTCAAATAGCGGACCCGGCATAGATCCAAAGGAGTTCTTCCGTTTGCACGGTTCTGTTTCGAGGCTTTGCAGGAAGGCGAGGAGTGTGGATAACATTTCTTTGGAGGAGAAACATTTCGGACTTCCCCAGCTGTCGATTTCTGGTCCTTCGCCGCCTGAAGATGATGAGAAAGAACTGGAGAGGGATATATCAGAGACAGAAACGTTAATGACCCAGCAAGAATGATTTGTATTGTTTTGTGCTTGGTTGTTTGAGAGGTGGGTTTTAGCGAGTTCTGCAAAAAATGTCAAATGTCAAAAATGGCCTAAATATTGTGTAAATCCTTCAAAATCTTCTTTTTTATCCATTTGACATATCTAGAACCCGTTTAACACTAATTTTTCCACTGCTTGCTGCTACTAAAAAATATTTAACTCACATTGTTGAATCTTAAGACAAATAGTGTGAAAATTAAACATTTTTTTTGACATTTTGTGAAACTCGTCCAAATCATCTTCAAACCCCGCACATACAAACAAACGTGCTGTTTGATAAATTTCCTGTCTTCTGTGTAAATATATTTAATTCTGTCACTAACTCTTTAAGCAATAAAGTGTAATTCAAAACACTGAAAATGGTGCCAATGAGTGCGAAACTATGGACATACTAACGCATTGTATATTCACATTATTTATTCAATAGTTTGAATATCTTGATATATAATTTAAAAAAGAAATTGAATAATCCTAGTGAGCTTCTCAACCCTGGAGAATATTCTCTCAACTCTGAGATAATCTTTGACCGAAAATTGATTCTATCATAGTTGACAGTTGACAGGTGACGTAGATCATCATTCAACTATCTCCAATCTCTTTTTTATTCCATCATGGACATTATTTAATACAGAATGTCCTATATGAACTCGAATCTTCCTTCTAGCTTTTCAATGATATTAATTCGTAATCTTAGATTATTAATTTATGTGAAATCGCATAGTTCACTTTATTCTCAGGGCTGCTATTTTCTAACTCATGCGAATGACTTCCGTATACGGAATTATGCTGTTTTCGTATGAAATTAAACAAACCGTATTTTCGAGCAATCGAAAAATATCCGTACGCGAGTTTTCTGTGCGGAAATACATCGCATGGTCAAAGGGATGCGAATTAATGAATTCGTATATACTAATGCTTTGAATCTGTAATGTTCATCCACAGCATCTGTGAACTCTTGAAAGTATATTTTCCAGATCGGAGTTGTGGATTTTTTTCCATAAAATTTATTAATTCCGTCTTTTTACTGGATGATATTATACAGGGTGTCCCAAATAACAGTGACTTATTTTTTAACATAAGTGCCCAGCTTATTAATTGCTCCAAAGAGATGGGATTTTCACTTGTTTCACTAGTTTATCAAAGAGATTTTTTTAGGCTTGGCTGGCATTTCATCTCATCAACACAGGGTGTTTTAGTAATGTTAGTCAAATTCAAAGGGAAAAATATGTATTATTTTAAATGGATCACCCTATTATTTTTGATCTCATTCGAAAAAGCAATCATTCTCCTTACCAAAAATAGTTCTCTATATTTTGTTTCACTAACAACAAAGATATTCGAGGTTTCATGTAGTAGTACATTTTTAATAAGTAGTTTTATATGAACGTATTTTGATGCCTGAAATCAATTCATATGCATTTTTAATAACGTAAATAATTGACAACAAATTTGACAAACAGTTTATTTAGCTAGAAAACATAACATTATTCAATACATATAGACAACGAATAACAAAAAGTTACAATAAATGCTGCATAACTGCAAGCGAGATTTTAAATTTTCTAACATTTCCTGCGGAATGTTTTCAATAATGCTCCTGACATTATTTTTTAGTTCTGCTAAGTTGTTAGGATTAGGAGTTGATTTTAGGCTTCAAAATACGTTCATATAAGACTACTAATTGAAAATGTACTACTACATGAAACCTCGAATATCTTTGTTGTTAATGAAACAAAAGATAGAAAACTATACATTTTTTGAAAGGATAATGATTGCTATTTCGAATGAGATCGAAAATTATAGGGTGATCCATTTAAAATATTACATATTTTTGCCTTTGAATTTGACCAACATTATTAAAACACCCTGTGTTGATGGAATGAAATGCCAGCCAAGCCTAAAAAAATCTCTTCGATAAACTAGTGAAAACCCCATCTCTTTGGAGCAATTAATAAGCTGGGCATTTATGTTTAAAATCAGTCACTCTTATTTGGGACACCCTGTATTTCCCGTTCTTTTTTTTCATTCATAGTTATTAAAATATTTTTGCAAACTGAGCAACTGAGCAAATACTTTATGCCTATACAACAAATCTTTAAGAAAAAAAAACAAACTTGTAGATTATATTATTATTAGAAGTATTATTAACCTGACAAAAAGATAATTTGATATAAATAATCTTAGCTAACCTAGTCGCTTTCTTGTTGGAGTTGTGGTAGATATGCATTTATACAGCGTTGCCGGCTCAAGTCATGCGAAGACAGCTGTGCGAGACGAATTGCTTTTCGCATAGATTCCAAAATACCAAAAGCTATTGCCATACGAAAAAAATCCGTATACGAGCATTCGTATACGAAAATTTTCGCAGAAGTTAGAAAATAGCAGCCCTGGTCTATTTTCATGCATCTGGTATATTTCAGTCACATAATAAAGTTTATATATAGTTCTGTGGTCGTAACTGATCCTAACAGTAGCAAACATTTTGATATGTCACAGGCAATTATTACCAAAACTATTGCAGCTCAGTTTTTATATATTCCCTGGATATTCAAGGTCAAATGTCCACTAACCTAACCAATCGTATTTGATTTCTGAGATACCTCAGAGCAAAGTCGATCGCAAATCCCCAAAAAAAGATAACATTTTCTTCACTCTTCCATGCTCTGAATCCAATTATTCTTTTAAATAAGATATGTATGGGAAGCAAAAGAGATAGAGGTAGACCAGAAGAATCCATGGGAGAAAAACAATTAGCAGTAAGTAGAGTTTTTTTGACTTACAATATGAAATTTTTAGTACCAAAGTGAAAGTTTAAATAAGTGTTCAGCTAATTTCGCTAAATTTTGATGTGAAATTCGAATATGACTGGACTATGTATACTTTTCGACATTTGTCAACGAGTAGAAATACAATACACAAAATTTCAACCTTTTTGAGGGAATTTGCGTACAATTTGAAATTTTCCATTTAAAATCCCCTAATTTCCGTTATTTCTTTTATCTTTTCAATTGAAAATTAGTGCTCACTAGGATTTAATCAACTTTTAAAATTAACTTGTGGAATTGTACCTAAATAGTTTGATAGATATTTATTTTTGTCATATAATCTAACTACTCAAAGAGGCCATTTAGGTATATAGATATAAACAACTATTTCTTATTGTAGGTATAAAAACAAGTTCACTAATATTATAAACATTAAGTTTATTATTATTAAAAATACCTGTTTATCAGTGTTCAAAGGTGTTTGTGATTCTTCCTAAGAATCGTTTTACACGTACGAGAATTATTGCGAAATCTACTCTGAAAATTTTCATAAGAATAATTTTTGCTGTTTTACACGTCAAAGAATTATTGCCAAAATTCTCGGAGTAAAAATATTGACATGTTCTATATTTTCAGAAAGTGCGTGAGAATCGACTCAGAAGCCAAAAATAGAATGAAAACAATAATGGCGTCAATGTGTCATTATTTGTTGTCGTTTTTTTTATTTAGGAAAACCAAAACATTGGCATAAATGCAAATCTCAATTCATAAAATAAATAATCAATTAAATAAACGGTTCCAATACAGCTGATTATTCAGAAATTTCAATATGTAAATCGTAACCATGACAACTTATCCCAAAAACAATCTCACTGCGCAGTCGTATGGCATGAATTCTTATGAAATTTATTGTGGTAAAAATATTATGTGTAAAACAGTCAAGTAGTGAAATGTTTCAAAAATTCTTATGAAAATTACCAGAGTAATTTTCAGAGTAAATTTCGCAATAATTCTCGTACGTGTAAAGCGGTTCTAATGGAACAATAAATACAAATTTCAACCGCTGTTGCCATATGTACTCGTCTGTAAAAGTTATTTCCAATTTTTTTCGGCAACAATGTAAAATACCGATAATTGTTAAATCTACTGAACAATGGACAAAGGAAATTTTCGATTTGGTGGAAGGTATAGGATGGAATGATGCACATATCGTGAAAAATATTGAGCTGGAAATGGCAAACGCAAAGAAAAATAAAATAAAACATTCACTTTCAAGGGACCAGAATATTTGATATTTATCGGGGCCAAATATTAAGAAATATATATAATGTGAAGAAAATTTATGGAAATGAAAATAAATTCAAGTCTTTTTGGTAATAAAGCCTTCAAAATTCAAATATACATTCTTTCAATAGGAATGTTTTACTTATATCTCCAAATTTCGTTATTTGTATGAAATTTTTTCAATCTGGCAACGCCGCAATCGTATTCTGTAAGTAATATTGGTTTAAAGAGCAGAAAACTCAATTTTTTTAAAGTATGAGCAATACTTTGTAATTCATTACATTATAAAAGTATCACAACACCTCAAAAAAAAAATTCTAAAAATTATTATTAAAAGTTTTGTTAATTTCTTTTATAACGCAACTAAAATGTAATTCATATACCAAAATATAACATTACAGTGATCCAGAAATACGGTATTTTGTTGATTACATTTAAGTCAACGAAAAAAAAAAAAAAGAAAAAGTGGCACTCTGTATAATGTTATATTTTTGAATATTGTTGTAAATTTTTCTCAAAAACTTCCGCTGTATAAAAACATTTTATTAAGTAAACGGAAATAAATTGATTTGCTCAAAACATACAGGGTGAACAACTTATACTACAGAGTTTAATAAATCTGTTATCTTGAGATATATAAAAAAAGTTTCATATGGAATTCATGGACTATGTCAACTACAAGGGAGAACACCCCTAGAAAACCAACAAACTTCTCCTTTATTGCCTCAAACCTTCATAGAGGAGAAATTAGCATCACACTTTGTCTCATTGGAGATAGGAATAGAGTACCCAAGGAGTAGAGGAACCTAGTGAAAAGACTCAAAAAGGACTACTTTTTTCTTATCTTATAAGAAAAGTTGATCACCCTGTATGAAAAAATGTTTCTCAGTTTGAAATGGAACTTTCGGAAACAATTTTCAATATTCTATTTATTTCCATTTTTCTGTGCTGTACAGTATTTTTGTATAGTTTATGTCAACAAGTACATATATATAGAGCATTGAAATACCATAATCCCCAAACTAACTTGTATTTATTGGATATTACAGAATTGTACTGAGAATTGATAATGGTATATCATTAAACGAGCAATTTATAATAGCCATTATTCACGATGGGTGACGTTTGCGTCACCCGAGTGAATATTGGCCATAAATTTCGAGTAGAATACCATACTTTGTCCACGACCTTTAAATTTCTTTATTAAATAAAAGTCAGTAACGATTTGGTATTACTAACCTCAAAATGTTGTGGTAGCTACATAAAATAATTTGACATATCTCACTTGGCATTAACTGTCAACTTCACAGCTAGTAGTGGAAAAAATATAGTGTCAACCACTTGTTAGTTCGGGGATTATTGCATGTACTTGTAGAGATAAACTATAGTATCATCTCGTACACAAAATTTGTATATATAAGAAAAACGTTTGCTACGATTAAAAATGTAGATTTACATACAAATTATTTATAAAAAAATCTATCGATGTAGTGCAAAAATCGCACCATATCTTCTTCTTTTCTACAAATTTTTTTATGACTTGTAAAACTAAAAGTTGTGATTTTTGTACTAAGAATTTTATCATTACAAATGTAGACATGTCAATGAAAATTTTATCAACTTATTGAGCTTAAAAAACGAATACATATTGCCATAAACTAGTCAATTATGTAATAATTATTATATATTCTCCAATATTAAATCTGGAAATGAACTCCAGAAACCATGTAAGCTGAACATCAGTTTTTTAAAACTACAGTTTATCATGAAAAATTTTTTTGTTGAACACCTTGTATAACTGACAAATATGAAACTGGTGAGTAGATTTGAAATATATTTTTTTTTTGCATCCCAGTATGTGAAAACGGAAATTGACGTACTAAGAATATGCAGTGTGTTTGTTAAATACGGAACAAATTCGATATTCCAAAAAAATTTCAATTTCCAGCTTTTCACAACCAAATTTAATTATACAGGGTGGAACACATCAACGTGATATCGTCATCGGAAGTTTTTTTAAATTTTAATTAAGTTTTTTTCCTGTTGATCCAAAGTACCAAAAAAGCTTTAAAATTACATATAATAAATTAGAGTTTCCCTTAAATTTCCTATAATATCCTTATTAAGATAGTGATTGAACTTATATACATATAAACTTTGAAAAGGGTCCAAAAAAAAAACACAAAACAAAAAATGTTTGCAGAAAAACCGTCTCTTTAGTGGTATTTTGATGCCAATGTGATATTTTCGTCGCCAAAAGATCAGTTCATTGTCAATATTACGTCAAAACATAAACATGAAGGTAGTAACATTCTAAACACAGGATATATTTTCAATATTTTGTTTGTTGGAGACTTTTGTGAGATACAGGCTGATAAAAGGTGCAAGTGAAATACACGTTTCTGTGCGATTCTAGAATGGACAAAAGTAAATAGAGTAAAAAAGTCTGCCACTTGTCTTGCGCAGAAACCAAAATCGATCCTGTTTATCTATGTCGACCGTTTCATGTCATTGGCGTTACAATTACATTTTTAATATTCTAGCTTTGTTTGTTGTTAGTTCAATTGAACAAAAATTATTGGATTTCACTATGAAAAAATAGAACAGATCGCATCAGAAATTTGAGGTTAAGGTTTTTGTTTATCATTATAATGTTCATTGCTTAGATGGTGTTTAGTTTGTGTTGGGGTTTGCGTTTGTATCTTGCCTGATTTCTTGTTGCTTATACTGTTTATAACAATAGTACTGCGGTATTGCAATTGGCAATATCTCTCTAGTAATATTGACAACGGACCGTTATTTTAGATTTGTATGAGTTAAAAAAACTTAGAGACCAGTAAAAAGACCAAATTATACTATATTCAAGAAATCTTTGGACATATATCAATGTCGATACTTTCAATATAAAAATATTGCCTTGAAGATATATAAACTGTATCTATCATTTACCCTTACACTTTTACAGATTGTAGTATGGAATGCTGGAGGTGGTTCGTTATCGCGAATAATCAAAGTGAATTCGAATGAGGTTATGTTTTGATTGACTCACGGTAAAATATAAAACATTATGTCAATAATTTGACATGGAAGTTTATATATACAAAGTGATTGATTAGAGTGATAAAGTTTCGTTATCTTGAAAGATACCTGTATATTTTTAAATTAGTAACAACATCACAAGGTGTTCCATAACTCGGCGCCAGATAGATCAAAGTTATAGTTTTTCAAATGCTGATATTTATCAAATAAGATATACATGTTGAGTCAAAAATTCAAGTACATTATTTTAACATTATCTTGAAAGAGAGACAAAGGGTTATTGTGCGCGGCCATTAAGGCGTGTACTCAATTCCAGAGACCAGCGCAGACCAGATGGCCGCGCACAATTATTCTTCCTCTCTCTGTTAAGCTTTTTTCTCATATTCTCCTTTTCGTACTTGTATAATCAGCTTGTTTTGATAAGCTTTTTCGCAATATGTATTTGAATTGCTGAAGAATTTTAACTTTGAAACTGAATACCTAATAAACTGTCCAGTGGTGATTTAAAACAACAGATCACCCTACAGCCCACCCCAGCAATTATAACAGTCAACCCGATAACTATACAGGTAGTTTAAAAATAATTTGAAATCAGATATTCAAATTTGAATCGTGTGGCGTTCAGACTTCATCACTTTTATAGGCCCAACGAATCACCTCTTAGGTTATTCTAGAATATCAATACATATTTATATCTAATGTATATTGTTTTTAACTGTGATGATAAGGCCTTTCTATTAACCAATTTGTTTTAAAATTTGTTTGTAGAAATGTATATGTATATCTATCAAAATTGTATAATTCTGTAGATAAGCATTGAGTTTGTCACTTAAATTTCTTTGTGTAATGCAATACAATTATATCCCCTCGAATTTTAATTTTAATTAATTATTTCCTTGCCCAAAATCACAGTCTAACAGGAAATTTTATGAACCCTTTAAAAAAAAATGTCGTACGTTCATGGTAAATGAAAATTCACAAAATTCAATTTACTCCTTAGAAAATTTTGATCGTACACCTATGATGAACGGTAAATAGAGGAGTTCAGTCAGTGTAGCCAACAAAAAGTGTTTTTTTCTGACAAGAATGACAGTTAAGGTCACTGACCTCTGACATAACTAATGACAGAAATGAAATGGTGACACGCCAAGAGGGATTATTGGCCACCGATATGTTGAGTATTATTTTAATAAAGCTATATAGATGTTCGCAATGATAAAAAACATGCAAAATCTTTTGATTTGAACGGTAGATCTTAACTGTCATTCTTGTCAGAAAAAACCACTTTTTGTTGGCCATACTGACCTTAGACTAAACTCTATTAAACCCATTTGAAAGCAGAAGTAATAAAATTAAAACCAACACTGATATTCCTCTCTTTAATTTATCGAATTTATCAACATTTATACCACTATTTCTGGAAACTAACATTCCGTTGTTTATTCGCAGGACAAGGATCATTTCTACCACCATTTCTCGAATCCCGATTTCTAGATACTGGTCTAGAATCATTGCCACTACCCGCCATTCCTCTGTTCTGATCTTTTAGCGGACACGGGCGTCTGGGTTTGATAAAAGTTTGATCTGCAGCTCCCCCATTGCTACCGTTTGTCAAAGGTGTCATGTCAAAAGTAGCATTCGCTGCAGAATTACCAGCATTGAAAGTGCTGTTCATATTTCTCGAAGGACATGGTCTTGAAACAGCACCATTTGATATATTGAATGTCTCATTAGGATTTCTTGCCTGAGGGCCAAGGTTGAACGTGGCATTTGCTGCTTGGTTGGCTGATCCGTTCGGCACATTAAAAGTTTGGTTAGGATTTCTTGCTTGAGGGCCAAGGTTAAACGTGGCATTAGCTGCTTGATTGGCTGATCCGTTTGGCACATTAAAAGTTTGGTTAGGATTTCTTGCTTGAGGGCCAAGGTTAAACGTGGCGTTAGCTGCTTGGTTTGGCATATTAAAAGTTTGGTTAGGATTCCTTTGTGGAGGACCAATATTGAACGTGGCATTTGCTGCTTGGTTGGCTGAGCCGTTTGGCACATTAAAAGTTTGGTTAGGATTTCTTGCTTGAGGGCCAAGGTTAAACGTGGCATTAGCTGCTTGGTTAGCTGAACCGTTTGGCATATTAAAAGTTTGGTTAGGATTCCTTTGTGGAGGACCAGCATTGAACGTGGCATTTGCTATTTGGTTACCTGAATCGTTTGATACATTAAAAGTTTGGTTAGGAGCACCGCCCGCATTGAACGTTGAATTCGCTAAAGGACATGGACCTCTTTTTTTAGCAGCATTAAAGGTAGCATCAGCAGCAACATTCATAGTACGATTTGGAGCAGGTTGTCTGCTAAACGTGGCGTTTGCTGCTTGGTTTGGCATATTAAAAGTTTGGTTAGGATTGCTTTGTGGAGGACCAGCATTGAACGTAGCATTATTGGCTGATCCGTTTGGCATATTAAAAGTTTGGTTAGGATTCCTTTGTGGAGAACCAGCATTAAACGTAGCATTCGCTATTTGATTGGCTGAATCGTTTGATACATTAAAAGTTTGGTTAGGAGCAGCGCCCGCATTGAACGTTGAATTAGCTAAAGGACATGGACCCCTTTTTTTACCAGCGTCAACATTCATGGTACGATTAAGAGCAGGTTGTGCATTAAATGTGGCATTTGCTAAATTGGCATCTCTCTGTCTATTTGTCCCGTTTGATGTGTTGAAAGTTTGGTTAGGAGGACCCGCGTTAAAAGTTGAATTTGCTAAAGGAGCTGGACCTCTTTTATTGGAACTGTCAAAAGTAACATCAGCAGGAACGTTCCTAGTTCTATTAGCTGCAGATTGTGTATCAAACGTTGCATTCGCAGCTTGAACGTCAGAACATGTACGTCCGAAAGTAGTGTTTGCTTGGGTTTGAGGACTGGGAGGAGAAGAGTAAGAGGTATTAAAAGTGGCTTCATTATTTCTTCTGTCAATAGTTGATTTTTCTTTACGCGGGGTAGAGCTTGGACAGGCTATGAAAGAAAACTCAGATGGCATATTACCAGAATCATCACTAAACGTTAGTTCTCCAGGAGAAGAACCACTTGGAAATGATTGAGAAAAATCACTTTCATTGAATGTTGATTCCTGTACAGCACTGATATCATTCGCTTCTTCCATTTGTAAATTTCTACCTTCTACTAATGAACTACAACTACAAGGAGCAAATCCTTGTCTTTCTCCGTATCTGTATTGTTGTACTGGTTCCCATGGGGTTTTAACTGGTACTACAATTTTGTTATACATATCTTTTTGATCCCGATTAAGTACTGCACCACCTTGGTTTCCGAAAACAGCCATCGAATCATCTTCCAAGCTTGAATCTACCATCGACGATGAATAGTCCGGTCTGGGAAATCTAGCAAGTATTGGTGAACCCTCTTTTCTAGTTAAAAAATTCGGTGGTTTGAATCCTTGCGTGTCGGCTGGTCTGAAATTTTCCGGTAAACTTCTGTTTTGTCTGCGATCACCAGCAGTTGAAATATTTTGGTTTTTTGGAACTGAATTACATATTCGAAGAACGGTGGTCTCATTTGGATTTAGTGTACCTTTCGGTATCACGATTTTTCTATTCGGAGTTGTGGGATTTGAAGACATTATTTACATTTCACAAAAAATTTGGCTGTTCGGAAAAAAATTATTAAATATCCGTCAGTATAAGTTGACGTTTGATGAATTATAACCTAGTTTGCATTGTATTTATTCATAGTCAACAACAAACTATTGGAAAGATCTAGTAGGTATACTTATGTGATAAAATAAAAAGATGTTCACCCAAAAAATTTCCTGAAGGCTTCAGTAGGTGAATGTTTCTCTTCTATCCACTATTCTCCCAGGTACAGTGCTCTCTAGGATTCTGGAGTGCTGTGTAGTTGAAAAGTATGTGGATGGAAGTTTCTTCTTTTATGCCAAAATATCTGCATTCTTCTTCCTCCACTATTTTAAGCTTTTTCAGGTGCCCATTCAGGCGACAATGTCCCGTTAGGATCCCTGTTAAAACTCTTAGCGCAGTTTTACTTTGACTTATGCATTCATTTGATCTCAACAGGTTGTAGTCACCCAGAAGAAGCTTCGATTGTATAAGCCCTACTAGATCCTTCCAATGGTCGGATTGCAAACCCATACGACCTACTTTTCCAGCTCGTGTTAGCCTTGAGTGCTGCTTGAGTGTCTGATATAGATCTGCTTGCCTCTCTCTTCTGCTCCTTCAATCTTTTTTCATCTTCTTTGAATCTCACTACATCTCCAGCCACCTAGTTCTCAATGATCCTCTTTTTCTTCTTGTCCTTTTTCCCATCACGCAATTTAAATTTTCTTGAGCATATTTCATTAGATTGCTTCCAATATGCAATTTCCCTCTTCGTATTTGTGCCTTTACTGTGCTAACTATTTCTTGCTCATGTCATAGCTGCCTTGATTACTATTATCTTTCTCAATTAACAATATTTTAGATTACTATCGATCATTCAGAGGCCATTCAGAATATTGACAGTTGACAGCTTTGACATGTGACAGTTGACAACGTTATAGATTGATGGATAATTTACAGCTCACCATAAGATTGGTGTATTACGGGTTGCGTGAAACGAAAGAGATCAAATCTCTAATTGTTCTGACAGTATTTATATTTTTATTACTTCATTTTAAGTTAAATTTTTGATTATAAAAGTGTATGTATTCCAGAGGTGGGTAGCTATTTGAAATATTTCTATTTCAAATACCTATCTAAAATAGAAATACCTATTTTGTATCTTTATTTTAAATAGATGCGTAAAACCTATTTTATATTTATCATCTTAAATAACTGTTTTGACCTATTTTTTATTTCAAATAGGTTTTGGACAATCCCTATGTCATTGATTTCGATCCAGGATGTGCGAGAAGGGTCGATTAGGATTTCAAAAGGTTCCAATTTATTTCTTGGTTTTTTGTCAGTTTTTAGTACAATTTGCTTTTTCATTCTGGCAGAACTAGATGATAGAGGCATTGACAGTTGACTGAGTTGTCAGCGATTTAAGAACTTTTGCCGGTTTTAATTTTCAAGAGATACTCAGACTTTGTCGACTCAAAAAGTTAGATATCTCAGACGACGATACTACTTCGTTTTAAATCAAGTTTTATATTCATACCTTTACACAGACCTATTTACTATTTTAATATCTATCTGAAATACCTATTTTCTATCTTCTATTTTAAATAGAGTTATCAAATCTATTTTCTATTTAATATTTTAAATATCTTTTGGTCACCTATTTTGTATCTTTTATTTTAAATATGTTTTTAAACCTATTTTACCCACCTCTGATGTATTCATTCCATAGACAATTATTGAAGCAATATCCAACCCGGTAAGGTTTTAAGAGCCAAAGTAAGATGAAACAGAAAAGGAATGACAGTTACTGGTGGGGGGCCAGCAAAAAGAAGCGTATGGTCACTAATGTGGTGGTAATATACAGTATGACGCAATTTTATTATTACAAAACGATTTTATAATAAAATACGAAGCACAAAGTAGCGGTAACTAACCAACAATTTCAACAGGCACATACGTTATCGAGTCACTACAGTAATTTTCAGCAGACTTTTTGTCTACTTCTCGTCTAGATATTCGAAAATTTGATTTGGACGCTACACTTTGTTGGATCCTTGAATTTTCCGTCACAGATTTTATAGGAACAAGACTGCAGCCTCTACTTGAAGGTCTGTCGTTGATCGGAGCGTAAAGTTTCGATCTAATTTCGGCAATACTGTCATTTTTATGACAACCTCGGGATCCAAGAACAGCAGGATATTCCGGAGGACTTTTTATAAAATTAATCGGATAATTAATACTTAAATACTTTAAACTATCAGAAAAAATATGACTAGGATCTTTTGTAAGTCTAATAGATCCTAATCTACTACGACTAATTTGCGTGGGAATAACAGATTTTGACAGTTGTTTCATTCCCGTACCTCCTGCTGTTATTTCTATTGTTCTTGAAGATATTTGTCTAGGCTGGAGCGTGGACATTTTTCTAGCAATTTCTGTACACCCCGAAGAAGCACGAACTTCACACGGAACTAGATTTAAATAAGCTGTCTTAGACGGAACTCGTCTTTGCGTTATCTGTGAAGAAATTTTTGAGGTTAAAGGTTTGTAATCCGTGAATAACCTTTCTAATTCTGATCCGTGTCTGATAGAACGCTTGCATTGCGGGTTGTGTGATACAATTTTATTCCCATCGCCTATAAATTGATGTAGAGCTCTGTTAGTGGTTAAATTATTTTGATGTTTACTCTTAACGACTACCAAAGGACCGGTGTTGTATAGTCTTGATGGAATTTTTATAATTGTTGTGTGGGTTGGATTTAACACACCTTCGGGAATAATGAGGTCAGTTTCCTCTTCCTCTTCGTTTATATTTGTTGATGCCATGTGCTCTTTTTCACGAAAAATTTTTATTTATATCACTCCAAACGGTAAATATGACTTTTATTGACAGATTAGTTTGACACAAACACAAAACAGACAAGTTGCCAACCCAAGAAATTTAATATTTAGGCTCGAGTATCGAAAAAAGGTTCGCACAAAAAGTCAAGGTCGTCTCCTTGAGTCATTTTATAGTCCATTTAATAACCAGGAGGAGTAATTTGAAAAGCCTTACTCACACCACTAAAAGTTACAAGATTTGTTACCAAAGGATGTGTTCCGAAAAAGTAGTCATTAGTTGTGTTCCAAATTTATTAAATATGCCTTGATTGATGAAGAAATCAGCCACCCATAGCCATAAGTCGATTTCTCGTCTGAGGCCTACAGAATTGCCAACTTAAATTCAAATTACTCCAGGTTTTTAAATGAGGTATGCTATGATCGACATTTTGTCATACCCACTTACATGAGGCAACTGTAGCTGCTATTCCTAAATGAAGTCAAACAAAAATAACAGAGAATAGGTGAACGGGAAGAAATGTTGACATTTATAATCTTAGTTGTTGTCATCAAAGGGTTGACACTTATATGGCCATGGTCAAACCATTTTTAGTTTCTTCCAAACGAATTGGGATCATATTGGGATTTCAAATTAGCACCGGAGCGCTACCGACGGCGGACAGATGAAATACTTTTTACCAAATTAATTCATAACCTCACTCTTTCTTCCTGATCGATTTCATTGTTTACTCAGTTTATTCAATGCTAGATTTGAACCGAAACTTTGAGCCGTCTTAACTTTGTTAAAATTGTTATAGTTGGGTGACTTTCCCCTTTATATAATTTTCATGCACTTCGGGAAATCTATGAAAAGGCAATACGTGTACTTTAGGGACCTTGTTCTATGAGTGTCTGGAAAACCATTGGCATGAAACTGGGTGAAAAGTAGATTTAGTATCAGGGCGCAGTCTCAATGCCGATGGGGTACCTAAAGAGACGGGTTGGATAATGTAACGCAGGTTAAGAGAACCACACTAAATCTGCTGTAAACATCTTTAATAGTTCAGTTGAAATTTTCAAAGTTACATACACATAAAACACGAGTACATTCAAGTAAATCAATTCGTCTAACGATAACTTCATAAGTTTTCATTTGCACCTACAAATAACAAGTTGAAAATTAGCATCTTTTTGTATGAATTAACAACCTTGTAACTTACAAATAAGATTATCGTGGACAAAACGCGTTCCACGGGTTTCTTGGCTTGATACCAACAGGATGATCGTAACAATGAGCTTTACAAGGACAATCGTAACAGCAACAAACTTCAGGATCTGGTTTGTGTAAACAGCAAGGCCTAGTACAAGGACCAGGTGTGTATTTTGTCGATTTTTTAGGTTTCGGTAGACATTTTTGAACTTCTGCTGTCCACACTCCACAAGGGTGGCCATTACCTATAGCAGCATAAAAAAAATACAATATATAGAGTGTTCACGGCCACAGTAGTATTATAAAAACCACGAATGCGCCATCTTTTAATTGTAATTAGAACTAAAACTAAAAAATGGAAGCCGTAGCGGGATATTTGAAATTAATCAAACATTAAACACATTTTCCTGCGCTTATTTGCGTAGCAACTGTGAAGAACAGCTGCAGGATAACAGTTCCAAATTGCGGAACGTATTTTTGCATAATTCTACTCAATCCGCCTCATTTTTTTCCCTTGTTGAGTGAACGTAATTGTCGAAGCAAACTTACACGGTGGAGACAGCTTCATGTCGCAAGGAAGAAATCCAGTTGGACAGCCTCTAGTCGGCTGTTTCCGTTTTCTCCTGTAATCTTCGCATCGAGAACTTTGAGGATGGCCAGTTTGTGGTAGCTGCTTCGGAGGACGGGTGGACGGTGTAAGCATGTGCCAGTCTTCGTTGTAAGCATTGTAAAAATTAATATAGCGAGTTTTTTCAGCTGCTTCGTCCGATAATGGAGGCTAAAGAAATAGTTATTATCACATTTCACATCTATTCTCAAATATTGATTAACTTACATCTTCTCCACAACAAACTGTGGGCATCATGAGCGGTTTGACTGGTTGAGGTTGAGTCGGGGCTAAAATTGGAGGTGGACAAGTCACGCAACAAGTCGCATGCGGATAAACAGGTGGGGGAAACGGTGATTTGAAACATGGTCCACAACTGAAATGTTATTGGTATGTGAAAAGTGATAAAAGCTGCATAATGTTTACTTACCAAGGATCGCAACACGCCATTTTACTACAAAGGAAAGGACATAAACAAAAACTAGAATTTTAAATATAATAGCCTAAATATGGAAAATTTGGGAATACAAAAATTTAATACATTTATATATGTCAAAGTTAGTTGTCAATTAATATAAACATATTATTTCCATGGTTAACTAACATGGTCACAGAGAACACAGAAGTTACTATAGGTAGAGGCAACAAGCCATAGAGTGCTGTGTAATTGGGAGTGTACATATGAACTCCTCTGAAAGAGAAAGAGACAAGATCAAAGGTTTTCTTTCTTAGTTTGTGTATATTTAGCATGCACGCCAGTAAAAAAAGACAGAAAGCCTCCTATACCACAGATTATAAAAGAGAACAGATACGAATGCCGGCAAAACATCAAAGGATTTTCAGATCCGATTTCAATGACCTTGGACCTTTAACTCGGTATGGCCGCGAGGCTGCCAGTTTAAAATATTTTCAGAATTTCTTACCAAATTGCAATGTTGACTTGGAGACAATAACAATTTCCAGTGCCGGTTCTCTACTTTTCTTTCCGAATGAAATTTATTTGGACAGTCTATGTATGAACAATACACTCCCCCGTGATGTTTATTCATTTTATAAAAATAATATACCAATGTACACTATTTTCAGTTAACATTACCACAACTTACAATCGATTAGTCAAATAACACAAATAATATCGCAGATTGACAACCTTCAAAATGAAGTGTCACAACTGACGTTTTGTATTTTAATTTTTGAGCCAAGCCGTCACGGTTATTGTGCATGTTTGCCAAAGATGGTTTGTGAAAAAAGTATATATTTATGGTATGATTTTTATACATTATAATCTTTTAAAATGTAGAATTCTTTTAATGTTGATGAAATTGATTTGAAACAAGTAATTGTCGAATATTTGTATGTGTATAACTATCACACTAAAAATAATGCTTATAACATATTCGACCCATGATCGTGAATTAAGGGAAATATTATGCAAATTGATAACCCTGTTAAAAAATTTCGCGAAGAGGCCCGAACGGAGTCGACACACGACGATGGACCTTTAAATGGGTATGTCCACCCATCTCTCTCTTTTTTACTGTTCTCTGTCAAGCTTTCGCATCTGTTCTCTTTATAATCTGTGCCTATACTCTCTATGTCTCTCTTCCATGCTAGCGGGCTACAGAAGCTGGTTTGTTGTCTTTATCTGTAGTATTTTCATGTTTGAAATTCACGTGAGAAACGATTAGTTCTATATCTATACACTTCATACGCAACAATCTTACTCTCAGGCCCGGTTTTATAAGCTCGGGTTACCCCTGCCCCGAGAGTTATCCCTATGATGGTCAGGGCGAGTTGTACCAAACGCCTAAACTCGGTTTAATTTTAACTGATGATTAGACTGATGTAATTGTTGATAATAAATACATCAATCAGACACAGTCTAAACATCAGTTATCATTAAACCGAGTTTAGGTGTTTGGTACAACTCGCCCTCAATGGGATAACTCTCGGGGCAGGGTTAACCCGAGCTTATAAAACCGGGCCTCACAACGTTTTAAACAAAACTGACAAGCTCTCGACATCTTGTCATACTTCACTTTGTCGACCAATTATATCGCAGATATTTGTATCTGTCAATGTCGGTGTCTCAAGGTCATACCTTTTTATCACCAAAACATCAAAGAGATTGCGCAGGACCTCGCTTTTTGTTAAGCTAGTGTATCCTTTGCTAATATTCACTCTAGGACTTCAATCATGACTAACATTTTACTTTAATCACACAGCTTGATATTGCATCTTTTACCATGACATTTCAATAGAAAATCAATTGGGTTGGATACCCAATATTAACAAAGGCCAAGTTAAATGAAGTTTCGGTTAATCAAAACAACTGAAATATGATAGATACATAAAACAAAAATTTAAACTTCAAATAAAAAACTTTTCGATGAATCATTTCAAATTTTAGTACATTTTTATATCTTAATGAGAAATATCTAAATTTTTGTGAGCAAAATGGCTTGTTGTGACGCCCCTTTATTAGGGCAGCTACAAAATGTTATGACAGAACTAGCTGGACTGTAAGTACTTTCAACACTTTACAAAATAATAATTGGTATCTGAAAAATTCATGATAAATAACATATAAGTTTCAACCATACTCAAAAACAGGACTATTCAAAGTAACAAACATCAGTTTTTGATACTTTTCACATAGAACTAGCATCAAAAGCGAATAGCCAAGGTCGTACTTAGTCTTAAGTCATGATTATCGATTATAAACATGTCTAAATCAGATATAAAAGAAATCAAATTGATTGCAACCAATTTATAAACGTCACTTTCATTTCTAGTAGTTCCAATATCAGTGGCAGTGGCGCACCATGCTGTCAACCCTGCTGCCCTGCGCCAGTTTGCGTACAATGTCCACCTCCTCCCCATCCAATTTGTTGCATGCCCACTCCTCCACCTTTGGTACTACCAACGCTACCAGAGCCTGTCAAACCTCTTATGATGCCCGTGGAAAAGTGTGAGGTAAATCTTTAGGCTTAGTACTTGACACAATAGCTTTTAGATCAAATGACAGTCAATCGAATTCAAAGGGTACCGGGGCACAAAGGTGTATCAAAATTATCGAAAGCAACAATAGAAGGGTTCAGTCTAAGGTCAGTGTGGCCAACAAAAATGTCAGTTAAGATCTACCATTCAAAATATAAGATTTTTGCATGTTTTCTATCATTGCGAACCCAGCATATCGGTGGCCAATAATTCTAGGCATGTGACTGAATAACAGAAATGAAATTATAACATGCCAAGGGTTCCTAAAATTATTGGCCACTGATATGTTGAGTATTCAGCTAAAAAGTTATTCTAAATTACAAGATATACGCTTCGGGGGTGTATTCATTATTTTAATAAAGCAATATAGATGTTCGCAATAATAAAAAACATGTTAAAATCTTATGTTTTGAATGGTAGATCTTATCTGTCATTCTTGTCAGAAAAAACTACTTTTTGTTGGCCACACTTATTTAGACTGAGCTCCTCTATGTCTTTTATTCTGGGATGTGTATATCTGGATGGTTAGGCTAGCAAACTCGCCTAGATTTTAGTGCTCAAGGGAGGTTTTCTCCAAGAAAGATCTCCAGAAAAAACTATTAGGCCTGATAAGGACTCAATCTCTTCACATAAACGGTAGGACCAAGCGTACAATACTCGACCCAGTCAATTTACCCATATTTTTCGCAAAAAATAGCAAGCAATTGCCAAAAAAGTTGCAAAAAGTTTCAATAAATTTTGTAGTAGTTGAACCTTCATAAAAATCAACGGTTATACTGAGTGAGCCTCCATTATTTTTAGAATCGCATGGACGAAGAAGAGCAATTATTATACAGACACGCCAATTTCTACAACAACTATAACATCGACTGGAGAACTGAATCGATAAAATCTTGTGGTCCACCGTCACCGGATCCGAGAGCTGATTTGAAGAGCAAACTAGGAGTCACTGTAGATGGGAAGAAACCTCTTTGTCCGGATTATTGTAGAAAGGACAATTGTTGTACAGATAAAGGATGTCCAACGGGATTTAAGCCGTGCGTTATGAAGATGCGTGCTCCTGCTAACTGCCATCCTTGTGGGATTTGGTGTGCTGAAGTACAGGAGTGTGCTCCTAAGCCGTTTGGTAAATCTAACGTGCAGCGACCGTGTCCTAAGGAAGATGCTATCTGTCGGATACATAATGGTTCGCAAAAGTGTAATCCAATGTGTTTTAATCGATAACAAAAGCGTTTTCAGCGGAATATTTTCATCAATTATGATAGAATACGGGACAATATTTCTATTGAAGTGTATTGACTTAAAAATTTTCATAATTCCATCGAGTTTGGAGTAAAACTTCAAAATTATAATATTAATTGTGTATGTACTGTCTGTTTTGTCGTATCGTTTGGTGTAATATATTAAAAGTTTTTTGTTTAAATGTTTTTTGTTCACCCATTTGCTTGTAGTCATATTTATTGTCGACTTGGAAAGGTTCCGATCCAATGAATGACCTTGATGAACAGGTTTTGGACGTTTTATCCGCCAATTCGTTGCTCTTATGACCTTTGTGCCCTGGTACCCAGTCTACCATAGCCTTACAATTGGTCTCCAAGAGCATTTAAGGTTCCTATGCAATCCCATACTAGTTTAGAGTTGTATTATATGAAATCGAATGCTTTGACTATCTGTAAAGATGCAAAGTAATCGGTATATCTTTGCCCGCCCTCTAAACTCTTCAACGCTTGGAAAGTTGTGACGTCCATAGATAGTCCTACAATTATATTCTATACGTCTACTTTTACCTTGGAGCCATCCGTAAACCAGGCTGCATCACTCTTAAGGCCACATTACAACGAGTCCGATGGCGTGCGACAAGTTGACGTACGTCAACGTATATATTTTATATTCCATGCAATTGCATAGTTGACCTTGGTACTTTACGTCAAATGTCGTACGTCACTATGCGGAACTTCGACGCATGTTTTGGTTTGGGCTGTCGTATTTGACGTAAGTCAACGTGTCGCACGTATATAAACTTGCGTAAATTATACTGAAGTTTGAGGTTATCAAAAAATGTCATGAATTGTCAACATAAAACTGACATATACGACTTGCATTTTTGACAACTTCTAAATCTTAAAAGTTTTAATATCTATGGTCTTAATCGATTTCATTAACTGACCAACTTCACTCTGTCTTAAATGAAGTTTGACGGATCATCTATAATACTTCTTTAGGAATGTGCAGCTAAGAAAGCTGCAGCCGCGAAAGAAAAAGAAAAAAACAAAAATGATGTCGAGGGAAATTTTTACAATAACTACAATGTAGACTACAGAGAAGGAACTCGATGGAAGCATACAATACCTATTAAGAAATATGTTAAAGCGCAAAATCTTCAAAAAGGAGTCACTCTTTCGGGCCAGCCTGCATGCTGTTGTTGTGCAAATCAATTGTGCGGAGGAAATAAACGGACAAAACAAGTACAGTATCAATTTTTTTCTATTTTAAATAAATTTATATAGTTAAACCACAAAATAACCTAGTCACATAACACACACATAAGGGTCCCATTTTGATATTTTCGCCAAAAATCATGCAATTATTGTTATAAATAAGAGCAGCTGCAGTTTAGCATTTCTTTAGTGCCTCTTGGTATCTGCGCATGGCACTGAGAAAATGCGAATGGAACTGGGGTAGGCCGTGCACTTGGACACGGAATACTATAACAATCTGAAGGGTCTTTTGCCATAGAACAATAAGTTTCTTTTCATCTCCTATAGGAAGTGTTAGGAAGCTGTTGCCAGCTCTAATTTTAGGATCACAACTTTCAATTTTCATTTAAATTCTGTCTGACCTAGATCAAAGGAGCCGACGGAGAGAGGCCCTTCCGATTGTCATAAAAGATCACCCTTTGTATGTAAAGTGATATAATTTATATTGTTATATATTCAAGGCAACTAGTGCTGATAATAATGGGTTATCAACAGGAAACAACAAGCCATACATGTTTCAATTGACTCCTTCTCCTGATCATTCCGGTGCATGGTGCGTCGAAATTAAACCTTGTCCAGAAAATAACAAAAATACAACAAAGAAAACTGAAAATCGGAATGAAATCAAGCCGTGCACCAGGCCTTGTTGTAAACATTGGAAGCCTGAGGAGGGGGAGTGTCAATATGACTTACCTTGCAAGGCTGCTTGTTTCAACCACCCACCTGGTATGAAACCCAAACATCACGTACCTGCAAGTAAGAAATATTTTTTCTCACGTAACCAGCTAAGATACGTTTTTCCATTGTCTTTAATATATTTGCTGCTTGAAATTACCCATCAAGATAAAATTATTTTAATTTAAATGCCATTAGTTTAAAATACGCGCTCAATCAAAAATGGCAGATGACATAAGAAGTACGTTCATAAACTATGGAGCGAAAACATATACAGTGTACTTGTCACTTGTCAGTCAGACGACGATGTAAACCCTTCTCGTGTTGCGTTTGCTAGTGCTGGGGTGTATAAGTAAAGCTCTGACACTCAAGTTGTTTTGTTGTGGGCGCCATACCGCTGTAATATTTTAGCATTTGAATAGTGTATAGTATCAATTCTTTCCAATTTTTGTCCTAAAATTTGTCCAGTAGTGGAAAAAAATGTATATACACCACGGTGGGGGAAACAGTTAAAAGCCTCGCACCTTATTCTGCTCGAGGCAAATTACACCACTATTTTTTAACTAAGATAGATTAGTTGTATTAACTTTTTGTTTTAATTTGTTTTAGTCGACTATGAACTTTTGAAAGTTCTGGCAGATTGCATGAAAAGCGATACGTTATGAGAAGAACAATGTTTCTTTTGTGATGAAGTTTGGATAAGAATATGCCGTTGCTTTTCAATAGAAGAAACAATTTAAAGATTATACCAATAGAATAATTTTTCACTGTAACTGAACAATTTAAAATAAAGCTATAAAGTACAGCATTTGTGTCTAAATTATAAAATCATTCCAATAGATAACTACCTCGATAGTACCTACTACCATTTACCCATTACTACGGAAATATATCACTATCTCTGGTATGTATGTACGTACATATGTATGATTTTTGGGGTAACATTCACTGAGACCTAAAAGATCTATTGCACCCCCTCACTTCTATTTAGTTTCTGAGTGGAGTCTCTGAAACTAATAGCTCCTTTAGTCCTATTTCCCGGAGGAATTTTAGGATATCTGCAAGCTTCAACTTGGGTAAATTTTCCTCTTCTATCCAGTAATCTCCCAGGTACTCTGCTTCAGAATTATGGAGTACTGTGCAGTTGGAAAGTATGTGACTATCTCTGATTTCATTACTTTCCCTAAAAAGTCTATTGTGCCCACTTACTCCATAAAGAAAGCCTCAGGGTAGCTCCTTTACTCCTTTTTCCCAGAGGAATTTTAAGATATCTGCAGGCTTCGACGTAAGTAAATGACAGTTTTAAATTCTATCCAATAATCTCCAAGTTGTTGTACCCTAGGGTACTGAATAGCTGTGTGATTTGGATTCTTCTTGCCTGTCTCAGAATATGCATTCCTCTTCCATCCATTTTGAGCTTGTTCAGGTACCTATATTCACACGACAACGTCCTTTGACTTTGTGCATTCATTTGATCTTTTCAGGTTCAAAAGCATATCTTCCTTACCCACAAAAAAATTGCAATATGCACAGATTCCCTTTCCATTCAGTCAATTTTCATTGACCACCCAATTGTCCAGAACATACACGACATCTATCAAACTCTCGCTCACAAGATATAACAGTCTTTCTCATCTGGCTTCCATCTCACGTCGAAATTGACAGTAACGAAACTGTGGACCACCACAGAAAAAAACTGCTAATAGTAACAACCCAAAACACATTGTCCAACTCTCAACCGATATAAAGATCCACTTCAAAAACTATAAAACAAAAATCTTGGCGAAACCTATGGTCTAATAGCATGACAAGCACCTCATGATATTCATCCATCCACTTCTCCTCTCTTTCTTAACTTTCTTATAATCAGAAGAATCCAAAAAAGAAGTACTTACATACAGCTTACCTATTTAAAAACCAGGAGGAGTAATTTGAATTCAAGTTGGCAATTCTGTAGACTTCTGATTGGTCAGATTCCGCCCAGTTTCACACAACACTCTAGTATTGACATCAGCTGATAGTTCTGACAGAAGTGACAGATGAATATAATTAATTTTTTTATCGCATCCACTCTTGTTATTTTATTATTTTCACTCAGTTTCGTTGAAACTGTTCCTTTAAAAACTTCAGTAAGCAATTGTATTAAATATCTGCAATTATGGATCCTTCTACTTCAAGTACCAGCTCTTCGCTTAGTCCCGTAAAAACAATGTAAGGTCATTTAGGACCGTCAAAAATCGAATACATTCATCTTATATCTACAATAAACATCCAAATAATCTACTGAACAGACGAGAAATCGACTTATGGCTATGGGTGGCTGATTTTTTCATTAATCAAGGCATATTTAATAGAGTTGGGACACGACTGTTGACTACTTTTTCGGAACACACCCTTTAGTAACAAATCTGGTAACTTTTAGTGATGTGAGTAGGGCTTTTCAAATTACTCTTCCTGAAATGGACTATAAGATGACTCAAGGAGACGACCTTGATTTTTTGTGCTACACTTTTTTTCGAGACGCGATCATAAATATTAAATTTCTTGGGTTGGCAACTTGTCTGTTTTGTGTTTGTGTCAAATTAAACTGTCAATAAAAGTCATATTAACAGTTTGGAGTGATATAAATAAAAATTTTTCGTGAAAAGGAGCACATGGCATCAACAAATATAAACGAAGAAGAACAGGAAACTAACCTCATTATTCCCGAAGGTGTGCTAAAGACGAGAAATCGACTTATGGCTATAGGTGGCTGATTTTTTCATCAATCAAGGCATATTTTATTTAGTAACTAATCTGGTAACTTTCAGTGGTGTGAGTGAGGCTTTTCAAATCACTCCTCCTGGTTATTAAATGGACTTTAGCAAATAAAAAAAAATTTGTGCTTAAAAATCTATTTATCAACTAAATTAAAACGCTACGAAACGTATTTTCGAAATACATTATAATTTTTGTACAATTTAAATATATTTTATTCAAAATTCCACTAAAGCCCTGGCATAATAAAAGCAACGTTATCCAGAGTACTAATTAATTCTTCCGGAGTACAACAGTTATCTTGTAATTCGGGTATTTGTTGTGTTAGACATAATAGAGGTCCCAAAGCGCACAACAGGGAATCTAAAAGTACCGACAAACTCCCAGACACCGCAATTTGTCCCTAAAAAAAATTATATTCAAATTTGTAAATTTTATATACTGAAAATTACCTCATGCTCCTTCAATCTCTCTCCAATAATAGTTAAACTTTCTCCTAGTAGTTTCAAATGTGCAGCGACATCTATCGGTTTTATACCGTTAACTTTAAATGGAGAATCTTTTCCTCGAGGACTCGGTGGTGATACGTTGATATTTTCGTAAGTTGGTACTCCGATTTGGAAGGGTCGCAAAGGTCCAGGAGGGGTTTTATTGTTACTCAAAATAATTTTTTTTGTAGTGGAAGATGGTTTAGGAGACGTTTTTAATGGTAGAGACTTCGTAAAGTTGGAAAATTGTTCTTTAATTATAAAAAATTAATAATTATATAACAATGTTTATTAATTATTTGAAATTATCTACCTTTATCTTTTCCTTTTAGTTTATCTGACTTGATAATTTTTCCGTCTTTGATAACAAGTTTTTTTTTCGATGAATTTGAATCGAGTCTTCTGAAGCCTTCAGTTTCATCGAAATCACTTTCCGATTCTACTGAATCTTCTATGCTCGACTCAGTTGCATTTGCGTTTGGTTCATACTCACTGTTATATTCAGAACCACTTTCGTCCATGTCAAAGTTTTCTTCCTTTGAATACATCTGGAAAACAAGTGCAGTCATGGTGTAACTGTTGACATAAATAAGTGAATCCCCTTTAAAAATTTCATCGTACGCCCATGATTAATTGAAATTATGTCAAATAAATCAACCCCTTTAAAAACTGTATCCAAAAAAAGTCAAAACTTTTACATTAAAATATCAGTGATTTCACTTCAAAAATTAACACTCCTCATTAATTACAATTCAGTATTAATAAACTTACTTCATCATACTTGGATTTTTTAAGAGAACCTTCAAAAGTATCTGGTTTTCTTTGGACTACTGCTGGAGATCTTTTATTGAAAGTTCTGTCAATTTCATCTGGAGATTCAAAGTCCATTAACTTTGAAGATTTTTTTCTTACTCTTCCACTTCTTGAAACACCTGTCACTTCAAGATCTACAAAACAGAATTATTCCAACATTTTAAGCATGAAGTGACATCTTTTTGACAAATAAATAAATGTTCAAGGACCAATACAAATAAAATTAAAATGGGACCACTTTGGAGATCAATTAGTACATCCCTAATCATAGTTAGGTACCTACCTACTTTTGGAATCATCAGAAACCTAGCAAAAAGTATCTTCCATTAAATTAAAAGAGCTATACTAAATATAATCATATATAGATCAGTTTATAAACAAACATACCTAAGAAATATATTTTTCCACTAAAACTAAGAACCTCTTTATTAAAAGACAATTAAAATCAAAGTGATCAACCCACTGGATTGTTTAAAATGTCGAATATTTTCAGGAAGGGAAAATTATACATTGTAATTGAAAAATAGCCTTTATTATACAAAATACAAGCTTATGTTGGCCATATACATATATAACTTATGAAACATCTTCATCTTGCATCCAACCATCTTCGTCACTGAAGAATCGTCTTTTCACTGTTGTATTCATGTAAGGACGAAGAGCCCATTCCGTATCAGCAGTATTAATGTTGTCCAATGTTCCCAGTTTAATTTCATACAACCTTAATTGAAATCTTGGACCAACTTCACTTAATTCAATCTAAAAGTATAAAATAATTTAAAATTGTATTCACTGAATAGTATAACAACATCTCACCTGCCGATCTACACTTTTATAAGTATGATGCCTAAAACTTATGTAATCATCATGATTAGCGAAAGTTATCACCCTTTTTGAATCTTCCTTTGGTACTGGAAACAAGTACTTTAATATGTTCATGGTACGTTCAGCTAGAGTAGTTTTAAAATTATGAAATATTAAATGAGGATACTGTTCAGAAACAGTTCCAATATCAGGAATATCATGTCTCATAACAACATCAGACATATTGAAGTACGCTGTTGGACCATATGGAAGATGACAAATAACTAATCCATCTGGTACACCTCTGTGTTCATGAACAACAATAAAATCTGTCACATCGTTAGCTCTACATGCATGTATTAGTTGTTTCATTTCATAATTACCACGATTCATTCGTTGGGCGTTAGGGAAAATTAATCTCAGTTCTTTAACAAACATTTTTAATCTAGAACTGGGATCTCTAGATGTTGTTAAAACTATTTTCGGGTCTTCTACTCCCGCATACCTGTATTCATCATCTTGAGAATTTGCTACAGTTCCTCCACTTTCTCCGCCAAGTCTAGCAGCTGCTTGTGGACCTGCATCCTCCCATTCTATTTTTTTCGCATAATGAAGTGCCTTTTGTTGAAGGTCTCCATGAATAGTGGTGTGTTGGTCGAGACTCTTTTTTATTCGATCTTTTTTATCCTGTATAGATTTTTGTCGATCTTCGACTGTCTTCCTGTATAAATATTCTCTCCGTAAACGTGCCTGTCGCCGAATCATTATTTTTTAGAGCTTTTGATAAACTTTTCTTTAAAAAACGATCGTGCACATGTACGATAAACAATTACATAACCTCAAAAATTCAAACGTCAGCTGTCACCCCATCAAACAAAAATAAGAACTTGAAAACCAGAAAAAATACAGAAATAATAACAATATTTTACACCTGGAAACAAACCGAAATAAATATTCACTTGCGAGCTTAAAGATTGATAAAATTCAGGTAATATCTACAATATTAACAAATCAGTTAACATTTAGACATCAAACGATGATAACGAAAAGAATAAAAGGAGGAAACAAATATAATTACCTTCAGTCTTTTGCTTCTTTGAAGAAAAGTTTTCCATGTTAAAATAATTATGAGCTGTTGATAGTTATCAACAGCTTAATTAATTAATCACGACAGCTACACTACAAATTACGTTCAATCAAAGCTTTTAATTCTAAAAACTATTTTTAATTTCTTAACAACTTTAACTTTGATTATGTTATTTGGAGGTTTTATTCTTCTTTTTTACTTATCTCATAGCGTAGCAAAAACCATAGAAATAACAATCTGACCTGACATGTGCGACATTGAGGTTAGGATATTCAGTGCTAAAAGTTATATGAAGTTATGTTATTAACCAGCTAATTTACTACTACAAATAGATGATAATTACTTTATTTGGATTAAGTAAGACCTAAAGATGTCACATTGTAAAGTGCATAATGTGAGATTCTACAATCCAGAACCCCAACCAATTCGATGTATGAAAATTCACCAGGATACCAAAAAGTTGGCTTTATCCAGATTAGATGCATCTATAGAAATCTGGAACTTACAAAATACATGGTTTTTAGAAAAGTCCATCGCACCAACGGCAGAAAATTTCAGCATAGAAGATTTGGCGTGGTGTGGTAATAGACTTTTAAGTGTAGGACTCCATGGACTATTGGTTGAATACAATTTATCTAAACTTTGCTTAGAAAATCGTTGGGCAGTTACTGGAGAAGTAGCTTTTTGCTTAGATGTTAACAAAACCAATTCAATAATAGCCATTGGTACTGAACAAGGGTATTTGAACATCTTTACTGTTGAAGAAGATGGAATTTACTTCAAAAAATTTCTTGATAAACAAGAAGGTAGAATCATATCTCTTAAATTTGACTGTTCAGGAGAATTTATAGCAACAGGAAGCATAGATGCTATAAGAGTATGGAATGTTGAAACTGGACATGCTATTCACAAAATGACCACTGGTAGATCTGAAGTAAATAAACCAACTATTGTATGGTCCATCAGTGTAACTGATGACTTCATAATAATCAGTGGTGACTCAAGAGGAAAACTAACATTCTGGGATGGTAAAGTTGGTTCGCAAATAGAAAGTTACCAGTCACATAAAGCTGATATATTAACAATATGTTTGTCACCAGACCAGTCAACTTTATATTGTGCTGGAGTTGATCCCAACATTATTATCTATGAAAAAATAACTATTAAAAGCGGTGCTCCAAAATGGGTTAGAAGCATACAAAGAAAAATACATGAACACGATGTTAATGCTTTGGTTTTATTAGAAAATAGACTTTACTCTGGAGGTGCTGATAGTTACTTAGCTTGTAGCTTTCATCCACCTAAAACACTATTAAAGCTGCCTCCTTTACTACAAAATCCTTGCGTTCAACTAGCACCTTCTGCCAAACGTTTGCTATTAAAATATCCAAAACATGTTGAATTGTGGAGTTTGGGTAACAGTAAAGAAGTTGATGTGAATTACAGAGGCTTAGTGACACTGAATGATGAACCGAAGAAGTTATTAGAACTAAAGAGAATAATAAAAAATTATGATGATGGAGAAGATACAGAAGGAATTATTTGTACAGCTATATCTAACAATGGTTCGTGGATACTATACAGTACTATTCAAGGGGTAAACTTATTTCAGTTTATAAATAATGGTGAAAATCCAAATCTTATAAAAGTTGATAATTTAGAACATAAAAGTATTCCTTGTATATGCTCTACATTTACTTGTAACAACAAACAATTAATAACTTGCCCGAACTCTGGAAATATATTTATTTATCAACTTCTAGACAACAAAGCATCATTATTACAAATAATTGAAACTTCTAATATGTTTGAATGTATAACATTTTTAAAAGTAAGTGCTTGCTGTAATTATTTAGTGGTTGGAGACATTGAAAGTAATATAGTTACATGGAAATGGAATGCTAAGAAGAGTGAATGGGCTCAATACTGCAAACTTCCTAAATATAAATGTCCTCCGATAGCAATGGCATTGCATCCAAAAACTACTAATTTAGTTGTAATTTATTCCGATTCCAAATTAATAGAATATGATTTGAAGAAAAAGGAATACACTGCCTTTTCCAAGGAGTTTGAAAAAAGTGACTGGAAATCAAGACCATACCCAATTAGAAATATAACTTTCGATCTGAGGAATAAAAATAATATAATTTTGCAAGACGATAGCAATATAATCATAATAAACAAAAAGCAGAGTAAGAATAAGAAAGGAAAAATTGCTAAAACTAATTCACAAGACAGCTTGGATTCATCTGAAAGTTTTGAAATTAATTTAATGAAGAAGTACAAACATTTGGTGCATTTGGAATGGTTACAAGAAGATGAACTAGTTGCAGTTGAATTGAGTCCATTAACTATAATGGAACAACTACCACCTGCTTTTGTTCAAAATACATTCGGAAAAAAATGAATCATTTTATATTTTATTTAATAAAAATTTATAAATAAATCAACAATATTTTTTGTCCACGACCACCTAACAATAAGTCAATATTTTACCTCCATACAAAAGGTATTTATGGTACCCATATATCTACTGTCGTGAATTATGGCAGAGATTTATAACACAATTATGATTCATAATTCATACTTACCATCTAAGAACCGCTTTACACGTACGAGAATTATTGCGAAATTTACTCTGAAAATTACTCTGGTAATTTTCATAAGAATTTTGGAAACATTTCACTACTTGACTGTTTTACACATAATATTTTTACCACTATAAATTTCATAAGAATTCATGCCATACGACTGCGCAGTGAGATTGTTTTTGGGATAAGTTGTCATGGTTACGATTTACATATTGAAATTTTTGAATAATCAGCTGTATTGGAACCGTTTATTTGATTGATTATTTATTTTATTAATTGAGATTTGCATTTATGCCAAGGTTTTGGCTTTCCTAAATGAAGAAAACGACAATAAATAATGACACATGGACGCCATTATTGTTTTTATTCTATTTTTGGCTTCTGCGTCGATTCTCACGCACTTTCTAAAAATATAGAACATGTCAATATTTTTACTCCGAAAATTTTGGCAATAATTCTTTGATGTGTAAAACAGCAAAAATTATTCTTATGAAAATTTTCAGAGTAAATTTCGCAATAATTCTCGTACGTGTAAAATGGTTCATAGAGTATACTCTATGCTTACCATAATTCACGACTAGAGAAGTAGAGATGAGGGTACAATATGAAATAAACTATTAAATCTGTGTATTTTGTTCAGGAAATTTGTTTTTGAAATATATCGTATCAATAAAATATTGTAATTTTTAGTATTGTTATTGTTACTTTTCATAACGATATTTTCTAATATCAAGTATTTTAAAACAATATATTTATAACAGATACTTTACACAGTGCCGCCCATCTCTGTAGCTTATTCAGTGTTGCCACCATAGAGAAATATAATAAATATTTTGTCTATGGTTGCCACCACAAAATTTCTGGGTCTAGACGATAGACGACTGACATTTAAGTTTCAAACAGAAATAATATTTGATTTCAATGGTTTCTAGATGTTCCCAAATATCTATACAATGGTATAGGGCTATTAATGTTGTTAAGAAAAAAAAATAGGATAACCTAGGGGACTTATATTTATAACGGTACGTTGTATTGATACTTTACACATTATCGCCCATCTCTATATATGACAAATTATTTTATGTAGCTGTCAGAACATTTTTGAGGTTAGTAATAACAAATCATTACTGAATTTTATTTAATAAAAGAAATTAAGGGTCATATACAAAGTATAGTATTTTACTCGCAATTTATGGCCAATATTGGCTATCATAGATTGCTCGTTTAATAATATACGATTATCCTTGATCTAACCTTAAGGCTGTATAATACTGTAACCCATATCTTATTTGACTGTATGGCAATGGTCTGGGGGACAAACTAAAAGATAAACTGATTTTCATATTTTATTTAATAAAAATGTATATACAAATCAACCATTTTTTATACTCTCAACTATTATCTAATCCCTGAATTCCCATATTTTGATTTCTCCATCATCACTACAAGAAGCTAATATCCGAGGTACAATAGGATTCCAAATAACACAGTTTACGTCTTGGCTATGTGCATTATCTATTGTGGAAACTAAACTGAAGTTAGGACAATTTGGATCACTTTCTTCATCCTCTTTAAAAATTCTAATAGCATCATCTCCACTTGCTGTTGCTATGAGCCCAGTTAAATGACACCAACTAATATCATATATAGTCCTTTCATGGTATCCTGTTAATGTGCAAACACATTTCCATGTTGAATCGCCATCTTCAGTCTGTATACCTTCTGCATTTCCTGGAGGATATTCCTTCCATATTTTAACAGTGTTGTCATCACTGCATGATGCTAATCTACTTCCTGTTTTGTCAAAACAGATGCTCCAAACTGTTGACTCATGACCAGTTAAGGTACCACAGCACACCCAGTCACCATCGCTGGGATCATCTCGAAAAAGTTTGATAGTATTGTCATATGATGCTGATGCTAGTAAATCTTTTTCAGGATGAAATATAACCTAAAATAGCTACATTTAAAAACTAGGATTCCTTAAAATAAACTAATTTACCTTCTTAACATCTTGAGAATGTGCATTTAAAACTGCAGCACAATCATATTCATCTTCATCAGCTACTTCCCATACCCAGACTGATTTATCCCTACTACATGTAGCTAATAAATGCCCCGATTTCGACCATGCTACACTTTTTATTTCATTCTCGTGTCCTTCCAAAGTTGCATTACATTCAAATTCACCACTTTTTTTGTCCCAAATACATGTAGTTGCATCAAAACTAGCAGAAGCTAAATAATTGCCACAAGGTGACCAAGAAACCTGTCTTACCGTTCGTTTATGACCATCAGTTAATACTACTTTATTTGTCCATTTTCCAGTTAAATCTTTTGTCCATATCCGTATCGCTTTTTCTTCGCCACAAGAAGCTAAAATATCTCCTTTGGGGTGCCAGCCGAGATTCCATACCCGACCAGCATCCTTCTTTAATGTTTGAACTAATTCTAATTTTCCCATTTTCAGAAACACACACTATAATAATCTTAATGCTTTTGATTAAGTAACTCAAAACAAAGTTTTCTTTTTCAAAACCGTTTTAGGTTATAGATCTCATCTAATGACATGACATGCCAAAATATAAGGGGTTGTTAGTGGCCTTGGTTGTCATACGGGAACAAATAACAAATGTGGTTGTAGAATTATCAGACGGTTAGTTATAGTTATAAATTTTTGTATTACAGAAGAAGATGTTCATGAGGTTATGTTTTGATGTAAAATGTCGAGCAAGTTTGATCGAAAAAATGTGAGCAACGTTATAAAATTTTTATGAATTCATATAGCATATTTAGACAGGTTGCTCCAAATTTAAACAGAAATATCTTCAAATCATATTTAACTCGTACGTACTTTATCATAACCCGAAAAATAAGAGATTTAAGTATGGATAGTTCACAATTTGAAATACTACCATCGCCAATTAAGAGCGAGAGCGATAAAAAAGACTACAGGGTAATAAAATTGAGAAATGATTTAATTGCTTGTCTTATATCCGACAAAGCTGTAATTCCTAAAGAAGAAATGGATGCTGACGAATCTGATATGGAATCAGAAAATAGTTTGTCCTATAGTTCGGATTCTGGATCAGATTCTGATACAAGTCAAGCTTCTTCTAATTTAGATGAAAAAGGATCTAATTCAGATCAGAAAATGGCAGCAGCTGCTTTATGTATAGGAGTTGGTAGTTTTAGTGATCCAAAAGAAATACCAGGTATGGCCCATTTTTTGGAACATATGGTTTTCATGGGAAGTGAGAAGTTTCCAGCAGAAAATGATTTTGATTCATTCATTAAAAAAAGTGGAGGTAGTGATAATGCTTCAACAGATACAGAAACAACTTGCTTCTATTTTGAGTGTCTTGAAAAACACCTGCAAGCAGCATTGGACAAATTTGCACAATTCTTCATTTCTCCATTGATGAAAAAAAGTGCAATGACAAGAGAACGAGAATCAATTGAGTCTGAATTTCAAATGGCAGTACCATCTGATTCTTCTAGGAAAGAACAACTTTTATTCCAATTAGCAAAGTCTGAAACTCCAGTTAATTCATTTGGTTGGGGAAATTTAAAAACATTACAAGATAATGTATCTGATGACAAGTTATATGAAGATGTCCATGCATTTAGGAAAAGACACTATTCAGCTCATAGAATGACTTTAGCTATCCAAGCCAGACTACCATTAGATACCCTCCAGAATTTTGTTGTAGAATCTTTTTCTCAAGTTCCTAATAACAAATTAAGTAAAGATGATTTCAGTGCCTTTTCAGAAGTATTCAATACACCTGATTTCACTAGGATGTTCTATATTAAACCAATTAAGGAATTGATTAAATTAGATTTGAATTGGAGCTTACCTCCACTACAACATAAATATAAGAGCAAGCCTTTGCAATATGTGTCTTATTTGGTAGGAGATGAAGGCAAAGGGAGTTTATTGTCTTATTTGAAGAAAAAGATGTGGGCAATATCAATTCAAGCAGGTAATGAAGATACAGGTAGTGACCACAATTCCATGTTTTCTTTATTCAATATTTCCCTGGTACTCACCGAAGAGGGTCAAAAACATATATTTGAAATAATTGAAGCAGTTTTTTCATACATAAATTTGATAAAAAAGGTCGGACCACAAAGAAGAATATTTGATGAAATAAAATTGATAATGGATACAAGTTTTAGATTCGCAATTGAAACGTCACCTGTAGATAACGTCGAGAGTTTATGTGAAGCAATGCAGAACTACCCTCCAGCAGACTACATAACGGGATCAGAATTATTCTACGAATTCGACCCTAAGAGTATTACCATGGTGACAGATAGTTTAGTTCCAAAAAAAGTTAACATTATGGTTACTACAAAAGATTTACCAGATGGGTTGAAATTTGATAAAGTGGAAAAGTGGTTTGGTACTGAATATACCGATTTATCAATTACTGATGATTTATTAACAAGATGGGAAAATGTAGAGCCCTATCCAGAATTGGACATTCCGTCAATAAACCCCTATTTAGCAACAAACTTTGCCATTCTTCCAGAAACTAGCAAACATCCAGAATATCCGCAAAAGTTAATAGATACCAATAAATGTGAAATGTGGTACAGAAAAGATCAAATGTTCAAACTTCCAATGGCTTATTACAACTTTTATTTAATAAGCCCCACGTCTATAGAGTCTGCAAAAAGTTTAACATTAACTGAGATTTTCATGAATCTCTTATCGTTTGCTTTATCCGAAGAAGTTTACCCAGCAAATACGGCGAACATTGAACATCAATTTAGTTCCAATGAAAAAGGGATCGTTTTTAAAGTGTCGGGGTTTAATGAAAAAATACCAACACTTATAGAAGTAATCACGAAGTACATTAAAAATCTACAGGATTATGTCAATATAGGGATGTTCCAGGTAAGTTTTGTTATAATATGTGACAATGCACAATATATCTTGTGAATTTTTAAAAATATTTTGATTTTGATTTATTGTTTGTTTTACACGTTCGAGAATTATTGCGAAATTTTCTCTGAAAATAATATTGGTAATTTTCATATGAGTTTTGAAAACATTTCACTGCTCTACTGTTTGACAAATAATATTTTCACGGTTTCACCACTAAAAATTTTATAAGAATTCATGCCATACGCCTGCGCAGTGAGATTGTTTTTGGGATAAGTTGTCATGGTTACGATTTACATATTGACATTTCTAAATAATCAGCTGTATTTGAACCATAAAGAAATATAATATAATGAAAGTTGTCAACCCTGCAGTAACAGTTGGCATCACGTTGATCGAAGCGCACCCCGAAGGGGTGTTTGAACTAATTTTTGAAGGCGGGATATTTAAATTGGTTAGTTTGGATTGTGGGTTGGTAAATTTTACAATTTGTCTAAAAATGTTTATTATATTTAATTATTTCCGAGATTATTTCATTACAAAAAATAAAATTATATTTCATTTTTGCTAATGAAATGACTATAATTAATAAACAATTTTGGGACACATTATTTAGATAAATGAGATTTAAATTTTTTATTGAACTGCAAATTGAACCATGACAAATAATCTACATCTATATTATCAATTTATGAAACATTTATATATATTATTAATCTCAAAAGAACATACTTTTACTACTGACATTATATTTAGGAAAGTTAATCCAATATCACATCAAATTGCACATTATTTCAAAATTATTGACAAAAATTGCAAAAATTTCGATAAAATGGAGTTAGAAAGTAGATTCTCCAGACAGGAACAGGTATGAATCAAAATAAATAAAATGCAGTACCATAAGTTACAAATAAAAAAGAATTATTTTTGTTTACTAGTTCTCTTGCTAAGGTAAAACAAATCTAATAAGTAGTTTGCATAATGAACCTGTAAATGCATTGTTATCAAAATGATCTTCACACAACCTTTAATCCTTGGATTTAGAAGGAAATCCTAAAATTATGAACCACTGTTTACTTTGATTAATATCAGATGAAAGTTTGAAAAATGTTCTATTTTTACTATGAAGTGGCCAAAAATATTTATTATTACAATTTTTGCAATACATTTATGACGAGTCATATCTGGTGATGATATTTTGAAGGATCACTTACTTTTATTTCCTTTATTAGAACTAAAACCTTAATAAATCTATAAGTAAAATAATCCTACTCACCATTTTGCTGACACTTTGACTTTGACAAGCAGAAGATAGATTCACACCAGCCAATATATGATTGATTTTGTATATTTTCATTTTTAATCACTTGAAAGTTGATATACTCGGATATTTCATATTTATCGACATTGAAGGATAAATATTGCAGTGTAATGTAATTTATAATATTTTAAACTATTTTATTCCATTTCCCTTTTGTAAAGTCTTGTAGCGACTCGATGCTCGGGTGGTTGCGCAGAAACGTTATGCCATATACCACCTATGCTTCAATCCGTCTCTTTTTTATTTTGTCTATGATTTGAACCGTTTATTTGATTGATTATTTATTCTATTAATTGAGATTTGCAGTTTTACCAAGGTTTTGGCTTTCCAAATTAAAGAATTAACGGTTGAAAACGACAATAAATATTGACACATGACGCCATTATTGTTTGTATCTTATTTTTGGCTTCTGCGTCGATTCTCGCGCACTTTCTAGTTTATTGCCATAAAAATATATATTTTTACTCAAAAAATTTTGGCAATAATTCTATAACGTGTAAAAAGGGTCTTAAGATATTAAAATATAATAAAAAATAGTTAAAAGAATATAGAATAAGAATCGCAATAAGTTTGAATATTTTTTTCAGGTAATCAAAGAAACTTTGTTAAAAAGTTACAACAACAGAATACTCAAACCGTCCACTTTGGCCAAAGATACTCGCTTAAAAGTATTAATAGAAAATTATTGGACTCCCGTGGATAGATACGGCGAATTATCCGAAATCACTTTCGAAGACATGCAAAATTTCATCATGGACTACAGAAAACGTTTGTACATCAAAGCGTTGGTACAAGGGAACGTTCTAGAAGACGTAGCTTGTCAAACTGTCAATAAATTCGTCGAAGCGTTAGAAATTGAAGAATTCGACAAAACTCAGTACCCAATGTTCGTTGTGGCTCAAATCCCGTTAGGTCAAAAGTGTTTATTGGTGGAATCTTTTAATAAAAACGATACCAATTCAATAACGTCTAATTACTACCAAGTAGGACCTTTTAATTTGAGAGATAGCGTCATCATAGATATAATGATGATGATTATCGAAGAACCTTTATTCGACGTACTAAGAACAAAAGAACAATTAGGTTATCACGTTTATTGTACGTCAAGAGACACGTACGGTATTTTGGGATTCTCTGTAACTGTCAATTCGCAAGTTGTCAAATTCACCACTCATCATTTGGATCGAAGGATCGAAGAATTCATGAAACATTCGCAAAAAATACTGAAAGAAACTACAGCAGACGAATTAGAACAAATCAAAGACGATTTGATTAAAACTAAAGAAATAGCGGATACACATTTGAAGGAGGAAGTGGAAAGAAACTGGTCGGAGATAACAAATGATTATTTCATGTTCGACAGAACAAAAAAAGAGATAGAAGAAATTAAAGCCACCAAATACGATGAGATAATAAGTTGGTGGAATAGACATAATTTGTTCGGAAATAAGGAGAATTGTAGGAAGCTCAGTATACAAGTAGTCGGGCATGTTCCCGATATCGCAGAAGGAACTGAAGTGGAGCATAGTACCAACAAAAGAATTTTAATTAAATTGTTGAATAGTAACGAGGTTAAACAAGAAGTGGAAACTTCGGATTATATTGTCGATAATATCGATACGTTTAGAGCTAAATTGCAGTTGTATCCTATACGGCCGATTAAATAGGGATTATTTGAATGCAGATTAGATAATTTTCTTTATTTATTTCGTATAATGATGAATGTATATATTAAAAAAATACCAAGTCTTTTTTTGTCTTATTTTACGGATTTATGACATTTGACATAACTAGTGACAGATAAAAGGAACGAAATGGTGACTTGTCAAAAGTTCAGGGAATTATTTGCCTTCGATGCACAGTTTCTGACTGATTTTGCATTGTTTTGATTGTAAATGAAGACGAAATGGAGAATTTCAAACTTTCAAAATTTTATCAACCATTATGGAGAAGTTACAATTCAGCATCATAAAAAATAATGTTTAATTAACACTAGAAATTCTTTTTACTCCATATTTACCCAACAACAACAGTTTTATTTAAATATATATTGAGACTAATCTATCTGTCAGATTTATGTACAAATTTGACAGTCTTTCGTTCGTCTTATTTTACAATTCAACCGGATTTATAAATAACTGACATTTGACATAACTAGTGACAGATAACAGAAATGAAATGGTGACTCATCAAAAGTTTCTAGAATAGAGGAGTTCAGTCTAAGGTCAGTGTGGCCAACAAAAAGTGTTTTTTCCTGACAAGAGTGACAGCTAAGGTCTACTGAAACATAAGATTTTGCATGTTTTTTATCATTGAGAATATATATATTGCTTTATTAAAATAATGAATACACCCCCGAAGCGTATATCTTGGTATTTATAATAAAATGACTTTAGCTGAATACTCAACATATCGATGGCCAATAATCCTAGGAACTTCTGGCAAGTCACCATTTAATTTCTTTTAATTGTGTATGTCCATTTTCGATTAGATTTTGGTAGCATTTCTAATTACTTTTTTCACTGACATTTGACAGAGCTAGTGACTGAATAACAGAAATGAAATGGTGACATGTCATGAGTTTCTAGAATTATTGGCCACTGATATGTTGAGTATTCAGCTAAAAAGTCATTTTAAATTTCAAGATTTACTCTTCGGGGGTATTTATTATTTTAATAAAGCAATATAGATGATTAAAAACATGCAAAATCTTATGATTTGAACAGTAGACCTTAACTATTATTCTTGTCAGAAAAAAAACACTTTTTGTTGGCCACACTGACAGACTGAGCTCCTCCATTCAACCGGATTCATAAATAACTGACATTTGACAGATAACAGGAATGGAAAAGGTGACTTGTCAAAAGTTCAGGAAATACTTGCCTTTAGGACACTTTTTCGAGTAGGACACACAAATAATAGCTAAACAACATAAATTTATTTATAAATATACTCAATAAAATTGAATAACATTATTGTTTCTAATTACCAATTGATTAGAAACCGTTAGGGAAAAGTAATAGTCCAAACAATTGATTTAAACATTAAAAAATATTGTTTAAACTAAAACTATTTTGACTCTAAACTCGTTTGTATAGTACTCAGACAACTACTGCATATTATAATATTATGTAGAATCGTCTAATAAACTTAATAAAATTAACCTATAACAGCGACATTTACAGGAGATACTACAGATGGATGCTTTAAGTCACCTTTAGCTTGTGGCTGTAACAAAAAAAATTGCAATTTCCACCTCCCTGCTTGATTACTCCACTGCAAATATATTTGGCTATAAATAGAGTACTTACCATTACGTAAATATGTGTTTGTAGCATTCTAGTTGTCAAAGAATTCAACTGATCTTGTTGAACGATTGTCGTTTCGTTTTCCCCCAATTCTGGTACTTTTAAGCTCAATTTTGGCAACGCTACACTTCCCGCTATTAAAGGATTCAAATTGTATTGCAAGATTCTCGTCGACAACGGCGAAAGCGACATTGAAATCTAAACAAAAATATTAGAATACAATACCAAGTTGGGAGAAGTGACAAGTGACAGCTGAAGTATAGATTAAACTATACATTACTGGTAGAGCTTTCGACTTGTGATGAAATAGTGGACGAGTTCTATAAATACAAGGGAATTGCTGCCAAAATAACGAACAAAAAAATACTGAAAAAAGTTAGTCCCGTAAGGAAGTGGTTTTGGTTTTTTTATATGTTTTGAGTCCCTTTACCATGTTGTACCCGAAAAGTTGGCAGGTCCATTTAGTTTGGGGTATTTTACACCTTACAGTTGACGAAACACTAATGACAGCTGTCAGAACATATGTGTTGACAGCTGACATTAGTAACAGAACTCGTCCATTGATTTAGCATATATTAACTGTCTACTAAAAGAAGTGATAGGCCCATGGATTACGAATGTTTTATCATTTTAATACTCTTTAATTAATAAAAATAGACTATGGAAGTGACCATGACTCAATTATAACGCATTTGATAAATATTTACCTGTTTATATCCGGAAAACATGAACGGGTCGCTAGCTTCCATGGATAATTCCAGGTGAACAAGTTCCTGTGATCTATTTTCCACGTGATACTCTAAAATCATTGGCGTTCTAACGAATCCATGAGCCGGAGCGTTCATTTTTATACCAACCGGTACCCATTCACAAGGTAGTCCAACTACAGCTAGTGCTGTTGAGGTACTATAACCGTTTTCTCTAAAAATAAATATTTAAGATGACAAGTTGCTTATGAATATCGTTTTTTTTTTTCATAATTGTTGAGCAGTGTATATTATTTTTAAGAGAAATTACAAAATGTGTGGGTGTTTGAACGAAATTACCTTTTCCATTTGATGATGTATTGTCCGACGTTTAAGAATTGATCGGATTTTTTGTTACAAGTGGCTAGATTTAATTCAGCACCAATTTCATCGGCATTGAAGGTTTTTCCAGCTAATTGACTGGTGTAGTTTTCTTCTGCAGAGCTCATTGGAGGTATCTAAGAAAAAAAAAGCGCCTAGTGGTTGGAGAAATCATCTAAATACTTAGTAATCGATTTCAAGTTACAACTCCCACGTTTTGGCAAAAAAGTATTTTTAACTGAGTCTTCAGAATCAACCGCGAACCCAGAACCTTAAATTAAACGCGCTATCTGCCAACGCATCAATATTTTTTCATCCTCACACGACTCAAGTCTAACTAATAAAAATTCACTGAAACTATGCAACTTACAATACAGATACCTCACTGTTACCAGTGTGAAGTTGTTGCAATTCTACGTTTGTTGTTCTATGCATGTGTCAGCTTGTTTTGTTTGTTCACTCAAGGCCAAAAAATGATTATGACATCTGTCAATTTAGTTTGGATAGTATGAATTTGTAAAATTATTAACCAATGTTTGAATCTTATTTTGTAATAATAGATACTTAAAGAATAAAAAAAAACAGTTTTTTTTCTGTGCGAAAAATAGATGAAAGAAGGAAAAGTTGAAGCTGAAATTTATTTTAAGGTAAGTACTATTCATGCTATATACATACAATACAATTTAATGAGAAGTATTATTAAAAAAAATAATGTTGCGCCTCTTATTTTTCATAATTTAGAAACTATAATAGGGAACTTCAAGTTTCTGATTGATTTTGCATTATTTTGATTATAAATGAGGACGAAATGAAGAATTCCAAACTCAAAAATTATATTTCTTTGCGGCCACATGGCTGCTAAGAAAAGAGTACTTTTAAGCTACAGACAAGCATGCTGTACTGTACAAAGTATTGGAAAATACAGGGCACACATTTTATCAACCATTTCTGGAATAGTTACAGTAAATGACGGTCCTAGACGTTCAGCATAATAAAAAATTGTTTTCCTCTATATTTACCCAACAAAAACATTTTTATTCAAATGACTTAATAAAACTAACCTATCTGTCAAATTTATGTACACATTTGACAGCTGACATCAGAAACATGACAGAAACTATAAAATCACCGCATCGAAAGTGTTGCCAACCTCTGAAAAGTCACTCTTCTGTCAAACCGTCCTTTTATTCATCAAAATTCAAAGTTATTTTAGTTTCACTGACATACAAAATAAAACATTTATCTACTTACATATTCTAACTTTGTATCTTCAATAACAATCGGCCACGGTGAAACGAACTTGATATAATTCATAATCCCGAACTCTTCACCAATATAGAACTTACTAATTCCCGCCATTAACATAGACAAATACTTGGTAGACACTTCGAAAGGTTCGATGACAGTCAACGGTATTTTTTCCAACTTTATACTCAAAATTTGTTTTTCATCACTTAAAGTATAAGTTAGTTTCACTTGTATATTGCACTTGCACACTATGTTGGATTTTGCGTAAAAAGTTATGGCACTTATTGTATCTTTTGCTTCGACAGTTTCGGGGTTTTTCAAAACTAAGTGAGGTTTTCTTTGGGTTTCGGAAGGTTCCAGAGACAGTTCCACTGAAATATAGAAAAAATCAATGTATTTGAAGCTTTTGCAAGAGCTTCTAGTCGTTAGAGCCTCACTTACCGTTATTTATCTCTTCCTCAATCCATACCTCTACTTTCAAATCTTTAATACCGTATAATTCTTCGTTTTTAACGTTGATTTTAATTTCGTACCATTCTCCTAACAACGCTGGACTGTTATGAACGAATTCCACTTGAAGTTTCGATTCTCTGGGAACTACAGTTGCTTGCGGTAATAATCGAATGTTGTCGAAATTTATTTTATTAGCTGTATATTTAAAATGGCTCAATTCCAAGGGATTTGTATGTGTATTGTTCGATGCGGAAAATTTCAAGTCTACACAAGATTTTAAGGGGTTTCCGAGGAAAATATTGACTGAGGAAATCTAGTGAAAATCATTATTTTATTTTTTGTTTGGAAGTTTTTAATGTGGCAGTTACCTGAATGTCTGTGTTAACGTCAACGGTGTCGGCTAAAAATTCGATGGGAAACTTTTTAATTTCGTCTTTGTTGAATACGAATGTAGTTTCTTCGGTTTGGTGTACGTAGAATTGTGTTGTTTGTTTTTGGTTACTGATGGAAATGGCGATTTTCCATATGTTTAGAGGAAATGGACATGTGGATCTAGATAAAAAATAGTTTTATTAAAATTATCTTTACCCTCCATGCTTAATAGTTATTTATGCGACAAGTGCAAAAAGACCTCGTTGGATAACACGTCGAGTGCAAAAAACACGTTTTGCAAGAGTTGCATACAATATTTTTTTACATTCATGCAAAAACTGTAGAATATAATATGTTGGGAACCTAACCTAACCTAATCAAACTCAAACCGTTCTTCTTTTTTTGTATCTTTATGGCCTCCACCTTGTCAGTTTTCAATCATAGCTGGTTTTCGCCTTGACCATTTAAATTTTAAATAATTAAAGATTTTTGCAATAATTGTAATTCGTTGAGACTAAGTAGTAAGATATACATATATTATTGTTGTATTAAAGCAGGATCAGATACTCGCTATGGATTTTTATTCAATTTAAATGTTTATGTTTGTCATTAATCATCACAAAACTGACACAAGAATGACAGATGAGTGCAATAAAAATTTTATTGCACTAGTGCAAAAAAGAACCACTTTTTCCATTAAATGTGTTTCACAAAAGTGTTGTTTTTTGCATGAATGTAGAAAAAATATTATAATTGTTCTAGTTCGTTTTCGTCAGGCCACCCTGTATTTTGAATATACTACTAGCATCTAAGTATAACTTTGACTTTGGTTGAAATAGAAAAGTTGTTCATTATCAATCAATATAGAAAAATAGAGATCCTCACTTGATTAGAACTAAATCTCAATCTATTTTGACTAAAAGTGAGGTTAACTAATGCAAATGAATACAAAATGAAAAACATTTTGGCTGAGATATAGGAATTTAAAGACAAAAAATCATAGTTATCGAGTATTTTTGATAGGAATTCTTTAAACTCCAAGACCTATGGTGCCCTTAGACTATAGGATTTTACGTTTGATAAAACTACTGATTTTATATCAGAGTCGAACTTATACCTTTCTAAATATTACTGTTTAAATTTGTCTGATTTTCGATTAGACTTAAAAAACGTCAACTGTCATCTATGTCAATAGAGAGGAGTTCAGTCTAAGGAAGGTATGGCCAACAATAAGTTGTTTTTCTGACAAGAATGACAGTTAAAGTCTACCGTTCAAAACATAAAACTTTGCATGTTTTTAAACAGTAATGACAGTTAAGGTCTACTATTCAAAATATAATATTGTGCATGTTTTTTATCATTGCGAACATCTATATTGCTTTATTAAAATGATGAATACGCCTCCGAAGGGTAAATCTTGAAATTTAAAATGACTTATTAGCTGAATACTCTTCATATAAGAGGCCAATAATTCTAGGAACTCTTGGCATGTTACCATTTCATATCTGTTATTCAGTCACTAGTTATGTCAAATGTCAGTTATATTTATTTTTGTTGATATTCGTTTAATTGTGTACGTCCATTTTCAATTAGATTTTTGTATCATTTCTAATTAGCTGTATCTCTATTCTTCTCATTACTTTTTTCACTGACATTTGACAGAGCTAGTGACTGAATAACAGAAATGAAATGGTGACATGCCTAGAGTTCCTAGAATTATTGGCCACTGATATGTTGAGTATTCAGCTAAAGACATTTTAAATTTCAAGATATACGCTTCGGGGGTGTATTCATTATTTTAATAAAGCAATATAAATGCAAAATATTATATTTCGAATAGTAGACCTTAACTGTCATTAATGTTTATATTTGTCTGATTTTCGACTTGGAAAACGTCAACTGTCATCCATGTCAAAATAGAAATAGAAAATGTAAGGTTATGATTTTGTTTTCACAAATTCTGAGTTCTTTGATGTAAGTGTGAACATAACTGAAATTACTTTGAGAAACACAGAAACTGCTGCACTTGCAACTTTAAATCTGCAAAATGACAGAAAGAAACATGTAAATAGGAAGTTTCGGTGTAGAAAATGATTTCTTGCGTCGGAGTGAACGTAGTGCAAATCTTGTTGAAGAAATATTGTCAAAAGTAAATATCAAAATTGTATAAATCAAATGAAAAATTCCTATGGTCTAAAAGCACCTTTAATATTAATATCAAACTTTTTGTGATTTTTTTGGGATTATTTCCAATAAAATCTCAAAAAAGAAGCAAAATAATACCACAAAGTATAGAAGATTTAAAAAAAATTACCTTATAAATATTTCAACGTCAACATTTTGATCAATTTCGTAAGTTTTTTTCAAAAACCTCGCTTTCACTGACAAACAGCAAATTATATTCATCATATCCAAAGACACATCCAAGACTTTTTCCGTAAAAACTGGCTGCCATAAGATTATTGCATTCTGTAATATGTCCTGCGGTAATTTTGGATCCCCGAAAGGTATTTGTTTCTATAACAAAAAAAAAATCAACATTTCCAATTAAATTTCCCAAAATTACTTGAACTCACCTTAAATATCCTGATTAGATTTTCATAAATTCTTCTTTTTTCATTTAACGGAGTTGTTATGTTATTTCCCAGCAATTCTATAGCTAATATTATATAATCCTGTACATTTGCTGTTAAAAAAGAACACAATATGGCTTTCTCTAATATAATAGTCAGTAAACTCCACCATTTTTCATTACGAAAATCCCATAACATGTGTGTGTAGAGCCTGAAAACAATTTAATGTTTTGCTAACTGAAAAAAATTCAAACTTCAAATGTCTATAGCAAAGTTACAAGTAGTGGCTATAAATTATTATATCAATAACTTCATATAAACGTTAAATCTTACGTTAGAGCTTTTCCATAGTCTTTAGAATCGTAATATTCATCAGCCATTTGTAAAACCAAATATCTTCTCGTTCTAGGACATCTATATGTTTTATATTGAGATATTGCCACACCATATAAAGCTATTATTAAATTCTAAAAACGCAAATGTAACTAACAAGTATAAAATAATTTCTGACCCGCAATAAGAACTATTCACTCTAAAACAATAAACTTACAGAATGGTTAGATTGTTTTTCCAAAATCTGCAAAGCTTGTATCCCATTTGACTCTAATTGAGGATCTGGTGGTTCGGCAGACAACTTTCCAGGTCTCCAAGGCCTTTGTCCATAAAACTCCATATGGTTTGCTCCTTGCAGAGGGTCAGGATCAGGATAGGAACTTACATTCTAAATATAATCACAGTCATCATACTAATTAAGATTCAATTAGAGACTCACCGAACAAAGTTCCTGACACAATTTCTTTCTTTGTATACATAACTGAGCTGCTTGTTGGTAATATATTCCTGGGTGTTGAGTTTGTACGGCAGGAAGGCCTACTTTAACTGCTTCGTCGAATATATCACCAAAAACAGAATACCTAAGAATTGAAAACTTTATCGTTGAGTAGATCCCTAATAAAAGTACAGTACTTACTGTTTGGAAAGCCATGCATAATGCTCAAAAGTTAACTCATGGAATCCCATCCTAGCTTTGAATCTGTCAATATGTGCTTTAAATTGAGAAATAGCATCACGTGGTAGATTTAAAGCAAACAATAAGTGACACAGTTTGTAGTTTATAAAGCCTGCTATTGTTCGAATTTCCAGGGCATTTGTATCTACTATTCGTATTTCTAATAGACTGTTATATGCATGAGTATAATGCCTTAAAGGATATAAAAATATTGAATAATTTCCTATAAACATGAAAAATAAACTTACTTGTGTGCAGTATGTAAATCTTGTTTGAGCTCATTGAAAAACCCCATTTTAAAGTGGTGCCTAACAAAAAGATATTGATGTGAGTTTTTATTCAAGTGTTCTTTATGAGATTTCACTTTTTTAGCTTCATTGTGGTAGTAAGTTTGCCCAAATTCAAAAAAAGCATTTTCAAGTCTAATTGCATAACCTTGTAAATGATCTCCATGAGGTAAGACAAATAATGATTGTGAGTTTAGTTCACAACTAGAACATAAAGCAGCTGCACGCTCAGCTGCTAGAGCATCTTCCCCTGGAGGTAAAGGTGGACAATTTTGTATCAGTACAATTGTTAGCCTAGTATTACGACCATCTAAAGCAGCTCTAAAAAATATAATATACATTATCATAGTTAGTAATTTTAGTTTGTTATGTAGCTAACCTCATAGATTGAACTCTGGAAGCACATTCTATCATTTTCTCGTTCCACTGTGGATCATGCCAGTCTAAATCATAAAATATCACAATAACTGCTGGAACTTCGAACAAGTGCTTTCTCATCCAATTTTTTTTAAGAATACCTTTTGGAATGTACCAATCGTAAGAAGTCCTTCTTGGCTTCATCACAGGAAATTCGTAGGCATTATCAACTAACTTGAATAAAACTGGAGCTCTTTCTATTCTCCTACTACCACTAAAAGTCTCCCAAATTGATTTGTGCACAGCATTATTCACAATATCTAGACCTGATATTCCGACTAAGACCAAAGGTTTAACAGAAAGTTCTTGAGGGAGATCTGTGTTATTAGGTGAGATAGCGGACTGCATTGTTCCAGATATTATTTGTTATTTAGAACATATTATTATTTTCTATTATTTTTGTTAGTTGTTTTGGTATGTTTACACAGAAAAGACTATTGACACCAAGTGCCAACAACTGACAGTTCTAACTTCTGGCGCGCAGCTCTTCTTTTATATGGTTGTGGTCATAGTGATCAAACCATAGAACTACTTATTATGATCATATATCATTATATTTACATAAAATAAATTATAATTTTTCTATTTGTTTCAAATAGTTATTTTTTCAGATTTCAACGCTCGCTTCTGTCCAAGAAATGTGGTAAGTTTAAAGTTAAAAATATACGTAAGACTGAATTATGTTTTATGTATTGCATAAGTACAAGGGAGACCTAATTATGTATTAGGTGTTGCATAAGCACAAGGGCAACCATACACACGTATATTTTCATAATATAAACGAGATATAATTTCAGTTTATTTCTTCGTGAAAAATTTTTGGTTTGGTCTAAGCTGAAATTTAATTTTATTAGATGAAAAGAATGCAAATACAGCTTCCCTTTGATGGTATATAAGCCCCGAAAGGGGACATTTACTTATAAAAAAAGAAAATGGGAAATTCGGCGCGTTTTGTAAGATTTTTGCAAATGTGGATAGATATAGTGCGTCATTTGTCAACATATTTTATTTTTCCCTTTATTTTTGTGCTGAAATGAAAAGGGCGAACGATATACTTAAAAAATACACTTAGTACGCTTTAAATGCGCTTAAGGAAGAAACGAAATCATGGGAAATAATGACATCATCTTTCACGTGACGGTTGGATTAAGTTGATAACCAAAAAGTCTTAAAATGAAGGGACTAGCCCAGACTACGCAGTTTCTAGTACGATCTTGGGAGATTTGTAGGGTAAAGTAACTGAATATCTATTTACTTACCTTTTTATTAACAAACATATAAACTAAGAAAAGCAAACGACTATTTGGAGTTTTTATTAATCAACATAAACTAGTAGTATGAATTTTATAAAAATATAAACTTTAGTACGATCCTGTTCTTGATGTTCAGTAATAAATTCCATAGTACAGGAAATTAATAGCCGAACATTTGTGACACTACCAAGCTTCATAGTGCAAAAATATATGAAGCAAAAAGAACAAATCTACCGTATCTCGAGTATTTTTCATTATTGCTCTGGAGATATTTATTTCCAAAGAAAAAACAGCTGTAAGGTATTATTTATTGACAGATTGTAGTTTGGTTTAATAGAAAAATTTAATCTTCATTCCATTTCATTTTGTGTCTCAGTAGGTGGAGTTTCACCTTGCATATACTTTGAGGTTAAGTTTAGTCATCATTCAACCTAGGTCAATAATGAACTAATTCAAAAATTTTGAATATCCAGAGATAGTAGTGCAACAAAAACTTGTGCAACATAATTTTGTATACCCAGGAGATTGTCTTTAACATATTGCTGCTGGAAATTACCTTTGAAGATAGAATTATTTGGCTAGTAGTGGGAAAAAATGTATATACACCACGGTGGTAAAGCCATACATAAAACTTGCACCTTATTCAGCTCGGGAAAAGACCCTTGCGAAATAGTTTTGGTGTTAAATTGGTCAATAATAATAGTCTTTCTCCACGACTAAATAATAACGCACACGTTATTTTTACATATTTAGCTACATAATGATATATTCTTCACACCCGTGAATAATGAAAATAATTCACTCTTGTTATCCAATCACATTCTATTATTATCAGAATTCACGTTTAAATGAATTAAAATGAATAAATCAAATCGTCTCTTTTAAAACGTCGAATACCAAATAATGCAAATCGATTTTGACAGCGCGTCGTTTGAAATGTCAAAATAATGATAGAATCATAATTTTACGTATTATTTAGAGAAAAAATGGACAACAGTAGTTATATTTAGTTATAACTCCCAATTATCATTTATAAATGTAAGGGTTTCGATTAAAACTGTATGTTACGTATCCCTTTTTGAAAATAAACATGCTCTATAGCCTAGTGGTACAAATAGTTGATTCTGGCGCGGACGATTGGGGTTAGATTCTCACTGGAAGCTTTCTTTTTTTATTCGTGGAGAAAGTATAGTCTTTTATTTGTGTAGAATCCAAGTGAATAAACTTCATCCGCGTGAATAATAGCCATCATTCTGCACTCGTTGAAGAATATACTATTTTACCACCTTGGTGTATAATATACTTTTAAATACAGTTACGTGGTTAGTATATTACCAAAGTTGTTATTGTCTATAACATCAATAAAATAAATGTGACAGTTTTCTTTCAATCACCCGCCAAAACATTTATCACAATGGAATATTTTTTAGAACAGTTTTTAAAAGAAAATAGCCTATAAAATTGTTGCATATCGATATATTAATATCTGGCCATTATTTACGATGTTCATGTCCATTACAGTTCAGTGGATTAATGAATTTGGTTTATTTATAGCACATAAAATATGTTTTAATGTCGTGCCATTTAAATACATCCAGAATTACATCGGTAGTAAATAATGACGCATTCATTGGAAAACAGCTTAGTTGAGTTGTTTTTACTAAACCAAAATAGGATGTAGACGTACCTTTCGTAGCGACAATGTGTCTTTCGTCTTTTTCTAATGTCCCACTAACAGTTTTCGACAGGTCTATACTTTGTTGTTTACGTTCAATTATTTTTAGTCTTACTAAATCTTACTGTTATATTTATTAAAATAATACAAAAATAGATCTAGATACACGGAAAAAACATCATTATTTTGAAAGTTCTCAAGTATTTTGAGTTAGAAAAAGAAACTGGTAATTATTAATTTCATATTTGGCTAAATACGATCCTGATGATTTGATTTATAAAATTTAAGGTGAGTCATATTATGTCAAAAGGGCAAATATAATAAACGACATACCCAAAGCTCGTATATACGTCACAATCAATGATGCACGTCAAGAATGCTATTATATGAACTATATACTAAGAATGACGCTGTTTATTTTCTCCATTTTAAGTCCAAATTTTTGACAATACATGTCATGTCGTACTTTATCTCAATTTTGCGAATGTATAATAATATTAGAGGGAGAAAAGTGACAGAAAAACAGTGACATACAAAAAAATCATGCAAAATGACCGTGGAAAATTTTAGTATTCATCAAATATTCAAATCCAATATTGATTTAGGACTAAAAATAATCGCTTAAAAGCTTGGAGTATTATTATATTCATTTCACATCGGTGAATCCACAAGCACGAATTCGTATTTTGGTATACAGGGTGTCAATTGTATCACTTCCTTGTGAACGAAAATAGATATCACAAAAGAGGTTTCAGAATCGCTTCTATTGTAGAGATGGGGAACTAAAATGACATGAGAGATAACGCAAAAAATAGGTTCAGTCTAAGGTCAGTGTGGCCAACAAAAAGTGTTTTTTTCTGACAAGAATGACAGTTGAGATCTACTGTTCAAAAAACAAAATTTTGCATGTTTTTTATCATTGCGAACATCTATTTTGCTTTATTGAAATAATGAATTAAACCCCCGAAGCGTAAATCTTGAAATTTAACATAACTTTTTAGCTAATTACTCAACATATCAGTGGCCAATAGTTCTAGAAACTTGGCCTGTCACCATTTCATTTCTGTTATTCAGTCACTAGTTATGTCAAATGTCAGTGGAAAAGGTAATTAGAAGAATAAAGATACAACTACAAATGCTACAAAAATCTAATCGAAAATGGACGTACACAATTAAACGAATATCAACAAAAATAAATATAACTGACATTTGACATAACTAGTGTGACTGAATAACAGAAATGAAATGGTAACATGCCAAGAGTTCCTAGAATTATTGGCCAATTATATGTTGAGTATTCAGCTAAAATGTCATTTTAAATTTCAAGATTTACGCTTCGGGGGTTTAATTCATTATTTCAATAAAGCAAAATAGATGTTCGCAATGATAAAAAACATGCAAAATCTTATGTTTTGAGCAGTAGACCTTTACTGTCATTCTTGTCAGAAAAAATCACTTTTTGTTGGCCATACTGACCTTAGACCGAACTCCTCTATTTGAGCTGCTTCATCGAGAACTCTTGCGGCATTTCTTCTTTCCTCTACTTCTTCTCTTTTATTGGGTTCAATATTATATTTCTTGTTGCTTAAATAAAATTATTGTATGTCTGGATTGTGAATAATTGCCTGAGGTGCCCAATTTCTTCTGCTTATCTTCAGGATATACAATAATCAATAGGTTTCAAAGTGGTTTCACGGAATGTCTTTTTGGCCTTCTTTTTATTGAAAACTAGTTTTCCTGATCGAGTTTAATTGATTACCCTTTTAATCCAAACATTTTAAGGAATAAACGAAGTTCAAAAAGTAAACCAAACATTTTTTTGTGCGGCAATGACTAATTTTGATAGGAACAGCCTCCGGTCATTTTTTGTCCAGCTAGTGAAGAAATTAGCTTTGTATTTCGATGTATTTTTCAAGATAACCCAGCAAAACAAAAAACTCTTGCAATAATAAGTGAAATATTCCTCTCTTCAAAAACTAATAATGAACAATGTACCTCCACTGACAAGCGGTTGATAGGGGTACATTCTCTCTAATGTCATTTTAGTTCTCTCTACCCTATAAATGGTTTTAAATTTATTTGGATATCTATTTTGGTTCACGAGGTACCTACAGCCCATTGTAAGTGTTAAAAATGACACCCTGTAAACACATAATTCATATAAATGACACTTTTTAGCTTATACGAATCACCCTGTATATATAGTGTAAGCTCCTCTTTGAAAATTTTCATATAAAATAGAATTATCGTATTAACGACTACCTCCTGTGGATTTTTGTCTTAAATCAATCATGTCATAAATCAAAACGAAATATCTTGGAAGGAACTATAATATCGAACTACTTCCATTTTATCCCAAAATCCCATAACTAGTGAAACCGATCAAACTACTTTATCGTTCTAGTTCTAGATGCTCGATTGTTAACAATAGAAAGTAGTTACAGAATTTTCCAGTCCATTACAAAAGTTTATCTTTCGAAATTGCCTCAGAGCCTACTCTTCAAAAAGCATCCCTAGGGTAATAGAGCATTATAGACAGAAAATCCGGGAGAAAAAGTACGAAAATTGTCTCAATATTTCAAACAAATGTGACCCACAAGAAAGAAGAATTTGCATTATTTATTTTTGATTCACAAACATACAAAAAAAACTAGAAAGATAAATTTCTGGTCACTGAGAGAAATAACAACATTCAAAATAGGATACAGACGTACCTTTTGTACCAGCAATGTGTCTTTTTCTAAATTCCCACTGACACAGGTCAGGTCTGTATTTTGTTAAAGCACGAAATACTCTCAGTCAGCTCCTTTGATCTATGTCAGACATAATCTAAATGACATTTGAAATTTGTAATCCTAAAATTAGAGCTGGCAACACCTTCCTAAAACTTCCTAACGAGATGAAAAGAAACAACAATCTAGGCAACGTCGAAATGTGATCCTATTTTCGATAGACTGTCACTGCGCACAAAAGCTGCGCGTACTTATTGTTCTATGTTCTAGAGACCCTTCTGATTGTTGTAGTATTTCGTGGTTGAAGTGCCAGCTATAGATATCGCAGACCAGTCTTCGGTGACTCGAAGCAGCTGACGGAGTTCCACATGCAATAGCAGAAGTTATAAGAGCAAGGGAAGAAATAATTCATATCAATTTCATGATTCCACAGTTCAGTTTAAGTACTTTAATTTCGAAAGGTCTTTTTTCAGCTTCTTAATTGTCATACCAATAGCCTAATGCCTAGCTGCTTATCCATTTGTGTATGCTCTTCTCAGTTAGACATTTAGCAATTCCACAGGAAGGTTCTGGTCCAATCAATATCTCCATTGCTTCATGCTTGGCTAATTCATCGGTCTTTTCATTACCTTTTATTCCTTGGTAATCTGGTACCCAAGCTAGGGTGACTCTACTATGACCCCAGTCTGTTAAGAGATTTGCAACACTCCTACACCAGATTTGATGTTACCCTATATGAGCGGATCGCCTTAGGTGTTGCTTGGCTGTCGGAGTAGATGACGATTCTTTGAATATCCACCTCCTGTCTCATCTACTCTTCCGCACAAAATTGCACAGCCATTACCTCTTCCTAGAAGACTGTAGCGTGTTTCCCTAAGCTTAAAGATATTGTGATCTTCTGTTGTAACCCAAATGTGCCGGCTTTTATTCCAGAGTCTGTTTTAGAGCCATCAGTGTACCAGTTGAGGTTCGCTGTTATAGGAGGATCTGCTTCCCAGTAGGTACTTAATTTTGTACTAACTGTAATAAGCATACTTTTTTCTAGTTCCTTTTCTTTCTTAACCCAAACTCCACTTATATCTTGTCCCTCTCTTACAAATACTGAAAAACGAAATCTCAACATAATTCAAGGAGTGTAAAGTCCAATAATCATATTTCAAAGCGCAAAAGGAAAAGACCATTAATTCCATAAGCTTTTTCACAAATTAGGAAATCTTGAATGAAAGAAAAGTTTTGTTATGTTTTTTTTTCTCTTAAGAATACAGTTTTCCAGTTACATACACGAACCAAAATTCTTATATTAACTTTTTTTTTGCTTTTTCGAAATGTCTAGTGAATACAAAGACCACTGCCTAAACGTCTTTCAGATCATCCATCACTCTTGTAACAGAGAAAATGGGAAATAAATTAGATTTTTAGTAAGTGGTTCAATTTTCATTTTTTTTAATGAAAACGTTTTATAAATAAACAGTATTATAGAGTGTAACTGAATAGTAACTTAGAAATGATATATTGCTTTGTTTTAACTTGAAGTGTGATAAAGTTATACAGAGCCTTGCAATATAAACTATCCACCCAACATAATTTTGGAGGCTTTTATTTAAAAATTGAATAAATACGTTGAAAACGATTAAAGGGGGGCTCAAAAAGTAGATTACATTTTAGCTTTCTTCACTGGTACTACGAGACATTACTCACATTAACTCAATACATGAAAATATCAAATTTAGAGTAGAAATTGAACAAAATAAGTCTATAAACTTTCTAGACCTTACAATTTCAAATATAAATAATAGACATGATTTTTCTATATTTTACAAACCATCACATACAGTTGGTTCGTTGGATCTTTTCCCATGCGTCATCATTAATATACAAACGCAATAAATCAATACATTAAATAACACGTAGGTCGTAGTTGTAAACAAAGTCTTTGGTCTGCCAACGACGGCAACGTACAGATTCGCGTTTAACCTATCGCCGACATTCATCATATGGCTATCTCTGTTTGTTATATTACGCTGTAATGGAACAAACGGTTTGATTTCGGGGGTTAAGATTCTGTGAGTAGGAAAGAGACGTAATACAAAAAGTAGTATGTGAATCATTTCATACATGGGAAAAGATTCAGCGAACAGACTGTACAGACATTACAATTCATTATAGTTCAGTCCACCCAGTCAGTCATAAATTAGCAGCTTTCAATAGATAGACTTTTAACAGTTCCATTAAATATTGACAATTACAACAAAGAACTAAATATAATAAAACAAATAGCTGTTAATAATAATTACGATCCAAATCTAATTGACAATATCATAAATAAAAAGATACGAAAACATACTCTGGAACAAGTATTTCTTTCTGATAAAAACAAAAATAAACAATTTAGAAGCTTAATATACTTTGGAATACCATCCTTAGAAATTAAATCATTTTTAGAAACTTTAGACTTGAATATGCGCTTCAAAACCGATAACAATTTATCCAAATTCATTAAAAACAACAAATCCAAATCTTCAAAACCAAATAAATCAGGAGTTTATAAATTAAAATGTGGTAATGACAACTGTGTAACAAAATTTATGTAGGTAGAACTTTTAGGAATTTTAAAACTAGAATTTCAGAACACAAACCGTAGCTATGACAACCAAAAATCAAATTCCAACTACTCAAATCATTTATTAGCAAACCAACACTCTTTTGATTCAAAATATGAAATTTTGCATATAGAACCTAAATCCTTCAAATTATATCTTTTAGAAGCCCTTGAGATAAATAAAAACAAATATTCAAATAATCTTTTTAACGACCAAATAGATATCAACAATTCTCCCCTATTAAACCTTTTTACCTAGAAAGGTTCCTGTAGGATTGTTGTGAATGAGTTTCCAGGTAAACTTGTTGAATACTTTAGTTAATCCCATATTTAGACAAATTCTTTTTCCTTTTTCATTTCATTTTCATGTAAATATATCATAATTTTATTGTTAATATTCGTATAATTTAGTTTTAGGGCACTGTATACATTGAAAATTTCTCATTATACCTTCATTCGTTTGACAAAGCCACTGCGTTAGCGAAACGTGTCACAAATTTAACTTTAATATAATGTAGATTTTAACAGGTTAAAATTGTTTTATTTCATTATGTATTATATAAACTCTGCTGATGTTTCCGAAAGCATGGAAAGGGTTTTACCCCCCTTTATTACTTTTGCTGACAATGGGCAATAATTATAGTTAATCTGCTTACATAATAATAGATTTATTAAAGAAATAGTCGTTATCCTGGTTAGTTGATAATTATAAATAGTCTCTGTTGAAATTATATACTAAAATATAAGAAATCTTTTAGATACAATTTTACTTGAGATCGGTATCGTTTTCCTTTTACGAAATTTCATTAAATTTCCTTTTAAAGTCATGAAAATGAGGAATTTTATTAATCATTTCATGCAAAGTGCTCGCCAGCTATCGTTAAAAGATATTAATGAATGAAATGCCAAAGTTCGGTTATTAAAAGGAATTATAAAAGGATTTAAAGTTTTTCCATTGCTGCCAAGTCGGTATTAGTATAGCTCGTCTCTGATTGATTTCGTTAATTGGAAATGTAGTGCGAGGAAATGACCTGTTTATGAGAATTTATATACGGTGGGGATACTAAGTCTCACCCTGAGATTGTGCGCATGTGGGCGGAGTCACCATCACGTTTGGCACTTGCTGTATAGCTTCTTAGATGAAATAGTGGTGTATCTTATATGGGACACCCTGTACTTAATTTGAGTGTGTATCTATGTATAAGCGAGAGATTTTCTAAGCTTAGCTAGGTGCAGCTTAAAATGACAAGTTGTTCATGGTGCAAAACAAAACATTCTTAAAGCGCCACTTACCTTTAAGTCGACTTAACTATCAATTGGTGCAAACAGCCATAATCATACAAAAAATAACTGACACATGATAGGTGAAATGACAGATGTGATTGTTCTATAGATAAAATAGATAAACGTCAAGTTTGACTATGGGCTTAGGTGTAGAAATATGCATTTACGTCATATATTGATACCCAGAACGTTTCTCACTAAGGTTTTCTAAAAAAAATCCAAAATAATGCCGAAAATAATACTCCAAGATAAATAATGAATAACGTAAAAAGTTATTTTATGTTTGAAGTTTATGTTGATGAAATAGGCCAGTAAAATTTATGTAGGTGGTCTATAAAATATATAGATTGACAGCGAAAAGTGATATAAAATTGATTCAAAGAGGGAAGCTCGAATATTGACTTTTTATGATGGAGCGAATATTGAAATATAAGGGAAATTTACAAGCTTTTCTTATTATTAAGGGTGTTTTTGCACTTTGAAAGGGATAGGTGATTTTGAACTGATCACAGATAATGTGGATAAAAATATTAATTTCTCTATTAGTGGTTGTCATCATTATTTTTCTTTTGCTGTCTCTCTTCTCCGTATGCGCATTTGTATATTGTGTTGTGTACGTAATATCGCTGTAAATTCAATCCTTATACGCCTCATTTTATAGCTCAGTAAAGCAAACTAATAAAAAATGTTTTTGTATATAATATTTTACAATAATTATATTCATTTATAATCGTTAAAAAATATTCAGCAAAAAAGGATCGGCTAAAATGTCTCATGTAACATAAAACCAAAAATAAATAACGAATTGATTAAATTATGAGAAATGAATGCTGGATGCAATTTAAACTGAGAACTTTTATTAGTTTTCCATTAACTAAGTAATCTTAGAAAGACGAGAAATTTGAGATTCATGTCATTTAAATTTTTCAATAGCGAATGAAAAATAATTTAATTTGTTCAAATCTTCATTATATTTGAATCGATGTGATATAGTCAAAGGCAGTCTTATCATGCGGGTCATACGAAACATCAAAAAATATTGACATTATTAGGTGGTCGTAGACAGCCTTTCGTTCAAATGAAAAATTAAAAATACGAAGTTCAAATTAAGCTTAATCTCCATAATACCCACTTTTTTTTATAAAATACTTCAGTAATTCTTAATAATAACATTGAAATTTTGCCGGTTAAATCTTAATTAGCCGTGATCCTTCAAATCCCAGGATAAAAAGGATAAAAGGACAATGTAAATTATTATCTCCGAACTGCGATACGTCAGCTATCCTCCTGGTTAAAAATTCAGTGATTTATTATCCTTCTTAATTGTAGCGCTGATATTAAAAAATGACCTTTTTCGTGACTAAGCCCATCGATATTTGAAAGAAAGATTTTTTTCAATAGGGAATCTACGGTATCAAGTACATTTGGTATATACAGGGTCTTTTCAAATGACAAGTTTATCTGAAGCCGTGAAAGGAATGCAGTCGAAAGCATTTGATATTGCCACGTTTAACTATGAAAAAGATAAACTGCTAAGTATGTAGTGATAATAATTAGAAAATAGACTTTTTATTTTTAATGAACTAGGCGAGAACAATATATTTACCTCACTATGGATTCCAGGACACACTGCAATGAAAGGAAATGAAATAGCAGATGAACTAGCAGAGAGGAGGACTGAAGAACTTCCAAATTAGCTGATAATTTATGAAGAGAAATAAAAAATACTGCTTTAAATTATTCACCTCAGTAATACTTTTTTGTGATTAGTTCAGTTCGTTTTGTGTTCCATGGTTGTTAAAGCATATCACTAATCTACAATCCTTTTAAGGAAACTTTCTTGCTTCGGTTTTTCACAGCGCTAATTATAACTCTCGAGTCGCACCAGTCATAAATCAAAGTTTAATCTGTTTTTAATCGGAAAAACGAATGATTTTTTTTTCTGTCGATTCCATGTGTGATTTATAGGGTTCTATTGGTCGTGCTTGGACAAACAATTTTTATTTTTATATTCTCCCTCGAGCAATTCTCTACGTGTCTCTATATACTTGCAATACTAAGTCAGGCCTACACGGGAAAAAAAGTGTAATAGCGTAGATTCGAACGTGATATTTTTTCATGACAAGCTCGATTATTTGGTTCATATAATAACCTTTTTGTTGTGCGTTATCGATTGTTAGTGTTTTTCTAGCACATTGCGTTGAAAGAAATGGAAAAGGGACCTATCAATCGGGAGAAATTACATAATTCAAAATAGTATGCAGACGTACCTTTCTATTGTACCACTGACAGCTCTCCTCAGGTCTGTACTTATTGTTCACGGTCCATTATTATTAATGAAAAGTGAATATTAATCTTATTGTTATATTTATTCAAATAATACAAAGTATGACTAGATACATGGAAAAAAATCAACATTTTGAAAGTTTTCAAGTATTTTCAGTTATAAAAAGAAGCTGGTAGCTATTAATTTCATAGCCTTCTCGAATTTGGCTGAATACGATCCTGATCATTATATTTATAAAATTTAAGGTTAGCTTTATGTCATTTTAGCAAATAAAATAAACGACATACCCAAAACCCAAAGAGCACTTCTTGGATTTTGAATATTTGCAATAATTTTCTAGATATTCCCAAAAAATGAAACCCCTTTCTCGAAAAGTTTTTATATGTTCTAGACCATAATATTGGGCGGAGTAAAATTCAATACCTAATACTCCAAAAATAAAAAGATTAGTAGTCAAAATTTAGTTTAACAACACAAAATACCAAAGCACAATCAAAGAAAAAGCAAAAGTTTCACTAAACACACACTGAAAATAACTAAAACACCAAATTAAACCACTTAAATATCAAAGGGCTTATAATACGGCAGCTGATTTGTTCTACTCATTGCTAAGATGACATTTCGGAGCGCCATCTATCGAATTCTACTTTTCCCAATAGTGCACCAGCATGTTTGCGGTATCGCGTATTTACGGCACATACAAAATTTCTTTCTTTCTCCTGAGTATTACTTCGTGTATACCTTCTGGAAAGATTCAAAAAAAAGTTTATGACTTCCTGCTATCTGAGTTTACTACTTGCAATGAAAAATTTATGGAAACTACAAACATTATTGTAGATTGTCGGACCATAAGTCATTTTTTAGTACCTTAGAGGTAGATGTTGATTTACCGACGTGTACAAATTTGATGTGAAATGGTTTTTAGTATAATAAAAATTTTGATAACATCAAGAAAAAGTAAACAAAGTGAAAATCAAGTTTACAGAAAGCAATCTTACCAAAGGCAAAGGTATACTGTCAATATAAACCTTAAAAAGAATTTCAAGTTTCTAGATTTACTGGAATTTTAGAAAAAAAATTGAGACTCAATTTTAGTCACCACCTTTTAAGGGTCATATCTCGTAAAGGGGTGGGATGAGGAAATTTTGCTATAGGAAAAACCCTTCTTAATTTACGCTCATAAGTTTAGAAACACCCAGTTTATTGGGGGACACATAGAGTAATAAATAAAGAGATGATAAACGTGTAGCATTTTGTGGCACAAAGTTACCAATAGCGCCTACCTTGGCTACTGGTATGAACTAGCATTCAAGACGCGCGCTTTTTGAATTTGGAAATTTTCAGCCTACGCGTAATATTGCATTAGTAGGAGTAGGAGAAAAAAGAAACTCTGCTAGTGAGAAATTACTATTAAAACAACATTTTTCATACAATAAAATATCACAAAAACAATCAACAAAAGTAAAATAAGAACAGACAAACAAATAATCCACACTCATGCACCAATCTACCTGGAGACATCTTGAAACACACACCAATATCACACGAACAATGTTCGAAATACCACTTTTTCACAATAACTAGTACTTTTAGCAAATCTTCCTTATTATCTACAAAAAAATCGATAAAATGAAAAATATTATTTCCATTATTTTACTCTTTCAACTTACCTATGATGAGTTATAATGAATACTATATGATAATAATAGGTGCCAATGTTAAAGATAATTAATTTAAATAGAGAAAGGTCAATAAGAATTAAATGAAAATGTTTATCATATAGATATGTTCAAAAGTGACTCAAAACTTCGTTAAAAGACTCAAAATTCCGACCATAATTTAAAACTTTCTTTGTATAACTCAAAACTTTGCTAAGGTACTAAGAACTTTACACAAAATCTCGTTGTACGCCTTAAAATTATGTTTAGATCTCTAAAATCTCGTTGTAGGTGTCATAACTTTGTTTATCTACAACTGTCATGTAACGAGTACGATTTGACACTATTTTTAGTGTCATAATGACGTATATTACCGCACTAGTGCGTTTTTGATTACATTACCGCACTAGTGCGGTAATGAGAATCTAGAAACATATTAATACCAGAATTAAATTTTTAAAATAACACTGGAAGCTGCATTTTCAATTTCCGAAAGGAGATTGTCTTCGCTTGAACTCATTTTTATAGATTTTTGTTCATTCAAATTTGAAAATTCGATGACATAACTAATTTATTTTATTTCCACATCCTTGTTTGTTTTTTATGATATGGTCACAAAATATGATACACAGTACCTTATGTTTGCAGTCAATATTATTAAAAATACGTTGGATTGGAATTTTTTTTTAATTTTATAATATAGGTACTGTTGATAATACTAATAAACAGTTGTAGATAAAATTTTGTACGTAACACGTGTGATAGGAATTATTAACGCACTTATGTGATTACATGACTCGGCCTACGGCCTCGTCTTGCAAACTTCACATGCGTGCGTTAATAATGTCCATATCCCACTAATTACGTAAATAACTATTAGAAACTCAAAACTCCGTTTAGAACACTAAAATCTCGTTGTAGGTCTTAAAACTTCGTTAAAAGACTCAAAATTCCGGCCATAATTTAAAACTTCCTTTGTATGACTCAAAACTTCGCTAGGTCTAGGTCTTAAAATTATGTTTAGATTCCTAAAATCTCGTTGTAGGTCTCAAAAATTTGTTTAAGGACTCAAAACTCCTTTATAGAATTTGAAAGTCTCTTCAAACATTAAAAAATAAGTTCTGGGATATAAAGGAATCTTAAATGGCATATCCATTAACCTCAAATTAAAATAATATTGACATATTGACAATTTTCGTGTGGTAAGAGGCGGGGTTTGTTAGTTCAGTTAGTTGCTGTGATGCGCCATACTCCACTGGCTGCGCACAAACTTTGTGCCAAATTCTTCCATATGTTTTAAAACCTCTTTTTCATTCATTACTCTATGCTTCATCCATTTCATTTAAACATTCTCTCGCTTTTCTTCCTATTAAAAACAAAAGCTTGAGCCAATTTATCGTAGAAAGAATCGAAAAGTTGAAACATCTCGTTCACATTTACGTTCTTTTATAAGATCTAAGCGCTAAAGTTGCGACATAAATAGTAATTCTTGTGCCAAAAATTTATAATAGATTCGAAATCGGCGTCAGCAATTTTGTTTACTCCCGCTGAAATCGTTTAGGAGCGAATAATTCTATTGATTCTGTTTCCTATATGTCGAAAGTAAATATAAAAAGATGTAGGTTACTTGGCTAATCAATGAATTGATTGACGTAGATAAAATCACGTCGATTGTACGTGATTAAGTAGAAGTAAGTGGCACAAAATAGATCTTTCAGGTCTCAGTTAATGTAATAAATATTTATTACTCTATGGAATAAAGTCTGTGGACTTCAGCTTGAAGTGGGAGTTTTGTTTAGATTGGAAATAGATAGTATTTGTGTCGTTAGGCCTTAGGTGACACTGGGTCCTAAAATTCTTAGTCCAGCTGCTTCTCTTGCTAAAGAATCTACAAGGCGATTACCTTTACTCCTGTCGTGCCCACCTACGAACCCCCAAAAATGTTCCTAAGTCTTCACCTATCATATTCTTAGAAAATATTAAGATTAGACTCGGTCATTGTTATCTTTCTGCAATATTCGTCGACAGCTAGTCTAAAATTACATATTTTGTTTGGTCCACTTGTGCCATAAACTTTTTCCTACAATTCCTAGTTCTCACATCTAAAAAATATCATAAAAGTACCAAGCTTTTACTCCGTATGTGAAAAATAACTTTACATTTTTCACTCCTCGCTGGTCTTGACAGTTTCAGTCCGAGAATCCATATGCTCCGTGATTTTAAATTAACAACAAAGCGTACAGATTCTAAAACCGACAGCATCAAATTTTTAAACACCGCTTCTAATTTCCTCGGCAGTCATCCCAAAAATACTTCCAACAGGACAAGATTTTTCCGCTCTCCGGCAACATACCAATAATACGCATGGAAAATTTGATATTTATGTGAGATACATGCAATTATGAATCACCCTGTAAACAGCTTAGTATTGACATTGTTTACACTTGAAAAGTTACCTTGTACATATCTCGAGAAAGTACTAAAAACTCTTCAAGCTTATATTCCTCAACTATTTCAATAAAAATAATCTCTTACTCAAAATTTATATTTAATAAATAAATTCCAAGATGCTTCCAAGAACCAAAAGTTAAAAAGAATTCATCAACTTTTGTCACAACCAACACAATTGTCCCTAAAACTATTTTGAACTATGAATTTTTATTTTCTTACTTAGTTTGCCATAAAAGTTATCCTCCAGAGATTCCTCTCATGTTAAAACATTTTTTTATAAAGCTACAAGCACAAAATTAACTATACACGGACATATTTTAAGTAATAATAATATTAAACTATACGACCCTACAGGGTTTGTCACAAGGTATGAGATACATTTTTGTGTCAACTTTAAATTTTCACAATAAAAACCAATAACAAATTCCAGCGCATGTAATTGTTTAAACATTAACAGACCATTTAAAACACAACTAAGAACGACATGAAGTTCCTTTATTTTTCGAAAAGGTTACTTGAGGCAGGATTCAACCCCTAAATTAGGATATTGCCTGCAAACATCAAACGAAAGGCGGTACTATGCCGGATTTTGGAAAATAATGTTATTATGCCGAATAACAAAAGAAAAAATCGTGTATCTGAAACAAAGGAAACAAAAATCGACGGAACAGAGTTAAAATAATTTTTTTTAGCTTCATAAATAACTTTTTTATTATCCTTAATTCTGAAGGAAACTCGTTTTACAAGTGAACTTCTTTATCTTATATAAATCTTCATAAAATGGCCAGATTTCAAGCATAAATCGTTTTATCACTTGAGTACTTTAAGTTTGAAATATATTTATATCAAAGAAGAGAAGTGATAATCGGTTAGAGTCGGATGTAACGTGTGCTGTATACCAATTTATGCACTCTTGAACTACGCGTCATGCATACGACTGTATTTCAGAACGTGATAGTTCGATGTGGTGGCACAGGTGAATTCGATCTCTGGAATTTCTTATACGCTTTAAAAAAAATTGTAAACATTGTTATTCATCCTTCAGGAACTGTTGGTAGTGAGAAAAATAAGAATTATGTTGAAAAGTAAATTATTACTATGGAAATGTAGTTTGAATGAGGTTTTCATAACATTTGTTATATCTAGCTAAAATATTAAACACACGTAGTAGGCATCACATTGAATTAATTCAGTCTAATTGCCAGGCTGCTTGGAAGGCTCTGAAATCTAAAACTTATGAGTCAAAAACAGTTTGTAACTGCAAACAATTCCTTGAACAACTGGCTAGGCACAATATTATAGAGGGCAAGGCTACGAGCAGCTGAGGTATAGTGTGATTATTTTTCAATGGGGGGTTCATGAAAAGGAACCAGTGCCTTTTTCAGTATTTTTGTTTCGTTACATTAGCAGCAATTCCCTTGTTTAGAGCTTGTTCATTGTGAGAGTGGTTTTTTATACCCTATTTATGTTGTACTGGGTAATTTTTTGGCTGAAACTGTTTTTTTAATTATACTACACTAAAAATTGTCTTTTTGATGATGATAAATGAGGTGGATTTTTTATTTTCCAATTCATTAAATATTGGTTTTAAAAATGTCAAGATCTAAAAATTCCACAAGGTTTTTTTTTAAAATACGCTGTACAATGTACATCATCATCAGGTATGCATTTTTTAATTAAGGTATCACTAGAAGAAGCAACTTCACACATAGCCTTAAATATCTTCACAAATATACCAGCTCTCGAACTAATTGGTACAGCCGGACAAATTCAGCTTGAGCCTGCTGATGCGCACTGATCACACTGATTGTTTACACCTTGTGGATGCTGTGAACCCGACGCAAAAAGAATAATTAGGATCGTTTTATAAACAAAGAAGTTTTACATAAAAATATATTCACTGAAAGCTGAGTTTTTTTCTCCTTTTTAGTTGATTAAAAAAGAAGAATAGATGGGAAATGTGTCGGGATAGAAAAGATATATACACTTTTAGTGTAATGTGATTTTTTTAATTTACAAATAAAAGTTCTACATTATTTTTAGATGATTTATTTGATAACATAGTTTTTCTTACATGAATCGCTTAATAGCATCTGTGAATGTGTGTGTGTGGGTCTGACATAGATAAATGTGATGGTATTTACTTTGTATTAAAAGCTCTTACAATTAAATGGCTTAATCCTTTAATCTAATGATCTTCTTTTTTATGTACAATTATAATCAGGAAAAAGCACGTTTTTATATTTATATTACTTTGAAATGATTTATTGTGAAACCAAAAAAAAATATAAAGTATAATTTTGAAAAAAATCATTCATAAATGACTTATAATCAGTGGGGGGTGCATTTTGGGCTAATTAATTCGAAAATGAGGACAGTCACTTGAAATAAATTGAATTTTGTTAAGGAGGTTTTCATGAAAGTTTGGTGTCAAGTCTAGGAAACTCTCCAATATTTAACTGTCTTTTTATTTATATTTTTTATAAGTAAATCACAAGATAGATAACTATTTGGCTTAACAAAAATATTAAACATTGAATAGACATCACGTCAAATAATACTTCTGTCATTCTGATGGTGACATGTCAATATTGAAATATTTATTGATAAGTGTATTGGAATTTCAATAATTTTTACATAAAATATTTGAATATGACCAAATTGCTCAAAGTGAGAGTACAAACAGTAAAAAATTATCTGCTACTTGGTATTTTGAATGACATCCCATTATGTATTTTAAAAATTTGAAAAAATTTTTCGTATATTTTCAAATTTAGATTTTTAAAAAACGTGCCTTTCCATTTCTATAAATATTGATTATTAAAATACAAGAAAATATGTTCACTTTGAATAAATTATCCTGAAAATGTGCTAACTCGAATGTTAAATGGATTTTAATGTTTTAAAACGAAAATCTGTTGATGTGAAAATAAACAAAAATAATGCATCTAAATCTGCCTTGTTTTTAACATTGATTGATATGTGGAAGGAACTAAAATGAAGATATTGTTAATTATGTGAAATTGCTTAATGAACCTCAATCCTTTTATCCTGTATGAAGCTACGTCTGCCGCGTATATTTTAGAGACAATTTATCACGTTTTAAGCTAACTTGAATGATCCATTTCACAAAATTTACAGAAATGTACTGCACACGAATTTAACGAATTTATTTCAGAAAAAAAATTATTAAAATTTCAGACAGTGGCATAGGATTTAAATGGAAAAGAAGTTTTGTTTATCCTTGCCCTACACCACTGGAAATATTTACTTGATATATTTTTCAGTTGCTATATAGCTTCGCTATTTCGAAAAAATTATTATTGAAAAAAATTCTCAAGTATCGAATGAATAAAGTGCAAACGTTATGAACATTTTAATAAAAGGGGGCTTTTTTTCTGCAATTTTCTCAAAATCTATTGCAGATATAATCATTGGCCACAGTTTTTCAAAAAGACAAAAAACCACATCATGTGAATTGAATATTCGATGTATTTTATGGCATTAAAAATGAATTCGAAATTTTTCACTAATTTTCACTATTTTTGGCATAAAAACCTCCATACTGGAGTAACTTGAGAAGTGTCAGTGTTAAGCAAGGCGGGAAAAAGTTTTTAATTCTATAAAAATAATTTCTTAGACGACGCCAAACGAAAGAGGCTCGTTCTGTACTCATTTACATACCGAAAGTTGCGTTTTGTGTGTTCCATGTAGTGAAAGTGACAGTTCCGTATTGCAAAACACTTTCGGGACGCACTGGAGTAGACTTTAACGTTGACAGTTGACAATATCAACATTACGTTTTGCAAATAATTAATATATCAACATTGCAAATATCATTAAGTGCATTATATTGCTCAATAAATAAAATGTTGATAATTCTCTATTATTTATGTTCTTTCTTCAGTGTAATTGAAAAAGTTTTGGATCTTATGCGTCGTCTAAAAAATTTTGTGTATGCCGCGAACGAAATACTACTTTATTGGACTCGTCGTTGGACTCAGACTCGTCCAATAAAGTAGCACTTCCAGTCCTTGGCATACAAATAACTATTGTTCACTTAGCAGATGTATTTCCAGTGAAATATTCGTGTGAACTATGTGGTAACATATTTTTCTTGGTTTTGAATATTTTCCATTTAAAAAATTACTTTGACATCAACAAATGCTAAGAATTTATAGCGAATGCAATAATGTTTTTACCTTTTCAAATATTCTTATGTGGGTGGCTATTTACATTTATATCTTATGGTAAGATTTATAATAATAAATAAATGAATTGCATTTGAAATATTATTCTGGGTGACTATTAAAAAAAACTTCCAATTGAAAAAACCTTTAGGCAAAAAATTGACAGTAGTTCAAGTTTAAAGTAGAGTACGATCTTGAAAAAATGCATTTTGTATTATATTCAGAAAAAATAAATAAATTTTTGTGGAATTTTATCTTAAATTATTAAAAAGGACTGAAAAATTTTAATTTGTTATATTTCAAATGCAATTTCTGATGATCTACCGTTGTACTAAGAGAAAGAAAAGAAGAATATTTTGTGGAATTGAGACTTGTATTAAGTTAAATGTAAGAATTTGGTACTAACACAATATTTCGCAGAAGAATAAAACACCTGAAGTGGCGCAGTCATTCTGATTATCCTATATGGAATTCATAATGCTTTTTTTAAAATCTTAGTTGAACGGTGAACATTTTAAACAATTTATGCAATATTTTAGATGCTATCTACCCGAATATGCCTTAATATATTCTATAAAATGTAAAATTGAATTAATTCTAGTAATAAATTCCGTTTCACATTGCAAAAAATATGAATACATTTTTTACAAATGCACATACGATATCTTCACCAATTCATTTCGCAATATTTCGCATAGGTACAATTTTTTTGTTATCAACTATTTGTATTCGAAATAATGTTAAATGTATTTTCAAAGATCGCGTATTATAATAAAAGTAAATGTTATCCGATAGATTCCTAACAATTCGGTGTGTATTGCCTATATATACGATTTAAAAAGATATTTTGTTTATCCTATAATTGTATGAGATGATTTTGTCAAGGTGGTTTTAATGGTGAATATGGAGCGACGTAATGATGTTCAAAAATTAATTCCTCACACTTGCAAAACTGTATTTTAACTTAATCAATACCTGAGTTCACAAGTATGTTGTAGACTTGTATATCACGTCAAAAAGAGTGCAATTATAGTGTTTATCAACTGTTAAAATATTATTAATTTCCAATCAGCCATTTAGTAATTGTAAATAAAAAATCATTTTTCATTCCCAACTTTAGAGCTCTATAGTACGTTAACGAAGAGCGTGAAGAATAAATTTTATATAAAATACTATCATTACTTTTAGTCTTTCTATCACCTCCCAAGTTTTTGTTACGAACTCCTTGGACACCCTGTATAATAGTATATACCAAGGTGGTACAGACTATTATTATTCACCAGGCACCAAAATAAAGGACGAAGACATTTGGGTTCAAAGTGAGCGGTCATAAAACATTTAATATGTAGCTCACACTCTACACCACAGCGTTCACAAATGCGAATCTTCGAGAGTGCACTCCTAGTTCCCCGCTCGCGATTTACTCTGATATGCATAATTTGTACAATATGTACTCATTTTCTTGTTTATAGAGGTAAAGGCACCGGTAATTTGTATTCTATTGGTTTCTATGAACAGAAGATTTTCAAATTACAATGTTAAAGGTGCAAACACTCCTCGATCCATGTTTTTCAGTAATCAACGTAAAACAAACCATACATTTTAATGTCAAAATCAAATTTTGACAGTGTCGATCTACATATCGATAGGGAGCGCCCTAATCGCTCAAACTGATCTCTCACTAGACGTTTGACTGACACGTACGTCGTACACTGCATAGATACCTATGATAGATACTCTCCTTATGTCATCAGTTATTTTTGGTTGAGAAAGACCAAGAAAAATTTTGGATTTCGGTGTAAAAAAGAAAAAAAGCTGAAACGAGGCAAGTAATGGGGAATAATGGAGGAAATTCGTGTGGAAATCTATACACTGCCCAGTGGTAGAAATGTTTTTGGTTAAGTTTTTTGCTGTTTTATATACAAAATCCTTTAAATTTTTTTCTCGATTTAAAATTTTGAATAAATGTACACTTTTCTATGATCAAGACATACCCTGGTGGATGTTGGAAGAACCAAGTGCTCAAAATTAAAAGCTGAACACTATATACGTCACTCCAAAGGTTATGGTGTTTTTCAGCTTCACTTAATTTAGTTTTTCCTTGCTATTATTCTACTTAGCATATTTTTTTGCTCTAAATGTTGCTAAAAACGTACAACTATGCTCGTGTTGACCGTTTAAGTGTGTTTTTGTATATTAAATGTTTGTAAGAGGTAAATTTAAATAAATTGAGTGTTTTCAGCTATCATTTTTTTTTCAATTTTCTGAAAAACACCATCTGAGACGAAGAGTGATTCGCAATAAAAAAGCTTTTAATAAGTAAAGTTACTACTATAAAGAAGACATTCGAAATGAAAAAAATTTCATTAAAATTGACTTATCTGCCGAATGAGTGAACATATTTCAAAATTGAATCTATATTTTTCCCCTTACTATAAGTAAAATTATCTACAAGCAGTGGCGGCCATTTCAAAGCGAATATATCATATTTCATACAGTGCGGTTCATAAATATTGAATTTGTAGTTTTATGATTAAATTTATTTATGCATCACCCTGTAAAAACAACATTTTTGGAAACTATTTGAAATTATAATATTTTTTTAATTCACTTATTATTATTATATTAATGAAAAACTCTCCCCCTAATTGAATAATTTGAAGAACAAGAAGAATGTTTTTGGTAATTTCCACTATTTACAATGAAAGTTTCATCTATCTATGTAGGTCAAACTAGGAGATTTTTAATAAAAAATATTATGGACATTTGAAGACTCGTATTCATCGAGAAAGTGAGAAATAGCGAGTATTTTCCATCTGTAATCATGTAGTAAGTACGAACTAACGAGCGCGTTGTTGGATCAGTACAAGATTTCAATATATCGAACGAACAACTATACATTGGAACACTGTGAACTTACATTATTTTATTTTACCTAATCTTTTTCGATGTATAAATAGCTATTTGTATTACTAGGGAGGAAAGTGCCACTTTTCCTCCCGCAGGATGTAGTTTACTGCACGACGCGAAGCGGAGGGCAGTAAACATCCCAGGGAGGAAAAGTCACTTTACTCCCATGTGATACATATGATTTTTCCTCCTACCCACTTTTTTTTGAAAATTTATTCACGACACAAATAGGTAACGAATATAATTCAGCCCATTGCTTATATTGTGTATATTGTTTTTCATACCTTTAGATTTTTGTGGTAGTAAGGTTAATGACGCTATGTTAGCATGTGCCTTAATATTAGGTGGTGTATTTGGAAATTCAAAATCACTTGAAACGCTCTCCATTTTTCAAAAATTCAACTAAGTTTAATGAATGTAGCGACTTTGCACCTCAAAAGTCAATCTCCGTGTTTACTGTCAGTGAGCCACAGCATACTATGCTTTTCTTACTCTGAACTCGAAAAAGTATATCTATAGTCAAAGGCACTCTTAACGTGCGGGTTCAAAGGTCACTAACCATATGTATCAAATCGGAAAACACAGAGGTTACCAAAATGTGAGATTACACTGCAGATTGACGAATTTCCACTTCTTCTTTCATTCTCGAAATAATCCATCGAACTAAGTACAAAAAAACTGAAAATTGCTACTTATTATTCAAATTGTCACTTTGAATTGTCAAAGTGACAAAACCGACATATTTAAATAAGAACTCTGCTGGTGAAAGACTTTTTAGAATCGCTGAAAACTAAATACATATCCTTCTTTTTCCCGTCAAAATTGCATAAGTCTGTCTTATTTATCTAACGGATTTCATTTGGAAGTTATAATTTAACGTAATAAAAAAAAAACAAAAACTGTGAGTATGTCTTTGTTGAATCGTATGACCCGCACGTTAAGAGTGCCTTTGACTATATCTAAGATTCCTGAAGTTGAAATTTGTATTGAAGAACTACGTTGAAGTACCATTAATGTTTGATTTTTATCAAAAAACAGGATATACAGAATGTTCCAGATATTATGGAAACAATATGAATATAATGAATTCACAAGTTCCATCGTTTACAGCTTACTTGAAATGAGAGGGAGGAAAAATACTTTCCTCCCTAGGGAGGAAAGTACTTTTCCTCCCTTGGGAGAAAAAGTATGAGTTTCCTCCCTGATTTGTGGGAGGAAAGTGTGTACTTTCTATAGGGGTAGGAGGAAAATAATATTACTTACTTACTTCATACAGGGTGTCCTGTAAATAAGTACCATAAATTAGAGGCATGATAGATCGTTGGGAAATATTTAAAATACCTAAACACAACTTTTCTCTAACCTTCTTAGTTTGTGAGATACATGCTGTTAAAAGGTGTATCAGAAATATACATCCTCGTACCACGCCACTGGCTTATCAGAATTTGACATAGTTAATACTGTCGATGTGTTTTGAAGAGACTAAGAAAATTTTTAAATTGGTTCTTCCATCCCCCAAGAAGATATGAAATAAGATGTGCATTTCTTCTACACCTTTTAACAGCCTGTATCTCACAAACTAAGAAGGTTAGAAAAAAGTTGCATTTTGGTATTTTAAATATTTCCCAACGATCTATCAAGCCTCTAGTTTATGGTATTTATTTGCGGGACGCCCTATATAATAATAATATAAATTCAAAAAGAACTTTATCCAGAACTTGATATTTTCCAAAAATGTCACTAGCTTTTAAGCAGTCTATGTTACTCGTGTACATCTGTGGAATGAAAAAAAATTGTGCTGGGAAGACAGACTATAATATATATAGAAAACGATTTAGAATATCTTTTAGGAATATGCACAACTTGCATCTCCTAGTCCTTATTATGTTCCCAAGAATAGCATGCACCAAAGGATTGACCACTAATCTATTCCATATTATCCTATCCTACAATTTTACAAATAAAAAAATCTTTATACCGAATCCAAAAGTAAAGATCATATAATACCCTTTTTGGTGTGCGTCAACGATTGTTATAGTTTTTCTAGCACATTACGTTGGAAGAAATGAAAAAAGACAGGTCTGTGATTAATACTAATCAAAATATCACAATAATAAACCGTTCAAGTGTATTTACAAACGTTAACCATAATCATTGACTTAAAAAACTTGATTCGTTGATTTTTAGATTACGCGCAAGCGCGGCTATATGTCAAATTAGCAAATGAATTAAACGACATACTCAAAACCCGGATATACGTCACGATGACGTACACCAAGAAGGCCATTGAACATACTATATCTATTTTTTAATAAAAAATGTGTAGTGTACAATTAATTTTTGAGCAATCCTTTGAGGTGTTACTATGCTCTCATATATACCCCCTGATGATCAAACCCCAGTTTTATTTTTACCCCTACCACTGTTGATGTCGTTACTCTCAGTGTGCCATGTTAACGACGAAAAAAAGCGCGCTGGCCGAGATCACAAAGCTCAGCAGCGCCGATTGAGATGATGTAGTCGGTGCGGAGTTACAAGCGTCTTCGTTGCAACAGTAAGTCATGGAATGCCAGTTCTCTGTAACAAAAAAATACATTTATTAACATTTAGTTTGACATTTTAATTTATTTATAAAAAATTCCATATGCCACAGTGCAATTGTCACTGTTATAATTTTCCAGTTATTATAATATAAGATAAGATATAAGATGAGAAAATAAAATTGAGCAATAAAGAGCAAGATGATTTGAAAATGTATGGAGAGCTGGAGATGTGATTAATAGGCCATGTCCACGTGACGTCACAAACTATTTTGACAACTAGCTGGTGGCAAAACAATAAACAAAGCGTTCAGTACATGTGGTGCTTAATATTGAGGTTATGCTGATTTATAAAGCGGCCCTTACACGATCAATATTACTGTCAATATCGAAAAATATTGTCAGTAATATTGATCGTGTATAGAGTGGAATGAAGTTAAGTACTGACGGTTATTCGAATATTTTAATATTTTGGTCATCAGTATTGACAATACTGTCAGTATTCCGTATTGACAATAATACTGACCGTGTAAGGTCCGTTTAATGATAGATGTGTTTGAGAGTTTGAGTTTGGTTGTTTTTGTTTCAGTGTATCTACTTTTAAAGTTATTTTAATTGCTGAGCTTGCATATTTCAAACTATATAATATAGGTTAATAGTTGTTTGTTGTTTGATAATTTTTCATCGTGTCTATTGTTTATTGTTTTACCATCGTGATATTGTCAAGGTCAACTGTCGTGGACATGCCCTATTCTATCTGGCTGGGCGAAATCTAACAACCTATCTAACCCACCGCATTTTATTTTTAGATCGATTTTGTTGAATTTGGAAAGTGTTTTGTAACATTTTAAACTGCATGTAAGATCAAAATAAACGTTTTGTATCGGTACAAAATAAAATCAATACACTGATTGGGAGGGTAAATTGAATAATTGAATTTAGTGAAACGAAATGGTTGTAACGTCGAAAACGCTGGACTGGCAGACACAAAAATTTACTAAATCTAGTTAAGTTTAGATGCTGACAATACGAACATAAGCGTCGTCTGTAAACTTTAATTTGAGTCGAATTTTTCATGAAATGGAATAAAAATTAAGCAAACTCTTCTTTGAAGACTGATATTCTTATATAAGTGCTCATGATACTCCATTTAAATTATATATTTCGATCTAAATTTTTAATTTGACAACTTATACAGTGTAGTTCATTAAAAATTATCCATTTAGTAACTGGAGAAACTTTAATACATAATATATAGATTTTTCTACACTCATGTAGACATTTTTACAGTTGCAGTTTCGACTTTTAGACATCGTGCATTTGGTACTGCTCCCTCGATTGCCTGACCTCAATCCCATCGACCAGCTACCAAAATCTTTGAATTTCCATGAATACCCACAGACACCCCAAGAACTTAGGGTGACATTCACTGAGACCTAAAAGATCTATTATGCTCCCTTACTTCTATTTAGTTTCTGAGGAGAGTCTCTGAAACTAGTAGCTTCTTTAGTCCTATTTCCCGGAGGAATTTTTGGATATCTGCGGGCTTCAACTTAGGTAAATGTTCCTCTTCTATCCAGTAATCTCCCAGGTACTGTGCTCTAGGATTCTGGAGTTCTGTGCAGTTGGAAAGCATGTGGATGGAGGTTTCTCCTTCCATGCCACAATATCCTATGTATCCTATGTCTGACTACCCATCTGAGAGATCTCAAATTCATACAATTTGACAGTTCTGACATTTGCTCGTTTTTATAATTCGTTTAGGTGTAGAAAAAATAGAAAATACAACATTTATGTTTAAAGCATAACATAATTTTTATACAAAATACTTTTGTGAATAAAAATATAATATTGCTGTACGCCACTGGTATGTCTTAGTTTCAATACCGATCAACTTAGGCTGTTTCACTGGTTGTCAAGTAAATTTCAATTTTGCTTGAAGCAAAACTATAATTTTCTCTGTGCTACAGATTATTTCTCTATTAGCTATTTCACAACAGTCCTTTATTTAATAGAAGACGTTTATCTTTAAGTAAGAGGCTTTCTTCGACTGAAAAGCCTCAAAAACAGGTCGAGAGTATAAATCTTTCTTTATTTTCAAGACCCAACTCCATTACGTTATTTTTTGTAGTTTATAGGCGACTGAGTCCCCTTATTTACTGGTTTTAGTTGACGCAAAATATATTTAAAAATAAAACTAAAGCTACATATATACATATTAGAGTTTTTAGTAGCTTGAATAGTTTTATTGATCACAAACTTCTATAGTGGTGTCAGTTTTCATACTCGAACAACGTCAAGGAAAATTAACATTATATTAACCTTGAGCAAAGAATTATACATCAAATGGATAACAAGAAAACTCTGTTGAGAATGAACTTGAAACATTTGAGGAGAATATTTTTGACGCAAACGAAAATAGAACCATGGTTGCGAAGATACCCACCAAGAACAACCATCACAACTACTGAAGAACCCTCCATATAAAGTACATCTGGCATTTTTTCCAAACAAAAAAGTATATAGAAAAGGCAATATTACATTGGAAAAAAGGAACTAAGCGGTATTTTTGATAAGTTCCTTTAGCGCTAGAATTACTCTGGGATAATTTTGTTCTCAGACTACTCAAAAGATTATTAAATAATAAAAGTTTCTCCCAAGGAAGTTATAAAATACATTTCTACTGATTATTCTAACTAAGTTCAAAGAATATGAAATTAGGTGCATTATAAATTAAAATTAGGACATTATACTTGAGACTATTAAAATTGTATGGAACTAATTTTGGAATTCAAAGCTCTCTACAAGAATTATTAATTATAGTTCGGAAAACTTTATTACAGTATCTTCAGTCATTTCTCTCGCAGAGATTATAGTGACAAAAGCAAAATTATTTTCTCGTATAAACCAATACAGTTATTCAAGTTTCACCGTGAAAAAAATACTATTTATTTTCTCATAACAACTGAAATTAAACTTTATTTGAAAAAAAAAAAAAAAAAAAAAAAAAAAAAAAAACATGTTCCCCAAAACTAAGGTAGGTAGTAGCAGTAATTAACAAACTTAGACGACATGAAAATAGCGGACGCGATCTTTACAGTTGTAAAGTTCAACGGATTTGCATTTTTCAAATCACTTCTTGAAACAACTTTTAGAAATTTAGTAAATTCGTTGCTTGTTTTTGTCCAAACGATGTTAAAACCGAAAAGAACCGAAAGAACAATTAGAATATGAATAGTGGATAAGGCAAATGTTGAATGAAATATTAACGTAGTATCATGCTGTGATAGAACTATTATTAGTTTGATTGGAAATGAAATAACAGATGAACTAGCAAAAACATCAATTGTGAAACAGATACCTTTTGCGGAATCAGCCCCGATGTATTATTGGAAGAACTAGGCAAAGCCGCAACTACTACTACTACTACTAAATGTGCAGGCAAGCCTTGTCCTGGACAAACTCAAGCCAAAGGTTCCGGCACTGATGCCACTGGCGAGCCCATTGTGCCATTCCTGCTACCTAGACATCCATGAAGCCGAGCCCTTCAATAAAGACCACAAACTTTTTCAATGGATGCCTGCTTGTGTCTCCAGGGGCTACAAACAGAGACTCCGAAGATTCGCCTGCGTAGTACAGCCCAGTGTGGACACTCTAAGAGAACATGGACTGACGTTTCATCAGTCATGCCGCAACCCCTACATGGGGAACTTTCCTCACCTCCTAGGTTGTACAGGTGCTTTCTCATACAGCAGTGCCCTGTGAGGAGTTCTACTATCTTCCTTAGCCTACTCCTTGGTAGTTCAGTAGCTGCCCTAGCGTCTCCATCAGTCCATCCCTTCAGTAGAAGTTTGGATTGTCTAGGACCCTGCAGAGCTTTTTTATTCTGGCTGGTATTTTCACGAAAGAACTAACCAGGAAAAAATGTCTGGCCTTGAGCAGACAACGTGTTATATCGGGGCTAATACTAGAGTGCCACCATGATTTAGCTAACGCCTCGGCAGATAACAATATTATCCTGAGGTTGGTTAAAGGGCACGACAGTAGTAAAGGTAATCGCATTGCCGATTCTTTAGCCAGGGAAGCAGCTGGACTAAAAATGGACCCAGTGACACCTACGGCCTAACGACTTCGACAATAGGCATGATGACTGTCACTAAGAATCACCGAAATATTGATTTGATATAATTATTTAAGATGCAGAGATTCTACAGAAATCACTTATTTTTCATTTTCATGTGTGATTACATTTATTTTAGTAAAAATATAAGCACAAAATTTAACCATCCGCCATCTTATCTCAAACGCCAATCAGAAGAGAGTGACGTCATGCTTTCGCAGATATCCATTATCCGACCCAAACCAAATCCGAACATCTCTTTTGTCGTCTTTATATTATCTATGGTTTTGTATTTCCTTAGTTGCTGTTGGCTTTTCTTGGTTCATGTGATATTTTCTCGTTATAAACTATCAAGTATCTCTGTTTTTATTACCACAAAAAACCGCTTTTGAAATTATGTTTATGTATCAAAATAAACTTTTAACCTGCAAGCTGTCAAGTGTTTGAAGTTTGACTTTGACGATATTACTACATGACACAGATCATAGATAATCTATCGACAGTTGACACTGTTAAGAATTGATGACGTCATAGAAGGACGCCATTACTATTATAGCGTTTTGGCGCATAATTTAAAATGTGTTTTTAAAAGTTGAATTTTTCCTTTAAAAACATCTTTTTTTACAAAAATAACATTTATTGTAGATAAAGTATATACGTGAAAACATCGTGGAGCAGTTTTTCAAAATCAGTCATCATGCCTATTGCGGAACTAGCCAAACGTTACACCCATGCTCAATCAATTAAGAGATGGGATGGAATCAAAGGATGCAATCACCCTGGGTGACCATGGGAAGAAATATCTGGCGATAACCAGGAAAAACCTACGTTTAACAGTAGGATTTCTGACTGGCCACTGTCAACTGAGGAAACATCTCCATAGTATGGAGCTGGTGGACACAGCTCTATGCAGGATGTGTTAACAGGAAGATGAAACTGTCAGACATGTCTTATGCAAGGGGCTGGAGTTATCGTCAATAGGAGAGTGTGTTCGGCGAGTCTTGGCCTACGCTTGCCGATATTAAGTAGACGTCTCCTAGTGACCTGTCCACCTTCCTGGGAAGGACAACTTCTCGGGAGGATGTAGAATGGGTCACTTGTGGCTTAAGTGCTGTGATTCCACACTCACCATGCCTACTATACAAATACAGCCTACAATGTCTGGTCAGCATTCCCACCATCATCAGGAACCAGGGAATACTCCTGTTGCTCTCCTATTCTATTGAGAAATAAGATTGTCTTTTTTTTATAATTTCAATTTAAATTAAAATATTGATTCGTTGGAGCAAAGTAAAGATACACGGCCCTCGATAAACAACACCCACATCACTGTTTCACGCTGATAAACAACCAACCCTGAATAACTCATTCTAAAATTGCACCATGTGTTCATTGTTGAAAAGTAAACACGTCGCATAAACTGCATAGGAAAGTTGTTAGATCTAGTTCGAGTACCTATGAGAGAATAAAGGTCACTATGATATGCGAGCACAGCTAGTTAAGTTAAACACCACCTTACTAAGAATTGTAAATTAAGGGTTGTTGATGAATATGTGTTGGTGCTATTTATAGATCTGGAGAAAGGGTTGGAAAATTGAGAGCGGTGATTTATGTAAGATAATTAGTGAACATATTCCAGTACTTTCTTATGTAACTCTGTTTTTTCAAAAAAAAAAAGTAATTCTTATTGATAATATAAAAATGCTGATCAAAGATTTAGCAGTGTGTCGTGTCTTGTGTCCTTGAACCCATATTTGTCTCGTCATAAAAAATTCTCTTTCACGCCGACTGTATGAAAAGCAGAAAAGTGGTAACAATTTCCTACTTATACCATTCGCGTTCACCTCTAACTTTTTTTTGTAAAGAATTTTAGATGACAACTCAAAGTAGGAGTACTTACTCTAATTAAACCGATTTAATTAATGTATAACCCCTCAGTTCGTACACTGTAGTAATGGAGATCATACAAATTGCACATTGAGATCCTTTACAAATAATTCACCTACAATCTCAGCTTTGCTGAAGTGTAGATTAAATTTTAAATATTTGAATACTTGGATCAATCTCCGCAGAAACCGCAAACTTGAATTAATAAAAATAATGGACCAATACGATGCTGATGTATAGCGACAAAAATAAATTCATTTTCAACCTCGTTGAAGATTTAGAGGGGAAGTTTTGGGGCAGATCGATTTTAATTCATAAAGTAGTATTTTCAGAATTTAAATTTTGGAAATTTTCATTCAATTTTAGACATACGCCAGCGCTTCATACGCGATTCAATAACAAAGTTATTTTCTAGAGACTCTAGAGCTTCTATTAATAATAACAACCATTTTTTTATCTTATTAATGTCTTCACAACTGTGCGTTCATGAAAATTTTAATATATACTTCACACTCTACACCATAACGCACCACTTCGTCGTCTTACTGACACATAAACTGTCTGTTTCCGCTCCTCACCTCACCTCACTCCTTATGTCATCTGTCATTTTTGGTTGAGCGCGAATTTTAAACTAATGGCATTTAAATTCAAATAATTTTATCTTTTTAGGTAATTTCAAGCAGAAAATATGTTGAAGACGATCTCCTGGGTATACTCAACTTATCAGTTGGCTAGAAGACGGAATAATTGTCAACTTTACTGATAGAGGTAAAAAAAAATTATTGACATTGAATGGGTATCGTCGTCTGTGCTGATTGGCAAAAAAGGAATCCTACTCTATTACTGTGACATTTAGAGACCGACAAAAACTTTATAGATAAGGAAGGGATTGGTAAAAATGATTGATTCAGTTGGAAATAAAAGAATAATAAAAAAATGTAGAAGCTTTCATCTATCGCTGTTTTTTTTTCATTATATAGAAACAAAAGTTAATCAAAATGTGTCGAGAAAAGGATATTGATGAATTGAAAACTGAAAAGAAATTGCAATATGTTTCTGTTTCTTATTTTTAGTAAATTTAGTTCATATTTAGTTCAAGAAAAGTTGTTTATTCGACAGTAGAAGCACAAAAGCTTTTCTTTCAAAGATACATTTTTTTGTGACGAAATAATTTTGAAAATCAGTTAACTGCAATTCTCAGTCTAGCCGGAATTCACTACCGATGAATTTTTGACGAAAACAAATTCAGATTTTCATTTTTTCGGTTTTAACATAATTCCTAATATGTAATCGAAAAGTTGGACACTCAGAGTGTGCGTAAGTATATTGAGTGCAACTGAACTGTGAATCCCTCCACAGTGAAAATTTCTATTCAATATATTGTGTCATTGGTATACAGGGTGTTCGGAAAGTAAATGAGATGGACCCCTTAAAGATTCCATTTAGAGGATTTAGATTCTATATGCAAAATTAAAATTGTTTTATTTCATAATTTAATATGGATCTACATCAAGTAAAAGCCTCATCTATGCAATTATATCATTTTGTCCAATTTTACGAGAGGTATCTACATGCAAACGTTGTAAGTGTCATTTGAGAACACCCTGTATATCAATAATCTTAGATGAGTCTGATAATTTGCTATCGAGATTTCTACATTCTTCAATAATTTGCCCTTGTCCAATTATTTCAAAATTTCTTGGATGCATTCACTTGGCATAAGCAAAAGCTTTATTTTTGACATTTTTGCTTATATACTTTTTACATGGCAAGTGAATATATTGGAAATTGGAAAGTTTCCAATTCTTCTCGTTCACGTTTTTGCATCACGAGATTTTTTTAAGAAGGTATGTCAGTAAAATGATAAAATTGTACTAATATTTTTCCTGAATCAGTTAGATTTGGATTTTTTTGTAAAAGCCTCTACTTTGCATGGTGATAGTAAAAAGAAATTAATACATTTTAGATTTTAATACGACTACGGCTCGGATTTGATATAATTATCTTTTTTTGTTTCATTTTCTTTATATTGTACCTGGTGATGAGACTTGAAAAAAATAAAATTACTCTTATAATTGGATTATTATTTTAAATTTTCTCGAATGCCGGTTCTTTTATGCTAGTTGAATGAGCACAACACTAAATTAATTCAAAAGATTTATCTGAGAAGAATAACAAGAGCAGAGATGAAAAGAAAGTATATTTATTTTGAGTTATTCAATTTATTTATGGAAAATCTCATAACTACATTCAGTCTGCGGTGTAAATTGGAAAAAAACATTGTTTTTAAGTAAAACTTGAGTTATTTAAGAGCTTTTGTTGAACTCGAGATGGTTTAATTGGACATATTTCACAAAAAGTGGTCTTTAAAATTTTTCTGTACAGGCTGCGCCCCCTAGCGTTCAACCTAAAAACTTGAAAGTTATTTCCAGCAATTTCTTCCAGCCACTTCTACTAGGGACTTTTTTCTCCTAAAGTTATAACTTGATTAGTTTCTTATGTATCATCGAGAGATCGGCTCATTGGATCACCCGGTCTTTTTGGTGTGCGTCATCGTTTGTGACGTATATCCGGTTTTTGAGTATGTTGTTTATTTTATTTGCTATTTTGACATATTTCTAACCTCAAATTCGATAATTACAATCATCATGATCGTATTGAGCCAAATTCGAAAAGGTTATGTTGATAATAAGTAACAGCTTCTTATTCTAACCCAAAATAGTTGAGATCTTCCAGAACGCTGATGTTTTTTTTGTGTATCTAAACATATTTTCGTTTTATTTAAATAAATACAACAATAATATATTCATATTCACTTTTTTGACCGCAAACAACAAAGTACAGACCTGTCGACAGTAGAAAAAGATGTAAGACACATTACAGCTACGAGAGGTACGTTCGCATCACATTTTGAATGATGTAATTTCCCCTTAAAAAAGGACAATTAAAACAATTACTGTTGTCTAAATTATTGGATTTTTGTCCGATAAAAATTCTGTATGGCAGTCAATGTAATCAACAAATCGTTTGTCCTTTCCACACACATACGTTCAAAATCCAAATAAAATTACCCTGTTTTTCTGTGTGCATAATGGCACATATTTAAACCTGACAACCGTCAATCCTCCATTACTTTTTATCTCCTCCACATCACGCTTTCACGAATGAAACTCTTTTCCAGAGCTTTAACCAGTAAATCAAATTTTAACCGATGTAAAGGAATCTGTGGTAAAGGTTACAAGGAGAATGGCGTTATTGAAATTGATATGCTGCTAAATTCGAAAACACATTGGCTTCTCCGAGGATTGTTTTTCTCCTCGAGTCCAGTGCCTCACAGTCAGACAAGATATGGGTCACGGTCTCGGTCTCCATGCCACAAAGTCTGCAGCTGAGGTTCCCGTTGCATAACCCTATTTTATGCCGGTGATCTTTTACCGGGGTTTGACCCGTTAGATAACCTGTAATAATTCTTAGCTTATTCCCACTGATATTCAATAGTTCTTCGGCCCGCTTTACACATGAGTCACCTATGAAGGTTTTACTGTGTACCTGCTTTGGAGTGCTCCTCCAATGAAGTCTATGGTGGCTTTGTACCCATTTTTGTATTTGCCCTCGGACTACCTTCTTTGTGGTCCCACGAGCTGGTTCTGGTCCAACGTATGCTGTTGCTGAACCTCTTCTCGCGAGCTCATCACTTTTCCAGAAATACCGTTATGTTTCAGCACCTACACTAATCTAAGATAGACTTAGACTCATTCAAAATTTAGTTTGTCGATTCCCATTCAAATGCGCAGTGGGTTGTCCATAGAAACATTAGTTTTTAGTTTTCATACGTTTGGAATGCCACACTAAACTACACTTAGGTACTGGTTTGGTCTGCGTATGGCGATTTGATTATTTTTGTGTTGGTTATAGTCTTAAACTGTCAAATTTTGACTAAATAATGACAACTGATTTGTGACCGTACAGTAACAAGAGACAAGTAAGACGTCAACTTAAAAAGTGACGACCTGAATTTTTTGAAAACACACTTCGGAAAGCGAATATTTTAAATCAAATTTAAATGAACAAGAATTATATTCCCACTTTATATAATGGACTATTTCCATGCGTTTTGCGGTACATTCCGTCGTAACCCTTGTCAGTCACATTCTCCCACTTGACACAAAACCAATAAAATCCTTCACGCCACTCCGATTATCAGATTTATCTGTCTCATGTTCAGGTTGTTTTTTTTCGTCCCCTCTTCGCGATTAGAACGATATGTCACCGTATGAATTATTCAATGGCTTGAAATGGCTTCATTTCCAAATCGCCCGACCAATTCATCATCAGATGACACTTAGCACTACATGAAATAATAAAATTATTCAAAAATTTATATTTACAAAAAAGGGAATATAATGGCCACGTTATTTTGGATTCACAGCACTTAGGCCACATGTGACCCATTGTAGATCCTCCCGAGGAGCTGTCCTTCTAGATCATTCTTCCATCTTGTCCAGCCCATCTTTCCCAGGAAGGGATTGAGCATAGGTGTAACGTTTGGTAAGTTGCGCAATTTTCGAAGTCGTTAGGCCGAGCTGGGTCCTGAAATTTCTGGTCCAGCTTGTTCCCTATCTAAAGAATCGGCAATGCGATTACAATACTCCTGTCGTGTCCTTTAACCTCCCTCAGGATGATATTGTTATCAGCCGAGGCGTTAGCTAAATCTTGTTGGCACTCTAGTACCAGCCCCTATGTCTGTTCAAGGCTAATTGAACTTCTTGCCATAATTTTTTTTAGTTAGTTCTTTTGTTGCATTTGGATACCAGCCAGTTCTGTTTGGGCCAAAAGCGTGGGTTACTCCAGACCTTTTGGAGCTGCCTAACTAACTTAAGGAGTGAATATTCTGGCATAGTTGAACTTATGTATGTCTAAGTAAGTTTAGATAATGAAGCTCTCTCTCTGTTTGAATATTTTATAGAAAATATTTTTCGTTTACCCCAAAACAACTGAGGCATCAAACTCCAAAGAATTGGTTGATCACTCTGTATGTTTTGCTAAACAATCTACGTCACTCAGTGCTTAATATTCATTACGATGAATCAATTCAGTAGAATTGAGGATAACTCTAAAGACACGTAGATAGCTGAATAATATAAAGTACATGAAATTGAAATTACCTCCGAGCAATTTGGGACTTTAACGATCCATTTGTGGTTGGCCCCTATCGATCCCTTCGAATTTACCCAAATTCAGTTAATTTCCTGATACATTCAAATATGATTTGTTCAATAAAATTTTAAATAGTTGGAGCTATATTTTAAAATGTATTTTATTCGTCTCAGAGCTTTTAAAATATCCTCAGTATAATATAATGAGTAGCGGAGAGAAGTTCTCTACATTAACGACTTGAATGCAAGTGATGATATTGAATTCATTAAGGTTTTGTTTAACCATAATAAATCACGCCTCAAGACTCAGCCAGTGAAAGGGGGAACAACAAAATGATAAAGGTGCCGGATGCTTTCGAGAGGGCGCCACCGATAAATTAAATCTTTCACCTGGGGGAACTTTTCCACTTCGACTTTATTAAGAGTTAGATGGAAATTTTGTGAATAAACACGTTTTTTTTCGCCAGTGGAGTTAAAGCGAGGACCTCTAGATATACAGTTAAGTTTATAACGTTTAAGATCAATTGGTTGTGTATTAAACCCAATCTACCCACTGTCAGTTATCAAAGTACTGTATGGGATAAGATATTGGTCTATCCAAACCTTCCACAATCTTAATACTCCTTACCCAGCTTCAAAATCGGTGATAAACTTTTTAAATAACCTTAACCGAGACACTAACCAGTAGAACTTTGTTCACAATCATTATTTAACTAATGGTTAGATAACTTATGAAATTGTATTAACTTTTGTTGCGTTTGGTATGAAAACCATCAATAGTAGAGTGCTTTATATCAAATTGAAGAGAAAAGAAGAATTTTGTAGGTTATATTTTACAGCTTTCATGATAACACTACCAAACTACCATGCTTTGACTAGAAAGGAGTATGGCAGACAGCTCCAAAGGCTCTGGCATCTAATGATCCTAAAGAACTGCAAAAAAGCCTGTACATTCACTCCTTCAGCTAGTCAGCTAGCTTCAAAGGCTCTGGAGTCTCATGAACACAATCAATTCCTCAAGCAGCTGGCTACATACAACAAAGTAACTGGGTTTTAGATATATAAAGAAAGTGATAGAAAGAAGAATATTGTACTCCCGTAATGAGTTACAGATAACTGCAAAAATACTTCAGGAAAACAGGTGAAAATATTATCAGAATCACTCACTTATCAAGCTTAAAAATAAATTTTTTGTATGGGAGCTGTTCGCAGATCCATCACTGGCATTTCCTCTTGATAAATACCAACATCGTAATTTCATTTTATCTTTGAATAAATACATTTTGATAAACTTGTCTTGACCTAAGTCGTTTCAAAATGAAGCTCTTCTATATTTTTATTTTCATTCTATTGCTACTTTTCGACAGTTTAGTTCATTGTATTGAAGGTAAGTTAAAAATTTTTAAATATTTCTTCCATAAAATGCCATCTGAATGTGTAGTAGGCTACTTGAATTGTTGTTGATCTTTACATTTTAGATGAAGCAGTTAAAAATAAAAATTGCGTCAAAGTATATTACACAGAAGACAATTATTATAAAATCTATTGTTTCATAAAATCACCAATTTACAACAACACCTTTGGAATCACCACTGACAAAAATGACATCGTAATATATACCGGAATACAACAACACTCTCAATGTTTCGATTCATTTCAAATTGAATCCGGTGGAAAATCGTCGGATTGTATAAGAGTTGTTGCAAAAAACTGTATCGAAACTGAAAAAAACGTCAGTACGTTTGAGGGAGTACCTTGCAAGGCAATTAAAACGTCAGATCTTTTACTGGGATTGACAATTAAAAATCTTAATATAGTTTTCAAGTAAGTAAAATATTTTATTTTCGAAGTTTATGAAAACATTGAAAAATTTATGGATTTTTTCGTAGTTGTAAAGTAATTGAAACGGAAGATCCATCTGGTGCAATGAAGGCAAAATACTGTCAAAACATTCCAGTCGAATTTGACGAAGGAGAGAGATCAGATACAGATGAATACGAAGATCTGAGAGGGATAATTGTGGACTTACCTCCAAGATTTCCCAAAAGAGAATAAAATGGACCAAAATATCTCAATTTTTAGTTGTTTTTGCTCATTATGTTATATATTGGAATTAATTTTTGTTCGTTTATTCGTATTTAGACAATAAAACTTCAACATTGCTTGTTGTGGGATAATTTCCAGACCAGTGGCATACCATTGTAGGCTGTATATTGCTAGTCCACTTTATAGTGGGACACCCTGTACTATAATGAGCACTTTTCTTCATGGGGAAAAGCTTCAGTACCTACTCAAAGCACAACCACAAATACACACATGGCAAAACGGCGAAAGCTCACCAAAAAGTGAGTGAATCTTTCACATAAATTTTGAGGTTAAGTGTAAAAATTGTGAATACAAAAGTTGTAGCGCTTTTTATAACTCACAACTTTGTCATTTAAATTTCTTCCATAGGACTCGTAATTTTGCCGGAAATCGAGATATCGAGATTTTACCATTAAAAACTCACCCCTTTCCACTTCCCGAAGTCAGATCGCACGTAATTTATTTTTCCTTTCGTTTTTGTTATATTCTCTACCTCTTCCAATGGGTTTCATCCTGCTATAATTTTTTTTAATCTCAAAAATTATCGACCCTATTCTATCTAGTATTGGCTAAAATATCAAAAATAGAGAATAAAAGACCCAAAATGGCAAAAATATCCTGAAATATAAATAGAAATTCGAGTTTTTTTGGCGAAAATATCGAAGAGAGAATAAAGACCCAAAATGGCAAAAATATCCTGAAATATAAATAGAAATTCGAGTTTTTTTGGCTAAAATATCAAAAATAGAGAATAAAGACCCAAAATGGCAAAAATATCCTGAAATATAAATAGAAATTCGAGTTTTTTTGGCTAAAATATCAAAAATAGAGAATAAAGACCCAAAATGGCAAAAATATCCTGAAATATAAATAGAAATTCGAGTTTTTTTGGCTAAAATATCAAAAATAGAGAATAAAGACCCAAAATGGCAAAAATATCCTGAAATATAAATAGAAATTCGAGTTTTTTTGGCTAAAATATCAAAAATAGAGAATAAAGACCCAAAATGGCAAAAATATCCTGAAATATAAATAGAAATTCGAGTTTTTTTGGCTAAAATATCAAAAATAGAGAATAAAGACCCAAAATGGCAAAAATATCCTGAAATATAAATAGAAATTCGAGTTTTTTTGGCTAAAATATCAAAAATAGAGAATAAAGACCCAAAATGGCAAAAATATCCTGAAATATAAATAGAAATTCGAGTTTTTTTGGCTAAAATATCAAAAATAGAGAATAAAGACCCAAAATGGCAAAAATATCCTGAAATATAAATAGAAATTTGAGTTTTTTTGGCTAAAATATCAAAAATAGAGAATAAAGACCCAAATTGGCAAAAATATCCTGAAATATAAATAGAAATTCGAGTTTTTTTGGCTAAAATATCAAAAATAGAGAATAAAGACCCAAAATGGCAAAAATATCCTGAAATATAAATAGAAATTTGAGTTTTTTTGGCTAAAATATCAAAAATAGAGAATAAAGACCCAAAATGGCAAAAATATCCTGAAATATAAATAGAAATTCGAGTTTTTTGGCTAAAATATCAAAAATAGAGAATAAAGACCCAAAATGGCAAAAATATCCTGAAATATAAATAGAAATTCGAGTTTTTTTGGCTAAAATATCAAAAATAGAGAATAAAGACCCAAAATGGCAAAAATATCCTGAAATATAAATAGAAATTCGAGTTTTTTTGGCTAAAATATCAAAAATAGAGAATAAAGACCCAAAATGGCAAAAATATCCTGAAATATAAATAGAAATTTGAGTTTTTTTGGCTAAAATATCAAAAATTATTATTGCGATATTTATAGTACTAGGAGGCAAAATGTTATGATTAGGACGCAACTTCAAGACGCCACCACCGCCAAACCGGAGGGTCTGCACAGTTTTAACCCATCACGATCTCTTAGTTATCATTAAGACTACAACATATCAAAAAAAATCGAAAATCGTACGAGAACCAGGATTACCTATAAAATGGTGCAGGGTCCTTTATTTTCAATTTTATCATATTCCCCTCCTTTTCTAATGGGTTTCATCCTACTATTATTTTTTTTTTCACTCTTTACCATTTTTGAAGGTTTCGGCACTAGTCTAAAATTCCTTCCCTTCCATATCCTGGACGCGGATTCAGGTTTTCTGTGATTTTTTCCTGCATCTTAATTGTCCCAACGTTCGAAACAAGGATACATTGCGGAAACATAAAAATTGCGTGCTCTACTTCCTGTACGTTTCAAACATTTCGCATGTAAATAATACAGGAAGAAAAAAGGACTTGGGGTATTTCTCCGATATCTGAATTGTTTTTTTGATTGATTTGTTTTCGTCTTTATTTCCAGCACTGGTGATTTAAATTATTCACCGAAAGAATTGGTAGAATAAAAAAGTAGGAAACAGTTCCATGAATATCCAGTCACCAAACGAAAGCCATGTAAATAAAAGACTTCAAGGATTTTACGAAAAACTTTCATTGGTAATCAACATTTTACTTTGTAACTTCCACTATAATACTGATTGGAATCGGATGTTGATGATTTTTAGGAGCTTTTATTAAAAAACTACAAAACTTCACAGACTTTTAATCTGGCACTTTTTTTGGACTGAACGTAGATACATACAAAATTTGTAAAATAAAGTCTAACAGATGCAAAAACAGTTCACAACTCATCTTTATCATCTGATGGAACAGCTAACGACTCTTCACCATCCCACGGTTCAATGTTTCTAATCTCAGGAAAACTCTTACATTCGATTGGTAGTTTTTTGGTAGCACCAGCGTTAAGATTCACCAAAAATTTATAAATTTGCTCTTCGACAAAAGCACCTATAAACAAACTATAACTCCTGGTATCATAATTCACAGCAATTAAAATAGGATAACCAGCTTCTCCGACGTGTAATATTTCCTGTATTTCCGGTTGTGAGTTAGCTTCCGACCACAACCAACACCAGTTGTACTTTTTAAATGTTCCAGCTAAGGTTTTTAATGTTTTTAAATAAGATCGTCGACAAATTGGTTTACAATCAAGAATATCTGGCAGAAAAGTAACTATAGACCATTGTTTACCATCGCATTCCTTCAAGATTGTTTCTTTATTGATAATTTCTGTTACATCTGGAATTGGAAGGGTGTTTTCGTATTTCTGCATCGTCCATGATACGATCTCAACAAAAGTTCTTTCACCTTCGTAATCTTCTGGAGGGTATCCGGGGGTGAATAATTTTATAGAAGGATAACCCTTTATACCGTACTCTGCAAGCTTGACTCTATTGATGGTACCATCTATGGCTCCAAATTTAACTTTACCTTGTAATTTTTCAGCTGCTTTTTTCCAGTGAGGTTCTAAGTTCCGGCAAAATCCACACCAGGGAGCATAAAACTCTACCATCCATATTTGGTTTGATAAAAGTACTAGTTGATTAAAATTACCATCTGTTAGTTGCACTACATATTTATCTTCGTTTTTAGTGAATTTTTGCTGTTCTTTGACATCGAATCTACTGACCATTTTAGCAGCAGCTGCGTTTAAAGCAACTTTCATGATTTCCTTGGCGTTTTTAACATCGTTATAATCTTCAGGCTTTTGCTTGTCCACGCCGAATATTTTGACGCTAGGCAAAGAACGAACGTTGTAAATTCCTGCTAGTTCTCGGTGTTCGTCTGCGTTGACCGCTCCAACTTTTATTATTCCCCTTGAAACGAGAGCTAGTTTGGTAAATTCTGGTACGAAATTTTGACAAAAGCTACACCAAGGTGCGTAAAATTGTACAATCCATACTTCGTCTCCTCTTATTACCAGATTATCGAAATTATTGGGAGTTAGATCTATCACATGAGATATATTCGAGTACAAACCAAAGGAGGTTTGTATGAAGTATAATAAGTTCAAAAAGGTCATCGACTTCATAGTGACAGAATTGAAAGTCAATTTGACATAAATAGGTGAAACTTTCAAATGCTTTCAAAGTCCAGAATGAGGTCACAGACAGATTGGTATGAAAGACACATGTCATATTCTATTTATTATCTAAAATACCATCGTTTTGTAGTGCTGTTAAGTGTGGAATACAGGGGAAGCAAAAGATAAGGTATCTTTTTTCGATTTCCGGCTGTTTTAATCCAATTGATATATTTTTGCTCTTGAATCTATTGCGCTCTAATCACAAATCTTCTTTGTTGATTGCTTTTTTCGTAGTCTGACATTTCAATTATTATTCATTCCAATAGAGTTCAGTCTAAGGTCGTGTATTCATTATTTTAATACCACTCACATTTCAAACCTAACCTAACTATGTAGGAATTGTAGGAAGTGAGGTAAAACACACATCAATTTTTTAAACGTTATCCACTACTTCCACTTCAAATTCATCATCGAAGAAGTTTATTTTTCGAGATGCTTTTCCCGATGTTTTGTACGGCCCTGAAGATCCGCCTAAGTGATGGCTATTCCTCGGGAGATTTTTGATGGAACTGATGTATATAAATTGTCTTTTTGAGGAACGTATAAGAGATGTCGAGCACGGGGAGTATATTTACAAATGGAAGTTCTTATAACATTCCAAAGTGAATGGTGTGTAGTGGTGGATATTTATTTCAAATGCTACATTTCCAGCTATAAAATTCAAAAAGAATAGGGGAAACAATTTAGGAAAAAGATGTGAAACATCGGGTTATATTACGTCTCAAACAACTTCGTGTTATAAAAAATGTCCTGGAAAGGATACAGAGCATCGCGTCTTGTCTTTAGTGGGTTATAAAAAATAATGTGTTTGTTTTTATTTTATCCTTTGCTTATATCGATAAAGGTCTAGATAAATATACAAACACCAACCTGGTTAGATGATTGAATTGGTGACTACGCGTCTTCTGGTCGGAAGTACAGCGTTTATATAAACTCTTCCAGCAAATGCAAGCAAAGATACAAAATGTGATTTTACCAGAGACAGGGTTGTCTCTGATTTCACGTTCTTATAATTTTCTACAAGACCGGCGATTTGGAATGTATCTCAGTCATCCCTGCTACCTAAACATCAATGAAGCCGAGCCCCTCAATAAAGGCCACAACCTTTTTCAATGGATGCCTGCTTGTGTCTCCAGGGGCCATAACAGGGACTCCGAAGATTCGCCTGCGTAGTACAGTGTGGACACTCTAAGAGAACAACTACCCCTACATAGGGAACTTTCCTCTACTCCTAACTAATTCAAGATGGCAACCGTACGCTAAACGTTGACGTCAAAAACATTTGACACTCGCTCTAAAATATACAGAATAGAGTCCTAGAATTTCCGTGTCAATTTAATAACTTTCTCTCAATCCGTGTCAAAGATAATCCCTTGGTGCAAGACATTTTAGCAACGCTTTGTATACATCTGAACATCCTGTGTATACATAACTTCAATAATATATGTCGCAATTTATGTAATATTCAATATTTTTAACGCTTAAGTAGTGTTCTTCGTCGTTTCACAGAATATTTATTAAGAGTTTAAATTGAGATTGAAGTGGACGTTTAAGTAGGGGTAGCTGACCCCAGCAATTTCGAGCGCACGAGTGTACTTGAGTATTTGCTGTTTTCATGGTTGGCTTAATAGTGCACCCCACGTTGTAATGTTTGCCAAGAAAAGTGGACAGTAATAACATCACTACGGCGTGCGGTTAAAAGCCACGACATTTTTCGTTTCTCAATTGAAACCGTTTAAAAAGAGAAAAGTTGAAGAGATTGTAAAATGTTTGTCCATAAAATGCACTTGACCAAAATTCAGTGTTGCAACGTGATAATTGAAGTGAAGAGGATGGTAACATTTATGCTACAATCAATATTTTAAAAAAAATAATTCATTATACAAGTTGATAAACTTTCCTCAGAAACTGAGTAGAAGTAAGTAGATTTTCAATATGGAATTGGGAGAAGAAGAAGAGGGCGACCAAGAAAAAGATAAACTAAAAGATGAGAAGGTGAGAATCAAGAGAAATAAAGGAAACTAACTAGGTACTCTGAGTCTATAACAGAAAAAGAAAAATATGCGAAAAAAATTATAGGATTCGGTCGAATACAAACAAAAAAGAAGTGAAAACAAACTTTTCATATGACGACGTGTTATATATTCGGCAAAGCTTAATTTTATCAAAACTCAATGCAAATATACCATTCTCGAGCCTTGAAAACCAGATCTGGTTGGATTTCCAAACAACCCCTCGGAATCTCATTAAGGTATATGGATATATGTGACGGGGTGATTTACTTTGTTTTTGGTTGTCTCAAAGTTGACATTGATTAACGACTTATTGGTATTAAGTGTCTTATTAGCCGCGTGTGAGATAATGATCAAACTGATATACTATAATATAATATAATTTTTAATTCAACAATATAAGTTGACTTGTTTTTAGATATCCCACAGTTTTTTTTTTTAATTTCTTGGGAAATTAAACCACAATATTTTTGAATTCTTTATTTCAACGTTTCGGTAGCGTTCCAGCTACCGTTTTCAAGAAAAAATAAGTAAAAATTGATTTTTATTCCTAACTGACACAACGGAAAAAATTTGACAACTAGACAATCAAAAATATTTTGAAGTTTAAGACTGCAAAATTTTGTTATCAAATTTTTATTAAGGTCCATTCATAGTAGATCATATCCCCGGTAAAATGTCAAATGAAATATTTCATTTTATGACATTCCAACGATATGATAGTCTACTAGAAATGGAATCCAGTGAAGTGCACGTTCCAGGAACGGTTTTTAAGTAAGAATAAACGAACACAAAAAATATATTAAAGATAGGGAATTCTTTAAGTCAGCTATTTGTAAACATGCTTGGGAAGAGGGTCATCAAATTCAATGGGATTCATCAAAAATAATATTAAAAGAAACCAATAATAAAAGACGAAAAATCAAAGAAAGTGCCTTAATACAACTAAATGCAGATAAATGTGTAGCTAGTATTTCAGCCGAATGTAGTCAAATTTGGTTACCAATGTTAGAAAGAGAAATTTCCAATAATCAATTACCTGCTTTATCAGGATAGCATCATAAGTTTTTATCCAGGTTTTCTTATGATTTATAATTTGAATAGTTGTTAATCGATACACAATTCAATACATAAAATCACAAAACTGAGTATACATACATATTTTGAAAACTTAAATATTCATAAACAAAAAAAGTATCAAGAAACGCGTTTTATTAACAACATTTCCAATATAAGCGAAAAAACGCGCTATCCCAATTTAAAAACCGTTCCTGGAACGTGCACTTCACTGGATTCCATTTCTAGTAGACTATCATATCGTTGGAATGTCATAAAATGAAATATTTCATTTGACATTTTACCGGGGATATGATCTACTATGAATGGACCTTAATAAAAATTTGATAACAAAATTTTGCAAAATATTTTTGATTGTCTAGTTGTCAAATTTTTTCCGTTGTGTCAGTTAGGAATAAAAATCAATTTTTACTTATTTTTTCTTGAAAACGGTAGCTGGAACGCTACCGAAACGTTGAAATAAAGAATTCAAAAATATTGTGGTTTAATTTCCCAAGAAATTAAAAAAAGAATGAATAATATACCACAAGGAACATACAGAAGATATCCCACAGTTTATACCAAAAAGGTGCAGTTTGAAGAAAAAATTCGCAAGTGCGACTAATACGTATTTTGATTTTTGATAGGATAAGTTTTGGCTTCCTCTCTACATTTTACTATCACATTTAGAATATAGATTACTTAGTATGGGTGCAAGTTAGTTATGAGCAGTAGATGACTTTTCCACGTTTTTCCAAAAATCTCACCTAACCCAAAGAGGATTTACTAAAACAAGGATAAGGCCAAGGAAAAAGAAGTTTTTATTTATATGAAATGCTTTTTACAATTATCACATATCTTATAATGGGCCTTTTCAGTAATTATTTTCATGTAATTTGAAGCGTTTTATAAAAAAATTACCTCGTATTTTTCATTTTTATGCGAACTGAAAAAAAAAATGAAAATGACAAGGACTTGCAGGTAATGAAATGGCAGACCAGTTAGCTGGAGAGGGCTCTAAAGGAGACTTCATGAAATTAGACAACAAACTCTCATCCAGGCTGTTGAAGCTGGGCAAAAGACAATTGAAGACAGTTTCCGACCTGGGGAATCAGCCCCAATGTAATATTGGAAGAAATGGGTGAAGCCGAAAGAAAAAAAGATCCGACCATCTAGTAGGGCTTAGGCAATCAAAGATTCTTCTGGGTGACTACAAGTTAAGATCAAATAAAGGCATAAGTCGAAGTAAAACTGCGCTAAGAGTTTTAACAGGGATCCTAACGGGACATTTTCGCCTGAATGGGCAAAGGTTCAAAATAGTGGAGGAAGAAGAATGCAGATACTGTGGCATGGAAGAAGACACCTCCATCCACATACTTTCCAACTGCACAGCACACCAGAATCCTAGAGTACAGTACCTGGGAGATTACTGGATAGAAGAGGAACATTTACGCAAGCCTGCAAATATCCTAAAATTCCTCCGGGAAATAGGACTACAGGAGCTGCTAGTTTCAGAAACTCTTCTCAGAAACTAAGTAGAAGTAAGGAGGCAAAATAGATCTTCCAGGACTCAGTGAATGTAATCCCAAAAATACATACATACATTCTGAACTTGTGACTGGACATTGCACTGCACTCTGAAGAATCATCTGCACAAAATGAGCAAAGTTAGTGAGCCTATGTGCAGGAATACTCTGAATCTGTGAGAACTGAAATCAAAGGTTCTTATACGTTCTACGTTTTGGCCTTGGCACTAGCAGCAATTGACCAGCGACTCTTATAAATACTGCCAACTTAATTGCGAAACTTATTTTGAAGTCACCTGCCACAAGGTCAAACGAGTTTTCAAACTACCCCAATATTTTTTACTAAAAAGGCCCATTGTAATTATTTTTATTAAACACTTCCGCACAACTTCCTCTCACAAGCTGCATCTATTTTGTGGGACTTGAACAGAACACTTTATCAAGTTTATCCCGAATCTTAACAAAACGCACAAATTTTCAATACATTTTTGGTGATTTTAAAGCATAGATCGCGTTAATCTAGAATTTGCAAGGTTTGATACATTATTGAAAGCTCTATCGTTGATAGCGTCGTTCCTCAAAACTGAAATATATTTCAGTTTAACAGTATCGAACACTCCGTGCTTAATGCTGGTGAGTTTATTCCCGTCCAAATTTATGGATTGAATGACTGAGTTCTTAAAAGCTCCTTCTTCGATATCAGAAATTTGGTTATTGTCAAGAGTAAGCTCGTCCGTTTGTAGATTAGCAAAAGTTTCATTTTCGATTTTCGATAGGCGGTTGTTGTGGAGACGAAGTTTTTTTATCTGGGACGAATTGAAAGCTAAGGGATAGATATCTTCGATTTGGTTGTTGTTTAAAAGTAGATCTGAAATGAAAATCATCCAAGTGAATATTAGCCATTCTACACAAGTAACAGACTATACTTTGTCCTTGACTAAAAAAAGAAAGCTTCCAGTGAGGATCGAACCCTAATCGTCCGCACCAGAGTCAACTATTTCTACCACTAGGCTATAGAGCATGTTTATTTTCAAAAAGGGATACGTAACATACAGTTTTAATCGAAACCCTTACATTCATAAATGATAATTGGGAGTTATAACTAAATATAACTACTGTTGTCAATTTTTTCTCTAAATAACACGTAAAATTATGATTCTATCATTTTTTTGACGTTTTTACTAATTTGAGCCATTTGAGGAGCCTATGAATTTCTTGGTCATTGAATAATCTTTTGGTCAACTAACCTAAGCGTTCTTTTTTCCTTTTTGGGCCCCCAAAAGTTTTCTCAAGCCATTTGGTACAATAATTGAAGATTCTTAAAAACATTTACCTTGTATATTAGATCCATTGAACTTCCCAATACAAATATCAAGGATCTCATTATAAGATAGATCAAAATAAACCATTTCGAATGGTCGTAGAACCGTTCCAGTGAGAAACCTAAGACCATTATCGGTAGCATTAACTTTTGCGATTCTTTTTAAACCGCTCAACATTTCCATATCCAACTCTCTCAATCTGTTGTCGAATAGCCACAAAACTATCAAGCTGTCCAAATTTTCCAAGGAAATTTTCCTTAATTCATTCACTTGTAGTAGAAGAGCGCTCAGCGCTGGTAAATTCACTGAAACATTCATCAATCCAATTATAAATGAATTGCAAAAGAATGGAATAAGTTATGATATTATGGTGAGCATAGAGTTGGGGTTAAAAATATTTTAACTAATTCCAGGTTGATAATTAAGAATAAAAGCAGGAAGCTGTTGGAAAGCTTCAATTTTTGAGTTCGATTAGTTATTTAATCAACAAGTGTATTAATGAGGGCCATTAACATTCGAGATTATTTAGTCAATGTTTGAGATTGTTAATTGCCCTTTTAATACTCGTGTTAGTTACAAAGTTTTTCCGTCGACTGTATCAGTTGTATTAGATATTCTCAATATTTAAAAACTAAAAATATTTATTTGATTAATAAATAAGTTCTGTCAAAAATGAATAATGATATTGAAATGTCACAGAGATGGTCGCTGGTTCAAATGTCACTGTTTTCGTTTTTCTTAAACTCTTTTTTGAATGTCTCAACACTAATAATTATTATAATTTAGTAGAATAATAAAATAAAACAGAAACTTTCAGTGGCCAGCTTTATTAACAATAAAAAGAATAACTTACCAAATGAGCTGGGTTCTATGTTCCTTATATAATTATTACTCAGGTCCAATCTCGATAATTTTGGTAAGTTTTCGAAAGCACCTGGTTGTAATATTGTGATTCTGTTAAAATCAAGTCTCAACGAAGCCAATTCTTTTAGATCTTTGAACGACCCTGTCTCAATAACTTTTATATTATTTAAACTCAATAACATCGAAGTAACTTTATTCATACCATCGAAAGAGCCACCTATCAAAGCAAAAGAAATTAAATCGAATATATAATATAAGTATATATCTAGCTCTGACCTGACCTGAGATGGGAAAGTATTAACCGCAACAGGGTCATATTTTGGGACATTCTTTATTTAGTATTTTTTCTTTTTCATCAGATATAGTGCGAAACTGTCAGAATAATCCAACAAGTCAAGTCAACAGCGTAGCACAAAATAGCACGACAAAATAGCACCGGACAAAAAAGCGGTGGACAAAATAGCACTGGACAAAAGAGCACCGGACAAAATAGCACCGGACAAAAAAGCGCTGGACAAAAAAGCACTGGACAAAATAGCGCAGGACAAAACAACGCTGGATAAAAAAGCGCTAGACAAAAAAGCGGAGGAAAAAAAAGCGGTGGACAAATCAGCTCCGTACAAAAAAGGGCTGGACAAAATAGCACTGGACAAAATAGCGCAGGACAAAACAGCGCTAGATAAAAACAACGCATGAGAAAATAGAGCTGGACGAAAAAAGCGCAGGACAAAATAGAGCTGGACGAAAACAACGCAGCACAAAATAGCACTGTACAAAATAGCGCTGGACAAAAAAGCGCTAGACAAAAAAGCTCTAGACAAAAAAGCGGTGGACAAATTAACCCCGCACAAAAAAGTGCAGGACAAAATAGCACTGGACAAAATAGCGCAGGACAAAACAGCGCTGGATAAAAACAACGCATGACGAAATAAAGCTGGACGAAAACAGCGCAGGACAAAATAGAGCTGGACGAAAACATCGCAGCACAAAATAGCACTGTACAAAATAGCGCTAGAAAAAAAGCGGTGGACAAATTAGCTCCGCATAAAAAAGCGCTGGACAAAATAGCACTGGACAAAATAGCGCAGGACAAAACAGCGCTGGATATTTTCAACGCATGACGAAATAGAGCTGGACGAAAACAGCGCAGGACAAAATAGAGCTGGACGAAAACAACGCAGCACAAAATAGCACTGTATAAAATAGCACTGAACAAAAAAGCGCTAGTCAAAAAAGCACTAGACAAAAAAGCGGTGGACAAATTAGCTCCGCACAAAAAAGCGCAGGACAAAATAGCACTGGATAAAATGGCGCAGGACAAAACAGCGCTGAATAAAAAAGCGCTAGACAAAAAAGCGGTGGACAAATCAGCTCCGCACAAAAAAGCGCTGGACAAAATAGCACTGGACAAAATAGCGCAGGACAAAACAGCGCTTGATAAAAACAACGCATGACAAAATAAAGGTGGACGAAAACAGCGCAGGACAAAATAGAGCTGAACAAAATAGCGCTGGATAAAAATAGCGCATGACAAAATAGAGCTGGACGAAAACAGCGCAGGACAAAAAAAAATTATCTCACTTACCTTCGATAGATTCTATTTTATTATCGTCTAAATAAAGCTTTGTTACTTGTAAATCCGTGAATATTCCCTGCCTGATAGTTTTTACCAAATTTGAAGCAATAACCAAAGAATCGAGTTTTTTAATGTCATTAAAAGCTCCTCTTTTCAGCTCTGTCAAATTAGCTTTGGTAATTATCAGCTGCGTAGCGGATAAACCACTAAAAGCTCCTTCGTATATGATAGGTAAGGACTGCCCTTCAATTTTAATAGAATCATGAACATCAGGATTGTAATTTGTTAAATTCAAAGCTAAATTATCAGAGTATACGCTGACTTGCTCATTTTTATTGGGTTGTTTTTTCGATGTTAAAGACACTTTCACATTGACGAATTTCTTCGGTTCCGTTAAAACACTATTTAGACAAAAAAATATGACAAGAAATGCTGATTTTTTTACAAACGACACCATTTCGATTAAAATAAATTTAACTAAATGCAAAGCGTTGTTGTTTGAAGTCTCTACCGCATATCTACACAATAATGACCCCAGTATCTATTGGTATCAGCTGCTAACCAGCATGTTTTAGATTTCAGCTTTGAAAGTTCAAAAACATCAATAATATTTTGATTGCGGCTATCTTATCCGAGTTTTGTTATTATTTTGGAAATTTTGTCTGTCAGAAGTATTCACGAAACATCGTCTAACGTAAATAGCGATGACATTAAATAAAACCTGTTTAAATATTGTTAAATACGTAGATAAGTGTAATGCTTGGCAACGCTGTATAATATGTAGTTATATGCGATGAAAACATAATATACAATGTGTTATTTATAAGGTGCGACATAGGGATTACTGTTCAAAATTGTCAAACGCGATATAAACAATTTTGGGAGGGTAGTTGAAAAATAAGTTCAAATGCACTTATTTTTTTCAATGAACGCTATTTGGTCTTGAATTTTTAATGGAAAACTTTCTTGGTATCTTTTATGATAAAAAATATTTTATTACAATAATTAATCACCCTGTCTATTTCTTGTAAAACGCATCAAGAATGTTACAATTTCCTAGTAAAGATTAATATTTTAAAAGAAAATTTATCAAATAATTATCAAGTAAAAAAATAACTATGACGTGAAACTACTAATCTTCATTAAATTTATATCATTATTTTGAATATATTAATTTGTTTTAAGCTTGTTGTCATATGATGGACCTTGTGCTAGACGATTTTGAATTTTTTTTCACTTATCGAGAATTATTAAATTATCCAAATACCAATAATTATTAATCAATTAATTTGTTCTCCTTTTGAAATTAAAGGAATAGACAAATAATTTAATACCTCCTATAAAAGTTTTCGTGCGCACATGGTAGATGGGAGTTTTTACTAAGAAATGGATTCCATTGGAAAACTTTATAGTACGCGCAAGATATAGATAGGTATATTTGCAAATTTATCCCTAAGAATTTCATCATTATTATCATTTGAATTTTATTTGCAAATAATCAAAATAGTATATACACTATTTTTCTCACGACCACGCGATATTCAGAAAATTGTGATTTTTATGCGATGAAAAAGAGTGCCTTCATGAAAAAGTTTTAGAATATATATTGGTAGGTACACAAAATATTACGAACATTTTATTTTAACAGCTAACAACAGTTGGAAACAGAACATCAGGAATAAAACTGTTTTTGTTACTAAAAAATTTTCCGATTCAGAATTAATTATTTATTTGAATCACTGTAAAAATTAAAAGTAAAATTATTATATGGGCAAATCAACTTAATATATACGCATTTGACATACAGATTGCGAAAATTACATCGGAATCCTCGCCTCGAATTACACAAGTACGACAAGGATATATGAAAGAGAGAGAGAAAGAATAATTGTGCGCGGTCATCACTTAGGGGTGTAAGAATATTTCCCGAGGCTGGCGGAAGTTTCATTGCCCCCCTACCCACCAACTAATGAATTCTATCTGTAAAGGACAATGTTGCCAGATTAAAGTGTTTTATTTTACCTATTGTGCATGACTTCGAAAAAAAGTCAACGAAAACGAGAGAAAAATATCATTTGTACAAGTTAATCTGCGCTTCTGGTAACAGCTGTTCAAATAGGGGAGCAATGAGCGTTCGGCCAGTCTCGGGAAATAAGTATACACCCCTAAGCTGAAACAAAGTACACGTCTTAATGACCGCGCATAATTATCCTTTCTCGTACTCTTACTCTTTGTCGTACTTGTATAACCCGGCATACTTCCATAAGGATTTTCGCAATCTTTATACATGAATTGGCGGGGTATGTAAACTAGCATTTCTACATTCAATTTGACAGCTTTTTTATCCGTACACGTACGGATAAGTTTTTTTCCGTACGCGTATGAATAAATGCCACTTTCCATAGAACTAGAAAATGCGATATATGTCACTTTCCTATGGGATCGTAGGAAAAAGTTGATTAGTTGATGTTTAGATTATGCGCAAAATAGGATGCAGACGTAACTTTCGTAGCGGCAATGTGTCTCACGTCTTTTTCTAAAGTCCCACTGACAGTTTCGTCAGGCTTATATTTGTTGTTTACGGTCAATTATTGTTTATGAAAAGTGAATGTTAATCTTATTGTAAGATTTATTTAAATAATACAAAAATATGCCTATATACACGGATTTGTTAGTTTCACATTTTTTTTCGTTGTACCGAAATCATACAAATCATTTTATCGTTATATAATAGCCGAGGAATTCAGCTAAAGCATGCATACCAGCTTTGTTCACTTTGTTGAGATAGTCAGTATCCATATACACGCCTGACATACGTGTTGTGTTACATCCCTAACAGTGTCGGACCTAAAATTGTTTCATTTTTTACCAACAATTGTGCGAAAACTATTAAAGCGAGAAATTTCATCTTTCGGCACTTGAAAAAACATTTTATTATCTACCATTTTCCGGAAAATTAATCCTTTATATTGAAAATTAACGGAGATATAAATTTTTGAAAAAAGATGAATTTTGAGAGATTTTCCGGGTTTTCTCGGCAAAAAATAATCGGATCTGAATTTTCCAAAAACTGTTTTGTAGGTTTTTGCATTCTCTACAATTTGGTCTTTCATAAGTAACGCGAGTCATCCAATACTTTTTATTATATTTGCAAAAAACGAAAAAAAAGGACCTTTTTTGTTAATAATTATTGTTGAAACAAATTTCACAAGTAAAAATTTGTTTTTGGATTTTAGTAATCTACAGGGTATCCCCGAAGTAATAGTGCAATCAGTTTTATCATAATAAACTTTATAACAACAAAAAAATTGACATGTATTGTGCTATTTGTTTAGATTTATACTAAACGTTATTATAATATTATAATTATTGTGCTGTTCCAGTTTTCCCTGTATCCCGGAGTCTTCTCTGACTTTGTCGCAACGTAAGCAACATAAACAAATCCGGAAATAACAACTGCAACCTATGCAGAAAGCTGCTTTGTTATATATGTTATCTATAGCGAGCAATTATAAACGTCATGGTGTTTGGCGGAGAGATTTCTATTATCCCTACGTTCCAGCTGACATTATTTCATTTATTTGGTAAAATTTTCAACCTATTTTCAATTGAAATCCCTGAATTTCTATAGATGCGATGAAACAGTAGAGTTAAAATTAGGTAAAAGGTAATAAATTCCGCTGAAGCTTGCCAAGCAGCTGTCAAGAACAGCACGGAGAACTCGAAACTTGAGTCTTTTACGCTAGCATCACTATCAATTTCGCTATCACAAGAAAATTGTAGGAAATCTCATTACAGGGGTCAAGTAGTTTTGGAAAACAAATTTTGTCTACCCTCAATTTTCCAATAGTTAATTCTCAAACAATTTGAGATTTGACAACCTAGTTGTTGCCTCTCAACAAATGAACAATTTCAAAATTGACTGTCGTACCAGGACTGTCCAACCAAGAGATTGTCTTTAACGTGTTTGCTACTTGAAATTATCTATCAGGAGAAAATTATTTGAATCTAAATGCCATTAATTTAAATTTCGCGCTCAACCAAAAATGACTAATGACATACTTGTCAGACGAGGTGTTGCGTTTGTGATTACTGTGGTGTATAAGTATAGTTCTTACACTCAAGATGTTATGTAAGTGTATAATGTCAATTATTTTCAATAAAATTTTTTAAAAACTTGGGTCTGTTCAAAAAGAAAATCATTATTGAAGTCTTCCAATTTCTTCCAACAACTGCGGCATCAGTAATCCCAATTTCCGCAGAATTCCGCATAGGTGTAATTTGTAACGTAAATACCGAGAATGAGACAATATTCAATTATTATTCTAAGGTATGAGTTGAATGGTTTAAGTAAAATTTATTCATTTTTCGACAACGATATAAAACGAACAGTTGAAACAAGCATTGAATGTCAAATGAAAGCCGGGATAAATAAAAGGATTATAGAGACGCTGTGCGGAATATGATTCATGTTTCCAGATTATGTTATATATTTTTCATATAAGTAGCTTTTGATTTTGTATATACAGTGTGTCCACGGACGGGGAGGCAAAGAGGCAGTTTTAAAGAAAAATGTCATTTTTGATAAAAAGCTCTACTTGTTTTGACACCGAAAAGTTTCATGTCAAGTCAAGTCAGGTCAGTCAGTTTCCATGCTATACAAGTTTGAATGTATGCCATCTTCATGAAATAAACACTTTTCGATGTGTCTTATATGTTGGAAAATATTTAGAAACAATGCCATGAAGTTTCAACAAATGGAGATCCTGGAGGACTTATCAAGAGTATGTTAGAAGTTAATGTAATATTGTAACACGAGTTGATCACCATCAGAACATATGTCGAGCTTAAGCAGAAGATCAAGCATTGCTATAGTTGTAGAGCAACATTTAAAAACAGCTTTGTGAAACATTTCCTAAAAATACCTCATTTGGCTAAATTTTCAAAAAGGCACCAGGGTCATATTTAACAAAGCGTCTTGTATGTATCTATGTATTTTTTGGGGTAACATTCACTGAGACCTGAAAGATCTATTGTGACCCCTTACTCCTACTTAGTTTCTCAGGAGAGTCTCTGAAACTTTAGTCCTATTTACCGGAGGAATTTCAGGATATCTGCAGCCTTCAACTTAGGTAAATGTTCCTCTTCTATCCAGTAATCTCCCAGATACTGTGCTCTAGGATTCTAAAGTGCCTGGCAGTTGGAAAGTATGTGGATGGAGGTTTCTTCTCCCATGCCACAATATCTGCATTCTTCTTCCTCACTATTTTGAGCTTTTTCAGGTGCCCATTCGGGCGACAATGTTTCGTTAGGATTCCTGTTAAAACTCTTAGCGCAGTTTTACTTTGATTTCAACAACAATGCGCCTTACCAGAATAATAATTATTCCAACGCTTTATTAGTTTTGAAGAATATATTTTTCAAAAACGTTGATCGATCAAATAAACAGCAACAACTACTTCCCGGGCTACAGACACCGACGGGGATTTTGATTACACTTCAAAGTCAAACAGGGTTAGTTTTAAATATCTTGTACCATTTATTTGGTGTTAAAAATAATAAAAAACACGATAACTGTACGTCAAAATTGTTATTTCTAGTTGAGTTAACTATAAAATTTATAATAAATAGATTAGAAAATAGTTTCAAGTGTATCACAATATAAAATATTTATTAAGTTTAAGTATTAACGAGTCCTGTTTTCAAAAATCTTGTTCTTAGGAAGATACACATATCTCTATTATTCACATATAATAATTCTCTGATACACTTTTGACAAATCCCCTGAAACCCTTCGAATCCCCACAAACGGAACCGGTTCTATTGTTTACAACACCGGAAGTCCATTATATGTCCGACTTGACGACAGTCATAAGCCTGTTGAAACCGGTGGACGACAGACCGTTTAATCGCTTGTAACATATTATACACCGTGTTATTTATAAGATGCGACATAGGGATTCCTGTACAAAACTGTCAAACGCGAGCGTTCAAAATAACAGATTTGGAAAGGTCGTTGAAAAATAAGTTCAAATGCAATTAAAATTTTCTTGAATTCGTTATGGTTTCATGAAAAAATTGATAGTTATGTTTAAAAAGTGTTTCCAGACATCGTACTTGAAATTTTGAAGGAACCCTTTAAAATAAATAGTTTTTAACAGTCCTCTAAAATATATACTTGCAGAATAGCATATCAACAAGAAATTTTTAAAGGCCCGTTAAAAACTTATTTTCAAGATGTATCTAAATTTTAAAAGATTAGTTACAGAATAGACCCCATTCTCATCTATTGGGAAGAGTAGAATTCAATGAGACCTCTGGCGGAAAAAATTGTAATTGTCGCAACGAGTAAAACAATAAAATTAGTTTTGTATTGTTTTTGTATTATATGCAAGTCAACGTAATTACCGTAAATTCGGACTTTATTTGTTTAATTTTGTGTCAGTAACAAGCTTAAAACTGTGTTTTTCTATTCAACTCAACTGGCATCATTTCTGAGGTTATATTCTTATATAATCAGAGATATTATGGAAGAGGTTCACTATATCAAGAATAAAATAAAAACACGAAATCAGGCCTATACTTGTTTTATTTTTGACAAATATCAATCATACCTATTACTCCAAAAACAAAAATCTTAGGAGTCAAAATTTAGTTTAACAACACAAAATACTGAAGCACAATCAAAGAAAAAGCAAAAGTTTCACAAAACACACACTGAATATAACAAAAACAGCAAAATAAAACCACTTAAATATCAAAGGGCTTATACGACAGCTGATTTGTTTTACTCGTTGCTAAGATGACATTGACATTTCGGAGCGCCATCTATCGAATTCTACTTTTCCCAATTGAATGACAATACGTAGTATGAATCCGATAAATTTTCAACTTGCAAATGCTGCTCACGCTTTATAAACATTTGAAACAAAAAAAAAACATATTTTTTTAAATAAATTTTCCTTATCAAAATTTTCTACAAAAGCATTCAAAAAAACTGGTATAACTATTTACCGAAACTGATTGCGACCCCATCAAATCCACACCCTTGTTAATGGCGGTTTAACAGAAGTTATCTGCTAGGTGGTGATTTTGATTACGAATAACAAATGAACAATGGCATGTTATCGACGTATTTGCACAGTAACTTGTTTATTAGATTCCGCTTGTGCCTATGGGTAGTTGTGATACCACAAACACATTGGCAGAAGGGAGACGAATTTGGGAGATTACCGACATATCAGAATCGGTCTAACAGCATAACTATCGTTAATTATTCAATATCCCTTTTACAGGCTCGACTCCTGGTCCTTGCGTGAGCTGGTACAGTGAATTTTGTAAGAGTGGAGTAGTAGATGTAGTATGAAGTGGAATGGAATAGATGTCCACGTTTATCGCGTTATTCTTTCAAGTTGTCGCATTATTTTATTAGAAAGTTGGCCCTTTGTCGTTGGAAAATTATGAAGCCAATTTGCATTTTAATTCACTTATTAATAGTGAATTTACTAATTTTCTCTTTAATGAAAGATAATTTGGAATGGAAACAACTTTGTATAGTTAATTATGTTGATAAAGTGCAATGTAACCCAATAAAAATAAACAAAAGTTTATTAATTTCATTATTATTAATTAATATAATATCTCCAGCTGCTTTGTTCTCGCTGCGGTTTGTTCTAGAATCAGCTTAAGCTCACTAAACTGACTGACGGGGTATATCCATAATGCTTGACGATTTTGGATGTTTCCTTAAGCCAACATGAGCGTCTCAAGTGGGATTTTCCTTCATAAATATTGTGTATTTTCGGCTGAATACATGTGGTCGTTTAATAAATGTTGAAGAAATGGGACATAATAGAACAAAAATTCACAATTTTTGTTTAAAAAACATTAAATTTAAAATAATTGTGAGAAAATAACTAAAAACAAAAAGAAAAATATTTTATCACAGCGATGAATCGAATCGCCATACTTTAGGTTCAACTTTTTTATTTCCTGTGCATCTGTCGGTATGGCCATCTCCTAAACGGATGGAGCCATAGAGTAATAAATAAAAGAGAGGCTTTAAAACATATAGAAGAAACTGGCATTAAGTTTGTGCGCAGCCAGTTGAGTATGGCGCATCACAGCGACTAATTGAACTAACAAACCCCGCCTCTAACCACACGAAAATTGTCAATATAATTTGAGGTTAGTCACTTGTAGTCACTTCTGAATATATCTATATAATATCTAAGTATTTTGATTTAACTCTTATTGGCCTTTCTTTATTCAAATTTATTATAATCTTAAACATTGGCAACTATTATTATCATAGGATTTATTATAACTCATCATAGGTAAGTTAAAAAAGTAAAATAAAGGTAATAATATTTTCATTTTATCGTTTTTTTTGCAGACAATGTGCTAAAAGTTCTAGTTATGTGAAAAAGTGGTATTTCAAACATTGTTCGTGCGATATTGGTGTGCGCTTCAAGATGTCTCCAGGTAGATTGGTGTATAAGTGTGGATTATTTGTTTGTATGTTCTTATTTTATTTTTATTGACTGTTTTTGTGTTATTTTCGATATTTTATTGTATGAAAAATGTTGTTTTAATAGTAATTTCTTACTAGTAGTGTTTTTTTTTCTCCTACTCCTACTAATACAATTTTACGCGTATGCTGAAAACTTCCAAATTCAAAAAGCGCGCGTCTTGAATGATAGTTCATACCAGTAACCCAGGTAGGCGCTAGTGGTAACTTTTTGCTACAAAACGCTACATGTTCAACATCTCTCTTTTATTTATTACTCTATGTGGTAAACTAACTCACAAATCATTCTAAACATGAACTGTTTTTGGTTTCTTGCATGAAATTATAGTAATTGAAAATGTCACGGGCAACGAAACCCCCTACGAACTGGCCTAGTTACTACCAAATTTAATCGGTTAGTTAGGCAAGAACCTGCGAAATATTTACCATCACTTTTTTCAACGCCACTCATAATTATTTCTTCCACATATCTTGCGGAAATTCACTGATCAAGCATAAACACAAACATCTGTTTACACGAACGCTCAATTTTGATATTTGAGAGCAGTCGCAGCAAGATAGAAATTTCCAAAATTCCATTATCTTCGATGTGGCATCTGATATGTGTTATTTTGTTTCACTGTAAATATAAGAACGTTCCCAAAGTATAAATTTTCCTTTCTCGTGTTAGACAGCCCGCACTATACTAATACATTCCTGTTTTTTTTTTGGCACTGCTCATTTTTATAACTTGTCGGAAATTTATCAAACTAATGGTGCCCTAATATAGCGAGAATCACGCCTGGCAAAAAGGATTTATCGGAACTCGATACCTGTTTTTTTTTTGCAGAGGATAAGTGTTTGGATAATGTCCTAAGACCTTCACTCTCAATTCAAAAGCACGATGGAATGTATAAGGATTGGATAGGACACTTTTTTGGGACAAATAAATGACAATTATTTCCATTAAATTATGGTTAGATCATTGTAATATCTTTTTTCCTTTGTTAAAAATCACTTAAAACTTTTTTCTATACGACCAAAGTCAATTTTAGACGGAGATAAAATATTTTAAAGGCAAACAAATATTTCATGTGTCGGTAAAATCCAAATAAACGACCAGAATATATCCCGAGGTCATTAATATTCAAGCCGAGGCACTTGCCATAAAATTTATTCGGTTACGAGCAATACGAATACTAAGCGTGTTTAAAAAATTACTCCCAATAACAATTAGATGGATAAAAAAAAATTTGGATAGAGATACTTAGTAGTTAATGGAAAAATAAATCTAGAGGGTTATGGAGATTTTGGGACTGTCATGAGCAGTGCAAAAGTAGGGGCTACCCTTTTAAAAACTAACCTGGGACTCATACCTACATGTTAAAACCAATAAAGGTGAAATGGCACTAATGGCTGCCAGACGAGCGATAGGAAATATATGGAGACCAAATTCAATGATCAAAAAAATATCAGAAGAAAGTCAAAACTTCAGAGGCTTGTCTCCTGGCCTAAAATCCCTTGGAGACGCTGACAAACGAAATATTAAAACTCAGCAGTGGCCAGATAAGGAGAGATGACTGGAAGAGGAAAAAACGGAGATGTAGAATCCTAGAACTAAAGCATCCAAGGAAGGATGTCTCCAAGAAGGGTCTAGTGAAGAGAGTGTTGAGCCTGCTAAGGGCTACTGGTTTCTCAATATAAATGGCACAATCAAGAACCCAAAAGCTGAGTTACCTACGACCCTAAGCCTCTGACTGATAGTGCTGAATCAACCAATCCATTAGTCAATTGGACCTTTTAAAAATGTCTTCGTAAATTCATGATATTTATCAAAGAAGGAAATTGAACAAATGAATCAACTCCTTTTAAAAATTTCATCGAACGCCAATGGATAATGGGAGTTTTCCACCAATAAATCACCCTCTTTTAAAAATTTTTTTACAACCATGCTATACAAATTTTCGGCACACAATTAATTGTATAACTATGAAAATTTAACAAATAAATTATCCCTTTATAAAAATTTTATAGTATGCATATGGTAGATGAAAATTTTTGCAAATAAAGGATAATCTTTCAAAAATTTCAACGAATTCTCATGGAAAATGGAAATTCTCTACCAATAAATCAACCCTTTTTAAAAAAAGTTTTATCGTACGCCCATGACAAATAAATCTCGCACATTAATTCACTTCGGCACCAACTGTGAACATCGTCCAACGTTTTTTGTAGGATATATCGTATGCTATCCTTTCTGACTTGGCCCTTGCAATACTTAATGAAAAAAGTTTTCACCTCCTTGAGTACCCCTATTTTCTCCAATCTAATTTCCAAAAAAAATCACACCCAGCTATGAGGGAGGTTTTTCTAGACACACTTTTAGTACTTACATAACCTTTTTTTTGTTCTTACATTTTATACAACAATTTTTCACTGCCTGTATATTGCGGAGAAATTGTTATATCCCTCAAGATTTTAGGTCCAAAAATATATTTCACAGTTGCCAGACTGACTGTTAAATAACTAAATAAGGCTCGAGGCCCTTCACAGGATTAAACAACGTCATTCTCCGCTGCACACTAAATAACTTAGAACAACGGTTGTAGACTTTGTTGTAAACAAACTTATTCAGAATGTTAACACAGTTACCTTAAATTTTCTCAATTTCCAAAATAAAATACCCAATTGTCTAATAATATATAGGAATAAAAGATTCATTTAAATATGACGCTACCTTTTTAGCGCAACCTTTTTTCCTAATTAATCCATTATCCTTACCTCTTTCCGAGCATTTAGGGACGCAATCCTTGACAGTAGATCCTTCGCTTATATATTTCTGAAACAAAAAAAAGCCCTTTGTTATTCATTTCGAGAAAAGGGAAACTTGAGTTTGTTGTAGCTTCACAGATTAAAAAAAAGGGAATATTATGTACTAACAACCCTCGGCACATATTCTTACGACTGCAGAGTGGCACTTTTCAAGGATCCGACGACAAAGGCAGCGGATTAATATTTATCTAAACGGTGAAAGTTTACTTTAGTTTTAATGATTTCTATAAAGATATAGAAAAATAATGGATTTAGAACTATTATTAATTTTTTTAAAAATATTTAAAAAAAAACACAATGTCCGTTCACATAACAAGAAACAACTACTTCTCGGTTTTTATGCCCTGACGGACATTGAATTACACTTTGGGGCTAGTATGATCTACAAGATTCAATCAACCATCCAGGTTTGCAATTAGAAGGTCATCTACAGTCAGGGATTAGTAAAGGGTCAAAAATAAATAATTTTAAAGGTGACAGTTAAGTCTATTCGCGAAGGAAGTGTTTTAAAACAACTGTAAATCTTTTGTGACATAAAATTTTCGTCAATTCCAAAACTTTCTTTCGACAAATAGCTTGTAAAGCGGTCAGGTATGTAAAATATTCCTGTGGGAAAGCTTTCAAAAAGTAATTCACGATTGATCGAAATATATTGCAAACTGCAATATGTTTCCACGGTCCTTTTCATCATTCGAAGTTTTGATCGCATATTCGGACCCGTTAACGAGTTCTCGAAGTTTAAATAGAGGATGTTGTTCTTATGTTTGTTTTTCGATTAAACTTTCGACATTTTTTAACGCACCCACTTAAAAAAGTTTTATTGTTTATTAAGGATAATACGTTTTAAGAAGGTTAATTCAGAATAAAAATTTTGTATAATACGAGGATAAAGTTAGAGATAGACATTCTCAAGGTTAGACAGCATTGTTTTCTTTTCCGTATTTTCCTTTCCTAATTGCATTATAGACCAGTGCCGAAACAATCAAATATGGTAAAAATAGTTATTTTCCTAACAAGTGTGGAAAGTGATACTTTCCCGCACGCGACTGCAGTTGACCCGACGCAGTGCGGAGTTCGGGCAAGCAAAACCATTAAATGTGTTTCACAAGTTGTTGTTTTTTGCATGAATGTAGAAAAAAATAATAGTAGGATGAAACCCATTACAAAAGGAGGGAGATGTGATGAAATTAAGAAGAAAAATAAATTACGGGCGATCCAAGTTCAGGAAGTGTAAGGGTGTGAGTTTTTAAGGGTAAAAAATGGTTTATCTCGATTTCTGGCAAAACTATAAGTCCTATGGAAAGAAGTTAAATGGCAAAGTTGTGAGCAATAAAAAGCTCTACAACTTTTGTTATCACAATTTTTACACATAGCCTTATAATTTATATGAAAAATTCAAATAAACAAGTTTTTGGTTTTTTATTTTTTCCAAAAAAAATATTTTTCTTACAAAATCTCTTGAAACCTTACCTTATTATATCCCAAGCCCACTGTGATTTATTTGATCTGAATTATTTCTTTTTTCACCTTATTTTGACTTAATATCGAAAAAACCATTTTCAATCGAAAACTCGTCATCAGAAAATCAGCTTTTTCCAAAATTTGGTGGGATTTTTGTTCGTTCTATTTTCTGATAGTGAGAAAAAAAATATGCAGAAAATGTTCTCAGAAAATGCAAAAAAGATGGAAAAAATCTCGAACTTTTTTTAAACATAATGTACAATTTTTTCGAAAAAATGTGAAAAGCAACAGCAACTTTTTTAGATTTGATTTCACAAAAATATTGCGGACATAAAAATTGTAGGGAATTTCAAACCCTATAAGTTGATGTAATGAAATATTCGAAAAAAAAATTTACGACACTAAATTTTTGCAAAATGTTTTTTTCGAGTGTATATTCTTACTTCCCCGGACTAATAATTTGTTAAATGTTCAATTTGGTGGTGCTCTAAAGCCTAAAGCATAGCTGGCTCACCAGTTGTGAGTGTGTCATATAATTATTCAAAAAAAAACGTCAAATGACAAATACTACATACCCTGTATAAATTAAATCATCAAAGTGCTCTACTTTCTATTTTTCCTTTTTTTTTGAAAAAATAAACTTTTCTAGACACTTTTTAAATGACATAGTTGCGTATTCATAGCTGAACTTAGCTTTAATCACCGAAACAAACAATATCTCCTCACTACATCTGTCACTACTCTATTGCTCAGTTGCTCTATACCATACCAAAGTTTTTTTTTGTATGAGCAGTTACATAGTTTTTGTTTTTGCGATAATAGCGTTTACAAGAACAAGCACGTCGTACAAACGTACTGTGCGCGTAAAATTTAATGACTTTTAGTGGAATGAATTATTGCCAAGAATAAAGAACTGAAATTGATAGTGGCGGACAAAAAAAAGGTAATTTTTTTTAATGCCGTGTGTTTAGAGTTCTCATGAAAATAAAAACTCGGTTTAGGTGCAATTAAATTGCGAATAAAAGTGAGGTTTTCGATAACTGACTTTAATAATAAAAAAAAACGATTCCGTTGGCTATTATTCGATTGTTTACGAGTTTCGTTCGAATAAATGATTTTATTGTGGACTAACAGAATTATTTTTGTTGCTATTTCGCGATTAATTCAATTTAGAATAGGCCAAGCAATATACGGATTGCGAAAAAGCTTATGGAACCATGCAATTTACACAAGTACAACAAGGAAAATATGAGAAAAACAGCTTGGAAGAGAGAGAAAGAATAATTGTGAGTGGATAGCTAGGGTGTATACTTATTTTCCGAGGATGGCCGAATTTTGATTGCCCCCTATTTTAACCGCTGTTGACAGAAGTGCAGATTAATATGTACAAATGATATTTTTCCCTCGTTTTCGTTGACTTTTTTCCGAAGTCATGCACAATAGGTTAAATAAAACACTTTCATCCGGGAAAATTGTCTGAAAATTCCGCCAGCCTCGGGAAATAAGTATACACCCCTAAGTGATGACCGCGCACAATTATTCTTTCTCTCTCTTTCATATATCCTTGTCGTACTTGTGTAACCCGAGGCGATGGTTCTATAATATAGGATTTCCGCAGTCTGTATAATATCGAACCCAATAAAAGAGACGTTGACTTGACTTTTTTTCGAGCTCATGCACTATTAGGTAAAACTACACACTTTCATCCGACAACAGTGTCCTTTATATAGGTACCACCAACTAGTGAACTCTCTTTGCAAATGACACTGTTACTCGTTTATGAGCGCAACGTTTTTTCTTTGGTGACTCAAACTCTTCACCTTTTTCCATTGTTTGACAAATTTTGCTCACTGTTTTTACACTGATTTTTAAAGCAGCAGCTACACGCTAAAATAATAGAAATTTTCGTAAAGTAAAGTAAGGATATTTTATTCACGTATCGCCTACCTCTTGTACAGCATTTAAGAGCAACAAAGGAACATTATTATTCCTTTCTTGTTCGAAATAATTTACTAATGAAGTCACAAGTTCTTTGCATCGGCTATTCAGCTGTTTGGGCATTTTAACAATCACAGAAGAAAATGCTTTGTTGTTTTGAAAAAAACAGTTTTGGTTATAAATATTTGTCACAAGAAAATTTTATAAAGCAAATAACTATAACTTCAAAAATCGATGACACTACACGAGTAGAAAAGTCACAAACAACGCGGCAACATGACAGTATTTCTGGCAGTGACTATTTTACCGTCAATAATTGGAGGCTTCTTTATGAAAATTTTAACACAAATTTTTACATCGAGGGACGTCTAAACCCAATAAAGCTATATTGCTTATACATTATTTTGTTACAAAAGTTTTTTTATTGATTGGGTTATATTTAGAACCGATTAATTAACAAATTTAATTATATGCACTTTTCGATAGAAATATAGCCACACATGCGATAGAAATATACGACCTTGGTGACATGCACGCAAGTTTATTTGGTTTTTACTATATATCTATGACACCTCGTTTTCTGCTTATGGTTTTTGTCAAAAATATTTACCCATACCTTGGCCTAGAATGAGATAATTACAATTACCAGCAGCTGCAAAAAGTTTTAAGTAGAAACATAAAATAGCCAGTACAACTTCTTCTTAACTAATTTTCTGTTCCAGTAAACAGTTGACGTTATTTGCGTGTGTTGTTTTGTTACAGTCTGAACGTGTTTTCTTCCAAAAAGTGCTATAATGCCGTGAAGACACAGTGGCGTATCATATTATAGTTTAATACTCATTAAAAATGAAAAATATAAAAAGGAACCTACATAAAAATGTTTGCGTGTCTCTTAATATAGATAGCTGGTAATTTTGTATTGTATAAAAATATTATTTCGCCTTAAAATTCAGAGCATTTATGAAATTTCATTCTACCTTTTCTTGAAGTGAATTTATATACAGGATGTACCAATTTTACGACAAATGTTATCAACGAAAATAGTAGATTTCCTTAAGATGTATATTTTGACATTATCTCGTACTATACAGAGTGTTGCAAGGCGTAAATGACTATTATTTTGCATAACACAGTTTGATAATATGATACAATATCTCCGTAATTTATTAGTTTTAATTATTTATCCTTTTTTTATACAGGGTGGATGGAAGCTTGAACCTTTCATTTTCTCCTTTCTTTCAAATGGAATATTAGTTGTGCAAAGGGAGTACAGAGTGACCCAACAAATATTCAACTTACTTTCATAGTTTGACATTGATTTCATTTTAAAATTCTTTCTTTTTATCAAATTTGGGTAGTACCACCCGGGTTGGAGTTAATATATAGGTTTAGCCTATTGTTATTGTGTCACAAACACTGAAAATATTGTGCCAAAGGCGTGCCAGTAGGATACTCGTAAAAAGGTCATGTGAGGAACTGTCATCTCCTCTTGACGTTATAATTGTTAAAGGGTCGATAGTCCGTTTGTTCAAGTATTCAAGATCCCACATTTTCTCCTCTTCCTCAATGACATGCTGAACTGCTTTTCTCCATTTCTCTGGTGACACCTCCTTAATGTCCTAAAATAATCCCAACACAATATTTCGATATTGACCTTTCAGGCCAGAAAACATACTTTTCCTGATTTTCTTACGCAGTTACTTAAAATTTCAAGACCTAAGCCTATGGCCGCCACAGAAATTGAGCCGAATTGGATGGAATTCCCCATTTTATTACTCTATACCTTTCTGAAATAGACTATAAAAATAAAAATCTTCAATTTTATACGTTGGTACATATTATATTTTATGTGTTATCCAAAAATAGCTTCCCTAGGTTAAATATCTAATAATATCTACAAGTTCATAACATTCGTGTAATATTTCTCACAATTCGCTAGCATGAGGTGGTTATGTATTTGTTATTGTGCCGTTTTCTTCGGTTTCAATGGAGTTTTTTGTGAAGAAAAACCTAAAAATTGTAAGTTTTTCTTCAAATAATATCGTTATATTTTGGCAAACACAAAAAGAAACTTTAAAAAACTTAAAAATTCCTTTTTTTTATTACTAAATACTAGTATCTTCTACTATATTCACTAGGGTATCATCTTTTTTAAGTCTTAAAGAATTAAACATTGAAGATAGTTTATCCCTAATTTCTTCTATGCTGCATTAGCTGCCAGAACAATTACTGTTATCATGAATGGTTTTTCATTTTTCTTTCTTTTAGCTCTTTTTAGCCCTGAATATATATGTATATGGACTGAATCTTCCAACGTTTCCCCATCACCTAATAATTCCCTGAACTTTATCTTGTAGATCATCCCATTTAACATTGAAATATAATTCAATAGCCTTCGGGGACTATAATTCGGGAAGTAGTTGTTGCTTCTAGGTTGAACGGTCACTGTTTTTGTCAGCGACTCAACATTATTTCATTGAAAAGAACTTTTATATTTGAACTTATTTTTTCCAGCAACTTTTCATTTCACCTCCACCCGCGATGGCACATGCGTCAAAGTCTACTACTCTGATGACGTTTTCTACAAAATCCACTGCTTCCAGCAGCTGACCAACAGTACTTCCATAGGATTAAAAACTGATAGGAATGATGTGCTAATCTACAAGGGATATGGTGAAAATTCGGAATGCTTCGAAATCCATAGATCGAGCTCGGAAAATGGAACCTTGTTATGCTTGGTTGAATTACCGGAAAATTGTATAGAAGACAAAGCCGAGGAGAAGTTTAGATCGAAAATCGAAGAAGTAAATTGCACGAAAAATAGTACCATGAACTATTTGGGTGTTAGTTTTGAAAATTTGAATGTGGTTTTTAGATGCGTGGTGTATTCGGTACAAGTACCATCTGAAGACGGTAATGTGCGAGCGAGGTACTGCCATAATAGACCTATTAAAGAACAGAAGATTAAGTATAAGTTACCGAATTTCAATAATATGGTTATGAAATTGTTGCACATAGAAAACTAACGAGATATTGTTACAATTTTTTGACAAATCTTGAAAGTTATTAATAACAGAAGCTTTGCCAAGCCGGGCAACGTATAAAGTAAAAACCAAATAAAGTTGCGTGCACGTCACCAAAGTTTGTGTTAAAATTTTCCTAAAGAAGCCTCCAATTATTGACGGTAAAATTGTCACTGCCAGAAATACTGTCATTTTGCCGCGTTGTTTGTGATTGTGACTTTTCTACTCGTGTAGTGTCATCGATGTTTGAGGCTATAGTTATTTGCTTAATAGAATTTTCTTGTGACAAATATTTATAATCAAAACTGTTTTTTTTTTAAACAACAAAGCATTTTCTTCTGTGATTGTTAAAATGCCCAAACAGCTGAATAGCCGATGCAAAGAGCTTGTGGCTTCATTAGTATATTATTTTGAACAAGAAAGGAATAATAATGTTCCTTTGTTGCCCTTAAATGCTGTACAAGAGGTAGGTGATACGTGAATAAAATATACTTACTTTACTTTACGAAAATTTATGTTATTTTAGCGTGTGAGACCAGTGAGCAAAATTTGTAAAACAAAGAAAAAAGGTGAAGAGTTTGAGTCACCAAAGAAAAAACGTTGCGCTCATAAACGAGTAACAACAACAGAAGATTTAAATAAAAGCTCTATTCGTGATACCATTTACAACACATTTCGTGAACAATCTGACAACGCTGCAAATGTTCACAATGATGACGTGCACGCGACTTTGTTTGGTTTTTACTATATTTTCTTCACAGCTAGCTGTGAAGTTGACAATTATTGCTTCTTCTAGCCAACTGAGAAACGTTGAATTTCTCTATTAGTGGTTAATAATTCTTTCTATTCAAATATTTTGAAAATTCAGGGATAGTAGTTCAAAAAAACTTGTGCAACATCATTTTGTATACCCAGAAGATTGTCTTTAACATATCTGCTGCTTGAAATTACCTGTCAAGATGAATTTATTTGAATAAAGATGCTAATAATTTAAAATTCGCGCTCAACAAAAATGACTGATGACATATCGAGTACTGTTTAAATTTCAACGGTAAATTTAAACAGGAAACTTTATTTCTCATTCCAATATTCTTTTCGCGACCCCTTTCTTAATTAATACTCCTCATATTATACCATCTCTTTATTCCAATTCTCCATACCTATTTATTCCAATCCTCCATAAATCGCACGCCCCTGTCGTTTCTCGAGGTACGTTTGTGTATTATTTTTAGATTTTGTCATAAATTATAATAATAATAGTCTTCATTATAGTTCCTCAATCATTTTTAGTTTCTTTATCTTTTCGAAGTTTTTGGTTCGAATTTCTGGGACAGCATGTATAGATAGTGTAAGTTTATCATGATACAGCCGGTATATTTTTGGAAAAAAATTAATTCTATTAAATATAATAAAAATATTCATGTTTTTTTTTTAAATTAAAGCCTCCAATATTTTTGGTTTGGGTTAATATGAAAAATATTAACTTTCTAAAATGGTCGATTTTCCAGAAATTAAAAAGCAATAATTATTGCCTATTTATTGTTTTTTTTTTCGGGAAAATATTCCCCGTCCATTATAAATAGTATCATATACTTGTCGTGCACGTGAAAATTTGAAATACTTAAAATTCATGAATTTCTCGTTTAAAATTAAGTACCCATCTAACCAAAATGAAAATAGCAAAATGTCCAAATCACTTTATTTTCACATCAACTATTTCCTGCAACATTAACGACCGCCACAAGCGTACACAGAAAATTTTAATTTAAATATAACCAGAGGAGGGATTTTTCACAGAAAATCCCTTGAAATTATTCCAAAATTTATAGTGAGATTGATTGGAGAATTAAAACTGATGAAATATGTTATCAGGTTTTTATATTTTCCACGCAAAAATTATGGAGCCAAAGCGTAGTAAAACTGGGATAGGAGTTTACGAGCCAGGAACCAAACATTATGAAATCTTGGTAGAAACCCCAAGTATCTTTCAAGCGGAAATAGAAGCACTGAGCTCTTGTGTTATCAGCTCCAAAATGTTGTAGGAATGCCTAGGAATATCCAATGAACTATTCGAGAACATTATAGTTACTGTGGGTCCAAAGACTAGAATAGAAACAGGAGATGGACTAGCAAAGAGGGGGACTGAAGCATCCTTTTGGGGGCCGAAACCATTTGGAGGTATCAGCTTAAATGTTATATTGGAAGAAATAAAACCTTAAAATAGTGGAAGAAAAACAATGTAGATCATGTCGTATGGAAGAAGAAACCTCTATCCACATACTTGCAGCCTGCACATCAAATTCAGACTCCTAGGACACAACATTTAGGAGATTTTTGGATGGGAGAGGGATATTTGCCAAAGCTGAAGCTTGCAGATATTCTAAAATTCCTTAGGGATTCGAGCTGTCTGACTTCTGGCAAATAAATATCTGTAACAATCTGCAGTGTCAGTTCTTTTATCTTCCAAAGGAATTGTTGCTTTTGAGATAAATGTCGCCTCCATCTTTTTGGAACAAAGATAACTTTCGTCGGTCAACTTGGAATGCCCAAACAGTCGACTGACTTTGACGTTTATAAGAGTAAATCACAACAGATGCAACTAAAGAGAATATCTTACTGGGCGACTGACAAAATTAATCTGTCCACGTATAAAATTCTCCATACCAACGAAAATTTGTCGACTGATGGAATGCTTCATTGTAACGTTTCGAAAAAGTTTGTAATTGGAAAATTCCTTTTCAAATAAAGGCTGTAGCTAGATATATTTCTACTTTTCGCTAACAGCAAAACGTTTAAATCATACGTAGGTACCTATATAAAATATTACGTTTTTTAGTAGGATTTCCTTTCCGACTGCGCCATTGGATATTTTTTGTTGTAAAAATCGATAGCGCTTCCGTCGGCCGGAAGATATTTGCAATGTATGACGAAAATTATAAATTAAATGCGGTAATAATTTTGTAGTTTTGGAAGCTTTGCCAACTTCCAATCACGAACACTTCCGAATCGGCGGCCTTCACCTTAGCCCATAAATTTTTTTATTTAGTATTAACAAACCGTTGAAATTAATTCAGAAATTTTATTATCCGAGGTGATATTTATTAGTGCCCAATGTCAATTTGATTTATTTTTCAAAATTGGAAAAATAGAGGAACTATTTTCTTTATGAGGCATTAAATTTGACATTGTTAGTGTCTAACCGATTTGACGTACAGACAGGTAGCATAGACCATCTAAAATATACTTTTTTTACATTCATACAAAAAAAAACACTTTTGTGAAACAAATTTAATAGAAAAAGTGGTTCTTTTTTGCACTAGTGCAACAACATTTTTGTTTTGTTGTCATCTGTCATTCTTGTCAGTTTCGTGATGATTTATGACAAGCATAAACGTTTAAATAAAATAAAAATCCAGAGCAAGTGTCTAATCCTGCTTTAATACAACAATAATATATGTATATTTTACTACTTAGTCTCAACGAGTTACAATTATTGCAAATTCAATAATTTAATTAAAATTTAAATAGTCAAAGCGAAAACTAGCTATGATTGAGTACTGACAAGGTGGAGGCCATAAAGATATAAAAAAAAAGAACGGTTTCAGTTTGAGTTCCCAACATATTATACTCTAATTTTCCAGTTTTTGCATAAATGTAGAAAAAATATTGTATGCAAAACGTGTTTTTTGCACTCGACGTAATGTTTTGCAAGTACTTGATGAAGACGAAAATTGATGTTGTTGGAAAAAAACATTTGGTGTGAAATTTTTTTACCGATTACCACGCGAGGTCAAATTATTTGCGGAAATTTTGTGTCGCTCATGCATATTTTTGGAAATAATTCTACTTCTAGTGGTATTACCAGTAAAAATCAACTAAAACACGAATTTCTAGAAAAATTTGTTCTCTTTTCTAAGTTGTTCACCTTTGGATGTTCAGGTTACAAATGATTACAATTTCAAAATTATCGTTTCGTAAAATGTCTCAAAAAAAACCATTATACTTCATCATCCTCAGTTTTCCTCATGTTTTTGGTAAAATAATTATCAAGCAAATCTACTTTACGTCCATTTTTTAATCAAAAGGATATTGCAGAGCTAATACAGCAAAAATCCTTATTAGATATTACCCAGAATACTCCTGGGAAATTCTTAGAAAATTGGCTTTGTTTGAATGAAATCCGCTGAAGTGAGTAGTGAGATATACTAAACGTGTCTCGTCTGCTCTAAAAGAAAACTATATTTTATAATATTCGATATCAACTTATACATGCATAACAAAGAGGATTTCTCTAAATTGTCACCATTTCAGACATAATATGACAGTTTATCAGTTCACCTTGTTAAATATGCATTTTTCGTAGCTCTTGAATTGCCGTAGCTACGACTTTGATATATTATCAAAGGGCTCTATAACTTCTTTAAACTGAATAATCTGAATCACTTTTTTAAGGAAAAAATACCTATTTATATCAATAAATATATTTTTTCTACATTCATGCAAAAAACAACACTTTTGTGAATAGTTATTTATGCAACAAGTGCAAAAAACACGTTTTGCAAGAGTTGCATACAATATTTTTTCTAAATTCATGCAAAAACTGGAAAATTAGAATATAAATATGTTAAGAACCGAACCTAACCTAATCAAACTCAATCCGTTCTTCTTTTTTTGTATCTTTATGGCCTCCACCTTGTCAGTACTCAATCATAGCTGGTTTTCGCCTTGACCATTTAAATTTTAAATAATTAAAGATTTTTGCAATAATTGTAACTCGTTGAGACTAAGTAGTAAGATATACATATCGTTCAAACAACATTGTTTTTTAATATTTTCTCCATGAAGATTAATGCATTTTTGCATATTTTGGAACCAATTTTGAAAGCAGTCAAAAAATTGGACAGATTTCGGCCAGAAGTTTCATTTTATCTTATGACTAAGCTAAGCAGGAGGCGACTTTGTTTCAAAATATCACTATTATTACTTTTTTTTTGCCATTTGTTTTAAATATTTCGAAAATGTTTAAATTGAAAAAATTACGTTGCTAGTTAGGTTAAGGGCTTGCGGCTATGAAAAAAAAAAATCCGTTTTTTTTTTCTAATCATGAGTTTGTGAATTATTCACCTGCCCCTCCTACCCAATAGGGTAATAACTACCTCTAAAAGTATTTTAAATAAAAGGGGGTAAAGTGTTTAGAAGGGTTTTTATTTAGCAATAAATAATTAACAATTTGTAGAATAATTAATTAATAAAGTTTAAAGTAATTAACAATATTTACAATTATAATGGGTTAAATCAAATGAATTATTTATTTACTTCATTTTCAATGTTATTTTTAATTGTTTTCATTGAAATGTTTTATACATAAACAATCTAAAATATTATTTTTATAAATGTAGACTGCCACATCAACCATCGAACTTGATTACGTCAAGAAGAATTGAAAAAGAAAGAAATTTTAATTCCCAACTTTAGACCCCTATAGTTCGTTAACGAAATACATAAGGAAAAAAATTCATAGTCACATAATTATTCATCATTTTTTTAAATTATTTCAGTTTTAAATTCATTTAAATAATTCCTTAAATGGAAACTTACTATACAGAACTTATGATCCTTCTTGGGACACTCAATCAGCTTCATAAGAGTCTCGTTCAAACAAGGAGTAATAGAGCCAACTCCTTCGTTATACATCCCGCATTGGTAGCACTGTAAAGCCAAAACAGTTGCCACGAAATATAAAAAAACCCCGACAAAAACTATAATTTTCACGCTCATTTTTCAAGTTTTAAAAACTTTTAAAAGTTTTCTTTTGCTGGAACCGATCCTGTTTCGGAGCTGTTTTCAGAGAGCGACTCAAAGTTGAACTGAACTCGCGAAACGAGAACTTCGGGAGTTTTGGGAGTTGCGTCGAATATAAGCCGGAGGAACGTTATAATATATGTAGGTATACGCAAAATTATTGAGATAAATGTTGCGGTATGAAGAATACTTGAGTAGAGAAGGGAAAAGTGGTTTATTAATTTATAGATGTCGTAAAAGCTACCCACTGTTTTCCAACCCCATCTAAAACGTAAAAAAGAATGTATTTTTCTCAATTTAAGAACATACTTTGATACGTTTTGAAATTCAAATAGAGGACGCCACGGATCAGTTTCCCATCTATAAGTAGGTTGTCTGTAGTCGTGACTAACTTCATTCTTATTATCATAACCTATGAAATGTCATGTGTATGAGCCACAGAACTAAAGTATGAGCATGTCAACTACAGTTGACACTTGAAAAAATACCCCTGTGGTAAAACAATAAACATAAACACGATTAATAATTATCAAACAACAAATTTCATTCGGAAAGAAAAGTGAAGAGCCGGCACTGGAAACTGTTCTTGTTCCCAAGTCAACATTGCAATTTGGTAAGAAATTCTGAAAATATTTTAAACTGGCAACATCGCGGCCATACCGAGTTAAAGGATGGTTAAAGGTCCAAGGTCATTGAAGTCGGAGCTGAAAATCCTTTGATGTTTTGCCGGGATTCGTATCTGTTCTCTTTTATAATCTGCGCTATCATTATAAATCAGCATAACCTCACTATTAAGTTTCACGTGTTCTGAACGCTTTGTTTATTGTTTTACCACCTGGTTGTTGTCAAAATAGTTTGTGACGTCATATGGACATGCCCTAAAAGATCGTTGAGCGATTTTTTTCCAATGTTAGAGGAGTAAAAGCTGTCTAAGTTCTTGGAGTGTCTGAGATGAGGGTTAATTGAAAACCTTTTTATTAAAAAAAACATACTTCCGGATGTAATCATAACCAGATTCTTATAGGCCGTAGAAATAATGTTTTCTCGTTCCTTTCAGGCATTTTCCACAAACTTTTCCTTCACTTCCGTTTTTTGGCCAAATTTTACGATTATAAATGAGGCGGATGATATAAAAAAACCGGAAATTTGAGAGAGAGAAAAAGTAGTTCGGATTAGTCTGAAATGATCGTAAGAATTGGTAGGGCTGGTGGAAATTTTTGGAGGTTGTAGAAAAAAGGGTTGGAAAATAGGAAAGGAGAAATAATTATCCAGGAACATTTTATTAATTTAGTAAAGTAGTAGAGAATTTTGAAAGCGGTTTTAGGTATTTTATTAAAATATATTAGTACTTCCTTGCAGAAATTGATATAAAATTTTTAAAACCAAAATATTTCAGAAAAAAATGGAAATTAAAAATTCTTAAATGTTTGCAGCTTTCACTACAGATACGTCACAAACCTGAAGATGAAGTTGGCCACTTTCTTTCATACATTTAAGACCATTCGAATTTGAAGAACTGTCAAATTCTGTGACATATATGAGTGTTGTGTCTAAAAATTTAAAGCTGTTTATACATAGAGGTCTTTTTTTCTTTATAGACAAAATATAAGACAACCAATAATAACATATTATGTCCTATACTTTCACTATCAGGGTGAGAAATAATACTTCATAAAATTGCACTATTTAATAAATAAATTTTACAATATTCAGTATAAACTCACGAAATTAAATCCTGTCAATTATTAAAATACATTTCCATCCAACAGTCTATATTTGATAAAACCAAACAATAATATTAAGGTTTTTTACACTGATCAGAGTAAAAAGTATCGAGATCTTAGATAGTGTTAATTTGGAAGATCTAAATACTCAAAATATATATTATACTACAAATGATTAAAAACATGTTTAACAATGTCAACTAATGATTATAACCGTCATCAATAAGTAACATCAAAGTAAGGTGATGTAGAATGAATTACAAATATTTGATAAGTATTGTAAGGAGTAAGAAATAAAATATGGACTGAAATTGTACCTTTTTCTGACCCTCTTTCATTTATATAAAGTTTTAATGTGAGTTAAAATTTCCCCATGCAAATATTATTACAAATACTATTACACAACTTAGTTTGCATTTTCACATGCATCTATCCAATCATTATACACATCTACTGGTTCCGATAAGAAATTTATATTTGTCTGAAAATCTTCCAAGCAGACTCGACATGTTATTCTTGCTGTACTCCGACCTTTATCCCTGCAATAATAAATGTTTATTTATTTGCTATACAATACAAAATTTATTAAAAACTTACATTTTAACATCGCAGGATTTTTCGTGATTACAGAATGGGCAATTAAAAAGTATATCCAATGGTTCAATAGCTTTCCTTTTTGCTGGTGGCTTTCTTTTTGACTTCCTTCGTCCCATTTTAGTGAAGAATATCCAGTTAAAAACAACAATCCACAACCCCAATATTTACTGATAAAATGGTAAGTATCAAGTGACAAAGTGACAGAAATTGGTTATGTTTGATTCGTCAACTCGGCATGTTGCACATTACACTACGTATGGTCTCTTTTTTTCACAGACACATGCTTATTTATTTCTGTGACCACAGATCTATGTTGAAGCGTGCTCTTTTTTCTTTCAGTGACTTCACACTCCAATTATTCAGCGACACTTTTAAACGTCAACTTAAAAGTACTTTTTTTAACCTAACTTTACAAACTATTTTCTGGTGGCTTTCAGATATATTTTTATTTACATTTATTATACATGACTATTTGTAGCTTCTTGAAGGTATAAGTAATTATCTTTTTAATTGAATAATTCAGTTTAAATTATTGAAATGAGTTTCTCACAAGAATTTCAAGTAGTCGTTTTGGCAGCTGGTAAGGGTTCAAGAATATCAGAAATTACAACAGGAAACCCCAAATGCCTTTTACCTGTAGGACCTAAACCTCTTGTTTGGTACCCTTTACATAAGTTACAAACATCTGGATTTCATGGTAATATAAACTAGTACCAAACTTGTATGTTATGTGATACTATGATTTACACTTTTTAGAGGTAATCCTAGTGGTCTTAGAACACCAAAAAGCTGAAATTCAAAGTAGTTTGGAAAAAAGTGATTTAGATATAAAAATAGACTACTTTTTGATAAGTGAAAATGAAGATTTGGGCACTGCTGATACATTGAGGCTGGTTCAAGATAAGTTAAAATCAGATGTTATAGTATTTTCTTGTGATTTCATCAGTGACGTGAATTTAAATGGACTTTTAGATGTGTTCCGAGCAAATAACGCAACAATTGCTTCTTTGTTAATATATCCACAAAGCACAGAAAATATTATTGTACCAGGCCCAAAGTCCAAACATAAACCAGGTATGTATAACCATTAGAAACATAATCTGGAATAATTGGTAATGATAAATTTTTTTAGAAAGGGATCTTATTGGTATAGATTCACAGACTAGTAGATTAATATTTCAAGCATCAGCTAGTGATTTTGAAAATGAATTAACTCTACCTATATCCCTTCTCAATAAACACACAAATATCAAAATACATAGCAATCTGATAGATTCACATGTTTATGTATTAAAAAACTGGGTTGTGAAGTATTTAAAGAGTGAAGATAATTTTACATCAATAAAAGGTAGGTATAAATATAAGTTTTATATAGTTCTAGCTCCAAGCACTTTATTTTAGGTGAATTTATACCTCACATAATCAAAAAACAACTATCGAAACCCACTAAACCATTAGATACAAAAGAATCCATCTTAAACACAAAATATCCTGATGATATATTTTCGTTTGCTAAAGAAGACGACTTGGAGTTGGCTATTAGAGAATTATCGGCTTTCAATGATCACATAGGGGATTTAAAACCTGCCTACCATGGTGATTCAATAAGATGTTTTGCTCATATTGCACCGAAAGGTAGTTTTGGAGTCAGAGTGAACACATTGCCTGCTTATTGGTCTACAAATGCTAAGGTATTCGTATATTTCAGTTAAAATGTCTTTTTAGGCGAATTTTATGTATGTACATTGTTATTTTAGATCATTGACCTATGGAATACTATAACTTGTTCTAAAGATTTAATTCTGAAGTCTCCGAAATCAACTATTATGTCAAATCAAGTAGACGACAAATGTATTATTTGGGAAAACGCAAATCTCGCTGAAAAAACGTCTTTCAAAAATGCAGTTATTGGACACACCAGTGAAATAAAGAGCTTCAGCAGAGTATTCAATAGCATCGTAATGAACAATGTTACCATTCACGAAAAGTAAGTTTAATAAAATGAATTAATTTTTTGATTAAAATTTGTTGGTTTTTTAGGGTTGCTATAGAAAATTGCATAATTTGCGATGGTGCCACTATTGAAAATGGTTGTAAACTCAAAGGTTGCTTGATTGGTAGTAACCACACTGTTACTGCAGAATCCGAACACACTAATGAAGTTTTAACTGAGTCTGATCGATTGATGGAGTTTTAGAAAAATATATTTTTAAATTTTATATAATGGTTTTATTTTTGTAATATTTATTGTGGATTTGTTTGAATATTTAGTGCTTCGCACTTGATAACTTTTCCATTCAATTCAATATTACTATAATGTGTGCTATGGGGTGTCAATATAGAATTAATAGTTTATTATTTAACCCAGCAATTTATGATAGCGATTATTCACAATAGGTAACGTTTGCGTCTCGAGCGGTGGGCGAGAGGCGCAAGTCACCCGAGTAATAAATAAGTAAATATTGGCCATAAAATACTATACTTTGTCTACGACCCTTAATTTCTTTTATTAAATAAAAGTCAGTAACGATCATTTGGTATTACTAACCTCAAAATGTTGTGACAGCTACATACAATAATTTGACATAATATATATAGAGATGGGCGATACTGTGTAAAGTATTAATATAACCTACTGTTATGAATATATTGTTTTAAAATACTTAATATTAGAAAATATCGTTATGAAAAGTATCAATACTAAAAAGTACAATATTTTGTCCACGACCACCTAATAATAAGTCAATAATTTACCTCCTTACAAAAGGTATATGGTACCCATATACAATATCTACTGTCGTGAATTATGGTTCATAATACACTAGAGTGTAATTCACGACGGATGACGTTTGCGCAAGTAACCCGAGTGAATATTGGCCATAAATTGCGAATAGAATACTATACTTTGTCCACGACACTTAATTTATTTATTAATAAATAAAAGTCAGTAACGATTTGGCATATTACTAACCTCAAAATGTTGTAACAGCTACATTAAATAATTTGACATATATAGAGATGGGCGATACTGTAAAAAGTATCAATACAACGTACCGTTATAAATATATTGTTTTAAAATACTTAATACATATTAGAAAATATCGTTATGAAAAGTATCAATACTAAAAATTACAATATTTTATCGATACGATATATGTCAGAAACAAATTTCCTGAACAAAATACACAGATTTAATAGTTCATTTCATATTGTACCCCCATCTCTAGTCGTGAATTATGAACCATAATTCACGACAGTTGATATATGGGTACCATATACCTTTTGTTAGGAGGTAAAATATTGACTTATTATTAGGTGGTCGTGTATTTGAATTTTCTACTCTCGTACAAAATGGATTTCAATTCTTCATACAGGGTAAGTCAAAAATCATTTTTTATTGTGGCTATATATTACATGAACATGTTTTTATATTTCTAATTACATCACTATGATCCAGTGAGAGACAAAATATAGAGGATGGTAAATTAAAAAATGGAATTTCTTGTACCTACCTTATACCATAGAATTCTTCAAGATAAATATACACCATCTTAAAATAAAGAAACATACCGTTAAGTTATAATAATTATTATTTTTAATTGATAGTCACACATTTTTAAATCTTATGTGTTAAGTATACCAAGCAAGTTAATTCAGTTTATCTTCCATTGGCATTCAATCGAAATTCCTCTTGTATGCGTCTGATGCCATCTACAGCTAATTCAGTATACTTTTGTAAATTTTCAGTGAACCATCCTGTCGGAAAAATGGGAAACATCATTAACATTCCTGCTAATACCATCAAAGGCCAAATAATCGTAAATAAAAACTGTAAGGTTTTCGTTATCACTACCCATCCCCCTATAAAACAGAGCAAAGCTATTATGGCTATTTGCGTATCTTGGCTGGTCATGGTACGCGAGAGACTTTTTATTACGTTTTCCATTTTTGTTATTGAGTATTTTCAAAAAGTTACAGTTAATTTGAAATTGCTGACATCTCTGTCAACAGCTTACTTCAAAACTTAATCAGAGCCGTATCAATACTGAATTTATCAGTACAAAAATAACAACTTGATTACATGCAAATCCAATCATCTACTCAGATGAGGTAAATAGTTATGGTGGTTGCCTACTTTCCAGAGAAAAAAATTAGCATGTCCTACGATACAAGCTCTTGCATTATTTTTGATATATTTTGCGCAATATAAGCATTAGATGATTTCATACGTGTTTTTTGAATGTATAACTGAATATTTATAGAAAAAGCAAATAAATTAAAATACTAATAATACAAACTGTACAATATTCGTTATTACTATCCATGCAACAAGAAAACAGAGAAATCCGATGATGATTACTTGATTTTCTGGATCTGAGAAAAAATCGTCTAATTTTTCCGCCCAACACATTCGTCGTTGTTGACCTTCTTTACTGGAATTTCTTAACATATTTATAAAACCGAAACAACTGACATTGACATTTAGGATAACGTTTAAGGCATGACATCACATAGAGATGGCCTTGTTTACGTGCATTTTGAGTTCGATGGTTCTTAGATCTGTCAAGCTTCTACTTTGAACTAGATGAAAGTACCCTAATGAGTAACATGCGCATTCTGACTTATCATATGTCATGTCAATTAACTTTCATTTTTGGTAAAGCCATAGAGCTAGTACTACTTCTGAGGCTGGAATCATCGAATTTAATACTTGTTCTGTGGTTAAAGCCATCGAAATAGATTAATAAAACTGACATTGACATTTAGGATAACGTTTGAGAAAATAGAAAATAGATCTGTCAAGCTTCTACTTTGAACTAGATGAAAGTACCCTAATGAGTAACATGCGCATTCTGACTTATCATATGTCATGTCAATTAACTTTCATTTTTGGTAAAGCCATAGAGCTAGTACTACTTCTGAGGCTGGAATCATCGAATTTAATACTTGTTCTGTGGTTAAAGCCATCGAAATAGATTAATAAAACTGACATTGACATTTAGGATAACGTTTGAGGCTTGACCTTACTTTCGACAATAGAGATGGGCTGGTTTACGTCTTTGCATTTTGAGTTCGATGGTTCTTAGATCTGTCAAGCTTACTGTGGACGAGACGAAAGTACCCTAATAAGTAGCATGAGCATTCTGACTTATCATGTGTCATGTCAATTAACTTTTATTTTTGGTAAACCATAGAGCTAGCACTACTTCTGTTCTGTGGTTAAAGCCATCGAAAAAGATTGATAAAACTGACATTTTACAATAAAATACATAAATATTAATAAATGCAGCATTTTATTTTATATACAAAAATACAATTTTATAATCTAAGTAAACTTATTCAACAAATATATATATTTACAGTTCTGTTAATGACTACGGTTAAACATGTATGTGGTAGTATAGGAAAAATTTTACATCGGAAATTTCAATGGAAATGATGTTTTCTTCAACTATACTCGGTATAAAAACTTTAAAGACCAATGGAAGATTCGCACGGATAGATTTTTTCGTTGTAAAATTTTTCGCTACCGGATTGTGTGACTTAAATTACAAAAGAAACCTATGCATATTCACCAAAAAGTTTTGATTTTGTGCGTTTATTCATTCAAAACACTGTGACAAATTATTTATGTCACTGAAGTGATTCAAAAGTGTGACAATAAGAAGATAAGAACCTCGTTAACAAAAAGCAGAAAGACAAGGACCGGAAAGGGTCAAAAATGTGAACAAAATGACATGACAGAGAAAAATTAGCCGATTTCGGCGCCCAACGTGAGTAATAATTTGTGCAAAAAGCAGCTGTCAAAGTAAGTTTCGAAGACTAATTTGTGTATATGGGAATGAAAAGAAGGTAGAGGAATTGTGGTTATACAGTTTTCTTCCAGTTAGACAAAAAATTGGAAGATGTAAATATTGAAGACTGAGTTTAAGTCAACAAAATTTCTTTATATAAATGGGACAATTTTTGATCTCAACGTGGGGAAAGTTGAAAATGGGTAATAAATATTTGTATAGACGAAAATTTAGAGAAAAATGTGTAGTGATTTTAAATTTTGTGTGTTAAATGCGAGAATTAACGTTTAAATGTCATTTTTGACAATTCCTTTGGAATAAAAACACAAAATCTTCAAAATCATTTCTTACAAGTACGTTATTTTTTTTTCTAAAAAAAATATCACTAAGTCACCATTATTACCGTTTTGCCACACAAAGCCATGCCCACGATAAGTACGTATAAGATTTTTTTGAAGTCCAAGGGGTAGCGCAAATTAAAAAAAAATTGGTAACGAACAATACCTCCATATCTATAAGAGAAGAATGGAAAATGTATATTTGTGTTGATATATTGAATCTTCAAGGGGATTTAGAGGAATTTTTTTCATTTTCGGAATAATTCAGAATCTTTCAATAAAAGAAATTCCACGGAAAAAAAGTGTGCAACATTGTTCGACGTATACAAAAAGCTGTACAAGCTTAAAATAGTTATTGCTGAGAAAAATAAAGATCGGCGTCCAGGCACTGACGGTTTTTATAAAAGAAATAATTACGGTGATGGAACATTCGTGTTGACTAACATTAAAATTTTAAGCAAACATTTTTGACGCACACTGTAACTGCAAGATTAAATTTGAAGAAAATATTGATGTTAGTCTCGAGGAGACCCGAAACGTTGTATATAGTGAATTTGTGATAAAAACAATACATATTTAACTTTTTGATTTTTTTTACTTTCCCAATTTTTCATTTTTAAATTGAATTTAAATATAGTGTTTACCAAAAAATTCAATTTTTCGATTTTTTTTGTCTTCCGAATTTGTATATTTAAATATACAGTGTGTACCAAAAAATTGATTTTTGACGAGAAAAAATTATTACTTCAAAAACTAAATTATTTTTTTGCGTGAAACATTTTTTTTGACTGTAAAAAAAAGTTACTGCCATAAACAGTGTAAAAATGGAATTCAGACAGAAATTCGAAATTTTGGAAGATGTAGGAAGCTGAAATTTTTGTCCAAATTTTGAAAAAAATTGCCATATATTTTATATAAAAAAAATTAAGTAGCCAAAATTGATTATCTAAATAACACGATTTAAAAAAAATTGTTTAATAAATAAAACTCAAGACAATAACAAAAACAAATAGTTAGAGGTGGTAGAAAAAACACTGTACTGGGTGTCTGACTAAAAGAGTTCACCTGCTGTATCTCGAAACTAATAAAGGAGTTCAGTCTAAGGTCAGTATGGCCAACAAAAAGTGTTTTTTTTCTGACAAGAATGACAGTTACGGTCTACCGTTCAAAACATAAGATTTTGCATGTTTTTTATCATTGCGAACACCTATATTGCTTTAAAAAAATAATAAATACACCCTCGAAGCGTATATCTTGAAATTTAAAATAACTCTTTAGTTGAATACTCAACATATAAGTGGCCAATAATTCTAGGAACTCTTGGCATGTCACCATTTCATTTCTGTTATCTGTCACTAGCTCTGTCAAATGTCAGTGAAAAAAGTAATTAGAAGAATAGAGATCCAGCTAACTAGAAATGCTACAAAAATCTCTATTCTTCTAATTACTTTTTCCACTGACATCTGACACAAGTAGTGACAGATAACAGAAATGAAATGGTGACATGACAAGAGTTCCTAGAATTATTGGCCACTTATATGTTGAGTATTCAGCTAAAAAGTCAGGTTAAATTTCAAGATTTACCCTTCGGGGGTGTATTTATTATTTTTATAAAGCAATATAGATGTTCGCAATGATAAAAAAACATGCAAAATCTTATGTTTTGAATAGTAGACCTCAACTGTCATTCTTGTCAGAAAAAAACAATTTTTGTTGGCCACACTGACCTTAGACTGAACTCTTCTATTATCATACATTGAAGGGCTAGAGGGGGTAAAACAAATTTTAACTGGTAGAGGTGAGTAAAAAAGTTGACTGTGGTTTAAGCGGTCGCTAGGTGACGCTGATTCTTTTGTTTTCAGTTCTCTCTTAATAAGACACCCGGTACTTTGGGCATGTAATCGATGAGAAATACAACTTTGTGTAAAAACGGATTATTTAATAAAAAAGTTAATAATTAAATTTAAAAAAAAACACCGGTCCAAAAAAAAAATGAGAACAATAATACTAAATTCAATCAAGTAAGCCTACCACATCCGAACCATTTAATTTTTTTAATAATTTTTTTTAATCACATTATACAGAGTGAACCACTTAATAAAGCAACACCCAGTTATACTTTTAAATTGATTTTCGATGAACTTCAGATTTTGGTGGTTAAGGGACCGTTTTTTTACTAATTAACATTCGATATACGTCAGTGGCGTACTTTTATAGGAGGAATCAAAACGTCAATAATAAAAAATTTTAAATTTTGATTGGACTTTTGTTTACGACACTGTAGAGAGTTTTGTAGCTTTAGCAAATATACAGGGACGTTCACAAACCATCTTTAGCTGTTTTAAAGGAAACTCTTTTTACAGGGTGGTAACCATAAGTCCAATGAAAAAAAGCGTTGTTAATTTTTTTAAATCAAAGTTTTGAATCCTCCTACAAATGTACGCCATTGACATTTATTAAATTTTAATAAGAGAAAATACCTTTAAAATGTCATTTGACTATTGAAAGCTATATACTGGGTGTTGTGATTTCAAGTGTTTAAATATTAACTTTGAAAACATATTAAAAAAAATAAAAAAAATTGGTCTTATCTATTCAATTTTCTTGTTGTTGTGTTTGGCTATAGATTGTGTTACGAAACCTTTTGTACTTCCGTTGGAGTAGCAAGCCTCGTATGAGTCGGTGAACTCACTTCTGATGTAAGTGTTGTTTAGAGTTCCGTTGCTGTTGGATTTTTTTATGCTGTCGGATTTGTCATCATCCAACAGCGGCTAAAAAGAGTAAAAAAAACATGTTTTTAATAATTTTTAGCTATTTTTCATAAGAAGCGACAACAGCGCATTTTAATTAACGGTTTTTGTGTAATATCCTGTATATATGATTAATTTTGCCTATTTATTGAGACAGCCTTGGATTGATTATAAAATATTAGCAAAATTAATAATATTTATTATTATTTTAGCAATAATTAACAGCGCTAATGTTTTATAAACATTTAATATAAATATTTTGATTATTTCCAGTTTATTAAAATATCAACATCAATTTTTACGAGGTATTCAATCAAACATTCAATTGTTTACGAATTTCTTAATTAATTTATGTTTCTTGATTAATTTAAATGTTCAATGAGGATTTTCCGCATTTTTATATAGTTCAAAATAAAAATCCATTAAATTTATCCAACTGCCATTAAAAACTTTTAAATTCTAGTTAATTATTAAATTTACTCGATTTTTAATTTTTATAAATGGTTTCAAATATTGTCAGTGTCGTCACCATTTGGTTTTGTATTGTTTGGTAAAGAATCCACAAAAAAAAGGGAGAAAATTTCACAAATATTGGAAACTATTAACTGCTTCATTAACGTATAGTTTGGCAAGTTTATCTGTAGCTATCAGGCATCGGTAAGAGGGGAGGAAACATGGCGCATATCTGTCATAAACGTACCAATGGCGTACTATACATATTTTATAAAGTAAAACTGAAAAAACAAAGGTCACTGACAATACCAATGCCACTGGGTAAATCAATTTCAGTCAATTGACGAAGTGAGAGGGGAAATCACGCGCATGCGCTTGCCAATAAGATGTCAGCTGACGATAAAAATCACCAATTATGTAATTCGGAGGGTGTGGTTATTATGGTTTTCGTACAACGCTGCCAGAGCTTGAAGAAAAATTTGGAAAATAGACAAAATCCAAGAAAATAGTAAATAAAAGAATCAACGTTTGATCATATTGTTGATAAAAGTCCATTTTCTAATTATTATTACTACAGTACTTAGCACTTCAGTTTTTTCATAGTTAAACGTGGCAACATCGAATGTTTTCTGTAAAAAGTCTTTCTACCATAGTCGTTCAAATTTTTTTTTCAAAAGGATTGATTTGTATGTAAAAAATTACATCTACCATGGGCGTACGATACATTTTTTAAAGAGGGTTCATTTTTTTTTGTAAAAAATTCCATTTTTTACTTACCATACAAGCTCCGTTGTCGGTACTTTTCACAGCCTTTTTGTTGCCGGTGTATTTAACTTTATAAAAGTCGGAGAATAAAAATAAGAACATAATACCGTGGAGGGATATCCATACCATGAATCCTTTCGGGTAATTACATTCGGTAAAGAGTAATTGTAATTGGTGGGCGAAAATAGCAACAAATTGCACCTGAAAAAAATTTTTCAACCATCAATTTTTAAGATATTCGTAATCAAACGTTGGAACAAGTTAAGAGAATTTAAAATTTTCCATAGTGCTTGAACCTACTATTCATTTTATAGCGCTATAGCCTGTTCATACTTTTTAATGAAGTGACCTAAAGCTGAGAGAAAGGGAAGATCTGACCATTGGAAAGATCTAGTAGGGCTTAGACAATCAAAGATTCTTCTGGGTGAATCCAACCTGTCGAGATCAAATGAATGCATAAGTCAAAGTAAAACTGCGCTAAGAGTTTTAACAGGAATCCTAACGGGACATTGTCGCCTGAATGGGCACCTGAAAAAGCTCAAAATAGTGGAGGAAGAAGGAACCTTTATTCACATACTTTCCAGCTGCATAGCACTCCAGAATCCTAGAGAACAGTACCTGGGAGATTAATGGATAGAAGAGGTACATTTACCTAAGTTGCAACCTGCAGATTTCCTAAAATTGCTCCGGGAAATAAGACTCTCCTCAGAAACTAAGCAGAAGTAAGGAGGCACAATAGATCTTTCAGGTCTCAGTTTATGTTACCCAAAAAATACATACATACAACCAATTACTCCCTCTAGCAGTAGACACACAAACTATTAAATATCTTCCAGGTTTAATTTATCCCACAACTAGCGCAACTATCTACAGATATAAAGTGTCAAAATCAGCTGTCACCTTTCGTTTACTTAGCGCCAAAGTATCAAACCTTTTAAAGTTGTACCTAAAAGGAACATCTCGTTTTTGCGTCGACCATTATCCACCTATAGGTGTATAAAAGAACTAATAGACCCAACTGTAATTTTAAAAGAAAACTGTAACTTAGATCTTAGTTTTTTTAAGACCTCGTCTAGGGAATCACTTCACTATATGTATGAACAGACTATAAAGTACTCAGTACATGGTGACATATATTCGATAGGATTAATAACAGACAGTGACATACTTAGTAAGGATGAACAAGAATTAAGATTAAGATTGACTTACCATTTGGAGAGTGGTCAGATACTTCTTCCACCAGATGTATTTTTGATATTTAGGTCCCATGGCGGCTATCATGTAATAAAAGTACATGATAATGTGAACGAAAGCATTAAGAAGGGCAAAGAAGGTACTATGACCGCCTGAAACAAAATCAATATCGATACAATCATTGAATTAATCGATTTTTTTCAATTCAGTATCTAACATAATCGTAAGAGGTGAGATATAATTTACCTGGGGCAAATTTCAGACCCATCCACACAGAGAAAGGCATACAACCATGATGGATGACGTGAAGTGTCGATACATGACTATTTTTCTTCCTTAAAATGAAGAAAAGTGTATCGAAGAACTCCGTAAATTTCGAGAAGTAGTACCACCAGCAAGTACTTGCCATCTGAAAAAGATAAAAGGTATTAAAAATAACGATTTGGTATTATACAGTGCCATTCAAAATTCTCCCCCATCTCTATTATCTTGACATAAACTATACATTGTTTGTTTCAAAAAGTACATAGAGTATTGCAATGCAATAACTGCTGAGCTGCAGTGAATGCAGCGCACTAGCCACTAGCCTGTTAAAATCACGGGTTAGTTAAACGGTCAAGGGGAGGAAGTGTACAGCTGGGATGGGTGGGGGGTTTGAAAAAGATCACAGAGCAGTAAAATTTCAATTCTGGGTATGAAATTATAAATTTTTCAATCTGTTTAATACCAACCATATTTATATTAATGAAAAGTGGAGTAAAAATTAAATTTCACATACAGAGAATTGTCTATACACAGTATACATAGTGTTTTGGAATTTGTCACGTAACAGTCTAAAATCATTGACCTAATTTTTCGACAATCCTGTTGAGAATCTAACTCCATTTCCTTTTGATACGGATCGAATAAAAAGGGAGAAACTTGTTTATACAGGAAGCGAGTCTAGCACTTTTTAGATATAAATTAATATACAGGGTTCGGCAGATGTGAGGAACAAAACAAAAAATGAAATTTTAGGAGTAGAATTCATGGTGATTTTGAATTCAGGGGGTGGATAAGGGGGTATTATGTCCCAATTTAAACAATTCTATTATAAAAATTTATTAAAATCCGCCTTTTTAAATTTTGTGTACTCGCATTATAAGGGGGTGATATTATCAACCCTTACAGGAGTGACAACTCGAAAAGGGTTGGGCTGAGGAGATTTTGACACAGGATAGACCCATCAAAATTTATAATTCAAAAATTTAAAAAAATATATATATTTCGTTCCATACATCTACCCTTCCCTGTATGTAACAAGTGCGTCGTTTTTTTCCACATAAATTACTGTAAAATACGGTGCTGTGAATTCCACGTGTCCATAGGGGTTTTAAAGGATATCCGGTCAAGGTTGAAAGGATTGTTGTTGGATCCTTTTGTTTTTTATATTCACCACATTTTAATTTTAACCCATTTTAATAGAATTTTGTTGTAAATAGAACACTTGTTCAATCAAAAAGACGACCATAAAATGTCATGCTTGGTGATTTTTCTGTAGGCAAATGAGAGATTCAGTTGTTATAATCCACTTCATCCCTCACTAATTCTAATTAGAAATAGGATGCTAACTACTCCTGGTTATAGGTGGTCTGTGAACTACTCTACGAACAGACCTATTTACAACAGCCTTCATAGTTCGTATTCGTAATCGGAGTATTTCGGTGTCAATGGCCACAACCCCATTTTCTCAGTTGAACTATCACGCTAAGCTTATTGATTTTAATATATTTCACCACATTTGTTTCAACTTATAAAGGTCGCTGAACATATTTTACTATGATACAAAAAAGTGAAAAATATATTCATTACTGAGGGAAATAATATACAGGGTGGATAAGAAGTTAATATCAAAAACTATTGAAATTGACCACAAGTTGAAATTTTCCTACTTGAAAGCATTTTTAAAGGGAAAATGACTGGAATGGTACTAGCTGAGATACAGGGCGTGAAAAATAGGAAGTAGTACTTACCCTTAGAGCTATGGGACTGTTTGAATAATCTACAGGTTGACACCTGAAGCTGTAGTTACCCCACCAACCGCTCATGAGATACTGTAACAAAATTTTTTTTGTAAAAACTTGTTTTTCCTTGTGGTCTCGTAAAATTTTTTTTATTGTTTTTTACTTACTTCGTAAAATAGCCATGTGCTAAATATAGTTTGTACTAAGTTATAGAAAATTAGAACGTTCCTAAGATTCAAAGGTTTCCTATTTTCCATTATCTTCGGTCCAAGGACTTTGGAAAAATAGGCGTAGAAGATGCATATTAATAAAGTTGGTATAGGACTAGACATCATCCACCATCCATTCACTCTAGGATCTGTAACAACATATTTATTAAAAAAAATGGCAGTCAAATATGGTACAATTTAAAAGAAAATTGGAAATTGAACGAAAATTATAATATGTAGGTATAGGACACCCTTATACCATTCGAAAGAGAGCATTTTTCTGAATATGATGAATTATTAAAATACAGGGCGTTCCATTTGGAATAAGCCCGATATTACACATATTGATTGACCTAAAAATGAAGCTGAAAATTCTGAATACCCTGTAAACAAATATTTAGTACTCAATCATAGAATACATTTAACGAATGTCCGACTATTGAGATGTAAGAGAAAATCCGCTTGAATTTGTTATATCAATGAGTTATGAATATTTTTCGAAATGTTCACATTTTTAAAAAAGTCAGCATAACTCGGAACCCTCTGTATTTAGGTCTAGGGAACCATTATGAAATAGTATTTTATTTTTTAGTGACAATCGGAAAATGCAATAAAATATAGGGTGTTCCATAAAAAAATATAACTTTATTACGCCACACTTTATTGGAATTTGTTTATATAAAAAAAATTTTCAAAAAATTTATATTTTCTTCAATATTTGTCCAGTCCCGAACTTTTGCCGAACTCTGTATAGGAACTAATGAGCTAACTGTGCCATAGTTCTCTAGACTAGTTCTTTAAAAAATAGAAGCAGTTATCTTAGGTACACCCATCTCTAACTTACAGTTGACATTACAGCTTAAACCGTCAAGGGGGTTTGAAAAGTTCGCAAAATGATGGACTTTACAGAGGCTCTTTAAATTGTTGTTCAAGCTGTTTGTTTTTAACAAAATATTCAATTTAATATACGAATTTTGAAACAAACATGATCCATGGTTATGTCAAATGTCAATGTCACGACAAACAACATTTTGAATAAACATGTGTGGTGAGACTGCAAATTTTGTGATTTATTCGGAAAAATATTGGCCTTGTGCGCTTCAAAATCAAACGACCTTCAAGGTAAGTATGATAATTATTATCGTTTGTTTTATCCACGTGGATCTGTTTCCAAAAACACTGTATCGGGAAGTGAAAATTCTAATTTAGCTTGTCTAGACTTTGACTCTTCCATATATATAAACAAGAAGTTTGTTTCAAAGCAAATTGGTATATACATAAGGTATTATGTATAAATTTTGTTAAATAAATTAAAACTTTAAAAAATTTTCAAAAACCAATTGATCCCTTTGAAAAATTTTATCGTAAGCCCATGATGGGAGAAATTTGTCAAAATAAATTAAACCCTAATATTGATTTTATTGCACTTCCATGGTAAATGGAAATTTTCATTTAAAAAATTAACCCTTTTCAAAAATTTTATCATGTGCCTATGATGGGAGGAAGTGTGTACAAATAAATGAACCCCCTTGAACATTTTTATTGTACGCTCATGGTAAATGAGGATTTTCACAAATCAATGATTCCTTTACACAAACTGTATCTTAAGTCCATGGTAGATAGAAATTTTTGCAAATAAATGTTTCCCTTTTAAAGTTTGTATCGAGGTTTGTATGGTTCGCCCATGGTAATTGGAAATTTTCTCAAAAAAATGAACCCTTTTCAAAAATTTTATCATACTTCTATGAATTTAAGATATTTCGTCCAAATAAATGAATCCCTAATATAAATTTAATTGCACTTCCATGGTAAATGGAAATTTTCAATAAAAAAATTAACCCTTTTCAAAAATGTTATCATGTGCCTATGATGGGAGGAAGTGTGTACAAATAAATGAACCCTCTTGAAAATTTTTATTGTACGCTCATGGTAAATGAGGATTTTTACAAATCAATGATTCCTTTACACAAACTGTATCTTAAATCCATGGTAGATCGAAATTTTTGCAAATAAATGTTTCCCTTTCAAATTTTGTATGGTTCTCCCATGGAAATTTTCTCAAAAAAATGAACCCTTTTCAAAAAATTTATCATACGCCTATGAAGGGAAGTAATTTCGTCCAAATAAATTAATTCCCTTAAAAATTTTAATCGTACCTACTCCCATGTTAAATGGGAATTTTTAGTTTCCCTAATAAAAATTTTATCTAATGTTCATGGTAGATAAAAATTTTTGGAAATTTTCTCAAGATATTTGTGCTAGAAACAAAAACTTTTCGGAAATAATCCGTTTCGTTGATATACAGTAAAAGTAATTTGAAGATCTTATCTTATTTTCTAAAAAAGTGTACAGAATGGACAGATTAGATTTGTTCCAGCTGTACTCGAATTTGGGATGGATCTTATCGTATGCCAACGTTGCCATATCTTCAAAACTTCCTGGCGCTATCAATTGATATAATATACTAATTTTAATAATAACCCATAATAAACATCTAACGCTCCATTTCAGTTAAAATAAATCCATACAAAAACCCACTTGTCCACGATTTTATTTACTCATATCGAATTTTAATTGTGAAATATTTACGCCGAATTGAATACATTTTCTATAATTTATTAGGTCTCTGTCGAGTACGTGTCGGCATTTGGTTCAGGAACTAACCACAACATGACTTGGATACCAACCAATTGATTTTAATACTTTTAATTTGACAATTGTACTCTTAGTATAGTGTGGGGGATTAGGCGACAAAAAAATATTATATTCAATTTTCATTGGGAATATTTATTTTGTTTAAAAGATTTTTAGATAACTACATTATAGTCTATTTGAAGATGATTTGTGGCACGGTATTTGTAGTCGCGTCAAAAATATACCAAAGTGTTTTGTATAAACAAAAATCAGAGCAAAAAATGATGTCAGTGTAATAAATGTATTTGTGTATATTATTATCAAAATCTTATATAATAGTGCACAAGCATTTTATGATTCTTTCGTTGATAAGATTAGATTCGGTTGGGTAAATACACCAGAAGGTTAATTAATAGTAAGAAAAGATTTCAGTTAATCGATTTTCGCGGAAATTACAAAGGCAATTTAAAATTTAGTCTGTTTTATCTAAGATAAGTGTTTTTCGTTGTAAGATATTTCGTTGTGACTCATGCCAGCATGATTGATTTGAGACCAAAACCGGCGGCAGTCAGTTGTAAATTCGATAACAATAGCACAGTATCCTAAACGTCAAAAAAAAGATAATATTTAATAGTATGATTATTTTACAACTGAAATTTTTAACTAGTAATATAATATTTGAGATAATTTTTTAACATATAAATATAAAATTATAAAAAGAAGACTTTGTCCTTTTATAATTTGTACAGGGTGGTCCTTAAGCAATTGTACCGGGTGTCACAATAAAAATGGCTCTCGGCCATATCTCGGGAACCATTTATATATATTACAGCTTCGTGAAAAAAATATTTATAGCAAAAGTGAACTCGAGAAAAACCTGGACATTATTTACAGAGTTGTAGGTCCACCGCCAGAGGGCCTAATTAACGGTTTTAAAGTTAATCACATTTCAGTGATTAACTACATGGTTATTATTCAATGAAATTACGTTAATGTACGAAAATGTACTGTGTGTGTATGATAATCATTATTTTCAACTATTTCCTTCAGATTTTCAAATAAGCTGTAATAGTGGATAAATTCGGGTGGTGCATGTTATAAGAAAGTTACATCATTTCAAAACCACAATTATTTTACAGAAATCGATAGATCCAGTCAAGTGCAACTTATTGAAAAATATATTTTCGATTCTTGTGATCTAGTTGACAAAATCGATCACTTTCAATTGGAGCGTTAAAAATTGGTTTTTATGGTAAATTTGTGAAAATTGGTTACGTCACAAACACTCTTTATTACTTAAATTAACAATGTAAACAGTTTGTGAACATGTGCTTGATGTTGAAGAAAGGGGTAGGTATGGAAATATTCAATGTAAACTGCATTGTGCTAACTTCTCTCCTGGTCGGAATTATTGACTGAAAATACACTGGAATATGTAAAATTTTCCGCTGAATCGATTGCCGAAGTCTAGAACGTTCTATCTATCATATTAGTCGAGTTATGAGCACTTTTAGTTTTGAAAAGTGGATTTTCGAAAATTTCATGACTTCATTTGAAGGAGAAAAAATGATTTTATACAAAAACAGACTGTGCCAGTCGATTTTTCGCATCAAGAAACCCCTCCAGACAAATTTTGAGCAATTTTTATGTCAAAAATGTTTTTTTTTGTCGTAAATTTTGAAGCAAGGGGTAGGTATGGAAATATTCAATGTAAACTGCATTCTGCTAACTTCTCTCCTGGTCGGAATTATGGACTCAAAATACACTGGAATATGTAAAATTTTCCGCTGAATCGATTGCCGAAGACTAGAACGTTCTATCTATCATATTAGTCTAGTTATGAGCACATTTAGTTTTGAAAAGTGGATTTTCGAAAATTTCATGACTTCATTTGGAGGAGAAAAAATGATTTTATACAAAAACAGACTGCGCCAGTCGATTTTTCGCATCAAGAAACCCCTCCAGACAAATTTTGAGCAATTTTTATTCCAAAAATGTATTTTTTGTCGAAAATTTTGGAGCAAGGGGTAGGTATGGAAATATTTAATGTAAACTGCTTCAAGCTAACTTCTTTCCTGGTCGGAATTATTGACTCAAAATACACTGGAATATGTAAAATTTTCCGCTGAATCGATTGCCGAAGACTAGAACGTTCTATCTATCATATTAAATTATTTTATACAAAAACAGACTGTACCAGTCGATTCGCAAGCTCCAACGGAATTTATTCGAGTATGGAGGAAAATGATTTTAAATTGGTACACCCTGTATGAAAGATTTTTTTAATATAATAAAAAGTTAAAAACCATTGAGAAAAATGAACTAAAATTGGACAAAAAATGTGAAAATATACAGGGTATTCCTGCATTTTATCATTCTGTCTAGGGTAATTTTTGAGAAACTTCTATTGTGTAAAATTATTTTTTTATTAAAAATATTGAAACAAACTTACCACTTTTGTTTTCTAATATATCCTGGTATTGATCTACCACACTGGTAACTAGATGAGACATTTTTGAATCTGAAACAAACATTCAATACTGAACAATAATACAAAATGAGTTGGGTAAATATTAAATATTTTAATTAAAAAAAATAGACTGTTTGGGGGTATTTTATTGTCTACTAATTATAAATAACAAATTCAAATTTAGCAGTTTTTAATAGTAAATTAGGAAAGTCCTTCATTTTTATTAGACTGGATGTTATGAAGTAATTGGTCTTTTTATTTTACTAATTATAATGGATAATATTAAATAAAGTACCAGAAAACCCATAAATGTCAAGTTATCTTATTAAGATTGTTTGGGAAAATACAAAATTTGAATTATTCATTTTAAAAAATTACAAAAAGTAACTATTAGTAACTATTATCATACAAATTAGGAGAAAATTTATCGACCATAGGATTTTTACAAATAATACCGACATGATATATATAATAAGAGATATTACAGAATTTTCGCAGTGAGCGTTGAAAAAATTTATAGTGATCCAGTTTCTTCCTCAATACTATCAACTGATCATATATATCCCGATTTAAGGTATTTTATGTCATACTAGTTCATTATTGTTTTTATTGCTTAGTTACCAACTATTTAAGGTCATACTTTATACCCGTGCGAGCATAAAGTTCACTTTATGGCCCGCGCAGGCATAAAGAGAAATAATTTACATCAACATCAACAGATTTTCAATTGCTTTCTTTGCTTTTTCGATAATTTCGTCAGGAATTCCAAAATTTTCGTTCATTTTCGACTTCTAACTTTGACAGCAAAATTATTGTGATTTTATGACATATTCTATTGAATTTTTATTTGCTAGTTTTTATGGTCCATTATTTATCTCTACACTATACAGAAGACACCTTTTTAATATTCTTCATCCTTTTTTTGTCGGTTTTAGTCACCCAGAAGAATATTTGATTGATCTTACTAGATCTTTCCAATGGTCAGATCTTCTTCCTTTACCCATTTCTTCCAATATTACATGGGGGTTGATTCCACAAAAAGGTTCAGGCCCCCAGAAAGGTATTTCAGTCCCCCTCTTCGCTAGTTTATCTGTTTTTTCATTTCCTTCTATTCCAGTCTGTCCTGGAATCCATAGTATATTGTTCTCGCCTAGATCATTGCGTTTATCTAGGCAACTGATTACACAAGAGCTCAGTGCTTTAATGGCTGCTCGACTATCCAACATAACAATAATCCTTTGTCTTCTGTATCCTTTATCAATATTGAACTGGGCGCACTTTCTTATGGCATGGATTTCCGCTTGAAAGGTTGAGGTTTTTCCCAAGCTTCCAGAGTGTTTGGTTTTTGGCCCGAACACTCCTATCCCAGTTCCTCCTATTCGACAAAAATTGGGAATAACTTTTACATATCAGTAAATTGGCAACAGTTGTTAAAATAGAGGGGCACTGAACACACGCCCATCACTGTCTGTGCACAATTATTCCTCTCTCTCTTTTCGTACTTCGCAATATGTATAGCATGCAAGCTATTATAGAAATACAGCCTAAACCTCCTACTTCCTATCTCTCTTTTACATTCTGACTATTTCCGAGCTGGCTTGTTGCCTCTATCTATAGTACCTTTATGCTATTATTATTATTATTATTATTATTATTAAATGTGGTTCGGGGTGCAATGCTCAGGGACACTTAGCTTTCGCCATTGTATCCCTTTCCCCCCGATTCGTACTTAAGCTATGCTTAGGCTGCTTCAGAGAGATGTGCACTAAAGCCAACACTCTTGCAAAATGCAAGTATGTTGTCAATGCTAATCTCTTTGAATAACTCTGAGTCTAGGATCGCTGCTCCCAACCATCTATGTCTATGTACCATTAGGTTGGGGCACTTACATAGGAAATGACACGGGGTCTCTTCCGCCTCTCCACACCATCTACACAAGTTTCTATGTCCCTGTGTTTTGTGTGTGTAGCATCGCAGCTCGCAGTGTCCGGTGAGTATACCCAGAACATCTCGTGCCTTGCGTCTACCAATTTTGATGATTGATTTGGCCCAACTGGAGATGAAATCTCCCGTCAGTTCTTTACACCATCTGTGACCCTGGGATTCCTTCCAGGATTCCCATCTCTTTCCAATTATCTCCTTCGTTATGGTATTGCATCCTTCTCGGTACGGTATTCCTACCTCCCTTTCTGGATGCTCTCCCGACTTGGCTTCTTGCTTAGCAAGTTTATCGGCTCTTTCATTACCTCTATAACCCGAGTGTCCCGGTATCCAGGTAATGACGACCTTGTTGAATCTGGCTAGCTCATTCAGTGCGTTTTTTGTCTTTATGTTAGCCACACCGTAAAAAATATCAGAAACATACAGAGTGTCTCGAAATCGAAAGTCTCCTGTAATATTGTTGCTTTTAACCTAACGTGACGTCGATGGTATTTGTATACATTAGAAATATCCATATTTGGATAATTAACGACTACAAATAAAACATAAGCTGTTCAATTTACATTGAAAAAATTGTTAGTTTTGGAATAGGTCACGTACATTGTAATAAAGGTGTTTCAATTGGGTCAAGGTGTGCGTTTAGAAGATAAAATAATACCATATAATATGTAATCGTTAACACAAATCGCCTTATGAATGAAGGTAGTTATGAATCACTATATTTTTAATAAAAGATGTGAATAAAATTTTATAATACTGAATAGATCGGTAATTCTATTATACATGACTTCGAAAAAAGTCAACGATAAAATAGGGGTGCAATGAACTTTCTGTCACTGGTTTCTGGAATTAAGTACACGCTTTGATGACCGCGCACAATTATTCTTTTTTCTCTCTTTCAAGCTTTTTTCTTAAATTTCCCTTTTCGCACATCAAAATTGAGGCGTTTTATACATAAAACTCACTCTATACAGGGTGTTTTTAAATGACACTTACAACGTTTGCATGTAGATACCTCTAGTAAGATTGGACAAAATAATATGAGGATTTGGGGGACCGGGTCATTTACTTTTCGAAATACGGGGTGCTGAAGTTATAAAAATTTAAATGTTTTTATTTGATAACTTTAAAATGGATGAATAAATTGATTTGATATTTGGCAGATTGTTTTTAAATGTAAAAAGGCATATTTTGATAAAAAAAACATTTGTCAGTTCTTGATCCGGTGGTGTACATTTGTGAAAATATGTCATTTTTCACGCCACTGGCATTTGTAGCTATTTTTAATTGATTTTGTATTCCTCAATGTTTTTCACGTAAAAAACACATAAACCTTTATATATAAAAAAATGTGTAATTTTCCAGATATTCAATGTTTTCATAACAAAACATTATCAATGATAAAATAACGTAAAAAAATCATAATGCATTTGCACAACCAAATCAATTCGAAGATTTTTTTAACCCCAAAAAGGTGATTGGATTCTATCGAGGTAACTTTCACTTTTGCAAAACATTAGTGTAACATACCAAACGTATACGTATGTCTATAAAACGTAATTATTATTAAATGAAGTAATAGTTCTGTAATTTTTTGTAATAAATAGTTTATTTCCAGTAATTGACCAACACCCAGTGAAAAAGGTTAACGAAATTAAAAATAAATTGTTTGAATTTAGGATATACGTATGTATTTTTGCCTCCTTACTTAGTTTCTGAAGAGAGTCTCTGAAACAAGTAGCCCCTTTAGTTCTATTTCCCGCAGGAATTTCAGGATAACTGCAGGCTTCAACTTAGGTTCCTCTTTTATCCAGTAATCTCCCAGGTACTGTGCTATAGGATTCTGGAGTGTAGTGTAGTGGAGAGAGTATAGTTTGTCTCAAAATATATCCAGCTAATAGATAAAGATTTACATGAAGCACTTGAAATTCTGTTTAATTCCTTGAATCACCCTAAAGTTTTTGTTTCAGGCACGTTTTTGAATTTATAATATTCCGCTATCAATATGATAAAAATATACTATAATATCGTAATGATATACCAAATTTTCTACATACCATATTTTTATAAATTAAATTGTTACGTTTTATACCATCTAATCAAATAGTTTTTTATGATAATTTAAAAACAATCTCTGCTTAATTCCCACCATGTTTTTTATAATGTTCAATAAAAAATAAGTGTACCATAATGACTAATTTTTATTCTTTTAGAATAAAATCACGAGTATCCTACCAGCAGGACTTTGGCACACTATTTTCAGTGTTTGTGAATTGATAACAATAGGCTAAACCCATATATTGAGCCCAGCCCGGGTGGTACTACCTGCACTTGATAAAAAGGAAGAATTTTTCAATGAAATCAATGCCAAACTATAAAAGTGCCTTAAATATTCGTTGGGTCACTCTGTCTCCCTCTGCATATATACCTAATGAGGTTTTATTAATCTATACCTTTCTGAAATAAACCATAATACATTTATACAATAAATATATATTTAAAATCTTTCTTAATTCATGATTATTTCTTCTAAATGGAATATTAATTGATTATCCAAATATTATTGTTGTAACCCAACACCACAGAGTACACCATGCCAACACTGATTCCCCATAGAGTGTATACTCTTTGTACCTATGATCTATGTTGCATGCTTACTGTCAATGTAAAATGTCACTACTGTCAGTAGTCAGTCAGTAGTTCTATGAGGAGGAAGAATAAAGGAACTTTTAAGTTTACGTTAATTTATGTTTTATTCTACCTATTGAAAAACGAGTCAATCAATAAGTGGTTTAAGTGATCCTAATATTTCTTCCCAACATTATAATATACTTCCTTATTAAAAAATAATTTTAAAATTTCATTTCGTAATTTTTAAATTAAATACTGAATTGCAAACGTCTATCAATTCATTTCATTTAAAGCCGAAAATTTGTTATTTATATACCAAGAGAAATTACTAAATATTATAAATTATTTTTAATTAAATTAAATTTAAAAAAAAAATTTAAAAATTGTAGTTTGATTTTGCAAAATAATTTAAAAACGAAGAACAATAAATACACCCAGTTATTAAAGATGTAGGTCACCGTAAATACATCATTGCGTAATTCAAAAGTAAGATGATTCTTTCCCAGCCGCAATAATGAATTTTTTCGCTAATCGGTTAGTTAGTCACTATTTAAGTTAAGCAATAATGTAAACTCCCATCGACTCTTACTTTCTTTCATGAAGTATGTTATTAGTTCGGCGAAAAAAAATTGTCTGTCAAGGTTACGTGGTCAGTATGTTGTGTATAAACAAAAAAAAAAACATTTATAAAATAATATTCGCATTGAATTGTAGTTTGGAAAACACTCCGAAATAAAGAGTAAAACATTATTTTTATTTCATTTTTTTAAGCCACAGAAAAAAATGTGTATTATATTAATTAATATTTCTCATTATTTTCAAAATATATCAAACAATTCCCCTAATTTCTTACTAATTACTAATTCTATTAATTTCCCACTAATTCCTCGGGATGCAAACTCTACTCCATTGCAGACTGTACGAGCTTCCCCAGTGGTAACCCATCCAAGTACTAGTCCACTACAGTGCTGGGTAGATGCCGTATGTCCAGATTATTATTAAATTTCGCACTATTGTGATTTAATTTTTATTTCGTATTGTATTTTTTTTAGCTACTCAATTTTTTTTTAAACCGTTTTTTTTCAACTTTAAATTTGAAGATTGATATATTCCAAATTTTGACAATTTGACAAAGTAAATTTGTTTTTATCTTCTTTTTTGAATAATTGCCAAAATAGTATAAATATGAGAGTACCTATAATATGGAAGATTCTTAATATCACCCTTGCTGTAATACTTCGTCATAGATAAGCTCCTGAAGGAATTGAAGAAGAAAAAAATGCAAATGATCTGACAAACACCATAACGTTTTATAGAAATTTATACAGAGTTCAGCAAAAGTTCGGGACCGGACAAATATCGAAGAAAATATAAATTTAAAAAAAAAATCTTTTTATGCCACAAACTTTACTTCAGCTTGAACTATAACTTGAAAATGTTTTTATATATACAGAGTGTTCCAATAAAGTGTGGCGTATCAAAGTTATATTCTTTCTTATGAAACACCCTATATTATTTATTGCATTTTTTGATTTCCCTTACAAAATATAATATTCCTTCATAATGGTTCCCCATACCTGAATACAGAGGGTTCCATTCAAACATTTGTCAATTTTTGATCCAGTGGTGGTCATTTGGAAAAATATGTCATTTTTCTCCTCCCATTTTTCACGCCACTGGCATTTGTGGCTATTTTCAATCAATTTTGTATTCCTTAATGTTTTTCACGTTTTTCATCATTAAATCATTCAATGTGTATTATCGGGCTTATTTTTAATGGAACACCCTGTATCTTGATAATTCACTATATTCAAAAAAATGTCACATTTCGAATGGTATAAGGGTGTCCCATACCTAGGTATTACAATTTTTGTGTAATTTACAATTTTCTTAAATTGTGTGCTAAAAAAACATCTGCAATTTCTGTTATATTCTGTTTAATTCAAATAATAATTAAAATAAATAATAAATAAATGTGATGTATCAATGATTTGTTATTCCACACGGTTGACGAAAAAATATTGTACGTAGCTCGCCCGAAAATGTTTTTTTACTATTCCGATTAAGAATTATCAAAATAAAAATGAATTTTTTTCAATAAAATGTTACTTACATGTTTGATCAAGTGAGAACCGAACTAAAACTACTGGATAGTACTGGAAAAAAAAATTGAATTTATACTAAACAGTATCGAATGAAGTCAAATAATTTACAAAATTAGTGTCATTGCGAACACAACTGAAACAAGTCAGTTAATATATTTGTCTTGTAATTGATAACTTTTAATTCACATTACAAGCTAGAAAAACTAGATTTACGTGGAAACTTATCAATTTTTTTTTATTGTTCGACAAGTTTTTCGAACAAGCAGAAATGTCAATTTATTTTTTGTAGTTTGATTCAATCAGTAACGCGACGCAAATCAATCATTTCATAAAAAAAAAGCTAAAAACATCTGGTTGTTTAGAGCGCGGTTCAAGTATACTGGGTGCGCCAGATAAATAGTCCGTTGGAAAGTGGTGCAAAGTGAAAAATAATTTAGTGAGGTTTATAAGTGTGCAATATTAATCTACTTATTTTATTTTTGTGTGAAACTTAAATATGTCACAGATTTAAATCCCATTTAAATTTAATCAAAAATTATTTGCGTGTTTTTTAGTTTTTTTTTTCCAAAAACGATTAAAATCATGTATGGAAGAGTGTGCAGAATTTAGAATTAATATGAGAGTTTAAAGTGGGTAAAAATCGAGTTTAAGCGTTGCAATATAAATGGAACACCCTATATTTTCTTACAGTCCTTGAGAGTTTCAATTAAATAAGTATTTTTTTTTATTGGGTTAAAATTGAGTACAAAGGAATCGATTACAAACATACATGTATACAATATGTTACTCTAAGTTGGAACCATATGAAAATAGTACATTCTTCAACAAGTGCAGAATGATAGCTATTATTCACGCGGATGAAGTTTCCAAAGCGAGTGAGCGAAGCGAGTGAGTTTTGGGATCATCCAAGTGAATATTAACCATTCTACACAAGTAAAAGACTATTCTTTCTCCACGACTAAAAAAAGAAAGCTTCCAGTGAGGGCCTAGCCCCAATCGTCCGCGCCAGAGTCAACTATTTCTACCACTAGGCTATAGAGCATGTTTATTTTCAAAAAGGGATACGTAACATACTGTTTTAATCGGAGCCCTTACATTTATAAATGATAATTGGGAGTTATAACTAAATATAAATATTATTGTCCATTTTTTTCTCTAAATAATACGTAAAATTATGATTCTATCATTATTTTGACGTTTCAAACGACGCGCTGCCAGAATCGATTTGCATTACGAAATACATAATAATCTGTTGAATTTTTCATGTTTTTTAATAATTTTTTAGTAACATTTTTCGATATTGTCAAATTTAAAGGTACTTTACTCTTGGGAAAATTCGTATTTTTGACAAACCTCGTATACGACCAAACAAATTTTACATTTGATGACTGTATTCTAGGTTTTAGATAATACAAAACATTTTATGAAGAATAACTTTTTTCCCTAAAATTAATAATAAAAAAGTTTTACATATGATTCTATCTCGGATTCTATCTAAGGGGGGCAAATTGTCTCGCAAATTGTATATTGGGGGTACAGTTTATGAAAGTAAGACTTTTATATTCGAAATTTCCTGCTCTTTAAAGATCTTTTTTTCCAATTGTCGATTTTTGAAAATTTTCCAAGATATTTGCCCAACACTAACTCCCCTTTTTTTACTAAATTATTAAATAATAATTTTCGTTGCCCTGGATGAGGTTTTTACTTGAAAATAAATTATTACTTTAGATCAAGAATAATATCAAAATAATTGCTAATACTTTAACGTAATTGATACGAAAAGTGAACAACTTTCAAAATAAATAGTTAAGTGTACAGTAAAGGTTTTTGCTAGTTCGACTTTAAAAAAAATATAATAGCAAACTGGGTGATACGAACCTTGCAGAACGAAAACAAGTATTGAATAATCGAAACTAGGTCATAAAAACAAATAATTCTACTCTTAGCTAGATGTTCTATAAATGCAAACAGGCACAATAAAAATACATAAATACATTATTATACTAGTGTTTCTCAAAATGTTATTAAAAAGTTGTTTTTATTTTCATATTTAAACTGACAATGTATCAACCATTATAATAATTCTCGATGACTTTTTGCTGTTTATAACAATTAAAAAATAAAAAAAGGAAAATTAAAATAATAAATAATTAGAAAAAATTTTTAATAAATAGAGATATAATTATAATAAGTTTTAAAAAACTTGATTTGCAATTTATAAGTCATTTAATAATTATAAAAAAATAAAAAATATAAAACTTTGTACTTAGACCTATAGTTCGCGTTAGAAACAAATTACTTACAATATGCCCCCCTAAGTTTTTTATTATTCATTTTAGGAAAAAACGTTATTCTTCATAAAAAGTTCTGCATCATCTAAAACCTAGAATACAGTCATCAAATATCAAAATTTTCAGTAGCATACGAGGTTTGTCGAAGAATTAGTAATAAAAAAGTTTTCCATATGACTCCAACTTAGGCGGACACAAGGGGTAAACCACTGAAGAAAAATCTGTGCACTCCCTGTATTTTCCAGGTTTTGTTCAAATATTTTCTTTGAGAAAATATTTATTTCTATTACTATATGATTAAGAAATGTTTCAAATTCTTTTTATGTATTTTCCATTGCATTTTCCTTGTATTTTTTAGAGTATTTTCTCTAATTTGTACACTATTTTCTTCATTTATGGAAAAAATTTGCTTCAAAAAGTACATAGAGTATTTCAATGCAATCATCCTTTAAAAACAAGATGTTTTTTTTTGAAATCACAGAGTTGTACTCAAATTAGAATAGTGCATAATTTATAATTTATTATTATAAAATGATATCTGATAAACATTGGGTTGCTAAAGGATTATTGCATACCAAAACTCTATATACTTACCTACAACTAAAATTTTGAAAAATAAAATTGGTAAAACAAACTGACAATAAGTACCAACTTAAAGAATTGACTAAAATTGGCACGTACCTATATTATCATAAAAAATAAATAAAGAAGACAGTAGTTCTGATTAATTTGTATTCAGTTCGGATATCTTGTTTTTACAAGGGATTTTTCTCGTTTCCTTGTTTTTTTTAAATTTTATGGTTTCATGTTCATTAATTTTGCAAAAGGTTATCACAAGGTTATGTGAATAAACTCGATAGGTATGTATGTGAGACCGAAAGTGTAATTTCCAGTTGTAACATTTTTTGTGAAATTCAGTATTTCATTACTTTTTTTTATCAGTGTAGAATCATAAATAACAATAATAAATATATAGGAAGAGGCGATACATCATTTTATTAAGAAATGTGAGCAAAATATTTTATTGTTTTTGATTGAAGGTATATTTTCTTACGTTTTTTTCGTGAGACAAAGTTTTTTACTAGAGAAGTTATTAAAACTCTTAGTTCATCCCTCGTAACACATATTGCATAAATTGCTTGATCTGACAGATGCACAGTGTATTTGAATTACAGTTGCAAACTAAATAAAAAGTAGTTCAAAAAATAGTTTCATTCATTTTTATGTTAATTTTAATACCTATTATTGCATATTATGTTAATCTATAAGTCATAGTGCTTGCAACAGAGCTGATTCATAACCTATCCCAACACTATGTTTGTAAATAATACCTTAGGCAACAAAAGATTTCATAAAATGTGTAAAGTATGTGAATTTATAAAAAAATGTACTTCCAATTAACAGATGTCAAATTTAGCCCCTATCACTCCTAAACAAACCAGTAGAAAGTAGTATGTATGTTGCATCGATTTATATTTTATGGAGTAAAAGTAGGGTTAGGTAACATTGGTTAACATTCAATACCTAACACAATTGAATTTGTATAAATATACCATTAATGGTTTGATACTTTCCAAATATGAAGTAAAATGTTCAAAATTAAATAACTGTCTGTCTTTTTAAATAAGTAGAACTATAAATAAGAAATACCTAGATAATATAAAGTTGTTATGAAAATAGACCCTTATAATACCTACCTGTAATTTCCTAACAATTACATACAAAAACATATTTCTGTCATGTTTGGAAAAATACTAAAAATGTTTGGATTAATTTGAGTACTGCTAGGTTATAAAAACGAAATGAAATCCATTAGATTGTTTACATAAAAATAAACAAGTTTCATTTATGAAAAAATAGCATTCGACTGATGAAATTCATTACAAAACTAGAATAATATATTAATTTAAACACACGTGTGATTGGAAGTATAGACAGATCTACTATAAAAATAGTATCAAATTCGTAACTTATCAAAATATAATATATGAATCATAGAAAAGTGTGTAGTGTATTACTGTCACATGAGGTTTTTTTTCAATTTAAGTAATGGGTACAAACCTTTTAAAAATCGAACCGGTTTAAATAAATACAACAAATCCAATTGATCACAGTAAGTTTGTATTTTGACCACTCACAAAAAAGTTATCACCACTGAAAATAATCACCCGGCAGTATTCAACGTTCAACTGAAAACCAACCGAAAATAAAATAACTAAATTAAGTGATAATTTGATAATACCCTTGAACAATTTTTATGAATTCTATCACTGAATTGAACACATTGTTTTAATTGTAAATTAAAATAGGCGTGCCTCACTTTAGGTACAAAATCGGTCTAGACGCCTTTGAATGTGACAGCTCACTCGAATTCAATATCTAGGGTTTCGTTTCGTTGCGTTCTTTTGGGCGAATCGGGAAAAGCAGTTATATATAAGCTATCGTATCGCGACGAGTATTCCCGAACACTAATCACTAAAGCTTGACTCAGACTTCAGAATACGCGATACGCGATCGGCGTTTTTTGTCCCAGGTAGTCTACACGAAAGGATTTCTATTGGTTAAAGGAAGGTATAACCAACGAATATAATAGAGACAATATTAAGAAGTGTCTATCATAGGTAAAATATGAAAATCAGAAGCTTTATATGCAATAGATTCATTGCAGATTATTTTTTATTTAATGCTAAATTATTAGTTAATATTAGTTCGGTGTATTGAAATTATTTACCAGAATATACAGAGTGATTTTATAAGATTTGTTAAGATTTTTTCAGAACAAAAATCTGAAAATTGGGGTTTTTTGAAATTATTGGTCTATCGAATTAAAATACTATCGAATTTCGGTGGTTTCCGGTTGAACTATATTGACAGTTCCTTATACGGGGTTGGGGTATAACCAATCATTCTGGTTTGTAATAGGCTTAAGGTCAGTGTGGCCAACAAAAAGTGTTTTTTTCTGACAAGAATGACAGTTATGTTTAATGAATACACCCCCGAAGCGTATATAGCTTGATATTAAAAATGACTTTTTAGCTGAATACTCAACATATAAGTGGCCAATAATTCTGGGAACTCTCGGCATGTCACCATTTCATTTCTGTTATTCAGTCACTAGGTCTGTCAAATGTCAGTGCAAAAAGTAATTAGAAGAATAGAGATACAGCTAATTAGAAATGCTACAAAAATATAATCGAAAATGGACGTACACATTTAAACGAATATCAACAAAAATAAATATAACTGACATTTGACATAAATAGTGACTGAATAACAGAAATGAAATGGTGACATGCCAAGAGTTCCTAGAATTATTGGCCACTTATATGTTGAGTATTACTTATTTCTTGAAAACAATAAAAATTTGTTTGCTTAGAAAACTTCTGGATTTTATTGGATATATATTTAAGTACCTCAATTAAAAAAATACCACATTAATCAGTTTTTTAAACAGAAATTTATGATTATTGATTAGTTATGGTTTAAATTGTTATTAAATTAAGTTAAAAACCTACCTATTATTTCAGGAAATTACATATTTAAAACAAATTTTTTACCTCTTTAAAAAATATGTTTTTAACTGCTTTTAGATATTATTTTTTTTCAATTGTGTACTTTGTTTTGGTATAGGTATAATTACCTTTTCCAAGAAGTTTTACAAATAACGATGATTACAATAAAAACATATCTATACAGGGTCCTACAATAACCATAATAGCTAAAATAGAGGTTTTATGAGTCTTTTTACTTTAGCAAAAGAGCACTCTAAATGTCCCAGTCAAGTATATTTTTTATCATGTGGAAATGTGTTTACTTTTTTTAAGAATTTCCACCATCAAAGGAATATCCCATGTGACGTTAACTGATAAATGTCAAATGAGAATGAAAAAATTACCACATTTTCCTAATCTATAAAAATTTCTCATGACCTAGATACATCTTAAGTTATTTATACACAACGTTTTCATAGTATATTATTCAAAAAGCGTGTAATAACTATTACACGAAAGTAGAATACTATACTTTTTCTATGACTGGGTGTTATTTAAGAAACTTGATGGTTTATGTCAAACAATTCCATTTTGTTTACAATATTGATGGTGAAATTGGCATACTTGGAAATATTTATACAGGGAGTAGAGGAAGATTCCAGATTTAGGTTATTACCTATTATTTGCAGTGGAGGTAATTTTGGACCTCGGATTTGAAGATCAACATCCAATTGAGTCCAATTGTACAGTATCCATCTTGTTTTTCACGAAATCGTGGAGTGCAGCTGAATTAGTTTCCACTTTTTGTATCAATTCTAACAAAAAGTCAGCTCTAAATTACCTTCGGTAGGTAGGTATACTGTCAAAGTCAAATTATGACATTTCATGGCGAGTATGATTCAAACATTGCATTGAACATAGTCGTGTGTAATGGCTTCTTTGACGGTGATTGGCCATAAAGTCGTGTGTAATGGATCCATTACACACAATGCGTGGCTTGTTTTGTGTAATGCATCCAGTTACTCAACAAAAATTTTACATAAATGGGTTCATTTTTCAACAATCACAGAAAAATAGTAGTTTACCTAACTAGTGCGGAAAGTGATACTTTTCCGCACGCTATTGCAGATGGCCGAACGACGCTAGCGGAGTTCGGCCAGCAATCGCGTGCGGAAAAATCACTTTACGCACGTGTTAGGTACACTATTTTTTCTACTAGCATCCGGAAAAAAACCCAAAAGTTAACATAAAGAAACATTTATTATTAAATACATATCAGCAATTTAATTATTATTATTTGGCACCCATTTGATAAGGCTTTTACCAGAAACATGAAAAATTTAAAAAAAAAATAATTTTATTTATCAAAAAATTATTGCAGATATATAAAATTTTTTAACCTTTCAGTCATTTGGTAAACTACAACCATAGAAATACATATTTTAAATATTCAAATTTCAGTATACTCCACAAAAACTCTACAAATTTACTTTCCGCACTAGTGCGGAAAAGTGACTCTTTCCGCACGCTTCTTAGTGCGGAAAAGATTCACTTTCCGCACGCTAGTCGAAAAATAAATTATTGTGTTCTTTTCAATTCGCATCCCGAATTATTTGCAATCCCCCTGTATAAAGCGAAGTAGCCGATAAAATCAACATCATATTTCAAGAGTTATAAAATCACTTAAATATGTAATTATTATTATTAACCTGCCTTTGGAAGTATTATTATTTTATAATAATTTCTTATTATCAGTAGTAAATCACTTTCTATAATGAAAAGTGTATAGTTCTATAACCTTCATTGTATTATTTTGAAAATGTTTTTTTAACGAAAAGCGTTAGGGTTCATGGCTGAAATTAAAAATTAATAAACATTATTGCCTGCCTTATTATATCAGGACAAAGACATTATTCACCTTCATTGACCTTCTAGAATTTCATAAATATTTTCTTGCATTGTAAGTTTTTGCAAAATAAAACAAAAATACTTGTATGTTATGATCAAGTTAACTTACTATGGATTCCAGGACACACTGGAATAGAAGGAAATGAAATAGCAGATGAACTAGCAAAGAAGGGGTCTGAAACACCTTTCTGGGAGCCTGAACCTTTTTGCGGAATCAGCCCCAATGTAATATTGGAAGAAATAGGTGGAGCCGAAAGATGTGACCATTGGAAAGATCTAGTAGAGCTTAGACAATCAAAGATTCTTCTGGGCGACTACAAACTGTTGAGATTAAATGAATGCATAAGTCAAAGTAAAACTGCGCTAAGAGTTTTAACAGGGATCCTAACGGGGCATTGTCGCCTGAATGGGCACCTGAAAAAGCTCAAATTAGTGGAGGAAGAAGAATGCAGATACTGTGGCATGGGAGAAGAGACCTCCATCCACATACTTTCCAACTGCACAGCACTCCAGAATCCTAGAGCACAGTATTTAGGAGATTAGTGGATAGAAGAGGAACATTTAGCTAGGTTGAAGCCTGCATATGTCCTGAAATTCCTCCTCCGGGAAATAGGACTAAAGGAGCTACTAGTTTCAGAGACTCTCCTTAGAAACTAAGTAGAAGTAAGGAGGCATAATAGATCTTCCAGGTCTCAGTGAATGTTACCCCAAAAAATACATACATACCTACATGTTATGGTTAAAGTATTCACTTGGCTAGTACATAAACTAGTTGGATAGTATATAAACTATCCAACTGCCTGGTTATTTTGATCAGTTAGATAAAGTATGAACCTGATATTGGTAGTAATACATAATAACCAACGAGTTGGAAGAAGCAAAAGTTGTCAACTTCACAGCTTGTGGTGAAAAAATCATTTTCATTTCTCACTTAGCTCTTGATATTGAGAAAATTAGCAAAAACCATTTCAGAAAAATGTTTTATTCAACAGAGATGCATAAATTAACCATTCAACAAATTATTGGTTATGGAGATAACACATCGGACACAAGTCTTCAGCTGCCAACTTCCAATAAGTTTGTTATTATGCTTGAGTTTCAAGAAAACACACATAATTCTGGTAGAAAAGCAACCCCACTGTTCCACGTTAGACACATTTTAATTTTTTGCAGACGATTTCGATATAGGAATACGTATTTTTGTGAACAAATGGCTTAAAAGATGTTTTGTTTTGTGAATTACACTTCAAGGTCATGCTAAACGTCAAATTTTTCAACTCTGTATCTTTTTAGATAGAATATTTATTTGCTCATATATACCGCTCTCAAACTTATCCCATTAGTAATGAATTACCCTGTATATACTAATAATCCGATTCAAAATGAAGCTGCAAATATCTGTTGTGAAATAACTTTTTCTTATAAATACTTACATGTTAAATTTTTTTAATAATTTTCATCTTTAATCGCAATCGTTTTTCAAAAACTCCTTTACAAATTAAAATTTTTTGGAATAATACCATATAATGGTGTAATGGAAGATTTTGAAAATATCAAAAGTTAAAAAAATCATGAATTCCATTGTTTCCGATTAATTTTACGGGAAGCATTTTTATTAGTCATCACCTTAATATTCGTTTGATATACAGGGAAAGAAAGGAGTTTTTTAATTTCTCCCTTTCCTTTTAATATTATATACATTAAGCAATAACTTTTTTTAAATTATACAAGAGATTTTCTTTCTATTTATATAATTTGTATTCGTCAAAATACCCCACAATCAAAATACTAGTTGACAAAAACGTGTTAATAGAAGAATTCAGTACCGTTTGGTCAATGTAGCCAACAATAAGTGCTGACAAGAATGACAGTTAATGTCTACCATTCAATACATAAGATTTTTGCATGTTTTTTATCATTGCCAACATCTATATTGCTTTAATAAAATAATGGATACCCCCCGAAGCGTATATATTGACTTTTCAGCTGCCCAATGATTCTAGAAACTCTTGGCATGTCACCATTCCATTTCTGTTATTTAGTCACTAGTTATTATGTCAGATATCAGTGGAAAAAGTAATCAGAAGAATATAGATACAACTAACTAGAAATCTAACAAAATATTATTGAAAATGTACATACACAATTAAACGAATATCAACAAAAATAATTATAACTGACATTTGACATAACTAGTGACTGAATAAAATAAATGAAATGGTGACATGCCAAGAGTTCCTAGAATTATTGGCCACCGATATGTTGAGTATTCAGCTAAAAAGTAAATTTCAAGATATACGCTTCGGGGGTGTATTCATTATTTTGATCTTAACTGTCAACCTTGTCAGAAAAAACCCCTTTTTGTTGTCCACACTGACATTAGACTCATGTTCAAAAATTCAATTCATTTTCGTCTTCTTCGCCACACCCTGTATATTAATCATAATTTATTAAGAATCTTTCAATTTAAAAGCATACATATAACACTTTAGATTTTTTTTTAAATTAAAATTATCTCCCGATTTTAAATAATACAATCAACACAATATATTTCATAAAATCATTATAAGTAACAAAGTAATAATATTACGAAATCAAATTGCATTGGATTTGAAATTGAGTAGACAAAATCGCGAATTATTTTACCACTTTCACCATCAATGTTCGTTAAATAATCACTGTGATCTTTTACAACACTTTCACAAAGCTAATTACAAATAGGCAACGCTAGTAAATCATAACAATATCATTGTTATAATCAGATCTATCCGGTCACATTTATCTTATGCATTCAGAAATATATCAATACTCTACAAGCACCTCAAAACCAATAGAATATTATTGAGTTTATGACAGCTTTTCGTCTTAAAATTGCACAACGAATCTCTCACAAGAATATTTTAGAAACAACCTGTAAATATAAATAATTTCTGATACTAATGCCTCTCCCTGTATAAAATTTTACATACAACTTTGGTATTTACAACGCAAAATCGCTTACGATATTTGGAAATGTACCAGCCTTATGGAATTTTTTTTTATTAAAATAAAAATTATTCCTCTTCATACACGCATAATTTCTCAAAAATAACAAGAAATATTTAACATACAATAGGTCTCAATGAATGTGATCCTAGTACCTATACATATTTACATAAATAACGTAGTCTGCGTCATACAAATATACAAATTCCATAAAAAATATAATGGCAAAATCCAAAAAAGTTAATAAACTTTTCACACAATTTGGAAAGATACCGAAAACTGATTATTATGATTATTTGACTCACACTTTCCGGGTTCAACACTCTATAAAGATGACGAAAGATTACTGAACTTGTTCACAGAACATTATGAGCATATCAGGAAAGATCTTCACAACAAATTGAACCAATATAAATCCCTTGGAGAGGATGGTATATTTCCAGCCCTGCTGCAACAGGAGTCTCTGATACCGTATCTCGCCTAACCCATGTAAGATATTCAAGTCATCATCCTTAAGCTGTTCCAAAGGAATAGAGAAAGAACAGGGTCTAGTTTATTCCTAAGAGTAGCAAACTTCAAATTATTATCAGCATAACGATAATGTTTAAAATTGATAATTTTCAAATTTCATGACTTCTATGCCATCTACAAGATATGAGTGGAACTAAATGAAGTATAGGTTAAAAATCTCTACTTGTTGCTGAATGATTTAAGCAGTAAAATTAATTGTAGTTGCGGTTATATTTGTAAGATGGAGGTAGCTATCTAGAATAAGCAATAATTTCTTTGTAAATCACTGCAAAACATTTGCGTGTTCAAAATTTTGATAGCACCATCTGTGTTCTACTAGAATCATTAACAAACATATTGTTGTCAGTTCAACGAAGCACCATTTTTAGTCCATATTCATTTCACCCCAGATGTTTAAATTGTTTGGCAATAATTTTAATTAAAAAAAGTTAATATAATATTCTGATACGCTCATAGCATTTGATGATCAATAAAAATAATACAATCAAATGTATTAAAATAAAGTTTATTCAAAACATAAACATACAGCTACAAAATAATTTTATAAATCATACAGGTTTTCAAGTTCAATCAAGACCTTTATCAAGATATAAAAAAAATGTAAATATATTAACAATTATTACTATACAATCAACTATTTACACCTCAATTACCCATATACAGAAAGTGACAATGATTTTGGAATATTTGTATACAGGGCGAGTCCATACTCAGCATATACCTTTCGTTTGGCAATTTGGTATAAAATTCCGGCATTGGCGTACCAGCATTTATTTACATCGTATTTTAAATTATTAAGAATACATTTGATGAAGAGTTTGTCGATTAGTTTTTGTTCTGGGACACGTTACGACCGTATAAATAGTAAATATATGCTTATTATCAAAAAATTATTTCCGATATTTTTGTTTTTCTTTCAATAAAGCGAAACGTACCTAGTTTCTGTAAAAAAATGATGATTAGTTTCAAAATTCAATTTTTAACGTACCTACTTGCCATTTTGGTAAGCTTTAAGACATTTTTAAAAGCAATTGGCAATAAATAGAATAGTATATAAGGTTTGCCGTAAATAAATACCTATATTTAAAAAAAATATGTTAATTATTACAGATCTTATTAAACTAAACGCCTCGTAGTGTTCAAACACCCAGTAACCTTGTGATGATGATGACAATGATAACCAAAAGTTCTTTATTAACTAATATATGATACTATTATAGTGTAATGCCGTTTTTTTCTAATGTCGGCCGACTTCTTAAAACTCCATTTTTGTTTGTTGAATACCCATTCGTCATGGGTTTAACCCCGTTAATTCCATTGGTTTGTTCGAAAAGAGCATCTTGGCTGGTGAAGCATATTCCTATGTTCGACCCTCCGTTCTTCACCATGCCGTTTTGTTTCTTCGCAAGCGCCTGGAAAAAGAAGAAAATTTTCTATTAAAGGCAACGTATTGTCATGATATATATATTATTCAATAAAAAAAAAAAATATAGAATTAATTTTTACCATTTAAAATTTTCAATTAATTACTTAAATGGTTTGGTTTGTTAAATGTTTGTTTGAGTTTGAAGAAGTTTGAAAATTAGAATTGTTAAAATTGTTTTATATAGTTTATAAAAAAAAAATGTAGTGTAAAATACATTGAAATTTTTAAGTATTTTATATTTGATAATTATTTATATTTAAATTGATTTAAAATAGGAAAAATTTCAATGTTTTGTTTATATTTAAAAAAAAATATGAGATATGTAAAAATTATTCATTTGCCAAAAGTGACAAAACTTTGGTTGGTGACAAAAAAAAAAAAAAGTTTGTTTGGGTCTTTTTGAAAGAAGTCAATTTAAAAAAAAGTAAAAAGTCAGAAAGAAAATTATATTTATTAGAAATAACAGTAGACATTAAAAGGAAAAAGAAGAGATTTGTATTAACAAATCTATAAAATTTGGAGAAGAAATAAAAGTAAAAATTGTATAGATGCAGAAAAGATTTGTGTGAACAGATCAATGGAATTCAGAAAAATTTAAGTGGTAATTTTGGAAGATATATATGAATTTGGTTGGACGATGAAGAAGTAAACATTTTGAACTATTTATTGGATTTAAAAGTTTTTTCTTTCGGACTATAGTAAGAATTGAATTTATATACTGCTAAATTGTCAAAAGTTCATTAGATATAGTCAATATATTTCTGTTTTCTTTTTGGGTATGAACTTGCTCCTTTTAAAAAAAAAAAGTTATAACAAAATATATATAATAAAAAAATAAGTAAAAGTATTTTATTTATAGTTGGTGATTTAAATAATAATTTTTTTTAATTCACTACAGTATATTAGCTCAAAAGACATTTTATTTGAAAATTTGGAAGTAATTTAAAATGGAAACTGGTTTATTTCCTATTATTATAGTTATTTTAGTCAACTTTACTATTACAAATTAATATCTAAGAAAAATATGAAATATGCGTGTACCCTATTATTATTCAGTTAAAAATGGTCACGTTTTTACCTCAGCTTTGGCCTTCTTCTTGTTGTAAGTTTCCTTGTAGAAGTTAGAGAATAAGAAGTAGAACATCACAGCATGCATTCCGATCCACCAAACAAATGCTTTGGGATAATTACAATCGATGAAGAGTAATTGAAAGGCATGCACCATTACCAACACAAACTGAACCTGAAAATTAAAGTTACAACAAATAAAAACCCATGGAAAATGAGTGATAATAATACTTTACCATTTGGATCGCTGTCAAATATTTTTTCCACCATAGGAATTTCTGGTATTTGGGCCCGAGAGCGGCAAGAAGGTAATAACTGTACATTATAATATGAACGAAAGTATTTAAAAATCCGAAAAATGTTGAGTGACCGCCGGGAGTGAATTTGACACCGAACCATACTGACATCGGCATGACTCCATGATGGATTACGTGCAGGGTGGATACATGGTCGTATTTTTTACGGAGAACGAAGAAAAACTGAAAACAAAAAATGTTTATTAGTAAAAATAAAATAAATGTTGAGACACAGACTGGGAACAACGATCATGCGCGTATCGTAGGCTTTTCTTTATGCTTTTTGGCCATATTTATCAACCATAGCAGCTTCTAGCTGGACTCATACTGGTTTCTTCACTTAAATGGTAGAATCAAGTGTATAAAAAGCATAAATACTGTGGTTTTGTCGCTGCCTCTTTAAGAGAACAAAGTTATAGAAATCCATAAAACTTTGATCAGACCTGTCGTTACTTATACTTTCGAAAAAACAACTATGAACAAAGAAGAAAATTTAAAGATACTTAAAGGAAAAAAATTAGTAAATAAGAAGACAGAGAAGATTATTATAAAAAGAAACGTAGATGAAGCAGGTGTAAAAAATATAATCAGATATATAAAGGAAAGGAGACTGGAAAGGATACGCACTAACAAAAATAAACAAAATAACAACATGGGCTCAATTAAAGACGATAATCACGAAGAAGATGGTGGATTCAAGTAGAGGAAGATATAAAAGCGTTGAAAATCAGAGACTAGAAAACAAAATGCAGAGACAAAAGAAAATAAATCATTTGTCCATTCTTTTCTGTTTCAGCCTATTGCGTTCGCAAGAACTTCGAGATTGTCATCAAAGATCGAAAGAAGCTTGAGCAAAAGAACGCACCACCACTCAGTAGAGCGAAAGAACTGATCTTGTACACAGATGGATCAAGGAATGAGCTCGGTTCCGAAGCGGGCATATACAGCAAGTCGAGCAAATATAGGCTGTAGCCTGAGCACTAGGAGGATCCACGATAAGCACAAGAGGCTGAGGTGGTGCCAACGAAGGGACGACTGCTTAAAAAAAATAATGTCTCCATCTCTTCGAATGTTTTTCCTATTTTCTTCAATCTGGTGTATCAATTTCCTCCTGGATCTTCCTCTTTGTCTTTTTCTTGATATTTTTGACAGGACTGAAAAAAATATTATAGTCGCACTGATATTAGCACCTCGCCAATAGTATTCAACACAGCTCTATTGAGCTTGTCCTAATCCCTCGGGATTGAACAGATGAGGATGTTATTATGTTAACCATATTTATTCCTATTTGAGAATGACAGTTGACACATTGCCGATGGATTCAAAGAATTGCTCCTAATGAAAAGGTGAGGGTGATAAAAGGCCATTTTATTGAACGTTTGTATACAGGGTGTAACAAAGAGGCAGTTCATAAATAACTCGATCCAACCCAAGACTCAATAAAAAATTTGGGATCCTCGAAAAAGTTAAAGATTCATTGACTTTAATTTTTGTTACTCGAAATTTTTGTAGCATAATGAAAAATAGGCCGTATCTCGATAAAAACTGATGATTGTAAAAAGTGCTAGGGGGCAAAAAAGTTCCAAAAATAATGTGTTTGAATAATGGTGCCACAATAAGTATTAAATTGTAACGTACACAAAAATTATGGGGGGGTTTAGGGGATCGCAACTCCAATAAATTTTTACCAGGGTGAAGCCGCTTGTCAAGTTTCATTATAATATGTCAAGCAACTCTCGAAATATTTGAAAAAATCAATTTTCATTTGGTAACCTCCAAGGGTTGTAACTTTTTTCGCATGCACATTTGTACTAGGGTAAATTGGGTTGGATCGAGTTATTTTTAGCCCCAGAGTATGTGGTATGATTGATGACCTGCCTTTTTGTTACACCCTGTATATTAAATTGAAATTTCAACGTATAGAATAACTTACTGTATCGAAAAATTCCGTGAATTTTGATATGTAGTACCACCAGCAGCCCCTAGCTGTCTGAAAATAAAAAAAATAAAATTAGTACCTTAAATTCTCATCAAATTTATAGTTAGTTTTAATAAAAATTGCTATATTTCTATACAACACAGTAGAAACAGGTCGATTCAACGTTAATAATTATCTTTTTTCAACAAAAATTTACTTTAATAAAAAATATTCACTGTAACTGTTCAATTTTGTATAAAAGCCATTGATTGCGCTCACAACACAACACTTTGAGTGTAAGAGCTATACTTATACACCACAGTAATCACAAACGCAACACGAGAAGCGTTTACCTCGTCGTCTGACTGACAAGTACATGTCTGTTCTCGCTCCATAGATTATGACGTACTCCTTATGTCATCAGTCATTTTTGGTTCAGCGCGAATTTTAAACTAATAACATTTAAATTTAAATAATTTCATCTTGATAGGTAATTTCAAGCAGCAAATATGTTAAAGAGAATCTATTCGGTATATAAAATGATGTTGCACAAGATTTTGTTGAAATACTAATTCTGGATTCTCAAAATATTTAAATTAGTTAGTCCATTATTGACCTAGGTTAATAATAAAAAAATTATTAGCTAGTAGTGGAAAGAAAGATTTTTATACTTCCATAAATAATTGACCAGGACTGGTTCATTCAAATGCTCTTAGAGTGTACCGTCACGAATTGAATATTCTTGTTAATGTTCAACACATTTTAATACATAAATCATAATTCAAAGTGATTTAAGTTACGGTTTATTGCACGGAAAGATTTGTTTATAACGTCTTGATTAAAAAACTCGAAATGTTTTTGGTTAATGAATTGTTTTTGTGATTTACGGTCATCGGTAACTGTTAAAACGGCAAACGACATGCTATACGAATTAAAATAAAATTAAAAATCGTTTTGCAGCTTTATCGAGGATGAATTATTTAAATGATGATGATTTTTGTTGCAATATGCGTTATAAGTTAGGGGAATTTCTTAGTTACTGATTGCCTGATAAATTTAAACTGAAAAAAATTCTTCTTATCTACTTGACGGTTCGTAGTTTGGTAGCCACTACCTACTTATTTTGTGTTGACAGCTGACATTAGTTTATCAGTCAACTGCAAGATGCAAAATACCCTAAACTAAAACGACCTCCAAACTTTTCGGGTACATCGTGGGTGGTAAAACAAAAAAGAAAGTTCAAGAATTGATTGGAAAAGCCACTTCCTAATGCGACTAGCCTTTTTCAGTATTTTTTTGTTCGTCATGTTGGCAGCAATTCCCCTGTATAGAAATTGTCCATTGTAAATAAAAATTTTTATACGTCAGTGATTCAGATTTAGTATGTTGACAGAATATTTACGTGAAAATGAAAATAGTTAAAAAGAAAAGTCCTGAATCCGGATTTAAATCTCAAAAAGAATATTAGGAATTATTATTATTATTATGGAATGTATCAAAATTAAACATAAATAATTTGTCATCAATGACCTATTAGATGGTCGTTGAATTGTAAAAATTGCCAAGATAGACAAAAGACCATTTTCAAGGTCATTTTCCGTTATTTTTCTTACTCAAAATCAAAATTGCTGATCGAAGGAAGTAATTTAATTCCATGACGAAATAAATTCAATAATTATAATTGAAGGGGTCAATGAAAGAAGTGGACAAGTCCACTTTTATGTGGTCCAATGCAAGAACGGGATATGTCCACATAATATCCTGTGGGTAGCCAAGTTACATTACACTGCTGTATTGTGTATAGTGCCCATAGAAGTCTAGCTCTTGCACTGGACTATGTTGCTGGTAGCATAATATATCAGAGTCACATGTCCGTATCAAAAACTAACTTTTGGTAAAAATTGGACTTTTTGCATTCGACCTTTCAATTGGAGGTTAACTTTATGTCGCTATTATTATAAATAAAACTTAAAACTACTGCAAACTCACCCTCAAAGCAGACGGTGACGGTGAATAGTCTACCGGTTGACATCTTATGCTGTAATCTGTCATCCATCCTGTCACACAACTCTGCAAATAGAAAACAAAAATTAATTACCGGAAAAAGCGGGCAAAAGTAAGCACGACTGTGGGACATGTATAAGGGTTGTGTTTTAACTCGTGTAATTCAACGTCCTTCGCGGCATTATAGCCATGGAAGTAGTTGTTAGTTCTTACATTTGCCAACCTCGCTATTTAAGTTTAGTTTTATTAATTTCTCTATGGTTTCTGGTGACTTTTCGTTTTTGTGGTTTGAAGTAACTTATAAGCTGTTAAAAGTCATTTCTTTGAAGACCAAAGAATTTTATTCATGTTTTTCAAATAAAAAAATTGTTTTTAATGGAAAACACAGTAAATAATAAGAAAATCAGATCGGCAAATTATACAGTTCAGGAAAAAGAATTTCTAATATTTCCATCCAATTCTTCATAATAAGGTTTACGGTTGCACTGTCTTTTTGGAAATCCATTTTCGAGATTATCCAATACTTCCAAATCATCCTCCATGAACATTCTTCTTCGAAAATTAAAAGAAACACACCTGAAATTGGAAGACAGAAAACGAAAACCCGGAAAAAGGAAAAGCATTGACATAACAATCAGAACATAAAAATGTTAGGTTAGAAATCTCCACTTTGAGGATAAGTGGAGAATAAGCGAGCGATTTTCTAAGCTTAGCTAGGTGAAGCTTAAAATGACAAGCTGTTCATGCTGAAAAACAAAACTTTCTTGAAGCGCCACTTAACCTTAAGTCGACTTAAATATCAATTGGTGCAAACGGCCATTGTGATTCAGTTTTGGTTCATTTTTGACTAATGTTTATTTCAGGATCATAATCTAGGATTCGTCGGTACTGACAGTATGGTACTGTGTTGAACTGGCTTAGAGTTTGACTCTAATTCCTTTCTGCTTTTGCGTCAACAGATCCGGTATCCAAGGAGAACTATTTTTTTCATAAGTCAATTTTTTCTTTCTCTATCATTTACGTATAAAATAAATAAATCAAAAATATACTAGATTTGGGAACATTAACATTACTTGGCATTGCTTATAACTTACTACTTACTTCATAAAATAACCACGTGCTAAATATTACTTGAAATAAATTATATACAATTAACAATTTCTTCAATTCGAATGGTTTTCTATTTTCCATAAATTTTGGTCCTAATACTTTAACTATATATACATATCCCAGGCAAATACTCAAAGTGTAGAAAGGTGAACTCATAAGAAGCCAATCATTGACTCTGGGATCTGAAACAGAAAAAGTTATTAACAAATTACTTTTTTAAGGTTTAAGATTGATAAAGCAGTTACACCAAAATAAGTTGCAAAATCAATTATTGTTTTATTAAAAAAAATTAAGAGAGTAAGTTTGCCACATCAATGTAATGTTCGTTTTCAATAAAGTTTTTTATGGTTGAACAAAGTAAAAGTTAGTAATAATGCTTCCTGTAATCGTATACTCAAAATAAATCTGAATGCGCCAATAGGTGTGCAATGCGACATAAAATTGCCCGTATCTCTTAAATCGTTAATGTTATCGGGATGTCACAAGAAGACTTGATATCTCTAAAAATGTTCACAAAAAACAATTGTTGCATTTATAACTGAAAAAATTTTGAACTACCAAAAAATGGCGCAACCACCATTTAACTTAGTCGGTACCTGAGTTCACAAGTATGTTGTACCCTTGTATAACACGCCAAAAAGTGTGCAATTATGGTGTTTATTAACTGTTAAAATATTACTAATTTCCAACCAGCCATTTAATAATTATAAATAAAAAACTATTTTTCATTCCCAGCTTTAGAGCTCTATAGTTCGTTAACGAAGGGCGTAGAGAAAAAATTTTATATGAAATACCATCATTATTTTCAGTCTTTCTATCACTTTCCAAGTTTTTGGTACAAACACCATGTATACAGGGTGTTGAAGATAAGATATTTTAAGTAAATAAATGAATTTAAAATGTCTAAGCGGTGTCATTTCAATAAATCTAGGATGCTATTGAGAAAGAGACAAGTCAAAAAAAGCATAATTAGATGACCTTATGATATTTTTTACATTCATTCATTAGGATCATTTATATAATAATTTATTGTTTTATTTGAATAAAATTATTTATATTTAATAAGGGGAACCCCCACAGTTACGTTAAACATTTTAATATATTTTAATCAATACGGATACAAATATTTTTTTTTTAATATTTTGTCAAATAAATTAAACTGTATGGATATTGTCACTTGAATTTTCGTTCTGTCCAATAGTAAATTTTTAGTGACATTTTTATTGTGCATATCGAATAAATAATGATTGTGAAACAAATCCGTAAAAGTCTAATACTTAAAAAGTTAGGTATATAGTTTGTCTCAAAGTAATCGCTTTTTATATAAACACAAAAAGATATTTGTGTGAATTTGATCCTTTTTAAAATAATTTTAAATAGTGCGCCACTGTCTATTTGCTATTGGCCATTTATGATAAATTACAATTGGCTCATTAATGTTGTGAATGCAGCAAAAGCTAAAACGACTAGGCAGAGAAATTTATAGTATCTTTGAAACATTTTTTATTTCCAGCTGACAATGTTGAGTTCGACTAAGTCCCAGGTAAAATATTTTCACAATATAATATATACGGACAAGCAAATCTTCATTAAAAATTGTGTTGATAATTTATGAATCCGTGTTTTTTTTAAATAAAAGGTCTGAAAGGATATAGGTCTACGTCAAGTATTTTTTTTAAACCACTAATCGATAAAAACAAAAACAATGCTCATGAAATATAGACAAACACTACCCATCAAACCCTTCTTGGTGCAGTGGCGTATCTAGGGTGATGAATAACGTCACACATACGATTTACGACAAGGAAAATCTAAGAAAAACTAATTGAAAAATATTTGTGCGCAGTGGTGTCTCAGGATTTGTTTCTTGTTGATGTGATGAGACAAAAATTTCTTTGGTACATGAAATCCATCAAATAAGTGAGTGGGGAGAGTAAATGACTAGATCAATCATGCCCTCTGGAGGACAAAGTGCCATATTTCGGACCAGGATTGCGTCAAACGACCACACAGAATAAATCCATGTTCAGGAAACAATGCTTGTTCCAATGTTAGAAACAAGTGAAACTGTCACTCGAATTGGGTGGATCATATTTTCACAATAAACAATGTCAATTTATTAATTGAATTTCACCTAAACTTAAATATAAACCAATTGGAGAAATTTGAAACTTGATTTCTTATGAAGTAAAAGACAGAAGTACTTACCACTTTTATTATCCATGAGGTCATAGTAACTATTTATAATAGTCCTTATTATTTGAGCCATTTTAATATCTGCAACAAAAAAATATTTATTTATAAAGTGATATTGTATACATACAGGGTGGTGATATATTAAATTGAAAACTTTCTACCACAGAGATTTGTTGATGGGTTTTTAAATAGCTAAGATGTAGTTTGTTGAAAGTTTAAAATTGAAAATAAACATTGTTTATAATGGGAAAACAGTTTTATTGGGTCCTGGATCACCAGGGTGTTGTGGTGATTAACAATCGATGACGCATAACAAGAAGGTTTTTATAGTATTAACTCTATCTACGTTCGTATCGCTCATAAAAAAAATTATGAATAAGAATTTCATTTGTTTTTTTAAAAGCTACAATTTTGCTCCCACAGTTTTTTTGATAAAATGCACCATTTTCGAGTTATTAGCAAAAAACACGTCAATTATTTTATAGAAAAATTCTAATTTTCAACCACGGATAACTAGAAAACTATTAGTTTTAGGAAAAAAATGCAAAGTACATTATTTTCTTAGAATCACTTTTTCCATCGAGGACGGTAGTTAAAATTTGAAAAAATGTTATGCCAGTCAATAGTTTGAAGTGCCTGAACTTCGAGTTGTGGACCTTTTGCAGTTCAAGGATTTTGCAAGAGTTCCAGTCTCTTGTACACCAAAAATTTTAGTAAATTTTTCGAAATATAGTGAGCGTTTATGTACTAAGCCAATAAATAGCATAACACCCAAGAAAATAACCTCAAATTATCTCGCTCATGCATCATTAATAAATTTTTTTCCTAGTTCATTAGATTTAGCGAAAATAAAACACAGGAAGAAGAACATATCGTGTAAAAATGACACCCCCTATATTGTAAAATAATCGATTACAATTAACAATTATCAAATATGTAATGCTAGACCGAAGCGGACAATTATTTTTTCATTATAAACTTGTAATAATGAAATAAATACACATCTTACGAAGAAACAAGTGAAACTTTATAATTATTACATGTTTTTTATTCTTTTGTATTGCGTCGACCGATCGGAATGGATATTATGACAGAAATAATAGTTCTTAATATTTTTTGCAATATCAATTTATTGGTAAATTGTAATAATATTTTAATTATAGTGAAATTGGTGATACAGAATTGCAAAAAAAATAACAGCACCGTAAAATCATCCTAGTCTCGATAATTTAGTAAACTTTAAGAGCGCTTTCTTACGAGACACTTAGTGGTCGGCGAAACAAGATTCAAGACACAAAATGTGTCCCGTAATAGAGAACCTTTTACACGAGACACCAGTCGTACACGTCAGGACACTAGAATGGGAAAGATACTTAGCATCAGTTGCCAGACACCTATTTCTTATCTTTGTAACGTGTGAATGAATCTATTTATAATAGAGCGCCTTAAAACGACACACTTTGTGGCCGGCTACTAGTGTCTGAAAAGAGTGGCGCGGTTAAAAATACATTAAACACCGCATATTTCTTATCTGTGTTTCGTGTGAATGCGTCTATTTATATTAATGTATTTTTAGCCACGCGTTTCTTTTCAGACACTTTGTGATCCGCTACTAGTGTCTGAAAGCAATGTCGCTGCAAAAATACATTAAATGTCACGTATTCCTTATCTATGTCTCGTGTGAATGCGTCTATTGATATTAATGTACTTTTAGCCACGTGATTCTTTTCAGACACTTTGTGACCGGCTGCTAGTGTCTGAAAAGAATGTCACGGCTAAAAATACATTAAACATCACGTATTCCTTATCTGTGTCTCGTGTGAATGTATCTATTTATATTAATGTATTTTTTGCCACGCAATTCTTTTCAGGCACTTTGTGACCAGCTACTAGTGTCTGAAAAGAATGTGCCCGCTAAAAATACATTTAACACCTCGTATTCTTTATCTGTGTCTAGTGTGAATGCGTCTATTTATATTAATAAAAAATATACTAACGTATATCTAGCCGCACGATTTTTTTCAGACACTATTAGCCGGCCAGAAAGTGTCTCGTCTGAAAGCGCTCTAAATGGTTTTGGATAAATGTTTGATAAACATAAAATCACGCGCAGTGAGTATCTGCGGTTGAGTTACTGAACAGAACACCCTGTCTAAAATTTATATAGTTAGGAATGTGAATAGTAAATAAACAATATTTTTTATTGCTCTCTTGTAATTTAAGCAGCCTTGATGGCGGATTTTCTATCAATGTTATCAAGCAAAAGATCCGGTAATAAACTTCTTTCAATTGCTTCTGTTTTTATGGTTTTATTAAAGAAATTACTTGATTTTTAAATGACACACCTCAATAATTACCGATATTTAAACAAGTCAACTCTATAAAATCATCGTTATAATATATCTTTGTCGATGTATAAGAATTTTATCAAGATGAAGTGCGATGTTAAAATATGAATCACTAAAGATTTTCGTAAATTTATTGATTGAAATTAATTAAACCGGTTTCTTAAGTACTTTAACAACTATTTTTGTCAACGAATAAAAGAATTTTATAATTAAATATCCGTAAAAACATAAAAAATTGGACATATACAAATAAGGAAAATAAAACAATTTTAAATATTAGGTAATAATATATACATAACCAGAGATAAAAAAAGGATTTAAATAGTTTACAGTTATTAAATAAAAAAAATGTAAACAAAATAAATCTTAATCACAAAAACAATAATTAATTATACTGGGTGTATCCAAAGCAATTTTCGATTCTGATATTCGTTGAATCGTTTATGTCTTATTACTTTTTCCACTGACATCTGACATAACTAGTGACAGATAACGGAAATGAAGTGGCGACTTGCCAAAAGTTCTTAGAATCATTTGCCACCGATGCACTGAGCATTCAGAATAAAGATGCAAAAATCTTATGATATGAATGGTAGACATCAACTGTCATTCTTGTCAGTAAAACCACCTGTACTTTTTTAAATTTTGCTTTTATTTAAACACCCTGTATACAATGGAATATTTTAAGGAGATAGTGAGCCTCAAGTCGGGTGAATAAGGAGCTTACTTAAAATAGCAGAATTCATTAGTATAAAAAAGTGTTAGGAAATCTATTAGTTAATTAATAATTAATTACTTATGAATTGATTTGGCAATTTTTCTTTTTGGTAATAAAAATACTTGATCAATAAGTGGATTTAGAGGCTACAAACTTGATATTTTTCATAAATTAATACAAAAAAAACAAATATACTTAACGCGTAGAATGGATTGAAGTTGATCATAAGGCGGAAGTGGAATCTATTTTTCATCTGTCAAAAATGTCTATAAATTGTTTTTCGTTACCACCAAGCAATTCCGATTTAATTACAATGAATGAATGAATGAAATTGTTTTTAATTGGGACAATGTTGTTCAAGATGTAAGACAAGTGTCAAAATTTGATTTAATCATCTGTCATTTGTCATGATCTATCAACCTCGTCAGATGTCATGTTTCAAATACATAAAGTGGAATAAATCTGTCATCTGTCATGTTTCAAATACGTGAAGTGGAAAATGCTTTTCAACTGCAATGGAATTTCAAGTTTACAAATCTAAGGTTAAACTTTTACAAATAAAATATTTAAAAATTTCATTGTCGCCATTAACGGACCTCTTGGCCTTTGATTTTAATGAGTGTTGCACATAAACCGTAATTCAATTTACAAATGACTTAAAATAGTTGACAACGAGCTACGCATCGCAATCAAATTTATTTCTAATACAACTAATACAAACAGTGTCGTATCACCAAATAAAACACAATTATTTAATAAATAATCAAAATTCAAAACAAAATACGGAATAACTGAACAACTACGTAACTATTAGAGAATTTCAATTTCACAGGAGCATCAATACTAAAGCAGATACGGATAAAGAAGGACACAGAGCGGCACAGAGGAAAAACGAAGATATAGAAAGAGATACCATGAGGCGGTGACGAAGAATTACATGTACGGAGAGACAAAGATAAACACAGACACATAAAAACAAAGAAATATTCCTAGAATCATATAATAGAGGCGCAGAACGATGTAAGTAAGCAGAAAGATGGAGAAAATAACCAAAATCCAATGACATGTACTGAAAGACAAATATGAGCCCATAGATTCACAAATTTATAGTGACTATGAGGATTTATGAAGACACAGATAAGCATAGGAAGAGATTCAGATATATAAAGAGTTACTAAGAGGCTAAAAGGGACTGTTACATGATCAGACTGACAGATATAAGCCTAGAGACAAATGAAAACACGAAGAGAAACACAGAATGATGCATAGAGGCATAGAACGACTCAGGAAAGTACAGAGAAAGAGAGTAAGATGCAGATATAAGATGTTCACCAAGGAACAGTGAGAGTAAAAGTCTAGGAAGAAGAAAATAAGCACATAAAGGAGAGCTAGAAAGAACAACACATAGGAAAGAACAAAAAAGACGAAGAAACAATACTGGAGTACAAAAATATTCAGGTATGCGCTCACAGAGAAATGCAGATATACTAGAAAGCAGTGATGGACATCTACAGGTGGGAAAAGACAAAGATTAGCACTTAGATTAGAAGGATATGGATAGACACAGGAAATAATAGATAGTGGAGAAGATATGGAAAAAAGTCACTAAAAGGAAGTTGAAAACTTTTACAAAAAAAGCAGAGAAAATCAAAGGGATATTGAGGCAAAACTGATGGGCATAAAAAGACACTAATCATAAAAAAATACATGGACGCAAAGAGAGACGAAGGTGAACGTAGAGGCAGTGAGAAACTCCTTCAGACACAGAAACAAAAAGATAAATACAGAGACATATAACGAAATAGTGGTACAGAACGATATGGAGAAAGATAGAGGAGAACAGATAGAGGTATAGAGGGACAGGTAAATATAGATAAAGGGAGAAGCAGTACAAAAATACAAAGGAAGAAATAAGTAAAGAAATATAAAGGAGTACACAAGAGTGTTACAAAAATATAATGTTTATTTTGGAAAACTAAAATGGTGTAGACATAAGGAAGCATAAAGGGAAATAAAAGATAGTGAACAACTATAAAAATGAGATTATTGCTAGAAAATTAAAACCCACATCGCGGAATTATTTAATTTGAATAAGGAAATTGTAGCCATAGCGCGTTATTTTTTTAAATTTACAGATAATATTTTGTATGATGGCGAATTTAATAGTTTGAAAAATTTTATTTCTAATACACCTAAATAAAAAAATTGAAATTACTTACTGCGCTATTGAAAATAATTAAAACTAAACAAAACAATAATATTATCACAGTTCGCACTCAATAATATTCCAGCACTGGATGGATAGTGCAGACCGAGCCGCAAAACACTACTAAAACCCCACCACTGATAATTATCAACCATTGAAACGTACTCATATATTTCTAAAATTCCCCATAATAAACAATAATTCTGCTTTTTCACATACGGCTATTATTATACGTCACTTTTACACACATTTATTGATTTTTTTGATCATTGAAAATCCACTAACAACAAAAGAAAAATTAAAGTAATTATCGAAATTTATATCCGAAGATTGAAAGAATTTTTTAATTTTCAAATTTCAAGTTTCTCCAATTTCCTACGACTTTTTAGATGTATGTATGGATTTTTGGGGTAACTTTCACTGAGACCTACAAGATCTATTGTGCCTCCTTCTTTCATGCATCAATATTTGCATTCTTCCTCCACTATTTTGAGCTTTTTTAGGTGCCCATTCAGGCGACAATGTCCTGTTAGGATCCCTGTTACAACTCTAGATCTTTCCAACGGTCAGATCTTATCTTTCCCTCGACTTTACCTATTTTTTCCAATATTACATTGGGGCTGATTCCGCAAAAGGTTTCAGGCTCCCAGAAATGTATTTCGGTCCCCCTTTTTGCTAGTTCATCTGCTATTTCATTTCCTCTCATTCCAGTGTGTCCTGGAATCCATAGCAAGGCATTCCCACACCATTTTGGAACTGATTACACAAAAGCTCAGTGCTTTAATGGCTCCTTGACTATCCGACATTATGATAATCCTTTGTCTTCTGTATCCTTTATCAATATTGAACTGGGCGCACTTCCTTATAGCGTGGATTTCCGCTTGAAAGATACTTGGGGTTCTTCCCAAGCTTTCAGAGTGTTTGGTTACTGACCCGAACACTTTTTGGATCGTCTGCATTGGTTTTCAAATTTGTCAAACTGAAATTGGTAGAGTTATTGTACCAACCGTATTCTTTTTCAAAATCGAACGATTAAAACAACTACCTGCTGGAAGTTCTGGTCTTAAATCAATCATATTGACATAAGTCAAAACCAAATATTCCGTTCACTGGTAAATGAAGTAAAAAAAGCCTTGGATCCAAATTAATTAATACCTTTGTGTTATAAATTCAATCGCGCTACAATTTGTATTTTCCCGAGATGTACGGCACTGATTACCTCGTAATAGATTAGATATTGGAAAATTATTGTCTATTTATTCAAATGAGCAATGCTCAACAATTTGTTTAGTAAGATTGTAATTAAATTAATTCTAGACGCATCCTTACTTCGATATGTTCTTTGTTCTTATAGGTTACCTACATCGTAGCATATACAGGGTGAAAATTGAAAAAAAAATGTATATTTGAATTGAAGAAAAAAAAATGTATAGTTTTTCTCTGGAAAATTGTGTTATTGAAGATGTTGATAATGAAATAAAAGTAGATAGACGAAAGTAAATTATAGGTGATAGATGTCAACATTTTTGTACTGAGTTCGTATTTTTAAAGAGACTATTATAGTTAGAAATTGATGTTTTGCAGGGTTGCCTAAAACATGAGAGTTCCATATTGACAAAATTTGAATACCTAGATGAGGCTTTCACTAAATCCATACTAAATTATGAAATAAACTTAACTTAAACTTGAAGTTGTGACGCGTTTCGCTAACACAGTTGCTTTTTCAAACGAATGGAGGTATAATGAGAAATTTTCAATTCATACAGTGCCTTAATACTAAATTATACGGATATTAACAATAAAATTATGATCTATTTACATGGAAATAAAATAAAAAAGGGGGAAAATGTGTCTAAATATGGGATTAACTAAAGTATTTAACAAGTTTACCTGGAAACTCATTCACAACAATCCTACAGGAACTTTTCTAGGTAAAGAGGTTTAATAAGGGAGAATTGTTGATATTTATTTGGAAAAAAAACAAAATGTGTGAAGGCTTGTATAGCAAACGAACCACTAATTATTAAAAAATAATGCAAATTTATATCAATGTTACAAAATCAATCGATCGCTAAATATTGTCTAATTGCGAAAATACTGCTCCTTAAAACCCAAAAAATAAAATCATCTCTTTCACGGCCTATCCTTGACACATGACCAACTTATACAACGCTTCAAATTTTTTTTTATTAATAAATATTTGAAGGATAATGGATGCAATTTTTAGTTAGATTAAGAAATCCTCATATTTGTCGATATATTACGCCATAGAATCTCGACCTCTGATTGTTGTGTACCTTCTAACGCAAAATACAAATAAAAGAAAATTTAAATTCGTCAAAAATGTACGAGTTGACATAAAAATGTCAATGAGAACAGAAAGAAAAGAAAGAAAATTTTTTTCTAACGCCATCCGTTTTCAAGATAAAGGGCGTTGAAGAAAATAAAAAATTACACATTTCTTACGATTTTGCCGAAACTACTGGCACCATTGTAATGAAATTTTATACGAATATGTTTAAGAAGCTGATATATCCCATGAATTTGTTTTTATAACTAACTCTCATAGAGGGCGCTAGTTACACGATTCATACAACGGTATAAACTAATGATAAAGTTCGCTTTTCTCTAAGTTTGCCATGTAAAATTGACATTTATTGATTGATTATCATTAGTTTACACCAGGAGCGATTATTACTTCATAATTTTCAAATCAAAATATTCCGAAAACGGTACATAATATCGAGTTTTACCAAGAGTACCTTTTTGGTGTAAAATCAAACGATGTTTATGTTCACTTGGAGTTTTGACTAATAATTCTACCCTAAAAAAAGTTATGTTGAATAATACGTTGTATGAATCGTGTAACTAGCGCCCTCTATGAGAGTTAGTTATAAAAACAAATTCATGGGATATATCAGCTTCCAAAACATATTCGTATAAAATTTCATTACAATGGTGCCAGTAGTTTCGGCAAAATCGTAAGAAATGTGTAATTTTTTATTTTCTTCAACGCCCTTTATCTTGAAAACGGATGGCGTTAGAAAAAAATTACACTAAGCAAACCCCAATTATTTTTCAGTTTTTTACCTATCCTAGAGACGGTGTTACCTTTTTTTGAAACACCCTGTATAGGTTAAAATTTCTATAACTTATCACTGATCAAATCAGTGGAGTAAAGTGAATATGTTGTGTTTATTTTGTAACAAAATGTATCTTAATAACTACCAGCTTCATATCGTAATCTGGAAATAGAACGTTTTCCTCGTGTGAAATTTGTAATATTATTTTTCTCATACACTGCAATATCCATTAGATATTTTTAATGCGAAATAATTCAATATTTAAAGAAAACGTGTGAAAATTTATGGTTATTGTTAAATATATAATTGAACTATTACTTTGAAATATTTATAAATAATTATTATATAGTAACAAAAAAATTGTTATGGCAAAAAACTTGTTTCAAGACTAGATATCAGATTAGAGAGGGGGACTAGTAGACAGGCGACAAAAAAGATGTTGAAAGATTGGTAAAAAAAAGACAAGGTATTAATTGAAATTAGACATATTGATTGATGCCCAAAATCGACTAATACAGTGTGGGGCAATCTTCTGACATTGAGGATATTACATCGTTGTGGTAAGAGATAAAACTTTTAAGTTTTGTGTTAGCTAATACAGTTACTGAAGGCACATTTTGGAAATACTTTCGATTCTACAGGGTGTTCCAAAACCACGTAGCAACACAAACTTACATTTTTTTAAATAAAACGTACTATATTTTGTTTAAAAATCGAAAAGACCTGACCGCGAAGGTTACAAAAATATACCATTCTAAAATATTATAATTTTTGCCAGTTATTGACACTCTGCAAAACAGTAAATCAAAATTATATAACCATTAATACATAATATATTGTAATTTCGAAAATATTGTTGTAATGATAAAATACGAAATGGGCGCCTAATAAAAATATAAAAAATAATGTTTAATAGTTATTTATGCAACAAGTGCAAAAAGTGAGTGTTTTTTGCACGCGACGTGAAGTTGTCCAACGAGGTCTTTAGGCCGAGTTGGACAACACGTCGAGTGCAACAAACACGTTTTGCAAGAGTTGCATACAATATTTTTTCTAAATTCATGCAAAAACTGGAAAATTAGGATATAAATATGTTAAGAACCTAACCTAACCTAATTAAACTCAACCCGTTCTTCTTTTTTTGTATCTTTATGGCCTCCACCTTGTCCGTACTCAATCATAGCTGGTTTTCGCCTTGACCATTTAAATTTTAAATAATTAAAGATTTTTGCAATAATTGTAACTCATTGAGACTAAGTAGTAAGATATACATATATTATTGTTGTATTAAAGCAGGATCAGATACTTGCTATGGATTTTTATTTAATTTAAATGTTTATGTTTGTCATTAATCATCACAAAACTGACACAAGAATGACAGATGAGTGCAATAAAATATTTTATTGCACTAGTGCAATAAAGTACCACTTTTTCCATTAAATGTGGTTCACAAAAGTGTTGTTTTTTGCATGAATGTAGAAAAAAAAAATTATTTTACAATAAATTACGGTGAAATTAAATATTTAATTTACTATTTCGAGATAATAATCATAATTTTAAAGTAATGAAAAATATTAATAACTTTTTACAGCCCATGATTTGACTTAATTGAATATGAGAATGTTAAAATCGAGTGGGTTATAGTAACTCTTAAATATCGCTATACCAGGGCTGGACTAGAATGTATCTAATTTATGTTAACAAAATTCAGTTTTCCATACAATTACAACTTAGGGGGACATATTGTATATTGACCCCCATTTTCAACAATTACGAGAATACAAAAAAAAGTTCCAAATAAAATTTGTATTATTTCACCAAAAATTTAACAGCAGACTGAATTTTGTATACAGGTAGTGTCCAATAAAATGCATTTTAATACAGAGACACCCTGTATTTTCATTTAGTTTTGATTATCCCACAATTTATGCAATATTGTAGGTATGTGTCTTCATTATTGAAAATAATAATTTATCGTTATTGCGAATTTATTGTAATAATAGTTAATATATTTCAACCTTTTACAATCTCGACAATTGATTGATGAAAATTTCTTCACTAATCGAACTTTTGTGACCTGGCATTTGAGGCACAGGTGCCAGAATCTAATAGATTACAAAGCAATTATTTGTGTCGATATAGTAATAATAAGCAGAATTGATTATATGGTTTTTGCAAGGTCAGTGAATAACATTTGACGCGATTAAATGTCAACCGTATGAAGAATGTATTTTCTTTATATTTTGCAGATACAGCATGTCCCGAATGAATATAAGAGACTGATAAGTTGTATAATATTTGAATATTTTCAAATTAGATCCATTTTTGTATCAAGTGGAAAAAGAAATGCATAAAAATAGTATATTATTCAACGAGTGCAGAATGATGGCTATTATTCACGCGGATACAGTTTCCAAATCGTGCGAGCGCTACGATTGAGTTTTAGAATCATCCAAGTGAATATTAGCCGTTCTACACAAGTAAAAGACTATACTTTCCCCACGACTGAAAAAAGAAAGCTTCCAGTGAGGATCGAACCCCAATCGTCTGCGCCAGAGTCAACTATTTCTACCACTAAGCTATAGACAATGTTTATTTTCAAAAAGGGATACGTAACATAACTAAATATAACTACTGTTGTCCATTTTTTTCTCAAAATAATACGTAAAATAATGATTCTATCATTATTTTGACGTTTCCAACGACGCGCTGTCAGAATCGATTTGCATTATTTGGTATTTGACGTTTTAAAAGAGACGATTTGATTTATTCATTTTAATTCATTTAAGCGTGAGTTCTGATTATTATTTAGTCGTGGAGAAATATTTTTCACAAACAGTAACCATTCAACTAAAAAGCAACAACTACTTCCCGAGCATACCTTGTACTGATGATGCGCAAATACGACGAAACCGGTCTACAAATTATTTTGTCCATTCTAATTGCAAACCAGAATGGCTGGTGTTAAATATCTTGTAGATGTACCAACCCCGTTCGACTTTGAAATGTGAATCAATAGCCGTCGGGGTCTATAGCCTGGGAAGTAGTTGTTGCTTCTTAGTTGAACGGTCACTGTTTTTGAAAAAAAATTTTAAAACTTATAAAGCATTAGAATGTTTATACTTATTCAGCGATATCTATTGGCAAAGAGTATAGAATAAAAATATTTGATTGATTAAATAAATCTGTAAATAAAATACAAAATATAATTTGTGAATAATGAGGCACGGGCAATAAAAAAGAAGAGTGTCAGATAGTTTTCTCATAGTAAAAAAAAATACATTTTGGCAACGTCACAAAATTCTATTTTGCAACGTCATTGTCTTTATATGGTAAATAAACAATATCTACTTATGTTAATTCAATGGAAGTAGAGTGAAACGTAAATATACAGACTGTCTCGAATAAAATATACAGGAGTTGATAAAATTAACATTTTTTTGAAATAATGTATACCATTAGAATCTTACAGTTATAATAATGAAACTTTGTGAACAGAAAGATATTTCCACATAAAAGGCATTTACTATACCTAGTGAACCAAAAAATGTGTCAAATAGATACTGAACCATCTTCAATGGTAGAAAAAGGAAACTAAATTTACACAAAATATCATGCTCTACCACTACCATCAACCCACACAGTGTGTTAATTTTTTCCTTACAAAAAAGTAAATAAATGTCAAGCTACAAGTATTTTAATTTAGTAAATGTCAAGAATGGTTTCAATTGCTTTAATAGTAGTACTACAGGTTTGAGTAAAACTTTGTGTCTATTTATATTAATGTATTTTTAGCCACGCGACTCTTTTCAGACACTAGTAACCGGCCACAAAGTGTCTGAAAAGAATCGCTCGGCTAAAAATACATTAAACACCACGAATTCCTTATTTGTGTCTCGTGTGAATGCGTCTATTTATATTAATGTATTTTTAGCCACGCGATTCTTTTTCAGACACCTGTAAGTAGCCGGCCACATAGTCTCTCGTCTGAAAGCGCTCTTAGAAGTCAATGACCTTTCATTTGAAGCCCATGTTTTACATTGCTTCGGTAGGTAGACTGGTAACAGTGCAATGTAGTTGGGTAAAAATAATATACTCGTATATATAATGTATTCGCTATGGGAGAATTGAGATACAATTAATTTATTTCAAATTCCGCCTATGGTTTTTTTGCGGTTTTAGGGTCTCTTACCTGGTCCAATAAGACGATCTCTCGGCTATAGATAAATCAGAAACAATCCATTTTATAAATTTATGAGAAAAAATTCCTTTGTAAAAGTGACCAAGAGAAACCGCTGGAAATAACTTTTAAGTCTCTAGGTTAACCGCTAGGGGGCGTAACATGTGAAAAAGAAAATTAAAAAGAATTTTTTTGTGAAATGTGCCCAATTATACCAAGTGTTAAATAAGTAAACTAAAAAGAGGCCTAAATTCAGCACAAATTTGTTTGGGAGAATTTTTAAAAATTTTTTTCAAATAAAGGAAGGGGTAGAGTATCTGTAGGGAGAGTGAATGCTCACAGCACTTAGGACACATGTGACCCATTGTACAACCTCTTAGCACATCCTACATCCTATCCTTCCCAGGAAGCTGGACAGGTCACTAGGAGACATCTACTTAGTGATGAACAAATGCAAAACCAAGACCCCTCGCAAGACCCGGTTAGTCTTGGTCTTGTTCTTGTACTTGTATACAAGGTCTTGGTCTTGGTCTTGCAGTCAAATAAGCGGTCTTGGTCTTGCAGGGTCCAGTCTTGCAGGGTCTTGCGCCAAGACTCTTGCAAGTCTTGCACTTTTTTTGAAGATTTTTTATGGAATCCATTTTTACAAAAAAATGAATAAGAAACCTTTGAGTTTTTTCTTTCTGACGCACCGCTTTCGAGTAAAAAAATAAAAACCATAAAATTGTGCTTCAAATATTCTTTACCTGAACTTTTTGGTTTTTGAAACACCCAATTTTCCTCTTGCAATATTAATAAAATAATTTAATACATTCTATTATCATTTTTAAGACAAATACTTTGTGTTTTTAATGCATTTTGACAAATTTTTTACACCTGCTGGTACAGATTTTTGTTGTAAAATTTCAACACCCTGTATTTAAGAAACGGCACACTTCCAGACATAGAGGTGTCCTATCTCAAACTACTTCTCTAGGTTTTATTAATATACCCTATAAATTTTGAACAGTTGAGCGGGAACACCCTGTATATGAAAAAAATACTTCGTTAAAACAAGCAGTTGTGGTCAGTATATGTTGGGGAGGGGGAGGGTTTAAAAGGATCTGCTCATCTTTATTTTTCGGTTAAAATGTTTAAAAAACGCAAGACCGCAAGACTCTTGCAGACTTAGTCTTGCATAAGTCTTGCAATTCTAAGTATTGGTCTTGCATAAGTTTTGCACTGCTCGGTCTTGGTCTTGGTCTAAGCTTGCAGCCTGAAGCTAGTCTTGGTCTTTGTCTTGCATTTTCTGCAAGACCAAGACCGCAAGACCAAGACCAGTCTCGCTCATCACTGCATCTACTTTATATCAGCAGATGTAGGCCAAGACTCACCGAAGACACACTCTCTTATTGACGATAGGTTTGTTCCAACCGCAGTCAGAAACCGTCAGAAGCGATCAGAGAATAGTCGACCATTGCAATCAGTGATAGGAATTACGCGGAAATAACTCGTTGTTTGCTATGACCAGTTATTCTCTGATCGTTTCTGACGGTTTGTGACTGCGGTTGGAACAAACCTAAAAACTCCGGACACTCGCATAAGACATGGCTGACAGTTTAATCTTCCTGTTCAGACATCCTGCATAGAGGTGTTTCCTTAGCTGACAGTGGCCAGTCCGAAATCCTACTGTGAAATGTAGGCTTTTCCTGGTCATCGCCAAATATTTTAACAAAATTAGTGTGGAGAGTAATTTAATGAGCATTTTAGTTTTTTCATAGATTTTCAATCTACCTCGTATCTAAATAAGTTGAATTTCATTATAATTGTGATGTTTGTAAATAATTTTCATAAAATATTTCTCTCTAAATCCTTATATAGTATTACGTAGTAGACCTTGTCCAATATTCTTCGTATTAGGATGTTAACAGTGTTAACAGAATCGTGTCATCAAACGTTTAATTCCATTTTTATTGTACTTTTTATTTTTAATTTTTCTAACTAACAACACAATTTGTATAAATGTCATTATATTTCGCTAGAATCGTGTTTGTCATTACACTAATCTCTTGTTTTCATTATTCATAACGAAAATTCACTCATCAAAGGTTAATTATAAAGAAAAAAGTACATAGTTCTTTTATGTAATGTTTTTTTTTTTCGTAAAGGCACAACTTATTTAATTTTTCCATCTCGTTATATCACATAATATAAATCTCCAAATTAAAACACCAATATCTATTTTAATTTGGTCCTTTCGCTAAAAAATCTACCTAGCAAAACATCAACAAATCATTAACCAAATATAAGACACGAATCGTTAGATCTTATAGCACTTTCCATTTTGTTTGTGTATACCACAATGTAAACTGGATTATTGACATACTTTTCAATGCACTTGCAGTTCTTATATAACAGATTATTTATTAAATCTTTGCTTAAGAGACTCGGTCACGACATAAATGCCTTGCTAACAATAATTTCGTTCGATTGATATTGATATTGTTCGATAACCTTGAAGAATCGTCTTCATAATTTGTTGTTGAAGATGTTTTTAATTTTGATGCTAGCACGTGGGTAGGTAGATGTTGAATTTTTAAATTATGTTAAGCTGTGTTTTTGTTGATAATAATAAACAATAATAAAGGATGAAAGTATTTTGCCACTGGGTATGATGTAAGGTAGAATAATATCACAAAAAAATCTATTTTTAAAAGATTCCACACACCTTTTTGTTGTTTTAGGTTAGGTACATTTCATTTAGTAGTGGACGAGTTCTATATTATACAAACGAGTTGCTGCCAATACAACGAACAAAAAAATACTGAAAAAGGTTAGTCGCATACAAGGATATTAGATGAGAATAGGATTGATCAAAAGCTGAAAAGTGTCAGCCGAGTTTGATGACGTCACTGGTTACCCATGCGCGCGTCGGCTTGCGCGAATTATGAATCTGTGAAATCCGTGGTGTTATTTATTTATTTTTTAAATTTTAATAACAAAAAATAAAGTATTTAATGTATAAGCAAAATTTTTCAACATGTTTTTTTTATGTTAAAATCATTCTGGGTATAAATCATGTAAGTCAATATTCCTTTTACCTTAAATAATAATTAATTGGGCGATTTAAAAGCTAGTTCAGGGGATAGTATTCTGGAAAAACATAATGCCATTATGTAATGGCATTTTTATTTGGCCAACTGCAAATGTTCAAGATAATCCGGATAAGAATGATGGAGAATATGTTTACGCACATGACAAATTTTTAAGTGTAATTTTACTATGTTAAATTATGTTCCACTTACCCCATTTCTTGCTAAAACAACATGTCATGATCAGTTTTTCAAGTTTCTTTCATTATTATTATTTATAAACTGTGTAGGTAGGTTATTCAATATTTTATTTTTTTGCAACTCAAATATGTACTAAATTTAGAGTAAAAAAGTATAAGTGTATGAAATAGCTTTTATTTATTTCTAAAAAAACTCGAATTGTGTGATTTATGAGGTTTTTGAAATGGCTGATTCAATTTTATACTCATTTTTATTAATCAGCAAATATAATAGGACAAAACTGGTATTTTAACATGAAAATAAAACAACACTAATATCCTTGAAGAGTTTCGCCTTATAAACAGCTGTCAATAGTTACACTATTACAATACAGTTCGAAATCTGTCTTTGTTTACTACACAGAGAAAAAGATGATAGACATATAATTGATGGAACACCAATGTCGACAAAAGAACGTTGCTGTGACGTCACTGGTTACCCAAACGGCTAGCGTTGCTCTTATGGGAATAATCCATCCTATTCTCATCTAATATCCTTGAGTCGCATAAGGAAGTGGTTTTTCCAATCCATTACCAACCATGCTGTATCCGAGAAGGCTGGACGTCTATTTAGTTTGGGGTATTTTGCATTTTACAGTTGACGAAAAAATAATGTCATCTGTCAACACAAATCTATTGTTTGGCTTTGTTTGAGTTTCTGGTACTTATATTGAATACCAATTTTATTTTTATTATTGCAAATACCATCGAGAAAAAACAAATATGTGTTGACAGCTGTCATTAGTTTTTGTGATTGTGTTTGCTTAAATCGTACAAAGCTATTATTTCTGTGCAAAACAAGAGGTGTGGACTGTGAATCCAAGTTGATTTTCAGTGGTTTTTTTGTATTTTTTGTGAATAATAACTTTGATTTTTTGTTATATTTTAAGTTTCTAAATCAGTTTGTTCTCCGAGCTGGTAGAACGTTGAGAAAATATTTGTGCAGCATCAAATGTTAAAACATTTAGAAAATACAGGAGATAGAAGGCAATTTAATACTTCAAATGAAGCTTTCAGTGCAGTACAGGGAATTATTTTGTCAAGTAAATATTGCACTTAGATAATTGTCGCTTATGATTAAATTGTCATCAATGCCTTTCACGTGGGATTGCGAATAATGGAAGTGATAGTTCGAAGTGGTGTTGGCTTCATTTGTAACCAAGAAAATGTTAATCATATTGTCAATTAAGTCTCGTGTAGATTTATATGTCAAAACTAATGTATTTCTACCGGCAACCATGATTTGCTTACCAAATCATTTAACCGAATCCGGACTCAATCAGTTAAGGCACATGTCCATGAAAAATGTTATAATAAATGAATGGTTTGCTTTAAATCGTGTGCAACATATAACTCGAGCAGCTTGTAGACTCCGTTTAACGTCAAAAGAAGCCACTTGTCAAAACCATCGCCATATAATGTAATACCGATTTGGATATCTGCGCAAACTTCACGTGGCTTCTTTTTATGTATTGGTAACTTCTAAATCCCTAACTTTTGCCAATGACATAATCGTTATTGCTAGAACCATAGAACTAAGCGTTAGCTAGACCCAACGACATTTGACATATGATATAATCTGTCATTTCACAGAATAATGACATTTCTCGTCTATTCAAAAGGAGATTTTGGTTTGATTAATCATCCTCCCCTTTCAGCTTAAACAATAAAGCAAATTTACGTTAGCCGAGCCACGCCCTAATAAATTTCATGGTAAACAAGCGTTATTAGCAAAGAACGTTGTGTTTGAGTTAATTTAATTTTGATTTGGTATTTTAAGAGCTATAGCTGACTATTTACAATGAAAAGAATCATTAAACAAACAAATTAACACAATTTGTTAATAATTATTTATCCTCAGTGCAACTGTCATTAACGTCAGCTGTTAGACATGACATAGAAGCGAATAAATTATAGACTATGGAATAAACTCACCTTCGAAATGGTTTAAAGCACAGAAATAAAGATGGCAACAAAAAGAAATGAGAAGAAGTGATACTAAACGAAGTGTACTCGACTCCAGCGCTTTATATGCTTTGGTCTTCTGATTCTAGTTAAACCACAGATCTAAACAATAGTTCAGTGGTTGAAACCATCGAAATAAATTAATATAAATTCGAAAAATATTAACAGATCTTGCACAATTGAGTTTGTGTCGTTGTTAAAGTATAAAAAAACAATGAAGAAATAATAAGGCTAGTCGGTGTCACGCTCCGTTTACTCTGAGTATTACTTGAACGGAATTATTAATATTTGACATACAGTTCTTGCTCGCGGATATTACACTTTTCGAAATTACGGGGGCAAGGTGTATAAGGAATCATTTTGGAATAGTTTTGAGCAGCGTAAACTTATACAAAGTCTGCTAGCAATAATATTGCAATGGGTTTGAAGAATTTAAGTGAAGTGTGTGCTGAGAAAGTCCACGAAGGAATGACTTCATTGTTTGATCGATGAGGTTGAAATAAAATGGTAAAAATAGCCTGCAGAATTACCAATTCCATTGTTTTTCTCTCTTTTACAAAATTGTTAGGCCAAATAACAATAAAAAAGTAATAAAACTACAACGGGCTCAGGTATCTACCCATCTCTACATTCTTGAGATTCGATAAATGTTTCCAAAACCAGTTTAAACAAGAGGATACGGTTCTAGTTTGTAAATTATGTTCGTTTAAAAGCCCGAACAAAAAAATTACGCTTATTTTCGTCCAATGTTAAGGTTTTCAGCTTAATTTTAGCGACATCTAGTGACTTAGAAGAAACTAATGTGAAAAAATAGCGGCAAATTCGAATTTACAGTCGGATATTTGGAAACAAGTGACCGTTTATCAGTATTGTGAATTTTTATCAAACCTTTGCAAAATTCCGAATGTCGCGGACTTTGTCAGATCCAGTTTAATTAAAAGAATGATTACGGGTTATCTACCCACTCCACGCCCCTGAAACTGGATCTTAATATCTCAATTTAACTCAGTCCATTGAAACAAAACAAAAAATTTCAATCGAAGGTCTACTTGTGTATGACCTATACGAAAACTTCTCAGTTGTCAAGGTACTATCCATTATTTTGTTTATTTATATACAAATCTTAACCGACAAATTCGTGAGATTTCAATAAACACGTACACGCAATCACTAGTTGTCGGTAGTATAGTTTTTTATTAAATAATATTTATTAACTTAGGATATCGAAATTAATAACATTTCGTGACTGTTGACAACAATATTTATATTTTGTAATATTCGTCCACGGTTTGAGTGTTCCATTCAGTGCTGCCACTACAAAATTTTAAGCTACACTACACTAAAATGAACAAAAATATTGGGTGGAGTAGAATTCAATGAGACCTCTGGCGGAAAAAATTGTAATTGTCGCAATGAGTAAAACAATTCGTTTTGCATTGGTTTTGTATTATATGCAAGTCAACGTAATTACCGTAAATTCGTACTTTATTTGTTTAATTTTGTGTCAGCTTAAAACTGTGTTTTCCTATTCAACTCAACTGTTATCATTTCTGAGGTTATATTCTGATATAATCAGAGATATTATGGAAGAGGTTATGTTATTCTATTTTTTGTTTTCATTGCACTTTTATGAAAGCGTCACTAATTTCCTCTATAGGTACAATGCGAAAATATATGGCCAGCATTTAAAACTGCCTGTCCTTTATGTATGAACCTAGAAAAAGGCTCAGCATTTACAAATTCAAATATACTTTGAATAGTCAGTGTATACCCAATCCATAGTTACAAAAACAAAGAGAAATCAAGTCGGTATTAAAGATTTAAAATATTACTCAATACAAACGTACCTTCCCTGTAATTTTTGTAGATATGACTATATCAAAAATAAAAAATAAACACAAAATCAGACCTAAACTTGTTTTATTTTTGACAAATATCAACCATACCTATTACTCCAAAAATAAAAATATTGGGAGTCAAAATTAAGTTTAACAACACAAAATACTAAAGCACAATCAAAGAAAAAGCAAAATTTTCACAAAACACACACTGAAAATAACTAAAACAGCAAAATAAAACCTCTAAAATATCAAAGGGCTTATATGGCAGCTGATTTGTTTTACTCGTTGCTAAGATGACATTGAAATTTCGGAGCGCCATCTATCGAATTCTACTTTTCCAATAGCTGTCTCGATCAAAACAATATCTATAGGAAATTCATAAGTACTACTCTTGTGACAGGAAGTGTATCTAATTGGGTGTACATTTTTTTATAACCTTACTTTCTTTGCCTCGAGTTTTGTTTGACTTATTTATTTTTTTATTACACTGGTCTATAAGTAATATTTATGTATTTATCAAGGCCATCAAGTGTTCCAAAGCCCCGTATTACAGAGTGTTTTGTTATACAGTGCTAAGATAGAGATACAAAAAAAAAGAAAAGTCACTACCATTATTTGGTAATAACTACAGAAGGAAATCATGGAATTGTGTCTCAGTTTCCTCTAAATACAACTGAAACGAATAAACGAAGTTGAATCTTATTCAGATTGCTATAAAAACTGAGAATATGTCAAAAACATTTAACGTTTTGTTTTAAATAAACAGAATTATGTATCATTCATAGTCCTGAAATTTCATAGCTTTTCCTCTATCCGTTTCAAAGATGCGAGAGTTTTGAGCCATACTGTATATATATATATTTTTGCTGCATATTATTTATTTATGAAGTTTCTGCTAAACATTAATCTAAAGATTATCGTATGTAAAGGTGTTGAAATAAAAATAATTCCTAATCGTTTACTTAGAAACGTAATAATAAAAACCACATTTTTTATAAACATTATATTCATATGCACTTACACAATTATAATAAACACATACAAATTATTATAATAATAACTAATAAATATTGACAGAAATTTCAATAATTTCCTAATGGTTATCTTGCCCATCCCTTTTTACGTGAACATTATCTTTTTTAAAACGTCAATTGTCAATAAAAATTCAATATATTTTCGTTGTTTTTATTTAAAAGCTTTTGAACCTATTTTCGAATAAATTAATAATAATATCCATTGGAATACCACTCAAACATATACTTTCAATGGAAAAACAGCTTCGTCGACCGCTAAAAAAGTGACTTAGGACTAAATAAGTGTTTTAGGGTGGATACAACATAAAATTAGTAGTAGTAGTAGTAGTAGTAAATTTGAATAAATTAAAAAAGAAAGGATAGAAAAGTGTGAAGATTCATAAATACGTGAATTTTATTAGTATCATTTGGTAAATGTATTGTCCAATTGAAATACCGAGGTGAGATTTAAGGGTAACGCGACTCTAAATTTTTATAAAATGAAATTTTACTAAACGAATCAGTTTCAGAATATATTGAAGAAGGGAGTTTGTTTTTTGAGCAAGACAAAAAGCTGGAAAAAGTTTGACAATTGATAAGTGCTAAGACATTATAAATATAAATTTTTTTTTGAAAGGGTAGCGTCAAATTGAAACACAAGAATAACTTTTAGGGTTACGTTGTAAATAAAATTTCTGATAAATCAGTTTCATTATAGAAAAAGTCTTCAATCGCTAATTAAAAGTAATAGAAAATATGGGAATTTTATTAATAGAATAATAGCGTTAAATGTAATATTAAGAAGCGATTTTTTAGGGTAACGCAAATTTTTATAACATTCGCACGAATATCAATTCCGATTAATTAATAACAAGTTATCTGTTCATAAGGACAACAACCTTTACTTTTCTTACTTACTTTTCAATGTCTCTAATATAAGATGTTCGTTGACCGAACCAATTTAAAATAAAGGTTAAAAAAAATGACTTTGTTGTCTTACGGTGGTGGTCAAGGCAAGTTACTGCAAAATGGAAGTTGTGGAACTTTTTTAATTCATCGATTTAAATAGGCTTTAACTCCATATAAGAGATTTATAGAAATTGATATTAGTTTTTAAATGAATTTATAGATTTATTCATATATTACATCTAATAATAAGTGAAAATCTGACTGAATTGAGACAAAAACTTGAAAATATCTCACAGAGATGCGTTTACCTCGTCGTCTGACTGACAAGTACTCTGTCAGTTTTCGATATATTACGAACGCACTCCTTATGTCAACAATCATTTGTGGTTGAGCGCCAATTTTAAACTAATTACACTTAGATTCAAATAATTTTATCTTCATAAGTAATTTCAAGCACCAAATATCTTAAAGACAATCTACTAGGTATACACAATTATGTTGCACTACTTTTGGTGTCCATTGTCGACCCAAATTAATAAAAAAAAAAATATATTAACCACTAATAGAGAAATCCAACTTGTTAATTGGCTAGAAGAAGAAATAATTGTCAACTTCACAGCTAGTAGTGGAAAAAGCTTCCCCTTGTGGAAAACTATTTATTTTTTCAAAATTATTGCTTCGGGAGCTGTATAGAGGGTGATTCGAAGATGCTAAATCACGAATTAGAGCGTAGAAACGTCAAATCTTCTAACCGGCGGATAAAAACTTTAATATTAACACATTATCAATAAACAACCAAAAAAAAATATTAAAAATAGTATCAGGTTAGCTAACTGAATGTTTACTTATATTATTAGATAGGTATTTCTTAAAATTTAATAGGGAATTCTTAGAGAGAAAAATGTTTGTCAGATAAATTAACATACCAAACAATTTCTGGAGAAATAAAACATCCAAGCAGAAAATCTACTTAGAATAGGAGATTTTTCCCATTTCTAGAAGTAATTTACATAATTATATATGGATATTTTTATTCGCAAATATTCAATCCTGTTTGATTGAAAAAAAAATTATTACGTAACCTTAACTTGTTTGATATTCTGCTAAGAATTTGTTTCTTACGCTAAATAGAAAATGCTTTGACAAAAAATAACTTGTACAAGTAAATACGTCTTGCAATAGTATATTCTTCAACGAGTGCAGTATGTTGGCTATTATTCACGCGGATGAAGTTTCCAAAACAAGCGAGCACAACGAGTGAGTTTTGGAATCATCCAAGTGAATATTAGCCATTCTACACAAGTGAAAGACTATACTTTCTTAACGACTAAAAAAAGAAAGCTTCCAGTGAGGACCGAACCCCAATCGTCCGCGCCAGAGTCAACTATTTCTACCACTAGGCTATAGAGCATGTTTATTTTCAAAAAGGGATACGTAACATACCAGTTTTAATCGAAACGCTTACATTTATAAATGATAATTGAGAGTTATAACTAAATATAACTACTGTTGTCCATTTTTTCTCTAAATAATACGTAAAATTATTATTCTATCATTATTTTGACGTTTCAAACGACGCGCTGTCAAAATCGATTTGCATTATTTGGTATTTGACGTTTTAAAAGAGACGATTTGATTTATTCATCTTAATTCATTTAAGCGTGAATTCTGATAATAATAGAATGTGATTGGCTAACGAGAGTGAATTCTTTTTATTATTCACTGGCGTGAAGATTATATATAATTATGTAGCTAAATATGTAAAAAATAATTTGTGCGTTATTATTTAGTCGTGGAGAAATACTCTTATTTGATGAGACATGTAGAAAACTGTCAAATGCGAGCTAAAAATAAATTCAAATGCACTTTTAATTTCCTCAAATTCGCTCTGTCTTCTAAAGGCCCGTTCCCACTTAGATGGATCGTCTGTTTTCTCGGTCCGGCTAAACAGACCAGCACAAAAATACTTCTTAAAGATGGGATCGTTATTTGTAAGCATACTTTGACAGTCAGAATGCATTAAGCGCAATAAACACATAACCATAAACGTCAAAGGTCAGTGAGTTTTCTCCAACACGCACAATTAGAAGTAATATTTTAGTTTATAAACAAGAGCGTCGCCAAGAGGGAGCAAAGAGGGGCAGCTACGAAAAATTAATTAAAAATTAATCCAATTACCTCTCGATTTAAATAAATAACTAATTTTTAATGTACTTAGAGATTTTAATTGAGAATAATTCTTGTAACGAAACCATTTAAGTACAAAAATTCAGACTGTTATGATCCGAAATGGATCATTGGTAACCTTGCCTATTACGTAAACGTTAGTAATAATAATAGAAACAATTTAAAATGTTAAAAATATATCAACTGCACGCAAAAAGTGTTCACATGTAATTTAAATTCAAGATTTAACTTAAGTTTTATTAAAAAACTTTAATAAAGATAATAATACAACCATTTGACATTGCTTCACTTGCAGTGGATGATTTTGCATGTAAAGAAGGCAAATGTGATGAAAAAAAGTATGTATTATAATCTCCTCGACCCCCCGAAGTCTTTGCGGATTATTTTTTATGAAAGTGTGGACAGAAAAAACGTTGTGGACGTTTTTTTACCCTTAAGGGATCTACCAAACTTTGCTTCTGTTGAAAAGTACGACGTAATAAACGAATGAATTGATTCTAGCTCATCATTCGTAATTATTCTGTTGTTATTTTATAGAAATATGCCATTCTGAAATCCTTAGAATGTTGACCTTAGTTGTAAAATGCAATACTCCACATGTCCAATGACTTTCGCAATACATTATTACGTACACATTGAATAGAGCATAAAAAAAACTTGTATCTGAAAAAAATTCGTCAAGATTACTTGATAAACCACGGAGTTACAAACCGATAAAGTTTAACTTATCAATTTATCTTGATAGAACCAAAAAGTAAAGTGAAAATATTTTAAATACTGATTTTTTAGTTAAAAAATGACATTGATCATTATAATATTACTTCACATACAGTTTTCTGTCACTTTCTCGCTTCAATATTCCCGATTTCTGCTCGTATATCCGTAAATGCAAGGAGAAAGAGATAATGGAAAAGAAGAAACGAAAAAGAAAAGAGCCACGAAATCAACTTTCTTCATCTAAAATCCTATTTTGATAATTGATTTACCTTTTGAACCACTTAAAAGCTACTTTAAAACACTAAAAAATAAAAATGTATAAATTTTCTATAAAAAAATCAAAAATATTCAAATTTTTCCGATTTTGTTCTATTTATATTTCCAATTTTATCACCAACCCTTTTTTTAAGATAAAAAAACGTTTCCAACACCTCAAAATATTTTAAAAATAACAATTTACCTCAACAATTTTCTTCGAGAATCCTATCACAGTCACTACAAACCACAAAACTTCATCCACTGTTGAAATGTTTACCTTGTATATCGCGAAAATGAAAGTAAATCCGATTCTGCTACAACTAGTATCCTATTTATCCTACCAAATACATAAAACCCAGCGAACGCTGCAATCAAGTAGTGTACCGTAAGAACCAGCTTTAAATTATAGATGAGATGCAAACTTAGTTTTATAAAGTGCCCCCACTGTGTGTGTACGTTTCGATTTACTTGACCTAAGCTAAGACACACCACGTGGTTTGAAGTTGAAAAATAATATTTTTAAGAATAATTAGATATATCTATTAATAATAAACAATAAGGGATGATAGAAAGTTGGTGAAGACCTCTAGCTGCTGTAGTGACAACTTTTTAAAGCGCGAAAGGAGCCTCTCTGTATCATGTCCGTTTCAGACTCGGGTAACGGTAAGAATTTCTTGGGGGTTAATTAATAAAGTTTAAAAGTTTGTCTTAAGCACGCAGATGCCTACTATAACTGGGCACCGATAGGAAAGAATCTTTTTATATTCAATTTACTTAATTTGGACGAATAAAAACTATAACTGAAACGTAAATAAACAATCAATATAAACGTTGTAATACAAAGAAATGTATCAATAAAGAAAAACAAACGTGATACAATGTGTTTATTCGATTTTTTTCGAAGTGAAAAGACAACAACTTGAAGGCTTTCTTAGACAAAACAAAAAAGGTATTAAGGTATTTGATATTCTAATTTGCATCTCATTGTAGTTTTAGTAAGGGCGATTCTTTTCAATTTACTGATATTGACAGGAGAGTTTTAAACAAATTTCGATTTTAACAATATGTCAACTGAAACTTACAACAAACATTCTATGTCTGGGTTGAATACAATGATAATATTCGTTTATTTTTCGTGGCTGCTGCCTCCAAATACAAAAAAGTGCATGACGCCTCCATGCTATGAAAGCGATTAATATATAATTTTGTCACCTTTTATTCACGACGATTCTAAGAACGAGACGCTGACCCCAATAATTTATAATAATTAAACATAATAAATGTTTTGTCGCAAAATTATAAAACTATTGTGTAAGATTATTAGATTGTTTAACAGTTTTGACATAAATATTATACATTAGGTATATATATTCAAATTATACTATAATTTTTTGTTTGATGAAGGACAAAACCAAAAAGCTATTATTTGAGATTTAAAGTATAGGCAACCTTAATACATTTTTGATATATGAATTGCCTAACATTGCAGCTCGAATAACCAAAGAATATGATCTAGTTCTATGGAAATAGCAAAGATGCGCCAAATCAAAAAAAGAAGACGAAAAAGTAGCCATATAAACTTGTAACTCTTGTAAGACTTGTAACTTTGTAAGAACAAGAACTTTTTGTAAGTCCTCTAAATACAACTTATATTATACCATAAAAATGGTGAAACTCACTGCAGAAATTATTCAAAACTCTATGCAATACATAAATCCAGTGAAAGACAGAGAACTGGATTTAAGAGGTAGGATTGATTGTTGAAAGCTATGGAGGTTATATTTTACAGTTTGCTTGCTTTATAGGATATAGAATACCCGAAATTGAAAATTTAGGAGCAACCGGCGATCAGTTTGATACAATAGACTTTTCCGATAACGACATTAGAAAGTTAGATGGTTTTCCTTTCTTACCTAGACTCAAGTGTCTTCTTATGAATAATAACCGCATTGTGTAAGCTACGATTTCCTAGCGATATATTAATTTTAATCTAATACTTCCTTATTGTAGTCGTATTGGAGAACATCTTGAAGAGTACATTCCAAATATGGAAAGTATTGTATTAACAGGAAACCAAATTGAAGAATTGGGAGACATCGAACCATTAGCTACCTTGGAAAAACTCACCACTTTAAGTTTAATGTTCAACCCTATCACAGCTAAACAACACTATAGGTTATATGTCATATACAAACTTCCTCAGTTAAAATTACTTGACTTTAGAAAAATCAAAATGAAAGAAAGAGAAGAAGCCAAAACATTGTTTAAAAGTAAAAAAGGAAAGGATCTCCAGAAAGAGATTGCCAAGAAAGCAAAGACATTTGTACCTGGAGGTACTCCTAATAATGTAGCTAGGAGTAGAGGTAAGTGATAAAATGGTTTATTGAAATATCAGCTTTATACATTTTCTTTAAATTCAGGATTAAATGATGAAGAAATCAAAATGATAAGGGAGGCAATCAATAATGCAAGCTCATTACAGGAAGTTGAAAGGCTGCAAAAAATACTACAGTCTGGCCAAATACCTGGAAGTGTGTTTAATCCAGGTATATGCTAAATTATACTTTATTTCAACATCTATTCGAATTTTTATCACATACATTTTCAGGGGAACAAAATGGAATAACTTCAATGGATTTCGAATAAGTACCTACTTATTTTTCTCTTATCGGTAAAGTATTTTCTTAGGATCTAAAGATTTAATTTTAATTATAAATTCATAACTTTGATTTAACTGATAAGAACATTGTATACACAGAAAGGCGATGAAATAAAAAAAAATTCTAACAACAGGTTGAGAAGCGATTAGTGTTTATTTTTTTTTTCTACAGGTATATAAATATTTTAGTACATTTTTATTATGTTTATAGAATGGTATGCATTAATTTTTATGTTTTTCTCTTGCTCTTGAATTATACGTAAACCTTTTCATTAATAATTTGTTGTAACAAATGCAAGGAAGAGGAATAGACAGTGAAATATCTCTTGTGTCTATGACTTGACTTGGCTTAAAAGCGCCAGAGGTATTTGGGTAGTGAACGTCTAGAGACAGCAGAGATAGACATGGGAAATTTGAACGACTTGTAGTGGAAAGGGTCCTCTGAGATTTTACTGAGTAAACTTGGATTTGACAGCTTGTTTTGTACTAGCTCTCTATACAAGTGATACTACTCGATGTTTTGATAACGGTTTGATTAAAAATGGACTTCAACGGGTAATTATCTAGTCAAAATAGATACTAATATCCAAAAAGCACTTAGTTGACAATAATAAATATATAATGTCTTAATAGTTTTTGTATTAATCTCTCCTTGTCCTACTCCATGTCTTTTTATTGCAACACGAGATAAAAATGTTATTTTGGTTGCAATTTGTCCAAGCAGACTAAATCTGGGATACATACCAGAAGCATAGGGAGAAGGGAAGTAATCACCTTTATTCCTAAAACTGGAAAAAGGGACATGAATACCTTAAATCCATTGCTTGTGCTTGAAGGATATCCTGTAGAGACTACCTCTATAAGGGAAATAATAGAATAGGTGCACGGGTACCTATAACTTGGCTGTGATCGACTGACATTTCTTCCTGCATTGGATCTGATATTTGAAATTTAAATTGAGATCTTCCTACTATACCTAGAGGGTAAGCAAAAGTATTGATATTTAAGTACCATTGAACATTTTTAAGAATAGTTATTTTTAAATTGTGTTTTAAAGAAATTTTCGGTTGTAGAAAAAATTTTGATGTAATTCGTCTGTAAAGGCATTTTTCACCTATGGTGATTGTCGCATTCGTCGAAAAACGGTTACTTCATACACTAGTTACATAAATAACTAGGTTACTTTGACTGTTTCCTTTTCATGGTAACTGATAGTAGTCCATACATTTTACCATGAATATCTTCTATTTTTTTATTTTGCTGTTTGTAATCCCAACTAAAACATAAAATTAAGAAAAAAGCTATTTTAGAAATATTCTCAATGGTGAAGATTTAAATCATTCGTAGCGTATCGATTGAAAAGCTTCACAGAAACGTCGGCCCATTAGCTCAGTTGGTTAGAGCGTCGTGCTAATAACGCGAAGGTCGCGGGTTCGATCCCCCCATGGGCCATTGTTTTTTTAACATTTGATATAAACGATCCTTTATTTCTTATAAAATCCAATTAAAAAAAAAAAAAAAAAAAAAAAAAAAAAAAAAAAAAAAACAATATCGTTGCTGTTAGGTATCATGAGGCACATATATGGTCTAATGGCTTGGACACCGGGTTCGATTACCGGTTTCGAAAATTTTTTGAAAATTTTCATGATTTATTTGCTAAAATCTATCCTACAACTCTAAGTTAAGTTGTAGCTTTTGATAGAAGTATCCGATATGGTCTAGTGGCTAGGATACCTGGCTTTCACCCAGGAGGCTCGGGTTCGATTCCCGGTATCGGAAAATTTTTGGAAATTTTCATAATTTATTTTACAAAATGTATCCCACGACGCTTAAATGTCTTCAAGCAGCAGATATAAGTATCCGATATGGTCTAGTGGCTAGGATACCTGGCTTTCACCCAGGAGGCTCGGGTTCGATTCCCGGTATCGGAAAATTTTTGGAAATTTTCATAATTCATTTTACAAAATGTATCCCACGACGCTTAAATGTCTTCAAGCAGCAGGTACAAGTATCCGATATGGTCTAGTGGCTAGGATACCTGGCTTTCACCCAGGAGGCTCGGGTTCGATTCCCGGTATCGGAAAATTTTTGGAAATTTTCATAATTCATTTTACAAAATGTATCCCACGACGCTTAAATGTCTTCAAGCAGCAGGTACAAGTATCCGATATGGTCTAGTGGCTAGGATACCTGGCTTTCACCCAGGAGGCTCGGGTTCGATTCCCGGTATCGGAAAATTTTTGGAAATTTTCATAATTTATTTTACAAAATGTATCTCACGACGCTTAAATGTCTTCAAGCAGCGGGTACAAGTATCCGATATGGTCTAGTGGCTAGGATACCTGGCTTTCACCCAGGAGGCTCGGGTTCGATTCCCGGTATCGGAAAATTTTTGGAAATTTTCATAATTCATTTTACAAAATGTATCCCACGACGCTTAAACGTCTTCAAGCAGCGGATACAAGTATCCGATATGGTCTAGTGGCTAGGATACCTGGCTTTCACCCAGGAGGCTCGGGTTCGATTCCCGGTATCGGAAAATTTTTTTTAGAATTTTCATATTCATTTGAAATAGAACGTGAGTTGACATTTAATAAAAAATGAAATTTTCTTCAAACCTCTGAACTCATGTTACAAATATATCACACAAATACTAAATCCGGTATGGTCTAGTGGCTAGGATACCTGGCTCTCACCCAGGAGGCTCGGGTTCGATTCCCGGTACCGGAATCTTTTTTTTAACCACAACTTAGATCAAATTCTCGGATGAGTGTCTCTTACATTTGGAATCTGGAGCTAACCAACCCTTCCTTCTGGTGACGCTCTTTTGTCGACTTACCTATTACCAAACATATCCCGTACCATTACACTGTTAAAGTATATGATTGATTGACTTTTGTTCTGACCAGGGGATTTGTTATCTTGTTCGATATTTAAATAACTAAATCTAGCCTGCATATCCATTATATCTTCATTCAAAGTATCGTGCTCAGCTACGCCAATACCGTATATAATTTTTTCGAAATTATCTGTTATTTTGTACCTGGAAAAAATTATCTTACAATATTGATCAGTTTGATTTATATTATTTCGTTCTTACTCGCAACTCAATTGAAATACCGTGGAACTGTTTTTGTAACTGAGCTGCAGCTGAAGCATCCCCTTCAACGGTCCGTTTTTACTCGACAACTCTATTTGAGCTTGAAGCTGAGTACCTACAAAAAAATAAACCAATTTCATACAATATTTTCAAAAATGTCTTACCAAACATACCACAATACTGACTCTGGCTTCTTGTAGACAAAAACATGATTCCTTCTCCTTTTACATCTTCTCCGATCTTTCCCATGTCATTTCTGTAAGCGGGATTCAGAGCGATGGTATCATTATTGTTGGTAATCTGTGGAAAGCAACTACCTTCTTCAAATGCTGTTCTTCCTCTGGGGCAATTGTAAGCAATCATTTCACAAGAATTGTTATTTCCCTGCTTTCTTTCTACCATGTTTTGAATAGACTCTCTGAATAGATGGAAAGCTCGTATATGACTACAGACTAACTCTTTAGAAAGTCCTCTTTCTAAAATAGGATGTTTTTTTAATATTGATTTGGATCCAAAGTTGTTGATAGAAATTAAGTACAATGTTTATGTACCGGAGGATATATCCTCGGTAGTATAGTGGTCAGTATCCCCGCCTGTCACGCGGGAGACCGGGGTTCGATTCCCCGCCGTGGAGAAATTTTTTTCACTTTATATAATATCGCTTTTTTATACATTCGAACAGGTTTCTTCGAATTGGGATTGTAGCTTAGATACAGTACACTCATTTTAATTGAAACTTTGAGCAGGTAGAAAAACAAAATTGAAAAGTTACCCATAATTGTCTCTATAACTTGAATAGTAAAAATGTACTGGGTAGTATAATCCTCGGTAGTATAGTGGTAAGTATCCCCGCCTGTCACGCGGGAGACCGGGGTTTGATTCCCCGCCGTGGAGAAATTTTTTTTCGATGTTTATGGAACTTTGGCTCAAGGGGCAAGACCCATCTTAGAATAATTTTCGTTTTTTTTTCATAGAGTAAATGCAATTATCACTTTAAAGAGGAATTACTGAAACAACTGAGGTAAATACAGAATCCTAATACATCAGATGAAGGCTACTACGAATTGGGATTGTAGCTTAGAGACAGTAGAAATGAATTTTGCCTATTGCCACTTAAAGCAGGTGGAAAAAACTCATTAATTTGTTATTCATAATTGTCTCTATGACTGGAACAGTAAAAATGTACTGACATCAGGTAATAAGTATTATTTTATGGTACTGGATAGTATAATCCTCGGTAGTATAGTGGTAAGTATCCCCGCCTGTCACGCGGGAGACCGGGGTTCGATTCCCCGCCGTGGAGAAATCTTTTTAGTCTCTTAATTTTTTTTTAAACACGACTGGAATATTCCTTCACTTATCATAATATTATGTGCTCGTAAATGGAAGCTTAATTATCAACTGTACCATAATAATATAGTTACTAACTAGTTACTGCACAAAATCAATTACATGAATTTCCATCAACAAGTTCAAAACCACGTATCTAAGGTAATTTTATCAAATTTGAATTCCTTCTTCCTCGTCTGTGATACGTTATAACTCATTCTATGATCATAGCCAGTACAGTCCTCGGTAGTATAGTGGTCAGTATCCCCGCCTGTCACGCGGGAGACCGGGGTTCGATTCCCCGCCGTGGAGAAAGTTTTTTTTTCAATTTTTTCATTTTGTCGCTTTAAATTGTATGTTATGTCAGGTTTGTTCCAACCACAGTCAGAAGCGATCAGAGAATAGTCGACCATTGCAATCAGTGATAGGAATTACGAAGAAATAACTCGTTGTTTGCTATGACCAGTTATTCTCTGATCGTTTCTGACGGTTTCTGACTGCGGTTGGAACAAACCTGTCATGAGCCTGTTATAAGTTATACAGAAATAATTCCTTACGCCAATGCTTATGAGCTATGGGGATCTAAAGCTAGTAGATTATTTATTATCCAATTGGTTATTGGAAACCATACTTCGGTTACATTGTAAAAATTAAATTCCAGATTTTTGAAAAAAAAAATTAAAAAATATTTCTCCACGGCGGGGAATCGAACCCCGGTCTCCCGCGTGACAGGCGGGGATACTGACCACTATACTACCGAGGAATATAGTAAAACGAATCATAAAGTGACTTACAATGTATCATAGAAGACAAAGAAGGAATTTAAATTTGGTGGAATTACCTTAAATAACTATACTACCTCATTGAATTTCGTTCTTAGATACAATTATTACAAACCACATTCTATCGGCCCTTCTTCTCCTGCTCCCACAGGACCAAAATTCGTTTTCAGTTAAATAATAATTGTCAAAAGAGACACAGGAAACAATAGAGTCCCAAAAACCTACCTTGTCGTATAATTTAATGTTTTTTTTTTCATTAAAAACAATAATAATAACACCTCCAATAATTATCGACATATATTTACCGAAATGTGACACGACAATTGAATCTTTAACGTCATTACATCCCGGTTGATCCTGTCCACCGTTCGGGAAAAAATCGACGTGTCCTATTGGATCCCATAATCCAAATCCGTCAGTTACAAACTACGAAAAAATATAAAAAATTAAAATTAAAAAACAGGCAGTCAGTCAAATAAATTAATCCTCGTCATTAGCCTTTTGAAATAAATCAAATTCAGTTTAACAAATATTTTAATAGTTATTTAATCAACAAATTTATTAATGAGGGTGATTAACAATCGGCACGTCAGAGCGAGTGCGTGTGTATGTTTGGTTGCCTAAAAAGATGTACGTTGGGTTGCCTGCAGAAAATCGTTGATTAATATACAAGGTCATTAATGTATGATTTTGTCTAGTTTTGAGAACGTTAATATCATAATATGTTAATACACGGCTGGGGAAAAGAAAATTCAATGAACTTACAGGACTGCCGTCAGTATGAATGACATCTACAAATTTAGCATCACTTCTATCCAATTTTTTAAAATTTTCTCTTAAATAATTGTTTCTAAAAAGAGGACTGGCTGGGTCAAGACCTTAAATAGAAGATAAAGTATATTTTTAATTAAAATTTAAGTGTTCTACATACCAGTAATCCTTCCAATTAAATATCCCTCATTTTTCAAACTCTCAGACGCAGTACCACTAACATGCGCCCCCAATGAAAAACCAATTAAATGAATTTTCCTTGGATCCAAACCTTTTTTCACCATATTTGTCAGTAAAATTCCCAATTGTCGTCCCACCACTTCGGTGTTAGCCGCAGCTATTGGATACTGCGGCCCCCTTGCTCCCAAGTGCCAATCCATCAATATCACGTTATAGTCAAACTATATAAATAAAATAAATAAATAAATAATTATATAACATTTTTGAATTTACTTGACAATTCCTTAAGGACCTAGCATTCACAACAAACTTACTTTGTCTGGACAACGCTTAAGATATTGTTTGTAATCAAATGTTTGATTCAGAGCCTTTAGGGCAGCGCAATAAATATTCTGACATTTCGGCCATTTTTAACGAATTTTTTCTCTATTTCTGCCTGAATTCTCAGCCCACATTTGTAATGTGTGTTATTAAATCTTTTTCTTCATGTACCAATTACCAAAAACCTTCTAGTGTAATTGTTACTATTTCTTATTAAACTGACCGTAAACAACAAAGTACAGTACGTCTGCATCCCATTTTGAATTAGGTACCTGAGTACCTCAAATATGTAAATTACCTCTATTGAAAGTAAGGATTATTTCATAACTCATTATTTTAGGTCAAATTGTATAACGAATATCTATCTTGAAACGTTCAAAATATTTATTCACTAATTTATCTAAATTTGACCTAGAGAAGCGCACTGAACATTATGTAAACCTATTTCGAATTGATAAGTTTAAGGTTAGTAAATACTTTAATGAAAAATGACAAACAATACTTTCACTTCACGCAATAATATTCTTAAAAATTGTTAATGAAACTGCAGAGCAAATACATATTATGGGGTCACTCAGGGGACGTGTTCAGCATTAGAACATAGTGTAGATGTATTTATTTATACATTAGAAACTAGCTTAAACTATCCATACAGAATGTCCCTTCCTTTTATGTATCTATGCATTTTTTGGGGTGATACATTCATTGAGACCTGAAAGGTCTATTTTGCCCCCTTTCTTCTACTTAGGTTCTGTGGAGAGTCTCAGAAACTATAGTAGCTCCTTTAGTCTTATTTCCCGGAGGAATTTAAGAATATATGCAGGCTTCAACTTAGGTAAATGTTCCTCTTTTATCCAGTAATCTCCCAGGTACTGTGATCTAGGATTCTGGAGTGATGTGCAGTTTGAAAGTGTGGATGAAGGTTTCTTCTTTCATGCCACAAAATCTACACTATTTTGAGCTTTTTCAGGTGCCCATTCAGGCGACAATGTCCCGTTAGGATCCCTGTTAAAACTCTTAGCGCAGTTTTAATTTGACATGCATTCATTTGATCTCAACAGGTTGTAGTCACCCAAAAGAATCTTTGATTATATAAGCTCTACTAGATCTTTCCAATGGTCAGATCTTCTCTTTTTCCAGGCTTTACCTATTCCTTCCACTGGGGCTGATTCCGCAAAAGGGTTCAGGTTGCCAGAAAGGTATTTCAGATGTCCCTTCCTTCCTAAAAGTAGATCCGGAACAATTGTTTCTACAGGCTTTCCAGGATAATCAAAGGCCAAGAGTTGACCAGATTTAACAAAGCTCTGAGAATAAGAGAGACCTATGCAGGGAACACTGGAAAGAGGTAGAACAAACCTTCGGATGTGCTGGCTCTATGAGATACTCTTAAGCATCCTCAAAGGAGAATTAAGTAATTGGAGATGTACACAAAACTGAAAAAAGTTCATTTTAAGGAATGTAAAAGAAGTTAAGGACCACTGGATACAGAACAATAAGGTGTCCAAGACTCCAGATTCGAGTATATAGTGAGATGAATCTAATTAACATAGAAAGGGACATTTGAATCATATAAATCACCAGGACCAGATGGGATTTATCCAAGTGCTGCAAAAATCCATCAGCATTATGCTTAGAAATGTATGTTGATGATCCTTAGAGCAAGTGTGAGTCTAGAATACATTCCAAAGATTCAGTGAACACTGTTTGATCCTAAACTTGAGAAATAAGGTGGCAAAAAATCCACACAAAAAAATTTATAATTAAATACATCCCTTACCATCTTTAAATACGAATTCATGATAATAATAGATCCTTTTTCGTTCCACTTGCTCATGTATCCATGTACTATCACTTTTAATGGATTGGAAATATTAAAAGTCGAAGCATTCAAGGATTTACCTTCGTCGTCGTAGCTTAAAATTTCTGGTTTAGCGAGATCACTTGATCTGGTGAATAAATAGAATTTCGTTTTTAATACTAGAGGATCTTCAGGGTGTTTTTGTAACGGTGAATTTTTGTGGGGAAGCGAAAAACACCCTACGATATCTGAAACAATCATTGGAGAATGGATAATTAGAATACTATCATTGCAAAATTCACTTATAACTCCAGATCGTAGTTTAGTTAAAGTATAACCAATGTTAATTTGATGACCCATATTTTTAATCCCATTGAAGAAAGAAGCCGCCCAATGGCGTGCATAAATTTTTTTTATAAATTCGAATATTGTGGAATAATGTATACACGCGTATATATTTAAAACAACGCGTTGACACTGAACATGTAAATCTTTGTTTTTAAATTCGGCTCTATCATCATTTACTGCTAAGTCATTTGCTTGTGGCGCCAATTCACTCAATATAGGTATTATTATTTCATTAAACTCACTCAACCAAGAAATAGATACTAATATATTATTTTAAATAGGTCCACATATTAATATACAAACAGAATTGCACACGCCTATGAGACTTTTGAAAGTAAACAAGTGGCTTGCACCCTAATCCCATAAAATCTTTTATGTTATAGTGCACCACCTTAGTAGCTACCCGAATTTTTCGATATTATGAGCAATATTTTACTCGGTAACTGGCGATACACTGCAGGTGCACCTGCGGTGCCAGATTTTCAAATTATTTCGGGCATACATGAAGTTGTTCTAATTAATTTCTCTTCTTATAACAGTTTCGAGCGACTTTTTTTAATTCTTACAAATAAATTTATATTATGTATTTTTTATTAAATATTTCCAAACTAGTTTTCTAAGAAAATCATGAGCTAACAGTATATTGAAGTAATGGGAAACATATGTAAAATGAGCACAACAATTTCAGAAAATATATCTGACAACATTGCTTTAATGGTCAAAGTTTACTTAGAGACTTTTATATGCAATTTTTAGGCCAAAAAGTAAAATTTTGTACAATATCTTTAGAATGGATAGTATAGTTACGAAAACTATCAATGTTTAGTAACCACTAGTGAAAAGTAGCTGACACATGATGATAGAACTCACTTTTTCCTAACCTCAAGGTCAACAACACCCAACCAGTGGTTGACAAACCATCACTTTTGACCAGAGGTGATAGAATCCAAGCACAAACATCTACTTCTCGGTCTACATACCCCCACAGACAATGAATTATAATTCCAATTTTAACGGGGCTGAGATATATTCACTATATAACCAATAATTCTCCTTTGTAACTAGAGGGGACTATATTACTTGTATATTATCCATCTAGAAACTTTGAGACCATAATTCTGTAATTCTGGACATCTACCCCAGTGAAGGGGCTGCTAAAAATGCGATAATAGTAACATCCCCACATCTAAATTAATATTGACAAAAAACCTTTTCAATTTTGCAGTTATATCGTGAAAGAATCTCCACCCCGTTTAAATTGGAACTGTAATTCATCGTCTGTCGTGGCACATAGACTGAGAAGTAGATGTATTCAAATTTGTAAGACGTTATAATAGTATATAAACATTTATTTTTATTATTCCACCTTGTATACAAGTTTTTCCACGCACTAAGCATTTTATATACTCTATTTAACATTTGTTACGAATAACAAGTAAAAAATAAATATGTCTAAACCATAAAATTATATTTTCAAACTTACCATAACAAACGGACTGAGTGTTTCTTTCCCTATGCCGATCGATTCTTTCTTTAATTCTATTTTTTAAATTAAGAGCTGTTTTTAAGTTGATCATTTGTTGCTGTTGCTGCCTTCTTAACCTCATATTTTGCCAAATTTGCGCCTCACTTATTGTCCCTAGCATAACTATAGTCACAATACACTTCAAAAACCACATTGTTGTTTTAGCTTTGTTTGTTTACATGTTTTAGTTGAATTTCCCGTGTACATCTGTGAGATATCAGTGGCTGAATGCCGGTAAAAACTGTGCCTTCCTACCACTTTCACTTTCAAATATATCTGGTAGTTAATACCGCGTAAATAAAATGGTAATAAAGAAAGACAGACACTTACATGATGCCTGATTCCGAGCTAGCTAGTACTCTCTATCTTTGGTACATCTATTTTTAAAACACAAACTCCAAATTTATTATTCTCTGCTGATATTATTAGTATATTATTCAACGAGTGGCTATTATTCTACACAAGTAAAAGACTATGCTTTCTCCACGATTATAAAAAGAAAGCTTCCAGTGAGGATCGAGCCCCAATCGTCCGCGCCAGAGTCAACTATTTCTACCACTAGGCTATAGAGCATGTTTATTTTCAAAAAGGGATACGTAACATACAGTTTTAATCGAAACCCTTACATTTATAAATGATAATTGGAAGTTATAACTAAATATAACTACTGTTGTCCATTTTTCTCCAAATAATACGTAAAATTATGATTCTTTCATTATTTTGACGTTTCAAACGACGCGCTGTCAGAATCGATTTGCATTATTTGGTATTTGACGTTTTAAAAGAGACGATTTGATTTATTCATTTTAATTCATTTAAGCGTGAATTCTGATAATAATAGAATGTGATTGGCTAACGAGAGTGAATTCTTTTTCATTATTCACTGGTGTGAAGTATATATATCATTATGTAGCTAAATATGTAAAAATAATTAGTCGTGGAGAAATATTTCTTTTTGTCTTAAGTTCTTTTTTCACAATTTTTGAAACAAATAACAATTTAAAATGAAGCACCTTTCAATATCCATTTCCGAAGGAGTACCGCAGACTTGGAACTTCTGGTTATTATTAATTTTGTACGTTTGTCATGGATAGAAAGGGATAGAAATAAATATGGAGACAATTTTGCTCAACTGAATGATTTATTTCGTTATTTTTAAGTACATATTAGGAGGGTCTAGCCATTTGAAAAGCTATCTTAAATACTGATAATTTATAGTTTATTTTTAACATCTATATCTTTCCATATTTTTTAAAAATATTCTCACAAAATTTTACTGGGGAAAACAAAACTAAAAATAAGTAACACATTTTTCGACTACCCTTAACATCACATGTAAGGTGATTATTGTCTTTTAAAAATTGCTGAATATTTCGCATCGACGATTAAGATATTCACGGGCGTCCGAACATAATTCAAAAAGGGATTCAAAGTTTCAATCTAAGTTGTACAGTCGAAAGATTTGTGTGAATTTTTAAAACATATAGTGATGGGTTTTTATAAGTATTTGTTTGGACGCACATGAAAGTTTCGGGTCTATTTTTTATTATATACAATAACGTATATCATTTTGCTTGTAAAGTAATTATACAGGGTGTCCCAGGAGCTCGTACAACTTTTCATCATTTTTTCACGAACCCTGTATACGATTAACAGTTTTTTTAGGATTCAGTTTATTTTTGCTAATAAAACCCTCTATTAAATGAATAAAATTTTCTTATCCTTTGAATTTTTTGAATTAGTTCCAGTATTTTCACAATCAAGTTAAATTTTACAATAATTTTTAATGACACCTGTTAAAAAAAAGCACGAAAAAGCCCATTTGCGTTATGCCGAAAAGATAGGTGATGCTATGATATGATATCGATAAAATTTTGTGACAATATTAGAGAAAAAAAATGTATGTATACATAACAATTTAATAGTCTATATAGGGAAAGGAATTGATAGAATATACCTTGTAAAATATTGGAACATTTCAACCTAAAATATACTTTTAAATCTATTGAACAGTTTAAGGTTATTATGTCCAACAAAAACCGGGCTTTATGACAATAACGACTAATGTTAATGTTAATGTGTCTGTCATGTTCAGTTTACACTAGACTTTTGTAGTTGTTCTAGTTAATTGTATATATTTGCTCTTTCCACTGACATCTGACATAACTATGGACAGGAGTGACAGAAATGAAATGGTGACTCGCCAAAAGTTATAAAATTTTATGCAACCGATGAGTTTGGCCAACTGTATGTATTTGTTATGATGTACACAGGCCTTTTTGTCCTGTTCCATTGTCTCCTGTCTCTTGGAATCACTTTCTATTCCAGTTCTCTTCCCTCTTCAAGTTTTTCAATGACTTCAGGTCTTCTTTCTATTCTGGTGTGTAAATATGACCTACCTACCCAAGTCTTTTTGCTCTTGTTCTCCAAATAATTATCCAATTTCTTGCTTTGTTCTTATTATATATAGGTTAGGTTCTATGTGAGTGGGGCCTTCTAGCCACCTCCTCTGCAACCCCCGTTGGGTTTATTGTGCCTCACCCCATTCACTCCAGACGAAGACTATAGTTGTACTTGGTGATACTTTCTTGAAGTCGTTCAGCCCTAAGGTACTAAAATCTGTTTTTCCATCCCCCTTCCCTCCTCTTTATATATTATCTTCCTTTCACATATTTTTTTCTTCTACTTCCATCTCTTTTTCTACGAGATTTCTTTAAGAAGGGGAAGGAATTCCTGTTGAGCTACAATGTTTCCCAAAAAAAGGGAGTCTTAAAATACATCTATGACTCTTTAAATTTCAGTAAATTAAAAAATATATATATTTTTATAGTTCCAATATTTTAAAAAGTAATTTTAGCTAGTTAAGGTTATAAATGGTCGAGATTTTACACTATTATTGTACACACTTCAGCCGTCATGTATAGGAAAGTAAAAATTCTATTATGATATGTGCATACAACATTCTTACATACGCCATTTTTATATGGTTAAATTGTAATAAACATAAACAACCAAGAACGAATGATTCTCCTAATGCAAATCACTCGCGAAATTGTCGACTGGACGCCGTAACAGTAGAGGCCATTAAACAAAAAAAGAAGCAAAATAATCATATTCCCTTTCATGGAGAATAGAGATAATTGAATGGAAGATTTTCCTAACCTAATTGTGTAAAAAGAATATGAAAAAATACTAAAGAAAAAACAAACCAATGCACAAAACATAAATTTGAGCTATTTTTCTTCTTTTCCATCTACTTTTGATATTTTTTAGGTTATGATCCAAAAATAATTACAAATCCGATGGTTAAGAAGGATTTTGTAGGCTAGTGAAGTCTATTTAAGGTGATTAAAGAATTCAGGCATTTTCAGGCTGTGGATTACCTAAAATTAGTTTGGTGAAATCGGTCATAAAAATGGTTAAACAGCTGTTCACGATTTAATTATTATTTCTCTTCGATTATTTAAGTCACGGTCATTCAACTGTTTCAGTTTAATAATAAGTTTGTTTTTTGTTCATTTCCATCGAATATAAATCAGTAATTATAGTGATTTTATTCTTTTTGCATCGGTTAGCGTTTAAAGGAAGAATTGAGCAAACGAAATGTCGGTATTTCGAATGTAATTTGGTATTTTATAATTAATTTTGAACAAAGCAATTGATTTTACTTAATTCGTTTCGAAATTATTAGAAAATTGTAAATGGTTAATTATTTACGATCGTTTTGTCGTTTTTAATATTTTTATTAAACAACGCAGCTATACAGGGTCAATTAATGATTCTAATGAGACTCGAAAAAATTGTAAACGTACTTATATACACAAAATATCGGTTCGTTGGGCGCGTAGACACCGCAGCGGTTAGAAACAAGAATGACTCTGTCAACCAACAATTCCAATTAAGTCATTTTGTGGGGTTGGATGTCATAGTCAGACCAGCCTGCTGACAGTGTTGCCAGATCCAAATGTTTCCAAACTGACTTTTTCACCTTTTTCTCTTTTTCCTCTTTTACTACTAAATTTCCTTGCACCTGGCAACACTGGCAGCAGATTGTCTTTCTTTTTATCATCTGTGGTCAAGGTTTATAGAAATACTACAGGTTAGCTCATTCTGGGGTAGAGCTTTGATTAGACGGAGTTTTGAGACTTAAGGATACCTAGTTCTGCTGACCAATCACAGCTCTACCCTGGTAGTATTCTATAAACCTTGGGGTACGAGTTTTTTTTTTGAAAATTTAGTGAAATTCAAGAATATTGGATATTTTTAGATATCGGAGGGGATAATGTCATTAATTTTGTGAGTTTTGCTTAGTCTTTGCAGGATTTTTATAAATTTTGGTGTATTTTTTTCAAAAAAATAGATCTGACAACAGTGTAATTCCTACCATAAGATAGACCCTATTATAAAATTTGAAAAAATCCTGCAAAAAATTCTAAGATATTTGGAGCCCAGCTTTACGTGTTAATTTTTATAGTTAAATGCGCCCAACGTGGGTAACCAAAAGGGCATAGTTACCATGCTAAATGCTTTCCATTAAAATATTGCAATTATCATAAGTTTATTCATTTTGTGGGACGTCCCATCCGTTCTTGATTGTTTAAAAATTCATTGTTTGTCCCAGTGCTTGCATAATCTAATAATAATAAATTCAACTACTCATCTCTAGAATTGACTAAACTTAAAATTGACTAGAGTATCTCTCTCTCCACAGCACACCGTCTTTAACATAATAAATATACATTTTTTTTTAAATTTATTTAGCCACATTTACTACTTAGGCGAGAAGGTAGAGACCAAGTTGAATTTCGTGAACAAAGAAAAAATAACCAAACAAAAACAACACCTCAATTTACCTCAGGTAAAGGATTCAAACGTTTTTCCAAGAACAATCCCAAATACTCGCTTTTCATGAATTAAATTTTTGTATATTTATTTTTTTTGTAGTTGTTTGTTTAAATTATTTTTTCCCTATTCACTACATTGATACGACTTTGGTACCTTTTTCTTATTTGTGTATGCATTCAACATCAAAACCTAATGACTGCTCCCTAGCACCGCAAAGTAAGTACAAAAATGCAAAAAATTATGGAATTCGGGACTCACATTTAATTTTTGCTTAATACCATCATCTACAAAGCCAAACGAGAAAAAATTAATTCACTTTTTGTCATTCAAAACAAAAACTTAGTTTGTTTCATATACAACACTCTGTATATTAGCAGGATAAAATGTATATTGACATTTTTGTAGGTCAAAATATTAAACTATTATTCCACTTAATTTGAATAAATCTGCCGAGGAAGTGGCAATGCTGTAAACGGTCACAGTTTTTGAAAATATTACGTTGGGCGCCAAATCTATTCAATTCCATCGGGGCAGGAAAACCAGCCGTTTTCCATGATTTATTTTTGTAATTGAATTTTTAAATGATTCCAAATAAATAAAAATATTGTTTTGATATATACTTATAATAATTTTACAGTGATTAATTATTTTTAAGTAATTTTGATTGAATTTTTTGCTTTGTAGATAATAATTAAACAAATTTCCTTAAAGAGTTAAGCAGACGTTCCAATATTTATATATATACACATTAGAATTGTCCGAAATATATACCATTTAAAAACATTGGCTCTGATATTATTTCGAAACATTTTTCTCAAACTACCAACTTTACTTTATTGTATTCGAGAATATTTTAAATAAAGTTTTATCCAAACTTACACCCTTGTCTCAACCGACAAAAAAATATCGAATAACAATTAAAAGTATTAAAAATAAGAGTAATATTTAGAAGAATGCTCGAAAATGATGGAACTGCTCACTGGAAAACTTTTTCAAAACAGGTAGGCCCTAAGGTCTGGATAAAAGTGGATTAAAAAATAAGACATGTAAGAGGAAAACTTCAAGATTATCGGATATGATGAAAATTTATGACGAAGACACTTCAGATGACCTACAGGAAAAAATATTTCACTTATTCTCTTTTGAACTTGCCTGACGAGACAACAAGGCAGTGAACTGCAAAGTACATGATTTTCAACAAGAATTAGACCTAAAAGGAGAATGATCACTGTGAGTGACACCTACCACCTAACTACTTCGACAATTGCGGAACTAGCCAAACGTTACACCCATGCTCAATCCCTTAAGAGATGGGATGGAATCCAAAGGATGCAGCCTTGCCAGGATCACTCTGGGTGACCCTGGGGCGTCGAAGAAATATTTGGTGATGACCAGGAAAAACCTACGTTTGACAGTAGATTTTTTGGCTGGCCACTGCCAACTAAAGAAACACCTCAATACTATGGGGCTAGTGGACACACCTCTATGAAGGAAGATACATAATAAGAGAGTGTGTGTTCTGTGAGTCTTGACCGACACCTGCCGATATAAAGGAGATGTCTCCTAGTGACATATCCACCTCCCTGGGAAGGACAGGATGGATGATGATCTAGGAGGAGAACAATGGGTCACATGAGGCCTAAGTGATACAGATACGCCTCTAATACAATAATCACAGTGAAGCAATGTCGAGCGCATTTGATAGTTGGATGGGTGACCACTGGGAAAATGAAATATAACTTTTTCTTGAGAAATTTGTTTCAAAATAACATCCAGGCGAAAATTTTTATTTTCAAATTGAAGTTGGTATGTATTTCGTTATAAAATTATATAAAAGAACATTTTTCTTGTTTTGAACGAGGGACTAGAGGTAAATATATGGAAGAAGCGTTTGTGTGTGAGTGTGTATGGAACGTCTATCTCGTTAGAAACACTTCGAAGATATTTCTATTGCCATACAAATATTTAGATAGCAAAAACTCACCTTTCGATCGAATATCAATAATAATAATATATATACACAGAAACATTCTATAATAAACATTTTATTAGTAACAAAAACGATATATTCATATAATACGCCACACGAGAACCACCCACAATAGTTTTTATTTCACTGAAACGCAAAATTTTTGCATGGCAACCAACATAAATAAAATAAATACTGTACATATATTTTAAATACCAACAATTAAGTGAAAATCAATCAGAAAAAATTCACGATTATGTTTATTTTTCTTTTTTTTCGTCTATCAGTTGTTTTTCATATATATACACGGTTTATATTATCTTAAAATGTACAGAGATCAGACCATCTTAAGCTGTTATAAGATATATTTTGAAAAATTACAAATTCTAGAAAAAGAATGAATCACAAACTCTACAAATATCGCGTATAAACTTTTCGCTATAGATGCTAAGATGGAAATCTGCCTACAATACGTTACATGGCAGTGACGTTTTTATTTTATACATTAGTATTTATTTGTGCACGTATATCAAATTATCAAAAATTATGCTTATAATATCACCGTCTTTGATGATAATATCGGATAAAATGCGAAAAATACAGTTACTTATGTGAAAATCCGGCTCGAAGCACCATTATGGAGGATCACAGGAGGCAGAAACTACTGCAACCAACTAGTAAAGAGCCTGTATAAGCTAATACAGGGAACTGACAAGCTGAATAGGTTAGGAGGATCCACAATAAGCAAAAGAGGCTGAGGTGGTGCCGGCTCCTTAAAAAAAACACACACACACAGATATGAACTTCTGTTGAACAGTGTATGTATCCATATTTTTTTACTGTTATTACTCAAATTATATGTGGCTACTGTTACATTGTACGTTTTTTTATTATTATTGTCTTTAGATTGAAAATAATTTTTTGTTTAATCGATATTATCATCAATAGATGGATTATTAAGAAAATAAGCATAAAACTTCATTCCAAAATTTAAACCAACATATTATGTATTACGAAAAAATATATTATTGAATATTCCAGGCTGTTTATTTGTTTTTTTTTGGCAATTAGGTTGAGAAAAATGTTTATTGGGGGTATTGTATAAGAAACAATTAAAATCAAGAAAAAAAATAGTTGAGTAGTGACTCTGTGAAAGTCTAAGAGCGTCTAAGGAATATTCAAGAGTTTTTGAAATAATTAGTTTGTTAAACTATTTTTTTTATTGCAATTGCTTGTATATTATACAAAATTTTATAATTTTTTGATAATATTATAGTCCACGCAATATAGAATTGAGATCATTGTTGCACCCTGTAAGAAGAAACCTCCATCCACATATTTTCCAGCTGCACAGCACTCCAGAATCCTAAAGCACAGTACCTGGAAGATTACTGGATAGAAGAGGAACAGTTACCTAAGTTGAGGCCTGCAGATGTCCTGAAATTCCTCCGGGAAATACGACAAATGGAGCTACTAGTTTCAGAGACTGTCCTCAGAAACTTAGTAGAAGTAAGGGGGCATAATAGATCTTCTAGGTCTCAGTGAATGTTACCCCCAAAAAATACATACATACATGCACCCTGGTGGCTAATTTTGCTGGACAAGAGCACAAAATTGATGTAGAAAAAGATCTTCACAGAAGAACTTTTTTTTCTTCTAAAAAGATCTACAAAACTAGACTTTGCACATCAGAAAATATCGAGTAGGTCAAAAACTTTGACAGATCGAGGTAATTGTAAAATTCAAAAATATTCCTTCATCCCCTATTCACTTTTTTAATTTTCATATTCAAGGGGAGCCCATAGCAGCAAAACAATCATAACTTGTAATTCTTAAATTTTTGATAATAATTGTTTCTTTACTATCCCTTTTACCCTGTTTTATTTTCTAAGTAGAGTTTGTCCGGCATGTTGGTAATATGGAACGTAAATGCATTTACACGGATAGTTACAACATCTAGTGAATATCACATATTCGAGAAACAAAAATTTAAAAAAAAATAAATTCAAAGTTGTGCTACACTCAATTTCTATCCCATTTATATAATACTTTCTATAATATTTTTTTTTATAAATATTGATTTATCTATTAACTAAAATTATATAAATTTAAATATTAGATAACAATGATTCTATTGATTTAGTTTGATTTCTAGTAAGCAAATATTATTATTATTAGCGTTCCATTCCATTTGAGTCGACACTTTCATCAAAACTAGTTTAAATTAATTTTTTTCTCAAAAATACCGTCCCATCCCAACAGTATCCACTCCCAAACAAGCAAAAGCTATCCCACCCCCTCCCCATTACCTCTTGACAGGAAGTCTGCTTTTTCACAATTCCTAATCATTTTTAAAGTTTCTGCTCTACAGTAGCTACTATGGAGCTAGAAATATATCAAGAAGCATTAAGAAAGAAGAAAAAGATCTAGAGTTTGGTAAGGTTCCAGCTGTAGCGCTAGTAATAGACGGAGAATGTCTTCACAACCCCAGTTACTAATGAAGATGATGGTAGAAGCTTATTCCTGCTATACAACAGCTTTAATAGAGCTAGAAATAATTCTAGCAGCATTAAGAAAGAAGAAAAGATCCAGAGCCTTGCGAGATTGTTCCAGATGTAGCGTAAGTAATAGACAAAGAATGTCTTAGCCTCAGTTACTAATGGACACGATCGTAGGATCTTCTTCCTTAGTCTGCATCAGATATGATAGAGCTAGGATCAAGTCAAGCAGCATGAGGAAGGAAGAAAAGATCTACATCCCGATAAGGTTCCAGATGTAGCGCAAACGCTATCGCATCCCTCTAGACAAGAAGTCTGCTTTTTCACAATTCCTAATCCTTTTAAAAGTGAACATTTATTCTTTCTGCTCTACAGTAGCTACAATAGAGCTAAAAATATGTCAAGCAGTATTAGGAAGGAAGAAAAAGATCTAGATCCCAATGAGGTTCCTGATGTATCGCTAGTTATAGTCGGTATAGTCTTCAAACTCCAGTTACTGATAAAGATGATGGTAGAAACTTATTCCTGCTCTACAGCAACTATGATAGAGCTAGAAATAATTCTAGTAGCATTAAGAAAGAAGAAAAGATCCAGAGCCCTGTGAGGTTGTTCCAGATGTAGCGCTGGTAATAGACGAAGAATGTCTTAGCCCCGGGTAATGATGGAAACGATCGTAGAATCTGCTTCCTTAGTCTACATCAGCTGTGATAGAGCTAGGAACAAGTCAAGCAGCATGAGGAAGGAAGAAAAGATCTAGAACCCGGCGAGGTTTTTCCAGATGTGCTAGTAATAGACGAAGAATCCCTTAGGCTTGGTTATTGATGGGAGACGATTGTAGAATGCTCTACAGCAGCTATGATAGAGTTAGAAGCATCATCAAGACTGGAGAAAAAGACCTAGCTTCAGATTAATTCTGGTTTCTTTGTTTGGTGTAGAAATTTTGAGACGTTTCAATCGATTTGGAAGACTTGTCGACTCAAATTGAAACACACCTTACATAAATAATACTTTTTTTTCGTACGATTTTTCAACGCTCGACAATGAAGACATTATAATGATAGATACATCGAAGATGAATGATTTTATTCTCATTTTTCTAATTAGGAAACCTTAAATCTAATACTTATTTGTGCTGCCACAATAAAAAAAAAGTAATTGGGACCTTGCCGCGTTGAATTCAGTCACTTTGTTCTCCGTCGCCTTCTTCATCTTTCTCTCCCACTTCCCTAGTATTACTGTCTTCCGTTTCTATACTGCTTGTAGGTGTCGGAGTTTCTTCCACGTTCAGTAAACCGGACGTTGAACTATTCGACTGTGTTACGTTTTGACTTGTGTCGTATGTTACGCTCTTCCCAGGACTGTATTTGTTCATTTCATTCGAATAAGTACTGTTTAGATAACTTTTGTCCAAGTAACGACTGCTGATACCGTTAGTTTTGTCAGAAGAGAATAAATAATCAGAGTCGTAGGAGCTTTTTGTGTTCAAAGTAGAATATTTATTTGTGTCGCTAGTATAAGAATCGAAGAATGATTTAACCTCTTTCGAAGGTCCGATTGTATTGAATTTTTCAGAAAAAGAAGGATCTCCAGGAGTATAGCTCATATAAGATCCAGTCAAAAACGGATTGGTACTGGCATAGGTGGTAGGTTGCGTGTAAGTAGAAGACTGAGAGTAATTCCAACCGTAACCCCCTGTAGAAGTAGCAGTTGACTGCAAATTAGTATAAGTAGAAGTGAAAGAGGGAGTTGTCGCTCCTAGAGTAACGTTAAGTCCAGCGGAACTGGCTTGCATAGCAGGCGAACTAGATCTGGACACCTGACTTAAAATAGAAGGCGAAGCTCTGCTCAAACTCGATAAAGAAGGCGAGTTTCTAGGACCTGGTGATGTGCCAGATACAGTGCTAGTAATCGACGGAGAGTGTCTCAGCCCCGGGGAGTTGATGGTTACCGATGGAGACGATCGTAGAATTGTTTGAGATGCTCGGATGACAGGAGAACTGACGCGGCTAGGCAGGCAGTGTTTAACTGATTCCGATCCTGATTGTGAGTCACTACTGCTGCTTGGAGAGCCTGGAGAAGAGACTATCACTTGTCGCGGCCGAAGCGCTCCTGCCGAGGAGGTGGCTTGAGGTCCTACCCGAGGAGATAGTGGACGGTAAGGACCTTTGCTTACTGATGATGGGCCCTGGAAATTTTTCAAATAAATGCAACATTAGGTAGGTACTACAAAATTAATGTGTGACACTTGACGTACTAGTTTGACAGCTGTCACGTCAAATGTTTTGTTATTGTATCAATTGTATTAATGACTAAAAAATACTTACTAGTATCTGGTGTAATGGGACCTGTGGCTGTGGGCCTCGCGGGCCCGAGACTGCTGAGCGAGGAGGAGGAGGAAACGGAGCCGCTAAGAGCCGAGATGGCTCTCTGACCCCCGCTGGTCCCACCGATGATTGTAGAGCCGCTCCCTGAGGAGGACACGCACTGCGACTGTCTCCACGCGGCCCGGATGGCCTGCCGCGCCGACCTGTCTGGAAAGGCCCCCTCTAAATACCAACAACACCCCCACACATCGATATACAAACTACGCAGGCTACTTGATTGTCGATCACAGGTTCAAATATCTCTCTTTTTATAAATTATTACATTTTTTTTCATTTATTTAACGAAGTATGGTACACAGAGCATACAGAGTGAGTTTTAAGTGTGGAACGAATCGATTATAGATATTAATACGATACTGATCAAGTCATTATTGAAGAAAACCTCACAATTAACAGTAAGGAAAGAATATTTAAGAAAAATGCTGAATTGAAATTAAACTTGAGAAATTAAACCAAAAACTGGAGTTCAACATGCAGACCACCAATAATATGGTGTATGGAAGTTGGAGCTTCGCATGGCATAAAGATCTCAGAAAAAGAAGACGACATAAGTACAGTGATACAGGCAAGAGAAGTTTCAAGGAAGAGAGTACAGAAAAGAGTTTCTAAGAAGAGAATAGGGAGAAGATATTTGTTTGCAGAGTTGATTGTTGAAGAGATAACTAAAGATAAATTGAGTATAAGGGAGAACTTTGAAACTTTATAGTGCACATGAAACCCATCTATGTATTGTATCTACTACATATATGGTGGTGGAAAGTGTTGCAGACAAAACAAAATACAGACTACGTAGAGAGGGGATCCTTAAAAAACAACCTCCTCACTTCTTAGAAATCAGACAACCTGGGACATGGTATGATAAGAAAAGAACTGGGATAGGAGTGTTCGGGTCAGGAACCGAACACTCTGATATCTTGGGAAAAACCCCAAGTATATTTCAAGCGGAAATCTTCGCAATACGAAAGTGCGCCCAGTTCAATATTGATAAAGGATACAGAAGACAAAGGATTATCATAATGACAGATAGTCAAGCAATGAGCTCTTGTGTAATCAGTTTCAAAATGGTGTGGGAATGCCTAGACAAACTCAATGAACTAGGCGAGAACAATATATGGATTCCAGAACACACTGGAATAGAAGGAAATGAAACAGCAAATGTACTAGCGAAGAGGGGGACTGAAACACCTTTCTGGGGGCCTGAACCCTTTTGCGGGATCAGCCCCAATGTAATATTGGAAAGATCTGGTAGGCCTTAGGCAGTCAAAGATTCTTCTGGGTGACTACAACCTGTTGAGATCAATTGAATACATAATTCAAAGTAAAACTGCGCTAAGAGTTTTAACAGGGATCCCAATGGGACATTGTCGCCTGAGTAGACATCTGAAAAAGCCCAAAATAGTGGAGGAAGAAGAATGTAGATATTGTGGCATGGAAGAAGAGACCTCCATTCACATACTTTCCAACTGCACAGCACTCCAGAACCCTAGAACACAGTACCTGGGAGATTACTGGATAGAAGAGGAACATTTACCTAAGTTGAAGCCTGCAGATATCCTAAAATTCCTTCGGGAAATGGAACTGAAGGAGCTACTAGTGTCAGATACTCTCCTTAGAAACTAAGTAGAAGTAAGGGGGCACAATAGATCTTTTAGGTCTCAGTGAATATTACCCTACATACATATATTGTATCCAAAACCCGTCCTGTGACATAATTTTGTTTCGATAATTCAAACCTGGATCTATTTTCATGTAGCCTTGACTCTAATTTTTTTATCTACTATAGCTAAAACACATCTACCATGACCAAACGTTTGGACGGTGGCTGATAATGAGCGTTTTTGATGGATTTGTTAGGTTATGGTGAATATTTCGTGGTATAGTGTAGAAAAAAAAAAATTGGAGACATGGATGGAATTGGTACATGGTATTGATATATTTTGTAGTTGATAATATATGTGGGTGTTGTAATTTAAAAGCGTCTATACATAAAATGTACATACAAAGCCATCTAAAAAAAATTCTAGATATTGAAATTTTAGGTACTGTACCAAAAAAATTTTGATGAATATCATGGCTGAGATGAGACTTTAACACATGTGAGTTACGATGAAATACTTTCTTCCCCATCTTATTTTACGTATAAAATTTGTTGGACACAATTTAATGGCTTCGATTTCCTTCTAGTTACCAGGGGGTTCAAAAAGGTATCTCAACGTTCCCAGTTTTGAGCTAATGGAGCACCAAAAGTTTACCAAAGATACAACTAAACATTACCTGAGTGATGATGCTTCGGCGTCGGCCAAATTTGCAGGAGATATTTGAGGACGCTAATGGGTTGCTGATATTCGATTTCATGGGGTTTGGTTGTCGTCGTTGGGGTTATCGAATCACTAGTTTGTAATATTAACGGGGGAGCTAGGGCGGTCGCTAAATTTTGGGCAGACATTTTATTACGATCAGATGAAGACACAACTAAAGCGAGATGATCCATTAAAAATATTAATGTCGCCTGCAAAAATAAAAATTAAATTGGAAAAAAAATTTATTGTACGCATATGGTAAATGTAAATTATCATTAATAATTGAACACATTGTATTGGTTTGTTAGCTATACAAATTTTGTCTTATTTCCAGGGGGTAAATTGAAATTTTCAGAAATAAATTAATCTCTTTCAAAACTTTTTTCGTACGTCTATGACAAAAGGAAATTTCTATAAAAGCAGCAACCTCCTTGAAAAAGTGTATCGTAATATATTTTTCCAAATAAATAAATCCTCAATACAAACTTTTCGTACGCTCATGATATAGAAACTATCAGCAAAAGATTAATATCTCGAAAAAAATTCAATCGTACGCACATGATAAATGAGAATTTTCACAAATAAATTAGACCCCCCATAAAAATGATATCGTACATCTATGATAGTAGAAAATTTCCACAAATAAATTAACCCCCAATAAAAATTCCATTGTACGTCCATGGTACATGGAAATATACGCAAAAAAAGTAAAATTTTGTATACGCCTCTTATATATAATAAAAATCCGATGGGTTAGAATCGGGTAAGTTCAAAGTACTCACCCTATTAATTCTAGGTAAACAATCCAATATGGAGAACATTAGTTTGGCGTTACCCTCCGGGTCGTCGGGTAAGCAGACACTTAATGCGTCCACCATCATTTGGTAGAGGCATTTGGTGAAAAGAGGTTCCGGCAATTCCCTAAGAAAATCTTTTAACACGCCAGTGATAACGTTTATGTCCGGTACATTGTCCGGACTCAAATCCACTGATCTACTGTTCCTTTCAAAGGCTTCTCGAAGAATACGCTTCTTGGTGGCGGAGCCGCATAATCTATAAAGACCTGCGAAAAGGAAAATCATCATTTTTATTACTTTCCATTGAAAATACCCTCGATTCACTCACCTATTATGTCTAGTCCACGCCTTTCAACTTCTTCAACACATCTTTTTATTATAATGGGAATGTTATGTTGAGTACTCGATACTAAACCCGTGGGTACTCCTCCAGGTACTCCACCAGTCTTACTTTCTCGGTTCACCTTGAAAAAATATCAAATAAAATTGTGCTCATCACTAACAGGCACTTTATTTTATTGGGTAACCGCGCTCGACACTGCTTCAGTATAATTATCAACTTACCACAGTCTCTAGGTCGACACCAAAAAGCGGCGTAGTCCTGGACAGAGTTAAAGTAGAAAGTGGTCTTCGTCGGTATAAAGTTTGGGAATCAGTATGTCTCAGTCTCAAATATAATGTGCCTAAAACCGAACAGAGCTTAACAAAATAACATCCTGTGAAAAAAATAATGATTCTAACCTCTCGGTTCAATTTTAAGCGCTAACTGGTGTATAGGACCGGACTTGAGCAGAGTGGGCAGATAAACGGATCCCTTATAGCACAATTTGTGTCTGTATTGAGGATCCCAGGAATATATTAACAAATCCAATTCTCTGTTGTTAACTAAATCGAGCTCGAAGCTTTCGTCCCAATCGAAAACTAGATCGCCAGTTCGAACCTACAATTACATATTTTTTATAAAAATGCTATTGACAGACGTCAAAAGCTCTCAAAATGGCATACAAATGAAAAGAATCATAATTCTAACATAATTTACTTACCACTGTTCTAGCTTTATGAACACGATCACATTCTAAAACACAGTAGAGGTCTCGTACAGCTGTTGGTCCTAAAATTTATTTAAACAATTAGCTAAATTAAAAATATTAACTGGGTAGTAACAAAATTAACCTGTAATAGCTGCAGGTTGACCTCCGCTGGGTGTGACGGGAGTGGTTGCTGTAGATGTGCCTGTAGAAGGACGCAATCCTCTCCCTGCAAGCAAATGGACCCAAAGCATTCCGCTGATGGGTTCGTCGGAAGGTAAACCTACGGATCCTGCTGCTAGCTGGGATAGACCTACGAATATTTTATCAATTACAACAATGTATTGAGCTGACGAAGTCTAATGTACTTGGTAGCTGTTAATTTTGCTGCAGACTTTGCAGCTGATTGACGAAGTCTAAAAAATTGGTTGGCTTTAAATTTGGCTGTGAATTGACTAGGTCTAAAAAGTGTTCATAAAAAAATTGACGAAGTCTATGAAATTGGTTGGCTTTAAATTTGGGTGTAAATTGACGAGGTCTAAAAAGTGTTCATAGAAAAATTGACGAAGTCTATGAAATTGGTTAGACCTGAAATATGGGTGAGCATTTTCGCAGCAAGAAATTGGTTGACTTTAAAATTGGGTGTAAATTGCCAGGTAAATTGACGAGGTCTAAAACGTGTTCTTTAAAAAATTATCGAAGTCTATGAAATTGATTGGGTTTAAATTTGGGTGTAAATTGACGAGGTCTAAAGAGTGGTTTTTGAAAAATTGACGGAGTCTATGAAATTGGTTGACTTTAAATTTGGGTGTTAATTAACGAGGTCTAAAAAGTGTTCTTTGAAAATTTAGGTGGAGAGTTTCTCAAAAAAATTGACGAAGTCTATGCAACTGGTTGACCTAAAATATGGGTGAAAATTTTTTCAGTTAATTGACGAAGCCTAATAACTTCAAATTTGGGTGTAAATCGCTAGTCAAATTGACGAAGTCTAAAGTATTGTTCAAAAATTTAGGTTTCTATTTTCGTTATTAAGGGACTGATGAGCCTAAAATTTAGGTGAAGGCTGTCTCAGTAAATTGACTAAGTCTAAGAAATGAAAATAGTTCAAATTTGGATGAAAATTGACGATGTCTACGGCAGACAAGAACTCCCTGGCAAACGGAAGAGTTCTCAGAATATGGTTTACTTAAAATCGAGCCAAAAGCTGCGTAACAAATTAATTAAGTTCAAGACGCTAGCTGCTTAATTTTGAGTAAAAGCTGCGCAGAAAATTGACGACGTGTTGAACTTTAGTTCACTTATAGTTTAAGTGGAAACTGCGTAGCAAAATTACAAAGTATTAGACACTGGTTGACTTATAGTTTCGATAAAATCTGCGCAGCCAATTGACGAATCTAAGAAACTGGTTGTCTTAAGTCTTATAAAATATTTGTATATAAAAATGATCCATTTTTACTGTCAATTAAACGTTTTGTTTTAAAAATTGATAAACCTCCTTAGAATTTGGCTTTTTTTTTAAAAGACTATAAAAGATCAAACAGAAACCCTTGATCAAAATAATAAATCTTCCATAATAACAATACCAACCTGTTATCGATGTTCCTGCAACCATTCCAGTCGGCTTGTCGAGTTTATATTTCAAAAATTCAGCGGGGTTGATGTCAAGTTGTCTTTGACCTCGTGGAAGTGTGCCACTAGGAGTCGGCACCGGACTGGGAGCTCCGGTTCTTACCGAATCGAGGTCGAGGAGCTGTCTCATACGTCGCATCGATGGAGATCTCGAATTACTTAGACCTGGAATTTTTTTTATCGCTCAAAACTCTTTTTATGACAGTCTTGAAGGTTTCAGATATATAATGATTCAAAGTATAAAAATAGCGAAAAAGAATAGCGAGTTAAAAGAGCGGGTAAAAAGAACGAAAAAGAAGAGCGAGTAAGAAGAGTGGGTAAAAAGATCGAGTAAAAAGAGCGAAAAAGAAGAGCGAGTAAGAAGAGCGAAAAAGTAGAGCGAAAAAGAAGAGCGAGTAAGAAGTGCGAAAAAGAAGAGCGAGTAAGAAGAGCGAGTAAGAAGAGCGAAAAAGAAGAGCGAGCTAGAAGATCGGGTAAAAAGATCGAGTAAAAAAGCGAAAAAGAAGATCTCGAATTACTTAAAGCTGGAACTTTTTTATCGCTCAAAACCATTTTTATGACATTCTTGAAGGTTTCAGATACATATATAATGATTCAAGGTATAAAAATTCCTCAAGGAACATTCTATTCGCACCGTTTTCAACGAGGGTTGTTAGAATATCTAATGAGATTTGTTAACTTTGACATTTGATATTCCACTTCCAAAATTAATATTTCGGTTTGAATAGATTTCATAATTCTCCGTGTGAAAATGAATTATCATGAATGGAAACTGTTCGTGCAGTTACAGACATTGAAAGTACGGTTCAATGTGTTATTTATATGTGTTGTATGTTAAAAACAGTATTGAACAAGTGGATAGTAAAACATTTGTATAATTATAGGTTAGTATGAATTTTTCATGGGAAAATAATCAGTAGTATCAAATAAGCTTACAAAAATGGGAAGTTCTTACCTGATGATGTGATATGTTGGATTGATAAGGATCTCGCTGGAATGTTTGACGTTTGTGACCTTGTAAAATGTCGATCGAGCGTCGAAGTTGCTCCTGGACGACCATAACCGCTATATAGACCGCTTTCCATCTGAAATGACATAAAATCTAAACTAACTATACTCTTTTGATTGAATCTTCACAATCCCAATGAAAATATCGACAAAATTGAATCTTAAAATCAGCAAAAGCCTTAAGGCTTCATCAGACGGGTTTGTGTCAATCTGGAATTTTGGTTTGCGGTTGAAGGTTGTCAAAACTTTCAACATCTCCTTCACTTGTCGTTTTCATTCCGGGATTACGCACTCACGAGCTCCCGGACGGATAACATCTACCTTGTACTGATAAAGCATAAATACTCCGAAACCGGTCTACAAATGATGTTATCCCTTCCAATTGCAAACCGGATGGTTGGTTGGTCAAATCTTTTAGATCATACCGACCCTGTTTAACGTGATTTAATGTCTGTCGGGGCATAAATCCCGATAAATAGTTGTATATTTATCAAAAACTATAACAATAACTTACGTTTTTCAAAGCGTCGTGGATATTTTCGGCGCTGTAGGTGAATCTGGCGGCACGTTGTTGATTCAAGACGTCTCTCGAAGCACGAATTTGCTCGTAAATTGCAGAAGTGGATGGAGTTCGACTCAACCATTGCCTGTATTCATCTGAAGAGAATACACTAGTTGACGTTGGTATTCCTCCTTTAGTTATAAAAATTAATAATTGTTTTGGAAGTGCCTTTAATGGTGTATCTAAGGTGTGGAGATCATACGGGAAAAAGTGAGGTTATATAACTTATATTTCGGTTCCTGAACTTCAAGACACATTTTGGAATATGGAAAATGGGGAGGAAAATACCATTTTCTATAGAATATTTCATTATAGAAACTTCTTTTAAATGTTTTTGAATGTGATGAACAATTATTATTAGAAGAGAAGCGGAAAAGAGACAGAATATTTGTATTCATCGAAGCAGAGTATAAACCCCCTGACAATCATGTATTCTCTGGAGGAATAAACGAAATTTCGAAATTCCATGTTTCTTAATAACTTTTTTTCCTTTCCAATTGGTGTCTATCGATACATACAGAACAATTCGAATTGCAGGGAATAATTTTTTCTTGACTATTTCACAGCACAGGCATTTTTTCAACCCAAACTGAAAAAATTTCGTAGTTTTTTTATGTTTTCGAGATAATTTAGGAGTTCCATACTCATACCTCACTATTTATATCTATACACTGGCATAAATAAATAATTTCTTGAAGTTAATTCAACATAATTATATTGAAGACAAGACTCATTTTTTCTAAAACTCTTGAACTACTGATTCATGTACGATTCTTACTTGTATATTAAGTTCGTAATTGGATAGATTCAATTTGTCCTGACAATCACTTTTACCCTCAAAACACACCACTGGTTCAAAGGGGTTAAGCCCTCAATCGATGCTGGAAAAACCAGTGGTGGTGATGGAAAAAATTACTATTGTTTTTAGTAGAGAGTGCATCAGTATTGCGAATAAAACACCAAAATCCTTATTTGAAGCAGCATCCATTTAAAACATCGTGAGTGATGCCAGACAGTGCTTGCGGTATAAATATGTGTATAGGTTTCCAAAAGCTGCAATCCGGCAACACAACATATGTTATTCTCTATCAGTTCAAATTTACCGCTCAAATTATACCACTCTATCCAGTTCCAGTGCTGCAGAATGTTTATGTTCGATTTCCCAATATTTGCCTTGTTATTTTTAACATTCTGTATATTCATGAATTAAAAACTTCGGAAACTGTGAAAATCTGTGTGGTGCTGAAAGAAGAGCGAAAAAGAAGAGGGGGTAAAAAGAGCGAGTAAAAAGAGCGGGTAAAAAGAGCGAGTAAAAAGTGCGAAAAAGAAGAGCGAGTAAAAAGAACGAAAAAGAAGAGCGAGTAAAAAGAGCGAAAAAGAGGAGCGAAAAAGAAGAGCGAGTAAAAAGAGCGAAAAAGAAAAGCGAGTAAAAAGAACGAGTAAAAAGAGCGAGTTAAAAGAGCGAAAAAGAAGAGCGAGTAAAAAGAGCGAAAAAGAAGAGCGAGTAAGAAAAGCCAGTAAAAAGAGCGAAAAAGAAGAGCGAGTAAAAAGAGCGAAAAAGAAGAGCGAGTAAAAAGAGCGAAAAAGAAGAGCGAGTAAGAAGAACGAAAAAGAAGAGCGAGTAAGAAAAGCCAGTAAAAAGAGCGAAAAAGAAGAGCGAGTGAAAAGAGCGAAAAAGAGGAGCGAGTAAAAAGAGCGAAAAAGAAGAGTGACAGAGAAGAGCGAGTAAGAAGAGCGGGTAAAAGGAGCTGTATGATATAACAACCTTATTTTTATTTTTTTGGTGTGTTGTACAACAGAACTACTACATGTACAAAATACCTAATCACAGAAAGATGGGGTTCACGAGTGAGAGGGATACATGAAACGCCACTGTCTCTTCCGGATCTGTTCGTGAGATTTAATGATTTGTGCGATGATTTGAAGAGGACTTTGTGAATTTGGTGCATTGAATGGATTACGTGTACATTGATAAACAAGCCATTTTCAATAGATGGCTAGTCGGGGATTTCGTTCAAGGGCTATTAAGGACCCTCATTTAATTGTAAGGGGTTAAGAGATCAGTAGAATGGTCTTATAATCAGACGACCTGGATAGGGGCGAAAAGGAGTCATTATGGGTCAAAAATATGATCGGATTATGTCCAGAAAACGAATATTTCAGCACGAAAGGCGGAGAAAGGACGATCAAATTGATGGGGAACAACCTCCTCACAAGGTATACATTTTTTTTAATAAAATTTTAGTTTGGTTTGGTTTTCTGTGTCAAAAGCACCACCTGTACTAGTAATAAAGAAATCAGCAAAGCCACAATTTAATTCAAAAGTTGACTTCCGAACCTATACAACGAACTTCTCGCGAATGGGACAATCTGTATATAATTACAATTTTGTAAAATATGTAGTGGATACTCTGTTATTAAAATTATTCACTTCTAGCTGGATACAAAAATGTTTTAATATCAACAAAAGTAGATTTTATTAGGGTTTAACTTACCTCGATCCCTTCTTATGGAGGAGGGCATTTCAGGCGCCGAAAGGGCTCCGTCTGCCTCGTCTTGAATGAGGGACACACTTCTATCCCCGTATCTTTTATTCATCGCCAGTCTAAAGAAGGGTTAATAATTACAAGAGAAAAACCAAAAAATGTCAAATCTGGAATCTACGTATCCCAAAATATGTGTACCCCAAATTTTGTACAATTAGGACTAGTTATTCACGAGATAATTAACAGTTTCCAGACTTTTTGGCTACTCTGTATATTAATATTAAGAGCGCTTTCAGACGAGAAACTTTGTGGCCGGCTATTAGGGTCTGAAAAAAATCGCGAATCTAAAAATACATTAATATAAATAGACGCATTCACACGAGACATAGATTAGAAATATGTAGTGTTTGATGTATTTTTAGCCACGATTTTCAGACACTAGTAGCACGCCACAAATTGTCTGAAAAGAATAGCGAGTCTAAAAATACATTAATATGAAGAGACGCATTCACACGAGACACAGATACGTGGTGTTTAATATATTTTCAGCCACGCGATTCTTTTCAGTCAGTAGTAGCAGGCTACAAAGTGTCTGAAAAGAATCGCGAGTCTAAAAATACATTAATATGAAGAGACGCATTCACACGAGACACAGATAAGGAATACGTGATGTTTAATGTATTTTTAGCCGTGACATTCTTTTCAGACACTAGCAGCCGGTCACAAAGTGTCTGAAAAGAATCGCAAGTCTAAAAATACATTAATATGAAGAGACGCATTCACACGAGACACTGATAATAGGCGAGCGGCATACCCCCAAAAAGTCGTTTAGAAAACGAAAAAGTGACCAGATCACTTCTAATCGCTAAAAACCATGTAACTTTATGTTTTCGAGGGTGCTGAATACGAATATGACGTTTGTTTTTCTCTAAAATTGGGGGAACATTGTTAAAATCTACAATTAAGTGAAAAATTGTAAAAAATATTTTTCGCGAATATCGAACTTCAACTCGCTGCCATTCACGGAATAATCAATATTTTTCCTTAAAAATTTAATCACACATTTTTGAACTCATTTGCAAGGCAGTAAAACATACCCGAAATTTCTAAAGCAATTTCCCACCGCTCGGGAAATTTTGGAAAATTTTTTACTACTCTTTCTTACTTTGTACATACTTTTGCAAAAGTTGAGTGACGAAGTTTTTAATTTTAAATTTCTACATATGTAGTCTCCAAGTGCAATAGACAAGGAAGTTTTTCAGAAAATTTCAAATTTTTATTTGCAAAAATAAAAATTATACAGCGTCTTAAACCTCAGCGTTCTTGTCGCTCGACGCTTGCACTGGGCGCGTATCTCTTGAATTTCATGCAGTGAGTGAATAATGAATCTAAAATTTTCTAATAATAATTTTTTTTATAAACAATGATACAAAGAATAATAATAGAAAACCATGTATAAATATAAAAATGTATTCACTATGTACATTCATCATCAACTACATTTACAATATTAGTACATGAATCTCGGCAACTACATAAATCACAGATCACAGCATTCCAAACTAGATTTTTTACAAGGGCACACGTCGGTAGAACAAGAAGATTTTCGAGCACAAGAACAGAAGAAATTTTGTAAATATTCCATTGTAAAAATCAGGTAACACAATCCCCTCGTCGATCAACGATCCATATTCTTCCAAGTTTTTTGTCAAAATCGTGGAAAATGTCGCCTGATTCCATTCATTGATTTGCCAAATGCATCTCAATACGTGTTTTTCCAATGCAGGTCTCCAAGTGCAATAGACAAGGAAGTTTTTCAGAAAATTTCAAATTTTTATTTGCAATTACGCGTATGTTTTACTGCCTTGCAAATGAGTTCTAGAATGTGTGATTAAATTTTTAAGGAAAAATATTGATTATTCCGTGAAAGGCAGCAAGTTGAAGTTCGAATATTCGAAAAAAAAAAATTCTATTTTTTGACGTAATTGTAGATTTTAACAATGTTCCCCTAATTTTAAAGGAAAACAAGTTTAAAGCTATTCGCACAGATATTAACTTACTAAGATATAATTTGACTTTATTGAAAAATTCATGTATTGATAAGTTACCACCTTCTAAGCCTGCATTGGAAAAACACGTATTGAGATGCATTTGGCAAATCAATGAATGGAATCAGGCGACATTTTCCACAAAAAACTAGGAAGAATATGGATGGTTGATCGACGAGGGGAATCTGTTACCTGATTTTTACAATGGATTATCGGCAATGGAATATTTACATATTTACATGTTCTTGTGCTCAAAAATCTTCTTGTTCTACCGACGTGTGCCCTTGTAAAAAATCTAGTTTGGAATGCTGTGATCTGTGATTTATGTAGTTGCCGAGATTCATGTACCTACTAATATTGTAAATGTAGTTGATGATGAATGTACATAGTGAATACATTTTTATATTTATACATGGTTTTCTATTATTATTCTTTGTATCATTGTTTATAAAAAAAATTATTATTAGAAAATTTTAGATTCATTATTCACTCACTGCATGAAATTCAAGAGATACGCGCCCAGTGCAAGCGTCGAGCGACTAGAACGCTGAGGTTTAAGACGCTGTATAGTTTTTATTTTTGCAAATAAAAATTTGAAATTTTCTGAAAAACTTCCTTGTCTATTGCACTTGGAGACTACATATGTAGAAATTTAAAATTAAAAACTTCGTCACTCAACTTTTGCAAAAGTATGTACAAAGTAAGAAAGAGTAGTAAAAAATTTTCCAAAATTTCCCGAGCGGTGGGAAATTGCTTTAGAAATTTCGGGTATGTTTTACTGCCTTGCAAATGAGTTCAAAAATGTGTGATGAAATTTTTATGGAAAAATATTGATTATTCCGTGAATGGCAGCGAGTTGAAGTTCGATATTCGCGAAAAAAAATTTTTCTCATTTTTCACTTAATTTTAGATTTTAACAATGTTCCCCCAATTTTAGAGAAAAACAAACGTCATATTCGTATTCAGCACCCTCGAAAACATAAAGTTACATGGTTTTTAGCGATTAGAAGTGATCTGGTCACTACCATGTCATTTTAGGGGTGGTTGCCGCTCGCCTATAAGGAAAACGTGGTGATTAATGTATTTTTAGCCACGCTTTTCAGACACTAGTAGCTAACCACAAAGTGTATCGTCTGAAAGCGCTCTAAGAGTTTCAAAATTTAAAAAATATCATCAAATTTTTGACCGAAAATTTTGGAAAAAAAATTCTCATAAATTCAATTGAAGATAAAAAGTAAAAACGAACCTGGTCGCCGCCCTGGTGTCTCGCGGCAACGAGTTAAACTTAGTAGTAATATCTTGAGACGTTAGGGAATTTTGACGTCCCAAAGTTGGTATGGTGCTATGCGGTACTCCTCCTGCAGATCCCTGATTACGGCTGGAAACAAGAATTTGCATTTAATAACATATTTGACGGTTATTACTTCCTTGACACTAATTAATTTAAAGTGAGCTCACGTTTATGGTTGGAAATATTTTAAAGTTTCTGACGATGTTCACCATTTATACGAGGCTATTTTAAAATAAGGGAATATGTGTAAAGTTTTGACAGTGAAATAGTAAACTTTTCCAACTGATACAAAAAAAGACACACTTTCCTCTGTAGATGCTTTCGAGCGTTGGGGAATGGGCTCGTTTCATGAATTTCAATGAAAATGTCACAAGATATATTGGGTCTGAGCTGAGTATTTGCAACTAATACCGCCACTTTACGATTTCGAATAAAATAAAAATAAAATATTGATATTTGAATTACTGTGGTAGAGTGTGGTAGGCTAGAGCCAATGACAAACAAGAAAATTTTGCGCTGTTGTCAAAATAACACAAACAAACTATTTAAAACTGAACGTGGATGATGTGAATTGACAACTGTCAATCTCTTCTAGTAGAGTTTCACTTTGTTTAATCTAACTTGGATAGTCAAGTAGGATTTAACAACAGAACGTACTTTGAATCTGGCAACAAGGGCTTATGCCATTGGTTCAATTAAAGGGGTTTATTTAAATCTAAAAATTTTGTTAAGACTATAATTCATAAATATTTATAACTTTTTGAGACAAATATCCCTCCTGATATGAATTCACTTGCTAATTCATAGCCCATTACCGCAATTCAAATCGATAGGATGTAATTTTCATAAATTCCGGTGGAATAATAAAAGCCAACACCCTGTTACATATTTTTCTCCGGCTAGCACGTTTATCTTAATAAAAGTCTTGAACGTTTCATATAAAATTGTGAGCGCAAAAAAAAAAAAAAAAAAAAAAAAAAGTTATTCATCTTTTCCAAGATTTTTTCAAACGGTATCGAATAGACAACAAGAAATTAACGTGGAAAGTTGTAAAAGTGACTTTTCGACTAGCCAAAGTTGAAATTTCCCAATTAACAACAGCAACTGCCAAGGAAAACATCGATAATAAAGAAACCCCCTAGTATATACTTGGATTTCCTCTCTGAAGCATTTTTATTCTAAAACACAACTCACCTGTAATAATAATACCCAGCTCTGGATCCGGAAGTAGCTTCAGTGTCACTGGAATAGTCCAAGCTACCTCTGGTACGACGCATAGTACCCGCTGTTGCATATTGAGACCCAGTCGTACCGTATTTGGCTTGCGCGATTTGAGCTGCCACAGCTGCTTGGTCAACAAAACGTTGATTGTACCTGGGGAAAAAAGTTTCCGTTCTGTGTATTTTTTTTTCTACGACCGTAGAAAAAGTATAGTAAGCAACTAGTGTCAAAAACATCTTTAGTCACGATTGTGATAATAATTAACCTAACTTAACTTTGACGTTATTGATTTCTTACCTACTGAGAGTTGACCCTGATTTAAGGCTGCTTCTTAGAAGACTGTGTCTTCCAGCTGGAGTTATGCTGGTGTAGTCTGAATATTCAGTCTGTGGAAGATGCTGATCCGAACCGGACCTGGGCATGATACGCCTAGATCCTGTACCTGTATGCTGTACGTAATAGTGAGAGGAAGGACTTTGTTGGGAAGATATCCTGTAACAACAAATATTCTTTGTTCTTTGCTGGAGATCAATATTTATAATAACCTGCAGAATTTCATGCGATAAACGCCGTCCTGTATATCTACTCGTATCTGGAAATTAAAAAGTTTTGCCTAACGTATGGCGGTTCGATTTGCCGCTGTGGTGAAACTTTTTTCTTTTCATTTTCAGTTCTTTTTTCACACCTCTAAAGTTCCCACAGTTACGTCTATGTTAACTAAAAGCTATTGTTTGCCCAAGTCCCGCAAATATGATTGCCTGCTCGAAATATTCCTACCCCGTTGTCCAAAATATTTCGTTTGTTCTCTGGAACAAAGTCCATGGATCGATAAATTACACCAAGTGATTTTGAATTGAACGCTTCCATTTAGTTGGAGCTCGTTAGCATTTGTTTTGTTTCAGACATTTATTCACTCCAATTATTCGGGGGTGACTTTTAGGGAGGGTTGTTTTTTAGAAAACAAGATCGGTAGCTATGAATTTTTGGGACATTTTATAGAAAATAACGGTGAAAGTTTTTGTATAAACGTTTCAAAGAAAACGAATGTCTTTATAAATAATTGAAGAGGAAGTATTTATTGAAATTTTGGTGAATGCAAAAACCCCTCGCCAAATTATTAAAAAAGAATTTTTCATTTACCAAAAGAACAAATTGTGTATAATGTCCCGTTTAAGCATATTCATGGAGAAATTGATACATACAGTGTGCGTCAACTTCACCTTAATGTATTTTATTCCGTTTGGAAATCAATCGGACGTTTGAAAATTCGGTGGATGCCAAAGCTCATCCACCAAAATGTGGAGAATCAATTTATATATTTCAAATTTTGGTTAATGCTCAAGAGCGTCCACCAAATTATGGAAATTGGAAATTTGTCAAGCAGTGACATAACAAATTGTTTCAGTTCACTATATCACACATCGGAAAAATAAATGATTGGGAAACTAATACATAAAGTGTACGCCGAATCTAACCGAATTTATTATCCATTTTGTCTAGAAATGAACTAAATATTTCAAAAATTGTATCATCATTATAATCATAAATAAAAAGATGCGAAAACATGCTATAGAACAAGTATTTCTTTCTGATAAAAACAAAAATAACCAATTTAGAAGCTTAACATACTTTGGAATACCATCCTTGAAAATCAAATCATTTTTAGAAACTTTAGACTTGAATATTTGCTTCAAAACCGACAACAATTCATCCAAATTCATTAAAAACAACAAATCCAAATCAAATATAAATAAATCAGGAGTTTATAAATTAAAATGTAGTAATGACAACTGTAACAAAATTTATATACAGTGTGACCCATTTTTAATGGAAACACCCCCATAAAATTTGAAGTTGTAAGCAGATTTTAATAATTTTTTTTTTTGAAATGTCAAGTACTAAAAGGTCTACCTTAGGACAAAATTTGAAATGTTCATTCCAATTTTCAGGGCATACTACGATATTTTTTCGTAGTCGAAAATCGAGATTTTTTATTAGCGATTTTTTTATTGGAAAAATCACTACGCCACTGGATTAAGAGTGGCTCTAAACAGATGTGACCAAAATTTCATGGAAAAATATTCATTAATAACAAAGTTATGACAACACAAAAATTCGAAAACTCACACAGCTAATAGTCACAAAAAACAACAGATATAGCCGTAAGAATCTTTTTTTATGATTTCAACAATAAAGTGACGCCAGATGAAAAAGAAAACAAATAACTTCAATTTTTTCAATCAAAATAACGGAATTACATTCAAGTTTGGCGTAAATTAACTAGAACTAAGACCTAATTGATTTTTCAATTTAAATCTTAGAAATGATATTACAGAAAATTTACGCTATATTTGTTGAAATCATAAAAACATATTCTCATGGCCAAATCTGTTGATAAAGGGTGTTTTTGTGACTATTAGCTGTGTGAGTTTTCGAATTTTTTTCCATGAAATTTTGGTCACATCTGTTTAGAGGCACACTGAATCCAGTGGCGTAGTGATTTTTTCAATAAAAAAATCGCTAATGAAAAATCTCGATTTTCGACTAAGAAAAAATATCGTAATATGCCCTGAAAATTGGAATAAACATTTCAAATTTTGTCCCAAGGTAGACCTTTCAGTACTCGACATTTCAAAAAAAAAGTTATTAAAATCTGTTCACAACTTCAAATTTTAGGAGGGTATTTCCATTAAAAATGGGTCACACTGTAAGTAGAACTTTTAGCAATTTTAAAACTAGAATTTCAGAACACAAACGTAGCTATGACAACCAAAAATCCAGCTACTCAAATCATTTATTAGCAAACCAACACTCTTTCGATTCAAATTTTGAAATTTTGCATATAGAACCTAAATCCTCTAAATGGAATCTTTTAGAAGCCCTTGAGATAAATAAAAACAAATATTCAGATATCTTCCTAACGACCAAATAAATAACAACGATTCTCCCTTATTAAACCTTTTTACCTAGAAAGGTTCCTGTAGGATTTTTGTGAATGAGTTTCCAGGTAAACTTGTTAAATACTTTAGTTAATCCCATATTTAGACACATTTTTTTCCTTTTTCATTTTATTTCCATGTAAATAGATCATAAAATAAAATGTTTTATTTCATAATTCAAATATTTCAAATTTTGGTGGATGCTTATAAGTTCCTCTGCCAAATTTTCAAAAAAGACCGTTTCCCAAAAACAAAGAGAATTTCGCCAAATTCGCCAAATTTTCGAATAAAAATATTTTTTCGACAAAAAACTGGGAAAAAAAAATTTAATATTACCTGGGACCGACAGGTTGTCCCCCAGCCGACATCCTCCTGCTCATACCGAACGAATGTACCTTTTCGGCCAAACTTTCCAGCGTATTCGGATAATTTCTTTCATACGGTTGGAAATGTTGCATATTCGACTTGGGTTGTTCGGTTATAACTGGAGGAGGCGGTTGGTAACCCCAATTTGCATCCGGCGGTCGACTATTATAGTACAAATCTAAACCGTTTGAGTCTACAGACTGGTGTGCCGAATGTCGGGAATCCAACGAAGATAAACCTAATCCGAGACGAGATTTCGACTCGGACATTTCTCTGCCGTCTCCTGTGTGTCTTTGTCTGATGGAATCTCTGTAAAAAATAATTTATATTGGATATTAACTCGTATTTTATACCCTCAGCATCGGAAAACAACCACTACCGACTCTAACCCAGCTCCAGGTGACCTATAAACTTCAATTTTGGCATCCAGGTAGATATTTGGGTGAATACAAAGAAATAAATCAGAAACTAGTGAATTTTTCCATAATTTATTCTATTAGAAACACCATAGTCTATCTTTAAGTGGATTTTTTTTTCTTAGCCCAAATTCGGGTCAAATATTCCTATTAAAAGCTGATGATTTTAAAGTTGAACTAAATACAATTAATAATTAAACACCCTGTATTTATATACAAGATAAATATACCTATGATCAAGATCTCCATCATCAGTCTCGTCTTCCCTCAATTCCCTTTTGATAACAACCACGGGAGGGGGTTTGTGTTCAACTCGGGGCTGCACATTCGGCGAACTTTGTCCTCCTTTGGTGGCTTTTCTCTGTCTCGTCGCCAACACCAGTCTTCGAGGTATCGACATTATGATGACAACATCGTCCAAACTCATCCGCGTCACGTCCACCAGGTTTACCGCTAAAATTTCATCCCCAACCTGAAACAAAAACATAAGACTGAACGTTTGTCATAATTTATCGGGCTACGATAGGCATTTCTTTATATATCACCTACTGGACTACTGTACCTTTTGCAAAGCTTCGAGGCGGTGAATAACGAACTAAACAATGAAGTGGAGGTCTTAGATAGATGGATTTTATGAGGTGGCTCTTGGCCTATTCCAGATCTATTGTGGTCCTCTGAACTTCAGATAACATTCTCCAGCCAGACTCTTTAAAAAAATTCTATTTGCGTGGAGACTGAACATTTTATATAGCTTTCTGCCAAAGGCTTTTCTTCGCCGCACGTTTTTCATAATTTATTGGGCTATGATGGGCATTTCTTTAAATATCATCTACTGGACTACTGGACCTTTTGCAAAGCTTTGAGGCAGTGATTAACGAACTGAACAATGAAGTGAAGGAGGTCTTGATATAGATTAAATTATTTTAAAAAATTCTGGATTTGAAAAATATAATTTTATGATAAAATCTTGGAGTTAGTCATTTCAACGTTATATTTGAATAACAGAAAATCTTATCCTACGAAATCTACAATTAAGGGACTTGTATAGAAGGTGATTAAGAAAATAAATGACAAAGAAAAGAACCACTCTTTATTATTCGTGACCAAGCACACAATATTACAAATCATTAGGAGAAATAGCGTTCATTTTCTGTTAGTTTTGTTAAATTACACATTCGTGTGAAAAAGTTCAGGAGCATGATTGCCTGGATTTTCACTATGACAAAATGACACCTATCAAGTAAATGACGATTTTTTTCACACGTTTTTCTGTCAAAACAGGTAACTTACCTTTAAACATCCACTATTGTATACCGCCGATTCCAAAGCTATCCTTGAAATGAAAACTCCATCGTTCCTGTCAATTCCATTGCCTTCTCGAATATATAATCCAAGAGTTTGACCGGGTCTTTTAACGATCTCCACAAACTGGACCGTATGCTTGGCATCCTGCATGGCCGTAAACCGCTTAACCGCATCACTGGCCGTTCTACTGAGGTGACGAGCCTCCAGGATGCGAACTATCATCTCACCACGTCTTTCCACGTGCTGAAAATCGAAACAAAAATATTTATGTCACAAAGATAAAAATAATCCAAAAAAGCACAGCACTCGAAATTGTTGAATGATTGTTTTGTAAGGTCTTATCTATGTTTTCTTGTTGACGAATGTCGAGAACGACTTGCTGATCTTGCAAGTCGGAACGCAGTGCGGCTAGAATTGAATCCGGCCCACTCTAGTTTTGAAGGCAACGAGATAGCGGATGCACTAGCTGCGGAAGAGGCGGCAGCTCCCTTCTGCGGCCCGACCCTGGGCCTAACAAAACAAACAATACGCAAGGAGACGAGGAAGTAGCTGAGGAACCAGCACCTCGCTCATTGGCGCTCTACAGGGTCCTAGATGATCCAAACTTCTACTGAAGGGATGGACTGATGGACACGCTAGAGCAGCTATTGAACTATAAAGGAGTAGGCTGAGGAAGATGCAGGACTCCTACCAGGGAGATGAAGCACCTCTACAACCTAGGAGTAGAGGAAAGTTCCATATGTATGCGCATGACTGACAAAACGTCATTCCATGTTCTTTAAGAGTATCATTAAAAGGAACTACGCAGGCGAATATTCGGAGTCCCTGTTATGGCCCCTGGAGACACAAGCAGGAATCCACTGAAAAAGGTTGTGGCCATTATTGAAGGGCTTGGCTTCATGGATGTCTAGGTAGCAGGAATGACACAATGGGCCCGCCAGTGGCCAAAGTGCCGCAACCATGGCTTGAGTTTGTCTAGGTCAAGGCTCGGTCAACGCTAAGCAAATTAATGTCTGTACCGTACCTTAAAAACATCTGTGTACGTTAAACATTCTAAAAGTTTGTCTTTATGTGTAGAAAAAACTTTGTTTGTAAATCGAGCGTAAAATATTGCATTTTTATTCGTAAAAATGTTAATCTGCGTATTTTTAACAAAAAATTATTGAAGTACTCGATTAAAAAGTGCTTTTACTGCCAGAAAACTTTAGAAGATATGACATCGTTGAAATTTAGTTATTTTTCCATGCTTGTATCGACATTGGTCATGTTTAAAAAACTATTTTTATACATATAGACATAAATGTAACACCTGACGTTGAAAAATATCTAATACATCATTTCTCAACTCACAATAACAAGTTTTCCCATGTATTCCAACTTTCCGAAGCTGGAAAATATCTCATTTTCCTGAAATTTATTAATAAATATTCACAACAACAAATTTTCTTATTTTTGGTATTATTCGATTCGTGATTTTCGTCTGTTTTCATCTCGTGGATCGTGAACAAATATTTTGCTTGTAAAATATATATTTTTATTTGTGCTAGTTGGTACAAAGCTTATTTAAAACGTTTTTAAAACACGAAAGCGAAAAAAACAAATAATCCAAACAATAGAAATAACAAAGGGAGTATCAATATTGATTTCGAGGTTATACGACTGTCAACATTTAAAAACCAGAAGGAAACCTTAAAAATCCTAAGGAAATAATGGTCTCTCGTTTTCAAGGTCGTAGGCTCTTTGACGTCCGAATGAGGGGAGAATGATATCAGGTTCAAAGCGAGCACTTATGAAAATAATTTTCTCTGAATGCAAAACCAGCTAAAAAATGTTAATATGTCTTCCGTCAAAACGGTTCTTATAAGGAGCGTAGAAAATTCTGAAAATTTTTTGATTCTTTCAAAAAATCCAACCCTTGCAGTGAGTCTAGATATTCGTGAATATTTTTAAGAACCTGTTCCTCCAATAGTAAAGTTATCGCAATCTTATATTGACAATATTCCCTGACTTTTAAAATGTTTCAATAAACGAAGATGCAAATAAGTTGACGATTTTTTATACATAAATTGACCCAATAGCTTAAACCAGTTACTTACGTCCAAAGCAGCAGCAGTTGATGCATCATGATCATTTTCTACAGTTTCTATCTGCTTGAAAATTTCACTGCTAATACCCGACACCTGTAACAATCGAAAAATAAATTATTTAAAGCTCAAAATCACAACAATTTCAGGAATTGACGTATTTCAAATATAACCAACTAATCAAAACACTCTAAAAAGTGATAAAATCGCTTCAATTTGAACTCTTTCACGTGTTGTGTAAGTTTTCTTTCATTAAGCAATAAACAACACTTTATTTCCACCCACCACGTGGTGTGTATGTATGCATGTATGTATTTTTTTGGGGTGATATTCACTGAGACCTAAAAGATCTATTATGCCCCCTTACTTAGTTTCAGAGGAGAGCCTCAGAAACATGTAGCTCCTTTAGTTCTATTTCCTGAGGAATTTTGGAATATGTGCAGGCTTCAACTTGGGTAAATGTTCCTCTTCTATCCAGTAATCTCCCAGGTACTGTACTCTAGGATTCTGAAGTACAGTGCAGTTGGAAAGTATGTGGATGGAGGTTTTTTCTTTCCTACCACAATATCTACATTCTTCCTCCCCCACTATTTTGAGCTTTTTCAGTTGCCCATTCAGGCGACAATGTCCCGTTAGGATCCCACAGGAGAATCTTTGATTGTATAAGCCCTACTAGATCTTCCCAATGGTCAGATCTTCTCTTTTTCTTGGCTTCACCTATTTCTTCCAATATTACATTGGAGCTGATTCCGCAAAAGAGTTTAGGCACCCAGAAAGGTATTTCAGCCCCTCTCTTTGCTAGTTCATCTGCTGTTTCATTTCCTATTCCAGTGTATCCTGGAATCCTCTTGCCTAGATCATTGAGTTTGTCTAGGCATTCTCACACCATTTTGGAAATGATCCCACAAGAGCTCAGTGCTTTGATGGCTGCTTGACTATCTGTCATTATATTAATCTTTTTTCTTCTGTATCCTTTATCAATATTGAACTGGGCGCACTTTCTTATGGCGTGGATTTCCGCTTGAAAGATACTTGGGGTTTTTCCCAAGCTTTCGAAGTGTTTGGTTTCTGGCCCGAACTCTCCTATCCCAGTTCCTCCTATTGCTTTTGAGCCATCTGTGTACCATTGAATGGCACTCTTTCCAAATCTGGTAACAATATTTGGATCCCATTCCTTCTTATTGCTCAATTCCGTAACCAAATTCTTCGGAAAGTTATACTTTTTCATCATACCATCTTGTGGCATGTCCCAGGATGTTTCATTTCTAAGAAGTGAGGTTTGGTAATTTTTAGAAAGATTCTCTTGGGATAAAACTAATTTAAAAACCTCAAATTATTTAATTCAATTATAGACCGAAACCGTAACTGAAAAACAATTATAAATCACTAACGAAGTGTCAGCACTCGAAACAACATTCTCGAGAGCTTTTCTAATTAAAATTGTTTGAACATGTCGATGGCCCAGTTCCATATAGCAACAAGACCAACAAAAGTCGAAAATTCATGTTTTATTTATAATAGCTTTTAAATATTTTAGCAATATATTGATTGATCCATAAATTGTATTTTTTTGGGCATGATTTAAATTGTATGAGGTGATTTATTATACAGGGTGTCCCAGGAGTTTGTACAGATGATAGAAAGACTAATAATAATGATGGTATTCCTAACGCCCTTCGTTAACGAACTATAGGGCTCTAAAGTTGGGAATGAAAAATTGTTTTTCATTTACAATTATTAAATGGCTGATTGGAAATTAGTGATATTTTAACAGTTAATAAACACCATAATTGTACACTTTTAGGTGTGATATACAAGTCTACAACATACTTGTAAACTCAGGTACCGACTAAGCTAAATGATGGGTGCGCCATTTTTTGGTAATTTATACTTTTTTCAGTTATAAATGCAACGATTGGCTTCTGTAAACATTTTTAGAGATATCAAGTCCTCTTGTGACATCTCGATAACATTAACGGTTTAAGAAATAAGAGCAATTTTATGTCGCACTGCATGCGCATTCACATTTATTTTGAATGTACGATTACAGGAATCATACTGTATAATTAGTAAATTATTAATAAATCAGTACACTCTACATTTATAAAAATAAACTCTTACTTTGTTTATCCATAAAAAACTTCATTGAAAACAAACATTACTTTATTAAAAATGACTTTCCTCAATAGTGGGAGGTTATTATTGATATTTACCTTTCTGAAATCTCCCTGTATGACCATAGGCGGAGGATGTGTTGTTCTAGAATTGGGAGCTGTTGCTGGGGCTCGCAGTGGTGACGCGGTGAGATCCAAAGCCTCGCGTCCATTATCCTGTAACAAAGGAGAATGTCTTAAAACGATTCCTATAAAAATTTTCATATTTACGAACCGTTTTACACTAAATAGAATTATTGCCAAAATTTTCGGAGTAAAAATATATTTTTTTATGACAATAAACAAGAAAGTGCGCGAGAATCGACGCAGGAGCCAAAAATAGGATGAAAACAATAATGGCGTCTTCAATATTGAGTATATTATTTCGCAATGACTCTCATACGTGTAAAACGGTTCTAGGTAAATCTAAAGAGTAGACCGTTCACTAAGAGCAAATATCTACTTCTCGGGATATGTAGTGTATTATTATCTTGAAGTTTTAAAGAAAAAATCAGGATTTTCTTACTTTAAGAATTTTATTAAAACTTACAAGTAATCATGATGAAAATTGCAAAGCAAATATTCGTTTGGTCACACAAATGAAACATTAACCAGCGTCAACATTAAAAGTATTTTCTCGGAAAAACGATTAAAGAAAGTGAACATTTTCAAATGTCGTGTTTGGAAATGGTTAACTCAATATTCGATAACCTTTTTTTTGAAAAATAGTTTCTGATTATGCAACGGTTTTGAAAAATGTATAAGTTTCATTTATTGCGGAATTAGGTCATAGAAATAGATGCAGTTGATATCAACAAGATGGAATATACGAAAATAATAACTAGAAAAACTGGGAAAATTCAATCAGTTTACCAAGTAGGATTATTATTTAAGACAGAAATATTAGATAAACAGTTTTCCTGCAAAACGCGATAATTTTTGAATATAATTTTTTTTAAAAACGTCATTCTCGATGAGTTATTTGGCGCGGTCAGTAGGATTTTCAGAGATTGGCTTATCGAACGTTTATTTTTCGTTTTAACCATTGACTGAATACCAAACTTATTATAGAGGGTGTGCCACTAAAAGCAAAAAACCAATACTACCGCAAAACAAAAAAAAATTGGGAAATAAAACATCCCAATCCGCAAAGGAGATCTAGTAATCTAGTAATGCTCTTGTTTAGAGGAACATAAGTGAGATCCTAAAAGTTTTGAAGATGACGACAACTTTGAGAGTTTACCTTTAGTTTCTGAAGAAGGCAGCATTGTTATCCAGTGTATTTTGGGACTAGAAAGTTCTATCTATCATATTAGTCGAGTTATGAGCATATTTAGTTTTGAAAAGTGGATTTTCGAAAATTTCATGACTTCATTTGAAGGAGAAAAAATCAATTTATACAAAAATAGACTGTTCCAGTCTATTTTTCGCACAAAAAACCCCTCCAGACGAATTTTGAGCAATTTTTATTTAAAAAACGTATTTTTTGTCGAAAATTTTGAAGCAAGGGTAGGTATGGAAATATTTAATGTAAACTGCTTTGTGCTAACTTCTTTCCTGGTCGGTATTATGGACTCAAAATACATTGGAATATGTAAAATTTCTCGCCGAATCGATTGCCGAAGACTAGAACGTTCTATCATATTAGTCTAGTTATGAGCACATTTAGTTTTGAAAAGTGGATTTTCGAAAATTTCATGACTTCATTTGGAGAAAAAATGATTCAATACAAAAACAGACTGTTCCAGTAGATTTTTCGCACCAAAAAACCCCTCAAGACGAATTTTGAGCAATTTTTATTTCAAAAACGTATTTTTTGTCGAAAATTTTGAAGCAAGAGTAGGTATGGAAATATTCAATGTAAACTGCTTAGTGCTAACTTCTTCCCTGGTCGGAATTATAGACTCAAAATACACTGGTCCATGTAAAATTTTCCGCTGAATCGATTGCCGAAGACTAGAACGTTCTATCTATCATATTAGTCCAGTTATGAGCATATTTAGTTTTGAAAAGTGGATTTTCGAAAATTTCATGACTTCATTTGAAGGAGAAAAAATGAATTTATGCAAAAACAGACTGTTCCAGTAGATTTTTCGCACCAAAAAACCCCTCAAGACGAATTTTGAGCAATTTTTATGTCAAAAACGTATTTTTTGTCGAAAATTTTGGAGCAAGGGGTAGGTATGGAAATATTTAATATAAACTTCTTCCCTGGTCGGAATTATAGACTCAAAATACATTGGTCTACGTAAAATTTTCCGCTGAATCGATTGCCGAAGACTAGAACGTTCTATCTATCATATTAGTCTAGTTATGAGCACATTTAGTTTTGAAAAGTGGATTTTCGAAAATTTCTTGACTTCATTTGGAGGAGAAAAACTGATTTTATACAAAAACACCACCACACACGCACCAAAAAACCCCTCCAGACAAATTTTATGTCAAAAACGTAACGCTTGCAGGGTTGATGTGTAAGAAGTATCGCTAACGGTTCCAACATTCCCAACTCAACTCCGATTTCATAAATTTTTATAAAGAGCGAATAAGGCATCGAATATCATCTCCATAAAATTCTTCTGGACACTTTTACGACAATCGATAAAACTATATGAAAGGCACCGACTCCTTTACACCGCTCCATTTAATTATTATTCAAGAAGGGAAGTCCTGAATTTTTTTACAGAATTCCCTTGGTCGAGAAGGGTCTACGTTATACTCTCGAACGTATCATGCTATGGCTCAATCGATTAGAGATATTTCATTTATGGAAATTTTTTAGCGAGACGAATTAATTCGGATAGCTACTTGAAGGTTCAACCTTATTTTATGTACTGCGTGTGCGGATATACAAGGGTTTCCAAAAGTGATTTCCTCAGTCACATTTTTTATTATTTTGAACACCAATTCATGCTGTTCAACACCCACGAAGCAAAAAAGTTAGATCAGGACATATATCCATTAAGGTGAAGTCATTTTAAACTTCTTCCTGGAGATGCCTCAATGCAAGGAGTTGCAGGACCCAAGTAGACTGAAGCTTCACTAAGGCGAGAGGTGGTATAAATATGGGTCAAAGACTTGGGAGGACTAAATTTGAGGACATGAAAGAAGAAACCTCCATCCACATACTTTCCAACTGCACAGAACTCCAGAATGTGGATTAATTATTCGACAAGTATAGTTTTTTAATGTAAAACCACACTTTGTACGTCTATAAATTCCCAAACTAAAATCCACCTGACAGAGAGGAAAATTATTATCATTCCAAAAGATAATTAATTTCACAAAAGTCTATGGGAATATGCAATCCTCCATCTAGCTGAATATATACGTCTGGAATTATAACCACTCGCTTGATTCTCAAGGATAATTTAAGTGAAAGAAAAGGAGCAAAAGCGAATAGGAATTCCATGTAGTTGTGGCATCCTTGGGAATTCATTTGGGATCAAAAATTTTTATTCAAGATCTAAAAGATTCGCTTGGAGCTATAAAATAAAAATAATTTTACGAATATCAGAGGTTTAATAAACGAAATTCTACTTTTTTTCACAACGGTGAAGTAAAAAGAAGAGTTATGATTTCTACAACCTTTGATTATATTCTACCAATACAAGAACTTTGAGAGACAAATCGATCGAGGCAATTACAAACCCTGAAGTTTGATAAATAGTTTGCTTTACATGCATGAAGATTTTTATAATAATAACAGTTATTGGCCAAGAAATTCAGCAAATCCAATTCACAAAGAATAATCGGGGTAAGGATTACAAGACGGTATGAAAAAGTACAACTTTTCGAAGAAATACGTTACAGAATTAAGCAACAAGAAGGAATGGGATCCAAATACCATTACCAGACTTGGAAAGAATGCCATTCAATGGTACTCAGACGGCTCAAAAGCAATAGGAGGAACTGGGATATGAGTTTAAAGTTTTTTTTTCCTTCGGAGCCGTCCCTTCGCCGGTACCACCTCAGCCTCCTGGGCTTATTGTGGATACTCCTAGTGTTCTGACTACAACCTATTCTTTGCTGGTTGGTTGTAGAAGTGTTCTGGAGTCATTTGAGTTCTGCCATACAGTTTCTGCCTTCTGTGGTCCAGCGACTCACAGTTGCATAGTATATGCAGAGCTGTTTCGGTATCCTTTTTGCATCTTCCGCATGTAAGGTCTCCGTTGTACAGCCCTATTTTGTTTAGGTGCTCCTTTGTGGGAAAGTGTCCCGTAAGTAGCCCCGTAGTGGTGCGCAGATTGTTCCTGCTCATTGAGAGCAGTTCTTTCGCTACTTTTTCTGATGGTTCTTTTATGAATTTCTTCCCATGTATTTGCCCAGTCGTATTCTTCCAGTGTTTTTTGTGTTGTTCTTTCAACCACCCTTTTAACCATGACCTCGTTTAGCATCTGGGGATGCCCACAGCAGGTTCGGGTCCGTTCATCAGAGTTGACGATCCTACTCTTGCGAGTTCGTCAGCTTTTTCATTGCCTGCGATTCCTTTATGACCTAGTACCCACTCCAGTGTTACACTGTTCCGAGTCGCCAGTCTTCTATGTTCTTCGCCGCATTCCCATACTAGCCGAGATGTCACCCTATAGCTCTGAAATGCTTTAAGGGCGGCTTGGCTGTCGCTGTGTAAAGCTTAAAGACAAGTTGAGACCGGCTGGTCAAAAAGCAGAGTGCGAAAGATTTCGAAAAATTGAAAAAGTTAAAGGCAAAATCCAAATGTTTGTCGCGATATTTTACAGGTAACTAAAAAGTACAGTAAGCAATCAGTACTAGTTTTTATTATGTTCCAAACCTGTCGAACATAAATCAAACTCTCACTGGATAAGAACTAAGGAGGAAACAATAAAAATTGAACAAATCCTTCCGTTAACACGGCAGCAAACAAGGAAACAGAAGATATAAAGAGCACCAGTAATTGGTAGACACCAGGAGTTCAAGACAGCTTGTATAAGAAGTTTGACAATCTGCATGTTGGAATGGCAACATTATTATCACATAACCTGCAAAATCTAGAAGATACTCCACAATTTATAACTGGGTTCGACCCATTTGCTTCCCAAAACGCATCACACTAAAGATCCTGCGTAGTATAGACCTTATAGAACCTTTTGTCTGCCCCTGTAGCGTCGATTGGCAAGTTTGGGTCTTGGGCAGCAGTTTTCCACATAAAGCGGTTTCCAATTAAGATAAAGAAGCCTACACAGCTAGAAACAATTTATTAATAAATTTAATTTATTATGCTCCCATCTATGTTATTTCTTGGTCATCATCAATACTCATAATTTACTACGCACCACTGCCAACGAGGCTTGAAAATCCAACGTTTTGTTGTAGATATATCTCAACCTCTCCCCTAGAGGATTACAAACATTGTGGAGGTGTTTACAAAATTCATTAAAGTCCCCTTCATGCTTTATAATGGACAACAAGTTGCAAGAGTTAGCCCTTAGTTGTGCAGGAAGTATGTTTATACAATATCATCAGATTATACCTGTTAGCAGTTCTTGAGCTAACTACTGCAAAGGAGCGGAAGTTATTAGATACTCAGGAGCTCTTTAAGTCGGTAATTCGTTTATTTTGAGTATGCAAGGAAATAAATATATGTTTTCTTCTTTAAGGAGAGCTTCAGCTCGGAATATTTACCACATTAGGCTGAGGAAGACTCTAATACAGTGAAAGTACGCTAAAAACGATTTTTCATCTTCAAAAATTTACTTTCTACCAGCAAAATTTAAATAATATGACAGCTTCATCCGAAATCAACTGACTTTCTAATTTTGCATATCTCCTTTATCCTCCCAGAGTATTAGAGATAAGCTGCTATATAATTAATAACGGAACATCTGTTTTTGATATTCTGTTTCGAACGAAGACGAGAAATGGGATTTAATTGACGAAAAGTTTTCTGTCTACCCGACTTGTACATTTGTTGAATTTGCTGGTTTATTCGAAGCTTGATATTTATCTATTATTACAGAGATTACTTCAGGCGAAGCTGCACCCAATGTAATTTATTCTTGTTAATTTGTAAATTGAAATTTTTTTACTTTTATTCAAAGTTTGGTATAACATTTGACGTGGAAGTTTGACATGTAACGTTGAATGTGTGACATTTAACGTGGAAGTTTGACATGTAACGTTGAATGTGTGACATTTGACGTGAAAGTGTGACATTTAACGTTAAAAGCATGATATTTGATATGAAAGTGTGATATTTAACGTAAGTCTGTGATATTTATTGTTTTTAACTTGTAAATTTAGAATTCTTTTGCTTATATCCACTGCTTCAATTCCTGATATAACCTTTAATGTGGAAGAATGTCATTTAACTTGAAATTTTACGTGAAAGTATGATTTGACGTGAAAGTTTGACATGAAACGTTGAATGTGTGACATTTGATGTGAAAGTGTGATATTTGACGTAAAACTGTGACATTTATAGTTTGTAACTTGTAAATTTAGAATTATTTTGCTTATATCCACTGTTTCAATTCTTGATTTAACATTTAATGTGACAGAATGTCATTTTACTTGACATTTGACGTGAAAGTGTGATTTTTGACGTAAAAGTGTGATATTTATAGTTTTTAATCTGTAAACTGGGAATTCTTTTGATGATATTCACTGTTTAAATGTCTGGTATGACATTTGATGTGACAGAATGTTATTCAACTTAACATATGAAGTGAAAGTGTGAAATTTGACTAAAAAGTGTGGGATTTATAGTTTTTAATCTGTAAATTAAAAACTTTTTGGCTCATATTCACTGTTTTAATTCTCGATATAACATTTAATGTGACAAAATATCATTTAACTGACATTTGACGTGAAAATTTTATATTAGACGTGAAAATGTGACGTTTATTGTTTTTAACCTGTAAATTTAGAATTCTCTTGCTTATATCCACTCTTTCAATTCTTGATGTAACATTTAATGTGACAGAATGTCATTTAACTTGATATTTTACGTGAAAGTGTAATATTTGACAGAAAAAGTGTGACATTTATAATTTGTAACTCTTAAATTTAGAATTCTGTTGCTCATATTCACTGTTTCAATGTTTAATATGACATTTGTTGTGACAGAATGTTCTTTAACTTAACATATGACGTAAAATGATATTTGACGGAAAAGTGTGACATTTGACGTGGCTGCGTAACATTTTATGTGAATTTCGATGTCACTATAATTTGGTAGTACAAGTGAAAAGAAATGGTTAAGAAAATCTGCTTACTGTGGAGATAAGCCCCAAATGGAAGAGGAACGCATCATTCACATACTTTTACCTTCCATGCGAATGGTAATAAGGCAATATGTCGATAATTACTAGTATATAATTGAAAAAATAAATGAATACGACCATTCCCCGATAAATTAACATCAAAATCCTTTGATTTTCACATCCGTTCCTTTACATTTATGTCATTCGATTCAAATAATGGTATCTTTTGAAAATACCTCCAGTGTTGATTACACCCCTAAATAATGTCTTGTCTGTCAGCTGAAAATAATTTTTGGCTCACGATAATTTGGAAAATTGCCAAAGTTTTCGTTAAAAATTGGAGTTTGCGAAACTTTCACTGGAATCTAGAAAAAGTTTGAATTCATTCAGCTGTGAAATGGTGAACACTAAGCTCAAACAAAATGGAATTTTAGGATTTAAAACAGAACGTTTGGTTATAAATCGTAAGATTTTATCAATGAATATTAAATAATTACCCCATTTTCCTTTGTTAATTACACGTAAAAATCACTAGAGGGAAGTAAAGTCTGTTCGTAGTGATTGATTCTTTCATAAGTGATGCTACAACTAATATATTTGTTTTGGCGCCCAACGTGGAGCCATATTACTGGTAATTGAAACGTTAATTTGAAGTTTTGGTGGAATAGACAAGAAGTCTATCGGTTATTACCGCCTCATTCGGTCTTCCACTGCGTTCCGCGTTCCGGTGTATCTACTACTACGAAAATAACAAAAGTAACGTCACTCTTACCACAATAACTCACGAACTAATGGGTAGAATATCATAAAATTTTGACAGCTGTCTTTTTAAGGTTAGTATTAACAGTAAAACAGGCTTTTACAATATAACTAGCGCCATCTATATGTCGTGTCTTTTCAGAAAAATATATTAAGTCATGCTTATTTTGAAAACTATGTTTATACTGTTGAAATACATCTTACAACTAAATAATTTGAAGTAAATCTTCATGCCATCACTGTGTTAACAAGTATTTTTCACTCATAGCATCCTCCAGTCACTAGTGACAGTTCAACTTAACCTCAAACTATTATCGTAGAATAATATACATTATTAAACAACATTAAAAAGGTTTTCCACAACCGACAGTCAATAATTTCCCCTCAAATACCTCTATTAGATGTTTCTGAAAGCACAAATTAACTACTTGGCAACATCTCACTATTTTCCGAACTCCAATAACGATTTTCCGAAATCTAACGGACATTTAAACAAATTCAAACATGCTTTTCATTTACCTTTCTAGTGAAAAAACAGCCTTTTCCATTTTTATCACACATAAAACTAAAATCGTGATTTTGGTCGGCGCCAACTTGGATTTCCTACCCGGTTATTGATCTCGAGTGACGTAGGATGCGAGTAAAAGTGCGCGCGCACTTACTATACGCTCCTCGATTGGTAGATAAACGTACGCGCCAAATCTCTTGTGTCAATTCAAGTTAGATCGGGGCACGACTGTAACGTGGACATGCGAGCTTGATAGATCACCGTGGAAAATTTAATTGATGGGGAAATTTTATGCGGGTCTACGTTTGTTTGTAATCTAAAGGAGCGGGGGCGGTAGGGGAGGGTAATAGGCTAGTCTATTATATTTTGAAGAATGTTTTGTTTTAAATCCATGATTCATTTCACTGATATTTGCCAAAATATGACATTTAGAGAATTTTTTATTTGAAGAAAAATGGAGATCAATTCATTATCTACAAAAATGGTTCCTATGACTTTTTTCGAAAACTCGATAGTTTCCGAGTTTTTCCAAAACGTGCCCATTGCTTGTACCTCTTACTGTGATTCTGCAGAGCTAAATCTAGAAATGTATACTAAACTAGCAAATATATTGTCCAATAACTCGAGTAAAAGATATTTTTTATTATTCTAAATTCAATGCTGGAGTCTATTATATTTTGAAGAATGTTTTGCCTTAAATCCATGATTCATTTCACTGATATTTGCCAAAATATGACATTTAGAGAATTTTTTATTTGAAGAAAAATGGAGATAAATTCATTATCTACAAAAATGGTTCCTATGACTTTTTTCGAAAACTCGATAGTTTCCGAGTTTTTCCAAAACGTGCCCATTGCTTGTACCTCTTACTGTGATTCTGCAGAGCTAAATCTAGAAATGTATACTAAACTAGCAAATATATTGTCCAATAACTCGAGTAAAAGATATTTTTTATTATTCTAAATTCAATGCTGGAGTCTATTATATTTTGAAGAATGTTTTGCCTTAAATCCATGATTCATTTCACTGATATTTGCCAAAATATGACATTTAGAGAATTTTTTATTTGAAGAAAAATGGAGATAAATTCATTATCTACAAAAATGGTCCCTATGACTTTTTTCGAAAATTCGATAGTTTTCGAGTTTTTCCAAAACGTGCCCATCGCTTGTACCTCTTGCTGTGATTCTGCAGAGCTAAATCTAGAAATGTATACTAAACGAGCAAATATATTGTGCAATAACTCGAGTAAAAAATATTTTTTATGATTCTAAGTTAAATGCTGGAGTGGCCACCTAATTTACCCGATTTAACCACCACCAGACTTTTTTTATGAGGATTTCTGACACTTAAAATGTGTGCCACTTACATTATAGATGATTTATGTCGCCGAATTGTTTAGGAAAGTCAAGAAATCTTCCAAGAAAATTAAATTATTGGACTATCCTCCATATAGTCCAGATTTAAGTCCAAATAAGCTGTTAACTTTTGAAAAAATTTGCGAATAAACTGAGTGGTCAAAAGTACAGAACTAACCAATCTTTTATTTTCTGTTTATGTCCATTTTTCTATTCAGAGGTTCCGATCTTTTTTCCAATAATTTAATGAAGTTTGCCAGCGGTACGAATGACCGCAAAAGCGAATAGAATCTCGTGCAAAACGAAAATAATTAAAAGTTTTCCGGGCGAGCTGGAAAACCGGGATGCATTTTCCTATACAGTGGCTCATATATATTTAAATATACTCGGGGCATTTTAAACAAACTAACAAAAACAATCATAGCAACTGTATAAATTTTAATAAAATTAAAAAGTTGGCATAAAGTATATAAAAATAATGATATAGTACTTCCAATAACCTGCTTGGTGTGCGTCATCGCTTGTGACGTATATCCGGGTTTTCGCTATGTCGTTCATTTCATCACTAAATAAGGCGAGAAGATCACAACCATGTTAAAGTTATTACTCAGGCTCTTAAAATAGCCCCACCTGTACAATTACTCGTCCCGGGTCAGATACACATCTATAAGTATGTTATCTATGGTACCATCGATATATGCTTTGATTATTACTCTCTAAGGTGCAATTCACATAGAACAGATGTCATGGCGCTGACTTATTTATATCTATGATTCGCCATGTAATTGGTATATTTAGAGATAAAAATTGCAAGTAAATTTGTATATTCACCCTGGTTAACTAGATTTTTGTAATTCTAAAATCTACAGTCCTCGCTAGTGTATAAATGAGGCGTTGTATGAGTTTTTTTGACGAAAGAGACATCGCATCTCATGGAATCTCTTCTCTATTACTAGTTTGCATATGCAGGGACATTGTTCCTTTGACAAAACGTCAATGACTGTGTATATACACATTTCAAGCAGTTCCAAACAAGTTGTATATCAAACTTTCCAAACTAATGTCTCTAAAATAAATATAGGTAAACCGCCATTTCAAAGACTCAGAACTTTGAGTCTCTATTCAATAGTAGCTACCACAAAAGGGTCATCTATTTAATACTGCGACGTTTCAAGAGATTCTCGGGCTACAAATTTAATACCGCAAGTTATTTGCAAGTTCTGCGGTTGTTTTAGCGCTTAAAGATATATTCATTACTACTTTTTGGTGTGGCGAATGCGAGGTTTTATATGAAACCGCATTGGAACAAATTAAAAGTGTTTTATTGAAATATATTAGTTCTTTTTCGCAAAAATTAATTCAAATGTTTTGAATATTTTAGGAGATAACTGGAAATTAGGTTTGCAACAAACTGAAACTGAACTTAGCCACTTTCTTATTACACAGATAGTTTATGAACTAATAGCCAATTACATTAAAGGCCGTTCGAATTTAAAGTTAGAAGAACTGTCAAAGTTTAAAATTCGCGCTTAACCAAAAATGACTGATGACATAAGGAGTGCGTTCGTTATATATCGAAAACTGACAGTTTACTAGTTTTGTCATGATTTTGGTATGGAAAACTTACAATGATAGACATATTTTTTTGGATATTGAGATTCGACGTAATACAGCTTCAAACAAACTCCATCAATCCCAAAACAAAATCTGAATGAATCTGGCAAAAAAAATTGAATTATACGCACACTCGATATACAAACTTCAAGTGGTAGACGTGATTGATGATGGAACAATCTCGTGTCGGTTAGGGACCATACGCAAAAATGAAAAATTGAATGTACAAAATAAAAACGGTGTAATTCATACAAAGCAGACAATACATGCCGGGGAAATTTAACAAAATTGCTCCTTTGTGTTTGTTATTTCGGAATTTTTAATCGATTTTGTTGACGAATCAAAATATGCTGCGGTAAAAATTTACATTACTCATCTTTGGACAATAGAAAATACATACAAATTGAAAATACTTTTGTAACGTATTCCATTTTTTAGGAATCAAGTTGTTAAAGGAATAAGGGAAACTTAAGTTTCTTTTGATTTATTTTGCAGTAGCCCAACCTAACCTACCGTTAAATTTTGACATGTGTCAATTGAGGACAGCCATTTTAGATATGACAACAGACTACTTATATGGCCAATAACAATGATGTAGAGATACCTTACAAAAAGGACTAGCAATACCTAGCAGACTGAAGTTTCCTTAAAGAGAGACCTGCTGGACTAGGTCAAAGACTGGAAAAATTGCAGGAGCATAAAATGAACTACATTGTATTAACAGATTGAAAAAAACGAGTAACCAAGTATCATCCAAAAACAAATAATATAATAGTAATAAAAATATTTCACATAAATAACAGTACATCCGTTTAAGGTCAGTGTGGCCAACAAAAAGTGAATTTTATGACAAGAATGACAGTTACAGTCTACCAGTTTCAAGTTTTTCTATCTGAGTAAATTTTAAAATTTGTATTAACGCTTTTTCTGGATACTTAATGCATCGACTACCAAAAAAGCTGGCATCTTTTAGCAAGCTAACATTTCATTTCTGTCATTCTGTCACTAGTTATGTCAAATGTCAGTTTCATTCGTTTTTGTTGATATTTATTCAACCCTTCGTGTTGATTTTCCATTAGCCTTTTGTACCTACTAGCTCTAGTTAGTTTTATATCTTATGATTCCTTTTTCCACTGACATCTGACATGAAAGAAGTGGAATTGTGACTTTAAGGGCGAGTTGTACCAAACGCCTAAACTCGGTTTAATGTTAACTGATGCTTAGACTGATGTAATTGTTGATAATAAATACATCAATCAGACACAGTCTAAACATCAGTTATCATTAAACCGAGTTTAGGTGTTTGGTACAACTCGCCCTAAAAAGTTTATTATTTAAAATTTCAAGATTCACGCTTTGGGGGTGTTTCAATAAAAACATTAACTGTCATTCTTGTCATAAAAACCACTTTATGTTGGTCACACTAACCTTAAACTGAGCTCTTCTATTCTGATGGGGAAAATGGCGAATTCTACCGCAGCGCTCACATCGAGAAGTTGACGAAACATGCGTTCAGCAGTTTACTATTCAGTACTTTTTATGTTATATGAAAAAACCAAATGCCCTTGACAAATCACTGAAAAATATAAGCGTATTTCCACTAGAATTTTCGTCAAAAATACATATATCTATTGCTTGGCCTACAAATGAAGATCATAAACCATTATTTTTGTGACATGCGCTCAATTATTGATTGTAATACTTGAACTTGAATGATTTGGTTTACCTGTTTTCTCTATTATAAAACATAATGTACCTTGTTTTCCACCTTTATTTCCTTAACACTTTTACAACTAATAAAACATTAAAAAGTGTATATAGTAAGTTTGCTGGCAACGTCGGAATAAACAGTTGTAGAATTTTATTTTAATTAATGTGACATTTGTACGTTATCGCGTTCACGTGGCTTGTACATTCATAATAACGCTGGTAAAAAGAATGTCAATGAATGGCGTCATATCTCGCACTTCGGGTGTATTCATGTTCATTTGGTTGATTGCATGTGAACTAATTTATAACTACTCACTACGGCGGTTTGCAACGTTGTCAAATCTCACTAATTTACTAAATACTACGAAATTTTTATTATTTGATTTTTGAATTTTCGACACAGATTTTTATGACAGATAACGGCCATGTTTCCTCACCCCTTTAGCGCTACTAAACATAAATCCATCACAAACAAATGTCTGTATTCGACAGTTCAGTCTATGATAATTGTTGTTAACGCCAGCGTATCTACAAATTCTACAAAGACTAATATCATAGCCGTTTAAAGGCCAAAACTAATCTGTCAATTTAACCTTTTGACATTACAACATCAATAGAAATCCTGAATTCAACAAATTATTCGATTGAAACAATGAACTATATGAACAAAGCATATCAAAATGAATAGTTAAGGCTGAAAAACACTAGCAGCACGTATTGAAACGCCACACCTTCCACGTCACATCACGTCACGCCACACCGCGCTTCTACACGCCATTTTACGTCTCACTAAAAGATGGCGACCACTAATTCGTACGTTTTGTCGATAGCTGCAAGAAAAGTCATCAAGAAACGGCTGAAATAGATCCCGATAACAACCAATCGAGTCTTATTTATCATCACCAAACCCTCTGTCGAAATCAATTAATGATCATTGCGGCTGTCACTGGTGATAATACTTTATGGTTAAATTCGTCGTTCCTTAATTACGTCTAAGCAATCTCTAAGACTGGGATGAACGATTTGAGTGCTTCATCTTTCCAAAGAGGACCCGATTGAAAGCGTTCTCCATCTGAGGATCTAAGATTGATTTTTGTAGACGTCTGCACTTTTTACACCCTAAGGAATGTGTTTAAAATATGAGCAATGATTGCATTGTAAATGATAAGAAACTGATTAACGATTGAACGTTCGAAATAGGATGTAGACGTACCTTTTGTAGTGGCAATATGTAGGTTTTTTCTAGTTCTAGTCAGGACTGTACTTTGTTATTTACGGTTAACGAATATTCATCTTATTGTTATATTGTTACGTGAGTGCTCCAGTGAAATTCCCGTATGAGACGACTATGACTCCTCCGCTCACTAGTCGAGAACCATCGAGACTACCTACCCTGCGCCCTCCCACAAATCAAGAAATTTCTAGAGTCACAGTTAGTCTCTTGAATGTCTTGGACTCGTATAAATTTATGGCACAAAAATTGATGACTTTAGCGCACCATTTTCTCCGTCTCTCTTTGTTCTTAGCGTGTTTAATTTTAGGCTCACCGAATCGAAAATCTATCGTTAAATTTATCTTAAGAGAAAAAAAAATCAGTTTTAATGAAGTTAATTTGCTCTTGATACATTTTGAATTTTTATACTTTGATCTTTACTGCAAAATTAACGGTCGAGTCTATCAAAGTGTTCAATCGTGTAAATTCAATTTTCGTATATAGCGCCGTTTTCCGGGAAATGTGATAATCGATTGAAAAGTTGTAAGCGTTTGGTTCATGTTTTTTCTTTCCTCAAAATCTGTACTGTTTATCGTAGTCAATTTTCCTTAATATTAGAGTTAGCTTTGCATAAATAACACAGGTTTATAATTATCCATTATATTGTAATGATTTTCTTATTTATTTGAACAGTTTTTACCGTGGCACTATGATAAACTGAATTTATATACACACTACTTAATGTCTACTAATTTATCTTCACTCGGTATAATAATTGTTCTAATTTATCTTAAACCTTTAAGATTGTACTATTTATATCCACTATTTGTTCACCCACTGTATACTGAACTGATTCACTGTATACTGGGAAAACTTCGCAACTCTAGAACCTTCTTGAATTTACCACCTCTGCGTATTCGAAGCTTCCAGAACAGTCGGGAATGAAACATCGTATTACTCTGTTATGGAATCTTCTAGAAAGTTCGTATTCGCCAAAATTTATAGTTCACGACAGATACGGCTGAATCACTAAATACGTAACAATAATGTACTTTTTTTGGTACTCAATTTAATTCATACTGACTATTTGTTTGTTTTTAATATATTAATAAACAAAATTTGAGTTACTTTGAAATAAATTTACCATAAATGCCATTTTGTAATGGAAGTAAAACTTTAGTCATTTTAAATTACCCGTCAAATATCATAAATATACAGAAATCTTATTTTAGCAAAGACCACAACCCTGTCAAAGTTAATAGAGCTTACTGCTTGTGCTCTTAAGGTGGCGCTACCCATATAATTACAGGTTATCTATATTAGACTGAATAGAAGAGTTTAGTCTGAGGTCAGTGTGGCCAACAAAAAGTGTTTTTTCTGACAAGAATGACAGTTAAGGTCTACCATTCAAAACAAAAGATTTTTTCATGTTTTTTATCATTGCGAACATCTATATTGCTTTATTAAAATGATGAATACATTGAATACACCCCCGAAGCGTATATCTTGAAATTTTACATGACTTTTTAGCTGAATACTCAACATATCGGTGGCCAATAATTCTAGGAACTCTTGGCATGCCACCATTTCATTTCTGTTATTCAGTCACTAGTTCTGTCAAATGTCAGTGGAAAAAGTAATTAGAAGAATAGAGATACATCTAACTAAAACTGCTTCAAAAATCTAATGGACAATGGACACACAATTAAACCAACATAGCTGACATTTGACATAACTATATAGATAAAAAACATGCAAAAATCTTTTGTTTTAAATGGTAGACCTTAACTATCATTCTTGTCAGAAAAAAACACTTTTTATTGGTCACACTGACCTTAGACTGAACTCCTCTATTGGATATTTATTGAGATTAGGGCTTACCTTTCTGCGGCCACAGCAGAGCATGTTGCGCGTGCGCGACCGACCGGATGTGATCTTCGAGCGCGCCAATTTCCTCCACTGCATACCAGATCAGCGCTGGGTTGTCTCTCTGAAAAAGAAACATTTTTTTTAACTACATTCACAGTCAAAATAAAATTTTGGTCAAAATCCACCTATGAAAGTATGTTTCATATTTTTGCATATAATTTTACTAATTTCATCCCTTCTCAATAAATCCCTGTCACTTTAAATAAAATTATATCGGGCTTATACAATGGGGCTTAAGTGGATTTCCTACACTAAAATATTTGATAACTTACATCTCATCCATCGCGTGTAGGTTTTTTGAAAATGTACAAATAAATTCACCAAAATTCAAAAATTATAATTGCAATTCCACAATACCTGTCTACCACTATAACTTAAATATATCAATGATAAAATTTACAATAACAATTCTACAAACGACATTACTAAACATATTCCAATAATTGTTATAAACAAATTGAACTTGACCCAATTAAATACAGTAGAATGTTTTTTTGTATAAAAGTAAACACAATGTAGATGAATTATATTATTGTATTATTTTCGTGGAAGGTTTTGAACTAATTTAACCTTTGGAAGAGTTAAGGTACTATATTGAGGATTAAATACAAAAAAAAGACAACATTGAGGAACTTTAACGTCAAAAAACAGCTTTTAGTTTTCCAGGTTGCTAATTTGACATAGCATTCTGTATCTGTAAAGTAGAGAGGGTTAGTGTAGGCTCAGAGCACTTAGGCCACTTAATCTCATACACTTTATTCTTCTCCAAGTGTCTGCTCTAATGTATACGTAATAACAATTTAATCGTTGCATTCGGCGTTCAGCTGTTTCAGTCAATTTTATGCACAGATTTTATACCATGCAATTTGACTTCATAACGTTACAATGTTACACAAAGCGGTAAATAATTACTGGTCGTCATTTTAATGTATTGCTACATGTGATATATACACAGCTCTATCTGGATGATTGATACGCGCCTAAATAGGCAAAGGCGTATCGGGTACGCGTTTCGGGCGGGCAAATTGATCGTGAAAGTGATTTGTTATGAAAGTTTTCTGTCAATTATTTAAAAAAGAAGATAAAGCAACCCAACGCACATATATTGACAATTTGTAGGCAACCAAACATACAATAGCGTCTTCATAAAATGAATCCTATAGTATATAATAGGTACTTCTAGTTTTTGACTTACCTATCGTTTTATTTTATTATTCTATAAAATTATAATTAGTGTTAAAACATCCAAAAAAGAATTTAAGAAAAACGAAAACAGTGACATTTGAAATAAAATAAATTTTAAAATTTCTAAGGCATACATTTTGTTCTTATGAAAATGAAAGACATCTATAGGGTGGTTCTAAAGTTATTACGTACGAAAATGTCAATGATACATTCAAATAACTTTGACATTAAAAGCTAAGCACTAACACGGGATGTGCACTTCGAAAAATATTTTGGTACCGCTCTATTTTTTCTGTTCCCTTCGAATATTCTATTGGATTTTAAAAATTTTCATATACAGGGTGTTGTTTTGGAGATTATCGCATATTGCAAATTTTTCTCAAGCCAGACCTGGATTGTAATTATTTTTATCTTATTGCGTTATCAATGCAATTCATCCTTACCAAAAATAAAAGAAATATATAGGGTGGTTCTAAAGTTATTGCCTTCAAAAGCATTGGACTAAATGAATAAAACACCCTGTATCTCTGTTAATAATTATGTAAGACCAATTAACCAAGTCTATTTGGAACCACCAAACTGTCCTCTACTTATTGCTGTTAACCTATGGTGGTTTAACTATCAAACACCCTGTATATAAAAAATTCAATGAGGAATCGCCTACAACAATACCTCACCCTGTATTATGATAAGCATTAATCAATATGAGATGATAAAACATTTTTTAATAGCATCAAAGATAAATTAACTGAACCATTTTCACAAAATACTCACCTATAATCATTCATAATCACCTATTTTTAAAAATTCTTCCCAGAAATTTTTCATACCTCACGTTGAACCGGTTACGTTGCATTTCGCCGAAAATTTATCAACGATTCCGTGATATAGTAGGTTGTAGATTGTACACACCAACCAATCGATATTTTCCAGTCAAGAGTTTATTTCAAGAATCAACCTACTACCAGAAACTACGAATACAAAATCAAACTTTTCTAGTCACAACGTAATGCTACGATTATTAAACGTTTTTCATCTAAAAGTACTTTCGTGTTATCGCCACTTCACGAGAATTTATCTCTAAACGTTCCCGGGATGAAAAATGGCGTTTTTAAATACCACGGAGATGTTTTATCGGCATTACCAAACTTTTATTAACAATCTTGGACGGGTGTAACGAATCTCACAAACACTCATGACTTTCTAATCACAATCTAATTAGTTAATAATTAAGGGAAATACATTTAAAACGTTTCTCGTTTAAATTTGGAGCAGCCCCGATGGCTTGACTGTTCGGCCCCCTCCCTGCACGAGTTCTGACGGAACGTACCGATGCGTCCGGGGAAAATCGAGAAAATACCCTGACGCTTGCGTGATAATTGCAGGTCAAAGGAGGGTTTGGAGCTGCTCTTCCGAGGTGGGTTTTCTTTAGGGGAGCATCGGAGGTCGACTGGAAGAGACGTCTACTTTGCTATTTCTTATCAGCGGCTCTATAGGGTGGATTCTTTTTAAGGTTTTTCATACGTCGTGATTTTACGTTTCACAATCGTTTACGATCGGTTTTATTTGTTGGAAAATAGTTTATTAATCATTTTTTATTTATACAGGGTAATTTTTAAAAGTATATTGTAACTAAACGCTCGCTAGACAAAAATAATAATAAAAAAATGCGAGCAAATGTATATTTCATTTGAATTGTTTGGCAAGCTAAATTTCTATGATTAAATGATAACTTCTTTCCTCTAAACAGTCCTAAACAAAAATTTTCCACTTTTCCAGATAAATATAATCATTTAAAAGTGAGGGATTAGTCTTATAAAACTTCGGATATTGCAAAGGTGTGTCCTTGTGAGTGACATATTTCAAAAAATATTTTCCCTTCAGATCCCTTGAGAGTCTCTGCGAATGATAAAATAGAATAAAGCCATGATATATGACAGTTTCGAACAGGTAGTAGGAAGAGAGAAAATGTATTTAGGTTTCCACCAGAGGAGTAGATAAACTGGAAAAGCATACAAATATTAGGCAACACTTAATGCTTAACTTCTGTATACATTTTAGTGCTAATGTCATCCGTACAGAGGGGGTTTATTTTTAGAGTATGTATGGTTGCCTGCATGTAAGCAAAATTGAAATTGAACTAATGTAGGGGCTAATCATATTTTTCAGTCTCTCCCTAACTAAAGTGCAATTTCAATTCGTCGATTGCTTTGGCGAAATATATTTATAATTTCATTAATATCGTTCGTACTATTTCAAAATTTTTATATTCACTTAAGGCATTGTCTAATATTAGGCAATGCTTAAGGTTACTTTCTCGTGCTGTGTTTTTTAAAACTGGAATTTGGGGGGGCTCTGGAGTCACTATTATCGCAAATTTATGAGAAAACTTTCAGATGCTGGGCTTTATGGTAAAAGGATAAATAAGTATTCATATATGAGAATTGATTTCAATGAAACATTTCCCACAAGGTATTATAATATACTATCTTGTAGTACCTATATCAAATAACGCTATTCAACAACTAAATTTCTCAAAAAACTGTGAACTATTTTATTAGTGCAAAGATAATTTTTAATCGGAACGTTGAGATCAAAGTTATATCAAAATTTCAGCCAATTTGACACCCAGACAATTTTTTTATAAATTCCAGTCTCAAATTTGGAATTAATTTAAATATAAAAAATATGTTGTTAAATTTATTTTATTCCTTAATATATTACCTACCACGATACCTCATTAGACAAAATAAAATATTTATAGACAATGATTTTATTATTTCTCTATGGTTTCTCTGACTGTCAATATTTGACTTTTGTGTTGATTGTAGTGTTGATTTAAAATTTGAAGCAAAGATGGAAAAGTAAACAACATGGCGTATGTGTTTTCTGAAGATTCTGTTGACAATTTTTCAGATTATTCCCAATTTTCAATAGTTTGGGATGAAAACCTTAGTGAAAAAAGTGATAATAATGATATTCCTTCAATTATAGTAGAAAACACTGACAATGTAGTTAATAATGTATTAAATAGACAGGTAAAAACACAGGATAACCTCCAATTTATTAAACCAAATACATATTGTATATTTTTCAGTTATACGGTAGGTTTACCAAGAATCCTAGAGCAAAGACTGAAAGGATATTTAGTAATATTCACCAGAAATGTAGATATGCATTAAGTTCATTAATAAAAGACCCAGATTCTTTGTAAGTTTGTATTAATATATTATATATATTTCCTAGCTACAGAGTTGTTTGTTTTAGTAATCACATATTTATGGGATTTACCATGTGTGGACAGTATTTTATAAGTTATACAGAAAAAGTATGTGAAGAATTAGGTCCTTTACATTTTGTCACTTCATATGAATATGAATTGTTTTTGTGGAGGTTTGTTCCTGGACAGAAACTTCAATTTATTTCAAAATACAAAATATTCAAACACTTAAAAGGCTCAGACGCCGTTGACAAGATAATGTTCATGCAATTTCCCAGAGATTTATATAAAATAGTTTGTTATGGACTCACGTAAGTAATATTTTTATTGTCTATTTAAATTTTTCATTTATTGAAGTGTATTATAGAGCTACCAATCCTGATTTAGTCCATATTACAATTTTAACTTTACCAGCACCAAAAAACTGCAAGCATTGTACTAAAATATTTTCTCCCACAGACGGTAAGTACAGAAATTGTTTAAAAAACTTTTAGATTATAAAATATGAATTTGCAGAATCCATTAATCAGGGTTGGTGTACAAAACATGGATTCATAGTTCATTATATGATTGCAATGTCTCAGCCGACTCCTCCTTTTAACCCAAACATTTCCTTGGCCTATCCAAATCATTTAGTAATAAACACTGGTCATCACATCCACATACTTAACGTATTAACTTCAGAACCACCTCAACTTACAATTTCTTTACTGAATCTACCAAAAGATGATGATAAAATCACAAATACCCCCACGCACACTTTCAATGATACTCTAAGTGAAGTTTCTGAATCTCCTAGTGAACATTTCGGTACGAGTAGCTTAGTAGATGCCATATTAGAAGACTTTAGTGAGTATGACTTAGAATCCAACGAATGCAATAAACCTTTTCACGAGCTGAACATAAGCTGTGAACCGTTGAATGTTACTGGAAAAAGTTATCATAATACATTAGTTCAAAATATTGTAGATCCTAGGGTGAAAAGGTTGCAGACAAACAGCAAAGATTATTTATTTTCCATACCGCAAACCTCTGGTTCCCAAAAGAGCACGGAAAAATCTAAGATCGATAAGAAAATAGCTGAAAAAGCTTATGAATTTATAGAAGAAAACGAAAAGTATGAAAAAATTAGTTCGTTTAGAAAGAAACGTTTGGCTGAGAAAAAGTACGAATTTTCCGAGGATAATAGCGAAAACATAGTTCCTTTTAATTCTTTAAGGAGAGAACGAAGGTACCTTTACAGATCCCAGAGTAAATGCATCCGTTCGCCAGATTTTAACTCTTTATTTTTAAGTCCTAGATCTAGCGGTCTAAGATCCCCCATGCAATCCCCAAAGTCCAGGAACGGTCAATTTTCCCCCAGCGGTGCGCGTAATCTCTACTGTCCCTCTTTACGTAACTCCCCTCACCATTCCAAATCTCCCATCAGCCCCAAGGAGTCCGCTAGGAAATTTTACGTTTATTCACCAAGCTTGGACAGTGACTGTTCGGATTCGGACTCGAGGCTGATTATGCGAATGTCTGGAAACGTTTCTACCTCAGGTGATAGTAGATTTAGTAATACTGGACTGCTTATCGTCGACCCCAAATTGGAGACGCCCAAGTGGATTAAGAAAGTCGTGAGGAGGTACTCCAATGGGGATTTTGAAAATGGGTCTTTGGTCTCAGGCCAAAGCAAAGGTAAGTCAGTTATTTGAAAGCATAAGATATTGAATGGAAGCTGATAATTATGGAGTTATTTGAGGAACATTTTTTCTTATATACTGTTTTTTAAATTATTTTTTTTTTTGTAAGGTTAGTATTGTTTTCAATTATAAAGGTGAATAATTGCTTAAAAATCAGAGCAAGTGAATAAAGAACTCAAAAAAATATATACAGGGAGACATTTAATTATTTATACAGTGTGTTTACTTAAGTTGGACTCATATGGGAAACTTTTTTATTATTGGTTTTAGGAAAAAAAGTTATTCTTCATAAAAAGTTCTACATTATTTAAAACCTGAAATGCAATTATTAGATATTTCTTATTTTGAGCCGTATACGAGGTTTATCAAAAAATATTAATCTTACTCAAGAGTGAAGTACCTTTATTTTTTACAATACAGAAAAATTGTAAGAAGTGAAGTTGTTTAAAATTAAAAGTTATATTCAAATATGCAATTACAGCTATTTAGCATGAAAATTAGGATTTGGTGATTATTTACGTTTTACATTATGAAATATTTGTAAAAAATAATCACCAAATCTTAATTTTCATGCTAAATAGCTGTAATTGCATATTTAAATATAACTTTTAATTTTAAACAACTTCACTTCTTACAATTTTTCTGTATTGTAAAAAATAAAGGTACTTCACTCTTGAGTAAGATTAATATTTTTTGATAAACCTCGTATACGGCTCAAAATAAGAAATATCTAATAATTGCATTTCAGGTTTTAGATAATGTAGAACTTTTTTCCTAAAACCAATAATGAAAAAGTTTCCCATATGAGTCCAACTTAAGTAGACACACTGTATGAACATAACAAAAAAATTTTCAAAGATGGTATCTAATTATATACCCCATATTTTACTTTGAAACTCAATCATAAACTATTTTCTCAATAATTTTAAATGGATCACTCCATATTTCATACCACCTTTACACTACCTATATCTAAAGAAAGACATTTATTTATACAATATGTCTCAGTAAGCTGGAACCATATGGGAAACTTTTTTATTATTGATTTTAAGAAAAAAATGTATTCTTCATAAAAAGCTCTGCACGTTCTAAAATCTAAAATACAATCAACAGATATCACTTTTTTTCAGTCGTGTACGAGGTATGTCAAAAAATATGAATTTTACTCAAGAGTAAAGTACTTTTAAATTTGACAATATCGAAAAATGTTATTTAAAAAAAGGTATCTGTACCAAAAACTATGTTCAAATATGCAATTACGTTCATTTATTTTGAAAAAATAGGTTTTGTACTTGTTTACTACTGTTTCTATTTTTTCTATTTTTTCTTCGCCATTTAACAGCCGCCATTTCTTGTATTTTATAAAAACCAACTAGCGATTTGATGTTTGCTGTCAGTGCATCCTAGATTAAACATCGTTACGTACGCAAATTGCTATTATACAGATTTATCATTGCTAATACAGAGAAGTGAGTAAAAATAACAGAAATTATTTTTTCATGGCAGATGGATAATATTAGATATCTAACAATAGCTTTCAATTATAATCAACTTTTTATAATAAAGGTACTTTATTCTTGAGTAAAATTTATATTTTTTAACATACCTCGTACAAGACTGAAAAAAATTGATATCTGTTGATTGTATTTTAGATTTTAGAACATGTAGAGCTTTTTATGAAGAATACATTTTTTCCCTAAAATTAATAATAAAAAAGTTTCCCATATGGTTCCAACTTACTGAGACATATTGTATAATTAGATACAATGTGTATTTGAAAATTATTTTGTTATTTTCATATAAATGAATGTCTTTCTTCAGAGATAGTGTAAAGATGGTAAAAAATATAGGGTGATCCATAGACAAATAAAAAAGAGACGGATTGAAGCATAGGTGGTATACAGCAATAAAATAACCCTATATTTCATACCATCTTTAAAGAAAGTAGCTTGGAAATCGAATGATAGTATAAATTGTTAATGCAGTAGTATCTGAATTATAACATAGGTTGATAGTTGACAAATATATTTTTCAGACGACTACAATATACCTATAGAAATACCATTGTTAGTACAGAATCTTACCGAACAACATTTAGATCTAGTGCCAGATTTTACGGGTCAAGTGACTGAAATACAGTTAATTGTAACACAGAGGTCTTTCGATTGCGAACAGTTTGTTCAACGTAGAGCTCAGAAGCTCTGTTCTGAAGCTCAGCTGGATTTCATGCATTGCGAAGACTATGATATTAAAATTATACATGTAAGTAATTGAATTCAAATTTCCATCTTACTTTGTGAAATTTTTTTAATACAAGGTGTATTTTGAATGAGAGTGAGAGTGGTCTAAGACATTATATAATTTCCTTGGAAATATTCTCTTCTCTAATTGTTATTGTTCCATCGCTGAACTTGATTTTGATAGTGTGTGATATGTTTTAGATTTGTCCGATAAACGGCCATATAATTTGCCATGCCATAATAAAAATAGGTGCTGTAAAAAATCCATTAGGTAAACTAGAACACTTTTCCGCAAACTTTCTTTTCACATGGAGTATAGAAAGTGACTCTTTCGATATTATACATCATAAAGAACCCACTAAATTATTACCGGCCGACGTATTGATAGACACTCCGGATTATGGTATACCCAAGTAAGTAGTTTTTTTTGTTGTTAAATGGTGGTATTTCAATTTTATTGTCAACTGTCACTAATGGGTTTGTATATAGTGTATTTTAATAACAAAAATATTGTTACTGTAATGTTTATTTTTGTTCTATGAAGCAGGTTATTAATAAAGCTGACTCAACTTAACCTAACTTCGTGCGTGCTTTTCTCAATTTTTCATTTTCTAGGTTAGATCTACTCTTCTTCTTTTTTCGATCGCTACTAGGAACACAGATCTAACATAATTATTACATATTACATTTTTTTAGATACAAAGATGTGCTCGTGATGGATTATTGTTATGCTGCTTCGAAGACAAGTCTCAGGGATTTTAATAATTATTATGAAATATGTTTAGCATCGACAAATATTGCCATAAGATCGCACGCTTTTGTGACGCAAGGTTACTCAAGTGATAGCGATTGAATTTTTGCAGGTGAAACAGTCTGGACGAAAAAAAATACGTTTAATTCGATCCTGGAAAAAAAAGTAACATTTTTATTGGTCCTATTTTATTATTTACATCGCTTGCCTAAAAGTATTCAGTAAAATTGATGATGAAAGCTTCGGTTCCAGTTTTGAAGGAATCCGGCTCGAAGGACCATTAAATGGGAGTAAAATTTTCTCCGGAATCGTTTTAAAAGAATTGATAGTGAAGCCAAGAAAATTATATTTTTTATAAAGTTATCCAATGTAATCTTCTTTCTTATGTTATCTTTGAAAATGTATGCAATTCGGCTTTAAATATTCGTTTTTATTTGAAAAAAAATGTAGATTTAGGTATAAAGAATGTCGAATATGGTTCCTTATATCACCAGTCTGTTTTACCAAACCAATCTCAGTTATACAAAAAATATCACTGAAAAAAAAACAGTTTGACCCACCGTGAAATTATGTTAATCTCGCTACAAATTGGAAATATTGCAACGGTGCAGTCAGAAGCAACTAGTTTTGTCATTTTATCAGGAAGAAATTGGCAACAGTGCGTCCACTTATACTTCCACCTTTAAATTTGCTTCAATTTCTCTGTGGTTTTGGATAAAAGCATTTATTCGGTGATATTTCTTGTTTATTTAAAGTGTACTCAATTAAATTATTGATATTTTTTTAAACAGAATTTTTTTATCAATTAATTTTTTTTTATATTATATAAAGTGAAATTTTCCGACTCGAAAATACATTTACATTTATATAATCTAAGTTACTGAATAGTAATAAGTTGAACTGTGATTTTACGATTGTGAAGTTTTAAAATAAAAATCAATTAAATATTTGTCATATTATTTATTTATACTTCACTTAACTCCTCAAATTAAAGATCTGTGGCTTTGTTTAAAATGCATGTCAAATCAATGACATGAAAAATGGATGAAATAATTGAACGCAACACAAAATTCATAGATACTATTCTGGTTGCCTAGCTATCGATCTACTGTTTTTGACTTGCCAGAGGAAACGATAAAACAGAAGAAGAATTGATTCTTCTGCCTCCTATCCTATAGGACATCCAGCCAACATGTTTTTTCATTTTAAAATGAAACACCAAGGAAAATACTGTTTATGGTAGTGAATCCTTCATTTATCAGGCTTAAGCTGGAGATGACAGCTGTAAGCGTTAGAGTCGGCCCTTATACCCTACAAAACATTTGTATCAAACATAGCCATGACTATCCTGTTCTAATAACCTATAGAAACTGTCAAAACAAAACCTAAAGCTCTAAATTCTCAGTGAAAGTGTCACAAACTTTAAACTCCATAAAACATGGCTGATTGCTGTTGTCCAATTCCATGCATCGCGAGCTGTCCATGCGCTCCGTTAATGCCTGTACCATGCGTTCCTCTTGGACAACCTTCCTGCCCGACGCAAATTTTAAGGCCTGTACCAGTTTATCCTCAACTACCTTGTCCGTGTCCTTGCCCTATTCCCCCTTGCTCTCCTTGTTGTCCACCTGATGCTTGTTATGGACCATGCACTGGAGGTCCTTGCCAACCCTGTGGACCTACTGGCTGCGCAGCTGCTCCCTGCTGTATGCCTTGTGGACCGTGTTGAAGTTGTCCTTGATAAGAAAAATGAAGTATTGTTGAAATTAATAGGTAAAGTTTGTGAGCTGTAGCGTTATAAGTAAACATTTTTTGCATATTTTCGTATTTTTATTTGAGTTTCATAAAACTCTGTAGTAGGATCACTCTGTAGTTTATATTTATCTAAAATAATTCAAAGCTTTGAACGTAAGCATTGCGAAAGGAAACTTTGTTAAAAAAAAAGCTAAAATAATATTTATCCAACCAATATAAAACGCATATAAATTTAATTGTTGCTGTTTTCGAAAACAAATCTCTATTCCAGCGTGGAAGTTTAAAATGTATTTATCATTGCATGTATGTTTGGTTGCCTATACCAAGGGAATCATTGTATACATAAATATAGCTGAAAATGCATGATCGACTGAATGATAATAAACTGAATTATGTATATATCTCCGCCTGTATTTATCTTTCGTTCCTTTTAGTAATATCTGCCATTGATATGGTATAAAGCTATTGAAAGATGAATAGCTTTGTATTGCTTTTTAGCAGTACCTCTCATAAGCCGAAATAGCTCAGTTGGGAGAGCGTTAGACTGAAGATCTAAAGGTCCCTGGTTCGATCCCTGGTTTCGGCATACTTTTTTTTTAAATTATTACCCAACATATGAAGAATTCATTCAATTTTTATCACTACAAATTTGCAGTAATTGACAAATGCTGAAGAAGGCAATAAAAAAACACACTTTTATCAAAACTATTTAATTAAAGATAGACCCTAACACATACAAATGAGACAATAAACACATTTCTACAGTCCGCTAAAAAATCTATCATACATTATCTCAAAATGTTGATAATCCTTTCCATCAACCTTTATTTTCGGCGATATAAACTGATTGAAATTCATTTCACTCCACATATTCATAACTTTCGTCGAAACATCAGCAGCAGACAATGTCTTTTTAGAAGAAGATGAACAAATTAATCTATTAAGCTGTTCTACAGCATCCACTGTACACTCTTTACTTTGAAGTTCTTTAAGAGAATGTTTTTTGAATGGTTTTCGATTTTCCACTGGTTTGAGTTTCTTTAGAGCTTCCAGTTTCAACTTTGAACATAAAATATTGAACATAATAGTTTCCGGAGGGCTAAATGGATTGCCTAGTATACTACTTAACATACTAAGATTTTCATTATCAACTACTTGGTTCAGTAAATATTTATCAGTATGGAAATCTCGATAGTACAAATTTGGGTCTGTTTTTATAAACTTTTTATTGTATTCGAGAGGAAATTCTTCAAATATTTTTATTTCGTTGGAATTGATGCTTTGTTGAAGGAGATAACACCACGTTAAATCACTGGTAAATGGTGCTACTTCTCGGACACAAGCAGATGATGTATTTCTAATACGATGAACAGCTGTGAATATTTCTTGAATCAACGTGAGGTAATGGGATAAATCATTTATTTTAGAGGAAATTTCTTCTTTAATATCCTTCAATGACTTATTTAATTCATGAATGTCTGTCATTTTTGAAGAATTTTGAGTATTGTTAATTTCTCTTTTCATAACTACGAGTAAGCAATCTAACCCAGCATCTTCCCCATGTAATTGAAGCTTTTTCTGCAAACTATCTACCAGATTCGATGGATAACCATAATTCAGTAGTGAAGAATTCAAACTTTCGTTCTTTTTATTAACATTTTCAATCAACTGTTTCAATACAATGTTATTTTTCAGAAGTTTAAATTCTGTTTTGACGTGCAAAGCTTGTAGTTTTGCTAACTCTAATGATTTTTGTCTACCATCGTTGGATATTTTAACATCTCGGAAATTCATTTTCTTGGAAATATGGAAGTGTATATCATCATCAAGGTATCTAAAAATATTCCAGATACTAGGTCGGCTATACTTATGCAATAAATGTGTAATGTCACTACATACAGCATCTTTATAAACCATTTTTAACAAAGTTTCATTATTTATTTGACCGTTTGTGGTATTTCTATTCATATCAGACATGGGAGAAAAGGAGTGCTTGAAATTAGGTAGAGTTGTTAAAAATGAAGCTTTACTTAAATCAACTAAAAAGTTTTCATCATCGTTGTCTTCAATGTGCATTTCTAAAGACTCTCGTTTATTAGACATATCTATTAACCTGTTGGGTTTTGTCTTGATTTCATCACAATCTTCGGGGAATAGTCTTTTATTTACTTTATGTGTACTAGAAGATTCTGTCATTGGAACAACTTTTTTAATTTTCTTTGCAGTTCGTTTTTCAGTTAAGCAGAAATAATGTTCAAATGTGTTGTTTTTCTTACTCGACTTTTGTGCAGATAGCAATGGTCTATAAGATATATTCCTTCCTGATAAGGGTAGCTGCTTAATCTTCTCTTCCAATAATTCCTTGCATGCATTTAAAGTATGCGTAATATCATTGGGATTGTGTGTTTCATTTACTTCGGCAGGAGCACAAGTATTAGAAAAATTATAAATATTTTCTGCTTCTAGTATATGTGTATCCAGCACTTTCATTTTTTCTCTAAGAAGGAATTCTCGTTCTTCATTTTCTTTGATCTTCAGTTTTATTTTTTCTATGGTGAACTGTTTGATACTGTTTTGTTGTATTAAGCTCCGACTCATTGATTGCTTTTCTGTTATGGAATAATTGATTTTTGCAATAGTTTGTTCTAAATCCCTTTTTTTCAAATACGTACTGACATCTTCGGAAGAACATTGCGATTTGTATGATTTATTGGAATTTAAACCTGCTTGTTTCAAGCTATTTACTACAATATTACTTTTTATATTATCGACTTCAATTTTAGATCTGACATTCTGAGTAAGTTGGTCCCATATAAAGGAAGTTGAGCTATTGCAAATTTTATCAAAACTTTCAGGAAATTCGCCATCGTATCCCAATTTTCTCATCCATTCTAATGTCTGTTGATGTGTACTCATTGTAATTACATAAATTTCCAATAAACTTTCATTCGATTATTCTATAACTATAATAAATATTGTTTAAAAAATGTAGGTTATAAATATGACCAGTAAAATTTGAACTGTAGGTAAAACAAGATAGAAAGGCAACTCAATGAACAAATCTCAAACCACGTATTCCAAGCCCTCTTCTGGTTTGGTGACCGAACTATATCGTTGTAGCTGTAAGCTCATTCAGCCAAGATCAAAAAAGAAATGCAACCATATATACGCTTCATTATTAATTGTGTTTCATAAGTAAAAGTAGCTGAGTTACATAAAACGATTAGTAACTATAATGGAAAATTCATGATTTTTCTTCACCCGAAAAAGGTGATTAGCGCACATAAATAAGTTTTAAAAAATTCATTAGATATCTTCTGCGTGCATGATAAAACTTTTATTGAGTCTTCTATAATCAATACAACCCTTCAGTTTTACTGGCTGATACGTAGGTAGATAAATAAACATTTTTTGTGGAAAATAAATAATTGATTATTGCGGTTGCCTAATTCAAAAGGTAATGAATATCATGTCTAGCTGCAAGTTTCAGTTTAAAATGTAGTATGCCTGTAGTAAGTACGCCTCTGTGAAAACAAAACACCAAATGCAAAACGATATGGGATTTTTACGATAAAAAGACGATGACGTTGCAAAACAAAATATTGTGATGTTGCCAAGCTGTAGTTTTTTTCTTTATTTAACGAAAACTAGTAAAGTCGATCTGATATGTTAGATTGACATTTACTTTTATGTAACAATAATATTAATAATAATGAATACAAACATCGAATACTATTAATTACGTCTCTCAATAGTAAGCGGGGAAAGCGGGCCCTCATTTCGGCAATCTGGTTCAAAATACCTTAACAAAGATGTTACTACCTCTTGACATTTACTGTTCAGCTGCTTCGGCATTTTATTAACTACACACTGCAGATTTGCGTAAATAATTAGTTGTGAAAATAACTGTTTATTTAATCTCACAGAAACAATGAATTTAAAAGCACCAGAAAAACTTTTAAATATTAGACGATGATCGAATGTCAATAAACGTCAAAACAAACTGGGGAATTTCACCAGTTTATCTGACAACGTCTTGAAGTTTTGCCAACCCGTTAGCTGTAAATTGCACTGGCTGTTAAGGATAAATTGTATTTACGGTTGGTAAATTATTATTTATTCTGATAAGCAGGAAAGTAACTAAATGTGACGTCATCGTCTTTTTATCGTAAAAATCCCATACAATGATCGTTTGATATTTCGTGACAATACTACCACCAGCTCCTACCACCCCACCGCTCCCTAAATTCCTCAGGGTTAAGTTGACCTAATTTAGTTAGTGAGATGATCCATTGTGATTTTATTTAAAATTAATATATCGAAATATTGATGTGACGCTTGAGAATATTATTTAAATATAGTAGATTTCATTTAGTCAGTTAACCGAAACATTTTCTCATTTAATTAAAGCAAACGATGTTATTTTATGCTGTAAAAGGTAAGTCGAAGTAAGTAAGAATCAACTTTATATTTGAAATTCTGCACATTCCACATTTGAAGTCGAACCTAACCACATTCAGGACAAAGCATTGTAAGCTAAATCCTGAAACCTGAATGACACTTTAACTAACTAACTTCAATCCTCCATTGCTGAAGCTGAACCCGGAAACCGCTGTTGCCAGCTGAACGAAGTTATTATATAGTATACTGAAAAGTAGCGTTTTATCTTCTTTGCTTCCAGTTCTAACACATAATAATAAAATGTTGCTCATAAATATTGATTCTGACATGGCATAAACTTTTTTATTTTCCATCTTTCACTCAATAATATAAAAATAACTATAAAAAAAATTTCATGAAAGCTAAAAATGTGTAAAATTTGGCAACGCTATATACATTTTATGATGTAATAGAAACAAAGAATGACAGTTAGGTAAAGAAAGATAGCGATAGCCTCGCATTCTGGGGAAAGCACGTGACCAGAACCAAACACGAAACACGTGCAAATTTGGCGATACACAGAACCGACTTTAAACATTTTACCATAAATCATCAAATAATGGGATTTTTCAAGACAAATATCTTATCAGACATAATTTGTAGGTAATTCAGTACTGGATGATTACGTTTACTTTAAAAATAATTATATAGTATATTCAAAAAAATGAATTAACTGCAATTACAGTGTACATTGAGATCGCTTAGCACACGTTAGGAAATCTCCTGAAGCCGGTACTGTTTCAAACCTTAAATAATCTGTCTTCTGAATCAGTCTGAAAGCCGGCAAAGCTCTATCATTGATGGTATGGCAGAAATTCCGTCGTTTTTATTCAGTAGGTAACAAATAGTGCGTCGTGGAGTGTCTACCTACTTATTAGGGAATCGAGTCAATTGGGGTGGAGTTAATTGAAACTGCTGAATGTAAAGTGTTTTTTCCGAAGCAACAAGTTACTTTATTTAATATCACGTGTGAATGATCAGGTGAGGTTAGATTAGTATCTTTTTTTTGTCATCGTTCCGGTTAAATTTGTACTTGAATTATTTCACTAATTTGAAATTCACTTAATCGAATATTAAAATCATGAATGGTGGGAGTAACGGTAACAGGTGTGATATTATATTGCTATCCAAGGTTATTTAAATAAGCGGGAAATGATTTATTACACATTACATTTATTCTACGGCTTATACGGACATTATATATTTATATATTTAATTTTTGTAATATGACAGACAAATTAAATGGTAGTGTAGGTGTAATACAAAAATACCTTATTTTTAATAAGGTTTAAATATTTATTTATGAATTTACCTATAGTTATTATCCAATTATTATGTGTTAAAATCATAATAGAAATCAATTATTTATAAGGTTTTTTGTAACTTGCTATTAGTTATTAAAACATAAAGTGGCTAACTTCATCTTCAGGTTTGTGACGTGTACTGAAAGTTGCAAACTTTTAGGAATCTTTACTTTCCACTTTTCTCTTGGAATATTCATTACAAATAGTTTTTAAATTAATTTTTGCGAAGTACCTAGTATGTTTTTCAATTAGGAAAATTCCGTTGGTCAGAATTACTCATACTTGGCATACAGTGTGAATCACGAATGACGACCAAGGAAAAAACGAATGATTATTTCGAAACGATAAAAGTTAGTTGAATTATTTTGAAATATAAAGGATGTCCCAATAAAGTGTGGCATAACAAATCTATATTTTCTTTTTGTACGATTTGTTTTTTTATTGATTTTCTGATAGTCCGTGGAAAATGTGATAACTTTCACCGCTTTCGTGATTCATCCTGTATAATAATAAAGTCCGATCGTTTAAGAATCGTTTAAATCAATATTAATTAGGTACCTAATTTTGCATGAAATAAAAATTCCATATTTTTCGACCTCGTATTCACTTTTGCCGGCAATAATAAAATTAATGGGCCAATTATTGTCTTTCGAACTAATTTATTATTTTTTTTATCTTGCCGATACAGTTGAATCAACAAAAAGATTCTTATCAATTACCACTTCATAATTTTTTGGCTATAGTATGACTACGCCAAATGTTTGCCAGACTCTGTATGCACATTCTCCAATTATAATAAGCACATTGTTTTAGACGACTCTGCAGTTTCAATTCATTTTTTGGTATAGCATTTATCGTGTTAATTCATCGATAAGGAATTAACGAAGCAAGGCCATGCAATTCGATATTATTTATTTTTATTAGCCTATTATCAGTTGGGCTAATGTTAAATATTCATGAGTAACGTGATCTGATAAGTAGGTATATTTATTTGGTTTCCTCGTTAACGTTAGTCATAGTGTATGTTAATAAAAATAAGCGTATGCTGGTTGTTTGAAGAAAAATTAAAAGTTAAGATAACCAATATTTTTATAACCTCTTTTACACGTAATTGGCATAATGATTATCAGAAATATTGTCACTTTTCATTTAATTATTGTATAATGGCAGAGAAATAACTAGTTTTATTCACAGTTTGACTAGTTTTATTGACAGTTTGACTAGTTTTATTGACAGTTTGACTAGTTTTATTGACAGTTTCACTAGTTATGACAATTTGACTAGTTTTATTGACAGTTCGACTAGTTTTATTGACACTTTGACTAGTTTTATTGACACTTTGACTAGTTTTATTGATACTTTGACTAGTTTTATTGACACTTTGACTAGTTTTATTGAGTTTGACTATTTTTATTGACAGTTTGACTAGTTTTATTGACAGTTCGACTAGTTCTATTGGCAGTTTGACTAGTTTTTTTGACAATTTGACTAGTTTTATTGACAGTTTGACTAGTTTTACTGACAATTTGACTAGTTTTATTGACAGTTTGACTAGTTTTATTGACAGTTTCACTAGTTATGACAATTTGACTAGTTTTATTGACAATTTGACTAGTTTTATTGACGGTTTGACTAGTTTTATTGACACTTTGACTAGTTTTATTGACACTTTGTCTAGTTCCATCGACAGTTTGATTAGTTTTATTGACACTTTGACTAGTTCCATGGACAGTTTGATTAGTTTTGACAGTTTGACTATTTTTATTGACAGTTTGACTAGTTTTATTGAGTTTGACTAGTTTGATTGGCAGTTTGAATAGTTTTATTGACAGTTTGACTAGTTTTATTGACAGTTTCACTAGTTTTACTGACAATTTGACTAGGTTGATTGGCAGTTTGACTAGTTTTATTGACAGTTTGACTAGTTTTATTGACAGTTTCACTAGTTTTACTGACAATTTGACTAGTTTGATTGGCAGTTTGACTAGTTTTATTGACAATTTGACTAGTTTTATTGACAGTTTGACTAGTTTTATTGACAATTTGACTAGTTTTATTGACAGTTTGACTAGTTTTACTGACAACTTGACTAGTTTTATTGAGTTTGACTAGTATTATTGAGTGTGACTAGTTTGCTTGACAATTTGACTAGTTTTATTGACAGTTTGACCAGTTTTATTGACAGTTTGACTAGTTTTAATGACAGTTTGACTAGTTTTACTGACAATTTGACTAGTTTTATTGACAGTTTAACTAGTTTTATAGACACTTTGACTAGTTCCATGGACAGTTTGATTAGTTTTGACAGTTTGACTATTTTTATTGACAGTTTGACTAGTTTTATTGACAGTTCGACTAGTTTTATTGACAGTTTGACTAGTTTTATTGACAGTTCGAGTTTTTTTTTGTTAAACGATATACAGATAGAGCACGACCTACTTATGATACCATGAAAATACTTAAAACTGTAACACAATTTAGTTGTCTTCAACCAAAAGTTGTAAAAGTGAAACTTGATACACTGCCTACTACAATTAATAACACGATTTACTTATAGTTAGCAACAAACAATGGGATAATTATTAAAATATTTAAATATATGTTAACATCCTAAAAGGAAGGAAGTGGTTTATCTGTCAAAATATTTTCTATGGATTCGCCATATCTTGCGATATCTTCCAATATAGAAGGTCTGCTTTGGTTTTTGGATTTTCCAATTTTTTTATTTTAATTTTCAAGTGCTGATTTTTGTACCTACTCAAGTTGTCTACTGATATTAAATCTGGAATTTCCCGATCTATCTGTGATATCTAATTCAATAGTACCAATATATTTACCACTTGAAGAGAAAAATATATACCTGGACTTGATCGTAAAAACATTTTTCAGTGAAATAATTATGTTAATCATTTAGATTATATTTCAAATGATATCAGTACACCTTATATTTATATGTCAAAATGAAATAGTATAGTGACAACTAACAAAAGTTTAGTATAGTATTTTATTACGGCATATGCTCATTAATTTTTTTTAAACTTAAACTTTTCATCTCAATTTATGTGCTAATAAATATGATCTATATTTTTTCCTAAACATAATACCGAATATAATCTATGATTTCTATTTTTGTACTAATAACGGTAACAATCCCCCGTACTATAAAAATCTAACTTTATCAGTCGTCGAATTTTTTTTTTGGTTCGTTAGTTGTTGGTTCCAGTCGGGTAAACCAATGTTCTTTTTACTGTGACTGTAGAGGGAATGCTTAAAAATATTTTTAACCAAACGTTTTAGGTGAGTTTTTCAAAATAAAAAAAAAACACTGGATAATAACTTATCAAAAAAATCCTTTCCTATAATCAAAAATTTATAATTCTATAGTTAGGTATGTATAATAATATTTATTTTATTTTATTTTCAGATAACTTTATAAAAAATGGATCTTGTAAACAATAAATTAGTATTCAAAAATATGCCAGATGGTCCTCTAACTCATTATAGAAAACAAGCAAAAATCGATTGGAGAAAACTTAAATTATTTTTTGAGGATGCGGAAATGCTGCAAATGCAAGTAAGTGTGCCTATGTCAGACAGAATTTAAATGACTTGAAAATTGTGATCCTAAAATTAGAGCTGGCAACAGCTTCTTAACACTTCCTAACGAGACGAAAAGAAACAACAATCTAGGCGTGATCTAGGCAACGTCCAAGTCCAAATGTGATACTATTTTCAATAGACTGTCAATGCGCACAAAAGCTGCGCGTACTTATTGTTATAGTTGTCATAGTATTTTTGGTGTTCCGTGTCAGTGTGCCAGAGTGCCAGAAAGTTTTTGTACGAAGTATATAAGTAAATATACATTCTATCCAATAATGTAGTATAATTTTTGAGCAAACGTTCTGATAAGTAAATTCAGATAAACAACTGGAACTTATCAAAGTGATTCTGATCTGCAATGTATATGAAAATGATGCTGTGAGAGACAAGTATGTGCCCAGAGCAGTGCTGGTGGATTTGGAACCTGTTACATCTATGCCTGTTACTATGGACTCAGTTTTAAATCTGTAGCTTTTGATCAAATATACAGATAATTTTGATCTGTGTTAAAGACATAGCCTAGCAACAATTGAATAAATGTTATTACACAAAAAAAGTTGAACTTGTAGACTCAATTTTAGATGTAATTGAACTTAATTTTACCCCTGTGACATACAAAACATATTAATTCAAAATACTTTACAGTTATTAGTATGGAAAACATTAGAAAACGATCCGTTATTCAAAAGATTCCAAGTAGAAGTCAACACAGAAGAAAAACAAAGACGGACAGCTTTACAATTGAAAAAATATTTATCCTACGACTTCATATGGGGAGACTTAAATAAAATAGCTTATAAACAAAGGGTGAGTACCTTTATTGGGATATGTAAAGATTGAATTTTATTTGAAAAAATCTTTTTTAGACCAAATTACAGCTAGCCTGCAACCAAGCTTTAGCTATGACATTTCCAGATGTTTCAATAAAGTTGGCTCTAGGACAAGGTCTATTTAGTAACACTATAGTCACATTAGGAACAGAAAGGCATTTGCAATATGCTTACCAAGGTAATAAGGTAAGTATTTAATCTTGAGGTACTTCTTCAAGCGATAGAAAATTGAAGGTCACAATATAATCTTGCTTCGTATCAGTATAGTATCCTTTACAACTTAGTGATAAAAAAAATACCATATCCGGAAATGACCAACGTTTAAAAAATTTCAATCTCAATACAATTTTTAGTTATATTCAGGTTTATTTTATTTGAAACTTCGTAAATAAAACAAATTAACCAGTAAAGAAATTGATGTGTTATAATATTTTATGTTTATTATTAGGTACACAAGAGTTTTGTATTTTAGCGGGTAAATTTGAGCAATTTTCCTCGAAAAACTGTCAACCTAAAACGATCCTCTGATTGCAATTCCACCCGGTATCATTATCGAGTGTAATTAGGTGGTACAATTTAATTAATAGGAAATTTAAAAACGTTTCAATTTAAACTTTAATTCCACGGAATATTAAAAATAAACATATTGTAACGAGATCTAGCGGTGAGTGTCCAAAGTAGCATCACCATACTTGCGATAGTTACCGCTAGATCGCGCCATGGTATGTTCCCACGCGAAAGTTTCATCTTTTATCCATTCTTGTAATATTCCACTCAATTTCTTGATAAAAATATTCGAAACATGGAAAATTGGAGAATATTTTTCAGATTGATGATTGGGTCAATGTATTCGCAGAATTTCAAACCTAAAGATATACTTGCTGATGGAAGTTAATAGTGTTCGTGTGGGGGAAAAATTGTGAGGTTATGTGTACACTGTTTAGCAAAAATCGTATTTTTTTCACACACTGTTAATGTTGGGGTATTTCAGTTTGAAAAAAAAATGTTTTTGTGACAATAAATGTACTTATATGCAATAATTTTTTTTCAGATGTTATCTTGTCTAGCTCTAACAGAAATTTCACATGGAAGTAACACCAAACAAATGAGAACCTCAGCTGTTTACGATCCAAATACACAAGAATTTGTTATAAACACTCCAGATTTCGAAGCAGCTAAATGCTGGGTAGGAAATTTAGGTAAAATATACAAATATTAACACTCAAACTTGCCATTTTTTATCCTATTTAAATGTATACACAATTGTGTTCTTAATTGTTCATTTAGATACACTAATAATTATTGCTATAATGATTTAGTGTTGAGATGTTAATAGTTAGTGATAAAATACTTCAATTGTCATCTTATAAACAAACACAAATGTCCAATTTTAGGTAAACAATGCACGCACGCACTACTTTTTGCCCAACTATATACCAAAGGAGAATGCCACGGCTTGCACGCCTTCGTGGTACCTGTGAGAGACCCAAAAACAATGTTGCCATATCCCGGTATTACAGTGGGTGATATGGGCGAAAAAATTGGCTTGAACGGAATAGACAACGGGTAAGAACCATCTGCGCAGCAATTGACAGGAGCTAATTATAATTTTCGCCGCCAGGTTTATAATGTTCAACAACTACAGGATACCTAGGGATAATTTTTTGAATCGAACTGCCGACGTTACTCCTGAAGGGGATTATGAAAGTTCGTTTAAAGATCCGGGAAAAATTTTGGGAGCAGCGTTGGAAAATCTATCGATGGGTCGGGTGGGGATAATGCAGGAAAGTTCGAATAATCTCATTTGCGCTATTACGATAGCCGTTAGGTATGCTGCGGTTAGGAAGCAATTCGCTCCTAATGGAGAAGGTAATAATAACATGAATGAACTGCCTATTATTGAGTATCCTTTACATGTAAGTACACAAACATTTACTTGAAAAAAATTTAAAAATCGATTGTATTTTAATAAAAAATTGTTACTTACTTTAAACTCTTCGAACGTCTCTTACTACCAAAGATTATGTACGCAGAAAACTACATTAATTGAAATGAGTGTGTCATAACCTAAAAAGTTTCTTTTCTCTTTTAAATTTTACGAATTCGTGAAATCTTGAACATGCACCGTCAACTTTACCGTCAATTAATCTGACCAATTGCGTTAGAGTTTATGATTCGCGTTTCATAATTCTGCAATATGAACTCACCTTAAAGCATTCTTCTTGAAAAACAGCTTTAAAACCATAAAACTATATAGTTCAAAACGAAAAATGTCAGTTGTCATAATATCAATGAGAAGTTTTATAACAGTTTGTCATGAAAAAATGCCTTCAATTTAGTTTCAAAACACTGTCAATTTATTGACAGTGACATTAAAAATTACATTAGTCGTCAAAATGATAATGTATAGCGCATCAAATTCAATATTTGTTTTATTTTACACTTACAGCAATGGAGATTATTCCCACATATGGCTGCAGCTGCAGTATTGCGGATATTCGTAAACGGATTTACGGAGACTTATTTGTCTGCTATAGAAAAATCTGCAACGTCCGATGAACTACAAAATTTAGTGAGTACATTATAAGTAGTAAATGTGGTATATTTTTATTTTTATTTTATTTTAGAGTGAATTAGTATCAGAAACGCACGCTTTGGTATCGATAGCAAAACCTTTATTGTCCTGGTCGTGTCGAGATGCAGCACAAGAATGCAGAGAAGCTTGCGGCGGACATGGTTTCTTGAAAGCCGCTCGCTTGGGCGAATTACGCAACACAAACGATCCTTGTGTCACATACGAAGGAGATAACAATGTTTTAGTGCAACAAACCAGTAATTGGTTACTGAAACAGTGGCAGGCCATACTGTCCGGTGACAAATTATCTACTCCTTTAGGTAGTTGTACATTCTTCAAAGATCACAAAAGAATTAGAAGTGGAAAATGTACAGTTAGGAAAGTATCTGATGTACAAAATAAAGAATGTGAGTATTCGCAATAATATTCTCTTGTTTTCCCTGACATAATTTTTATTCCAGTCGTTATGGCTTCCTACGAATGGCTAATTCTCTACATGGTTCATGAAATGCATCTAAAACAAGATGAAGTAATTCATAGAGGCTTAGATAAATTCACTGCTCGTAATGAATCTCAAGTTTACAGAGCTGCAGTGTTATCGAAATCATACGGGGAATACACTGCTCTTAAATATTTCTGGAATAAAACCTCTTTAGCAGATGCAAGTCTTCAAGCAACTCTGCTTAATTTAGGCGTTTTGTATGGACTTTCGTGCTTGGATAAGAATTTGGTTTTCTTTTATCAAGGAGGATACGCGCAAGGATCAGATTTTTCGCAGGTTTTTAAGGATGCAGTGTTGGATACATGTAAGCGCTTAAAACCGGACGCTTTGACAATTATTGACGGTCTGGCGCCACCTGATTATGTTGTTAATTCTGTACTGGGAAGTTCCGATGGAAAGGTGATTAATATTTACAAGTAATGATGAAATATTATAATAATTAATTTTTTTTTCAGTTGTACGAAAACCTTCAGAAATTATTGATGGGAAATCCTGAAAGTATGATGAGGCCGAGGTGGTGGCAGGATATTTCCTACGATCCTTCGAATCGAGCCCATCTTACCAGCAAACTTTGAATTGAAAAGCACCAAAAATAAATGTATATTATTATAGGTACAATAGTATATTATGTTACTAGGAGTAGAAGGCCAACATTATTGTTGAGCCCAGATTCTTGCACTGCCGAGGCGCTAGCCGAGGCTGTGCAAACTGGGCGAAACATATAATGGGCCTTCTGCTCCGAGTAACATATACTATTTTTTCTTCAAGCGTAATAATAATATGCATTTTATAAAAAATATAGAAGGCTTTGTTTATATCTCAACTATTTAATTAATACAAACGAAAAATTACATAAAGTGTTACCTATTTATTAACAGTAATATTAAATGTGCAGTTTTGTATACTGCAGTTGTTTAAATTTAAGCCACTGCCACCGCTTTCAGCTTCGACATTTACAATTTTGTCATTGGTATACATCATATTATTAGTAAGTTGATTGTCGATTATTATGTCAGCGATTCCAGAACTATTACTTGGTTGTTCTTGTCAATTAAGTATTTTTTGTGCAGTTTGTGTTTTACTGGAAATGGAATCCTCTAAGTACCCTTCAGCAACACAGGTGGATTTCCATCCACCATGCCGCTTTAAAGCGGTAATATCACCTCCGTTGTCAACTAAAATAGTTGCGGAAGTCCTCCGAAGGCAATGTCCTGTATATTCATGAGGATTTGTTAATTTCAAAAACGTAGCAACGTCTTTTGGTACGTTTGATATTTTGTGGATACCCATTACCACACGGTGACATTTACCATTCTGGTATTTAATAAAAAATCGCTGCAGGCCAATATCATCCGGACGAAGAGCCGTATACTGTCTTACCAAATTCAAATAAAAATCGCCAATTATAGTAAACGACCGTTGTTTTTTGTTTTTTGTGTTTATGATTTTAACCAAAATTAAATTTCCCAAATCTTGGATTTCGCTAGACTTTAAATTAACAAGTTCATCGCATCTAAGGGCTCCTGTGACTCCAAATATTAATATAACCTAAAACAAACGTTGAAATAAATAAAAAAAAAAGCTGGTAGCACCGGGATTAGAACCGCTGACCTTTGCGACCGAAGACAAAAGCTCTGCCACTGAGCTACCGTCATTAAATGTTATAAGTAGGAAATGAGGTAATATTTGCTGTCAAGTTAAATATTGATCTGCTAGTAGATATCACTGTCAACGGTTTAATAAACGTAATAATGATTAAAAAGAAATAAGAAAGTACCTACCTTTGTTGCTAAATAAACATTATTTGGTGCATCCTTGAGAAATTTATCAAATTGATCTTGTGTTAATACTTTTGATTTTTTCGGTGTATAATTTTCCCCTTGGCGCTTTATAAATGCAATTAATTTGCTATATTTTTCTATTTTAACATTATGTTTAATGTTTAATTGACTTTTAATCATTGAATACTGTGCCCATAGAGTAGAACTTTTAAACTTTCTGGACAAATTCGTGAAGTATGCAAGCATAACGTTTTCCGTGTATTGCTGTACATTATATTCATTGCACCATTTTAGAAATTTTTCGTATGCTAAATCATACAGTTTACGCGACTTCGTTGGAATTAGAGTTTCAATACTGGAATTAGCTATTTCAACTAATTCCGGAGGCGTACATTGCAATTCTTGAGACATTTTTCACAAAATTTTCAAAACAGACAAACGTCAAATTAAATAAGTTTAAAAATGACAGTTCCTACCTACTTGATTACAACGCCCCATTATTTTATTAGTACAATAATGAAAATTAATTTTTGTACTAGTAAAATAATGGGATATTTCTACGGTCTGTGTTGCAAAAAGTAATATAGTTATTATTATACGCTTGAAGGAAATAGTATATTATGTTACTAGGAGTAGAAGGCCAACATTATTGTTGAGCCCAGATTCTTGCACTGCCGAGGCGCTAGCCGAGGCTGTGCAAACTGGGCGAAACATATAATGGGCCTTCTGCTCCGAGTAACATATACTATTTTTTCTTCAAGCGTAATAATAATATGCATTTTATAAAAAATATAGAAGGCTTTGTTTATATCTCAACTATTTAATTAATACAAACGAAAAATTACATAAAGTGTTACCTATTTATTAACAGTAATATTAAATGTGCAGTTTTGTATACTGCAGTTGTTTAAATTTAAGCCACTGCCACCGCTTTCAGCTTCGACATTTACAATTTTGTCATTGGTATACATCATATTATTAGTAAGTTGATTGTCGATTATTATGTCAGCGATTCCAGAACTATTACTTGGTTGTTCTTGCCAATTAAGTATTTTTTGTGCAGTTTGTGTTTTACTGGAAATGGAATCCTCTAAGTACCCTTCAGCAACACTGGTGGATTTCCATCCACCATGCCGCTTTAAAGCGGTAATATCACCTCCGTTGTCAACTAAAATAGTTGCGGAAGTCCTCCGAAGGCAATGTCCTGTATATTCATGAGGATTTGTTAATTTCAAAAACGTAGCAACGTCTTTTGGTACGTTTGATATTTTGTGGATACCCATTACCACACGGTGACATTTACCATTCTGGTATTTAATAAAAAATCGCTGCAGGCCAATATCATCCGGACGAAGAGCCGTATACTGTCTTACCAAATTCAAATAAAAATCGCCAATTATAGTAAACGACCGTTGTTTTTTGTTTTTTGTGTTTATGATTTTAACCAAAATTAAATTTCCCAAATCTTGGATTTCGCTAGACTTTAAATTAACAAGTTCATCGCATCTAAGGGCTCCTGTGACTCCAAATATTAATATAACCTAAAACAAACGTTGAAATAAATAAAAAAAAAGCTGGTAGCACCGGGATTAGAACCGCTGACCTTTGCGACCGAAGACAAAAGCTCTGCCACTGAGCTACCGTCATTAAATGTTATAAGTAGGAAATGAGGTAATATTTGCTGTCAAGTTAAATATTGATCTGCTAGTAGATATCACTGTCAACGGTTTAATAAACGTAATAATGATTAAAAAGAAATAAGAAAGTACCTACCTTTGTTGCTAAATAAACATTATTTGGTGCATCCTTGAGAAATTTATCAAATTGATCTTGTGTTAATACTTTTGATTTTTTCGGTGTATAATTTTCCCCTTGGCGCTTTATAAATGCAATTAATTTGCTATATTTTTCTATTTTAACATTATGTTTAATGTTTAATTGACTTTTAATCATTGAATACTGTGCCCATAGAGTAGAACTTTTAAACTTTCTGGACAAATTCGTGAAGTATGCAAGCATAACGTTTTCCGTGTATTGCTGTACATTATATTCATTGCACCATTTTAGAAATTTTTCGTATGCTAAATCATACAGTTTACGCGACTTCGTTGGAATTAGAGTTTCAATACTGGAATTAGCTATTTCAACTAATTCCGGAGGCGTACATTGCAATTCTTGAGACATTTTTCACAAAATTTTCAAAACAGACAAACGTCAAATTAAATAAGTTTAAAAATGACAGTTCCTACCTACTTGATTACAACGCCCCATTATTTTATTAGTACAATAATGAAAATTAATTTTTGTACTAGTAAAATAATGGGATATTTCTACGGTCTGTGTTGCAAAAAGTAATATAGTTATTATTATACGCTTGAAGAAAAAAGCATTTATTTCATTGAAAATATTTACATATTTTTGTAATTATATTTAGAATTATGTACATTGAAATATTATAAATAAAGTATCTATTTTATAATGATGATTTTTTTTATGAATTCACAACGGTTTTTGTTATTTTTGTTTATAAATAAACCTACAAAATGTTTCATAAAAGTTGTTCATTTAGGAAAAGTTTGCAGTTTTGACATTTGTAGTAAACAATTATTGCCACTGTATAAAATATAAATACCCAAAGTGTCAATGGACTGGAAAAGTTACGGTTCAAAAGTTGGCTGCCATGCCCGGGGTTGCCAGACTTATGTTGTCAATATCAGACAATTTTATCAGAATTTCTTTTGTTGGTTTGTCGTTTTCATTAGTGTTTTACTGTGTTAGATATAATCTGATAGTTTCATAACTATTTAAAAGAGAGTATCGAACACTGCGTCGCAATGCCTAAGTCTTTATCAAGTGGTTGCAAGGAGATGGTAGCATTCCTAATATCATATTTTGAGAGAGAACGAGATATCTATTACTTCTGTGAGATATGTAAGTTTTCAATAAATACATTATTACCTCTTTATATTTTATCATTAGCGACCGAATACTAAAAGAACATATAGGTACAAAATGTCAGGTTATATTTTTCATTATTTAATTTTAGAAAGTGGCCGAGGCCCTGGAAATCCTAATAATCAAAATTTTATAATTTATGCTCTTATTTTTGAGTTGAATGTAATCTTATACAATAAACAACTTGTCAACATAATTTCATGCCAACAACTGGAAAAAATTAAAACGTGGCAACAATGTAAAACATCTGTCATGTTTTGCACTCGAATATACTTTTGCTCCATCTACTAGCGAGTTACTAAAGCAATAAAACATTTATGTCTGTAGTTTGTAGTACCCTCTACCAGCGGATTACTGAAGCTTAAAAAATAATATACAGAAAAGCACAAAAGATATAATAGAAATTATTATGCATAAAAACAATTGCATATACAGGGTGTCCCAGGAGCTCGTACCCAAAACTAGGAAAGTAATCGAGGACCTAAAATTAAGGTTAATACTAAATATGTATATCTACATATATTATGTCGATCAAAGAAAAAAGTCGAAAAAGGAAATGAAGATATGTGCTTCAAAATTATGGGGAAGTGTTTGTTACGAACACCTGGCACACCCTGTATGTTTGACACCAATCAATAATATAAGTTGAGAGTAAAAACCCATGGTAAAATACCTATACAATAGTTCGAAAGTGATATCAAAATGGAATCCTTAATTTTTTTCACTTGCTAAACGATTCTTCACCCATAATTTTTGTTGTGAATAACTGAATTAAAAGGAAAGCTCATCAAAATTTAAATGAAATAAGAAAAAAACTCTAGATTTAATTAACCATTTTAATATCCTTATAGGTAGTGTTTTATTAGACTGTACCTAATAATTTAAAATGAGATCATTTCTGAACTTATTGAGATATACTATTCAAATTATTTTACTGGAATTCGTAGATATTATTTAGAATTGAGATTGAATATTATTTTCTTATAACATTTAGGTATTCTACCCTCGAAACTAAAATGTTGAATTTAGGTATATAAGATGTATTTCTTGAAAAACTGTGATTCCTTATGACTGATTTCTAATGACTTTAAGTGAAAATATAAATTCTTAGAAGAGAACTATGTGCGTATAACAATGCTTGGTTGATGATGGTAGGTAGTAATTACCCATCCATATAATTAGGGACCATTTAAAAAATGGTGCGTTCAAAATTCAACAAGCCATCGTAAGTATTAGAAATTTAAAACTAAACAGAGATGTACCATCCTAAAATAAATAAGCCAAACAAAGATAGTAGAGCTGGCGCATGTCAATCCGCTGATACTCTAGAGTTCGTCTAGCCAAAGTGGGGATAGGAAAAAGAGTTCCAAAGAACACTGACGAGTGGTGTGTGTCGTCGATCGTCGTGCTTTTTTTATTTGGTTATATAGTGCTTAGTATTAATTAATAACGTGATAAAATTTGTTTAAAATTAATAATTCGTGTTCAAATATTTCATAAAGAATGGCATCTGACGAAGAGGTGGATGAATCTTTCGCCGGTAAGTTTGTTTTGTCTAGTATGTATAGGTGTAAACGTAAGCCGACTTTAAACCTCCGTTTATCTTTAAAAATGTATTTTGTAAACAAATAAAAGCTTCAGATCATCCCTTAATACTACTACTCAGTATTTACATATTATTTTCTCATAGTATCACTCGAAAACACAGTAAAAATTCATAATTACTGTCGATAATAAGTTCCATTAGTTTAGCGGGGGCAGGGGGAGGTAGATTTTCATTATTTTTGTGACAGCGCGCGGGCATATCCTGACCCTTAACAAAATGGAGGATATCAAACAAAGAGATTGGCAGATTGCAAATTATATAATTTCGGTAATAATTTTTTATTATTATTTGGGGTTAGATATTTCACATTTTCCCTCCAAAATATTTTTATTATGACACTGACCAACGTCCACATGGTCACCACGCACGTTTTAAAACGTTTTTCTTTTAGGGGAAGAAGATGTCCCTGAAGATACAAGTGAACAAGTAGAAAATGATCCCGATTCAGAAGATGCCATACCTAAAGGAGGGGTAAAACACTTATTTATTTACCTATATAAACTTTTTTAAACATTGACAATAATTATGAAGTGGGTAGTATAAAAAATATGAATTAGTTTTAAAATTCATCAATAAATACAATAGATTTAAAGGGATTTAAATAGCTGTAATCTTATTGAAGCTTCTACTATAATTTTGAATAACCACAGGATATTTTTAAAAAGCAGGAAGAAGATGATGATTATGAACCTGAAGATGGTAGAAAGAAAAAGAAAGGGAAAAAGAGAAAAGCCAAAGGAGAGGAAAAGAGAGGCAAGAAAAAGAAGAAAAAACGCAAGAATGATAGTGGGGATGTAAGATTACATAGAAATTGTTAATGTATTAAATAACTGAAATTTTCTATACTCTCTAGGAAAGTGATTTTCCCGAAGAAGATAATGGTGGTGTGGATTCAGATTATGGAAATAGTAGCAAAAGGGGTAGAAAAAAAGGTTCCACCAAGCACTCATCTTCATCTTCTACCCCAACTCCAGCTAGCGATCATAGTGCTGGAGGTAATTAAATTACTTGATGGTTTTGATTATAATTTAACAAAAATATATCCCTTTCAGGTATGCCAACAATAGAACAAGTTTGCTCCACATTTGGCTTAACAGATGTAGAACTGGACTATTCAGATGCCGATATGCAAAATTTGACAACATACAAGCTATTCCAGCAGCACGTTAGACCTCTTCTAACAAAGGAAAATCCAAAGGTAAATTTCAAAAACTAGTAAAACGATTTCCTTTTATTATTTGTGGTTTATTTAAGGTCCCGATGTCCAAGCTTATGATGTTGGTAGCAGCAAAATGGCGTGAATTTTCCAATGCTAATCCTAGTTTACAGAGTGAAGCTGATACACCTACAGTATCTGAAGAAACTTACCCCAAAATAAATCGCTCTAGAGCATCCAAAGAAGCTGCACAGAAAATTGTAGAGGTAGGAGATGGAATTTTGGTTGAATTTCTTGTTATAATTTTTCTTTTATTTGTTTCAGGCTGACTCTGAACCATACGATGATGAATTTGAGGATGAAGAAGACGAAGATAAGACAAAGAAAAAACGAAATTCCAGAGGTAGACCGAGTAAGAAGAAAGCTGCTACAAAAGTACCAACTTTAAAGATTAAATTAGGAAAAAGAAAACGAGGGAGTTCGGTAAGTAAAAATATAAAATATCTTGAATGTTTTTATTATTTGAAATTTATTTTAGGACGAAGAAGAAGGTAATACTCCTGGAGGTACTGATCGAGATTCCGATGCAGAATTCGAACAAATGCTCCAAGAAGCCGAAGAACCGAAATCCAACAAATCCACCAACGGTGACGAAACTCCACAACCAACAGAATCCAACGCAGAAGAACCTCCTCAACCAAAACGCAAAGCTAAAACAAAAATAGGCTGCAAGACAAAACGAAAGAAGAAAGTCAAAGGTGGTAAACCCGATGATGAAAACTACGAACACCAAGATTATTGCGAAGTTTGTCAACAAGGCGGTGAAATTATTCTTTGCGATACTTGCCCCAGAGCCTACCATTTAGTATGCTTAGAACCAGAGCTAGAAGAAGCACCAGAAGGAAAATGGAGCTGTCCTCATTGCGAAAACGAAGGTCCAGCTGAACAAGACGACGACGAACATCAAGAATTCTGCAGAGTTTGCAAAGACGGTGGTGAATTGTTATGCTGTGACTCTTGTACGTCTGCTTACCACACCCATTGTCTCAACCCTCCTCTAACAGACATCCCAGACGGAGATTGGAAGTGTCCGAGATGCGGTTGTCCACCACTCGTGGGAAAAGTAGCGAAAATCCTAACTTGGAAGTGGGTAGACGAACCACCTAAAAAGAAAGATACCCCAGAAGACGATACGCCAACCAGACACAGGGAATTCTTCGTAAAATGGCAAGAGGTATGAAATTTAGGACTTGAAAGTGTAATTTTTATTTAAAATAATTTAATTTTCAGCAATCCTATTGGCATTGTAGTTGGATAACCGAACTACAGTTGGACGTTTATCATCCTCTAATGTTCCGCAGTTATTCTCGTAAATGGGACATGGAGGAACCTCCGAAAATCGAAGAACCCATCGATGAAGCTGACAGTAGATGTACCAGACTGTTGAAAATGGGTGGTAAAAACAACGACGAAGAACTCGAGGAAAAGTACTACAAATACGGAGTTAAACCGGAATGGTTAGTAGTTCATCGTGTTATAAATCACAGAACGATGAGAGATGGGAGAACTTTATATCTTGTAAAATGGCGTGAATTAACTTACGATCAAGCGACTTGGGAAGATGAATCTGACGACGTACCCGGACTAAAACCGGCTGTCGAGTACTACCACGATTTAAGAGCAGCTTGTTTGACCGGTTCTGGTGGTAGTAAAGTTGGTAGAAAGGGGAAAGCGAAGAAACCCAAAACGAAGGAATTAATGGACGATGAAGATCGTAATGGACCGTAAGTTTTTATTTTATTTTATTTAAAAAAAATTAGTTTAAATTTTAATTTTTTATTTAGTCGAAGATACACTCCTCCGCCGGAGAAACCTTGTAGTGATTTGAAGAAAAAAATGGACAAACAACCTTCTTATTTAGACGAAAGCGGAGGTCTTCACGAATATCAGTTAGAAGGTCTTAATTGGCTTCGGTATTCGTGGGCTAATGGGATTGATACTATTTTAGCTGATGAGATGGGTTTGGGGAAAACGATTCAGACGATCGTTTTTTTGTATTCGCTTTATAAAGAAGGGCATTGTAGAGGTCCGTTTTTAATCAGCGTACCGTTATCAACGATTATCAATTGGGAGAGGGAATTCGAAACTTGGGCACCGGATTTTTATTGTATTACGTATGTTGGTAAGTGGATTTTTATTTGTTATGTTTTTTGGTATCGGGTAAGTTGTCGAGTTATGGTAATCGATGCAATTTTCGATATTTGGGGGAAAATATTGATGTATGTTTTAAATTTGGGTTCCTAAGTTCAAGATCTTTTTAAAAATATGTGGTTTTGATATGTTACACCCAGTATTCTCTAAAATATAGTCAATAACGTAAAAATAGATAGTCAAGTTATGGTAATTGGTACTGCAAATGAAATAAGATGAATAATAATTAGGTATGTTTTAAATTTGGCTTCCTAAGCTCAAGAAAGTTCTAAAAATATTTGGTTTTAATATTTTACACCGAGTATTTTCTGAAGTATAGCCAATAACGTGAAAATAGATAGTCAAGTTATGGTAATTGGGACAGTAAATGAAATAGGATGAAAAATATAGAAGTATGTTTTAAATTTGGCTTCCTAAGCTCAAGATCTTTTTAAAAATATTTGGGTTTAATATGTTATACAGAGTATTTTCTAAGATATAGTCAATAACCTGAAAATAGATAGTCAAGTTATGGTAATTGGGACAGTAAATGAAATAGGATGAAAAATAATGAAGTATGTTTTAAATTTGGTATCCTAAGTTCAAGATCTTTTTAAAAATATTTGGTTTTAATATTTTATACAGAGTATTTTCTAAGATATAGTCAATAACGTAAAAATAGATAGTCAAGTTATGGTAATTGGTAAAGTATTCAAAATATTACCAAAAATAATGAAGTATGTTTTAAATTTGGCTTCCTAAGTTCAAGATTATTCTAAAAATATTTGGTTGTAACATGTTATACAGAGTATTTCCTAAGATTTAGCCAATTATGTAAAAAATAGATAGTCAAGTTATGGTAATTGGTACAGTATTCAAAATATTACCAAAAATAATGAAGTATGTTTTAAATTTGGCTTCCTAAGTTCAAGAAAGTTCTAAAAATATTTGGTTTCAATATGTTATACAGAGTATTTTCTAAGATATAGTCAATAATGTGAAAAGAGATAGTCAAGTTATGGTAATTGGTACAGTAAATGAAATAGGATAGAAAATAATGAAGTATGTTTTATATTTGGCTTCCTAAGTTCAAGATAAATCTAAAAATATTGGTTTTAATGTGTTATACAGAGTATTTTCTAAGGTATAGCCAATAACGTGAAAATAGATAGTCAAGTTATGGTAATTGGGACAGTAAATGAAATAGGATGAAAAATAAAGAAGTATGTTTTAAATTTGGCTACCAAATATCAAGATCTTTTTACAAATATTTGGTTTTAATATTTTATACAGAGTATTTTCTAAGATATAGTCAATAATGTGAAAAGAGATAGTCAAGTTATGGCAATTTGTACACAGTAAATGAAATAGTATGGAAATGAAGTATGTTTTAAATTTGGCTTCCTAAGGTCAAGATTATTCTAAAAATATTTGGTTGTAACATGTTATACAGAGTATTTCCTAAGATTTAGCCAATTATGTAAAAAATAGATAGACAAGTTATGGTAATTGGTACAGTAAATGAAATAGGATGGAAAATAATGAAGCATGTTTCAAATTTGGCTTCCTAAGTTCAAGAAAGTTCTAAAAATATTTGGTTTCAATATGTTATACAGAGTATTTTCTAAGATATAGTCAATAATGTGAAAAGAGATAGTCAAGTTATGGTAATTGGTACAGTAAATGAAATAGGATAGAAAATAATGAAGTATGTTTTATATTTGGCTTCCTAAGTTCAAGATCTTTTTAAAAATATTTGGTTTTTATATGTTATACAGAGTATTTTCTAAGATATAGTCAATAACGTAAAAATAGATAGTGAAGTTATGGTAATTGTTGCAGTATTTAAAATCGGATGAAAAATAATGAGGTTTTTTTAAATTTGGCTTCCTAAGTTCAAGATAATTCTAAAAATATTTGATTTTAATATGTTATACAGAGTATTTTCTAAGACTTAGCCAATTATGTAAAAAAAGATTGTCAAGTTATGGTAATTGATGCAGTATTTGAAATAGGATGGAAAATAATGAAGTAATTTTAAATTTGGGTTCCTAAGTTCAAGATAAATCTAAAAATATTTGGTTTTGATATGTTATACAGAGTATTTTCTAATATTTAGCCAATAACTTGAAAATAGATAGTCAAGTTATGGTAATTGGTACAGTATTCAAAATATGACCAAAAATAATGATGTATGTTTTAAATTTAGCTACCTAAGTTCAAGAAAGTTCTAAAAATATTTGGTTTTAATATGTTATACAGAGTATTTTCTAAGATTTAGCCAATTATGTAAAAAAATATAGTCAAGCTATGGTAATTGATGCAGTATTCAAAATATGACCAAAAATAATGAAGTATGTTTTAAATTTTGCTACCTAAGTTCAAGAAAGTTCTAAAAATATTTGGTTTTAATATGTTATACAGAGTATTTTCCAAGATATAGCCAATAACGTAAAAATAGATAGTCAAGTTATGGTAATTATTATGACTATCTATGGTAATTGGTACAGTTTGATAAAAAATAATGAAGTATGTTTCAAATTTGGCTTCCTAAGTTAAAAATAGTTTTAAAAATAATATCTATACAGAATGTCTCAAATTTTTTTAAGGTGACAAGGACTGTCGTGCGGTAATTCGTGAAAACGAAATAAGCTTCGAAGAAGGCGCCGTTAGAGGTGGAAGGGCTTCAAGAATTCGAGCCGGTTCTATAAAATTCAACGTCTTACTCACCAGCTACGAATTAATTTGCATCGATTCTGCCTGCTTGGGTTCAATAGAATGGGCAGTGTTGGTAGTCGACGAAGCTCACAGGCTCAAAAGTAACCAGTCCAAGGTAAGAAAAAAAAGAAGGCTACTGGGTATAGACTTTTTAATCCAATTTTTTTCAGTTTTTCAAAATCCTCAACAGCTATAATATCGCCTACAAACTTCTTCTTACGGGTACTCCGCTACAAAATAACCTCGAGGAGTTGTTCCACTTACTCAACTTCCTCAACGGTCAAAAGTTCAACGACCTCCTAACGTTCCAAGCCGAGTTCGCCGATATTTCCAAAGAAGATCAAGTGAAGAAACTGCACGAGATGCTGGGACCGCACATGCTGCGTCGTCTCAAAGCCGACGTGATGAAAAGCATGCCCTCCAAGTCGGAATTCATCGTCAGAGTTGAATTGTCACCGATGCAAAAGAAATACTACAAATACATTCTAACTCGAAACTTCGAGGCTTTGAATCCGAAAGGTGGCGGACAACAGGTGTCTTTGTTGAATATCATGATGGATCTGAAGAAATGCTGTAATCATCCGTATCTGTTCCCCGCCGCCGCCGAAGAAGCTCCTCTAGGTCCTCACGGTAATTGGGACGTGGGGCATTTGACGAAAGCCTCCGGAAAATTGGTGTTGTTATCGAAAATGTTGAAGAAATTAAGAGAACAAGGACATCGAGTTTTGATATTTTCCCAAATGACGAAAATGTTGGATCTTTTAGAAGATTATTTAGAAGGGGAAGGGTACAAATACGAACGAATAGATGGTGCTATTACCGGAAGTCTTCGACAAGAAGCCATCGATAGATTTAACGCGCCCGGCGCTCCGCAATTCGTCTTCTTGTTGTCCACCAAAGCCGGCGGTTTGGGTATTAACCTCGCGACGGCCGATACCGTCATCATTTACGATTCCGATTGGAATCCCCACAACGATATTCAGGCGTTTTCTCGAGCTCATCGTATCGGTCAAGCCAATAAAGTGATGATATATCGGTTCGTGACGCGTAACAGTGTAGAAGAACGCGTTACGCAGGTCGCTAAAAGGAAGATGATGTTGACGCATTTGGTCGTCAGGCCGGGTATGGGCGGTAAAGGTGCCAATTTTACCAAACAAGAGCTGGACGACATTTTGAGGTTCGGTACTGAAGAGTTGTTTAAAGAAAGTGAAGGTAAGTGTACGCGAAAATTGGGTATTTTGTTTTTTTTGTGGGGGGGAGGGCGTTGAATGTTTTTTTTTTTTGGTAAATTCTGGGGAGTTGAATGTAACATCAGGAGGAAGTTTTTTAGTGAAAATTTGTTTATTGGTAACTTCTTGTGGTAGTGGGTAGTATGTGATTTTTTTGGGTAATTTGGGAATTCGAATTTAGTTTTTTTGTGGTGAATTGTGTTTTTGGTTATTTTTTGGGGGTGAATGTGTTTTTTGTTAACCGTTTTGGTTGGTATATTTACATTAGGGAGAAGTTTTAACTTGAATTGTGTTTTTGGTAATTTTTTGGGAGGTGAATGTGTTTTTTTGGTAACTTCTGGAGAGTTAGATGTAAGATCAGGTGGAAGTTTTAAGTGAGAATTTATTTATTGGTAACTTCTTGTGGTAGTGGGTAGTATGGGATTTTTTTTTTGGTAATTTGGGAATTCGAATTTAGTTTTTTTATGGTGAATTGTGTTTTTGGTTATTTTTTGGGGGGTGAATGTGTTTTTTGTTAACCGTTTTGGTTGGTATATTTACATTAGGGAGAAGTTTTAACTTGAATTGTGTTTATGGTAATTTTTTGGGAGGTGAATGTGTTTTTTTGGTAACTTCTGGAGAGTTAGATGTAAGATCAGGTGGAAGTTTTAAGTGAGAATTTATTTATTGGTAACTTCTTGTGGTAGTGGGTAGTATGGGATTTTTTTTTTGGTAATTTGGGAATTCGAATTTAGTTTTTTTATGGTGAATTGTGTTTTTGGTTATTTTTTGGGGGGTGAATGTGTTTTTTGTTAACCTTTTTGGTTGGTATATTTACATTAGGGAGAAGTTTTAACTTGAATTGTGTTTTTGGTAATTTTTTGGGAGGTGAATGTGTTTTTTTGGTAACTTCTGGAGAGTTAGATGTGAGATCAGGTGGAAGTTTTAAGTGAGAATTTATTTATTGGTAACTTCTTGTGGTAGTGGGTAGTATGGGATTTTTTTTTTGGTAATTTGGGAATTCGAATTTAGTTTTTTTATGGTGAATTGTGTTTTTGGTAATTTTTTTGGGGGGTGAATGTGTTTTTTGTTAACCTTTTTGGGTGGTATATTTACATTAGGAGAAGTTTTTGTTGAATTTTTATAGATAATTTGTTAATTGGTAATTTTTTGGTAGTATGGGGGGCATTGTTGGAAATTTGGGTAATTCATTTTTTGGTAACCTTTGTATGTGAATGGTATTTTGTAACTTTTTTTCAATATTTCCGTGGAGAGTTAGTTTTTTGTTAACGATTGTTCGAAATTGATTTTTTTTCTGGTGAATTGTGTTTTTGGTAATTTTTGGGGGGTGAATGTGTTTTTTGTAAACCTTTTTGGGTGGTATATTTACATCAGAGAGAAGTTTTTGCTAGTGTTTCAGAGATAATTTATTTATAGGTAATTTTTTGGTAGTATGGGGGGCATTGTTGGAAATTTGGGTAATTCATTTTTTGGTAACCTTTGTATGTGAATGGTATTTTGTAACTTTTTTTCAATATTTCCGTGGAGAGTTAGTTTTTTGTTAACGATTGTTCGAAATTGATTTTTTTTCTGGTGAATTGTGTTTTTGGTAATTTTTGGGGGGTGAATGTGTTTTTTGTAAACCTTTTTGGGTGGTATATTTACATCAGAGAGAAGTTTTTGCTAGTGTTTCAGAGATAATTTATTTATAGGTAATTTTTTGGTAATATGGGGGGTTTTGTTGGAAATTTGGGGAATTCATTTTTTGGTTACCTATGTATGTGAATAGTATTTTGTTACTTTAAGTAGTTTTTGGTAACTATTGTTGGAATTAATTCTTTTTGTGGTGTATTGTGTTTTTGGTAATTTTGGGAGGGTAAATGTGTTTTCTGTTAACCTTTTTGGGGTATATTTACATTAGGGAGAAGGTTTTTTTGCAAGTTTTTCAATGAGAATTTGTTAACTGTTAAAATTTTGCTTGTATGGGGGGTTTTGCTGGTAACTTTGTTTGCGAAAGGTCTTCTGACAACTTGTTGAAGGTGAAAGTGTTTTTTTGATGAATTTTGGTTGGCAAAATGGGTTTTTTTTAAATTATTTGACATTTTTTAAATTCTTTTGCAAACTGGAATTTGATGACGGGATTTTGCTTACGTCTTGGAAGCGCAATGGGTTTTTTGGTAACTTGTTAAAAAATAGGACTTTTTCGTAATTTTGGGGGGTAGTGAGTTGTTTGTAATTTTTGGAAGGGTGGGTTTTTTTTAAATTATTTTGGAGGAAATTGGTTTTTGGGAACTTATTGTTGAGAGGTAATATTTTGGTAATTTTGGGGGATAGTGGGTGGTTGTTTTTTTTTGCTTTTTCGATATTTTTGGGAACTTTGGAGGTAGGGAATGGTTCACTGATTACAGTGAGTGGAACTTTTTTGTAATTTTGAGAGGAAGTGATTTTGTCCAAAAGCTACAAAATTTCATTTTTTTTTCTCATTTATCCCATCCAGGCAAAGAAGACGAAGCTATTCATTACGACGACAAGGCTGTTGGAGAACTTCTCGATCGATCCAAATTAGGTATAGAACAAAAGGAAAGCTGGGCCAACGAATATTTGAGTTCATTCAAAGTAGCCAGCTACGTAACAAAAGAAGGCGAAACCGAAGAAGAAGTCGATACAGAAATTATCAAACAAGAAGCCGAAAACACCGATCCGGCATATTGGATCAAATTATTGCGACACCATTATGAACAACAACAAGAGGACATCGCTAGGACTTTGGGAAAAGGAAAAAGAGTTCGAAAACAGGTGAATTACAACGATGGAGGAATGACAACTGACACAAGGGAAGACACTACGTGGCAAGAAAACCTATCCGACTACCATTCCGACTTTTCCGCCGGATCCGACGAAGACAAAGAAGACGACGATTTCGACGAAAAGAACGACGCCGACATGAGCAGAAGAAGTCGCAGAAAAATCGAAAGAAAAGACGAAAAAGATCGACCTCTACCGCCGCTTCTCGCCAGAGTCGGCGGCAACATCGAAGTACTCGGTTTTAACGCCAGACAACGCAAAGCATTCCTCAACGCCATCATGCGATACGGCATGCCACCGCAAGACGCTTTCAACTCCCAATGGTTGGTGCGAGATCTCAGAGGCAAATCGGAAAAGATCTTCAAAGCTTATGTGTCACTGTTTATGAGACATTTATGCGAACCCGGTGCCGATAACGCCGATAATTTCGCCGACGGTGTCCCCAGGGAAGGACTCAGCAGGCAGCATGTGCTTACTAGGTGAGTAGAGTAGTTCATTTGTACTTTTTTTGGATTCTCAGTAACATTTAGTAGAAAATGGTAATTTTTTGGATTTTTGGTAATATTTAGTAGAAAATGGTAATTTTTTTGGATTGTTGGTAACATTTAGTAGAAAAATGGTAATTTTATTGTATTTTTGGTAACATTTAGTAGAAAATGGTAATTTTTCTGGATTTTTGGTAACATTTAGTAGAAAAATGGTAATTTTTGGTAACATCTAGTAGAAAATGGTAATTTTTGTGGATTTTTGGTAACATTTAGTAGAAAATGGTAATTTTTTTGGATTGTTGGTAACATTTAGTAGAAAAATGGTAATTTTATTGTATTTTTGGTAACATTTAGTAGAAAATGGTAATTTTTCTGGATTTTTGGTAACATTTAGTAGAAAATGGTAATTTTTCTGGATTTTTGGTAACATTTAGTACAAAATGGTAATTTTTTTGGGTCTTTGGTAACATATAGTAGAAAATGGTAATTTTTCTTTGATTTTTGGTTACATTTAGTAGAAAATGGTAATTTTATTGTATTTTTGGTAACATTTAGTAGAAAATGGTGATTTTTCTGGATTTTTGGTAAAATTTAGTACAAAATAGTAATTTTTTTGGATTTTTGGTAACATTTAGTAGAAAATGGTAATTTTTTTGGATATTTGGTAACATTTAGTAGAAAATGGTAATTTTTTTGGATTTTTGGTAACATTTAGTAGAAAATGGTAATTTTTTTGTATATTTGGTAACGTTTAGTAGAAAATGGTAATTTTTTTTGGATATTTGGTAGCATTTAGTAGAAAATGGTAATTTTTTTGGATTTTTGGCAACATTCAGTAAAAATGGTAGTTCTTTTGGATTTTCGATCACATTCAGTAGAAAATGGTAGTTTATTTTGGATTTTCGGTAACATTTAGTAGAAAATTGTAGTTTTTTTGGATTTTCGGACACATTTAGTAGAAAATGGTAATTTTTTTTGGGATTTTTGGTAACAATTAGTAGAAAATGGTAATTTTTTGGGATTTTTGGTAACATTTAGCAGAAAATGGTAATTGTTTTGGATTGTTGGTAACATTTAGTAGAGAAATGGTAATTTTTTTGGATTTTTGGTAACAATTAGTAAAAAATGGTAATTTTGTTGGATTTTTGGTTACATTTAGTAGAAAATGGTAATTTTTTTTGGATATTTGGTAACATTTAATAGAAAATGGTAATTTTTTTGGATTTTTGGTAACAATTAGTAAAAAATGGTATTTTTTTGCAATTTTTGGCTAAATAAGTGTTTTTTTATTAATGGTGCAATGTCTTTTATTCATACAGGATAGGAGTGATGTCTTTGATAAGAAAGAAGGTACAAGAGTTTGAGCACATCAACGGTGAATACAGCATGCCAGAAGTCATTAAGAAATCCATAATGGATCAAAACAAAACCAGCACCAGCACACCTTCCACCGAAGCCGAAACCCCGAAGAGTGCGACAACTAGTACTAGCGCTACACCGGCAACTAGTGCTGCTCCTAGTCCAGCTCCTACTCAAACCGAAGACAAGGAAAAGGATAAAGATCCAGCGCAAGTCGATGAAATTAAAGACAAAGAAGTTAAATCGGAAGCGGATGTTGAAGGTGAAGAAACTAAACCCGTCGAACCGTCTGCAGAAAAAGAGAAAAAAGAAGAAGACGTTAAGGAAACTTCTCCGAAGACCGAAACGACCGAAGCCACTACCGAGGCTGATAAATCTGAGGTTAAATCTGAGATCGACGCTTCATCAGTGACCAGCGAAGAGAAGAAAGAAGATAAAGAAGCTGAAGTTGTAAAAGAAGAACCTAAAGAAGTTAAGGAAGAACCAAAAGATGTTAAGGAAGAAATTAAGAAAGAAGATGATGGTGATAAGAAGGAAGATAAAGTTAAGGTCGAAAAGAAAGAGGAGGACGATGTTATGGTGATTGAAACAGACGATAAAGACAAGAAAGACAAAAAAGAAATCGACTTGGAAGCGAAGAAACGTTTCATGTTTAATATCGCCGACGGTGGTTTTACCGAACTGCACACTTTGTGGTTGAACGAAGAAAAAGCCGCGTCTCCTGGTAGAGAATACGAAATTTGGCATCGTCGCCACGATTATTGGCTATTGGCCGGTATCGTAACTCACGGTTACGGTAGATGGCAGGACATTCAAGCAGACGCCAGATTCGCCATAATCAACGAACCTTTCAAAATGGACGTCGGCAAGGGTAACTTTTTGGAAATAAAAAACAAGTTTTTAGCCAGAAGGTTCAAGTTGTTGGAACAAGCTTTGGTAATCGAAGAACAACTTCGTCGCGCCGCTTATCTCAACCTCACCCAAGATCCCAATCATCCGGCTATGTCGCTTAACGCTCGCTTCGCCGAAGTCGAATGTCTCGCCGAGTCTCATCAACATCTCAGTAAAGAATCTTTAGCCGGTAACAAACCCGCAAACGCAGTTCTTCACAAGGTAAGCGACATAAATATCTAATTCTAATTTGTCTTTAATGTGTTTTTTCTTTGTGGTTCAGGTACTAAATCAACTCGAAGAGCTGTTGTCCGATATGAAATCCGACGTGTCCAGGCTACCGGCTACTTTAGCCAGGATACCGCCGGTGGCGCAGAGATTGCAGATGTCCGAACGGAGTATTTTATCCCGATTGGCTGCCACATCGTCCACGAGTAGTCAGTCGACAAGTAAGTGTACGTTATCTTTTTGTTTTCATTTTGAATTTTACCGTTAAGTTTTTCAAAATTGATATTTAACGACCTTATTATGCCGCATTACAAAGAAATTAATTCGAAATTGAGTCACTCATTGCTAAAATTAGTTGCCTAAATTTTTTATGATGATTTCCAAGTGCTTTCAAATAAATATCTTTGTGATTCATGGTGGAGTAGTTCATTTGTACTCTGCTAGTCAGTTTACGTGTCAAGAATTTGAGCCTACATCATCATATTTAACCGTATGAAAGTGTAAATATTGAGCAGCGTGTGGACTGAAACGAGTCGAAATAAAATTGAATGAAGATTATTATCTTTGGCATCTAATTTAGAATGAAAAGCGGCATTCGAAACTTGTGCCGGCGCTCAGAAATTGTTATTTTGCCACATTACAAAGAAATTAATTCGAAATTAAGTCTCTTATTGCTAAAATTGGTCGCCAAAGTTTTTTTGATGATTTCCAAGTGCTTTTAAATAAATATCTTTGTGGTTCATGGTGGAGTAGTTCATTTGTCCTCTGCTAGTCAGTTTACGTGTCAAGAACTTGAGCCTACACCATTATATTTAATAGAGGAGTTCAGTCTAAGGTCAGCATGGCCAACAAAACATGGTTTTTTCTGACAAGAATGACAGTTAAGGTCTATTATTTAAAACATAAGATTTTGCATGTTTTTTATCATTGCGAACATCTATATTGCTTTATTAAAATAATGAATACACCCCTGAAGCGTAAATCTTGAAATTTAAAATAACTTTTTAGCTGAATACTCAACATATCGGAGGCCAATAATTCTAGGAACTTTTGGCAACTCACCATTTCATTTCTGTTATTCAGTCACTAGTTATGTCAAATGTCAGTTATATTTATTTTTGTTGATATTCGTTTAATTGTTTATGTCCATTTTCGATTAGATTTTTGTAGCATTTCTAATTAGCTGTATCTCTATTCTTCTAATTACTTTTTTCACTGACATTTGACAGAACTAGTGACTGAATAACAGAAATGAAATGGTGACATGCCTAGAGTTCCTAGAATTATTGGCCACTTACATGTTGAGTATTCAGCTAAAATGTCATTTCAAATTTCAAGATATACGCTTCGGGGGTGTATTTATTATTTTAATAAAGCAATATAGATGTACCCAACGATGAAAAACATGCAAAATCTTGAATAGTAGACCTTAACTGTCACTCTTGTCAGAAAAAAACCACTTTTTGTTGACCACACTGACCTTGGACTGAACTCCTCTATGTAATCGATTGTGATCGGTAGCAAAATGTTGTTTATTTTTATTTTATTTTTCCAGCTCAAGTAATGAGTCAGTTTCCGCCAGGATTTAACGCCGGAACATTGCCCGGCTTTACAGGTACGTCTGGTAATTTCTCCAACTTTAGGCCTCAATACTCAGTGCCAGGCCAACCTCCAGCGGGATTCCCCTCATAATATTAATTATGTTGAGAATACGAAGAAAATAGCTCAAATCCACTAAACTAATTTATTATACCTTTTGACAAGAATATTTATTTTCGAGTCTGCGGATCTGTTTCGGAATTTTGTCATTTAGGGCTTTGATTATTATAGGTCATAGAGAGTGATTTCGGGGTAATGTGTACATCAAGTCAAATAAACGATTTTAAATATTTACAAAACTGTTTTATTTATCCCAATACAAAGTCAATCAGAATATGTTGAGCACTTCAACTTTTTTCCTTGAATCTGCGCATGTCTAAACAAAACTCAAAAGCAACAAGGACTCTGGAAAAGCCGTATAGTCAGAAACCAAAAATGATCTACTGGTCATATCTATCAGTTGTTTTACCAACCTCTCTAAGCATATGACAACTACAGATGGCATCACATTAGTCGAAGCCGATATAGGAGTTCAGTCTAAGGTCAGTGTGGCCAATAAAAAGTGTTTTTTTTTTAAAGAATGACAGTTTTTTATCATTGCCAACATATATTTTGCTTTATTGAAATAATGAATACATCCCCGAAGCGTAAATCTTGTAATTTAAAATTTTTAGCTGAATAATTCTAGAAACTCTAGCATGTCACCATTTCATTTATGTTATTCAGTCACTAGCTCTGTCAAATGTCAGTGAAAAAAGTAATTAGAAGAATTGATATACACCGAATTGGAAATGCTATAATAATCTAATCGAAAATGGACGTACACAATTAAACGAATATCAACAAAAATGAATACAACTGACATTTGACATAACTAGTGACTGAATAACAGACATGAAATGGTGACATGCCAAGATTTTCTAGAATTATTGGCCACTGATATGTTGAGTATTCAGCTAAAAAGTCATTTTAAATTTCAAGACATACGCTTCGGAAGTGTATTCATTATTTTAATAAAGCAATGTAGATGTTCTCAATGATGAAAAACATGCAAAATCTTATGTTTTGAATAGTAGACCTCAACTGTCATTTTTATCAGAAATAACCAATTTTTGTTGGCCATACTGACCTTAGACTGAACTCCTCTATTTAAACAGTCTTACTTGTATTTGGTCTACGAATACTACTCTACGAATGTAAAATTTGTATCAAATCACTGAAATCTGGCTTAGTTCAACATATATTATGAAAAACCATTTTACAATGAAATGATATTTTTTAGTTAAAAGTTACCTTTTCTTCCTCTTTTTTCATTTCCATCTACAAAGAAAATTTAAAACAAAATGCAAATGTTGGAAAAAACTTTTATTTTCTATCGAAAATTCAGAATAATATTGATATAAGTATTTTATTTCAAGTGATAAAAATTATAAATACAAAGTCACAAGTGTGACAAAAAACAATCAATTGTGGCGAAATACCATACTAATTAACAGGAAAATATGACTGCAACAACCCTTCATAAATTTTCTTATCTTCATCCATAAACAAGCAAAATATAATTCGTTCCACATCATTTCCATTGGCTTCTAAATATTTACGGACTGTATAAGCTGCAACATGAGCAGCAGGTAGATTTGGGTAACCATATATTCCTGTTGAAATACAAGGAAACGCTAAGGATTTTAATTTGTATTCAGACATTAATTTCAAACTGTTTTTATAGCAATTCCTTAGATCTTCAGTTTTTTCTCCTCGTGGTCCTACAGTGTGGATTACATCTAAAATATAACAAACAAAATTAAACTTATTAGTAATTTGAAGAATAGCACTACTTACATTTAGCTGGTAGCTTATATGCGCCTGTTATTTTTGCTTCTCCTGTCATACAGCCTCCTAGAGTCTTGCATTCTTGTTTTAAATACTGTCCAGCAGCTGCATGTATGGCTCCGTCTACTCCGCCACCTCCCATTAATGAAGAGTTTGCTGCATTTACAATTGCATCTATCTAAAATTATCAATTCTTAGTATGTAAGGTTGTTGTTAGCGAAAGTGAATAATTTTTGTAATAGACTACTCACTTCTAAATGTGTAATATCGCCACTGTAATACGAAATTTTATCAACTAACGAATTATTTTTGGATTTATCAATTTCACAACCTGGTAATGCATCTATTATTGGCAAAAGTTTTTTTCCACCGGCGTATTGCTTCCAAGTTGGAATATCTTCTACTGTTTCGTATCTTTTATATAACTTTCTTCTATCTTCCACGTTCATGGTTAAATATTTACGTTTCTCAGATTCCCAGTTATCCATTGTTCTCGAATATTGTGTGCTAGTATTATATTTTAAAAACGATAACACAACACAAAATTTTTTATTTACAGCTGTTTTTGAAATATGCATTTCTTCTTATTAGTTTGAAAGGCCTCATCTACCAGTGCTATTCAGCTAAGAATTCAGAGATTTGTCTGCAACACAAATTACTCACCATAGAGAAATATAATATAATTTTATTTTGTCTATACTACTCACTCTGTCAGAGTGACCACTTTGATACTTTGACCAAATGTACAGCATATGTACAGCATTTTATATAATTCATTTCATTTTATCTCGACGTCCCAATTTTTTTTTTCTTTTTCTCTTACAAGTTACAAGTAGGGTCCTTTTTTAAATCTTCTTCTTTCATTGATTAGTTCGCACCACAGAACTAGCTGAGCAAGCGGAGCCCGTGAAGCCAAAGTCAGCTTTATATAGACGAAAGGACTGTGGGACTGTCTACCTGTTTTACATCAGCAGGACGAAGGTCACGTGACATCAGACGGACTTGCCCTAAACAAACTACACAATGCGACTCAACTTAATGTACAGGTTATAGAAAATGTCTATTTAAACTGTCATTTTAAATAAATCACATACTTGTTTCATCAAAATCAGTTGTAACATCCATATTAAAACCGAATTATACAATGCACAGAAGTATTGTCATACCCAAAGGAACCATTATCCCGGATAAAACTACAATAGTCAGAATTCCCATCACAATCCCAGCCAACACAACCCCACTTATCGTTGTTAATCGACAATCTTCTAATTACAAACCATCAGACACGCAAGAATATCAAGATACTAGTCTACCGAGAGCTCCCGCAGCTCCTATGAATCCTCCCGAAATGTATCAACCGCAAGGAAGAACTGAATTACCCGGTAACCAGACATTTTCCGGTCAAAACGGTTATAATATCAATCAAACAAGACGTGGCAGCAATTCCAACACCAGAACTTCTAATTCGATCCCGAACAATTCAAATTTAGTTGCGTATTGTACTGACAAATATCCCGAACCGGATAATAACGTCGTGGAATGCGAATGCGTAGTCGATTCTGAACCCAACGATACTTTTGACAGCGACGAACCTCCGTGCTTTTGCGATGCTTATTCACTTTGTAAATCAAATGCGAACGAATCGAGTCCGTATATTCCCTGTCCTTCAAATACCCTTCAACAATCATCGAGTTCAAGGTATTCTCCTAACTCAACCTATACCGGATCTAACGCTACAAATTCCAGAGGACCTCAAATGAATTCAACTTTCAACAACGAATCAAACGTAAAACGGTCATCTAAGTATGAGTCTCGTAACGCTACCTATTGGCCCAGTAATAATGAAAATCAATATAATGATTTCCTAAGTAGTACTCAAGCTGATTCAACTTTTGGATATGCAGATTCAACGTTTAGTAGCGATAATGGTGATGTGAATTGTCTATGTACACCTCAAGCACCTTGTAAAGTAGCAAACGATCAATATGATTATAGTCCTCAAGCTAATTCAACATTTGTAACACCTCAAAGACAACCTCCTAATTCAACGTTTGCGGGAAGTTCCCTGCATGAGCAAACTCAAACACAAATCTATTCAGCAGGACCTTCAAATGACAGTTTTAGACAAATATGTGAGTGTAATGCTAATAACAATACTGGAAGAGAGCAAGATTCGCAGTATAGTCAGTATGTAGCATCTTCGTCGACAAGGGGACCGCCGAATACAACATTTAGAGATGGAGGAGGATGTCCTGATTATTCTCCATGTCCTTTAAACTCTCAATCGGATCAACAAAATACTATAATATGTCCTACTTACTTGGATTCTATTAACGAAGAAGACGAAGATGCCGGTGATAATCAACCCAATCCAAATATAAAAATAATACACGTGTCTTCTCGAACATACTCTCGAATCGATGACGGTCCTGTTCAAGGAAGGTCTTTTACGTTTGACGATCCTGAAAGGCAAGGAGTGTCATCGAAGGTGTTCGACCAGTTGGCTAAAAGTATTTTAGAAGATCCACCGGAAGATGACCAACAAGATACTTTTAGAACTTGTACAGATAAGCCAGAGTTTTTATATTCAAATTTCGATGGTCAACAACAAGATAAGCAATGTAAATGTTAAGGATTGGGGAAATATATTAAATTAAATACAGTTCATAGAGTATAATTTCATTTATTTTTATGTTTAGTAAATTATATTTACATTCGCCGAAGTAACAATTTTCACTACGTAAGCCCATTCGCTTTTTACTGTCGCTTTATCCGGGAATTTAATGCTCACGGATTCATTGTCAAGACTCCACTGCAAAAGAATAAAATTTAAACATTTAAAATATAAAATGCAACAAAGATTCAGAAGTCGTTGTGTTCTATTTAAGTTTCCAGCCCTGACACCTCAATTGTCATAAGTCAAAGATCACAGATCTATAAACTACACTTACACTACACGGAGACTCTGCGCACTATAGAATTCTTCCGATCGCTTTCTACAGTATTATAACTATTATAATTCCAGTCAAAAACTACATGATATGATGCCAACTACGTAAATAAACAAATATATTGTATGTTTATTACCTCTAATGGTTTATCTTCATTTCCAACTAAATATAAAGACGTTTGTGGATCTTTAACATAATTAAACAGAGATTCCACGATCAATGTACTATCATCAGGCCATTCCAAACTAATGGCATAAATTGTAGAATCCTTGCTTGTGTACCAAACTCTGCTATTTAATGTGTCGTTTTGTTTTTCCCACGGCTTGGTACCGTAAATGGCTTCTCCATTAATGGATAACCAGGTACCTAAGTTTCGTAGAATTTGTTGGAAAATAGGTGCAATGAGTCCGTCTTTCGTTGGACCAATATTCAAAAGTATATTACCTGAAATAAATAGTTTTTTAATGTCGTTTTCGTTCAAACCACAGAACTAAACACTATTTCTGTGGTCAAAACCAACGAAGCGAACAATCCAATAGAGTTCAGTCTAAGGTCAGTATGGCCAATAAAAAGTGTTTTTTTTTCTGACAAGAATGACAGTTAAGGTCCAAATGTCATTCTTGTCAGAAAAACCTTTTTTGTTGGCCACACTGACCTTAGACTGAACTCTATTTGAATACAACTGATATTTGTGGTTTTTCTTCTTTTTTTAAATAAATAGTCACCTCCACAACTAACAGTAGAAACTAATTGACCAAGCAGTTCCGAGATGGTCATGTAATCCGACAATTTAGCATTTCTTCTGAATCCCCAAGATGCTTTGTCGAGAGTCATTGCGTTTTCCCATTTATGCTGTTGAAGAGTACCTAAAATAAACAAATTAGGTACTACTCCACTGAAATTAGAAATTACATATTATATTTCCGTTAAACTTACCTGGATTATATCTATCTTGACACGAAAAGAAACCTCCATGTGTACAAGGTATACCCGATCCCCATCTGTCGTTCACAACTACTTCATCTTTGACTGGACTTTCGTTGTATAACCAAGTTAGGAATTCTTTAGACTTCCAATAAGTATCGGGGGCTTCCCAATCTCCATCGGACCAAACTACGGATGGCTGGTAAGCGTTAATCAACTCCTTTAATTCTGGATTAACCTTAAAATGTTTGATAGAGAATAGAGAAAAAATATGAAGTCACGTCTAAAATAAGAAAGAATCTTATTCAGACAAATACTTACTTTGTTATCAACAAAATCTGTTTTGGAATAGCCAGTAGCTTTATCAGAACGATAGAGCTCATTAAACCATTCGTAATATGAATGATACACACCAAATTTGAGATTTTTTGCTCTTACCGCAACCGCAAGTTCACCTAAAAATATATATATAAAGTTTAAGAAGTTTCATTAAACAGTAAAAACTTTAAAATGTTCCAGATGGAAATATGCTTTATTAAATTTACCGAGTACATCTCTTCCTGGTCCGACGTCTTTGGCATTCCAGCTGTATGAATATTTCGATGGCCACAAAGTATATCCTTCATGATGTTTACTGGTTAAAACTATATACCTTTAATAAAAAAATTAAAATTAATGTTGATCTCTTTATATGGGATACTTTTATAGAAACTTTTAGCTTGTGTTAAATTTCTCACGTATCCGTATACGTAACGAAATGCGCATGTGTAGACCCGATACGTCTCAGCCGATACGATGCGTTGAACGTTTTGTTAAATACCCTACTCCATATCCCTTTGAATATAAAACAAAGTCGTATCCCGACCAAAGTCAGTATTCCGTGCTATTTTACAGGTCTTTTTCTTTTATATTGGTTTGGTTTAATATGCATCAAAAATAGGTCGTCCAAATCATTATTGTTCTCGTCTAGCAGCAATGGATTGTTTAATATCGGCCCCAATTTACGCTTTACAAAAATATGAAAAGGTAAAATAAAAAAACTTTGAGGTTATATACAATTAAAAACAGAACTAAACGATACGTTTTCTATTAAAAAGGTTTTCTTGACAATTTCTTTACGTCAACGTAACTCCAATACGGATACGGACACGTGTAAAAACTTATGACAAGCTAATGCCCGTATTTATAAATGAATCTCAAACTCGTACTCAAGTATAACTTCGCGAAGTACGTCTCGAGTCTTGAGCATGACTCGAGTCTTACAAACGAGACTTCGGTTATTCTCGGCGAAGTATGAACAAAGAATGTTCAGCTAGGGATTTTTGATCACAGATATGGTTTTCTAGTTATTTTTATGTTATGTTATAGGCATCACTGTCTGAAACAGCTGGCGATAAAACACAAAATAATAAAAAATGTGTTGCAATAAATATTATACTACCTATACAATAAATATAAAACTTTATGGGCATTTATTTCGTGAGAAAATCATGTTTAAAGACATTTGGTTCAAATTCTTGTTGAGAGCAGTGTGTAGCTAGTTATACAATTTTTTAAAAGATCTACAACTTTATTAGGTGAACGTATTTAGTTGTGATTTTATAATTCTACTATCTTTTTGGCTGCTGTAATATAATGTATTCTCTCAATATATTTGTTGAGGACTTTCAACCATTCTTTTAATAAAGTATAATTGTTTACTATATCTATATAGAACGCGAAATTCTTCATCTCTGAATGCTTCTAGAGGATTTTCTGCATCTCGTATATACCTTTTCGGCAATCTATCGTTTTCTAACCTGTCGTCACCTTCATCAATTAATTCCAAAATCTCATCTACATCCTCAATATCAATATGTGCCATAATGATATAATTATTAACTAGTTATATTACAGTATAAACTTTGTTAATGTATATTTAACTACATAATTCACGATACAAGAAAAATAAACCAAATAATTATATGAAACTGTAGTCAAAAATGAAACCAAGCATTGCTCAAGTCAGGTCCAGACCTATCTTGAGCAAGTCTCGATTCAAGCACGGCAGAAGTACGCCTTGGCGGTCGAGTTTCGATTATAAAACCGAAAACTATACTTGAGTTCGACTCAAGTCTGAGAACGAGCGAAGCATCGTTTATAAATACGGGCATAAGAGTGTCTATAGATAGACGCATTGTGTCCGATGCAATACTATGCAGCCAGCATTACAATAAAACAGTGAACTATTTGAGGGCGCCTTGGTTGAGAAGGAAGTGAACTAATTAAAAACAATATGTCGAGAATATAGGGTTAAAAATTACAATTTGAAAATCCTGACTACTATATATTTTCTAGTAACCACAAAACCAGAGTACTTACTTGGCACCAGAATTAGCAAAAATTTCCGCCCATTCGTCGGGATCGTAAAATTCAGCTGTGAAATCTTTTGCAAAGTTTTGGTAATTCCAATTTGGCGGATAGTTCTTGTTCATATATTCAACCACTTCGCTATCATTAGCTGACAAAAAATAATATTTTAGTGATACTTGTTCATACAGATTGCGAAAAAGCTTATCGAACCATGCGGATTACACAAGTACGACAAGGAAAATATAAGAAAAACAGCTTGAAAGAGAGAGAAAGACTGATTGTGCGCGGTCATCGAAGCGTGTACTTAGATCCAGAGGCCAGAGGCACAAATTAATCTGCCTTTTTGGCAACAGCGGTTAAAATAGGGGGCAATGAACATTCGGCCAGCCTCGGGACATAGGTACACGCCTCGATGACCGCGCACAATTATTCTTCTTCTCTTTTAAGCTGTTTTTCTCAATCTGTATGTGGTAAAGACTAAAAAGCCATTCTTATTGGGACACCCGGTACATCTTTACTACTTTATTTAATATAACAAAAAAGAGACACCCTTTCATTTCATTAATGTGGTTTACCTATTTATTTTCAATAGAACTGACTGTTTACATAGTTGACAAGTTTAGTTTACATTTTTAAACTAATACTTTCATAAAAAAGGTAAAAGTTATCGTGGATCGATCTAGTTAGTCTATATAAATCAACAATATATTAAACGATTAAATATAATGACCCCTTCAACAGATATTATATCTACAAAGTGTATAATAATATGAGAAAATTTATCAATAAATAAATATTATCTTGTTTTGATGAGTGGGTATTTTTATTATAGAAACCTAAATAATAATAATTAATCTACACTTTGAACATCATATTCAACAAAACATATTGCTATACAGTGCAGTGTGTCCGTGAAGTTCTATGGAGTAAATTTGAAAACACGTGCACATTATACAGATGGCGAAAATTACATTGGAACCCTCGGACTACACAAGAACGACAGAAAAACAGCTGAAAGAGAGAGAAAAAATAATTATGCGCGGTCATCGAGGCGTGTATTTAATTCCAGCTGCCTCGATGTCCGCTCATAATTATTCTTTCTCTCTCTTTATATCCTTGTCGTACTTGTGTAATCCGAGGTGAGGGTTCCGATGTAATTTTCGCAATCTGTATACAGGGGTCGCTTGATTTACTACCTTTATAGCTTATTGTGATAGATTGAGTGTTTGATACTGGATAATTTTATTCCATACTTCATAGACATATTTAAAAATAAACCATGCAGATCCATACAAAACTGTGAAATTAACGAGTACAATACATACATTTCCAATCTGCCCAAAACCATTCGGACTTTGTACTGGGGACTGAAAAAACGCCCCAATGTAAGAAAATTCCGATTTTCGATTGGTCAAACCATGATGGTAATGGTCTAGAATCTAAACTATCCCAATTTGGTTTATATTTATTACCATAACAACTCACTAATACCATGAAAAACACTGTTAACGCAAACATTATCATTATAGACTGATAAGTGGAAGCTCATATCGGTTCAAATTGTGTCTTTTGTAAGTTCCCTTCATATTTATATTCGCGCAAGGTCAAATTCGTCAGTTACCAGTGTCGGATTAAGCCGGCGTGAACCTCAAAAATCCCCTCCTAAGAAATAACCTAACAATTAATATATAAAAGAGGTTTGAGGTTTCTTAAAATGCTCCTCCTAGTTTAAAAACAAGGTATAGATGAACTTAGAAATTCCAGGACCAACTTAGTTTAGGGATTCGTATCATATATTGCACACTGTTTTTAAAATGCACTTAAAATGCAAAATAATCAAAGCTTACTTGACCAGTACGACCAAAACCATTCTGACTTAAAGCTGGGAACAGCGAACACACCCCAGTGTAAGAATATACCAATTTTAGCTTCATCGAACCAATCTGGTATAGGCCTTGCATCTAAACTATCCCATGTAGGCTCATACTGTGCTTGAGAGCAAGAGCAGACCAAAACCAACAAAAATATCGACTCGAACATCTTATTTTTCGCACTTAGCAACAGGTGAATCGAAATGGAATTTATATTGAAAAGTAATCTCAAGATATGATTATTTTGATTATAGTAAAGTGGGAATCATAATTTTAATCACTGATTAAATAAATTAAAAGTGCTCTTGTAATTATACTTTGACCTATTTATAGTTGTACATTATTGATTTTACAAACGTCTCCTAGTGATATGTCACCTTCCTTGGAAGGACAGGATTGACGATGACCTAGAAAGCTGCGCTTCTTATCCGTTTGAGTGTCATACTTTTATTTTCTAATATAAAACAATACTTTATCTGTATTTTTCTCAACAATAACATTTTATCGATCAAATTCTAATCTAGCTTTATCAATTTTCGAGTGTTTTTAACAATGAAATTAACTGAGAATCTTGAAACTTGAAAATGCTGGAATTTGTACCTTTCAAAAAATTGATACAAATAATGTTTCGAATAAAACCTAGAAGTAAATTTGGTGCGGATTGAAAATTATGTCAGCACAGCTGTTCGTTTGTCTTAGATTGTTCGCTTAAGTAGTAAACTCATCCATCCCCCACCCACCCTCTGAAATTACAATAGAGGAGTTCTGTCTAAGGTCAGTGTGGCCAACTGAAAGTGTTTTTTTTCTGACAAGAATGAACTCCTTTATTCCGTTTCACATAAGAAGCCACGTGAAGTTGCAGTCTTATGCACGACCTTGTCAAAACCATATTGTAAAATTGACATTCGACTTCAAATCAGTAGCGTAACGTTTTTACATTTTGTAGGTTAACACAAATTTATGACCTTCCCGAAAGTGACAGCTAAGTGTCAAAATCAATTTCCAGTAAGTAAATACTCAAATAAATTCCAGTTATATCCCCGATTGAATTAAATGTGACTCTTCTTACATGGCTAATTCGAGTTACCGAGAATCAAGACCTAATAAAAAACGAACAATAATTATACCGAGTGGTACTTTAAACGAAGACGAAACAACAATCATTCACGTTCCAAGAAAACTAAACACCGCTGCGCCCCTTTTAGTATCGAATTATAGAGATGACACTTACCTAAAAGTACAAAGTCTTCCAATTTGGAACGACGAACTTTCCACAGAGGATGTTTGCTTTCCAGACGACCATTGGAACGTACAAGGAGTCGGTTGTACCGATAAAGAAACCGTTTTTACGACGTTAGTACCGGTACAAGATCCCGGTCAAGATTGTACGCAAACCTCTGAATATTTAAATTACGATCATAATTTTCTTGTAACTCCTGATCCTCCAGAAGATTATTCCCAGGCTTCTCCCCCTTTTGCCAGTACTTATTTACCAGGAAATGGCGAATTTAATCCAAATCAAACAGGGGAAAGTTCTTACGGTGCTCAAAATTCTTCACAAGTAAGCTCGAGGAACGATGGTCCGCCATGCTGCTTCGATACAACGAATCCTAATATAACTTACGATTTTAGACCGGTTTACGATTGCGATTTTCCTGATTCTAGACAATAAACTGTAATATTTCACCTATTGCTTGGCCTATTATTATATAATTACATTATCTAACCTCAAAATCAAACAAGTATTCATGGATAGTCTCAATGGATATATTTCTATGGTATCCTTGAGCCGTATGTCATATGTCTGGTCTATTGACACATGACATATCAGTGTAGCCAACCTTCACTTGACTATTGATTAACCTAACATAATTTTATTGAGCTCTCTAGCTTGAGAGATTGAAGGGGCAGCAAATACACGGAATAAGTACGACAAGAGTAGCCAATGGAACTCCAGAGCTACATTTAAACTTCTGCCAATACCGGAGCTTCTCTGACTGCAGCCTAATAGTTTAATTCCTCGGAGTGTATTATGTACCAGATGTCAAAAAATTAAATTTTGTCAAAACTAACTTTTATTAATTAGATATCCTGCAAAATTCCAGTTCTATTAATAAAAAATGACCGAAGAGGAAGGTGAAGGTAAATATTCTTTAAATTTAAAGGTTTCTACTAATTAAAACTTTCCAAAAGAAGTTGCTGAAGTTCCTACTGAAGATGCTGAAGCGGGAGAAGAACCTTATAAAAGATATAGGTGAGAATACAATATTAACAGCTCAATTACTCGACTCTACTTTAATTTTAGTATAAATAGAGTTTTGATTAAACCGGGAAAATCATTAACTGTCAGTACAGATGTTAATATACCGAATAGGTTGCCAGTTTTACCGAAAGAACCAAAAGCTTATACCCCAATGCCTTATGTATTCAGGTAATATCCATAGAAATGTATAACAGCTCCCTCAAATACATGCAATAATTTTTTTAGGGTATCTTCAGCGTCCACGCCTACGAAAGTAGTGAATCTATTGGCTCGAAGTCCTCCTTTTCATGTATTATTGGACCATACAATTGCAGTAGTTTGGTTACTCTTTGCAACTGGAGAATACGATTGTCCTTTAGGTAAGAATTTATAATACTCTACTGAAGGACATATTTGTATGTATGTAGGTATTTTTGGGGTAGCATTCAAAGTCTATTGTGCCCCCTTACTTCTACTTAGTTTCTGAGGAGAGTCTCTGGAACTAGTAGCTCCTTTAGTCCTATTTCCCGGAGTAATTTTAGTAAATCTGCAGGCTTCAACTTAGGTAAATATTCTATCCAGTAATCTCCCAAGTACTGTACTCTAGGATTCTGGATTGCTGTGCAGTTGGAAAGTATGTGGACGGAGGTTGCTACTTCCATGCCACAATATTTGCATTCTTCTTCCTCCACTATTTTGAGGTTTTTCACGGCGACAATGTTCCGTTGGGATCCCTGTTAAAACTCTCAGCGCAGTTTTACTTTGACTTATGCATTCATTTGATCTCAACAGGTTGTAGTCACCCAGAAGAATCTTTGATTGTCTAAGCCCTACTAGATCTTTCCGATGTTCACATCTTTCGGCTCCACCTATTTCTTCCAGTATTACATTGGGGCTGATTCCGAAAAGGGGTTCAGGCCCCCAGAAAGGTATTTCAGTCCCCCTCTTTGCTGGTTCATCTGCTATTTCATTTCCTTCTATTCCAGTGTGTCCTGAGATCCATAGTAAGGTGACCACCATGGCAGTGTACATAAAGCTTAGGATTTTTGGGTTGCAACCCCAATTTCTCCCTGCCAGATTCCTACACACTATTAGATCCCTTTTCGTCTTGTAGGTAATCCTCTTTGTTTGTTCCACATGAGTTTACTGTCTAGATTCAAGCCTAGAAACTTCTTGTCTCAATTCAATCTCGTTCCCATTAAGTTTTATGGTTTTGAAGTTGAGTCTTCTTCTCTTAGTAAAGGTTATCAAGGTGGTTTTGGTGGGGAAATATTTATGTATACAGGTTCACCAATGGAGGCGTGCGCGTGCCGCAGTCGCTGTTTGACGTGTGTTTCATTATTTTTAGGTATAAACCAACTTCAATGGGCGTTGGCGTTTCTAAAAACCATTCAAGGTCGCACCGGAGATTATTCGAAGGATATAGGATTATGTATAGATGCTTTAGAGAACATCTTAGTGACTCAATATTCCGATTTGAATACCGAAATCGGTCCAGCTACTCGCTTAGATGAAACAATACACTATGGAGGAGGTGCTTTAGGTTCCAAGTAAAGTTGTTTTTATTGTTTTCTCACTTTTATTCCATAAAACAAAATATTAATTTGTAAAAATTTTCTAGTACGATGGTAACTAGGGAAATACCGTTTTCTTTGAACTATTCTCAGTTGATTACGAAGAGTCCTCCAAATGTCTACATATCCGGGTCTACTCAACCAATGTCTATGACATCTTTGGAGTGCGAAGAAGCTTTGGAAAATTTGAAGAAAGCTGCTGGAGTTGACTCTATTGAAAATCTCGGTAAATTATTTGTATTTGTATCTTTTGAAAATTTGTTATTCCGGAGTTCCTGTTCACACATCCTCCATAATAGTGAGTCTACTAGCCCTAGAGTATGGAGGTGTTGCCTTAGTTGACAGTGGCCAGTCGGAAATCCTACTGTTGAACGTAGGTTTTTCCTGGTCATCGTCAAATATTTCTTCGACGCCAGCTTCCCAGGGTCGCCCAGGGTGATCCTGGTAAGACTGCATCCTTTGATTCCATCGCATCTCTCATACCAAAGACATTATTTTAGATTCGGTTTCAAGAGAAAAAGCTATCAACGTATTAAGAATGTGGAAGTCCGATCAAGTTGAGAAGATTCGTGGAGAATTAAGGAGATTACGTTCGATCGAAGACAAGATGAAGGATATAGACTCAAATTTCCCTGGATACGTGGAAGACGATCCAGATGCGTTGATAAGAAATGACTAAGTTTGGTATATTAAAAATAAATAAATTGTTGCCATATTCGTTCTTTTGTTATTTAATACTTCATCAGATGTTAGAATAAGTATTATTCTTTAGGGCCCCCGCAGACTGCAGACTTTTTATCGGCCGATAGTTTGGTCGGCTTCTTAATCAGTATGGAGAGGAATGCATATGCGCACACTACAGCGATTCAGTATCGGCCGATAAAAAAGTTTGATAAGCTACCCAATTACATTCAAACTAATCTGTCGGCCAACTATCGGCCGACTGTTTAATCAGTATTGGCGGCGCATACACGATTGTTTAGTCGGCCGATAGTTCAGTTCGCTCTGTGATTTGGAAGTAATTTGGAATGCATAGTGTAAAATTTTTCACTAACTAATCTATCACTGAGAATGGGATGCACCCAATACTCTCGGAAACTCTTGTTGATTTTCCTCCAACGGAGTATAATGAGGGCAATAATTTTACTGGATAATATTTTCAATGTGCGACCGCTTCAACAGTTGGATAGTCTGCGCCCTGTTCACCAACCAAACTGTTTAGTTGGCTCGGTGTGCGCACTTTCAGCCCAACCCGGCTAAACTATCGACCGATAAAAAGTCTGCAGTCTGCGGGGGCCCTTAATGAGATCGAACTCAATCGGAAAAATTGTCAAAACATGTTAATAATTTTCAATAATTTTGTCATAAATTTCGAAAGATTTGTTTTACTCGTTAAGATGACATTGACATTTGACATTGACATCTATGGAATTCTACTCTTCACAATACTCAAAATAAGAATAGTATATTATATTTGTTATTACAAAATATCATCTATGGTGAGAAATACGAAAAAAAAAATTCTATCCGGCAGCTTCTTCCCCAGCAGGTTCTTCGGCAGCGGCTTCCTCTTCTTTCTCATCCTCTATTATACTGACATTGTCTTTGTCATTGAATGATTCCAGTTCAGAATTGGTCATTTTCAGGTGGTTTATAATTCCCGTTACATTAGGTGGATTATTTCCAAATTCGTCAATGATATTTTCCAAGTAGCTTAGAGTCCATCTAAAAATTATAAACATTGACAATATAAAACGCATGTTAGACGCCGTTTAGCGTAAGAAGAACCTACTTGAAGTTGCAAGTGGTCACGCGAACTGTGTTTGAAAATGAATTAAAACCGACAAAGGTTATCCGTAGTGTTTCCAAAAAGATGGTCGCCGTTTTGCGAGAGAATAAGTCCTAACTATGGGGATAGGGATCTGTACCGGACCTCTATCCACTTTCATTAGTAATTCTAGTATTTATTTATTAATAATTTGACCGCAAAAACTGTCTTGAAACTACCTTTGATGTTCTATAGGGATTTCACCATGACCTGCAGCTAGGAGCATTATTGTACTTATAGTAATTGCTAAGATATCGATAGCATCTTGAGCAGGGCTTGGCGGTTTAGGGAATTCTTCAAAAGTATTATCGAAGAGAGCCCATGGAGATGACACCATAGCAGTACTTACTCGGTATTCTCTCGAAGTAACCCCTGGTGGTAGTTGGAAACTGTAAAGATAAAAAGTTTATCCAGGAATAATTCATGAATTTCCTCTGGACACTTACAAGCTATCTATGGGAAATCCACTTTTCGAGCGAGCAGAATTTCTGGATCTAAGAGATCTTCTGGAAGTTATGGTGGTTCTAGAAGATTTTCCCTTTCCGGGAAGTTCCATTTCTGGTGGTAGATCAATTTTTGCTATTCCCCCAGGTCTAGGAACAGCAAAGAATATTTCCGGGTGACTCTCGTTTAAATACGCCATTTTGTATCAGTTTTAATATACACTAAATAATTTAAAAAGTCTAAAAATAAATCAAACGTCATTAACTGACATGCAATAATCACAAAACGGATCAAGGGCGGATCCAGGATTTTTTCTTCAACGCAATGTGGCCGACCTGTTAGCGACGTCATTCTGGATGACATTTCTATAGTTTTTTTTTGACAGTTCTAAATGGTTACAGATATTTTTCTTCTTCTTTTTCCTCATGGACCATTATGATTCACTATTAGTACAGGTGCGACGTGAAAATTAAAATTTGTAAGTTTGAAAAAAATAATCTAGAAAGTTCTTGTCAACTTTATTTTGACACTGTCAAATATTTTTGCGTCTCGATGTAGTAGTTCTAAATTTTCGTGTAAATTTAAAATTTTTAGTAGTAATTTTTCCAATATGGCCCAGAGGAATTTTCAATGGCAGCACGATGAAGGAAAATGGACGAAAATTATCATACCCAGCGGCACCGTGGATCCAAATCAATCTACCATCATACAAATACCTGACGATCTTCAACACAGCGAAGTTGTTATAGCCAGGAATCAAGTAAATAATGAACAAATTAATATCTAACAATCTTCTACACCTTCTTTATTTGTCAATTATTTTTATCCAAATATTGAGTTAAAATCTTTGCAGAACTCTACTGGTCCATCTGGTGGCGGTGGTGGTGGAGGAGTAGGAAGTGGTAGACCATCTCCAGCATCATCTCGTGGACAAGCTGGTTCCTACTATCAACAGGTAACTAAGTGAAGTTCATACTTTTCTTCTAAAAGCAAACTACAGAAATTAGATGACCATCTTGTAACATGTAAGCTAGGCTTAATAATAATAGTTCGATGGCGCTTGTCAACGAGATCACGCAACAAGGGGAACACTGTCAGCTGCTAATTGAAGGCCAATAAGATAATTACCAAGTCAAACTATCTCAGCGAGCTGGTTTGTGTGCTTAGTAAACTGTCATTTCATGTTTTGGAATAAAAGTTAAGGATTATTGGCTGGTTAACTGATAGAGTTAACTCGTTTTGTGTGGTTCATGTAATGTATGTTGGGTAAACCAATACTCATGTGTCGTATGTCTCATCTATTGACACATGGCATATCAGTGTAGCCAATCTTCACATGAGTATTGGTTTACCCAACAAATGTATACCCTTAAATAATATTCAAAAATATAAGCTAGTGTCATTTGAAGATGGCGTTGTTGTTAGTTCATTAAGCATATTAACAAAAACGCCTCAATTTTACTAAACAGAAATATTAATTTCACTAGCAGGATAACTTTGCGCCTCCAGTCCAATCAACTCCAAGACCCCCAACGGCAGTTAGTCAAAGAGCGCCACCTCCTGGTCCCGGTGGAGAAGGTAAGAAAAAGTACCCTTCTAATGGAAGGTTTTTAAAAATATATTTACATCCGGAACAAATACAGTTCTTATAGCCTACTTTCTGAAGCAAGCGTAAAACAAATTCAAGATGGATGCCAATATGTGGTGGCCATCTTTGATTTACAATAATTCTGAAAAGACTTAATGTATTGTCATTACAACTAAAGCAGTGCACCATATTTAAGATCAATTTCCTTTCTATTTCTTCCGTAGACGTTGGAGAAGACAACATGATGGCGCTGACAACCCCTAAAGAGGCAGAAATTATTCAATTTGTTAGGGAATGCGATAGAGAGCGCGCCAGATTGCTGGTGATGCCTATCAATAAGAAAATGCGTTTAATGGAACAAATGGAGTACGTTGAAACTGGTGTTGTACGTAAAGATTTAAAAGAATTTCAAGAAACCAGAAGAAAATTGGTATTCGACTTGCAAAGCATTTTTGCGACTTTACCGAATGTAAAACAAACTGTTAAAGGTAACAATTTAAATTTCCTAATAAATTTTTTTGCATCTTTTATATAAAATTTGTTAGGACACAACTACAGGAGAGGGTAATACCAAATAAATCACCAACTAAAAGTGCTTGCACAAATCTGGTGTATTTTATGGTAATAACTTTCCTCCGAAGCACTAAGCTTTGTGGTTGGCGTTGACAGCAAGATTTCGCGCATGCGTTGATGACTTACAGAATTATTTTTAAGTTACACAAACTATTAATTTTTTACAGGTGTAGTAATAGGCAAACCCTAATGCAGAGAACAGTGATAGAGCTTCATTAATTTATACAATACTACTTATATTCAAATAATTTGTACTGTTTGTTATTTCAATACACGAGAGCAAAAATATCCATTAAATTGTAAGCATCGAACTTTTTTGATAATAAAAATAAAAAACTGTTGGATGCTTTTTATTCTTTTATTTATATATGTTGGTATGTGTGACATGACAGGAGACATTTAGTTTTGACGCATTGACTAGAAGAGAGAGACATTGGCGTCTTTCATTGAAAGTTTTTATTGCCTTTTGAATTTTTGGCGCCTAGAGCCACAGATAACTTATGCCCATAGACAAAATATATATTATATTTCTCTATGGCTACCACTCCTCTCGCTCTACTTCGTTACAAAAAGAAATTTTATTTGCACAATGAAGTATTTAGAAAATATGCTATCATACACCAACTATTATATCGTTTATCATAATATATTTGCAAGAAAACGGAAAATGCACAGTGTTACAAATAAATATCATGAAAAGTAGAAGGTACATTAAAACTAACAAGAATACTTTTTTATGTTTTTCCACCCGCGTGAATACGCATGTGCCGATCTAAGCTACATTTAACTGTAAAAAATTTAAAACAAATCTCACATTTAAATGGTTTTCCATCTGCGTGACTACGCTCGTGTCTAACTAAACTACATTTAACTGTAAACGATTTAGAACAAATTTCACATTTGAATGGTTTTTCGCCGGTGTGAATACGCTTATGTTGATCTAATCTACATTTAACTGTAAACGATTTTAAACAAATTTCACATTTAAATGTTTTTTCACCTGTATGAATCGACATGTGTTGAGCTAAGCTATTTTTAACTGTAAACGATTTCAAGCAAATTTCACATTTAAATGGTTTTTCGCCAGTGTGGATACCCATATGTTGGATTAATTTACATTTAACTGTGAAATGTTTCAAGCAAATTTCACATTTAAATGTTCTTTCACCTGTATGAATATTCATGTGATGACGTAAGTTACTTTTAACTGTAAATGATTTAAAACAAATTTCACATTTAAGTAGGTTTTCTCCCGTGTGATAGCGCAAGTGTGCTTTTAAATTTCCTTTCCTTTTAAAAAAATTAAAACAAATGTCACATTTAAATGGTTTTTCACCTGTGTGACTAGGCTTATGTTTAACTAAGCTACTTCTATCTCCGAAGGATTTAAAACATATTTCGCATTGAAATGGTTTTTCACCTGTGTGAGTATACATGTGTCTAACTAAGTTACTTTTAACTGTAAACAATTTAAAACAAATTTCACACTTAAAGGGTTTTTCACCAGTGTGAATACGCATATGCTCAGCTAATCTACTTGTAACCTTAAATGATTTACAACATATGTTACATCTAATTAATTTTTCACTTTCATGTATGCGCTTTTTTTGAACAAAGTTTCCTTCAACTTTGAACTTGAATGGTTTTTTTGCCTTGTGACAAAGCAAATGCCTTTTCAAATTTTCCTTATTTAAAAAAGATTTGAAACAAATAACACATTTTAATTCCTTTATACAAGTAGTATATTGAAACGGTTGGTAATTATGAATACTGTTAAATTGAGCTGAGTATTGGGTGTCCTCCGACTCTTTTTTTATTTCATTTTCAACTATTTTAATGTCACCTTTTACTTCCTCATTTAGGTTGATCAAATTAACAGTTTTTCTCCAATTAAATTGGTTCCTACATAATTTCTTATTCCTTAAAGAGTGTATTGTATAATGATAAAAATATTCCACTTGCTTTGTATATAAATTTCCACACACTGTGCAAATAATAATACCTTGTCTCTTCATATGTTTTCGAATCAATGAATTTTCTGTAAATAAAAAATAAATTAACAAAAAAGCTTATAAATTGCAAGGAAATAATAGAAAGATTTCTAAAGAAAATAGCTTGCTCACCACCACTCACCTCTGTGTTTTGGTCTCTTCCATTTTCCAGATGAATAGTTCAATTCATTTTTCTCATTAATAAAGCTTTCTCGTTTAATTAACGCATTAGATTCTTCAAAAGTTATATCACTATTTACATTTACCCCTTGTCTTATAGCATTCCTTTCGAGAATTAAATTCTTTGCAATGTTCACACTATGCTCCTCTTCAACTTCTTGTTTAACGCTGATAGTAAAAGAATTTTCCTCAGTTTCGATTTCTTCCTTGAATATACGATTAGCTGCCTGGTTTATATTCATTGTATAAATAATAATAATAACAAATTAACCAAAAAGGATTATCAGTGACTGGCTAGCATCTGGCTAGCATACAGGACATGTCCAGTCGAAGTTGACACTAATGACAATTGACAAAACAAACAAGAGCTGGACATCAACAAAAAAAGAAGAATTGCAGTTCACTTGGAGAATGTTTTGTCTATGGTCTTAGACATAATAGTGGCAGTACTGGCAGTGAATAATTTGTGGTGGCACTGGTGGCAGTTACCGGTGAGTGAGTGATCCTGTCGACCTGTCATTTCCTGCCCTTACCGAGGCTTAAAATGATTTTTTAACCAGGATTTTGCATATTTGTGTTGTCCTGTTGTGATACGAAGCTCCAGTACGTCTGTGTGAATCCATATTCCGCACTATTAAACAGTTTGCGGGTTCCTGAACATCGTAATTTCAATTTGGTAAGTTCCGTTTTCCAATATGTAGTTTCGAACAAGGCAGCCTGAGGTTTCGAATAACGATAGTTATTGTGCGTTTTTTATTTATTTCCAACAAGCCCAGATGCATCCATAAATTAATCCCAATTGGAATTAGACATTCATGAATACAACTGACAATAAGTATTATGTTGACCATTTTAAACGCTTTATAGAAGTTACAATACGTATATCATTAAACAAAAACAGTGTGTGCAATGAAAAATTATATTTATTCAAATACATTTATTGCAAATTTATATTTTTCCATAGGTGATGATATAAAATGTTCACTTAATATCCTCCGGATTTTCTCGTGTGTGACAACGCAAATGTGTATTTAAATTTCTTTTTTGTGAAAAAGATTTGAAACAAGTATCACATTGATAAGGTTTTTCACCTGAGTGAACGCGCATATGAGCGTTTATATAACTTTTAGTTGCAAATGATTTAAAGCAAATCTCACATTCAAATGGTTTTTCTCCCGTATGAGATCGCATATGTATGGTAAGATTATCTTTAACTGTAAAACTTTTGGAACAAATTTCACACTTAAATGGTTTCTCTCCTCTATGACGACGTAAATGTCTTGTTAAATTTTCTTTCCTTGAAAAATATTTGAAACAAGTATCGCATTTAAACGGCTTTTCGCCAGTATGAATACGCATATGCTTGTTCAAGCTGGGTTTCTGTGAAAAATATTTGGAACAAATATCACATTTAAACGGTTTTTCACCAGTGTGAGTGGACATGATATGTTGAACTAAGCAAAATTTAACTGTAAATGCCTTTAAACAAATATCACATTTAAATGGCTTTTCACCAGTATGAATAAGCATATGTTTGTTCAAACCGGACTTCTGTGAAAAGTATTTCAAACAAATATCACATTTGAATGGCTTTTCACTGGTGTGAATAGGTCTGTGCATAACTAAATTGGATTTAAGTGTAAATGATTTAGAACAAATTTCACATTTAAACGGTTTTTCACCAGTGTGAATAGACATATGTTGAATTAAGTTAGATTTAAATGTGAACAATTTGCAACAAACTTCACATTTAAATTGTTTCTCGTCACGATGAATACGCATATGTTGATTTAAATTTCCTTTGTTTGAAAAATATTTAAAACAAATAACACATTTGAATTGATTTTTATGAGAAATATAAGTACACATTTGGGCATTTTCAACAATTCCTTGTGAATATGGCTTGTAATTTTCAATATTGTTTTTGGTTTCCTCCAACTCTTCTTTCACTTTATTTTTAATATCACATTCTACTTCCTCTTTCAAATTAATCAAGCTGCTAGATAAACTCCTTTTTAATTGAGTCTTACATAATTTCTTATTCCTTATAGAATGTATTGAATAATGATAAAAATACTCCACTTGTTTTGTATATAAATTTCCACAAACTGCACAAATTATAATACCCCATCTCTTTATAGGTTTTCCTATCAATGGACTTCCTGTAAATGAAAAATGAAGTGAAGTCCAACAAATAACAAAACAATTATAGAAGAAAGATCAAATTGGTGAGTATAGGTATCTATATGAAAATATATCACACATATATTGGTACAAATATCCATTTCAAGTGAACTGATTTTGGAATTTATAATTTAACGCTTGATGTAAATTAATTAAATTTTAGGTGGGTAAATCAAATACAGAATGATTGGTTACTGTTTACTAAATACTTTAAAAGTGTTCTTTTGTATATTTTGACATGCTTACCACTTACCTCTGACTTTAGTTCTCCATTTTCTATAGGAACAGTTCAATTTATTTTCAATACCATTATTTTCTCGTTTAATTAAAGAATTACATTCCCGAAAAGTTATAGTATTCAAGTCGACATTTACCTCTTGTTCCATTGATCTTATGAAACTCGTTTCTAAAATTGAATTATTTATAACTTTCACACTATGCACTTCTTCATCAAGTTCTTGTTTAATGTTGATATTAAACGTATTCTGCTCAATTTCAATGTCGTTCTTAAAATTACGAAAAACTGCTTGCTTTGTATCCATAATAGTAGTAACAAATTAACCAATAATACTCATAGTTCGTTAAAATATTTACTAGCTACCAGAGGTAACTAACTAATATAAACATTAAGGTACAATTACATTTAATTCCAATGTTAATTTGAAGTGAAATTTTACTGTGATTTGAATAGAAAGGTTACAGTAAATAAAAATATTCTTCAAGGTCACTCCAAGTTGACACTAATGACAGTCACCTTGAGAGTAAACCATAGAGTTATTACTCCATACTTTGACATATGACTGACTTTCACTAGCCCATTGAACTCTCGTATTGGGCGGAGTAGAATTCGATGAGACCTCTGGCGGAAAAAATTGTAACTGTCGAAACGAGTAAAACAATTCGTTTTGCATTGGTTTTGTATTATATTCAAGTCCACGTAATTACCGTAAATTTGTACTTTATTTATTAAATTTTGTGTCAGTGACAAGCTTAAAACTGTGTTTTTCTATTTATCCCCACTGTCATCGTTTCTGAGTTTGTATTCTTATTATAATCAGAGATATTATGGAAGAGGTTATGTTATTCTATTTTTTGTTTTCATTGCACTTTTATGAAAGTATCACTTATTTTCTCTATAGGTAATATGCAAAAATATATGACCAACATTTAAAACTGTCTGTTCCTCAGAAGAAGACTCAGCATTTACAAAATCAAATAAACTTTGAATAGTCAGTGTATACCTAATCCATAGTTACAAAAACAAAGAGAAAATAAGTAAGTATTAAAGATTTGAAGTATTACCCAATACAAACGTACCTTCCCTGTAACTTTTGTGGATATTACTTCATCAAAATTGAAATAAAAACACGAAATCAGACCTAAACTTGTTTATTTTTGACAAATATCAACCATACCTATTACTCCAAATATGAAAATATTAGGAGTAAAAATTTAGTTTAACAACACAAAATACTGAAGCATAATCAAGGAAAAAGCAAAATTTTCACAAAACACACACTGAAAATAACTAAAACAGCAAAATAAAACCACTTAAATATCAAAAGGCTTATACGACAGCTGATTTGTTTTACTCGTTTCTAGAATGACATTGACATTTCGGAGCGCCACCTATCGAATTCTACTTTTCCCAATGACAGCTAAAGTGTATATTTCATAGAGATACTACTGAATTATCTCTATGATATATTTAAATGTAAACGATTCGAAGCAAACTTCACATTTAAATGGTCTCTCTTTTTTAACAAATTATTTCTTATAAATTAAGTCTATTCCAAGTTCTTTTCGGTTCGCAAATGTTGTAATCACTTTTTCATTAAAATTGTCTATATCAGAGATGAATTTTTTTTCAATAAATAGCATAGAAAGAGCCGTTAAAGTTGAACGATCTTCCGTCGTTGAATTCCTAAGAAACGTTTTAATTCGATTCAGCGTTGAAAAACATCGTTCTGACTCTGACGTTGTCATCGGAGTTGTAATAACAATTTCCAATAATTTCCTAGTTTCCTTCAACGTATCTCCTAGATTGTTTTTTATTAAAAATTTTAGTAGAGGCACAGCGCCATTTATTTTTCTACAATCATTTCTTGAATAAATAACAGACAGTTCAGTTCGCAATCTTTCTTTATCAAGCGTGGGATAATAGGAGCAAACTGAAGTGAGTTTTTCGTCGGGAAATTTACCGCAATATTCACCAAATTTTTCCGGAAAAAAAAGCGATGCCACTACTAGATGCTCTTTGAAATTAAATCGATCTTTCGCACAATTTAGAATAACATCACACACCTCTAAAGCAGACTTTCGATAATCAAATCTCCCGCGTTTTTTTGGCAGTGGCGACATCTCTGGTGGTGGCGACTCATTACTTATTAAATCTAACGCTTCACTTATGATTTGATCAATATTATTTCGAACTTGGATTATACTACGTTCAAAATTTTCCATAGCATCTTTTACTAGGTTAGGTTCTATTTTTCTTTGCTGTAATTGATTGAATAAAATATCTACTAAGGGCGTTACATGATGGAAAAAATTCAGCCAAAAATTGAAGATTGGATCGTTTAGCGTACGACGAATTGAAGCGGCAGCACTACAGACTGTGTTGTTGGTGAATTCTTCTTCTATTTCATACATACACTTAATTAGAGAGTCCCTATTTTCACTAACGGTCCTGATATTAAAGTTCCAGCTAGTTGTAGGGATCTTTCTGTTCACAATTTTGTTCAATACATCCACTTTTTGGGGGGAATTGTTAAAAAAGCAAGAAATATCTTGTAAATTTCCAAAAAAAACACGCACTTGCGAATTTGCAGAAGCAGCTTTAGACATAAACAAATTCAATTGATGGGCGTAACAATTTACATAGTGAGCAAAATGGTACTTTTTTTTAATTAACGCTTGTACGCCTGCGCGTTGTCCGCTCATGACAGCTGCTCCATCATAACTCTGCGCGATCAGTTTGTTGGGTGAATTTTCAATTAAAGGATCTACAATATTTAAAATTGCTTTGCTAATAGTTTCCGCATCGCATTTTGCAGGAATAACGTAGTTCCAAAAACGTTCAATAGGCTCACCATCACGTACATACCTAAATATAACTACCAGTTGACATTTGACAGCAATATCTGTGGTTTCGTCCGCCATGATCGCCAGAAATGGAGATTCATTTATTTCCTCGATGATTTTTTGGTGACAGACTTCCAGCATGCATTGTAACAAATCATTTTGTATTTCTTTGGTGGAAGTGTCTTTGAAAACGGGGTAATATTTTAGGTTATCACTTAGAGTTGCGTCTAATTCAGACGAAAAGTTGATAAGACCTCGAAATATCCCTGGATTCTCGAAAGTATCGCTCTCGTTATGTGCCAATTCAAAAGCTCCACAAAATTTAACGCAATTAATAATTTTCGATAAGATATATCGATTTTTTGATACATTCTCATTATGTTTCTGTATATTTAACCAATAAGCTGGATCTAATTGAGCCGTAATGTTGGTTGACCCTAGTAACGCGAATTCCATGCAATTATGAAGATGGGTTTTGGAATTTTCGTGTCTTTTTATTTTCAAGCTCAAATGCTCTAGATCCGTGACTCCTACTTCCGTCCAAGCTTTATCGCCACCAAAAAGTAAGCAGGGAAAACAATATAAAGCATTTTTTTTGTTGCATCCACAAATCCAGTCGTTTCTCGAATAAATATCTCTACTAAATTTACGTGTGTAACTTTTTCCTCTACTTACACTGGTTTTTTCAATAGTGATGTCTGGTAATGGCCTACCTTTTGCTTTTAATTCTATCTTTTCTTCATATGAATATTTAAAAAATCTTTTTACATTAATTAAATTAAAGACCACTTCCATGTGACAATTGTAATCAACACCATTGAACTGAGCACAGTTTTTGGTTTCCACAAACTCTACTTTCACTTTATTTTCAACTATTCCAATGTCATGTTTTACTTCCTCTTTAAGATTAATCAAGTTGCTAGTATCTCTCCTTTTAAATTGAGTCTTAGATAATTTCTTATTCCTCAAAGAATGCATTGAATAGTGATAAAAATATTCCTCTTGTTTTGTATATAAATTTCCACAAACTGCACAGATTATAATACCTCTTCTCTTTATATGTTTTTCTATCAAAGGACTTCCTGTAAATAAGAAATAAATTGAAGGACACAAAAAAACACTCTACACTCTTACCACCATTGACCTATATTATATGTTAATGCTTACCACTCACCTCTGAGTTTAGGCCTCCTTAATTTTCTAGATGAATAACTCAGTTTATTTTCAATTTTTTCAATAATATTACTTTCTTGTTTAATTAACACATTAGATTCTTCTCTTTGGGCATTTGTTTCTAGAATTATATTATTTATAATGTTCACACTATACAACTCATCTACAAGTTCTTGTTTAACGTCGATATTAAAAGTGTCTTCCTCAATTTTAATTTCATCCTTGAATATACGAAGAGCTGCCTGATTTATATCCATTATATAAATAATAACATATTAAAATATTGCTTCTATCACTTATCAGCCATTACTCTAACATAAGTACTATCAGTTACTGGGTACTCACAAGTTGACAAACCATAGCATAAACAATTTCTTGGATAGATTTTAAATGTTGTAGCTTTGTATTGATTTAATGATCCTTTTTATTATAAACAGCCAGATATAGCTTTTAAAATATATAGGTATAAGCAATTAAAACAATGTCAAAGAAAGCACCAAATCAAAATTTAACGATGTAATTGTAGATAACGCATGTTTCGCGTTTATTGTTTATGTTTATTGTCAAATTCATAAGGCGACTGTCACGAGGACAACAACATAACCTCACATCCTTCTTCCTTTTTGGGGCTATATTCTGAGGGATAATTTACCCAAACTCCACATCCACATGTTATCAAAATGAGATTATACAACATTTGTGTTTGTATATAGCAAAGCAACAACCTGATTCTTGATAACGGTTCCTAATAAAGCGAAAAATGATATTTGTATTGATCGACCTCTCACAGTATTCTATGATTTACAAATGTATGTTTGGTTGCGTACCTATTAAGATTGACTTACCTCTCTATCTTCCATAGGATTCTATGATTTACATCAAAATCACAGAGTACACCATGCTGTCCATGTACTCTGTGATCAAAATGGCGTGAACTTTGAAGTGAAAGTGGTCTTCGCTTGTTGGTTGTAGGTGGTCTGTGGTCTTCGCAGAGAAAAAAAAGCTGATTAGGTATGTAGTATGTAGTTTTTTGTACATGCTTTTTTATTTTAAGGAATTTCTGAGTGATTTAAACTGATGGTAAGAATATTAATATTATCGTTTATAAATTAATAACACTCGATCCAGAGGCAGTAGAAAAACATAATACGTTAATATATCATATCGGTACCTTTTTAAGTAATCTATAAAAACTACAATATTAATATACAGTTGTTTTGTGAAAAGTATTCATCATAATGATCGAAAGAAAAATAATGTCTGCCAAACTTTTTTTTTGTTATTGAAATGATAAGCTTTCATAAAAGCCTCCAAAATGATTTCTATATAGTTATTGTAAATATTTTATTCTATTTTGGATATATGATTGTCTACAAGTTTTCCGTCGATACAGTGTCGCTTCAATAACTAGAAACTAGAGTGCTTCTTTTACTGGACAGTTCTACATAGTCTATAAATAGTTATAGGGCTAGTCTAAACTAAGGGGAAAGAAGCTGCTTATGTATTATTTTTTTCATACTTATGTATTTTAAAGAATTCAGTTGTGTATTGAATTCTTAATAAAAGTTTTAATATCATTGTTCAGGAATTACACTTGATTCAATTAAAGGCAGTAGAAAAACAATACGTTAATATATTATCGGTCCAGCAGGGTATCGTAGCAGAACATATGTGCAATAAGCAATAACTATTTTCTGATTCAGTTCTAGTAGTCATTGGTGTTTTATTTGTAAATTCAAGTATCTCAAATAATAACATACCACACTGCCAGTTAAAATTACTCCAATATTTGCTTGTTTTCAGAATGAAAATCAACAACACATTTTTCAATTATGGTCATATGAGAATTTTTAAACATCAATGGAGTTACTGCATGTTGAAAACTGCTAAACTGTAAGTACCTATATGCAATTATTCTGTAGATTCTAAAATTATCCTAACCTTATCTTGATGGGCAAATAGAGGTTGTTTATTGAAAAATATATCTTTTATTGAAACATAGCTTTGTCACTTTAATTTTTGCCGAATATGTTTCTATTACATCTAAAATATAAGGTTGGTGTTTTATTTTTGGTTACATGATATAGAATGATTTCTCTTCAAGTCAATCACGGTATTCTCTTGATTTGTGTTCTCAATGAGTGTACATACAAAATATTTTCAACTTGTTTTAGATTTGGCACAGAATTTGAAATATTTGTTATAATGAACATACAATTTTATTTACGATTTATATAGCAAAACAGTTCTCATACATAAAACAGGACATGATACTTTCTACAAATTGTTTTGGTCATTTTCTGCATTCCACTTATATCACGAGCACATCTCTTTTGAGTTTGAAATAGCCCTCGTTTGCTTAATGAAAAATACGTCTCATATTGGGATGTGATTTCGGACTTAACTTTGTCAGTTTAATTCATGGCTAAATCTAACATAATAATATGGTTTATGTAGGTGTTGATATATTGAGAATTTGATTGTTTTAAACAAAATGAATAGTTTTACCCTCTCACAAGCTGGAATCTTTTCAGAATTTTAAAATAGAATTACTGATTGTATAACCTAGTATAATTTAATTTGTACACCAACTCAAGTGTAAGTAACAAGAAGGTATACAACTGAACAGGCATGAACAATGCAAGCTTAGTTGCATACCTATTAGGGAGGTAATTTTCTGGAAATTGGTAGCATTGACCAATTTGATAGACATCTATGATTTCCAAATGTATGTTTAGTTGCATACCTATTAGAGAGGTAACTAATAGATGGCAGCATCGAACAATATATTTGGGTTGACTGACCTACGCTTCTATCTTATCGTAGGACTCTATGGTTTACATTTCCGGAAATTGTCATATTTCATTAACACAAATGACAAAATGGCGTGAATTCTTTATAGAGGAAGAAACGATTGTTTTACCATTTTTGTGTACGCTTATTTATTTTGAAGGATTTCTCGCTGAATTAAACTTTTGGTAAGAATATTGATATAATCGTTAAGGAATAACTCTTGATCCAGAGGCAGTAAAAGAACAATACTTTTATAGTAGGTAATCCATAAAAACTACAACATGTCCATACCAGTTAACAATTATTCACATCGTTTAATATATTATATTATCCTAACCTTATCGTGAGAAGCAAATAGAGGTTGTTTATTAAAAAATATATTTTACAGTCGAATATAGCTTCACACTTGTATGTTTTTTCTATTGAATTTAAAATGGAATGTTTGTGTTTTATTTTTGTTATGTGATAATGTAGCATGATTTCTCTTCAAGTCAAGCATGGTAATATGTTATTGTCTTGATTTGTTTTCTCAATGAATGACTTCTATTATGAGTACATACAAAATATTTTCGACTTGATGGATCTCTAAATTGAACAAAATGAAAAATAAATTGATTAATTACAACCATTAGAAACTAGAAGCATCTCATTTTTTTAATTTGTATTTTTCTGTAAACTAAGTGCAAGATGAGATATATAATATTGGTGTTTTTCAGGGGAGTAGAGGCAAAAACAAGTCAATATATGTTAATTTTGTCGTGATATGAAAATACTAGGACAAAGCAATGGAGGAACTGTGTTTTAATGATTGTCTGTAAGTATACGTATTTATTATTATTGCTCTTCTAACATTACACAGAAATAGAATTAACTATAGATCTTAGCGAAGAGAGTTTGTTTAATGAAAAATACATCTCATGTTAGAATTTAATTTTGTTCTTTCAACTTTGTCAGTTGACTTTTCCGAAAATCTTGGCTAAATTTAAAATAGTTGAATTATTTCTTCTCTCATGACTGAATTTTAATTGTGTCTTGATATAATGTGAATTTAACTGTTATTATCAATTAACTGTTTCCACCCTTGCTAAGTGAAATCTTTCCTTAATTCCAAAATAAAATGAATCGCTTCAAAACCCTAGTATAATCTTATTTGAATTCTTTGTAATACAAATGAAACCAACTAGAAGGTATGCAACTAACCAGGCATGAACAATGTATGTTTAGTTGCATACCTAGAAAAGAGGTAAGGTCACTTTCCAATAGATGGCGGCACCGGGTATTTTAAAATGCATGTTTGGTTGCATAACTATTAGAGAAGTAATTTTTTAGAAGGTGGCAGCATTCAACATATGATTTTTACGGAATTGTCATTGTCATTAATCCATACTTGGCTTGCAATGACGTGGCGTCTATGCAGAGAAATAAATTGATTTTTTTATTATTTTTGTGCAGGGGTACATAATTTGATGAATTTTTCGGTGACTTAAATTTTTGATATTTTCGTTCTGCAATTACACTTGATCCAAAAGCGGTATGCCGAAATAGAGTTACTGTAAGTAGTACCTATATATCTCACTTTAGAATAAAACCTTTCACTTGAATTGCTGCCAAATATGTTTCTATTAAATCTAAAATGTTTCGTTTGTGTTATTTTTTGTTATATGACAGAATGATTTCTTTTGAAGTCAAGCATGCTATTCTCTTGATTTGCTTCCTCAACGACTTCTATTATGTGTACATAGCATTATTTTTAACTTGATGTGTTTCTAAATCACAAACATTGGAAAATAACATAATTAGTTACAACAACTAGAAATTGGAAGCTTTTGATTATATTTATTTTTAAAATTTGTGTGTTTTTCAGGAAAGTGAAGGAAAAACGACAACAGCATGTCAATCGAATCTCTTATTTCATGGGAATAGATGGAGAATATGTGATGAAGGAACTCTATGTTTTAATAAGACTCAATTGTAAGTATACATAATTGTTATTAATATTGCCTGGAAGTAGAAATAACATTGGTCCCAAGTGAAAAGTTTAATTTTTCCAACGTCTATCTTGGCTAAATCTGAAGTAGGTCTTTGTTCTATCTTCTTCCTCCAGATATATTGTGAATTAGACTTTGAAGTAAATTAATATTTTCAACCCTTAATGCATACCATAGCATACGGCATAATTTTAGAATAAAATTAAGCATTGTACAACCTCTAATATAATTTCATTTGTACACTTTGTATATAAGCAACAAGGAGTGTATTAACGCATCAAAGTATACTTGTGTTGTATATGTTTCTTATCGTAGTATTCTATTAATGAAAAATAACAATAATTTAACACAAATCACCATTAGATGTAAGAAAGTGATTTCTTTGTTGAAAGTTCCCATCTTTCTTAGATTTAACTTGGATCCTAATTTCTTAGTGTCTTGCATGAACATTACATTACCATCTTCTTAGTTTTAGTTTTAAATTAATAGCAATTTTTAATTTTTTCGTGCATAATCCACCTATTTTTTTAAAGAATTTCTCAATGAATTAAACTTTTTGTAATATTAATAGTATTATCTATTTTTCTTTGTAGTAACAACATCAGCCTTCATCTCGGTCTTGATAGCATTCATAAGGACATACGAAGCAGTTGAATTTGATCAAGAAAAACAATTTGGAGCGAAGTTGGATTGCCGTGAATAGAAAATCTCGCCAAGTTGTGTATAATACAGTGTAACGATAAAATTATAACAGGTTTCAGTGAAATTGTAGTCGAAGATGGTTCTACTACCTCTGTTCCATAATAAGTGAGCCATTTGAATTTTCTTTCAAACTTATTGACACACTTTTCTTAGTTATAAGTTATTTTGTAAAAAATAAACTTTGTTCTTTGTTAGTGGCTCAATCATTATGAAAAAAATATAAAGCGGTAATGTCTCATTTATTATGGAACAGAGGTAGTAAAATACATGCCTCCGTGTTGCGATGGATCGTATTGTGGTGCGATTTAGCAGCGCGTGTGGAAAGTAGATATGCGGTCGAAAAGTGGGTGAAACATAGCGGCTTTATCATTATTGGGTGAGAAAAATGTAGGAGACGCCACGTACGGTTACCTATTTTCCTTCCTCAAAGCTAGTTTCTACACGTTCCGCAAGATTGCACTACAATTATTTATTGATTGGTTCGTTACCACCAGTCATAGTTGTACTGGACGTGAATTCTGTAACAGAATAGGAAGACATTTTCTTTCTATGTTAGGAACACAAAGCAGTCTAACACACAAAACAGTCTAAAGGTTGGACTAATTTGTGTGTTGGACTGCTTTGTGTTCCTAACATAGAAAGAAATTTCCTTTCTATTCTGTTACAGAGTTCACGTTCTGTTTATGTGAAAAGACTGTAGCCATTATCAGGCTTAACAGTCTTTTCACATTCCTTGTTGGAGAAATCCTTCCTTGGATGCTCTAGTCCTAGGAGTCCATATCTCCAATGAGGTTGTGCGTGAGGTTGTTTCCTCCTCTAACATGCACAACTAGGATAGTATCCAACGCAACATGTAGGTATGTGAAACTATCAGTTTCATAGATAGTGTAAGCTCGTTGTAAAACTACATGTAAATCCATACTTTCAATAAAAGTTTCTTATTTTATTATTGTATTTTTTTTTCATCGGAGAAATTGCAAATAGTTTGAAGAAATAATGGCTAAAAAAAATAGATAAATGATAACTGTTAACGCCATCTATCGGCCAGTAGAGAAACTAAAAAAGAAGTTCGAGGGTTCGCCGATAGATGGCGCTAGACGTTTCGAGTGTTGCACAAAATGTCCGATAGGGGGCGCTGATCAATGTAGTAAAATCAGCGACATCTGGTGGTGACCCCTCCAAGTAGCGATAACCGGCAGCGCCATCTATCAGACAGTAGCTGAACTAACAAATAGTTCGAGGGTTTGCCGATAGATGGCGCTGTCGGTTATCGCTACTTGGAGGGGTCACCACCAGATGTCGCTGATTTTACTACATTGATCAGCGCCCCCTATCGGACATTTTGTGCAACACTCGAAACGTCTAGCGCCATCTATCGGCGAACTCTCGAACTGCTAAGACACGCCCATTTTTCCTCAAGCCACGCCCCCTTTTCCATAAGCCCCGCCCTTTTTGTCCAACATTTACAAAAATTTTTGTCGCCGATATTCACACTAGTCCTTCGGTTAACAGTAACTTCCACTTCTAGAAGTGATTGGATGTAAAGAATACGAAATTTTGATTCAAGACATTTATTTCGATAAATCAACAAGTCATTATGAACTAAGAAAATTTACAAATATTCCAATTCGTTGGAACGTGCCTAACAAGAATTTTGTCAGTAAGACAGTAGCGTCCGTATGGACAGGATAAGGGGTGACTTGCCTCAATTTTGTAACTAAGACAGTGGCGTCACGTTGAAAAATTAAAAGGGGTACCTGTTTAATCGAGATTAAAAGCGTTATGTACGTAGTGGTTAAAAATCGGTTCGTGGTTAACCACAAATCCAATTCTTAACCACTAAGGCATCGGCGTGGAAAAGAAGGTACCCCTTTTATTCACCACCCCAAGAATACGGTCGTTTCTGTCTTACACTTTGATTAATCTTTATAAATAAAGAAGATCTTGTAGAGGCAGCTCGTAAGAATTGGGCGTCGTTTTAACGAAAATCACCGAGCAGTTTCCAATAATTACTAATGGACGCCGCGCAGTCATATCGTTAAAATTTGGTCTTATACAGAGTTAGAAGAAAAAACACAATCGGCAATTGCCAATTACTAATGTTCACCATCAACTATGCCCTTTCTCGAACTCTATGTACCCATTCATACATACTATTTACATAAAAATGAAAATCAACATAATCAGAAGCTTCCAATTTCTCATGGTCGTAACTAATTATGTTATTTAACATTTTTATGTAATTTTAGAGTGAATATCAAGTTGGGAAAATATATATCTTTAATATAGACATATCTCTCGATTATATACAATACAATTGATGGACTAGCATCAACATAGCACAGTCCTAATATAGGCACCAAAATTTCATGATTATGGTTTCATTTTGCTCTTTTTGAATTGCAATAACTACAATAAATATTGCAAAACAATATAAAATCAATAAAATACAATAATTCAAGTCGTTTTATTCTCCTCCATTTCTTCAAACGGATTATTCCTAAATATCGTCTGGGATCCTAAAAAAAAAATACATGATGAGTAAAATCCAGTAAAAGCAAACTGATTTTACATAACTTAAATGCTCCAACATCATCAGTGAGCATTTATCATTAGCAAAACTATGTCTTACGCTTGATAAAACTATTTTTCATAAAAAGAAACTACTACACAGGATTACAAAAAGAAAAAAATAATCAGCAATTTTCTATCACTGGTGGAGACCATCAATTATTCACTTTTCCAAATCCTATGTACCTTTTCGTTCAAAACAATCAATAGAAAAATGCAAATCAACATAATCAGAGGATATATAATAGTTGTGAGTTAATTTGGAATGAATCATAAGAAGAAATTAATATGCTAGTAGATCTGGGAGAGTAATATTTATAATATGCCTAATCGTGTATGCTTACAGTTAGATTTTTTTGACGTACTTGAATTTATAACTAAGACTTACCAGTTACTATGACTGAAAAATCCTGGAAAAACATCAATTGCTTGTTGTTCATCTGCATATAAACTCCATCTAGTCTATGGTACCTACTGGTCCAATATAAATGGTATTCTAGTGGTTTGTATCGACATCAATTTTCCATCACATATTATCTGAAATAGAAAAAAATATTTGAAATTGAAACAGAAATCATGTTCTCGGTAGAATTAGACAATTGTCTTTTTTATACATAATTTTACGTAATTTCTTCTTTGATAAACAATTTTCACAACATGATTGAATGGTGTGAATTATTATAAACTGCTTTAGTAGTATTATATGTTGTATAGAATAAAAAGCTATATAATTAATATATTACCGCCTGTATCAACATACTGCCTTAGAATTAATTATTATAATTCCGGAACGATGATATTGATGTTACCAAAAAATAATTTTTCACAGAGGTTTTTCAATATTGAACCACGAAGACAATATAAAAACATTCACAAAAAAAACAGATAAATGACTTCTTTCAACCATTATGATAACGTCAAAGTCAAATATTTCCATAGAATACCATAAGATAGAGAGTCCAATCAATACAAATACTGTTGGATGCTGCCATCTACTGGAAATTTGCATAATCTCTCTAATAGGTATGCAACCAAACATGCTATGTTCATGCCTGTTTAGTTGCATACCTCCTTAATGCTGATAGTTGTGATTACTTGTGATACAGAGTATCCAAATATTCCAAATGAAATTATAATAAGTTTTAAACTTTGTGCTTTAACACTAAATAGATGTTAATGATGAAATATATATCCATACTGACATTGCATTCTTATTACTAATGAAGGCATTTTGTAAAAGTGTGGTTTTTACAAGTTTTAAAAATAAATAATAATAAAAGTACAAGAGGACTTACAGTTGTTTGGCAATTTTCAACATGCGGTGACTTCCTAGATATTTTAAAATTTTGATATGACCATACGTTGTCAATTTATTTTCCTGAAAACAAATAAATAATGAAATTATTCCAACTGGCCATGTGGTATATTATTTTGAAGTAATTGAATTTACAAATAACACACTCACTAAATATGACGCCTAGAACTGAATCAGATAATAGTGAAGACTGGAGAAGCTCCTATTATTGCTTATTGTACATGTTGTTCTACAATAACCTACTCGTCCACTAAAAGTTTTTGTCTAGTTATTGAAGCGACACTGTATCGACGGAAAACTGGTAGACAATCAAATACCTGAAAAAGAATAAAATATTTACAATAACTTAAGAGAAATTATTTTGGAATGAAATTAAAAAGAGAAAGAAAAAGAAATGAATTATATACCACAAGGAACATACAGAAGATATTAATAATTTCAATGGCAAAACAAAAACATTATTTACATATTTCTTCCTTCGATCTTCATGATGAATAATTTTCACAAAATGGTTAAACGATGTGAATGATTGTTAACTGATATAATGTTGCAGTTTTTATGGATTACTAAAAAAAGTTTTGTTTGACTAATTGTGGCAAAATTAAACAAACTAAATAAGATATTTAGCTTTAATTAGCTTCAATCCGACTTAACATAAAATACACATGACACAACTTGTCAATCAATGTAAAGAGATCATAGGTGGTCTCTGGAATAATCATAGACATTAATATAGTCGGTGACAAGAAGGTTTATACGTCATTCTCCCCGTCTATGTTTTCTCCTCCTACCACAAAGTCGTGTAGATGAGAAGGTAGCCGGCGATTCCTCTTGGGCCTTTCGTTGGCAGGTGTTTCTCCTCTAATTTCTTGTGAAGTGCCCGGAAGATTCACGTCTTGAGGATCTGGAGTGGGGCCGTCCACGTTCTCTGAATGGAAAGATTCATCAAAGGAATTATCTTCAAATGACTCTTCAATTGAAGAGCGAGAATCGTTCGGAAGCGGGGCTAAATGTCTATTAGACACTGTACTCTCCGTGCCGTTCGACCTTCGAATCACGGAATAGTGTGGATTATAGTCAAGCAGTTCAGCTTCCTCCACCAAGGGATCGTTTTTTGAGCGAACGTGATTTTTAACGAGAACCTGTCCTGGCGCTAGCCATGTAGGCATTGATTCTCCATTGGGCGACCTTCGCGGATGTTTGAAAAGCCTCTCGTGAGGCGTCTCATTGGTAGATGTGCAGAGGAGTGATCGAATGGAGTGAAGAGCGTTCTTCAAGACTCGTTCCCAGTGTTCTACTGTTATGTTATTGGAACGCAAGCTAAGTTGTACTGCACGCCACAGAGTACCATTAAGGCGTTCTACTTGGCCATTTCCTCGTGGATTGTACGGAGTAGTTCGGGAAGAGGCAACACAGTTAGCTCTCAAGAAAGTTTTAAGTTCTTCTGACATAAAGGAGCTTCCTCTGTCGCTATGGATGTACAGGGGATGTCCAAACGTACTAAAAAGGTCTTGTAAGCATTTGATTATCGTTGCAGATGATATGTCTTTGCAAGGGTAAGCCCATGGAAATCGGCTATATTCGTCAATTATGGTGAGTAAATATTTATTCTCCGATTTTGATGGAAGAGGCCCTTTGAAGTCCAAATTCAGCCTTTCAAAGGGTGCCAACGCTTTTATTAGTTGTCCTTTTGTTGTCATGAAGCGTGGTTTAAGTTCAGCACATACTCTACAAGAGGTCGTCATAATCTTTATGTCATTGATCGAGTACGGGAGGTTCTTTGACCGTACCCAGTGGTACATCCTCGTTATGCCAGGGTGACATAGTAGAGAATGTAACTCATATAATTTATTATTATCCATGAGTGCGCAGACTCTGGATAGTGCATCAGCTGCAGTGTTTTGGGAGCCAGGTCTATAGATGATATCGTATTTAAAACAGGAGAGCTCAAGGCGCCAGCGTTGAATTTTTTCATTTTTGATTTTACTAGAGTGGTTTTGGTTGAACATGAAACACACGGATTGTTGATCCGTTATCAGCATGAAGTATTTCCCCATCAGGAAATGCCGCCATTTTCTTAGGCTTTCCACAATAGCGTATGCTTCTTTTTCAACCGATGGGTGTCTACGTTCAGCATTCGATAGTGTCCTGGAGAAGAATGCTACTGGTCGACCCTTTTGAGATAGCGTGGCAGCTATCGCATACTCTGACGCGTCAGTTTCAACAGTCAGTATCTCATCTCCATCAATTGCTACCAGTGAAGCTTTACAAATATCTGACTTTAACAGCTCAAACTGGATAACGGCACTTTGAGGTAACGGGAAACTGCTTACGTTCGTTAAAGGCTGTAGTTTAGTCGAAAAATCTTTCACCCATTTTGCGTAATGGGCAAACAGCCCTAGAGCGCGTTTCAGCTCAGCAGTGTTCGTGGGGACTGGTAGCTGTAGTAGTGGTTGGAGACGTTCTTTGTCTGGTTCAATAGTATTATTTTTGATCGTGTAGCCCAACAAACTTATGGCCAGCTGACGAAATTTACATTTTTGATCATTCAAAGTTAGGTTGTACTTTTTTGCAGCTGCTTGAAAGTTCAGTAGGTTCCGATCGTGATCGCTGACATCTTTTCCGCATACGGTGACATCGTCGAGGTAAGTAAAAATCCCTTTAAGCTTTTCCTTTTCTATTATGTATTCGAGCGTACGCTGAAATGCTGCGACACCGTTGGTGACTCCGAATGGGATTCTCGTGAATTGATAGAGTTTCCCTGAAGCTTCAAATGCCGTGTACGGTTTTTCACTCTCTTTAATAGGCACTTGGTGATAGGCGCTCTTTAAGTCTATCTGACTGAAGACACTGAATTTCGCAACCTTCGACACAATGGTCTCGATATGAGGTAACGGGTATGCGTCCAATTCTGTAAACTTGTTTACGGTCAAGGAGTAGTCGATCACGAGCCTTTTTCGGTATGCTCCTCCTCCTGCTACTAAGACCTGCGCACGCCAAGGAGACGTGCTCGGTTCTATTACGCCGTCTTCCAGCAGCTTCGAGACTTCTTCCGTGATGAATTTTTCGTCTTGTTCACTATAATGTCTGGATTTCACGGCTATAGGTTTGATATCCGGAGAGAGGTTAGTAAATATTGAGGCTGGGGGCACTGAAGCTTGCATTACGTTGCAGACCAAAGGTTCTTTAGATCCTCCGAAGTTGAATTGGAGACTGGAGTATTCTTTAAGTATATCATGGCCTATGATAACATCAGCACAAAGGTTGCTGACGACGAGAAATGGCCTGTGTTTGTGAGAGCATTCGTTCATAGTTACAGTTGCAAAGCAAACACTTCTTACGAAAGATACGTTATTTTGAGAGGCTAATGTGACAGTCTGTTTGTGAGGTTTCAGTTTCAGCTGCATCATTCTTGCTATCTTCTCGTCTATAAAGCTCACTGAACTTCCCGTGTCAATTAACGCGTCGGCGTGATAGTTGTTGAGAGTTACGGAGATAGTAGCCTTTGAAAGACTCGATGGAGAGGCAGCTGAGACAGCATTAGCAGCCACTTCAGACTCATCTGAGTCCGAGACACATTCTTTAACGGTAACGGCGTTATTAGTAACCTTCATAGCTTTACATACATTAGCAAAATGTCCCTTCTTGGAGCATAGTTGGCACTGGGCGCTGAAAGCTGGACATTTGAGTCTTCGGTGTGATGTAGTTCCTCCGCAATAGAAACAGGTCCATTTACTTGGCTCTTCCAAAGTAGCTCGGTGATTCTGGGAGTTCCTAGTCGTGCGTCTTGATAATGACGGCACTGGTAAAGCATTAAGATTTATTTCATTCACTCCGCTAGTCATAGCCCGGGAATCCCTTTCCGCAGTTTCCAAAGAGAGAGCTTGATCGAGAGCTTTACCTAAGGTGAGAGAGTTCTCTTGAAGTAATCTTTCCCGGATTTTCAGTGATAGTATTCCAGATATAAATGCACCTCTTATAGCTTCTTCTTCATGCGTTGTAGCAGAGACAGCTTCGAAGTTACAATCGCGGGCTAAGAGTCTGAGTGATCTACCGTAGTCGGATATAGATTCGTCAGGCTTCTGCTTACGCGTGGCTAGTAAGTGACGAGCCAGTATAACATTCTTTGGTTTGAGGTATATTTTATCAAGTACCTTCATGGCATCATCATAGGTAAAAGAATCACGTACGTGCGGAAAGATATGCGCTGATAAATGATTCATCAAAAGTTTAAGCTTTATGGAGTCGGTACCATCAGGAATCTCTTCGAGTATAAAATTGTTAAAAGTATATTTCCAATGGGTCCACTTTAGGTCCGCTTCTGTTGCGGTGGGATCTACATCGAACTTCTCGGGTCGTAGGTACCTTGCCACATTGGGCGGGAGTTTCGTATCAGTGTCGGTCATATTAAGCTAATTAAATTGTGGCAAAATTAAACAAACTAAATAAGATATTTAGCTTTAATTAGCTTCAATCCGACTTAACATAAAATACACATGACACAACTTGTCAATCAATGTAAAGAGATCATAGGTGGTCTCTGGAATAATCATAGACATTAATATAGTCGGTGACAAGAAGGTTTATACGTCACTAATGCCTCTAGATCAAGTGTTATCCCTGAACGATTACATAAATACTCTTACCAAAAGTTTAATTCACAGAGAAAGTTATTTAAATAAATAAGCGTACACAAAAATTATAAAACATCACGCCATTTTGTCATATATGAAACATGTCAATTTCCGGAATTGTAAACCATAGAATCCTGGATAGATAGAGGGGTAGGTTAACCAACCCAAATATTATTCAATACTGCCATCTACTAGCTTCTTCACTAATATGTATGCAACCAAACATACATCTCAAAACCATAGATCTCTACATCTACATAGAGATGTCAATAAATACAAATGCTGCCAGCTAGAAAATTACCTCCCCAATAGGTATGCAATTAAGCATACATTGTTTATGCATGTTCAGTTGCATACCTCCTTGCTGCTTATACTTGTGTTATAGATTCCGTTCTAGAATGGCTCCGGTAACCGGTTTGTGACACTAACGAAATGAACCATACTTATTAGCTGAGCAATTAAAGCAGTTCCATCTCCAATCAAGTATCTCAACGCCTCTGTTGACTGGTGACCAAACTATACAGTTGTAACTGTGAATCTTGTTAAAGCAAGACCAGAATACAGTAACTGTATGGCTTGCTATAAAACAGCCAATTGATTTGTTGTGTTGAGAGCTCCTGCTGATTATGCAACCCAAGACCTATATATTTCTATTTTAGCTGTTACTGCTATTTAATTAAAATTTAGCTCTTTGAAGACAAGAGAATAAACTATAATACAATACGGACGTCGAATGATCTAAAATATAAAGATCTAAAATCCAATGGCAATGATAAATATTGTATGAAGTAAATCAATAATCATCTGATATCTGATGTTTACCTAATGACAGCGACTATTGTTTTTAATCAGAAAATAGTTAGATCGAAATTATAAAATGAGTCTAAAGTTTATAAATTCTATCAAGCATGTTAGTTTCTTAATGATCACATTATACTTCTGTGAAATGTAAATCTAGTTAGGTATTTATAAAGCATACAAATTACATATTTTTTGTTGTGAAGATACAAAAATGGAGTCTTCTACATTTGCTCCAGAATTCTTTACTCCGATTCCCAATGTAACCAAGCATTTAAATTTAGATGACATCAAAATGGATTCGAACTTTGCTATGTTACTCTGCAGTTTAGTTTTTGCTGTATCCTGGGTCATATACATCACATACTACAATTCCAGAGTCATAGGATATATCATAACAAAAATTGTAAATAAACTATTTATTGGAGAAGGATTTTTTAAAATAGGTAATACAAATTTTTTCACCATCTGCCAATTTGGATTGCTGGAATAATTGTATTTCAATTTTAGGATCTTTAACATTGAATGCATTATCTGGTAAGATAATGTTCAGAGATGTAGTGTATATCACACATGATTACACAGTGAGGGTTCAAGATGGATATTTAATATTTAGATGGTGGAGATCTTATGTACCTAAAGATGTTAGTGAAGGTAAATATTTTATTGTACATAAAATAAATAAACAGATTTCTTATTATGTTTATTTCTAGACTTATCACACTCTGATACAAGATTATCTGTTATGTTAAATGTGTTTGAACTTCATGTTTATAATCGTTCAGAAGTTTATGGTAGATTAGTGAAAGTTTTTGGCTTAAATCCCAATATGTTTCCAAGTAACGACAAATTTGATGCCGAATTAGAAAAAAATGAGAACGAAGTTCAAATAGCTCCAAAGAAACCCGCAAAAAAACAAAAACCAGAAGCCGCAATGGCAAAAACATGGAGGGATTTAATACCAGTCATTAAATGTGATGTTTCATCTGTTAGTATTTATTTTTTGACAAAAAACTCGTAATATTTTTTATATTCATTTTTAGAGTCGTGTAGTTTTTGGTAATCGCTTAGTTCCGACAACTTTAAGCATAACTTTTGAAGAATCTCACTTTGTTTATTCTACAAAACCAGCGGTATGCACCCTTGATAGATTCATGCATTTTGTCAAATGTAAAGCTGAAAACGTTAAAGTAATGTTAGCACCTAGCATCAAATATATCGGAATGTTAGATGATCCTCCAAGATACATGGGCGAAGGTTTTGTTTTAATGTCAACAAATGAAGTAGAGTTATATTTTTACATGGACGAACCAGGTTTAGTACCAGAAGAACCAGTTTTGATCACTTTAGCCAACGGGGAGATTGTGGAACCCAGCCCACCACAGTGGGGTATCGATATAAAGTGTGGTAAAGGTACATGTTTCAGCTACGGACCTTGGGCAGACCGACAAAGAGAACATCTTTTCAAGTTTTTCTATCCTCAGGACTTTTTACCAATGGAAGTGACAGTTTTGCCTAAGGCGGGGGAAAAAAGACAAATGCAGTCGTTTGATGTGAGACTTTTGATGCAAAACGAAGCAACTGTCGATATCTTGTTTACAAAAGATAAAGAAACAAATGCTGTTCACATCAACGTAGGAGCTGGGAGTTATTTAGAAGTAACATTTATATATTGAGTACATTTCACGTACTAATAAGTATATCTTGATAGGTTACGATTCCTTGGGTGACAACTGCAGCAGGGTATACAACTATAATCAAAGGTCAACTTTTACATTTGGAGTCCACCACTAGCTTGCAGTTTAGAGATTTTGTTGAAAGCGAAACTTTGGAATTTTCGATTTTGTGTCATTATCCGATAGTCTGGAATGATCACCAGCTATGGGAAGTTAACCTAACAGGTTGTAAAGCTACGATCAATCTTATTTTCTTCCATAAATGGTTCTTCACGGGTAAATAATTTTATTTTAATTCTTCGAACACAAAGTATTAATTTATCTTTTAGATTTGATAAATGATTGGGCTTCAAAGCAACGTCCGGACTTGATACACTTTGTTCCTTACACTTGGAGATTCGGTTTAACTTTAAAACACTGCGAACTGTTAACTCTAGTCAACCAATACAACTGGATCGATTGCAGTAGCGCTGGGCAAAGAAATAGATTGGAGAATACGCAACTAGCTTTATGTGCTCATTTTTTACATCTTTCTTTCGATCTGCCATTTGATGAATACTTACCAAAGACTGTACCAGTTAATTTGTCTATACAAGTATGTTTGGAAATGAAATTTTATTGATTTTATATCATTTTGTTGAAAATTTTTAGGGCGAGAGCATAGACTTGAGCTTATTCATTCCTGAATTTCACACTAGTCGTAACATAGTTTTAGCTTTAGAAAAACATGCCAAAGTATTGTCTAAGGATGGTTCTACGACTAAAAAAACGGAAGCAATTCCAAAATGGAGAAATATATGTCAAAAAAGGTAAATTCAGTGTGTGAATTATTCTATTATACAAACTTGAAATTAGGTAGTGCATTTTTGTTTTGACCGCTTTTTACCATATCTTCTTTCTTTGTTAATAATCTTTTTATTAGGGACTGGACATTTTTTGACCTTTTTTTTCCAATTTTTACATAATCTTGTACAATTTTGTTTGGATATCTTTTCCTTTTTTAGGAGTCAAATGTCAACATAACCTTTTACATTTGTTTTAACAGCTTTTTACCAAATCTTTCTTAATCTTTTTTTAGGGACTGGACATTTTTTGACGTTTTTTTTTCTCATTTCAACACAATCTTGTACAATTTTGTTTGGATATCTTTTCCTTTTTTAGGAGTCAAATGTCAACATAACCTTTTACATTTGTTTTAACAGCTTTTTACCAAATCTTCTTTCTTTCTTAATCTTTTTTTAGGGACTGGACATTTTTTGACGTTTTTTTTTTCTCATTTCAACACAATCTTGTACAATTTTGTTTGGATATCTTTTCCTTTTTTAGGAGTCAAATGTCAACATAACCTTTTACATTTGTTTTAACAGCTTTTTACCAAATCTTCTTTCTTTGTTAATCTTTTTATTAGGGACTGGACATTTTTTGACGTATTTTTTCCATTCCAACATAATCTTGTACAATTTTTTTTAAATATCTTTTCCTTATTAAGTTTTTTGCGAGTCAAATGTCAACATAACCTTTTAAATTTGTTTTGACAGCTTTTAACCGTTTCTTCTTTCTTAGCAAACTAGACACTTTTTTAACATAACTCATCCACATTAATATTACCTTTGATTCAACCAATGAATACATTATTTAAATTACGTTATTCCAGTTCTGGCTGGGTAGACTTTTGGTGGGTTCCCATAGGCGCTATAAACATAGTTTACACTTACCATCCCAGCCCTCCGCTGGGACCGCAACCTCAAGCGGACATTTCGACTCCCGTAAAAGAAGAAATATTGTTGTTCCCGATACGATTTCCGCACCAAAGAAAAAATCGAAAACGATCTCCTGACGGTACCAAAAAATTCGACCCGACTTTACTTGAAGCCGATACAGTTAGCGTTGAATTGGAAATTGGACCTTCCGTACTGCTTGTTTACGGAACCGCTTTGAAGAATTTTATGAATTTTAAGGTAATCTTCAGTTTCATAATAATATTGTACAATTACATTTTTTTTCTACTTTGTAAGTTTATTCTGGTTTTTACGTATTTTTAATAAACTATTTTTGGTGAATTCCATTATTTTACCGGTATGAAACAAAACGTCAGTTTTATGACAGATTGCGCTGCATCTGTGACATGGAACATTGATAAGTGACATGGAACAATACAACAATGACAGTTGTATGTCAGACAGTGTCGTCTTGCGGACATTTTTTTCGAAATATTGTTTCTGTGGTGTCCTGGTATTGATAAAATCTGTTTTTATTTGTAAATGTACGCCATTTTTGTTTATTTATAGGAAAATATTTTGGGTGAATTCCAATGTTTTACCGGTATGAAACAAAACGTCAGTTTTTTGACAGATTGCGCTGCATTTATGACATGGAACATTGATAACTGACATAAAACAATACAACAATGACAGTTCTATGTCACACAGTGTCGTCTAGCGGACGTTTTTTCGAAATATTGTTTCTGTGGTGTCCTGGTATTGATTAAATCTGTTTATTTGTAAATGTACGCCATTTTTGTTTATTTATAGGAAAATATTTTGGGTGAATTCCAATGTTTTACCGGTATGAAACAAAACGTCAGTTTTTTGACAGATTGCGCTGCATTTATGACATGGAACATTGATAACTGACATAAAACAATACAACAATGACAGTTCTATGTCACACAGTGCCGTCTAGCGGACGTTTTTTCGAAATATTGTTTCTGTGGTGTCCTGATATTGATTAAATCTGTTTTTATTTGTAAATGTACGCCGTTTTTATGTATTTTTAGTAAAATATTTTCGGTGAATTCTAACGTTTTACCGATATGAAACAAAACATCAGTTTTTTGACAGATAGTGCTGAATCTGTGACATGGAACATTTAAAACTGACATAGAATAATACAACAATGACAGTTCCATGTCACACAGTGTCGTCTAGCGAAGGTTTTTTCGAAATATTGTTGCTGTGGTGGCCTGGTATTGATTAAATCTGTTTTTATTTGTTAATATACGCCGTTTTTGGGTGTTTTTAGGAAAATATTTTGAGGGAATTTCAATGTTTTACCGGTATGAAACAAAACGTCAGTTTTATGACAGATTGCGCTGCATCTGTGACATGGAACATTGATAACTGACATAAAACAATACAACAACGACAGTTCTATGTCACACAAGATGATTTTTCGAAATATTTTTTCTGTGGTGACCTGGTATTGATTAAATCTGTTTTTATTTGTAAATGTACGCCGTTTTTGTGTATTTTTAGGAAAATATTTTCGGTGAATTCAAATATTTTACCGGTATGAAACAAAACGTTAGTTTTATGACAGATAGCGCTGCATCTGTGACATGGAACATTGATAACTGACATAAAACAATACAACAATGACAGTTCTATGTCACACAAGACGTTTTTTCGAAATATTGCTTCTGTGGTGACTCGGTATTGATTAAATCTGTTTTTATTTGTAAATGTGCGCCGTTTTTACGTACTTTTAGTAAACTATTTTAGGTGAATTCCAATGTTCTACCGGTATGAAACAAAACATCAATTTTATGACAGATTGCGCAGCTCTGTGACATGGAACATTGATAACTGACATGAAACAATACAACAATGACAGTTCTATGTCACACAGTGTCGTCTAGCGGACGTTTTATTCGAAATATTGTTTCTGTGGTGTCCTGGTATTGATTAAATCTGTTTTTATTTGTAAATGCACGCCATTTTTGTGTATTTTTAGTAAAATTTCAAGTGAATTCCAATGTTCTACCGGTATGAAACAAAACGTCAGTTTTTTGACAGATTGCGCTGCATTTATGACATGGAACATTGATAACTGACATAAAACAATACAACAATGACAGTTCTATGTCACACAAGATGATTTTTCGAAATATTTTTTCTGTGGTGACCTGGTATTGATTAAATCTGTTTTTATTTGTAAATGTACGCCGTTTTTGTGTATTTTTAGGAAATTATTTTCGGTGAATTCAAATATTTTACCGGTATGAAACAAAACGTTAGTTTTATGACAGATAACGCTGCATCTGTGACATGGAACATTGATAACTGACATAAAACAATACAACAATGACAGTTCTATGTCACACAAGACGTTTTTTCGAAATATTTTTTCTGTGGTGACCTGGTATTGATAAAATCTGTTTTTATTTGTAAATGTACGCCGGTTTTGTGTATTTTTAGGAAAATATTTTCGGTGAATTCCAAAGTTTCACCGATATGCAAAAAGTAGTCAATTTAGACGGCAACAGTACGGACTTGAAATCCGAACATAGCAGTTCTAATATTCCGCTAGAACTTCGAGAAGATTTCGATCACAGATATTACAGACCTCTAGCTGTAGACGTTTCAATTATAATGCACGATATTCAAGCACACCTTCTCAAAGTAAGTGACAATTGAATAAAATCATAGAAATCGTTAAAAAAATTTTCTTTTTCTTGTAGAATTGCACGGAAAAAGATCCACCGTGCCCGGTGATTTTATGCGAAAGATTCGGCTTCGAAATGAAAAAACGATACGACCAAACCGAACTGCAACTACTCCTAAGTCCCGCAGTGTTGCTAGTTTCGGACAATTTGAACAGATCCTCCAAGGATAAACATCTGCATCACGGAAAATTAACCTTATCATCTTTACAAGTTTGTGAAAATATAAATATTTATAAAACCTTTTTGTTTATTTGTAATTTTTAGATCCGCGGTCACGCAATGTTCTCTGACGTTGGTCAATCGTTAGATCAAGACACTGTCGAGTACGCTTGGTTGGTAGAAATGCAACTGGGAAAATTGAGCGGTAAAATGACAACGCCTCAATTGTACTCTATACTCGCTTGTCTTGAAACTCTTATTTTGCTTATAATTGACGATGAAAACGAGCTGAATTGTCCTAAAGATGATGTTCTTTTGAGTCAACCGGTGGTTAAGAAGAAGAGTACGCATTCAGTGCAGAATGTTCACGTGCAGCACGTTCAGCAGGCTATTCAGCAATTATTGCAGCCGAAAAATAGCGGTAATGTTAGTAATAAGGCTGCGCAAACGACCAATGTTTCGAACAAGAGCGGTACTCCTTTGGGAAATTTAGCGAGTAAGGAAAAAGTACTTTTTTTAGAAGTATATTTTATTGTATTGGTAAAAATAATTTCGGTACTCTTCTGGTTTTCATTTTTGTAACATACGATCAAAAATAATGTGAAATTTTACGGGAATTCCAAAAAATTTTTGGTAAAATTGGTTGCAAATTTTTCCAATTTGGCAAGTTCCTATAAAATTTTGGCTAATTTGACGAAAACGCAACAAATTTGTATGAAATTTGGGAAATATCAAAAAGCTTGTGCTAAATTTGATGAAATTCCATGAAATTTAGTAAAATTTTGGTCGAATTTTGCAAATTTCTATAAAATTTGACAAAATTCTAGCTAATTTGACGAAAAAGCAACAAATTCGTATGAAATTTGAGAAATAACAAGAAACTTGTGCGAAATTTGAAGAAATTCTATAAAATTTGGTGACGAATTTTGCAAATTCCTATGAAATTTAATAAAATTCTGGCTAATTTGACGGAAACGCAACAAATTTGTATGAAATTTGGGAATTAACAAGAAACTTGTGCGAAATTTGATAAAGTTCTATACAATTTGGTGAAATTTTGGTCGAATTTTGCAAATTCCTATAAAATTTAACCAAATTCTGGATAACTTAACGAAATTGCAACAAATTCGTATAAAATTTGAGGAATACCAAGAAACTTGTGCGAAATTTGAAGAAATTCTATCAAATTTGGTGACGAATTTTGCAAATTCCTATTAAATTTGACAAAATTCTGGCAACTTTCACGAAAACGCAACAAATCTGTATGAAAATTGATAATTAACAAGAAACTTGTGCTAAATTTGATGGAATTCTATAAAATTTAGTGAAATTTGGGTTGGGTTTTGCAATTTCCTATAAAATTTAACAAAATTCTGGCTAATTTGACGAAAACGCTACAAATTTTTTGAAATAATGAGAAACTCGTGAGAAATTTAACATTATTATAGGAAATTTAATGAAATTCTATAAAATTTGGTGAAACCTTGATCGAATTTCGCAAATTCCTATAAAATTTAACAAAATTCTTTCTAATTTGACGAAAACGCAACAAATTTCTATGAAATAACAAAAAGCTTGTGCTAAATTTAACGAAATTCTATAAAATTCGGTGAATTCTTGATCGAATTTGGCAAATTCCTATAAAATTTGACAAAATTATGGCCAATTTGACGAAATCGCAACAAATTTGTTAAGTAACAAGAAACTTGTACGAAATTTTATGAAATTCTATAAAATTTGGAGAAATTTTGGTCGAATTTTGCAAATTCTCATAAAAATTGACTGAATTCTGACAACTTTGACGAAAACGCAACAGATTTCTTCGAATTCTGCAAATTTCTATTAAATTTGACAAAATTCTCGCCAATTTTACGAAATCGCAACAAATTTGTATGAAATTTGAGAAATAACAAAAAGCTTGTACTAAATTTAACATTATAGGAAATTTGATGAAATTCTATAAAATTCAGTGAATTCTTGATCGAATTTGACAAATTGCTATAAAATTATAGGAATAACAAAAAATTTGTGCGAATTTTGACAATATTAAATAATATTTGTCGAAATTTGACAATATTATAGAAAATTTCTAATACCAATTAAAAATGAATTTTAATATTCAGATCCAAAACCATCAGTAAAAACGGAAAAGAAAAAAGAAGAAGAAAAAAAAGGTTCTGTAAGAAGTAGCGTAATAACGACCGTAGAACCAACCGAAAATTTAAGCGAGCACAAATTGAAATATAAATTGTGCCGAGTAGCAATCGACGCCGTAGATTTTTGGCTCGTCGAATCCGGAGCCGCCCTCCAGATTTGGGTAAGTCAAGAAATCTCAACACTAAAAACTGTCAACAACCAATTTAATTATTCCATAGATGTCCCCTGTTCGCCTAGCAAGCTGTAATCTACACGGTAAACAAGTAAGTTCTGGATTAAGCTGTATAATATACAGCATGTCTCTTCGACAACTCGTCTGGCATCCGCACAAGTATAACCATTCCAAGTACGTGAATTACAATAAAAATTCGTAAATTTTTTCTTCTCATTCGAATATTTATACAGGGTCAACTACGAAAACAACGATTTATGGTTAGAAGTAGGCGCTGTAAACCTCGGTCCTCTCATTATAGAATCCGCTATATCTGCAGACGTTAAAGAACCAAATTTATACAACGACCAACAAAAGTTCTTGAAGATGCACGACGATCGCTGGAAGAAACTATGGTTCTTGTGGCCGAATCTGAATAATACGACAGGAAAATGCGGATGTACCGGTGGTTGTCTATTTTTCGGTACAAACGTCAACGGAACTAGGTTTTTCAAACCCAGCAAAAAAGATCTAGAAGAAGGGATGAATGTAGCGGCTTTTCGGTGAGTTTTTAAAAAGTTTTTAGAGTTGTTTTAATTTTTATTTAATTTTCAGTGTAAATCCCCCCGGAAAAGATTTAGGATACGGTCAAAGCATTCTTCACGAAGGGATGTTGATATTCCGAACTCCCCCGTATATAATATCGGATATTACTCTACAAGACAACCACATGGGACTAAGACAGTCGAGACGGTATTGCGAGAGCCCGAAAATCGTTCAACTCGAAAGAGAAAAATCAGCGGAAAAGGAAATCCTCGCCGATAAGAAAGTCAACAGAAGATTCTCCTCTACTTCGATAAAGTAAATAATGAATTTATTCAATTACCGATTCGAATTTGAACGTATTTATTTCTAGAAGTGCTATTTTAAAAGAAGTTCCGTATTCCAGACTGATCGAAACCAGTCCATCGAATTTACCAACAAAACTAGACAGCGATTCCAAGTTGCAATGCGATAAGAGCAAATTAACCGTCGGAAGCGTTCCCAACGAACCTCTACCCAAAAACAGCGTGTCCGATTCAAAATTGGCCGTCGACTATTTCAGCGCCGCGGTGGACATTAAAGAACCCTCGTATTCGATAACGCAAAGTGTAAGTATATTAGAGAGAAGACAATAGAGGAGTTCTAAGGTCAGTGTGGCCAACAAAAAGTGTTTTTTTTTCTGACACTAACTGTCATTCTTGTCAGAAAAAACCACTTTTTGTTGGCCACACTTACCTTAAACTGAACTCTTCTATTATTATTGTTGTCTTAGGGTCCTCCGAGCAGTGAAGTAGCGGTATCGCCGAATTTAACGAATAAGCCGTTCGCCGGCTCCGAATCGCATCATTCTCTAAGTCGAATGAGTTCTGATGAAAGACTACGGAAGGAAGTACAAAGAACTACGTCCATGTCCAGCGAAAATCATTCGGAAGCGTTTTTTTCGGCAGATGAAGATATTAATTTGAATTCGAGAAGTTCTAGTTTGAGGAATTCGATTTTAAGCGCCGGCGAACCTATAACAAGGTGAGTGGCTACTCGTTCGATCGGACGGTGTATTAAAATTCAGTTTTAATTAACGATTTTATTGTAGGCAAGATAGCAACAGCGCTCCCACTCAAAGAAAGAAATTTTCCAGTGAATTGAGTATAGCAACAGATAGGAATGGATTGCCTCATAAATTGGCGACCGGGCAAATTATTGCACCGAGTAGCGTACCCGAAACTTACAGATTGAAACTGTCGACTCATAGAAGCGATCATGAGATTCACACGCCTGAACATAGAAGTTTTGTGACGGGTAAACATGTAAGTATATCCAGAACTGATCGAAAATTAATATTGATGAATTTTTTATATTTTTTTGGCACTTTTTTTTTATTTTTCTTACCAAAAATTGAGAAATTTGACGGAATTCTATAATTTTTGGAGAAATTTGACAAAATTCTGTTATATTTGGAAAATATTTATTAAATTTTATCATATTTAGAAAAAATTGAAGAAATTTGACAAACTTCTATAAAGTTTAACGAAATTCCATAAAATTTGACGAAATTTAATCAAATTGGAAAAATTCTCCCAAATTTGACGAAATTCAATCAAGTTTGTATAAATTAGACGAAATTTTATTAAATTTGTGGAAATTCCATGAAATTTATCGAAATATACTATTTTGCGAAACTTGACGAAATTAAAATCAAAATTAGCGACATATAAGGATATGGTTTGGGGAATTTAGCAAAATTTCACGAAATTTTGACCATAGATTTTGAGGAAATTTTCCCAAATTTGCAGAAACTTGACGAAAATCAATGAAATTTGGGAAAATTTGTGAAAATTCCATGAAACATCAAAATATACTATTTTGCGAAATTTGAAGAAATTTTAATCAAAATTAGCGACATATGAGGATATGGCTTGGGGAATTTTGCAAAATTTCACGAAATTTTGACCATAGAATTTGACGAAATTCTCCCAAATTTGCAGAAACTTGACGAAAATTAATGAAATTTGGAGACATTTGACGTTCCATCAAATTTGACGAAATTCCATTAAATTTATCGAAATTTAATCAAAATTAGCGAAATAAGACGATATGGATTAGGGAATTTTGCAAAATTTAACGAAATTTCAGGAAATTGCACCTTATTCGTGAAAAAATTGACGAAACTCCATCATAATATTAGCAAAAAACGGATGAAATTCAAGAATTTTTATTAAATTTTTTGGAATATAACAATATTTGCCAAAATTTGTGAAAATCCTATTGAACTTATCGAAATATAACAATATTTGGTGAAATTTCCCGAAATTGTATCAAAATTAGTGAGAGTTTACGAAATTTTGACGAAATTCTCTCAAATTTTGAGAAATTGTACAAAATTCTATTATATTTGAAAAAAAAAAATTGCGAAATTCTATAATGTTTGGAATAAATGTATGAATTTTGGTAAAATTTTACCAAATTCTAACATATTTGGGAAACATTGACGAAATCGTATATTATTTGGTAAAATTGGATAAAATATTCGCATCAAATTTAGTTTATTTTATAAACAATAAACATTTATGCGTTTTTATCAATTTGTCTTGACAGTTTGACGACCCACAACGAACAGTACAAGGACTAGTAACCCCTCACCGTTACCCAACCATGCGTTCTGTAAGTCCTAAACCTTTGCCGACACCTTACGATGGAAGCGATATCTTGGAAAGCTCCTCGAATGGTCTCAACGACGCTCTAGTCGACTCTTCCGACAGTTACAGCAACAACAGTTACGCTTCCGCCATCGGAAGCCAAGAAGATTTTACTTTGGTCGACCTACACATGCAGGTTAACAGACTAATAGTCGATTCGCCCATGTTAATGTCCAGCTACGTTACGCATTTGACGCAAGTCAAGTGTAACAATTGGGGAAGTAACGGACAAGGAGATCAGTTCTCCCAACATTTGTTCGAAAAAAATCAAGAAGATAAGTTAGTTTATATTGGTAAGTGATTTATATCATTAGAGGAGTTCAATCTAAGGTCAGTAGGGCCAAAAAAAAGTGTTTTTTTCTGACAAGAATGACAGTTAAGGTCTACTGTTCAAAACATAAGATTTTTGCATGTTTTTTATCATTGTGAACATCTATATTGCTTTATTAAAATAATGAATACATCCCCGGAGATTATATCTTGAAATTACTTTTTAGCTGAATACTCAACATATCGGTGGCCAATAATTCTAGGAACTTTTGGAAAGACCTTACTTCTTCCACTGACATTTGACATAACTAGTGACAGATAACAGAATTGGTGACATGCCAAAAGTTCCTAGAATTATTAGCCACCAATATGTTGAGTATTCAGCTAAAAAGTCATTTTAAATTTCAAGATTTACTCTTCGAGAGTGTACTCATCATTTTAATAAAGCAATGTAGATGTTTGCAATGATAAAAAGCATGCAAAAATCTTCTGTTTTGAATAATAGACCTTAACTGTCATTCTTGTCAGAGAAAAACCAATTTTTGTTGGCCATACTGACCTTAGACTGAATTCCTCTATTGCTTCGGTAAAAATGAAACCCCTTTTTTTGCTACAGGTGGTAGGTTTGTACCAAATATGGAAACTGTTACCGATGGTATAACATCTTTAAAAATGGTATCGAGATCGGACAACAACAAAACACCGACATCACCTTTTATATACGTTTGGGACCAAGAAGAATTAGAAAACGAGTCGGGATCTTTTCAAGAAGAAGAACTATTAGGCAATCAAGTGGACGGTTGTTCCAGAACTACTTTGATTGTTAAATTAAAAGGAGATTTGGACGTTATGATCAGTCCGTTGCTTTTAGAAACGTTACAAAGGTAAGTTTATAAGTGTGGATCATTTTTCAACTTGTAACTTTTAAATTATTAGATTCATCGACGCTCTAACTCCAACTGTAGCCAACCTACATCCACTAACTGTTATAAACCATCTACACACGTCTTGTATTGGACAAGTAGAGTCCGCTAATATATTAAAAACCCCGGAAAACGTTGCCAAGTTGTGCCAACCTCCCAGCAAAGACGATAAAGTTAAACCGATAAACGTTTATGAAGAAACTGTCAAGACTCAACTACAAGCTGCGATATTTTTACCAAAAGTTAGTTTTAGGAAACGATAATTGAAGTTTTTAATTGTTTATTTTTTTAGGTGAACGTTACACTGTTGCAAGTTTCTATAGTTGAAGAGATTATTTCGTTTTCCGCGTTGGATAATATCAAAGATTTGACTTGCGTTTCGTTGTTTTCCGTTTGTTTCGATAACATTTCCGTGAAATTACATTGCGACAAACAGGTTAAAGAAGTTTTACAAAAATTCCTTAGACCGGCTGTGGTGCGAAGCGGTAGCAAAAAAGGAGCAAATCGAGCTAAAACTCTACTCGGTTTTCAAACAAACACGAACTCAGACGTTATACAGTGCGATCCGGTTTTTATAGAAAGTTGCGAGAAGCAGCAACAACAATTAGTCGTTAGTTTGAACGTAGGCAAAATGCACGCTCAACTGAGAAGGTTGAGAAACGAAAGTTCGCTACTAGATGACGCTGTTATTACCGCTATTCCAAATTATAAATCCAAAGTGCTATTTACTCCAACTAAAGTTAGATCGCTTTGCAGGGGAATGGAATATTATTTGCAATCACCAGAAAGCGAAAATCAAGTGAGTATAGATGATATTTTTTTGCTAAACTTCACTTGTATGTTTGTTTGTATGTTTGTAACTCTCATCTGGCAGCTGCTATGGCAACTCGCTACACCCCACTCCGTTGGAAGGAGTCTGACCATCTATTTTTTATTATTATAGAACGTTTTATCCGATGACATAAGTATCGACGACAAATTGGGTTTTATAATGTTCGAATGCGGTTTGGAAGGAGTCGCTATAAAAATTGTAAAAAAATCCCTATTCGAACACGTCGAAGATGATCCTCGACCACCGGAAATTCCGGAAAGCGTCGAATCTACCGATAAATCAGCTCACAACACTCCTAGATTATCGGATAACAAAGTCCAGTTGCTACTAACGCCGAAACTAAAAGAAAAAGATAAAAAAGAAGAAATACCGTGCAAACCGGAAAAGGAAATGGAAAACAAGGACGTCGTACAAGTTTCTAAAGATAACGGAAACGTTTCTTCTTGCATAATCGAATTTCGAGTGGTTTGGTTCAACTTTGCCGCGCCGCCGAGAGCTCCTATTACCAGAAAAATTGATTACACAAGGTAAGAAGAAATTTAAAAACCATCCTACTCTTCCATTTTAACGTTTTATTTTCAGGTTAGATTGGAATTTGTTAAGCACAGCTTCGCCGGCTATTAACGCGTGGATGAATCCGAGTAACAGGCTGGCGATAAGAGTAGTTCATATGGTTCGAACAATGTACAAACGATCTACCGCTACCATAGCTTGTTTGATGGCGGAAGCGTTGGATGGACAAAGAATTACACTTACTAAGGTAAAGTTGAAGGAGTTTTAAAACATATTTATTGTTATTTAAGTTCATTAACAACAAAAGCACCGCTCAGCTAGGCTGTGTGACATTTTACATCAAATGTCTTTCATTCCACGGCAAAAGTCACTAATTTTACGTCAAATGTCACGAATTTTACGTAAAATGCCACTAATTTTACGTCAAATGTCACTAATTTTACGTCAAATGCCACTAATTTTACGTCAAAAGTCACTAATTTCACGTCAAATGTTATACAGCTTGGAGTTTATTTTACTGATGTGTATCTTCTATTTTAGGGTCGTTACGGTAAATTGACTCCGTTATCTCAAACATTACAAGAAGATCCGAGTCTGCAATTGTGTTCGATTTTACAAAAATATTATTTAGACGCCGACTCATCGCATATCGAATCGAATTTAAGGGAATCTGAAATTCCACCGTTGTTTACTTTACGACAGGGTGTAATTGTTCTTAGTAGACAATGGAAGAATACACTTTATACACCCCTAATGCCTCAACATTCGATAAAGAGCAGGATAAAACCGGTTAATGTCACTATCACTGTACCCGATATACAAGAGGTAAGTTTTTTTGTTCGTTTTTTACGAAAGCATCACGCACAAATTTCTTTTTTGAAAACTCATTGTAATCACTTTTATCTCATTATAATGACTTTTATCTCATTATAATGACTTTTATCTCATTATAATGACTTTTATCTCATTATAATGACTTTTTTCTCATTATAATGACTTTTATCTCATTATAATGACTTTTTCTCATTATCATGATTTTTTTCTCATTATAATGACTTTTATCTCATTATAATGAACTGTTTCTCATTATAATGATTTGGTTCTCATTATAATGACTTGTTTCTCATTATAATGACTTGTTTCTCATTATAATGACTTGTTTCTCATTATAATGACTTGTTTCTCATTATAATGACTCTTATCTCATTATAATGACTTTTTTCTCATTATAATGACTTTTTTCTCATTATAATGACTTTTTCTCATTATCATGACTTTTATCTTATTATCATGACTTTTATCTTATTATAATGATTTTTATCTCATTATAATGACTTTTTCTCATTATCATGATTTTTTTCTCATTATAATGACTTTTATCTCATTATAATGACCTGTTTCTCATTATAATGATTTGGTTCTCATTATAATGACTTGTTTCTCATTATAATGACTTGTTTCTCATTATAATGACTTGTTTCTCATTATAATGACTTTTTTCTCATTATAATGACTTTTTCTCATTATCATGACTTTTATCTTATTATAATGATTTTTATCTTATTATAATGATTTTTATCTCATTATAATGACTTTTTTCTCACTATAATGACTTTTTTCTCATTATAATGACTTTTATCTCATTATAATGACTTTTTTCTCATTATAATGACTTTTATATTATATTTGCACTTCATTTGTTTTTGTTTCCTTCTATCGGCAGTACTCAAAACTGCCTATTTTTTTCAATGCATTTAAAAGCTTTATTACGAAATCAATTTTATTGGTGTAACTTAATCCTTTCTGTTGTTTTTTTTGTGTTTTCTCAGGTGAACGAAAATTACGATATTGGCTATAAAGTTGTAAGAAACAGTAAGGAATTTGCATAAACATAATTATAATTGTTTGGGCCATAGCTTAACTTGTCACAGCACTAACTCATTACTTTTGGTGCTACATATTTATTACATCAGTTAAAGCTTCAAAATGAGTAACTTACTTTTCTAAGGAATAATTCAAATAGCGAAAAAACTTAATTTTTCAAAAATATTTTCGAGCTTTCGCTATTCGAACTGGTAGATAACACTTTTGTTGGTAATTTTTGGTAATTTATAATTGGCAATACTGGTCGAAATAATAAAATAATGTACAGTTCTCTCAGTTTAAAAAATTAAGAACCAGTTCTACAAAATAATTAGTTGAATTGATACCAATCACTTGATTAAAGTATGAAATAAAACAATTTTAATTTGATAAAATCTACATAATATTTAAACTTTGAAATTGTGAGGCGTTTTGCTAACTTAGTAGGTTTATAAAACGAATGGAGGTATAATGAGACATTTTCAATTTATACAGTGCATTAATACTAAATTTTACGGATATTAATAATAAAATTATGATCTATTTACATGGAAATAAAATGGAAAAGGAAAAAAATGTGTCTAAATATGGGATCAACTAAAGTATTTAACAAGTTTACCTGGAAACTCATTCACAACAATCCTACAGGAATATTTCTAGGTAAAAAGGTTTAATAAGGGAGAATTGTTGATATCTATTTGGTCGTTAAGAAGATTATCTGAATATTTGGTTTTATTTATCTCAAGGGCTTCTAAAAGATTTAATTTGAAGGATTTAGGTTCTATATGCAAAATTTCAAAATTTGAATCGAAAGAGAGTTGGTTTGCTAATAAATGATTTGAGTAGTTAGAATCAGATTTTTGGTTGTCATATAGCAACGTTTGTGTTCTGAAATTCTAGTTTTAAAATTCCTAAAAGTTCTACCTACATAAATTTTATCACAGTTTTCATTACCACATTTCAATTTATAAACTCATGATTTATTTAGTTTTGAAGATTTGGATTTATTGTTTTTTAAGGTATTTGGATAAATTGTTGTCGGTTTTGAAGCAAATATCCAAGTCTAAAGTTTCTAACAATGATTTAATTTCTAAGGATGGTATTCCAAAGTATGTTAAGCTTTTAAATTGGTTATTTTTGTTTTTATCAGAAGGAAATACTTGTTCTATAGTATGTTTTCGTATCTTTTTATTTATGATATTTTCTATTAAATTTGGATCGTAATTATTATTAACAGCTGTTTCTTTTATTATATTTAGTTCTTTGTTGTAATTGGCAATATTTAATGGAACTGTTAAAAGTCTATGTAAGTATCATACTATTGAAAGCGGCTAATTTATGACTAACTGGGTGGACTGAACTATTATGATTTGTAATGTGTGTATGTGATGGTTTGTGAAATATAGAAAAATCATGTCTATATTTATATTTGAAATTGTAAAGTCTAGAAAGTTTATAGACTTATTTTGTTCCATTTCTACCGTAAATTTGATATTTTTATGTATTGAGTTGATGAAGTTATCTAATTATCTCTTAGTACCAGTGAAGCAAGCTAAAATGTCACTTGATTAAAGAAAAAAACAAACAAAATAACATCAAATTTGATACCAGTATTGCTGATTTTTAATTTTCTTTGTTTTCAACCACAAAAACTCATAGCACCTACCTACATTTTTATTTTATTTGCTGTGCTCACACCCAACAACCATCTTTTATTGTTTTTTTTTTATTCTTATTTAAAACTTATCACCATATTTTTGTGCTTTTTTTTATCACCGAACAGGAAACGTGCATGACGGACGGTGAGATGAGCGGTAATGAAGAACCCGATATTACCGACGAACATGCGCGGTTACTTCACGCTGGTATCATTCTTAAGCCAAACGCTCATAGAAACATGGGTAGGTTAGGTAAAAGTAACACGTAGCTAGAACCAGACATACCTAAAAATAGTCCACCTGTTTGGCAGATAATCTAATCGGTTACTTTATGACATAATTAGTAAAAAATGCTAAACTTGTAAATATTTTTCTGTTTGTCGGGGTCTATGTCGTTTGTGCTTTTATTTTTTATGAGGTTTTGTAAAAAAGTGTTGAAATATAGCTTCACAAAATCTACATCCTTATTGCTCCACCATTCTGATCTTTTTAAGCCTTCAAACATCATAAAACCATAAGGGTTTGTTATATCGTGTAGATATTCCAACCCCGTTCAATTTAGAAGTGTTTTAGTTTCTGGAAGGCGAAGAGGAGTTTTTTTTAACGATTTCCTCTCTAGTTACTCTGTATCTAGTTCTTGGCTGCTATAAAAACGTAACTATGATTCAAGCTATGAGTTATTTTTGTTTTTTTGAAGCATAGCTTGAATGAGATCGTTTTTTTATCACTTTAATATCAAAAATTTTCTACAAAACCTCATAATGTGTTAAAATAACTTAGTGAATGCATTAAAACATCATTTATCTTCATTATTGATGTATAGTTGATATTTTGGATCTTTTAGTTCATATTATAAGTATATTTATTGGTTGAATTGCGGAATATTGTTTTTTTTTTAATAGAAAAATGGAACTTCAAAAACTAAAATAATTAAAAATGTCATCCGCTATTTTAGAAAGACTGCGCTTGCTCAGTTTAACGTTTAGGTAGGTTAACGTAAATTTTATGTGGCTTAAAATCTCTCTAATTTCAGGAAACACAAATACAGTGTTCGCTACTTGATGATGTGATTCTATTTTTCAGAATCAATCGAGTATAATTCTTAAACAATAAAAATATACTTAAAAAAAGATCTAAAATGTCTGTATATTAAATTTTTATGTTCAAAAACGCCAGTTTAAAAAAAAGTGTTTATTATGTAAATATCTGGCATGCAATTTGCACAAGAATAATTAACAAACAAAAAAACACCAAATAAGAACATAGTAAATTCTTATTTAGTGAGGCAGCTCTGTTGTTATATATTTTTGATTTTCACTAACTATGCACTTTATAAATATTTAACTAACAAAAATATCATGTGTGTTTAACAATTTCGGTTTATACAGGATGATCCTAAAGTACTAATGGAAGGTAGAGACTTTGGGGATTGTTCAATTTACTGTAAAAAACTTTATCTTTTTCATCATCAGTATTTTATTAAATCCGGTTCCATCAAACCGTAATATTTTTATTTTTATTTGATTAATTACTTAGGACCACCCTGTATTACTTGAATAATTTTTGCAACCATACATGATTAAACGCTTCTATTAAATACTACTTGTATAAAACCCCTCATTAATTTTTTTATTTAGCCCAAACTAAAGAGATTTTTGCTAGACTACAACCATCTCCACATATATCAAGATTTGGTGATTCTTCGAGTACTACCCCTCAAGTAGCTGTAGTATCTGGAGGCGTTGAGAGTATTTTAACGTCCCCAAGTCCACCAGGTACGTATATATGCAACTACCTCACTTGAATAAGCTAACAATAATCATGTGTGATATATCAAAAACAAACTTTTTCCTAATCAATTTTTCTTATATGTTAAACCATTTTTTAATTAAAGTGATAAAGGTACATGTCTCTCTGTGTGCAAAGTCAATGGATTGCAAGTCGTACCGCGATTTTAAACTTGATACATAAAGAAATGTCTGTATAAGGGATATTTACTTGACACCTAAAAGATCTATTATGGCCCTTACTTCTACTTGGTTCCTGAGAGAATCTTTGATAGTCCAAATCCTATAGATCTTTCCAATGGTCAGTTTTTCTCTTTTTCTCCGCTTAGCCTATTTCTTACAATATTTTAGTCCCCCACTTTGCTAGTTCATCTTCTATTTTATTTATTTCTATTCCAATGTGTCCTAGAATTCTCAGTGAGGTCTATTGTTCTAGTATAGTTCATTGAGTTTGCCTAGGCATTCCCACACCAATTTGTAACTGATTAGAGCTCAGTGCTATAGTGGCTACCTGACTATCTGACATTATGATACTCCTTTGAGTCCTTTGTCATTCTATATGAATGTAAATAACAAAAAAACTGTTCATACAAATCTTTATTGAATTTAAAATATCTATTATTGTTGTTACGTACAATTTGGTCCCTTCTGTAAATGTCTGAACAATTTCAACAATTAGGGGATCAAAATAGATACAAAAAAATCAATTTCTAAGGACTGGACTTTCGCAATATGAGTTTGTGTGATTCTAAAATGAATATATTTTTGTTAAATATTGACTAATGCTTAAATCATATTTATATGTTTGTGTTGCTTATGCAAAGGTGCAACAAAACAAAAATAAAGATATATTGTGCTTAAAACTCATCCCTAGTTAAATAAGAAAGTTGCATAACTAGATTTTGTGATACCATTTCTTATAACATCGAAGCAAATATTATTTTTATTTTTGCTATGTTCATTCTGCTGAAAATGGGTAATTAACTGTCGTTGGGTTGGTTACAGTCTCTCATAGAAAACGTAGAAAGAGTGCTCTACCGCCTCTTCAACCTCCCAACAGCAGCAGAGCTAGTGTGGTCTTGCCGCTTTTAACTAATGCTAACCTGTTCGCAACTAAACGTCAAGATGACAATATATGTGAGTGTACTAAAAACCAAGAATGTTCATTACAAGGGTTGTCTTTTATGTTTTGCTCATACACATACTGCATCTTCTGGGTACTGAAACCTTTGACCATACAGTTCATTATTAATATAGAACATAACAGATAACCCTCGTATAAATATAAATCAAATACTGGGCTTCGAACACAAGAATCGCACATAACGTTTCCTGTGGGATGAATGTAAACAGCAAACCAACTTACACATTTAATTCTATTAGGTTATGGGGCGTTACGAGGAGAAAAAACTTTTGTAGCACTTGGATCCGATCCTAGCGACGTCTGTAGTCATTCCAGCCCAGAATTACCATCCAGTCCCTTACATAGAAATCTGGCACACGAAAATTCCTCTGAAGACTTATATAGTTGGATGGCGAAGCAAGATACAGTAACATCTAATTTGGAAGGTAACATTTTTATACTTAAAAGTTTCTTAAAAAAAAATATTGTCTTTATTTTAGGTTGTTTGGAGTCAAAAATAGATACAATGCACACTCAATCATCTGGAGATCCAGATACGTTACCGAAAGAGGAAGTATCAGCTCCTGGGGTTCCTTTATATCCCATACAGGAATCTGTAAGGCTTTTGGACGCAAATCAAGTATTCCAGCCACTACTTTCTGGACTCGGAGTTATGCCTCAACAACTTAGATTCACTACTATGTCAGATTCAGGTAAACATATTTTCCAGTTGGGTTTATTTTACGATATGTGTTTGTAATTTTTAGGAGCAGGAAGTGAAGTAACAACATTAGATGCGCTCGGTTCAAATTTTTGCTTAGTAGGAAACATGGAGACAATGAGAATCGATATAGTTGTATCGGAACATGGGAAAATCGAAAAGAAAAAGGGAAAGAATAAAGGAAAAAAGTTATTTATAGAAGTTAACGCCGGTAAGTCTTTAATACCAAAAGCAATTTCACTATTTTAATTAATTTTTATATTTTTTAAGACGAATCACCAGCTTTTGTTTGCGAAAAAATAAGCGTTGAACTAGAAATCGATCGAATGACGGATATAGCAGTGAATGAAATGATGAAAGCTAAAAACGTCTTGTACATATCAAGAGGTCAACTGAAAAATCACACGAGTACCGTCATTAACTTCACCATTGGCGTACGCTACATCCATCAAAGAGTCAACATGCCTTTACTACGATTACTCCACCAAATCAGCAACATGTACCAAAACGTCAAAGATACTCAGAACGAACTGAGAGAACAACAGCCGGTTGATATTAGGAGACCAAAAACAAGTTCCAGCGATCACGCTGATATTAAACACCACTCATCAAGTAATTTACTTATTAAGTTATACACGATTTTTTATTCTGAATTATTTTTTTTTTTCAGATTCAGACATTCATTTCCCGATTACAGATTTATCAAAACAACTCAGTCTTAAAATATCCGACCCAGGCTCTTATTCTTCTCAACATAAACCAGTCATATCACCTTCTCCGAGTATACGATCGCGTCCGCAAAGTTTCGCGCAAAAATTACGGTCCACCGGTAAAACTGTCAAGGGATACGTCAATTTAAGCGAAGGAGGTGGCACTCCGATGACAATGTCAAGCCCATCGGGTTCTGCTTTGGATCACATAACGGTTTCTTCGGATAAAAGCACCGGAAGATGTTGGAAAACGATTTATTATTTGCTGGAACTATACGCGAACATGCCGGATACGAAGACCATCAAACATAGATTTTCCGTGGGAAATACCGATATTTCCGAACAATATAAAGGTAATAGGAAGTATGATGTTTTAACGGAGATGAGATCCGGTGATGATTTGGATAAACAGGATGTTAACGCTACAACTATCAAGGATAATGGTAAAGTTAAAAGTTCTCAAAACGAACACACCAAGTTGATTGTTTTTGGCGTAGCAAGAATCCATAGAACAAGACTTTTAGCTACCTTATCGGGATTGAAATTGGAAGCGGAAATAACCAGTCTTCATTCGTCGTTGACTTGTCGGAAAAAATCGTTTCCTCAAATTTTAGAATGTTCTTTAACAGGACAAATCGGCAGGACTATGATCGTGTTATTGGAAGGCGTAGCGCCGAATCTACAAACCGTGGTAAAAGTTACTATAGGAAAATCGCAAGCGCTGTATTCCAGCGTTACCAAACGTCAAAAGGACAAAAATTCGGGATTGTTAACTGTTGGTAAGTATTTTAGTTATTCCACATGTCGCTGACAGCGCTACGTAAGCGAGGATCTGTCAGATTTCGAAAATCCCGCCAATTACATAACCTCTATCTCATTTTGAACATCCGCCATTAAGGATAAAACTTTTTGAGCCTTGTCTTGTCCACTATTAGCGTTTTATACAATTTTTATACCTACTGGCTTTCAATAACTTGTCAATTCACTTCTCTCACTGAAATAGCAACTTGTCAATGGACGAGTTCTATACAAGGCAATTGCTGCCAACATAACGAACGAAAAAATACTGAAAAAGGTTAGTCGCCTAGGGAAGTGGTTTTTCCAATCTCTTTTTAGTTTTTTCTATATATTTTGAGTCCCTTTACCGCCCATGTTGTACCCGAAAAGTTTGGAGTATTTTGCATCTTACAGATGACAAAACACAAACAAACATGTATTGACAGCTGTCATTAGTTGTTCGCCAACTGTAAGATGTGAAATATCCCAAACTAAATAGACTTGCAAACTTCTCGGGTAAAACTCCAAAAACTTTTCGGGTACAACATGGGTGGTAAAGGGACTCAAAACATATAAAGAAAACTAAAAACCACTTCCTTATGCCACTAACCTTTTTCAGTATTTTTTTGTTCGTTATTTTGGCAACAATTCCCTTTTATAGAACTCGTCCGTTCACTTCTATCCGTTATTTTTACTTAAATAACATTGTTTTAACTTTCAGGAGCTGTTAACGTGGATATTCCACAACATCCTGTAGCTCTACACGGAATGGTAACAAGAGGAAGTAAACAATTGAGTTCGACTTTACAAGAATTGAGAGTAACCAGGACCTCCAGCAGATTATCCAGGTTACCTATGGAAGATGAACAACAAAGTTCACCAAATCATAACGTCAGGGACGAGCCTATACCGAGTAGTACTATCAATAAAACAAATGTTAACGAACAGGGTTTGCTACAACCGTTAGTCATGCAGTTTTCTGTAATTTTACAGGTAAGTTGTAGTTTTTTTGGTCTTGGAAGTATGACTATCTACCACTTGAGTATCAAAGTTTGTTATTTTCTGATTTTCTTTTAATTTCCAGAGTCTTAGTATAACAGCCGCTCTTTTACCATCGTTGCAAGCGCAGTACAAAATGGATCAAGTTAACAGCACCGGTTTTACTGGTAGCAAAGCTCGATTCACCATCGACTTACCGCATCACTCGCTCAGTTTCACTACCAAATTACCACAAGGTTATAATCAAAATGAAAAAGCCGAGACGAATTTACCATCGGAAGCCAGTATTGCCTTGCCGGCTGTTCACGTCGTGGCCGAGTATATCCCGGAAAAAGCAGCTGGTGAAGTTAGAGGTGACGAACACAAAGGTCCGGAGGGGGTTATTTTCAGAGAGGGAGGTTATTTAAACGCCAACGCTGATATTGGTGTATTCGAACACAGTTTGACTACTGATTTGTTGAATCATCTCGTTTTCGTTCAGAAAGTTTTCATGAAAGTAAGTTTATATCGATTGAAATTTTTCCTCGCGCTTATACTTTTGTTATTCGGTTTCATTTTAGGAAGTCAATGAAGTCGTTCAAAAAGTTTATGGCGGCGAAAGACCGGTGCCTATATGGCTGGAAGATTCCGAAGAACCTTCTAGTATAAATAGGCTTCTGTTTTCTTTGGTAATAAAGATGCAGAGAATGCAGTTGACGGCAACTACTGCTGGAAGCTCTGCTGTTCGTTTGGAAACTGGTAAGTTGAACTAAAAATACTGTTCATATTCAAATCCTAGGAATTATTTGGTGTTGTGGCGTTACAGTGTTGGACTTTAACTGAATTTGTGAATCTGTTTCCTCCTCTAAGTGACAGACACATGGCTTCGTGTCCATCAGCCAGTAAAGGTTTCAAGTCATCCCACTTCAACTTCGCCTTCCAGCTTTTTGTACTCCTAGTTGCACTGTTCATGTTAAGAGATTAGACAAAGCAATTTGTGAATCTGTTTCTTCCTCTAAATGACAGACACAAGGCTTCGTGTCCATCAGTACAGCCAGTAAAGGTTTCAAGTCATCCCACTTCAACTTCGACCTTCTAGCTTTTTGTGCTCCTGGTTGCACTGTTCATGTTAAGAGATTAGACAAAGCAATTCGTGAATCTGTTTCCTCCTCTAAGTAACAGACACATGACTTCGTGTCCATCAGTACAGCCAGTAAAGGTTTCAAGTCATCCCACTTCGACTTCGGCCTTCTAGCTTTTTGTGCTCCTGGTTGCACTGTTCATGTTAAGAGATTAGACAAAGCAATTCGTGAATCTGTTTCCTCCTCTAAGTGACAGACACATGATTTCGTGTCCATCAGTACAGCCAGTAAAGGTTTCAAGTCATCCCACTTCAACTTCGCCTTCCAGCTTTTTGTACTACTAGCTGCACTGTTCATGTTAAGAGATTAGACAAAGCAATTTGTGAATCTGTTTCTTCCTCTAAGTGACAGACACATGGATTCGTGTCCATCAGTACAGCCAGTAAAGGTTTCAAGTCATCCCACTTCAACTTCGCCTTCCAGCTTTTTGTACTCCTAGTTGCACTGTTCATGTTAAGAGATTAGACAAAGCAATTTGTGAATCTGTTTCTTCCTCAAAGTGACAGACACATGGCTTCGTGTCCATCAGTACAGACAGTAAAGGTTTCAAGTCATCCCACTTTGACATCGGCCTTCCAACTTTTTGTACTCCTAGTTGCATTGTTTATGTTAAAGAGATTAGACAAAGCAATTTGTGAATCTGTTTCTTCCTCTAAGTGACAGATACATGGCTTATGTCTTCGTGTCAATCGTGTCCATCAGTACAGACAGTAAAGGTTTCAAGTCATCCCACTTTGACATCGGCCTTTCAGCTTTTTGTACTCCTAGTTGCACTGTTCATGTTAAGAGATTAGACAAAGCAATTTGTGAATCTGTTTTTTCCTCTAAGTGAAAGACACACGGCTTCGTGTCCATCAGTACAGCCAGTAAAGGTTTCAAGTCATCTTACTTCAACTTCGCCTTCCAACTTTTTGTACTCCTAGTTGCAATGTTCATGTTTAGAGATTAGACAAAGCAATTTGTGAATCTGTTTCTTCCTCTAAGTGACAGACACACGGCTTCGTGTCCATCAGTACAGCCAGTAAAGGTTTCAAGTCATCCCACTTCAACTTCGACCTTCTAGCTTTTTGTGCTCCTGGTTGCACTGTTCATGTTAAGAGATTAGACAAAGCAATTTGTGAATCTGTTTCCTCCTCTAAATGACAGACACATGGCTTCGTATCCATCAGTACAGCCAGTAAAGGTTTCAAGTCATCCCACTTCAACTTCGCCTTCCAGCTTTTTGTACTCCTAGTTGCACTGTTCATGTTAAGAGATTATACAAAGTAATTTGTGAATCTGTTTCCTCCTCCAAGTGACGTGTACTTTGCTCTATTTTTCTTCTGTTTCCAGGCGCTGTTGTACTAGAAGTATCCAATAGAGTTCAAAATTTATCTGGTTCGACTAAAAGGAATGCTAATACAAGACTTTTTGGTAAAGCCCAAGTAGATCTGAACGTTTCTTTGGGACAATTGATAAGAAATGCGGTTTTCGAAGAAGCCGACATAGAATACCAACCAGTAGCTTTCTTTAATACACGAATAGCCTTAAGGAACGCTTTCCAGGATGAACTAATCGAAGGCGAAGATAAAGAAGTAGTTCTAATAACACTAAAACGTCCCCTAATCTACGTTCAACCGGTTGCCGTTGACAAAGCAATATTAGTATGGTTGAATTATAAAAACGCTTATGATTATTGGACGGAAAAACGGGCTAATTTAAATAAGGAAGTTTTGAATGCTACACAACAAGTATACGAAAAATTCCAATTTGGACAGTTGACCAGTCAACTGAGCGCACCTTACGTCGGTACCTTGTTCCTACAACTGACGGTTGAAGATATGGGTATTTGTTTACCATTAAATCCTTTACCGTTAGCCACTTGGAGCCAGAGGAATGTTTACGATGATAATAGAGGAGCGGTGGTTATTACGTTGGAAAATACCAGCATATCAGCTTGTAACTCGGGTTCGCTTGTGAGTAAAGGTAAATTTTCCAACTTATGTCTTCGATTTGCTGAAGATTTTGAAAATTCCCTCGACGATTGGAAGCCTGACATGACAGATTCGTCTATAATGAATCTTTGTGTTGTCAGCGAAGGCACTTACGAAGTATGTTCTCGAACCATAGCAGCTAAACAACCCAACGGTACTTATAAACCAATCTCCACCTTCTATCAATCAATTAATGTCTTCTTTTTTATTTAGAAAACGCAAAATGGTTCTTAAACGTGCAATGGCAGATGGAAGGCGTCGACATTCAATTGGATACCAACGTGGGTAAACAATTATCAGCTCTAGGACATACTTTAACTATGTTAACGGGAGCTGAAGAAACTGGAATTCCTTTAGATTACGATAGCGATGAAAACGAACCGGGAGATGGCGCTAGAGCTTCGCAAGAAAGCATTTTACCGGCTTTTATGTTCGATCCGACGTTAGATAATAAAAGCAGATCTAAACTTATCGAAAAAGAGATGAACGAACAAGCTAAAATTATAAATGATTTGAGATCGTTGGGGGCTTCGCATGGAACGATAGAAATGGAAATGAGACGGTTACAGGAGCTGGAAACTATGGTTTATAAAGATTTTAGAAGGTTGGTACTTATTGGACATTAAAAGTTGATAGCTTTGACAATTGACAGAACTTATACAATGTTTTGACAATTGACAACTGACAGAGAACTTATACAATGCTTTGACAATTGACAACTGACATAGAACTATACTACACTCTGACATTTGACAGCTGATATGGAGTTATTTTTTTAGGGATATGTTACAGAAGTTGCGCAGACAAAGTGTAAGGGCTTCTTCTATTAAAGGAAAGTTCGGCTTATGCTCGAAACCAACGACATTTAGATCGAAATCTTTCGTCGTACCCAGTCCAATGCCAGAAGGAAGAGACAGGTATTAATCATTATTATTATTAAAAATTATTTTCCTTCCTTATCTTGATATATATTTTTATTTTGCATTTTTTTTATTTTCTTATTTTCCTTAGGTCAAAGTCTTTAGTAGTAGTTCCTAATACCGATAATGACAGATACCTGAGGTTTGTATTTCACTACCGAGGCATGCGTTTTTTTTTGTTCCGTATTTTTGTCCTTTGTTTTAATAAAAATATTTGCAGCTTTGAATGTAAGTAAAACTTATCGGGTTCAAGTCGCTTAATTTTTAACAGTTCCAGAATGTCTTTCCTATGTCTTGTGTTAGTAATTATAAATTTGTAGAGTGTACAGGGTTTTCCGGTACTAAAATTGTAGGGATTTATTGTGCAAGCTCTTGTTTTTTGTTTTTTTCATTCGTACATGTACATGTTTGTGGTTTTTTAAGCTGGAAGCTTCAGAAATTCTAAATCGCTGGCCATACAGCGGTATGTGTAGGGTGAAGTGATGTGTTTTTATGTACAATGTCTGCAATTATTTGAATTTTATCAGAGTCTGTAAAGTAATAAGGGAGATGAACTTTGGATTTTGCAATTTCATACGATACACGTAGGTGCAGTCTTCTAGGCTTTATTTTACAGGGTGATTAGTGTGTAAAATGTGAAGAATTTAACATAGTATTATTGTAAATAATATCACACGTGTGCTTTGGTACTATTTGTAACTAATACTTGTAGGCATGAAGAATTTTGAATATAATCACAGGCTTTACAAAATGTAACAGTTTTTTTTAATTCTTTGTACAGTTTACAATATTTATAGGTTGTTCAATAAGTAACTAAATCTACCGGGTTTTCAAGAGTAAGGCCTCTTTATGTTCCTTCTCGATACATCTAGGTACTCTTCTATTGGTTTGTTAAAATCCTCAACAATTTTCACCCAGCAACTTCAATAGAGCAAATATAAATCTTTATCTATTCTTTCTAAGTTAATTTCAATTTTTTCCAATGAAAATTCTGCTCCAGCATCCTATTGTACCGGGTACGCAAAAAATATGTTTTATTAGTTACTTATTGTACCTTCTTAACTTCATTGGATGCCTTTGGTATGTTTCTTTTATTTATCTATAATGTATTGGTAGTTTTATTCGCTTTTTTTATATAAATTCTAGCCCAGAAATAGCAAAAACCAGCATTGAAACAAATGTAGCTAGTAGCTATGAAAGTTCACCTAGATCTGGACCTTCGCGATCCGCTTCACTAAGGGTAAAAGCTGGTGATCCCGGTCCTAGAGTGACCTTCAGCGATACGCAGACTATGGGAAGGTAAAGTATTATTTGTTATAAAACTAGAAAGTAATCGTTAGAAAATTCTCTTAAATCGTCACAGAATTCTCTACTTGAAACTTAAATCGTTAGAAAAGACTCTAATTGAAACTTAAATCTTTATAAAACTCTACTTAAAACTTAAATCGTTGTCTAATCGAGACTAAAATTGTTGGAAACATCTTTAATTGAAATTTTGAATCCTTAAAACACTCTCTACTTGAAACTTACATCGTTAGAAAACTCTACTTGGAACTTAAATCATTGAAAAAGTATCTACTTGAAACTTAAATAGTTGGAAGAGTCTCTATTTGGAACTTAAATAGTGGGAAAAGTCACTACTTGAAACTTTAATCGTTAGAAAGGTCTTTAATCTTTAGAAAACTCTACCTAAAACTTAAATCGTTAAAAAATTGTCTAATTGAAACTTAAATTGTTGGAAACGTATTTAATTGAAATTTTGAATCCTTAAAACACTCTCTACTTGAAACTTGAATCGTAAGAAAACTCTACTAGATACTTAAATCGTTGAGAAAGACTACTTGAATCTTTAGAAACTCTACTTGGAACTTAAATAATTGAAAAAGTCACTACTTTAAACTTAAATCGTTGGAAAACACTCTCCACTAGAATCTTAAATCGTTAGAAAACTCTACAAAAAACTTAAATCGTTGGGAAAGCCTTCACTTGAATCATAAATTGTTAAAAAAAACTCTGTAATTGAAATTTAAATCGTTAGACAACTCTCTACTTGAAACTTAAATCGTTGAATTGAAAATAAAATCGCTAGAAACTTAAATCATTTAAAAAGTCTCTACTTGAAACTTAAATCGTTAGAATTCTCTACTTGAATCGTTAGAATTCTCTACTAGAAACTTAAATCGTTGGAAAAGCCACTTGAATCGTAAATTGTTGAAAACAAATTGAAACTTAAATCGTTAGAAAAGTCTACTTGAAACTTGAATCGTTAAAAAACTCTTGAGTTGAAATTAAAATCGCTAGAAAACTCTACTTGAAACTTAAATCATTAGAAAAGTCTTTACTGGAGACTTAAATCGTTGGAAAAATCTCTACTGGAAACTTAAATAGTTGTAAAAGTATCTACTTGAAACTTAAATCGTTAAAAGACTCTTTAATTGAAATTTAAATCGCAAGAGAGAGTTTAACAATAATAAAATATTTATTTTAGACAAAAATCGTTGCCTAGCGCTAGCTCAGATCTGAGTTTACCAGAAACACAACTAGGCGATTGGGTAGACCAGATAGATATAGACGGTGAAACGGTTACACTGAGAAAAAAATTGCCAGCTTCATATGAATCTGTAGAAGGGTATGATTATTTTGAATTATTCATCGACTGCTTACTAAAATTTATTTACTTTAGATCGATTTTATCGGACTCTCTGTCCGATCAAACTTTGGGTTCGACTCATTTCCAAAACATCAACACCTCATCATTAACTCAAAAAGCGCAAGAACCAAACATCGATCTCGAATTAGACGTTAAAGTGTTTATTAACAGCGGAAGATGTGCACTCCATACCAAAGATCCCGTTCGAGAAGAAGAGGCCAAAATGTAAGCTACCATTTTGTTTTTTATTTTTTCCAAATCAAAATTATTTTCCGAATTCGTTTGTTTAAAAAAAAACTTGTTACGTGTTTATTTAAGAACTCGCATGAGAAAAGACAGAAGTTGTTCTGCGGGCCTATTGGAATTTCCTTCTTCTTCTAGTCCCGACGTAGTTCGCAAGAACAAAGAAAAATTAACAACTCAGACAAGCGCTTCTAAACTTAGAGGTACCGGACACGGATCCGTATCGGACATTACGATTTTCCACATACCCGGCATGGACGTCAAAATACAGTATCAGTCAAAAGTAAGTGACATTCTGCTTCTTTAGGTTATTATTTAAGACAGCTGACAGCCGATAGCAACGCATCTTCACCATAGTTGGCCTTGCCTATTACCTGACAAGTTTTCTAGAGTTTTTCATTTGAATTTGAATGTTCTTTTTAGGTTATTATTGAAGACACTTCGTCTGACCGAACGGAAACTTCACCGGACTTCGATAAAACGTTCCAGCAGACTCCAAACAGACCTTGTGGAGAATCTGATCAAGTTAGAATAGATAGAGCGTTTAAAAGACAAGAAACTCATCCGGTAGACTTGAAACAAAAATATACATCCGAATTCGATTTGAAGAATTCCGTGTCGATGCAAGGAATAACGAACCCCAATTACGGACACAGTCCAACTTCCAGTAAAACTAGTTTGGATGATTTGCAGTTTGGTAATTTCACTCCTCCTGGTGGTGAATTCCAAAAACCGACAACAGGTGAAGAAATTTATATTGGAATTGAAAATGAATTTATATACTTTATGTTTTTGCAGGTAATCTACCCTTCGGTAAAAAAAGCGGCGTTAAAAAAGCGTCTTTGTTTGCGTGGATGACCTTGCAAAGTGTACCGGAAGAAACCATAATCAGTCCGCATATTTTGGAATTTTTAGAACAAACTTTGGAACCAATTCCCATCAAAACAATATCCGATACAGGTAAAGAATAATTTTGTTTCTACATTTACCTTCTAACCTCACTTTTCGATCTCTTCTTCTTCAGATACGTCATTATTAACCGCAGAGCAAGATTTAACGAATTATGGAAATTACGTATACGCCAGCTTCCCAGTTGACGTCATTGTCTATTTCCACATGCAACCCAGCACGTTCAGATTCAGCTGCTTACCCGTTTCCAGAGTCGAATGTCTTCTTCAGCTACCGTCACTGGATATCGTTTTTAGTTCCAAAAGAGCCGAAGATGATCTTATTTACAGGTAAACTTGCTTATTCTAGTATTTTGTGTCAAGCATTATTCCCTACGGATTATGCAACCACCATAACCCTCCATTACAGTACCATTGTGGCAACACTGCTCACCTTACTGACATTTGACAGGAATTTGTGTATTCGAACCTTTCATGCAATTTTTTTCCGGTATCCGTGTCTTTAGCAAAATGAGTGACAAAAATCCCTATTGCAACTCTCGTTGTTTGCTTATTCTAGTATTTTGTATTAAGCATTATTCCCTACGGATTATGCAACCACCATGACCGTCTATTACTGTACGACTGCGGCAACACTGCTCACCTCACTGACATTTGACAGGAATTTTTGTATTCGAACCTTTCTTTTTTCCTTTTAGTGAATTTGGAGATGGTGCGCCGAACACGGCAGCGACAGCAGTAGGAGGTTTAAGCGTAACTAGTTGTTTATCCGACTTTTCGGTGTACGTTTTCCATCCGTACGGTGGTAAAAAATCGGCCATTAAAGAAGCGCAATGGTCGCCGTTGTCGGACAGCGAAAGAAAAGATTCTCTGTCTATCAATGTAGAGTTCGTCAAGTTCCATCTATCTCGTTCTAGAATGTTGAATTTTAAACAAGAAACGACGAAAGGAAAAGGCGGTGATCAAAGTAGAGCTGTCATTAGGTTTTCGAGTGAGTTTTTTCTTCAATATACAGAGTGTTTAATCGAAGATAATTGTTTTTTTCTTTCAGCTATCATCGATATAGGTTCGGCGTCTTTTAAGTATGATATGAGGAGGTTGACGGAAATATTAGCGTTCCCGAAAGCTTGGTATAGACGTTCTATAGTGCGTCGAATGTTTTTAGGGGATTTAAGCATGTCCACGCCGTTTAATGAAGAAGAAGAATCATTTTCATCCCATAACGCTTCACCTAATCTATCCAGAAGCCACGAAAGGTAATATTTAAAAAAATATAACAAATAAAATATTTCTACTGATTATCTTTAGATCAAGTAAATCTGAAAAATCTCCTCACTTGAATACGAGCGACCGACACAAGATGAACCTCGATTCCGATCATGCGCATAAGTTGAAAGACATGGGAAAAACTATGAGTACCGAGTCGAGAGATCCGGACACTCCAAGTCCTTCGGAACACAAAAATTCTTCGGCTTGGGAAACTTTAGTGCTGTTCGCAGTCAACTTTAAAAAATTAAACGTTCACATGAACATGGGGAACGTTATGGGAAACGTTACGTAAGTTTAGCCACATTCGTTAACTGTACAGACAAATGACAGTTTTGTTTTTAGTTGGTTGACAAAGGAATTTAGAAGCGACGGTAGACTAAGCATTGGTTCGACGGGACACAAGAATTTGTATATCGCTCTAGGACTCGGCGGTTCTGGTTTGGATGCAAAAGGTGGTATTGTCGGTGGAAATATCGAAATATCTCGTATTAATACTTATAGTAAGTACTTCTTCAACTTATCCCTAAAAAATCCTTATTTTAAATCGTTTTATTCAGTTTACATCCGAGAAGAAGCGAACGTAGAACCGGACCACAAAGTAGGGTTAAGATTACACGCGTTAGAATTAAGATTGGATTACATGGCGACATCTGTATTGATGTGTAGAGTTAGCGACTTGAACGTCAACCTTCGAGACGAATGGAAACTCAACAAAATAACATCTACAAGAGATTCTTTCATGCCGACAAGAAGGTGTGTCAATTTTTGGATGGTTCAAATAGGATGCTTTTATTTTTTAATAATATTGAAACGTCAAATTCGTTATAAACACTTTAAAACACTTTAAAACTTTAAACTTCAAATTAGAATGGCCTTTTTCCAAGTGGCTATTGGTTCATAAAACATGTAATCAGAAAGTGGCTAACTTCGTATTGAAGCTTATAACGTGTAAATTTTTGGATGATTCAAATACAATGCTTTTATTTTTTTAATAATATTGAAACGTCAAATTCGTCATAAACAAAAACAAAACACTTTTATTGACTTTGACAGTTCTTTAAACTTTAAATTAGAATGGCCTTTTTCCAAGTGGCTATTGGTTCATAAAACATATAATCAGAAAGCGGCTAACTTCGTATTCAAGCTTATAACGTGTAAATTTTTGGATGATTCAAATACAATGCTTTTATTTTTTAATAATATTGAAACGTCAAATTCGTCATAAACCAAAAACAAAACACTTTTATTGACTTTGACAGTTCTTTAAACTTCAAATTATAATGGCCTTTTTCCAAGTGGCTATTGGTTCATAAAACATGTAATCAGAAAGCGGCTAACTTCGTATTCAAGCTTATAACGTGTATGTAAAGTTGCAAACATTTAGAAATTAATATATTTATTATAATATTGTTGTGTATTAGACCGGCGAACATCTTTATGCACGGAGTACTGGGCTGGGATCAACTACAAATGATGATTTCCAAGTCCACGACGGCGGATTTATTGAAAATGTTCAACAAGCTCGAAGAATTCTTTTCGCAACAATTTAATAGTAGCAAAAGGGCGTTTAGTAGCTTCGCTGGATCTGGCAGATCCAGGGTAACGCCACAAAGAAGTGAGTGAAATAAACTGCTCAAGGGTTGGAAGAATGTTTTGGAGATTTTTTTTCTGTTATAGATCGAGAAGCAGCAGCGATACCCCAACTTCAACCGACATCGACAACTGATGCTAGACACCATCGACATTGGCATAAAGTACTAGCGCACGTAGCGGGGTTACAATTAAAAACCATGCCGCTACCTTTACCATCATTCGGTACTGTCTTGGGTGGTACTATGGAACTTCAAGGCAACAATATATCCTTGGCGTGTTTCCACGGTATTAACTTCAAAAGCAAGTCCTGGGCGCTTTTTAGTTTGAAAGAACCGTGTATTAATTTCAATACTGAAAGTCAGGAAATTCCTACTAGCACTTTGCCAGGTAAAAAACTTTGAATAGATGAGTTAAACAAATGGAGGTATAATGAGAAATTTTCAATGTATACAGTGCCTTAATACTAAATTATACGGATATTAACAATAAAATTATGATCTATTTACATGGAAATAAAATTAAAAAGGAAAAAATGTGTCTAAATATGGGATTAACTAAAGTACTTAACAAGTTTACCTGAAAACTCATTCACAACAATCCTTCAGGAACATTTCTAGGTAAAAAGGTTTAATAAGGGAGAATTGTTGATATCTATTATTTGGTCGTTAAGAAGATTATCTGAATATTTGTTTTTATTTTTTCTCAAGGGCTTCTAAAAGATTTAATTTGAAGGATTTAGGTTCTATATGCAAAATTTCAAAATTTGAATCGAAAGAGTGTTGGTTTGCTAATAAATGATTTGAGTAGTTGGAATCTGATTTTTGGTTGTCATAGCTACGTTTTGTGTTCTGAAATTCTAGTTTTAAAATTCCTAAAAGTTCTACCTATATAAATCTTGTTACAGTTGTGACATTTTAGCTTGCTTCACTGGTACTACAATACAATTAGATAAGTTCATTACTCACATTAACTCAATACATAAAAATATCAAATTTACAGTAGAAATTAAACAAAATAAGTCTATAAACTTTCTAGACCTTACAATTTCAAATATAATGTCATAAAATGAAATATTTCATTTCACATTTTGCCAGAGATACGATCTACTATGAATGGACCTTGATAAAAATTTGATAACAAAATTTTGCAGTCTTAAACTTCAAAATATTTTTGATTGTCTAGTTGTCAAATTTTTTCCGTTGTGTCAGTTAGGGATAAAAATTAATTTCTACTCATTTTATCTTGACAACGGTAGCTGGAACGCCACCGAAACGTTGAAATAAATAATTTAAAAATGTGTGGTTTAATTTCCCAAGAAATTAAGAAGAAAAGAATGAATAATATACCACAAGGAACATACAGAAGATATATAAATAATAAGACATGATTTTTCTATATTTCACAAACCATCACATACAGACATTACAATTCATAATAGTTCAGTCCACCCAGTCAGTCATAAATTAGCAGCTTTCTATAGTATGATACATAGGGCGAGTTGTACCAAACGCCTAAACTCGGTTTAATGTTAACTGATGATTAGACTAATGTAACTGTTGATAATAAATACATCAATCAGACACAGTCTAAACATCAGTTATCATTAAACCGAGTTTAGGTGTTTGGTACAACTCGCCCATAGACTTTTAACAGTTTCATTAAATATTTACAATTACAACAAAGAACTAAATATAATAAAACAAACAGCTGTTAATAATAATTACGATCCAAATTTAATTGACAATATCATTAATAAAAATATAGAAAAACATACTCTAGAACAAGTATTTCCTTCTGATAAATAAAAAAATAAACAATTTAGAAGCTTAACATACTTTGGAATACCATCCTTAAAAATCAAATCATTTTTAGAAACTTTAGACTTGAATATTTGCTTCAAAACCGATAAAAATTTATCCAAATTCATTAAAAACAACAAATCCAAATCTTCAAAACTAAATAAATCAAAAGTTTATGAATTAAAATGTGGTAATGACAACTACTGTGATGAAATTTATATAGGCAGAACTTTTGTGAATTAAAAAACTAGAATTTCAGAACACAAACGTAGCTGTGACAACCAAAAAATTCCAACTACTCAAATCATTTATTAGCAAACCAACACTTTTTCGATTCAAATTTTGAAATTTTGCATATAGAACCTAAATTCTTCAAATTAAATATTTTAGAAGTCCTTGAGATTAATAAAAACAGATATTCAGATAATCTTCTTAACGACCAAATAATAGATATCAACAATTCTCCCTTATTAAACCTTTTTACCTAGAAATGTTCCTGTAGGATTGTTGTGAATGAATTTCCGGTAAACTTGTTAAATACTTTAGTTAATCCCATATTTAGACAAATTTTTTTCCTTTTTCATTTTATTTCCATGTAAATAGATCATAATTTTATTGTTAATATCCGTAAAATTTAGTATAAATTGAAAATGTCTCATTATACCTTCCTTCGTTTGATAAAGCTACTGTGTTAGTGAAACGCGTCACAATATTATGTAGATTTTAACAAATTAAATTGTTTTATTTCACAATTGAAAAAATTTTTTCAACATTTTTATATTTTTGTAAAATTTCCAGATGAACTTCCAAAGCAAGATGTGCATGTTGTGCAAACTTTAACTTGCAGCTTGGGACTTAGTACGTACAAAACACATTTGTCAATGGCTACAGTTTGTAAAGTGTCTCGAAGTGTGATTTTCCCTCCGCAATTTAAGAGTTTGCAAGAATGGTTTCATTATGCTTTCGCAAACAGTCAGATTGATGGTAAGACATGTGTTTTTATTTTACTATTTATTAAATTTTTTTGTGGGGATTTCGTAGAAGTTGACAGATTTCCGTCGTTGGAAAAGGAAAAATTGGACGGGTCTATGGAAAGAGCAAGAGGAACTTCCGCTTCTCCAAAATTGGTTGATCATAATCACAATCGAGAGGTTATTTTTGCGCTTCCTAGTTTACAGTTTCATCTTAAAACTGAACATCTACAGTCGGCTGATGTACCAGATTTATCAGGTAATATTTACACTACAATGTTTTGGTTTTCTTCTATATATCAATAAATAATCGAAAACTTTCTAACCCAAGGTGTAAGATATAAATTCTATACATTATTAACAAATTATCTTTATTTCTTTTTGTTTCATCTCTTTAGCCTCTTTCCAAGTTTTATAAATTCTTATTCAGGCACTCCACTACCTCATCATTCGAGCTTTTTTTTGTCTTCCTCTCGCTTTCTTTGTGCTGATTTCGCCTCCCATATTTCTTTGATTTTCCTGTCGTCCTTCATCCTTATTAGATGTCCGAACCATCTAAATTGTCTTTCTATATTATTCAATATAGGCTCTACTTCAAGCTCTTCAATTTTATCTTCGTCTCCTCCACTCCTGTTACTTTCTTTCATTTCTGTATTGCTCCCTAAGTTAGCTATAAAATTCCAAACCACAAAGCAATCCATGTTATTTGAATGAAAAATAAAGGAACTACAGCTCTGTAAATAATTTCCAGGTTTTTCTCGAGGTCACTTTGGTTATAAATTTTTTTTCCTGAAGCTGTACTGTGGCAACACTGTTCACCTTACTGACATTTGACAGGAATTCAATTTTTGTATTCGAACCTTTCCCTATTGCATCTCTTGTTGTTTGCTTATACCTCATTTAAAAACCAGGAGGAGTAATTTGAATTTAATTTGATTGGTCAGATTCCGACCAGTTTCACACAAAACTTTCTATTATTGACATCAGATGATAATTTCCATTTTTGATATTACTGACAGATGAATATAATTAATTTTTTCATTGCATCCACCCTTGTTAATTATTTTCACTCAGTTTCTTTGAAACTGTTCCTTTAAAAAATTCAATAAGCAATTTTATTGAATATCTGCAATTATGCATCCTTCTACTTCGAGTACCAGCTCTTTGCTTGGTGAAACAATGTAAGGTCATTTAGGAACGTCAAAAATCAAATACATTCATCTTATATTAACAATAAACATCCAAATAATCTACTGAACAGACGAGAAATCGACTTATGGCTATGGGTGGCTGATTTCTCCATGAATCAAGGCATATTTAATAGATTTGGAACACGACTGTTGACTACTTTTTCGAAACACACTCTTTAGTAACTAATCTGGTAACTTTTAGTGGTGTGAGTAAGGCTTTTCGAATTACTCCTCCTGGTTATTAAATGGACTATAGTCGAGAGGCATTCTTATTGGTATACCCTGTACATACATTATATGTTTTAGGGGAAAAACCAATGGTGGATTGCAGCTTTATTACAGAATTTGAAGATCATATTTTTGTCACGGTAGATGCCGAAGCATTTTTCTTTTTACACGATCTTATAACTTCTTATGTTAAAGAAAAAGAAAGAGTGGTGAGTTTAATTTTAAATATAGTTTAAATATAGTTTAACCTTAAAAAATTAATATTTTTTCCAGCTCGGAGGTATCGAAAGACGCGCCCAATCCGATCATGAAAAACCAAAACCACTCAGTGAAACGCCAAAGAAAGGTTCAATAGATGTAGATATATTTGCAAAAGATTGGCGTAATTACAATTGTAAAACTTGGCATTTAGAACCAACTGTTCGTTTATTAAGCGTAGCTGGGAAATACATAGAACCCTACGGTATAGATTACATACTACAAAAATTAGGATTTTCCCATGCTCGAACTACCATCCCGAAGTGGATGCAAAGAGGCTTCATGGATCCCTTGGACGCAATTTTAGCCGGGCTTACTTTAAGAATGGTGCAAGTTGTAAAAGGGGATGGAAATAAAGATAAAGAGAAGGAAAAAGTTGCTATAGAAGCCAAGAAATTTTAAACTATTGAAATATTTTTAATTTAGAGTTACCTTAATATGTTAATCTATGTTTTGATTGTGATATTTTTTGGTTGTATTGTAGGGATGAAAGAAAGCAGAGGGAAAAGATGGTATTTTTATAGAAAATATTTGGTGGTCACTATTATTTTTTAATTCATATAAAATATTGTAAACATGTTAGTGTTAGTTTTGTTATTTATTGTTTTGACCCAATTATTAAATGGAATAACAAAAACTTGTGTATTATTTATTCATTTAAACTCATATTCATACTCATGTTAGTTTTAGCTGTCAAAACGTCTAAAAACGCAACATACACGCGCATTTAGTAAAGAAAACTTGAATTTCTTTGTTTAAACAAATCGCAATAATCTTTTCATCTACGTACTACTTTATTTGATCTATTTACATACATTCAGTCAATTGAAAAACATTTAGCATCAGTGAAATAAATTTTAAATTAAGAGTAATGCCCCTAAATGTCGGCAACACATTATACAAAGATAAAATAGTTCAAATATATTTGCCAAACGCTGTTGATCGTAAAAAATTGCCTATAAGTAGTTCAAGTAATAAGCCTACGGTCATATAGTCTACTGCATCCAAAACAATAGTTCATATAACCTATTGTCACCTGTCATAAGCCCCTAAGTCAAATAATATTTACTAATTTATTTTGCTTTTGTACTTTCCATATTTTTCGAAAAACATAGTTTTAAATGTAGCAAAAATGTCCGATTTCGTATCAAAATGCGTTTTAAGAGTTGAAGTGAATGAATCACACCAAAGTCAAGGTAAAATTTAATTTAGTGGTTTAAAAATTATACATTTAATTATTGTTTGCAAAAGCAAATACGTCAATTATAATAAATAATTATACTTTGTGTGCAGAAAGAGGAGCAGAAGCTGTTGTTAATCCAGATAACAGACAAAAAAATAGAGGGCAAAGAAAGATAAGAGATATCAGTGTAGAAACGTTTCCTAGTCGGTTAGAAAGCCCCAGAGATGATTGGGGATTGTTGCCGAAATATTCCAGAGAAATTACTCCAGTTAGTGATTCAACAAAAGATCCTATTGAAAGGGAGACTGAAATTGGATTCTTTAGTGGAAATCCCTTTGTAGAAATTACCAAAGGAATTCTACATTTATATAAAGAAGAGTAACTACTTGAGTATTTGCATTATAAATTATTTAATTTAATTATTTTTAGTCAACTAAGCTGCAGAAAAGAGGTCCTAACACTATGCATGGTAGGAGTTCCAACTACTATGACTTGTCACGATTTGCTATCATTTACAGCTCCATGTCATGATGAGATATCCCATATACGAGTTTTAAGAGATTCAATGCCCAATCAGTACATGGCTTTATTAACGTAAGTATATGTTTTGATTTAAAAAAAACTTCCAACTATTTTATTCATAGTTTTAGACATCATGAAGCTGCTTTGGAATTCTACACAACATTCAATGGAGTTGCTTTTAGTAGTCTGGAACCTGATACAATTTGCCGCATTGTTTGGGTTTCTAAAGTTGAGTGGGCACACGATGGAACAGCTCCGCCTGGTCATACTGAATTACCAATTTGTCCCGTTTGTTTAGGTAATAAATTAGTTAATATTAATTGATATGTATAAATTATTCTATTTTAGAACGAATGGATGAGTCTGTAGATGGAGTTTTAACAATTCTCTGCAATCATGCATTTCATGCTAGTTGTTTGGAAAAATGGGGCGATTCCACTTGTCCTGTTTGTAGATGTGTTCAAAGTCCTGAACAAGCAGAAAGTTCTGAATGTGAACAATGCGGAAGTTCTGTACCATCCTTCGAATCTCTATGGATATGCTTGATATGTGGTCATGTTGGGTGCGGAAGGTAATTTTCACATTCTATTGTATTATCAACACAAATTTTCCAAAAAAACATATATTTTAGGTACCAAGAAGGACATGCAGCATCTCATTATAGGGAGACTGGACATTGCTATGCTTTACAATTAGGATCACATCGAGTATGGGATTATAAAGGTGATAATTTTGTACATCGTCTTCTACAGAATAAAGCAGATGGGAAACTGGTACCTTCAGAAGGTCCTCCTTCAGAATCTGAAGGAGCGCAAGAAAAAGTAGATTCTGTTCAACTAGAATTTACGTATCTTCTCACATCTCAATTGGAGGAACAAAGAATGTATTTTGAAGACAAGATGTCTTTGTAAGTACACATTATTTTGTTGTCAACCATTAATTTGTTCCAAATTTAGGCTGGAAAGTCAACTTTCTGAAGAAACCAAAATACTCAGGGATAATTTGTCAGTTGTATCGGAAGAAAATAATCAACTGAGAATAAAATTATCAAATATTAATAAAGAAAAACAATCAATGGACAAAAAGTTACAACAACAACATTCTAAGTATGTTTATTTTGCGTACAAATAGCAATTACTTGGATTACTATTTTTTTAGGTTAACTTCCACTGTTAACGATCTAAATGAAGAAAGACAATTGGGCAAAGCACTTAGAAATAACCAACAACAATGGCAGACCAAAATAGCCAAGTTGGAAGAACATTTCAATGAAGTGATGTCGCATAAAGAGAAAGAAATTAACGATTTGAAAGAACAAGTTAGGGATCTTATGTTTTTTATTGATGCGCAAAGAGTAAGTAAGGAAGGAATTCGGGAGTCGGGTGTTAATTTTTTGGTATTGTAGGTAATTGAGAAGTCTGAGGTTAAAGAAGAAATAGCTAGCGGCACAGTTACGATAGGGGATGCACCGGAGACGTCCCGACGCAAGAAAGGAAAAAAGAAACATTGAATATATAATATTTTTCTCTTATAAAATAATTTTGATCAGCTTGGTAATAAAAATATACTATTATGCGTTATTGTTTATTGAAATTGAGTAGTTTTAGTAGGCAGACCTAATTTTGTGACCTTATTAAGAACCCCTTTGAAATGTTTAATCGTACTCCCATGATAAATGGACCCTTTTACAAACAAATGATCCCCTTTCAAGTTTTATTGTTATCCATACAAAAAGTACATGATACAGTGGCGCCTCAACAAGTCACATTAGCCTATTGATTATGTGGTGATGGTAACATACCAAAAATGTTTATATATTGAATAATAAATATATTTTTAAATCTTCTTGTTTTCCCACCAAACCCTCTACATTATTGGTTGAATAACTCAAAAGAAGAGGTCGTCAAGAGAAAGAAGAAATCCGCTTTTATTCGCATTTTATTTTTTATTCAGAATTTTTTTTTACTTCTCAAAGAAAGATATATTATTCAAAATTAAGAATATCTGCATTTTTTATGTATTTTGGAAAATCCTCTAAAGTATTTTAGACTAAATTTGACCTACCCTTGAACATTGACCGAATACCACGTGCTTCCTTACTGCACATAAAATTTGCGCAGCCGCGTATGCTAAAAATCCATTTTTCAACTAGCTAGCAGCCACCTTTTGCTGTAGGTCGGCCATAATTGAAGAAGGTGAGTTAAAAATTTTGAATTTTGTTTTCGAAATATTAATCCACAACCCTTTTTTCACCTACACTTTCATATGTTCATTACAAACGATTGTTTTGAACAAAAAAAATTGTAATTTTTGAACTACTACAGGAAGTGTAGTTTTGCTTATGTAACACTATATGATCAAATTAAATTCGATGAGGTACACAAAATTAGGTTGCCTCTAATTAAATAAATCAACTAAAGTTCATATTTATTTATCTTTTTTTTAACACCTAAAGGTGGATTCATGCAACATCACTTTATTTAACTTATCTTAATTTAACTTATCATTTCCATTAAAATGTGTCAAACTTCTTAAGATAAATTAAATAAATGTTTGAATGCTTGTGTTATTTGTGTATACTTCATCTTATTAAGATAAGTTAAGTTAAATTAAGTGATGTTGCATGAATCCACCTTACCACTTTAGAAATAGTTCCAAAGTACTTTGATTGTTTAGGTTATGTAACATGTCAAAAATGTTAAAAAATGATTAATTTTTGATATGTATAGTTAAAGAGCAAATAAATATTAAAACAGTCAGTATCTCTGTCACCAGAAGATTTGATTTATATTTTTCAAATGGTATAACTTTACCAATTAAAATCTAAACCAAACTCTAAACACATTTTGTCCTATTTTAGCACCGAATCATCTCTACAAAAGATGTTTTCTTCCTTTTTCAACCGTGCCTCTTGTCAGGCTTCACAAGAAACTACCGTTGCAACCCCAACACAAGTTGATAACACACAAAGAGGTTTAGTAAAATCATTAGTCGCAGGCCGACAAATTGCAGCAGCTGCTGTAGCTGAAGGAGATAGTTGTGAATTTGCTTCTTTACAATACTTTGCTTTATGTGGTCTAGGAGGTAAGGAATTAGTCAGTTATATACAAAATATATCATGTGATTTGATACTTTAGATAAGAAAATTACATTTTTAGCTTATTAGTGAACATGTAAGTTTATAGAAAGAAAGTTTTAAAGTCTTTATTTAACTTTTGGTTACAAGGGAACCTTTTGAAAAGAGTTTAAGTGAACTAAAGACATAGATTGTATTACAATGTGTGCTCTTGAATATTCATTATAAATTTAGCTTATATAAACAATTTTTAGGTATTTTATCTTGTGGTATCACTCACACAGCAGTAGTACCCCTCGATTTAGTAAAATGTCGTCTTCAAGTGGATCCCGCTAAATACAAGAATGTATTTTACGGTTTTAAACTAACACTCAAAGAAGATGGTACACGAGGTCTCGCTAAAGGTTGGGCTCCTACTTTCTTTGGATACTCAGCACAAGGTCTTTGTAAATTCGGTCTTTATGAAGTATTCAAAGTAATCTACACCGATATTATTGGAGATGAAAATGCTTATTTGTACAGAACATGGTTATACTTGTCCGCTTCAGCTACAGCTGAATTCTTTGCTGATATTGCTTTGTCGCCTATGGAGGCTGCTAAAGTTAAGATTCAAACTACACCTGGATTCGCCAATACTTTACGTGAAGCTTGGCCAAAGATATATAAGGAAGAAGGTAAGATTCTTTTAATTTCTATGATAGTTCTTATTGACTACTAGTTAAGTGATATGATTGTTGATAAGTATACTAATTTTACAAAAAATAGATAGTACTCACCAATTTTGAAGTTTACCTGTGGAAAAAAAATTGCGATTAATTGAGAATATCTAGAGAAGAATCCATATATTTTAAATAAAGCATGAATTGAATGTTTCATGCTGTAGAGAAAACTGTCCAAATTGCTAATAAAAAAATTTACCATGTTGAACTCTAAAATCAATTGTTATATCAGCACCATAACTGTTGAAATCCATAAAAACTTAACACACTACTTTAAAGTATTAAAAACGTTTTTAAATTATTATCATTTAACTTTTACAAACAACATACTGTTTGAGATGAATAAAAACAGCTGGATTTTAAATAAAAAGCAAATTTGAAAACGAATAATTAAAAATGTCAACTGTCATTATTGTCTAATCTAAAACAAAAGAAGCCGGTACAAGTGAATCAGAAACTACTTGAATTCTTGTCTCTACACGTCCGAGCCGACCGCGAATGTTACGAGTACTAAACACTGGAAAGAATAAAAATAAAATTATTGATCCACTCGTAACAGGTACTATAGTTTTTGTTGTTTATCTTTTTTTTTTAACAAAAAAAAATGTAGATTCGTAGAGAATTTTTTTTATTTCATGATGATTATAACTACATTGAATTTTAAATTTATACGTGAATATTTTTAAAGATTTATAAAGGCGAATTAATTTTAAATTTTGGGTTATAGTTTCGAAAATTTCAATGTAGATACAATGAGCGTACGATAAAATTTTCAAAAGGGATTCATTTATTTTATGACATTTCCATATCTTGAGCGCACGACAGATTTTGTAAAAGGGATCAATTTTGAAAAATTTCCCGACAGCATAGACGTACGATATAAGTTTTTAAATAGGGTTAATATATTTTTTTAAATTACCATTTTTCATAGACCTAAGGTAAAATTTCAAAAAGGGGCTGTTTATTTAATAATTATGGAGATACAATGAGCGTACGATAAAAATTTCAAAAGGGATTCATTTATTTCAAGACATTTCCATATCTTGGACGTACGACCGATTTTCTAAAAGGGTTCAATTTTGAAAAATGTCCCGTCAGCATAGACGTACGATATAAGTTTTTAAATAGGGTTAATATATTTTTTTAAATTACCATTTTTCATAGACTTACGGTAAAATTTCAAGGGGCTGTTTATTTAATAATTATGGAGATACAATGAGCGTACGATAAAAATTTCAAAAGGGATTCATTTATTTCAAGACATTTCCATATCTTGGACGTACGACCGATTTTCTAAAAGGGTTCAATTTTGAAAAATGTCCCGTCAGCATAGACGTACGATATAAGTTTTTAAATAGGGTTAATATATTTTTTTAAATTACCATTTTTCATAGACTTACGGTAAAATTTCAAGGGGCTGTTTATTTAATAATTATGGAGATACAATGAGCGTACGATAAAATTTTCAAAAGGGATTCATTTATTTCATGACATTTCCATACCTTGGTCGCACGACAGATTTTGTAAAAGGGATCAATTTTGGAAAATTTCCTGTCAGCATAGACGTACGATATAAGTTTTTAAATAGGGTTAATATATTTTTTTTAATTACAATTTTTCATAGACCTACGGTAAAATTTCGAAAAGGGGCTATTTATTTAATAATTATGGAGATACAATGAGCGTACGATAAAATTTTCAAAAGGGAATCATTCATTTCCTGACATTTCCATATCTTGAGCGCACGTCAGATTTTCTAAAAGGGTCAATTTTGAAAAATTTCCTGTCATCATAGGCGTACGATATAAGTTTTTAAATAGGGTTGAAATAATTTTTGAAACTACCATTTTTCATAGACCTACGGTAAAATTTCGAAAAGGGGCTGTTTATTTAATGATTATGAAGATACAATGAGCGTACGATAAAAATTTCAAAAGGGATTTTCTTATTTCAAGACATTTCCATATCTTGGACGCATGAAAGATTTTGTAAAAGGGTTCAATTTTGAAAAATTTCCTGTCAGCATAGCCGTACGATATAAGTTTTTAAATAGGGTTAATATATTTTTTTTAATTACAATTTTTCATAGACCTACGGTAAAATTTCGAAAAGGGGCTATTTATTTAATAATTATGGAGATACAATGAGCGTACGATAAAATTTTCAAAAGGGATTCATTCATTTCCTGACATTTCCATATCTTGAGCGCACGTCAGATTTTGTAAAAGGGTTCAATTTTGAAAAAAATTCTATAGTCATAGACGTACGATATAAGTTTTTAAATAGGGTTGAAATAATTTTTGAAACTACCATTTTTCATAGACCTACGGTTAAATTTCGAAAAGGGGCTGCTTATTTAATAATTATGAAGATACAATGAGCGTACGATAAAAATTTCAAAAGGGATTCATTTATTTCAAGACATTTCCATATCTTGGACGCACGTCAGATTTTGTAAAAGAATTCAATTTTGAAAAAATTTCTGTCGTCATAGGCGTACGATATAAGTTTTTAAATAGGGTTAATATTTTTTTAAATTACCCTTTCTCATAGTCCTACTGTAAAATTTCGAAAAGGGGGCCGTTTATTCAATAATTATGGAAATATTCAACACAGTAAATAAACAAATTACTAATTTTTTTACAGGACTTAACGGTTTCTATAAATCCCTTGTTCCCTTGTGGATGAGACAGATCCCATACACAATGATGAAGTTCGCCTGTTTCGAACGTACTGTCGAACTTCTATACAAATACGTGGTACCCAAACCACGTGCCGAATGTTCCAAAGGTGAACAATTGGTGGTAACCTTCGCTGCAGGTTACATTGCCGGTGTATTCTGCGCCATCGTATCTCACCCTGCTGATACCGTAGTCAGTAAATTGAATCAAGAAAAAGGAGCAACTGCTTTGGATGCCGCCAAGAAATTGGGATGGGGTGGATTATGGAAGGGTTTGACTCCTAGGATTGTTATGATCGGTACATTGACCGCATTGCAGTGGTTCATCTATGACGCCTTCAAGGTAAGTTATTTTTTTTTGTTTATAACTCGAGTGGGTTTATTGTAATTTTTTTTTAAAGGTCGCCATGAAGATGCCCCGTCCACCACCCCCAGAAATGCCAGAATCCCTTAAGAAGAAGTTGGAAGCAGGAAATTAATTATTTATTTAAAAAAATAATTTAGGAAAAAACAGTGAAAAAACAAAGAAAATTGCAGTATTTTCATTAGTATGGTATAGAAAAAAAAATACATTCTTCATATGTGCGGCGAATTTTTTTTTTAAAGTGAATACATCTTTTGTCTTATATTTTAGATTGTACATAGATTATAAGATCCAATAAACAGTTGAACTACCGTTTTCCAGCGTCTTGTTTTACTTTATTACCCCCTTTTCAATGTTTTCCCTGTCCAAATGATAAATCAGGATCCTTTATCACAAAATAATTCGTTTTACTCTGAAAATCACTCTGTATACAAAACCCTCGCCTCAGATTACACAAGTACGACAAGGATATATGAAAGAGAGAGAAAGAGTAATTGTGCGCGGTCATCACTTGGGGGTGTATACTTATTACCCGAGGCTGGCGGAATTTTCATTGCCCCCCTACCCACCAACTAGTAAATTCTCTCCGTAAAGGACAATGTTGCCGGATGAAAGTGTTTACCTTATATGCATGACTTCGAAAAAAAGTCAACGAAAACGAGAGAAAAATATCATTTGTACAAATTAATCTTCGATTATGGCAATAGCGGTAAAAATAGGGGGGCAATTAACATTCCGCCAGCCTCGGGAAATAAGTATACACCCCTAAAGTGAAATAAAGTACACGCCTTAATGACCGCGCATAATTCTTTCTGTCTCTATCAGCTGTTTTTCTGTTGCACTTGTATAACCCGGCATATTTCCATAAGGATTTTCATTATGGCTAAACGATCGATCAATTTTCATCTATTTTCTCACATAATTCTTCAATTTTAAAATTATAAAAACATTACATTCAAGACCCTCTTAAAAAACTCTTCATTTTGATATGTCACACGATATGGTTTGTAAATTGTCGGGGAAAAGTTTTGTATACATACAGGGTGAGTCATCATTAACGAGATGATCCGTTATGACTAATTTAAAAATTTCTTTTTATTCGTTGGTATATTTTAAAACGATTTAGAAATATACAGAGTTTACCAACATGATGTATCAAATTGGACGGAGATACCCGTTACCTAAATAGCTTTTTATAATTGGATTATGATGTTGAAAGGTTTCTTTAAACTTGCAATGGTAAATCCTATTATCGAATAATCAGTTGTTTTTATTACCTTCTATAGAAGTCACTTGGTGCACTTTCTATTAAGAAGAAGCATCTCCAATGTTTCTTAACATGCATATAATGGCTATAACAGATATTATGTATTTTAAATATTTTTTCTTAATTTTAATTCTGGTGTTTTTATACTGAAATTGCTTCAAAGGTAAGTTGATATTCATAAATTCAAGCATTATAACGTATCGAGCGGATTTATTTATAAAAGATAGTATTTCACACAATATTTTTCCTAATTTTGAAAGAAAAAAATTCCCATCTACACCTTTAATTATTATTAGACCCCCAAGTGAGTTCGGACATGTTTATTTCTTACTGTGCTATTGACTAGTTTCAATAACTATTCATTCATAAAAGTAATTGCCCAGTTTTTATTACGCTCCTTGCATTATTGGGTGACATTCGTAACAATAATATGTGGCTCCTGAGTGTATGTTTGGTTGCCTATGAGTTGGCGTAACTAAAATTTACATTACGTATAAGTGACTTTTGAATTACTTTTGGAAATATAGATTTAAAAAAGGGCAAAGGCAATAATTGATGTATTAAATTAAAAAGGTAGGTTGTGATTTGTAGGAAATATTAATTAGGAGAAAATATAACACATAGTTATCTGGAAATGGAAAACAATCATGTTGTTATGGTTTTATTTAATTTTGAAGTAAAAGTCATTGATTTGAAAGAAAGGTTTGTTGAGACGAGTTATAGGATTTAAAAGGTAATTCCTTTCAAATTATGATAATGATAGGTAGATTATTAACTTAAAAAAGATAAAATATCACTGAGAAATTTATGTTTTTATAATATTATTGCAATATTTTTGAATTTTCCAGTTCCAGTAAAGTTACAGACATGCACTGTGTGTTTTTTTGTCATTAGCGAAATTAATAGTTTACAGGATGGACTATTTTAGCTGTGAAATATTCAATTATTATTACAGGATATTTATTGAGCCTAAATTTCCGAAAACGTGTTGTGCGGATTGTTGTTCTGTCTACTAATAACAAAAAACAGACTGTATCTGTCTACTGCTCGGCTGGGACTTGAAGAAAAAAAGGATTAGCACCGATTGAGTTAGAGATTGCGCTAAGAGTGTAGTGTACCTATATTAGTTTCTGTTAATTTTTTATCATTCCCCTGTACAATCTATTCTAAGGAATAGTTTCCAATGAACGACAAGGTTAGATTAAGAAAATTTTTATTTCGATAATACTTTATTAGCGTCTGTTTCCTTAGTTGATAAACAATATTAATTGACCAACTCAATATATAATTTTGTATTCTATACGATATTTTAATCATTTAAGCAAATTGTTAATTGAAAATCATCACGTACATTTTCCACAAAAGGCTTTAGATAGATTGGAGCATCCACCTGTTTCCCGGCGTTTTAGATGTTACAACGGGAAAATCCTGGTTACAGCTACCCACGTACACACATACATACACGTAGAGAGGGAAGCTGTACGGATACCGGGGATGAAAATCAATAAATCTTGATTCTCTCTCTCCGAATGCTCCATTCAGCTTTGGCTATCCCATTGGGCAAGATGTAGTTTCTCGAGGGCAGCGGTTAGCAGCCAACCCTTTTTAGTTTTTCCAGCAGTTTTTTGTTCGATGATTTGGAAATGACCGTTTTCAAAGGATGGTTGTATTGCGCCCTATGGTATTCCAGCATTTTGGCAGGTGAGATTCATATAATTCTGTACTAGTGATTAGAACAGTTTTTTTCTACATTCATGCAAAAAACAACACTTTTGTGAAACACATTTAATGGAAAAAGTGGTTCTTTTTTGCACTAGAGTCATTCTTGTGTCAGTTTTGTGATGATTTATGACAAACATGAACATTTAAATAAAATAAAAATCCATAGCAATTGTGTCTGATCCTGCTTTAATACAACAATAATATATGTATATCTTACTACTTAGTCTCAACGAATTACAATTATTGCAGAAATCTTTAATTATTTAACATTTAAATGGTCAAGGCGAAAACCAGCTATGATTGAGTACTGACAAGGTGGAGGCCATAAAGATACAAAAAAGAAGAACGGTTTGAAATTGATTAGGTTAGGTTCCCAACATATTATATTTTAATTTTCCAGTTTTTGCATGAATGTAGAAAAAATATTGTATGCAACTCTTGCAAAACGTGTTTTTTGCACTTGTTCCATAAATAACTATTTTCTGAATTGAAAAAAGTTTAATTTTTAAATTGCCATTCAATAGTGGTATGGAGTTCCACTTTTTGAAACATGATTTTGAACTTATTTTTCGACGACCTTTCCAAATCTGTCATTATTTTTCATGAACACTATTTGGCAAAAAAATTAGTTCGCGTTTGACAGTTTTGTACAGGTATCCCTATGTCGCATCTTATAATAAACACAGTGTATATGCTGGAAAAAACGTTTAGACATGGACATGCGCATTTTTTTCAAAAAAAAAGTATATAGGGTGTGTCATGTGACGGTGGCCATTATTTTAAATGCAACCTACCGTATATATTATTTATTTTCAGAAATATCTAAATTTTTAGAGTGACTAAACTGTTTGTGGGTTTTCTAAAATAAGTACATAATATACAGGGTGTAACAATAAGGCAGGTCATAAATCATTCCACATATTCTGGGGCTAAAAATAACTCGATCCAACCCAAGTTACCCTAGTACAAATGTGCATGCGAAAAAAGTTACAACCCTTCGAAGTTACCAAATGAAAATTGATTTTTTCAAATATTTCGACAGTTGTTTGACATATTATAATGAAAGTTGACAAGTGGCTTTCTTATGATTAGAGCATCTTAATAAAAAAAATTAAGGAATTATTGCACCCCGTTGAAAATTTATAGAAGTTGAGACAATTTAATGCTTATTGTGGCACCATTATTCACACATTATTTTTGAAACTGTTTTGGCCCCTAGCCCCTATTTTCCATTGTGCTTCAAAAATTTCGAGTACCTAACAAAAATTAAAGTCAATGAATTTTTAAGTTTCTCAAGGGTCCCAAATTTTTGATTGAATCTTATTTATTTACAATATGTGTAGTTTTTATCAGATGGCCCCCATTTTCTTGAATACCCAGTCGGCACCGTTTTACTAACGAAAACCGAATATTCTAGAAAAGCAATGGCTTCTGACGATATCTTATTGCAGCCAGGTTGTAATTTTTTTTCGCATGCACATTTGTACTAGGGTAACTTAGGATGGATCGAGTTATTTTTAGCCCCAGAATATATGGTATGATTTATGACCTGCCTTTTTGTTAAACCCAGTATATGACTTGTGTCTTTTTTTTTCAGGTTACACATTGCTGTTTTGTCCTTTATTACCACTTCTGTTTATTTCAAACAAACTTTATCGGTACATTACAGATAATTTGTTCACTTTTTGGCAGTTCTACCCCACGGTGAGTACTCAATGCACCAATCTACCGATAAAAAAAAACTACAAGATCATAACCTAAAAGGTTTTCATTTTATGAATTGTCAAATTAAGTGTTATTCACTTGGTAACTCATTTTCACAAAAAGAAAAATTAATTTTCAATTTACAGTTGATTGTTGAATATTTTTAAGGCTTTGTTGGAATTAATTTGCGATTGCCATGTCCAAGTAACTGGTGACGCGATCCGAACAGGAGAACTGTCACTTCTTTTGATGAATCACCGAACTAGAACGGATTGGAACTTTTTCTGGCCCACCGTGTACCATTGTGTCGAAGGAAAAGGCAAATTAGCCCATTCCACCAAGTTCATACTGAAAGACCAGATCAGAAATATACCTGGACCAGGTGAGAGTGACATTACGTGTGGCTAAGTTCAAAGGAAAATGACTAATAATTATATTCCTTGTTAAACTTCAATATCTTGTATGGAAAGTTGTCAAAAAATTTTGTGCTTATACTCTGTAATTGATTGGCATCGATTATTTTTTTCACTTGTCAAAATCTGACATTTCGGTGGTTTCAACCAATAGCAATCTAGCCAATCATTCGGTATTATACTGATTATTTTTTTCACTTGTCAAAATCTGACATTTTGGTGGTTTTAACCAATAGCAATACATTATTCTAGCCAATCATTCGGTATTATACTGATAATTATGCTTCCTCATCGATAAAACCTTGTTTACATCGAAACGTCAAAATTTTACTTTGAATTTGTCATTATTGACAACTAAAAGCGCTTTCAAAAATCCTTTTAAATTGTTGAAAAAAATAATCTTCCCAAATACAACTCGCTCTTCAAATTTTATCACATAATTTTTTATTTTCATCACTCAAACTTGTTTATTTGAGGCAAAAACATTCAAACAAACCGAATTTAGATAAAATCACTCCTCCTAACGGAGTCGTGATTTTATCAAATCGGTTTGTTTTCATATTTTTGCCAAATAAACAAGTTTTCGTGGAAAAGAAAAAATTATCGATAAAATTTGAAGCACTCGTGGTATTACCTTTGATTATTTTTTTCACTTGTCAAAATCTGACATTTTGGTGGTTTTAACCAATAGCAATACATTATTCTAGCCAATCATTCGGTATTATACTGATAATTATGCTTCCTCATCGATAAAACCTTGTTTACATCGAAACGTCAAAATTTTACTTTGAATTTGTCATTATTGACAACTAAAAGCGCTTTCAAAAATCCTTTTAAATTGTTGAAAAAAATAATCTTCCCAAATACAACTCGCTCTTCAAATTTTATCACATAATTTTTTATTTTCATCACTCAAACTTGTTTATTTGAGGCAAAAACATTCAAACAAACCGAATTTAGATAAAATCACTCCTCCTAACGGAGTCGTGATTTTATCAAATCGGTTTGTTTTCATATTTTTGCCAAATAAACAAGTTTTCGTGGAAAAGAAAAAATTATCGATAAAATTTGAAGCACTCGTGGTATTACCTTTGATAAAACTGCTTCCACATCAATAATACCCTTGTTTACATCGAAATGTCAAAATTTTACTTTGAATTTGTCATTATTGACAACTAAAAGTGCTTCGAAGCACAACACAAACCGATTCAGTGCCATCACCCAAGAGAATATCGAACATTTAATACTATTTTTTATACCCCTTAACTATGGCACGCCACTGGAAAACAAAAATATTTCTGAAATCCTCAAATTTGACATTTTAGGATGGATTATGCAACTGGCATGTTTTGTTTACATCAAAAGATGCTGGAAATTGGACCAAGTAATTTTGAAAAAATATGTAGATTACGTATCTGACATAAATTACAAACATAGTCTTCTAATATTCCCAGAAGGGACTGACCTCACGGTGGCCACCAAGAAAAGCAGCGACAATTTTGCACTTACAAACAATTTGCCAGTAAGAGATGAATATTACTAAAGATACAAGTTTATGTTTAGTCTTTATGTATTTTTTGTAGGTTTATGATAATGTTTTGCATCCGAAAACTACAGGATTTGTTTACTTGACACAGCAGTTACTGTATAGAAACAGCCTAGACGCGGTATATGACATCACTCTAATATATCCAGACACTATACCACAAAATGAAAAATGGTTACTAAATGGTAAATTTCCGAAAATAGTCAAGATGCATTTGGTTAGGTGAGTTATTTATATTCTAAAGTATATTTTTCAAAGGACCGTGTATCAACTTATGCTATTAAAGTTCTCAAAAATAGACAAAATCATACATTAATGACCCCATAATTCAACAATTCTCTGCAGGCAACCCAACGTACATTATATTTATATCGGCAATTACCTGTAGTGTAGGCAACCAAACATACAATAACGTCTTCAAAAAATGAATCCTAGTATAGGGACATTTGACCCGCAACCTTCTTTGTGACATTTCCATGTCATTATTTGTAACTACGAACATTAACATAAATTAACTCGATTGTTAATGGCCCTTGTTGGTTAAATAACTATTAAAGATTGACTCGTGTTCTATTTCAAATGAATTTTGTTATTTTTATTGTAGATATCCGAAATCTGTGTTGCCTACATCGGAAGAAGGTTTGAAACAGTTTTTAGAAAGAAGATGGCTGGATAAGGAAAAAACAATAAAAGAATACAACGCCACTGGTAATTTTCTTCACGGTCAAATAATAAAGTGTAATAGGAAGTGGGAGCTTTACGTAGCATTTATATTTTGGACTATTCTACCTTATATAAGTTTGTATCTTTTTTTGACGGACACTTGGTTTATGGCCAACGTTATAGTGCACACTTTGTTTTTATTGGGCGTTAATGTTTATTGTGAAGGTTTTCAAAATTTCGAAATACTATTGCATCTTTGGAAGAAGCACCTACATGAAAAATATACTTAAGATTTGTTAAAACATAAATTTTTATGAAAATGTCAATATATATAAACTTTTTAAATTGGGATCAACAAAATGTATGTAACGTTAACCTTGAAAAGTAACCAAAATTTGTAAAGTTCATTGGATGCTTTAATGTTACTAAACAAAAACAAAAAATTACCTTTAAAAAGTCTAGATCTTCTAGTGATCCTGCACTGCAAGTTTGATAACCATTTCTATGAATATATTTACCAACTCATTTTATAGATACAAAATAAGTGTGGTTATGGCACATTCTTAATGTTTTTACGAAACACTGTAGAAAACTAAACGAAACTTGTCTTGTTGTAGGTCACTTTAAATTAAAAATGTACAAAAACACAGTAAAGAACACTCTAAAAATTGAGATAATGTCATTCATGACGTTACTGATCAAAATAAAATCTAAATTTGAATGATTTTAAAGTTATGTCAAAAGTTCTTTTAATAATAGGTAGGCAACCAATTATACGTTTGTTCGAACATTCATTAGAGAGCAGCTTTTGAAATGTATATCGTTTTGATTAGTATTTTGAACGGATTTTTTTTTTGGAAAACGCAAATTATATTCTTCAATTAAAACGATATATCGAAAAATCATCATCGAAACATATGAAAAATTGTGTGAAAAACATGCTCAACTTTTTTGTACATTTGGAGACACATCTTATACTTACAAATACAGGATGTTCTTTAAAAACACGTTGGTAATATTTCTAGTTAGTATGATATTAAAAATAACTTGTTAAAATGTTCAATTTAGTCTCATATTCACGTGAATTTAGCTCAGAATAATTATAATTTCCATGTTTTTTGTTAAAAATGAGAAAAATAAAATCACACACCGACAATTTATATGAATCCTTAAAATTATTGGTACGATAAATAAATAAATTGAGTATACGTGTGTAAAAAAATTGGTACAAACAATATTATCTAAATAAGATTGAAAAAAGTACCTGTTAGCTCCAAAAATCGATAAGATGCTGATGAATTTTCCATCCCATCCAGATCATAAACAATACAGGTTGTTCCACATAAGAGTAATAGACTGAAAACTTACAGTTTATAATATAAATATCCAGCTAAATCTCAATCTGTTACTCTTATTAAGATCACCCTGTACAAGCACTAGGGCTTTTATCAAAGAATACACCAACTGACAAGAAGCGAATCTGCAGAAGGCATTTTTTTAGTTAGTTGTCATTTGTCATTCGATCACATGTAGGCCTCTTGCTTATGGTGTTTCCAGACATAAATTAGATTACTTTGTTTGTAAATTGTAATTATTTTTTTAGTAAATGAGCCATTTCAGTTTATATTCGCAGAAATAGTTACTAAATTTGATAAAACACCACTTAACACTATGCCACCTCTAAGGTTATTTGTTTTTACACTTCAAACATCAAAGAATTTTCGCCGGCCTTCACTTCTTGTTGTTGTGTATTCAAAATACCTACACGAGTATTCTTAGACTCTTTGTTGAAGGGTTCTGTGTGTACCAACCTAAAAATTACTTCACTTTCTCAACGGCGGTTATTTTTATTTGACACCGTCGAGAATACACATATGTGAGAATATTCAGGATCCCGTTAAATCGAGTAGTTAGTCGCTTTTTATAGCGGAACCACAATAATAAATAAAAAGAGAACGAATGTATCTTTTTATATTTATTATTTGTAAAGTTTTCGCCACCTCCGCTTTGTATCAATGTTTATTGTCAATCTTATGTGTGATTAAATGTATTTTAAAACAGGGATAGTTTTTAAAAAAATTATTCTATTTGATAAGATCCATTTAAATGTTGCTTTTTCTCTCTTTTATCTGTTTGTTAAACAGAGTTGAGAAAGCAGACAACAATTTTTCTAAGTGTTTTAGGCTATAACCAAGGAAACGAGTTTTTCTAAAAAAAAAAGAAGAATACCGTTTCTGTACATTATATCAAAGTATTACATATACATGGATGTTTTTTCTCTAATATTTCTTTCAGCTTTTAACTTTGAAGTGTATCTATTGAATTCATTCGAAATATAATGACTGTAATTTTTGAAAACGCAGGTTTTTTGAAAAAAAAATATACAGAAATTGAACGGTTTGTTGTGTCACGTCTTATGCAACACGCAAACCATGTCACTTTATGGATATGTTCGGTATTTGAATGTTATAACTAAACTCATTTTAATGGGTCTTCGGATTTATGAGGAAATTAGGGATATAACGTGTATTCCTAAGTTTTTGAATGCTCATTAAGATTGTCTATTAGGTATAACTTTCCAAAATTTGAGTCAAATTTTATTAGGATTCAAAAGAGATTCATTCTGTAGAGTTTCACATCAGATTTAATGAAATTAAAAATAAAAGATTCCTGATAAAATCAGCATTTCAAAACTTTTAATTCAAACCGGCTTTAATCTTTTTATTGATTTTTTTTTCAGTCAAAATCCTACATGCATTGAAAATAAAAAGACTAAAACTGTGTGAATTGGTTTTGAAATACAGGTAGTTGGTTTTGCATATCCATATTTTGTATATTTTTCAAAATGTACCTGTCAATTGTCAAAACGGTTAGAACTGTGAATCAAGGTGCCAAATTAGAATTTTACAAAATATATTAGACAAATTATATATCGGTGTCTTTAGAAAATAAATGTTAATTTCAAATATTATATGTGTTGATAAACTATATAATGAGTGTTTTATTTTTTTCTACCCCACTTGCATCTACCTACTATTAACAGGTATAAAACTGGTAAGAACTACTACAGTTCAGTCTAAGGTTAGTATGGCCAACAAAAAGTGATTTTTTCTGACAAGAATGACAGTTAAGGTCTTCCATTCAAAACAAAAGACTTTTGTATGTTTTTTATCATTGCGGACATCTATATTGCTTTATTAAAATAATTAATACACCCCCGAAGCGTATATCTTGATATTAAAAATAACTTTTTAGCTGAATACTCAACATATAAGTGGCCAATAATTCTAGAAACTCTTGGTATGTCACAATTTCATTTCTGTTGTCTGTCACTAGTTATGTCAAATGTCAGTTATATTTGTTTTTGTTGATTTTCGTTCAATGGGTATGTTCTTCTAATTACTTTTATCACTGACATTTGACAGAGCTAGTGACTGAATAACAGAAATGAAATAGTGACATGCCAACGTTCCTAGAATTATTGGCTACTGATATACTGAGTATTCAGCTAAAAAGTCATTTTAAATTTCAAGATATACGCTTCGGGGGTATATTCATTATTTTAATAAAGCAATATTGTAGATGGTCGCAATGATAAAAAATATGCAAAACCTTATGTTTTGAATATAGTAGACCTTAACTGTCATTCTTGTCAGAAAAAAACACTTTTTGTTGGTCATGCTGACCTTAGACTGAACTCCACGATTAGGATTGAGATCAGGAAAGCTAATTGGTCAAACTATTTTTGGTTTTGAAAAAGAAAACAAATCAATATGTAAATATTTCATTTACGTACTTCAAATGAAACTAAAAACAATACATTTATCACAAAAGATGCCAAAACTCATATACTATGTATTTAAAATATAATATCATATTATTATATCATAAAAGAAAATACAACGTCATCCCCAGAGCTTTTTTAAGTAACATTAACCAAAATAAAGGTACTTTACTAAAAAAATTTTCAAAGCTCCTTGTATATTTAGTGTGTTTTGCTATATTTTATTGGTAGATAATTTTAACTTGCGAAAAACCCTTACTAAGCAAGTTTCCCTATTGGATATACCCAGCTTTTAGGGATGACACTGTATATATTTCAATTTTAAGTTCCGATACGTATAACTCGACCTTCAGCTAAAAAATATATTATTATTTTCAACAATTTAATATACCAACACAATCCTTTTCAACGGAATGTATTTTAAAATTTAAGAAATTTTTTTCAAAAGTTATAATACTGCAATTTGGTGTTGCTTACCTGAGCAAAAGTTAGGTTAGGTTATAGTTACAAACGTATTTAAGTACTAAGATGAAACGTTATAAAAATATACGCGTTAGGAACATTTTAAACCACATTTATGTTCAAATTTATACCTCAATTCCAAAATAAGGGTAAAATAACGTTAAAGAACCATAATTATTTAGAAATTGAAGATGAAGTAGCGAAACCTAACCTTACTATTCAGTGACGTATCATTTACAATAGAGGAGTTCTAAGGTCAGTGTGGCCAACAAAAAGTGGTTTTTTTCTGACAAGAATGACAGTTAAGGTCTACCAATCAAAATATAAGATTTTTGCATGTTTTTTATCATTGCGAACATCTATATTGGTTTTAACAGTAGACATTAACTGTCATTTTTGTCATAAAAAACCACATTTTGTTGGCCACACTGACCTTAGACTGAACTCCTCTATTTCCATTGTTAAAAGCTGTTCATTTTTAACAAATCGAAATGGGATTGGGGTTATACTTTTCGTGATACTTTCTGTTAAATTTAGCTTGTAAATAATTTGTTTCTATATAAAAGTTCAAAGCATCAAATATATATATTTATATGGCATAAAAAACAGTCGTTAAATTTTTGTGTTTTAAGTAGTAAGTATATATTTTTTAAGTAACCAGTCTAAGTACTACAAAAGTACACACGAATTTCTGAGGTACAAGAAGTACAAGTTTTTTTATTGTCAAAAATTTTCAAAATAGGTAAAAGTCATTACGAATATGAATCATAAGGAAACATATTTTTATTATCAGTAAAATTATGAATAATATAAATTCCATTAAAACAAATTAATGAAAAAAAAAAGTGAAAATACGTTGATTAAGATAAAAATGAACGAAATTTACTGATAATTGTTTCACGTTTGCATAAACACACCTAATAAATTCAAGGCAAAATACAGATTAATATTGAGCATCAGTTGCAATTAAGTTTTTTTTGGAAAGCTACTTAGGTTGTAGGATGAAGTGGCGCATTTATGAAAATTCGAATTGAAATGTAACTGTCATGCGCTGGTACTACATTCTGCGCCCAAAAAATCTTGAATGACAAAATGCCAGGCTTTAAAATTGAAAGACTAACAAATTTTCAGATACAATAGTAAAATCAGAACAAAAATTGTTTTTTTCTGACAAGAATGACAGTTAAGATTTAACGTTCAAAACATAAGATTTTGCATGTTTTTATCATTGCGAACATCTACATTGATTGATTGAAATAATAAATACACCCCCGAAGCGTATATCTTTTATTTAAAATGACTTTTTAGCTGAATACTCAACATATCAGTGGCCAATCATTCTAGGAACTCTTGGCATGTCACCATTTCACTTCTGATATTCAGTCACTAGTTATGTCAAATGTCAGTTATATTTATTTTTGTTTAATTGTGTAGGTCCATTTTCGATTAGATTTTTGTAGCATTTCTAATTAGCTGTATCTCTATTCTTCCAATTCCTTTTTTCACTGACATCTGACAAGTAGTGACTGAATAACAGACATGAAATGGTGACATGCCAAGAGTTTCCAGAATTATTGGCCACTGATATGTTAAGTATTCAGCTAAAAAGTCATTTAAAATTTCAAGATTTACGCTTCAGGGGTGTATTCATTATTTTAGTAAAGCAATATAGATGTTCGCAATGATAAAAAACATGCAAAATCTTATGTTTTGAACAGTAGACCTTAACTGTCATTCTTGTCAGAAAAACCTATCTTTTGTTGGCCATACTGACCTTAGACTGAACTCCTCTATTTAAAAACTAAAGCATATATTAATAAGATACTGTTCCAACAACCTTAGAGTTGGACTGAGTACCATTCCAATAAATATAAGAACTCTACCAGAACTAGTTCAAGAACGTTGAATGTAATTCTGTATTTTGAGTAAGTAGAAAAGTCACAAACTGCTAGAACCTGAACCAATACTAGAACTATTCGTATATACATTGTAAGGTTATTCAATTTTGGTTCTTGTATTTCAGAAATTCGCCTAATTATCTTTTTTATACTTCCGCCATTTTCTATGAGTAAGTGAAGTAAAAAAATTTGTGCTATCAATAAAAACTATGTTTGATTCTGATGATATTCCGGTCTACCTGCTAACTGGAGTAAATATCTATCGGGATGGTCCAACCAATCGGCGGCGCTCAATTTTACCACTCGCTGTTTTTCCGCTTCTTTCATTTCCCATTTTTTCACTTCTATCTGTCGCTCTCTACTCACCTGATCCCCACATCCCCACACCTCTATACTTTCCAAGTAATACGGGATCTTTTGCCATTCAATCTACATTTAAAGAAAAACCATACCAATATACCACGAAACATGATTATTGACATTTGACATTACAAATTCACCTTCAAATAAAAAAAATAAAAACTCACCTTCTCAAACCCTCCGTCTATGCTAATAAAAGGAGCTCTGGGATCGCTGCCTACCCTCAATCCATGCGGATACCCCCTCACAGTAAAATTTAAATACAACATCTTGGATCCCTTCTCCAACAACTGAAACCTAAGTAAACCAATAATCAAACAACGCCCCTTCAATCTTACAACCATTATTTACTTCGGTAACAGTTGAAATACGGCGCACTCTTCTCCACCCCAATAATGATGAGATTCTTTCCATTCGTTCGGCGAAGCTATGCAGAACTTTTGACCGTCTTGCACTCTGATGATGGTCAAAGTCGGTCCTTTATAGTTCATTACGTGATGGAGGAATCTATTGGAACCCAAACCCATTTCGTCGGAATCGTAGAGAATCGTCCAATGGGAGGGAATAGCGCACACCAGTTTCGCCAGGAAGGACATGCTTGCCAATCCTAAGATAAAAGACAATAAAAAGAACCAATATAAAAAATGTATTGTTCAACCATCTTTGATATTCATCTGAATTATGTTCAGTGCGCCTATGCGCCGGCACATGCGCCTATCGATTGTAACCGAGCATGCGCATATCGTAACCGGGCATGCGCAATCGATAAAGAGATTTAACAAGAAGTCACGAAGACGACAGTGCTATTCTGTCATTGTGAATTGTAAGAGAGCAATAAAGTAAAATAACAGCACACAAAAATCTTTTTATATACAGTCCACTCCACATTCATTTAACAACAATAACACCAAACATGTATATGGAAGAAGATGTCTTCCAAAATGGCAGTAAAATCTACTTACCCACTCCACTGTTACTAGGCGAAATCGCTTTTTGTGGTCTGGAATATAAAGGAGGTAGAGCACCAGCTAGCAACCAAGACATACTCATCGTTAGCAAATGTTGATGAGGTTTTGCCTGTGGAAACGGATTGGCTTCTTCTAGTACTGGCGTTGCCAGCTCGAGCCCTAAAAATTGCCGTTCTCAGAAACATTCAGAGATTGTTTTACGAGTATAGAAATGATATTTTGCCATAGACGAGGTTTGATATAAAAGCACATTTGTACGACATGATTTAGCAACAAAAAAATTGTCAATGTTGCACACAATAAGCGTTTGACAGACAGAGAGACTTATTACCTGCGTATGGAGGAATTTCACATACTTCACCTGTGGAAAGTTCAAGATTTTTTTTTAGCAATTAGTTTATTTCGATGATTACTAAAAAGCGATTAGAAGTAGTAAAAAAATAGTTAAAACAGCTGTTTAATAAAAAAAAGTAGGGATAGAGCAACACATTTCTTATATCAAATAATTATCATTAAAAGTTCGATTTTATCTATAAGAAATGCATTATTACAAAGTGCGTCTAACAAAAGAAAAAAATGGCAGATGATAGTTAAGACAACATTTATTTTGTTCTGTTTACCTGAATACTGCGGCTTTTCATACGCATTACCTGGGAAAAATTAATAATTTTTATATTTAAACACGCTACAAAGCTCTGCTTAAATAAGGGGAAGAACTCGAGATCGTTTGTTTATTAGACAAATTGAAATTTTATACTTTATAAAACAAGTAGGTACTTACCACTAGCCAAACTATGCTCACATTCCTCCAAAGTCCTCCAAGATGTAGCCAAAGAATGAACAGCATATCTGTGAAGTGGGAATAACAGCCTAGGTGTATTGAGCTCTATCCAATGGGAAACAAACTGTACAGACAATTGTTTTTTACTGTGAAAACAACTATCTACAACAGCTTTGAGCGTTTTATTACAAGAAAGGCACATTTGAGGACCTTCTGAGTAATGATCCATACTTATATGGTAAGTACACATTAATAGAGAAGTCATGTCATCAGGAGTGATCATATCGACAGTTGTTTCATCGATTGGTGTTGCCCACATTTTCACCAAAGTATCTCTTATTTTCTCATCATCCAAAATCTTAGAACAGATTAAAATTATAATATGATAATATTATTTTAAGCAATTACTCACAGCTAAATAATTCTCACATTGTTGCTTAAAAGCGTTCTGTCCGATATAAGTATTCTTTGATGCGCTATGTTTCCAAAAATGATCAAATAATTTTTCACCCAACACATGATATCTTGGAAACAGAAATCTCTGGAAAATAAGAATGTATAACTATTGCAATATATTCAAATCATAACATTAAATGTATTACCGTAAATACACTTTTTGTAATTCCGTTGACACCTTCTAGTTTTTGAGATTTCTCTGCCAAAATCTGAAACATAAGATCCATAATGTTGTCCTTGAAAAAAACAATATTGTAGATAATATTGCATAAAGTTTAGATTTTTATGCTATATGGTGTTTCTAAACTTACTTTACATAAACCAATAAATATGTTCTAATTTCTTAAATACATAAAGTAAACATAACGTCACCTTTGTTAGTTTTTCCACGGGTAGCATTGGACTAGGTTTTGATTGAATGTCTCCCGAGCTTGTTCTGGTTATACTCTTCCTAGAGCCATTATGAAAGCTTCCCACTGAAGTGGGAGTTGCTGTTCCCGATTTTGAACCGTGCCCATGATGATTCCCCATGTTTTTATAAAATTATTTCTCAAAACTCAAACTCCATTCTCAACATTACCGAATCCTGCAGTGAAACCAGCTGACAGTAGTGACAGCTATTTGCCTGTTTTGTATTCCGTGCCAGGTTATCTGTGCTCCGTGTCAAACTCAATAGAGTGGTCATGTCAATTATGGTATAGGCAACCAAACATACACATCGACGCTATCAAATTAGACATGTGGGATTGGAATAAGCTACCTTTCAGTCTCTTTACACAATACACATTGAAATTATCGAAAGTTTTTTTTGAACAGTATTGTTGGCTGCTATTTTCCGGCTAGACGACAAGGCGGTGTAAAAAAGATGAAGACGCATGACAAGTAGTTAACTGTCATTGTCAACGATTGACAGCTAATGTAATCATTATTGACAACAAATATATCAATAAAATCAAATGATATTTATTTTCAATTATCTAAATACTACTAATGTCTGGCTACAAACGAGTTAGCTTTTATGAACTTTGTAGATTATGCGCTTCCAATATTCAAAAGGAAAAAACCCATATATTCCAAGAAGAAGGCAGAAAGATACAACTTCAAAATAAAATAGAAGTTTGTTTGGCTTTAACTGTATGTTTTACAACGAAATAGTCGGTGTTTTTCAAGTTTACGATGTTTTAGGTTAACGAAAATGATTTTCTACCGAAAGTCGTTTGTTCTAAATGTTTGCGGAGTCTGGAAACATGTTTTGGGTTTAGACAAGAATGTGTCAGATCAGAGTCAATGCTGTCGACTTATTTTAAAAACTTCAGGTATATGATTGTTTATAATTTACTTAACAATGTTATCCATGTATATTTCAGATACACAGAGGATTTCAAAAAATCTGGCAAAGTGTATATTAAAGATATAAAGTCTACCCCATTGATACAGCAAACATCTGAGAGTACACCTACAGCACCAAAGATTGTTCAATCAGTACCCCAAAATATAGCCACTGTTAACAAGAGTCAACAAAATGTAGAGCCTACTCCTTTTTATACCCTGCAGCTTCCAGCAATTGTCTCCAATCCTAATATTATTAATAAGCCCCAAAAAAATGTCGATACTCCAAAGATATCACAACCTCAACTAGCTTATAATCTTAATACAACAAATAACAAATCCAGTGCACCAAAAACAGAAATGTTTAGCAATGTAGTAGTAAATGCCAATGGTGAGGTTATCAATATTTCTCACATGGGTGATTTTGAAACTATTTTAAATCAAGGTAATGCTTTAAAAGTTAAAAATAAAATTCAAAAACGTAGTAATAGTGTCCAGGAAAATATTGTACAAATAGACTTAACAGAGTCTGATAACTCCGATTTTGATACAGAGGCTAATAAGTTAGAAAAATTGCCGCACATAAAAAGTACACAGAGCCAAAGCAAATATACTTACTCGATGAAAATCGAAGATAAAAATCAAACAGTTATTTTCCCAATGTCGGAATATAGTCAAAGTTTTACAAATTTTAGTTCAAATAATGTAGTTTATAGTCAATCAAATTTAAATCTAGTTAGCACCAACTCTACGAATGTTATAACTAACACCGCCCCCGCTATAGATAACTCGGCTTTAAACGTTATCAATCAAAATTTGCAAGAAATTAACCAACCTGCTTATACAAACGTTATTTCTTCAAACACTCCTGCACCTGAACCCGAGTTGTGTAAAACAGAACTAGACCAAAACACTGTAAATCGTAGAATCCCTCAAAAAACCCATGCTTGCGACGTGTGCCACAGAGTGTTTAAAAGAAAAGAACACTTGTATCAACACGTCAAACATCACATAGGATTGAGGCCATACACTTGCGAGCACTGCAACAAGGCTTTCATGCGGAAAGAACATTTATTAAGGCACAGTACTTTACATTCTGGTCAGAAAAATTTCACTTGTAACGTTTGTGATAAGAGCTTCTCTAGGAACGATAATCTTTTGAAGCACAAAAAAACTCACGATAAAAGAACTAATTATACTTGCCAAATCTGTCAAAAACAGTTTGTTATGAAACACTATTACAATGCTCACAAGTGTTATATGTCCACAGTTTGGGGGTTCTTGAAGACGTAAAAAGTGTTTAAATTAAATGTATTAGGTGGCTACATCACACTATATATATACTGGGTGAGTAATTGAAAATTTTATTGTTTTTATTTGTAGAAATGTGATGATAGGTACTGTAATATTTTAATTGGTAAGTGGCTGTATGAATTTTTGTAATAATGCCATCAAATACAAACGTTTTAATTTTAAATTAACAGCTTGATCTCATAAGAAATAAGAATGTAGTATATTCAGTTAGGTATCGCTTAATTTGAAACATTTGTGTATTAAAAAAAAAGTATCACCTACACAAGGGAGTGTACACCATGTAAATAAATAAAACATATAGCCTGATGATGTTGCAATACTCCTTTGTGGAGGTTAAGGATTAACTCTTAGAGTTATTCATGTATTCTTCTACACATATCAGTATTTTCTTTTTAAAACCTTAAATAGTAGTCGCCAATAATTTAGATGTACTAAAATGAGCCTATGGAGATTATAACTAAACCTGACCGAAACCATTGCCAATTTATATTATAAATTATGATAGGCAGTGGCTGACTTAACTGTAGGAATAACATTATAAATTTGGTATTAATTTTTCTTCTACCAATTTTCTGTCACCCATAATATCCAGATTTGTTTCATGATAGCTTAAACTCGACTACAGCTGCATGCTCCTTAGTGTTTAACACTGGTTGAATATTTGCATAAGCTAAATCAACGCTATTATTATTTGGAGAATTTCTCTTTTCCTAGTTAACTCCTCCTAGTTCCTTTACTTATAAGGCAACCTGTTTCTGCTGGGTTTGTGGAGGTGTCAGAACCCTTTTTTTTGTCCTATAATTTGTCTTCGGTAAAGGAAGCCTATCTCCAGATCTATTGGGATGAGATACTTCCAGAATGTCCTTCAATTTTTATTATTATTTTAAAAGGTGTAGTTCAATTTGCGAGAGATAGAGTGGGTTAAAAAAAATCTTATCCTTTCCAGTACAAAGTTTGTTATTTAATTATCAATTTGACGTTCTTTTCGATATACTTTTTAATTTTATAACGGTAACAGCGAAAAGAACGTTAAAATTATGAAGTCTGCAAAACATTTTTAATGATCGTGTTTTTTTATTTAAAATATGGAAAAGTTTCTGAAAAAAAATTTTTTACTTAAAAGTTATAAATATAGAGAAGAGAATGACTAAATTTTTAATTGAGGCTATTAGTGAGAATAGACCATACCAGAACACATGACTTTGGCAGGTTTACCATATTGGGCTGGGTCCCCTGATCAGCTGGAGTTTGTGTGTGTAATTCAGTTTGATGCTTGCACTTTAATTGGTTATAAGTTCTTAAAATTATCTAAAATTGCCATCGTTTTGTAGTGTGGTTAAGTGTGGAATGCGTGAAGTTGGTTGTCAGATTTTGTAGAACAATGTCAAGGTAATAAATATTTTATTTTAAAATGAAAACTTATAAACAGAACATGGCGCAGTCACTAAACTGTCTGAATTTTACATTTTAGATACCTTTAAGAAATAAATAATTGTCTATTAACCATTTTTTGTCTGTAAATGTGTCTTCCAGCAAAATAAGACCTAACTAATGTCATTCTGGAATGGCCTATTGTTTTAAAGTGATTTTTAGTACCCACTTGGTGTATTTCTTCTATCTGAGAACATTTTTGAGGTTATTACACTATTAGTTTCAAAATAATAATTTATAATTAAAAATATTAAAAATTGATTAGTTATTTTAAAAATAAAAACGTGATTAAAATTGACTGATTCATGTGTAAGTTATTTTTGAGGTATTCAGAAAATGGTTTGCAGATTCTCACGTGCTGTACTAGAATAATTTGAAAAATTGTCAAAATAAAAAAATTTAAAATGTATATCGGTACCAATACAGTCGACAAAGGAAGATAAAAATATTGTTACTTTAGTTACAGTTCTAGATGATTTCAGATATTTGTCTTTCTCCTATAACTATTGGCCTCTAGAGTCGAAAATAGATAGTACTATAATTGTTTTAAAATATAAAACTGGGAAAAATTTTAGTTTTTTTTTGTGAAAAAAATGACAACTTTTCAAATTATTTTATTTTTTAAGGGTAATAATCTGAAAGAAATAATTGTATATAAAAAAATGTTTTTTTCTAATTTTGACACATAAAGTGACACTTTTTAAAACTGATTGACATTATGAAACGTCTTACTTTTTGTAACTAGTTGCATAAAGTGAAATTTTATGCAATTGGTGACGAAAAATGTATTTCAAAATTAGTGACAAAAAGAATTATTCTATTTATTAAACTGTTATAATACAAGTTAAAAACATAAATTATTAATTAATCAATTATTATGAATATTGATAACACAAATATTGCAATTATTCAAATTAATACATAAATCTCGCTAAAAACCTTCCGTCTAGAGTTTTTTACAAAATGTCAAACTGACAACTAACATGAAGTAACAGCAGCAAACTAAATTTGTGTTTTCCAAATTTTTATCAATTATATTAAATTTTATTTTTCATCACTTTCTTCAAAATTAGAAAAAATCTTGTATGCAATACGTTACGAAATGAAATTTTGTGTAACTTGTGAGTTTTTGCGGAACTCACTTCGTTCGTTCCGCAAAAATCTCACGCGTTACACAAAATTAGGCATTTCGTAACTGATGGCATAAATAGCTATTCTTTAACAAACACGAAGTGTTTTTAGGCGATACTGACAAAATCTTTTGGAGTGAAAATAATTGCAAATTAAAAAAACTGTATAGAAAGTGAATATCCAAGAGATATTGTCGGACCCTTTTTGAAAATTAATAATATTAAATGCAATTATTCGAACCAACCAGTATTCTAATACGTTCTTAAATAAATTTTTAATTTCTATTCCCATTTTTTACCTTTAGGAAAAATTACTATTACAATTGTTAATTTATTTAAAAAAATTCTACACATTTTCTCCCGAGAGGTAAAACGCAATTGATAAGAGAACAGAAATAAGATAGGGTAGCTGTCAAGAGGGAACAGCTGCTACTTGCTACTAGCTGTAGCTAGTATTGATAGTCGCTTTGTCTGTGATTGCTATATATAAAATTTCATGTACTAGCAAGTTATATTTTTGAATATACTACAAGGTGATCATAAAGTAACAAGATATATATCAGTATTCCGTACACATTTTTTATTGCACTTAATGTTATTAATAATTTTAATTTGGCTGTATTAGAATTATAAGTATTTAAAGATTTTATTTATTTTAGTTGCCATTTTTTTTATTTTGTGCCTTTGCGGTACAAGTAGTGAACAATTGAATTTCTAGTCGTAAGAGTTATTATTTTGTGTAGGTATTTATTTTTCAAATAAAAAATATAATTCATAAAAAATATTTGTTTTTAATTTATAATGAAGTGTTTTCCAAAAATCAATAATGAACAGCTTAAAGTTCCACATTATTTAAACCTAATTTCAACGACCTTGAAAGAGTAGTAAGGTCAGTATGGCGAACAAAAAGTGGTTTATTCTGACAAGAATGACAGCTAAGGTCTACTGTTCAAAACACACGATTTTGCATGTTTTTTTATCATTGAGAACATCTATATTGCTTTATTAAAATAATTAATACACTCCCGAAGCGTATATCTTGAAATTTAAAACGACTTTTTAGCTGAATTCACAACATATCAGTGGCCAATAATTCTAGGAACTTTTGGCATGTCACTATTTCATTCTGTTATCTGTCACTACTTATGTCAGATGTCAATCTGTCACTACTTATGTCAGATGTCAGTGGTAAAAGTAAATAGAATAATAGAGATACGATTTAACTAGAACTGCTACAAAAATCTAATAGAAAATGGGCATGCACAATTAATGTTTTGAATGGTAGACCTTAACTGTCATTCTTGTCAGAAAAAAACACATTTTGTTGGTCATACTGACCTTAGACGGCTTAGACTGAACTCCTCTATTTATAAATTGCGGTATAGTTTGTTTCAAAATATACCGTATTCAATTTTGAGACAAACTATACACGTATTGTTTATTATATTAAAACAAAACAGTATCTACAAAATTATTGACTGCGCCTTGTATAAAGAATCCCTCTTAACGTTTTTGCTATTCTAAAACTATTAGAATGTTGTACACGGTACTATGTGTGTGTGTGTTACAACTAGGTGGGGATATTAAGCTTAAACTCGTAATCAAGTGGGGTTTGTGCACTATGCCCCAACCACGTTCAAAACAAATCAGACTGTCAGTTGTTTTGTTATCGGCGCGGCGTGGCTTTGTGACCGGTCATGTACGCCACGGCGAGAGTCGTCTGTTTTTATATTTGACTATGGATTAGGACGTCGTTTTTTTCCTTTTTTTTTAGTTATTTTTAAATGCCAGTTTTATGAGCCAGTTTTAGAAATAGTTTTTATCTTATTGTTTACTTTTTTTTTGGATTATATCTACGCTACGTTTCGAAGGTTGGTACGCTTAGTGAACCTTGGGGGGTTATAATTTATAATTATCATTTTACTATTTAAAGTTTCCTGACATGTGCTATCTACCAAATTTTTATTTTAAATATATACTATGATGATTATTATTCATTATACAAAATTATTTTCGATATTTAAAAGTCTAACAGCGTCAAATCATGACTATTTGGTAGATGGTAATACAAATCAAAAGGTTTATAATAACTTGAAATATTTTCAAATTCAATTTATATTCGTTTGTTTCTTCGTCATAAAAACATGTGTACAGTCGACTATTAAAAGAAAATTAAACGACAAATTGTCTTATTACATACAGTTATTGTTAATAATTTGTTAAATGTTCGTATAGGACAGTTTTGTTTGGTATTTTAGAAAAAAGTTCATCGCAAAGACCTGGCGGTTATTGTAGATTCACTACTCAAAAAAATGGATCTTGAAATGGTAAAAAAATGTATAAAAGTAAAGCATGTACCATCTTTTTTTCGGAATAAATATTGGAAGGAGTTAAAAAAAGAGATTTTTTGAAATATAATAAAAATAGAGTCATGGTAGATCAATAAAATAACAGTCAAAATATAATGTAGTATTTAGTGGATATCAATACATCTGTTGAAGGTGCACATACAAAACACAGGAAAATGGTAATTCAAGTTTTTAAATATGTCAAAGACCCATGGATGAATCACGATTGAATTTCGTCACATTCTTATAGTCCAAATCCGATTTTTTTTGTATTTATTTTTGGTTTTTGGCAGTAAATAAGAAAATAGATTAAAAATATCCAAATTTTTAGTTGATGTGTATTATTTGCGGAATAATTGATATTTTTCTAACGCTTATTATAACCTCTCTTAAACCCATGAAATTTTTTGAAAAATGTAGAAATGTGTGATTTTCTTTATGAAAATTGGTTGAAGTTGTACTTCATGGAAAATAAATTCACAACGACCCAAAATTTTAAAACAAAAAGAATTATAAGTAAAAAAGTTTTGGAAAAATATTAGCTCAAGTGTCTCTTCAATGTTTTTCTCCTCAAAATAGGAACTATTGAAGCGTACACTTGCTTCAGTTGTATGTTTTTTCTTATAGACCCAATTTTTACTTTTACTTCCATAGACCATTCCAAATAGACTGTGGGTCATCATGGCCATATTCTATCCAGTTTTATAGACATTCATAGACATTAATTAGTAATAATCATTTCAATATATTTTTAATTAGTTATTAAATAAAACATAATTATATTACTTGCATTCATTGTTCTTTGTTCTGACAACCAATTGACTTGGACCACATGCTAAAACACACAAACTGTAAATCCAGCTGATAGGGGGACCTAGCCTAGGCCATATTGCCTACCTGTCAAAAGTGTCATGTGTTGTGGAATGGTCTATTCGCCATTTTAAAGATTCGGGCAACACAGAACAGTTTTTTCTTATAATTCCAGTTATCTAAAGTCTCTATTCTATCTTTAAAAAACACTAGGCTCTCAACTATTTGAATAATATCTTCCTCATTATGTGTTAGGAAGTCTTCAAACATTTCATATAAATCTCTAACTTCATCCATATCTAATTAATTTTTAGTTGAAAATCAGTGGCACAAATATCAATACTGTTTTGGATAATAATAAAAATAAATGCATTTAACCATAGAAAAAATTTATGTATATAACTTGTAATTTAACATGACTTTTTAGCTCAATACTCAACATATAGGTGGCCAACTCTTGGCATGTCACCATTTCATTTCTGTTATTCAGTCACTAGTTATGTCAAATGTCAGTTATATTTATTTTTGTTGATATTTGTTTAATTGTTTATGTCCATTTTTGATTGGATTTTTGTAGCATTTCTAGTTAGCTGTATCTCTACTCTTCTAATTACTTTTTTCACTGACATTTGACAGAGCTAATGACTGAATAACAGAAATGAAATAGTGACATGCCAAGAGTTCCTAGAATTATTGGCCATTGATATGTTGAGTATTCAGCTAAAAAGTCATAATAAATTTCAAGATTAACGCTTCGGGGGTGTATTCATTATTTTAATGAAACTATATAGATGTTTGCAATGATAAAAAACATGCAAAATCTTATGTTTTGAACGGTAGACCTTAACTATCATTCTTGTCAGAAAAAAACACTTTTTGTTGGCCATACTGAGGCAACTATCAGATGACATAAATTGGCCTTGTTCTATATCTACATGGATGTATATAAATCTTCTTCATGGTAGTTATATGGTAGGTAGTCATCTTCACGGTTTTGGTTGGGTTGGATATGAATAAATTGTCCTGTTTTAAGTGTCCGATACAATATTCTATTATGCATGTATTGAAAATTTTGCTACTAAGAACCAGTTAACTAGTTTTCAAATGTCACTTACTTTGCATAATTATACCATCTTCTTTAGTGTCAAATTCGATGTATTAATTTTAATTTGTTTACATTAAAACTTACATTTATAAAATATAAAATCTATTTCGACACAATTTAGTTCATTTTTGAAATGGAATCTCTTAAATGAGTATTAAAAAAAACTGAAAGATTGAGAATATTTTAATAGAGCGAAAATAATATTTATATAAGCACTTCCACCATTAGATCAATAATTGTAGTCATATATCTGTGGTCTTGGCCTTGTTCGTAGTTAGTACGAAGCCAGTCTTGTATAGTATTCAGTCTCAACGGTTGGCAATACATTCTTAGCGGAAGTGGATAACACTTTGAATGTCAATTGTCATTCAGGGGATTATGGTTATGTTCGTTTTTTGAGGATATATGTGTTATTATGATACAAGGAATAAAGTTCGATTAAGTATTGCAATTTTCATTTTATCATCGGCATCCTGATCCCTACACAATAAGTCCGGGAAGTAAAGTGGAAAAATCTCATCAAACACATCGACCCCTAAATTTGGAATAAATTCCACTGGAGCTTGCGAAGCAGCTTGCAAGAACAACGTAGACCCCTCGAACTAGCAGTTTTAGATTTGCGGAACACTCGGTACAACTTTTTTTTTGAAAAATACTATCTTAAATCATCGATATGATTACTCTGTAAATAAGAAAAGTAAATGAATTTTATATAATCAATAATAACGGTTATGGTTACGGATAGTCGAGATATTATACAGATTGAAAGCAAAGATATACCCATCTAATGGCTACCGTAAAACCTATTATTGAAGATTCAGTGTTCCATGTACCAAAGAAGAGATAACATTATAGAAAGTAACGTATCTACGTAACTGGGGAAAACATTTTATTTTAAAATCATAGGTTATAATTATTTATTAATAACGGCTTTTTAATAGAGATATTAGATAACTATCGTTTTGTTTGATTTTTAATTAATGCATCTGACCGGTCATTTTTGACCTTATAAATGGAAGATTAATATAACTTTTCTACATTCAACACTTTTGTGAACCACATTTAATGGAAAAAGTGGTACTTTATTGCACTAGTGCAATAATAGTATATTATTCAACGAGCGTGTAATAGCCATTACACGAAAGTAGAATACTATACTTTTTCTATGACTGAGTGTTCACTTATCAATTCAAACGAACGAGATATTTAGAGAATATTTTATTGGATAAACTTAATGCTTTATAACAAACAATTCAATTCTGAAAGCTACAATGAAAATTCATTTATTGCTCACAATATTGATGGTGAAATTTGACAAGTTGAACTCGTTTTCACTTTCTGTATCCATTCTAACAAAAAGTCAGCTCTAAATCACCTTCGTTAGGTAGGTATAGGTACTGTCAAAGTCAAATTGTGACATTTCATAGCGAGTCTGATTCAAACATTACACCGAACATAGTCGTGTGTAATGGCATTCTTTGACGGTGATTGGCCAGATAGTCGTGTGTAATGGATCATTACACACGGGGCGTGGCTTGTTTTGTGTAATGCATCCAGTTACTCAACAAAAATGTTACATAAAAAGGGTCCATTTCTCAACAGTCATAGAAAAAATATTTTATTGCACTCATCTGTCATTCTTGTGTCAGCTTTGTGATGATTAATGACAAACATAAACATTTAAATTAAATAAAAATCCAAAGCAAGTTTCTGATCGCTTTAATACAACAATAATATATGTATATCTTACTACTTAGTCTTAACTAATTACAATTATTGCAAAAATCTTTAATTATTTAAAATTTAAATGGTCAAGGCGAAAACCAGCTATGATTGAGTACCTACTGACAAGGTGGAGGCAATAAAGATACAAAAAAAGAAAAACGGGTTGACTTTGATTAGGTTAGGTTAGGCTCTTAACATATTTATATTCTAATTTTCCAGTTTTTGCATGAATTTAGAAAAAATATTGTATGCAACTCTTGCAAAACGTGTTTTTTGCACTCGACGTGTTGTCCAACTCGGCCTAAAGACCTCGTTGGACAATTTCACGTCGCGTGCAAAAAACACTCACTTTTTGCACTTGTTGCATAAATAACTATTTTCACTACTAGCAAAAAAATTGAATTTCTCTATTATGGAATAATTTTAATATTTCGAGAATCCAGAGATAGTTCAACAAAAACTTGTGCAACTTAATTTTGAATACCCAGTAGATTGTCTTTAACAGACTACGAGGTAAACGTTTCTCGAGTTGCCTTTGTGAGTGCTGTGGTGTATAAGTATAGCTCTTTAACTCAATATAGTGTCTGGTGAACGCAACAACACTTTAATATTTTAGCTTTGTCTTATTGCCAACATAAAAAATATTCAAACACAACTAATGCTCATATAAACACTAGACAAAGCAGATTTTTTTTCAAGATTTCAAGATAAGGTTCGAGAGCATATGAACAATGGCAGTTGAACCCAATAAACGTAATAAGCCTGATAAGTTTGATAGGATGTTGATAAATAATCCTATATAAGAGTATTAACTCGGTGAAGCGTGTTCAGTGTTGCCACAGCTCGCTTTCTTTTGACAAATCTCGATCGATTAGACGACATATTGGGAGTGCAATCGTATGTATGTATGTATGTATTTTTGGGTAACATTCTAGTAGCTCCTTTAGTCCTATTTCCCGGAGGAATTTCAGGACATCTGCAGGCCTCAATTTAGGTAAATGTTCCTCTTCTATCCAGTAATCTCCCAGGTACTGTGCTCTAGGATTCTGGACAAACTGCAAATATAGAAGAGCAAATTATTATACCACACAATTTTTATCAGGCCATGGCTCCTTTATGGGGTATACCAAAAGAATAAAAAAAAGCAACAGCTCTCTTTGCCACTACTGCGGAGAAGAGGACACACCCGAGCACACTGGTTTCCATTGCCCACGTTGGAATGACAAAAGAAAAAAAGCAGAGATAGACATGGGAGAAAAGCTGGACGTCGCAAAACTGCCTTACATATCAAGTAAAAAAGAATATGATATATTTTTCAACTACATAAGAGATATAATGGAGAAAAAAGAACAAGAAGAAAGAGATAGGCAAAAAAGAGAAAAAGAGGAAGCATAAGGAGGAAGATAACGTACGCGCTAGGCCTTTTTCTGAAGCATGTCACACATAGACGGATTCCAGAGATGGTCTAGGGAACAGAGAGGGAGGTTTAGTGGGTATACCTGGAGTCCCACACTACCGGGGAAGGCCGGAACCGGTACCCGGTGTCCATCAAGGATTCCTCCCTGAAAAAAAAAAAAAAAAAAAAAAAGGATTCTGGAGTGCTGTGCACCTGGAAAGTATGTGGATGGAGGTTTCTTATTCCATGCCACAGTATCTGCATTCTTTTTCCTCCACTATTTTGAGCTTTTTCAGGTGCCCATTCTGGCGATAATGTTCCCTTAGGATCCCTGCTCAAACTCTTAGCGCAGTTTTACTTTGACTTATGCATTCGTTTGATCTCAACAGGTTGTTGTCACCCAGAAGAATCTTTGATTGTCTAAGCCCTACTAGTTTCAGAATACATACATACATACAAGCCGTCAAAATGTGTTACTTTATAGTGTAACACCCTGTATGTACACACAACTCTACTTCAATGAATACATCAACTATAGTGGATAAGCGATCTAAGATTTGATAGTGGTGTTATATCATTTATATTTATCGCTAATAGAATTTGGTTAGTTGTGAAATGCTTTCAAAAATATAAAAAAAAAATAACGTTAAAAACAAGAACCAAGGCATAGAAATATCCAGATCTAGTTACTATTCGAGACAGTATAATCTGTTGTCTCGTATAAAATATCTATTTTGCATAATATATAGTATGTGTATTTAATAAATTACCCACTTTAATATTATTATTGATTAAATTGATTAGAATTTAACGCAAGCCGATAAAGAAACTGTTTAAATTGCATAAACACTGAATATGTATATTTAAACATTTTCTATTTCATAGACTGATTTACCGAACGGGTAGCTCGATTCAATTAAGTTTAAACGGATCTATTTAGTTTTTATATTTCAAACAATTTCCATATGATTAAAAAATAGTTAAGAGTGAAGCTGACCGCGGAACACTCAATTTTCAGGATTTTTCACTTTTTGTTAAAGGGCACTTTTTATAGTTGTTTCTTAAAAAAAATTTGTAGAATCCCACGGGAAGATATGAAATAAAATGTGTATTTCTTGTAACAGCCTGTATCTCACAAACTAAGAAGGTTAGAGAAAAGTTGCTTTTGGATACAGATTGCGAAAATCCTTATAGAAAGCTTGAAAGAGAGAAATAATAATTGTGCGCGGCCATCAAGGCGTGTACTTAATTCCAGAAACCAGTGATCGAAAAAAGTCAAAGGTAACGAGACAAAAATATCATTTGTACAAATTAATATGCGCTTCTGGCAACGGCGGTTGAAATAGGGGGCATCTGGAATTAAGTACACGCCTTGATGACCGCGCACAATTATTCTTTCTCTCTTTTTTAAGCTTTTTCATTATATTTTCCTTTTCGCACTGGTATAACCCGGCATACTTCCATGAGGATTTTCTGAAAGATCTATCATGTTTCTAATTTACGTGACACTCTGTATAAATAAAATAAAATATCAAATAATCTATTTTTTTTTTGTTTCAGATTATACCCCTTTGAACTATTCCAACAAGTTTTTCGATCACATAACGATTTGTTGAAATTTTTTTTGTTGTTTACATTAGAATTTAGTATTTAGATAGATCCAAAAACGAGATAAAATAGTATATCGTCAATTTTGTGTAAACATATTCTGTGATGAGATAAAAACGGTCGAAAGATTTGAGAAATAGTCACACGTGGACATCTTGTTTTCATTTTGATAAGACGAAGACAGAGATATTTTCATGGTTTTCATGGTAAGTGAACTTTTGATCATATCCTTATCACAAAATGTTATTTTTTTTCTATTCATTCGAAACTAGGTTAATATATATACAGTATGGAACAGCAAAATAGAATAAATGTTGGGAAAAACGCCAAAAATTTGGAACTTCTCCAAAATAATGTCGCGTGAACTTTGCCAAACTTATATCCTAATTAATGGCCATCACTTTCTGCTGATCTCACGCCTTTAGACTACTTTTGGTGGAGATATGTCAAAAGTATTGTTTATAAAACTAAACCCCTTTACTTAGATGAGACTTATGGCCGCCTGCACCAATACAAGCATAAGCTTAGAATAGCTATGGCGAGTTTGAAATTTAATAGTCGCTTAGGTAAAGTTCAGTTGCACCAATGGTTTTGCTCTGCTTCTTAGGTGTTTAATACATTTGTCAACCTCGCTATTTAAGTTGAGTTTTATTAATTTCTTTGGAAATCAAATAATTTTATTCTTGTTTTTTAAATGAGGAAATTGTTTATAATGGAAAACACAGTGAAAAATAAGAAAACCAGATCGACAAATTATACAGGTCAGGAAAAAGAATTGCTAATATTTTCATCCAATTCTTCATAATAGTTTTTACGGTTGTCTTCTTGGAAATCCATAAACATCCCTCTTCAAAAATTGAAAGAAATACACCTGAAATTGGAAGACAGAAAACTAAAAAATTGAAAGAAACACACCTGAAATTGGAAGACAGAAAACAAAAACCCGAAAAGAGGAAAAACATTGACATATATCAATGAAAACACAAGAATGTTAGGTTAGAAATCTCCACTTTGAGGATAAGTGGAGAGTAAGCGAGCGATTTTCTAAGCTTAGCAAGGTGCAGCTTAAAATGACAAGTTGTTTATGGTGCAAAACAAAACTTTCTTAAACCGCCACTTAACTTTAAGTCGACTTGAATATCAATTGGTGCAAACGGCCATTAAAAATAGAATCACACTTGCGATTAGATCAGTCATTCCTGAGATAACGTCGAGTAATATTACTTAGAATACATTTTAGATCAATAACTGGGACTCAGCACACTATATAGAATTCTACTATCAACTCCATTCACACGTCTTTTGTTTGTTGTTATAGTAGCAACAAAAATACATTATCTATGAAAATTTCAACTGTCTACCTATCGCGGTTCATGAGAAACAGCCCGATGACAGACGAACACTTTCTGGGACCTGCGTTCGTTTGCGTGTGTTTGTGTATTTGTATACAAGAACAGAAGAGATGAGTACATCGGTTACTTATTTGCATAAAGACCATGTCCCACATAGGATTAACTACAATCTGAACCAGCTATCTTTACGGTTTGCACAATAGTGTAACGCTTTTTATTAGAGAACGTCTTCGTTTCTTAAACGAAGAAGAAAAAATCAAGGGCAGATATCTCGGGATTTATCACTCTTTAAAAGGGAAAGGTTCGTTGACAGAAATACATAAAATGAGACATAAATTCATTGTTATTGTAACAAGTATTTTACTTATACGGAAAGCATCATCTAACTTTACATCTAACAGTGGCGTACAAAGAGTTTTTACAATAATAAAGTATTTGAGAAAAAAAAATTTTATCAGCGTGAAACATGGGATGTATTCAGCAGATCTTCTTCTCAGGTGTTTCATCTCAATTGTGTTCATCCCCCTGTTTTATCGCTTTCTTCATAAAAATCTCTTCTGATTTTATTCCTGCACTCAAGTTCTCGTATGGGCTTCTGATAGCCCCTTTAAGTCCACTAGGTATTTCCATCTTATCCAATGATCTACAGATTTCTGTATGTATTGAAATATTTAATATGTACCTATAAACTGCTTTGTGTTAACTTCTTTCCTGGTCGGAATTATGAACTCAAAATACCCTGGTTTATGTAACATTTTCCGCTGAATCGATTGCTGAAGACTAGAACGTTCTATCTATCATATTAGTCGAGTTATGAGCACTTTTAGTTTTGAAAAGTGGATTTTCGAAAATTTCATGACTTCATTTGAAGGAGAAAAAATGATTTTAGACAAAAACAGACTGTGGCAGTCGATTTTTTACATAAAAAAACCCCTCCAGACGAATTTTGAGCAATTTTTATTCCAAAAACGTATTTTTTGTCGAAAATTTTGAAGCAAGGGGTAGGTATGGAAACATTTAATGTAAACTGCTTTTCGCTAACTTCGTTCCTGGTCGGAAATATAGACTCAAAATACACTGGATTACGTGAAATTTTCCGCTGAATCGATTGCCGAAGATTAGAACGTTCTATCTATCATATTAGTCGAGTTATGAGCACTTTTAATTTTGAAAAGTGGATTTTCGAAAATTTCATGACTTCATTTGAAGGAGAAAAAATGATTTTAGACAAAAACAGACTGTGGCAGTCGATTTTTTACATCAAAAAACCCCTCCAGACAAATTTTGAGCAATTTTTATTCCAAAAACGTATTTTTTGTCGAAAATTTTGAAGCAAGGGGTAGGTATGGAAACATTTAATGTAAACTGCTTTTCGCTAACTTCGTTCCTGGTCGGAATTATGGACTCATAATACACTGGATTATGTAAAATTTTTCGCTGAATCGATTGCCGAAGACTAGAACGTTCTATCTATCATATTGGTCGAGTTATGAGCACTTTTAGTTTTGAAAAGTGGATTTTCGAAAATTTCATGACTTCATTTGAAGGAGAAAAAATGATTTCAGACAAAAACAGACTGTGGCAGTCGATTTTTTACATCAAAAAACACCTCCAGACGAATTTTGAGCAATTTTTATTCCAAAAACGTATTTTTTGTCGAAAATTTTGAAGCAAGGGGTAGGTATGGAAACATTTAATGTAAACTGCTTTTCGCTAACTTCGTTCCTGGTCGGAATTATGGACTCAAAATACACTGGATTATGTAAAATTTTTCGCTTAATCGATTGCCGAAGACTAGAACGTTCTATCTATCATATTGGTCGAGTTATGAGCACTTTTAGTTTTGAAAAGTGGATTTTTGAAAATTTCATGACTTCATTTGAAGGAGAAAAAATGATTTTAGACAAAAACAGACTGTGGCAGTCGATTTTTTACATCAAAAAACCCCTCCAGACGAATTTTGAGCAATTTTTATTCCAAAAACGTATTTTTTGTCGAAAATTTTGAAGCAAGGGGTAGGTATGGAAACATTTAATGTAAACTGCTTTTCGCTAACTTCGTTCCTGGTCGGAATTATGGACTCAAAATACACTGGATTATGTAAAATTTTCCGCTGGATCGATTGCCAAAGACTAGAACGTTCTATCTATCATATTAGTCGAGTTATGAGCACTTTTAGTTTTGAAAAGTGAATTTTCGAAAATTTCATGACTTCATTTGAAGAAGAAAAAATGATTTTAGACAAAAACAGACTGTGGCAGTCGATTTTTTACATCAAAAAACCCCTCCAGACGAATTTTGAGCAATTTTTATTCCAAAAACGTATTTTTTGTCAAAAATTTTGAAGCAAGGGGTAGGTATGGAAACATTTAATGTAAACTGCTTTGTGCTAAATTCTTTCCTGGTGGGAATTATGGACTTGAAATACACTGGATTATGCAAAATTTTCCGCTGAATCGATTGCCGAAGACTAGAACGTTCTATCTATCATATTAGTCGAGTTATGAGCACTTTTAATTTTGAAAAGTGGATTTTCGAAAATTTCATGACTTCATTTGAAGGAGAAAAAATGATTTGAGACAAAAACAGACTGTGGCAGTCGATTTTTTACATCAAAAAACCCCTTCAGACGAATTTTGAGCAATTTTTATTCCAAAAACGTATTTTTTGTCAAAAATTTTGAAGCAAGGGGTAGGTATGGAAACATTTAATGTAAACTGCTTTTCGCTAACTTCTTTCCTGGTGGGAATTATGGACTTGAAATACACTGGATTATGTAAAATTTTTCGCTTAATCGATTGCCGGAGACTAGAACGTTCTATCTATCATATTGGTCGAGTTATGAGCACTTTTAGTTTTGAAAAGTGGATTTTCGAAAATTTCATGACTTCATTTGAAGAAGAAAAAATGATTTTAGACAAAAACAGACTGTGGCAGTCGATTTTTTACATCAAAAAACCCCTCCAGGCGAATTTTGAGCAATTTTTATTCCAAAAACGTATTTTTTGTCAAAAATTTTGAAGCAAGGGGTAGGTATGGAAACATTTAATGTAAACTGCTTTGTGCTAACTTCTTTCCTGGTGGGAATTATGGACTTGAAATACACTGGATTATGCAAAATTTTCCGCTGAATCGATTGCCGAAGACTAGAACGTTCTATCTATCATATTAGTCGAGTTATGAGCACTTTTAATTTTGAAAAGTGGATTTTCGAAAATTTCATGACTTCATTTGAAGAAGAAAAAATGATTTTAGACAAAAACAGACTAAGGCAGTCGATTTTTTACATCAAAAAACCCCTCCAGACAAATTTTGAGCAATTTTTATTCCAAAAACGTATTTTTTGTCAAAAATTTTGAAGCAAGGGGTAGGTATGGAAACATTTAATGTAAACTGCTTTTCGCTAACTTCGTTCCTGGTCGGAAATATGGACTTAAAATACACTGGATTACGTAAAATTTTCCGCTGAATCGATTGCCGAAGACTAGAACGTTCTATCTATCATATTAGTCGAGTTATGAGCACTTTTAGTTTTGAAAAGTGGATTTTCGAAAATTTCATGACTTCATTTGAAGGAGAAAAAATGATTTTAGACAAAAACAGACTGTGGCAGTCGATTTTTCACATCAAAAAACCCCTCCAGACGAATTTTGAGCAATTTTTATTCCAAAAACGTATTTTTTGTCGAAAATTTTGAAGCAAGGGGTAGGTATGGAAATATTTAATGTAAACTGCTTTGTGCTAACTTCTTTCCTGGTGGGAATTATGGACTTGAAATACACTGGATTATGCAAAATTTTCCGCTGAATCGATTGCCGAAGACTAGAACGTTCTATCTATCATATTAGTCGAGTTATGAGCACTTTTAATTTTGAAAAGTGGATTTTCGAAAATTTCATGACTTCATTTGAAGAAGAAAAAATGATTTTAGACAAAAACAGACTAAGGCAGTCGATTTTTTACATCAAAAAACCCCTCCAGACAAATTTTGAGCAATTTTTATTCCAAAAACGTATTTTTTGTCAAAAATTTTGAAGCAAGGGGTAGGTATGGAAACATTTAATGTAAACTGCTTTTCGCTAACTTCGTTCCTGGTCGGAAATATGGACTTAAAATACACTGGATTACGTAAAATTTTCCGCTGAATCGATTGCCGAAGACTAGAACGTTCTATCTATCATATTAGTCGAGTTATGAGCACTTTTAGTTTTGAAAAGTGGATTTTCGAAAATTTCATGACTTCATTTGAAGGAGAAAAAATGATTTTAGACAAAAACAGACTGTGGCAGTCGATTTTTCACATCAAAAAACCCCTCCAGACGAATTTTGAGCAATTTTTATTCCAAAAACGTATTTTTTGTCGAAAATTTTGAAGCAAGGGGTAGGTATAGAAACATTTAATGTAAACTGCTTTGTGCTAACTTCTTTCCTGGTCTAAATTATGGACTTGAAATACACTGGATTATGTAAAATTTTCCGCTGAATCGATTGCTGAAGACTAGAACGTTGTATCTATCATATTAGTCGAGTTATGAGCACTTTTAGTTTTGAAAAGTGGATTTTCGAAAATTTCATCACTTCATTTTAAGGAGAAAAAATGATTTTAGACAAAAACAGACTGTGGCAGTCGATTTTTTACATCAAAAAACCCCTCCAGACGAATTTTGAGCAATTTTTATTCCAAAAACGTATTTTTTGTCGAAAATTTTGAAGCAAGGGTTAGGTATGGAAACATTTAATGTAAACTGCTTTTCGCTAACTTCGTTCCTGGTCGGAAATATGGACTCAAAATAAACTGGATTACGTAAAATTTTCCGCTGAATCGATTGCTGAAGACTAGAACGTTGTATCTATCATATTAGTCGAGTTATGAGCACTTTTAGTTTTGAAAAGTGGATTTTCGAAAATTTCATGACTTCATTTGAAGGAGAAAAAATGATTTTAGACAAAAACAGACTGTGGCAGTCGATTTTTTACATCAAAAAACCCCTCCAGACGAATTTTGAGCAATTTTTATTCCAAAAACGTATTTTTTGTCGAAAATTTTGAAGCAAGGGGTAGGTATGGAAACATTTAATGTAAACTGCTTTGTGCTAACTTCTTTCCTGGTCTAAATTATGGACTTGAAATACACTGGATTATGTAAAATTTTCCGCTGAATCGATTGCCGAAGACTAGAACGTTCTATCTATCATATTAGTCGAGTTATGAGCACTTTTAGTTTTGAAAAGTGGATTTTCGAAAATTTCATGACTTCATTTTAAGGAGAAAAAATGATTTTAGACAAAAACAGACTGTGGCAGTCGATTTTTTACATCAAAAAACCCCTCCAGACGAATTTTGAGCAATTTTTATTCCAAAAACGTATTTTTTGTCGAAAATTTTGAAGCAAGGGTTAGGTATGGAAACATTTAATGTAAACTGCTTTTCGCTAACATCGTTCCTGGTCGGAAATATGGACTCAAAATACACTGGATTACGTAAAATTTTCCGCTGAATCGATTGCTGAAGACTAGAACGTTGTATCTATCATATTAGTCGAGTTATGAGCACTTTTAATTTTGAAAAGTGGATTTTCGAAAATTTCATGACTTCATTTTAAGGAGAAAAAATGATTTTAGACAAAAACAGACTGTGGCAGTCGATTTTTTACATAAAAAAACCTTTCCAGACGAATTTTGAGCAATTGTTATTCCAAAAACGTATTTTTTGTCGAAAATTTTTAAGCAAGGGGTAGGTATGGAATCATTTAATGTAAACTGCTTTCCGCTAACTTCGTTCCTGGTCGGAAATATGGACTTGAAATACACTGGATTATGCAAAATTTTCCGCTGAATCGATTGCCGAAGACTAGAACGTTCTATCTATCATATTAGTCGAGTTATGAGCACTTTTAATTTTGAAAAGTGGATTTTCGAAAATTTCATGACTTCATTTGAAGGAGAAAAAATGATTTTAGACAAAAACAGACTGTGGCAGTCAATTTTTTACATAAAAAAACCTCCCCAGACGAATTTTGAGCAATTTTTATTCCAAAAACGTATTTTTTGTCGAAAATTTTGAAGCAAGGGGTAGGTATGGAAACATTTAATGTAAACTGCTTTGTGCTAACTTCTTTCCTGGTGGGAATTATGGACTTGAAATACACTGGATTATGCAAAATTTTCCGCTGAATCGATTGCCGAAGACTAGAACGTTCTATCTATCATATTAGTCGAGTTATGAGCACTTTTAATTTTGAAAAGTGGATTTTCGAAAATTTCATGACTTCATTTGAAGGAGAAAAAATGATTTTAGACAAAAACAGACTGTGGCAGTCGATTTTTCACATAAAAAAACCTTTCCAGACGAATTTTGAGCAATTGTTATTCCAAAAACGTATTTTTTGTCGAAAATTTTGAAGCAAGGGGTAGGTATGGAAACATTTAATGTAAACTGCTTTTCGCTAACTTCGTTCCTGGTCGGAAATATGGACTCAAAATACACTGGATTATGTAAAATTTTCCGCTGAATCGATTGCTGAAGACTAGAACGTTGTATCTATCATATTAGTCGAGTTATGAGCTCTTTTAGTTTTGAAAAGTGGATTTTCGAAAATTTCATGACTTCATTTTAAGGAGAAAAAATGATTTTAGACAAAAACAGACTGTGGCAGTCGATTTTTTACATCAAAAAACCCCTCCAGACGAATTTTGAGCAATTTTAATTCCAAAAACGTATTTTTTGTCGAAAATTTTGAAGCAAGGGGTAGATATGGAAACATTTAATGTAAACTGCTTTTCGCTAACTTCGTTCCTGGTCGGAAATATGGACTCAAAATACACTGGATTACGTAAAATTTTCCGCTGAATCGATTGCCGAAGACTAGAACGTTCTATCTATCATATTAGTCGAGTTATGAGCACTTTTAATTTTGAAAAGTGGATTTTCGAAAATTTCATGACTTCATTTGAAGGAGAAAAAATGATTTTAGACAAAAACAGACTGTGGCAGTCGATTTTTTACATAAAAAAACCTTTCCAGACGAATTTTGAGCAATTGTTATTCCAAAAACGTATTTTTTGTCGAAAATTTTTAAGCAAGGGGTAGGTATGGAATCATTTAATGTAAACTGCTTTTCGCTAACTTCGTTCCTGGTCGGAAATATGGACTTGAAATAGACTGGATTATGCAAAATTTTCCGCTGAATCGATTGCCGAAGACTAGAACGTTCTATCTATCATATTAGTCGAGTTATGAGCACTTTTAATTTTGAAAAGTGGATTTTCGAAAATTTCATGACTTCATTTGAAGGAGAAAAAATGATTTTAGACAAAAACAGACTGTGGCAGTCAATTTTTTACATAAAAAAACCTCCCCAGACGAATTTTGAGCAATTTTTATTCCAAAAACGTATTTTTTGTCGAAAATTTTGAAGCAAGGGGTAGGTATGGAAACATTTAATGTAAACTGCTTTGTGCTAACTTCTTTCCTGGTCTAAATTATGGACTTGAAATACACTGGATTATGTAAAATTTTCCGCTGAATCGATTGCCGAAGACTAGAACGTTCTATCTATCATATTAGTCGAGTTATGAGCACTTTTAGTTTTGAAAAGTGGATTTTCGAAAATTTCATGACTTCATTTTAAGGAGAAAAAATGATTTTAGACAAAAACAGACTGTGGCAGTCGATTTTTTACATCAAAAAACCCCTCCAGACGAATTTTGAGCAATTTTTATTCCAAAAACGTATTTTTTGTCGAAAATTTTGAAGCAAGGGTTAGGTATGGAAACATTTAATGTAAACTGCTTTTCGCTAACATCGTTCCTGGTCGGAAATATGGACTCAAAATACACTGGATTACGTAAAATTTTCCGCTGAATCGATTGCTGAAGACTAGAACGTTGTATCTATCATATTAGTCGAGTTATGAGCACTTTTAATTTTGAAAAGTGGATTTTCGAAAATTTCATGACTTCATTTTAAGGAGAAAAAATGATTTTAGACAAAAACAGACTGTGGCAGTCGATTTTTTACATAAAAAAACCTTTCCAGACGAATTTTGAGCAATTGTTATTCCAAAAACGTATTTTTTGTCGAAAATTTTTAAGCAAGGGGTAGGTATGGAATCATTTAATGTAAACTGCTTTCCGCTAACTTCGTTCCTGGTCGGAAATATGGACTTGAAATACACTGGATTATGCAAAATTTTCCGCTGAATCGATTGCCGAAGACTAGAACGTTCTATCTATCATATTAGTCGAGTTATGAGCACTTTTAATTTTGAAAAGTGGATTTTCGAAAATTTCATGACTTCATTTGAAGGAGAAAAAATGATTTTAGACAAAAACAGACTGTGGCAGTCAATTTTTTACATAAAAAAACCTCCCCAGACGAATTTTGAGCAATTTTTATTCCAAAAACGTATTTTTTGTCGAAAATTTTGAAGCAAGGGGTAGGTATGGAAACATTTAATGTAAACTGCTTTGTGCTAACTTCTTTCCTGGTGGGAATTATGGACTTGAAATACACTGGATTATGCAAAATTTTCCGCTGAATCGATTGCCGAAGACTAGAACGTTCTATCTATCATATTAGTCGAGTTATGAGCACTTTTAATTTTGAAAAGTGGATTTTCGAAAATTTCATGACTTCATTTGAAGGAGAAAAAATGATTTTAGACAAAAACAGACTGTGGCAGTCGATTTTTCACATAAAAAAACCTTTCCAGACGAATTTTGAGCAATTGTTATTCCAAAAACGTATTTTTTGTCGAAAATTTTGAAGCAAGGGGTAGGTATGGAAACATTTAATGTAAACTGCTTTTCGCTAACTTCGTTCCTGGTCGGAAATATGGACTCAAAATACACTGGATTATGTAAAATTTTCCGCTGAATCGATTGCTGAAGACTAGAACGTTGTATCTATCATATTAGTCGAGTTATGAGCTCTTTTAGTTTTGAAAAGTGGATTTTCGAAAATTTCATGACTTCATTTGAAGGAGAAAAAATGATTTTAGACAAAAACAGACTGTGGCAGTCGATTTTTTACATCAAAAAACCCCTCCAGACGAATTTTGAGCAATTTTAATTCCAAAAACGTATTTTTTGTCGAAAATTTTGAAGCAAGGGGTAGATATGGAAACATTTAATGTAAACTGCTTTTCGCTAACTTCGTTCCTGGTCGGAAATATGGACTCAAAATACACTGGATTACGTAAAATTTTCCGCTGAATCGATTGCCGAAGACTAGAACGTTCTATCTATCATATTAGTCGAGTTATGAGCACTTTTAATTTTGAAAAGTGGATTTTCGAAAATTTCATGACTTCATTTGAAGGAGAAAAAATGATTTTAGACAAAAACAGACTGTGGCAGTCGATTTTTTACATAAAAAAACCTTTCCAGACGAATTTTGAGCAATTGTTATTCCAAAAACGTATTTTTTGTCGAAAATTTTTAAGCAAGGGGTAGGTATGGAATCATTTAATGTAAACTGCTTTTCGCTAACTTCGTTCCTGGTCGGAAATATGGACTTGAAATAGACTGGATTATGCAAAATTTTCCGCTGAATCGATTGCCGAAGACTAGAACGTTCTATCTATCATATTAGTCGAGTTATGAGCACTTTTAATTTTGAAAAGTGGATTTTCGAAAATTTCATGACTTCATTTGAAGGAGAAAAAATGATTTTAGACAAAAACAGACTGTGGCAGTCAATTTTTTACATAAAAAAACCTCCCCAGACGAATTTTGAGCAATTTTTATTCCAAAAACGTATTTTTTGTCGAAAATTTTGAAGCAAGGGGTAGATATGGAAACATTTAATGTAAACTGCTTTTCGCTAACTTCGTTCCTGGTCGGAAATATGGACTCAAAATACACTGGATTACGTAAAATTTTCCGCTGAATCGATTGCCGAAGACTAGAACGTTCTATCTATCATATTAGTCGAGTTATGAGCACTTTTAATTTTGAAAAGTGGATTTTCGAAAATTTCATGACTTCATTTGAAGGAGAAAAAATGATTTTAGACAAAAACAGACTGTGGCAGTCGATTTTTTACATAAAAAAACCTTTCCAGACGAATTTTGAGCAATTGTTATTCCAAAAACGTATTTTTTGTCGAAAATTTTTAAGCAAGGGGTAGGTATGGAATCATTTAATGTAAACTGCTTTTCGCTAACTTCGTTCCTGGTCGGAAATATGGACTTGAAATAGACTGGATTATGCAAAATTTTCCGCTGAATCGATTGCCGAAGACTAGAACGTTCTATCTATCATATTAGTCGAGTTATGAGCACTTTTAATTTTGAAAAGTGGATTTTCGAAAATTTCATGACTTCATTTGAAGGAGAAAAAATGATTTTAGACAAAAACAGACTGTGGCAGTCGATTTTTTACATAAAAAAACCTTTCCAGACGAATTTTGAGCAATTGTTATTCCAAAAACGTATTTTTTGTCGAAAATTTTTAAGCAAGGGGTAGGTATGGAATCATTTAATGTAAACTGCTTTTCGCTAACTTCGTTCCTGGTCGGAAATATGGACTTGAAATAGACTGGATTATGCAAAATTTTCCGCTGAATCGATTGCCGAAGACTAGAACGTTCTATCTATCATATTAGTCGAGTTATGAGCACTTTTAATTTTGAAAAGTGGATTTTCGAAAATTTCATGACTTCATTTGAAGGAGAAAAAATGATTTTAGACAAAAACAGACTGTGGCAGTCGATTTTTTACATAAAAAAACCTTTCCAGACGAATTTTGAGCAATTGTTATTCCAAAAACGTATTTTTTGTCGAAAATTTTTAAGCAAGGGGTAGGTATGGAATCATTTAATGTAAACTGCTTTTCGCTAACTTCGTTCCTGGTCGGAAATATGGACTTGAAATAGACTGGATTATGCAAAATTTTCCGCTGAATCGATTGCCGAAGACTAGAACGTTCTATCTATCATATTAGTCGAGTTATGAGCACTTTTAATTTTGAAAAGTGGATTTTCGAAAATTTCATGACTTCATTTGAAGGAGAAAAAATGATTTTAGACAAAAACAGACTGTGGCAGTCGATTTTTTACATAAAAAAACCTTTCCAGACGAATTTTGAGCAATTGTTATTCCAAAAACGTATTTTTTGTCGAAAATTTTTAAGCAAGGGGTAGGTATGGAATCATTTAATGTAAACTGCTTTTCGCTAACTTCGTTCCTGGTCGGAAATATGGACTTGAAATAGACTGGATTATGCAAAATTTTCCGCTGAATCGATTGCCGAAGACTAGAACGTTCTATCTATCATATTAGTCGAGTTATGAGCACTTTTAATTCTGAAAAGTGGATTTTCGAAAATTTCATGACTTCATTTGAAGGAGAAAAAATGATTTCAGACAAAAACAGACTGTGGCAGTCAATTTTTTACATAAAAAAACCTCCCCAGACGAATTTTGAGCAATTTTTATTCCAAAAACGTACTTTTTGTCGAAAATTTTGAAGCAAGGGGTAGGTATGGAAACATTTAATGTAAACTGCTTTGTGCTAACTTCTTTCCTGGTGGGAATTATGGACTTGAAATACACTGGATTATGCAAAATTTTCCGCTGAATCGATTGCCGAAGACTAGAACGTTCTATCTATCATATTAGTCGAGTTATGAGCACTTTTAATTTTGAAAAGTGGATTTTCGAAAATTTCATGACTTCATTTGAAGGAGAAAAAATGATTTTAGACAAAAACAGACTGTGGCAGTCGATTTTTTACATAAAAAAACCTTCCCAGACGAATTTTGAGCAATTGTTATTCCAAAAACGTATTTTTTGTCGAAAATTTTGAAGCAAGGGGTAGGTATGGAAACATTTAATGTAAACTGCTTTTCGCTAACTTCGTTCCTGGTCGGAAATATGGACTTGAAATACACTGGATTATGCAAAATTTTCCGCTGAATCGATTGCCGAAGACTAGAACGTTCTCTCTATCATATTAGTCGAGTTATGAGCACTTTTAATTTTGAAAAGTGGATTTTCGAAAATTTCATGACTTCATTTGAAGGAGAAAAAATGATTTTAGACAAAAACAGACTGTGGCAGTCAATTTTTTACATAAAAAAACCTCCCCAGACGAATTTTGAGCAATTTTTATTCCAAAAACGTATTTTTTGTCGAAAATTTTGAAGCAAGGGTTAGGTATGGAAACATTTAATGTAAACTGCTTTTCGCTAACTTCGTTCCTGGTCGGAAATATGGACTCAAAATACACTGGATTACGTAAAATTTTCCGCTGAATCGATTGCTGAAGACTAGAACGTTGTATCTATCATATTAGTCGAGTTATGAGCACTTTTAGTTTTGAAAAGTGGATTTTCGAAAATTTCATGACTTCATTTGAAGGAGAAAAAATGATTTTAGACAAAAACAGACTGTGGCAGTCGATTTTTTACATCAAAAAACCCCTCCAGACGAATTTCGAGCAATTTTTATTCCAAAAACGTATTTTTTGTCGAAAATTTTGAAGCAAGGGGTAGGTATGGAAACATTTAATGTAAACTGCTTTTCGCTAACTTCGTTCCTGGTCGGAAATATGGACTCAAAATACACTGGATTACGTAAAATTTTCCGCTGAATCGATTGCTGAAGACTAGAACTTTGTATCTATCATATTAGTCGAGTTATGAGCACTTTTAATTTTGAAAAGTGGATTTTCGAAAATTTCATGACTTCATTTGAAGGAGAAAAAATGATTTTAGACAAAAACAGACTGTGGCAGTCGATTTTTTACATAAAAAAACCTTTCCAGACGAATTTTGAGCAATTGTTATTCCAAAAACGTATTTTTTGTCGAAAATTTTTAAGCAAGGGGTAGGTATGGAATCATTTAATGTAAACTGCTTTTCGCTAACTTCGTTCCTGGTCGGAAATATGGACTTGAAATAGACTGGATTATGCAAAATTTTCCGCTGAATCGATTGCCGAAGACTAGAACGTTCTCTCTATCATATTAGTCGAGTTATGAGCACTTTTAATTTTGAAAAGTGGATTTTCGAAAATTTCATGACTTCATTTGAAGGAGAAAAAATGATTTTAGACAAAAACAGACTGTGGCAGTCAATTTTTTACATAAAAAAACCTCCCCAGACGAATTTTGAGCAATTTTTATTCCAAAAACGTATTTTTTGTCGAAAATTTTGAAGCAAGGGTTAGGTATGGAAACATTTAATGTAAACTGCTTTTCGCTAACTTCGTTCCTGGTCGGAAATATGGACTCAAAATACACTGGATTACGTAAAATTTTCCGCTGAATCGATTGCTGAAGACTAGAACGTTGTATCTATCATATTAGTCGAGTTATGAGCACTTTTAGTTTTGAAAAGTGGATTTTCGAAAATTTCATGACTTCATTTGAAGGAGAAAAAATGATTTTAGACAAAAACAGACTGTGGCAGTCGATTTTTTACATCAAAAAACCCCTCCAGACGAATTTCGAGGAATTTTTATTCCAAAAACGTATTTTTTGTCGAAAATTTTGAAGCAAGGGGTAGGTATGGAAACATTTAATGTAAACTGCTTTTCGCTAACTTCGTTCCTGGTCGGAAATATGGACTCAAAATACACTGGATTACGTAAAATTTTCCGCTGAATCGATTGCTGAAGACTAGAACTTTGTATCTATCATATTAGTCGAGTTATGAGCACTTTTAATTTTGAAAAGTGGATTTTCGAAAATTTCATGACTTCATTTGAAGGAGAAAAAATGATTTTAGACAAAAACAGACTGTGGCAGTCGATTTTTTACATAAAAAAACCTTTCCAGACGAATTTTGAGCAATTGTTATTCCAAAAACGTATTTTTTGTCGAAAATTTTTAAGCAAGGGGTAGGTATGGAATCATTTAATGTAAACTGCTTTTCGCTAACTTCGTTCCTGGTCGGAAATATGGACTTGAAATAGACTGGATTATGCAAAATTTTCCGCTGAATCGATTGCCGAAGACTAGAACGTTCTATCTATCATATTAGTCGAGTTATGAGCACTTTTAATTTTGAAAAGTGGATTTTCGAAAATTTCATGACTTCATTTGAAGGAGAAAAAATGATTTTAGACAAAAACAGACTGTGGCAGTCGATTTTTTACATAAAAAAACCTTTCCAGACGAATTTTGAGCAATTGTTATTCCAAAAACGTATTTTTTGTCGAAAATTTTTAAGCAAGGGGTAGGTATGGAATCATTTAATGTAAACTGCTTTTCGCTAACTTCGTTCCTGGTCGGAAATATGGACTTGAAATAGACTGGATTATGCAAAATTTTCCGCTGAATCGATTGCCGAAGACTAGAACGTTCTATCTATCATATTAGTCGAGTTATGAGCACTTTTAATTTTGAAAAGTGGATTTTCGAAAATTTCATGACTTCATTTGAAGGAGAAAAAATGATTTCAGACAAAAACAGACTGTGGCAGTCAATTTTTTACATAAAAAAACCTCCCCAGACGAATTTTGAGCAATTTTTATTCCAAAAACGTACTTTTTGTCGAAAATTTTGAAGCAAGGGGTAGGTATGGAAACATTTAATGTAAACTGCTTTGTGCTAACTTCTTTCCTGGTGGGAATTATGGACTTGAAATACACTGGATTATGCAAAATTTTCCGCTGAATCGATTGCCGAAGACTAGAACGTTCTATCTATCATATTAGTCGAGTTATGAGCACTTTTAATTTTGAAAAGTGGATTTTCGAAAATTTCATGACTTCATTTGAAGGAGAAAAAATGATTTTAGACAAAAACAGACTGTGGCAGTCGATTTTTTACATAAAAAAACCTTCCCAGACGAATTTTGAGCAATTGTTATTCCAAAAACGTATTTTTTGTCGAAAATTTTGAAGCAAGGGGTAGGTATGGAAACATTTAATGTAAACTGCTTTTCGCTAACTTCGTTCCTGGTCGGAAATATGGACTTGAAATACACTGGATTATGCAAAATTTTCCGCTGAATCGATTGCCGAAGACTAGAACGTTCTCTCTATCATATTAGTCGAGTTATGAGCACTTTTAATTTTGAAAAGTGGATTTTCGAAAATTTCATGACTTCATTTGAAGGAGAAAAAATGATTTTAGACAAAAACAGACTGTGGCAGTCAATTTTTTACATAAAAAAACCTCCCCAGACGAATTTTGAGCAATTTTTATTCCAAAAACGTATTTTTTGTCGAAAATTTTGAAGCAAGGGTTAGGTATGGAAACATTTAATGTAAACTGCTTTTCGCTAACTTCGTTCCTGGTCGGAAATATGGACTCAAAATACACTGGATTACGTAAAATTTTCCGCTGAATCGATTGCTGAAGACTAGAACGTTATATCTATCATATTAGTCGAGTTATGAGCACTTTTAGTTTTGAAAAGTGGATTTTAGAAAATTTCATGACTTCATTTGAAGGAGAAAAAATGATTTTAGACAAAAACAGACAGTGGCAGTCGATTTTTTACATAAAAAAACCCCTCCAGACGAATTTTGAGCAATTTTTATTCCAAAAACGTATTTTTTGTCGAAAATTTTGAAGCAAGGGGTAGGTATGGAAACATTTAATGTAAACTGCTTTGTGCTAACTTCTTTGCTGGTGGGAATTATGGACTTGAAATACACTGGATTATGTAAAATTTTCCGCTGAATCGATTGCCGAAGACTAGAACGTTCTATCTATCATATTAGTCGAGTTATAAGCACTTTTAATTTTGAAAAGTGGATTTTCGAAAATTTCATGACTTCATTTGAAGGAGAAAAAATGATTTTAGACAAAAACAGACTGTGGCAGTCGATTTTTTACATCAAAAAACCCCTCCAGACGAATTTTGAGCAATTTTAATTCCAAAAACGTATTTTTTGTCGAAAATTTTGAAGCAAGGGGTAGGTATGGAAACATTTAATGTAAACTGCTTTTCGCTAACTTCGTTCCTGGTCGGAATTATGGACTCAAAATACACTGGATTATGTAAAATTTTTCGCTTAATCGATTGCCGAAGACTAGAACGTTCTATCTATCATATTGGTCGAGTTATGAGCACTTTTAGTTTTGAAAAGTGGATTTTTGAAAATTTCATGACTTCATTTGAAGGAGAAAAAATGATTTTAGACAAAAACAGACTGTGGCAGTCGATTTTTTACATCAAAAAACCCCTCCAGACGAATTTTGAGCAATTTTTATTCCAAAAACGTATTTTTTGTCGAAAATTTTGAAGCAAGGGGTAGGTATGGAAACATTTAATGTAAACTGCTTTCCGCTAACTTCGTTCCTGGTCGGAAATATGGACTCAAAATACACTGGATTATGTAAAATTTTCCGCTGAATCGATTGCTGAAGACTAGAACGTTGTATCTATCATATTAGTCGAGTTATGAGCTCTTTTAGTTTTGAAAAGTGGATTTTCGAAAATTTCATGACTTCATTTGAAGGAGAAAAAATGATTTTAGACAAAAACAGACTGTGGCAGTCGATTTTTTACATCAAAAAACCCCTTCAGACGAATTTTGAGCAATTTTTATTCCAAAAACGTATTTTTTGTCGAAAATTTTGAAGCAAGGGGTAGGTATGGAAACATTTAATGTAAACTGCTTTGTGCTAACTTCTTTCCTGGTCTAAATTATGGACTTGAAATACACTGGAATATGTAAAATTTTCCGCTGAATCGATTGCCGAAGACTAGAACGTTCTATCTATCATATTAGTCGAGTTATAAGCACTTTTAATTTTGAAAAGTGGATTTTCGAAAATTTCATGACTTCATTTGAAGGAGAAAAAATGATTTTAGACAAAAACAGACTGTGACAGTCGATTTTTTACATTAAAAAACCCCTCCAGACGAATTGCCGAAGACTAGAACGTTCTATCTATCATATTAGTCGAGTTATAAGCACTTTTAATTTTGAAAAGTGGATTTTCGAAAATTTCATGACTTCATTTGAAGGAGAAAAAATGATTTTAGACAAAAACAGACTGTGGCAGTCGATTTTTTACATAAAAAAACCTTCCCAGACGAATTTTGAGCAATTGTTATTCCAAAAACGTATTTTTTGTCGAAAATTTTGAAGCAAGGGGTAGGTATGGAAACATTTAATGTAAACTGCTTTTCGCTAACTTCGTTCCTGGTCGGAAATATGGACTTGAAATACACTGGATTATGCAAAATTTTCCGCTGAATCGATTGCCGAAGACTAGAACGTTTTCTCTATCATATTAGTCGAGTTATGAGCACTTTTAATTTTGAAAAGTGGATTTTCGAAAATTTCATGACTTCATTTGAAGGAGAAAAAATGATTTTAGACAAAAACAGACTGTGGCAGTCAATTTTTTACATAAAAAAACCTCCCCAGACGAATTTTGAGCAATTTTTATTCCAAAAACGTATTTTTTGTCGAAAATTTTGAAGCAAGGGGTAGGTATGGAAACATTTAATGTAAACTGCTTTTCGCTAACTTCGTTCCTGGTCGGAAATATGGACTCAAAATACACTGGATTATGTAAAATTTTCCGCTGGATCGATTGCTGAAGACTAGAACGTTGTATCTATCATATTAGTCGAGTTATGAGCACTTTTAGTTTTGAAAAGTGGATTTTCGAAAATTTCATGACTTCATTTGAAGGAGAAAAAATGATTTTAGACAAAAACAGACTGTGGCAGTCGACTTTTTACATAAAAAAACCCCTCCAGACGAATTTTGAGCAATTTTTATTCCAAAAACGTATTTTTTGTCGAAAATTTTGAAGCAAGGGGTAGGTATGGAAACATTTAATGTAAACTGCTTTCCGCTAACTTCGTTCCTGGTCGGAAATATGGACTCAAAATACACTGGATTACGTAAAATTTTCCGCTGAATCGATTGCTGAAGACTAGAACTTTGTATCTATCATATTAGTCGAGTTATGAGCACTTTAATTTTGAAAAGTGGATTTTCGAAAATTTCATGACTTCATTTGAAGGAGAAAAAATGATTTTAGACAAAAACAGACTGTGGCAGTCGATTTTTTACATCAAAAAACCCCTCCAGACGAATTTCGAGCAATTTTTATTCCAAAAACGTATTTTTTGTCGAAAATTTTGAAGCAAGGGGTAGGTATGGAAACATTTAATGTAAACTGCTTTTCGCTAACTTCGTTCCTGGTCGGAAATATGGACTCAAAATACACTGGATTATGTAAAATTTTCCGCTGAATCGATTGCTGAAGACTAGAACGTTGTATCTATCATATTAGTCGAGTTATGAGCTCTTTTAGTTTTGAAAAGTGGATTTTCGAAAATTTCATGACTTCATTTGAAGGAGAAAAAATGATTTGAGACAAAAAAAGACTGTGGCAGTCGATTTTTTACATCAAAAAACCCCTTCAGACGAATTTTGAGCAATTTTTATTCCAAAAACGTATTTTTTGTCAAAAATTTTGAAGCAAGGGGTAGGTATGGAAACATTTAATGTAAACTGCTTTGTGCTAACTTCTTTCCTGGTCTAAATTATGGACTTGAAATACACTGGATTATGTAAAATTTTCCGCTGAATCGATTGCCGAAGACTAGAACGTTCTATCTATCATATTAGTCGAGTTATAAGCACTTTTAATTTTGAAAAGTGGATTTTCGAAAATTTCATGACTTCATTTGAAGGAGAAAAAATGATTTTAGACAAAAACAGACTGTGGCAGTCGATTTTTTACATCAAAAAACCCCTCCAGACGAATTTTGAGCAATTTTTATTCCAAAAACGTATTTTTTGTCGAAAATTTTGAAGCAAGGGGTAGGTATGGAAACATTTAATGTAAACTGCTTTGTGCTAACTTCTTTGCTGGTGGGAATTATGGACTTGAAATACACTGGATTATGTAAAATTTTCCGCTGAATCGATTGCCGAAGACTAGAACGTTCTATCTATCATATTAGTCGAGTTATAAGCACTTTTAATTTTGAAAAGTGGATTTTCGAAAATTTCATGACTTCATTTGAAGGAGAAAAAATGATTTTAGACAAAAACAGACTGTGGCAGTCGACTTTTTACATAAAAAAACCCCTCCAGACGAATTTTGAGCAATTTTTATTCCAAAAACGTATTTTTTGTCGAAAATTTTGAAGCAAGGGGTAGGTATGGAAACATTTAATGTAAACTGCTTTCCGCTAACTTCGTTCCTGGTCGGAAATATGGACTCAAAATACACTGGATTACGTAAAATTTTCCGCTGAATCGATTGCTGAAGACTAGAACTTTGTATCTATCATATTAGTCGAGTTATGAGCACTTTTAGTTTTGAAAAGTGGATTTTCGAAAATTTCATGACTTCATTTGAAGGAGAAAAAATGATTTTAGACAAAAACAGACTGTGGCAGTCGATTTTTTACATAAAAAAACCCCTCCAGACGAATTTCGAGCAATTTTTATTCCAAAAACGTATTTTTTGTCGAAAATTTTGAAGCAAGGGGTAGGTATGGAAACATTTAATGTAAACTGCTTTTCGCTAACTTCGTTCCTGGTCGGAAATATGGACTCAAAATACACTGGATTATGTAAAATTTTCCGCTGAATCGATTGCTGAAGACTAGAACGTTGTATCTATCATATTAGTCGAGTTATGAGCTCTTTTAGTTTTGAAAAGTGGATTTTCGAAAATTTCATGACTTCATTTGAAGGAGAAAAAATGATTTTAGACAAAAACAGACTGTGGCAGTCGATTTTTTACATCAAAAAACCCCTCCAGACGAATTTTGAGCAATTTTAATTCCAAAAACGTATTTTTTGTCGAAAATTTTGAAGCAAGGGGTAGGTATGGAAACATTTAATGTAAACTGCTTTTCGCTAACTTCGTTCCTGGTCGGAAATATGGACTCAAAATACACTGGATTATGTAAAATTTTCCGCTGAATCGATTGCTGGAGACTAGAACGTTGTATCTATCATATTAGTCGAGTTATGAGCACTTTTAGTTTTGAAAAGTGGATTTTCGAAAATTTCATGACTTCATTGAAGGAGAAAAAATGATTTTAGACAAAAACAGACTGTGGCAGTCGACTTTTTACATAAAAAAACCCCTCCAGACGAATTTTGAGCAATTTTTATTCCAAAAACGTATTTTTTGTCGAAAATTTTGAAGCAAGGGGTAGGTATGGAAACATTTAATGTAAACTGCTTTGTGCTAACTTCTTTTACTGGTGGGAATTATGGACTTGAAATACACTGGTTTATGTAAAATTTTCCGCTGAATCGATTGCCGAAGACTAGAACGTTCTATCTATCATATTAGTCGAGTTATAAGCACTTTTAATTTTGAAAAGTGGATTTTCGAAAATTTCATGACTTCATTTGAAGGAGAAAAAATGATTTTAGACAAAAACAGACTGTGGCAGTCGATTTTTTACATCAAAAAACCCCTCCAGACGAATTTTGAGCAATTTTAATTCCAAAAACGTATTTTTTGTCGAAAATTTTGAAGCAAGGGGTAGGTATGGAAACATTTAATGTAAACTGCTTTTCGCTAACTTCGTTCCTGGTCGGAAATATGGACTCAAAATACACTGGATTATGTAAAATTTTCCGCTGAATCGATTGCTGAAGACTAGAACGTTGTATCTATCATATTAGTCGAGTTATGAGCACTTTTAGTTTTGAAAAGTGGATTTTCGAAAATTTCATGACTTCATTTGAAGGAGAAAAAATGATTTTAGACAAAAACAGACTGTGGCAGTCGACTTTTTACATAAAAAAACCCCTCCAGACGAATTTTGAGCAATTTTTATTCCAAAAACGTATTTTTTGTCGAAAATTTTGAAGCAAGGGGTAGGTATGGAAACATCTAATGTAAACTGCTTTCCGCTAACTTCGTTCCTGGTGGGAATTATGGACCCAAAATACACTGGATTACGTAAAATTTTCCGCTGAATTGATTGCTGAAGACTAGAACTTTGTATCTATCATATTAGTCGAGTTATGAGCACTTTTAGTTTTGAAAAGTGGATTTTCGAAAATTTCATGACTTCATTTGAAGGAGAAAAAATGATTTTAGACAAAAACAGACTGTGGCAGTCGATTTTTTACATCAAAAAACCCCTCCAGACGAATTTCGAGCAATTTTTATTCCAAAAACGTATTTTTTGTCGAAAATTTTGAAGCAAGGGGTAGGTATGGAAACATTTAATGTAAACTGCTTTTCGCTAACTTCGTTCCTGGTCGGAAATATGGACTCAAAATACACTGGAATATGTAAAATTTTCCGCTGAATCGATTGCTGAAGACTAGAACGTTGTATCTATCATATTAGTCGAGTTATGAGCTCTTTTAGTTTTGAAAAGTGGATTTTCGAAAATTTCATGACTTCATTTGAAGGAGAAAAAATGATTTTAGACAAAAACAGACTGTGGCAGTCGATTTTTTACATCAAAAAACCCCTCCAGACGAATTTTGAGCAATTTTAATTCCAAAAACGTATTTTTTGTCGAAAATTTTGAAGCAAGGGGTAGGTATGGAAACATTTAATGTAAACTGCTTTCCGCTAACTTCGTTCCTGGTCGGAAATATGGACTCAAAATACACTGGATTATGTAAAATTTTCCGCTGAATCGATTGCTGAAGACTAGAACGTTGTATCTATCATATTAGTCGAGTTATGAGCACTTTTAGTTTTGAAAAGTGGATTTTCGAAAATTTCATGACTTCATTTGAAGGAGAAAAAATGATTTTAGACAAAAACAGACTGTGGCAGTCGACTTTTTACATAAAAAAACCCCTCCAGACGAATTTTGAGCAATTTTTATCCCAAAAACGTATTTTTTGTCGAAAATTTTGAAGCAAGGGGTAGGTATGGAAACATTTAATGTAAACTGCTTTCCGCTAACTTCGTTCCTGGTCGGAAATATGGACTCAAAATACACTGGATTACGTAAAATTTTCCGCTGAATCGATTGCTGAAGACTAGAACTTTGTATCTATCATATTAGTCGAGTTATGAGCACTTTTAGTTTTAAAAAGTGGATTTTCGAAAATTTCATGACTTCATTTGAAGGAGAAAAAATGATTTTAGACAAAAACAGACTGTGGCAGTCGATTTTTTACATCAAAAAACCCCTCCAGACGAATTTCGAGCAATTTTTATTCCAAAAACGTATTTTTTGTCGAAAATTTTGAAGCAAGGGGTAGGTATGGAAACATTTAATGTAAACTGCTTTTCGCTAACTTCGTTCCTGGTCGGAAATATGGACTCAAAATACACTGGATTATGTAAAATTTTCCGCTGAATCGATTGCTGAAGACTAGAACGTTATATCTATCATATTAGTCGAGTTATGAGCTCTTTTAGTTTTGAAAAGTGGATTTTCGAAAATTTCATGACTTCATTTGAAGGAGAAAAAATGATTTTAGACAAAAACAGACTGTGGCAGTCGATTTTTTACATCAAAAAACCCCTTCAGACGAATTTTGAGCAATTTTTATTCCAAAAACGTATTTTTTGTCGAAAATTTTGGAGCAAGGGGTAGGTATGGAAACATTTAATGTAAACTGCTTTGTGCTAACTTCTTTCCTGGTGGGAATTATGGACTTGAAATACACTGGATTATGTAAAATTTTCCGCTGAATCGATTGCCGAAGACTAGAACGTTCTATCTATCATATTAGTCGAGTTATGAGCACTTTTAATTTTGAAAAGTGGATTTTCGAAAATTTCATGACTTCATTTGAAGGAGAAAAAATGATTTTAGACAAAAACAGACTGTGGCAGTCGATTTTTTACATCAAAAAACCCCTCCAGACGAATTTTGAGCAATTTTTATTCCAAAAACGTATTTTTTGTCGAAAATTTTGAAGCAAGGGGTAGGTATGGAAACATTTAATGTAAACTGCTTTGTGCTAACTTCTTTCCTGGTGGGAATTATTGACTTGAAATACACTGGATTATGTAAAATTTTCCGCTGAATCGATTGCCGAAGACTAGAACGTTCTATCTATCATATTAGTCGAGTTATGAGCACTTTTAATTTTGAAAAGTGGATTTTCGAAAATTTCATGACTTCATTTGAAGGAGAAAAAATGATTTTAGACAAAAACAGACTGTGGCAGTCGATTTTTTACATCAAAAAACTCCTCCAGACGAATTTTGAGCAATTTTTATTCCAAAAACGTATTTTTTGTCGAAACTTTTGAAGCAAGGGGTAGGTATGGAAACATTTAATGTAAACTGCTTTCCGCTAACTTCGTTCCTGGTCGTAAATATGGACTCAAAATACACTGGATTATGTAAAATTTTCCACTGAATCGATTGCCGAAGACTAAAAAAAAGTGGATTTTCGAAAATTTCATGTCTACATTTGGAGGAATTATTTCAGAAACGAACGTTATTTCTAACCATCGAATATAACGGGGTCTATTCTGTAACCAGTCCTTTGAAATTTAGAGGCCGTTAAAAATCTAACAGGCGCTAAAATCACATCTACCTACTTGTAGATGTGATTTCAGCGCCTGTTAAATTTTTAACGGCCTCTAAATTTTAAAGGACTGGTTACAGAATAGACCCCAACGTCAACATCGACTGAAGTCATTTTTATTATTCATACTCGACCCTAATGATCTGCAAGGAACTCATTACTAGTAAAAAGCCGATTCTTAATATTCAATATTTACATTATATTTGTGAAGCTAAAAGACTCGACCAAAACGAGTACCTATTTCTCACACAAGAAGTAATTAAATGTGAAAAATTATATTCCTGGAGTAATTACGCTATGAAAAAAAAAAAGCATCAAGGATAGAGATGGATATAGTCTGGTGGATTATTTGACTGATTCACTTAATTGCTGTAAGATAGAAAAATGTTTAAATTAATGAGGGGAAAACGGCCGATAACTGTTCAACACCACAAATAGCAACCGACTGAATAATGCTGACCTCTATTTAGCATTAAAATTCACATTTCCATTAACTCGTGTACGATCCGACAAGTAGTTTATTCGCCCGTACTATTGAAATCTGATTTTACCGTCAAATTAAATGTTTTAAGTGAAAGGTGATCGGTCTCTTCTTCTTCGCGGCGAAGAATCGTAAAATTAGAAAAAAATCTAACTTGAATACTCCCACTTTGCCCACTTTTGGTCACGTTTACAATTTGGTTACGGATATAGAAATTTTGCAACGACTTCATCGGTGTGGGCAGATTTTTGTATTAATCGTGATTAAATTTTAGAAAAACACTTGGGAACTGTACAAATGCTGCTACATTATCTGTATACTATTTCTTGTAGAAAAATTTAAAAATAAAGTGCACAAAATGTTTTGCAGTTGGTGGATTTGCTTTTTAAATTTTTTTTGGAAAATTTGAAAAATAAACAGATAAATATAATATGTAGCAAGATCCCCTTCTTATTCAACCAACGTGGCAACTGCGCTTTTTTGGATGAACCTTTAAACTAATTATTTCTCTAAAGTGAAAACCATAGAGTAATAAATAAAAGAGAGATGTTGAATGTGTGGCACGAAGTTACCACTAGCTCCTACCTTGGCTACTGGTAAGAACTAGCATTCAAGACGCGCGCTTTTTGAATCTGGAAGTTTTCTTCAAAATACGCGTAATATTGTATTAAAAAAATATTGTTTCCATTATTTTACTTTTTTAACTTACCTATGATAAGTTATAATAAATTTTATAATAATAATAGGTGCCAATGTTAAAGATAATTAATTTAAATAGAAGAAGGCCAATAAGAATTTAATACAAATAAATATCCAGAAATGACTACATGTGACTAACCTCAAATTAAAATAATATTGACCATTTTCGTGTGGTTAGAGGCGGGGTTTGTTAGTTCAGTTAGTCGCTGTGATGCGCCATACTCAACTGGCTGCGCACAAACTTTGTGCCAGTTTCTTCTAGTCCACTGAAAAACGGAGAAAAAGTCGCTTCCTTCTCGATTTTTTTTAAGGTACAAGCATATGTGGTCTTCACAAAATGATAGAGTAGGTCCCTGGCCATCTGAAATCGAAAATTACAACATTTTTTAATAGGGACAACACTTTTTATTGCGAAATTTGTCAAAAATCTTTCAAAATTATGTTTTAATACTTTTTCACACATACCTCGCGATATCTCCGGAACAAAACAAGATATTTTCAAAAATTTTTTTTAATCGACAGAAGAAACATGAGCGAAGATTACTGTGTTAGTTTCATTTGTATAAAAAACCTAGTTTTTTTGTAAAATTAGAGAAAACTGTAATCTCCATTCTCTACTTTTTATTTTTCAAAATTTTACCAAACTATCTGCGTACCAAATAAAGCTGAAGCTTCAAGGAAGTTTTTAAAACAAGAATGACTATTCTAAGTATCATAGTTTTTGAGCAATAAATACGAAAACTTGAAAGTTTCTGCAGCCGCGCCTAATTATTGTGCTTTCTAACGAGCAGGCATCTCTCGCATACGCATTATATATACAGTTTTCTCCAATTTTACAAAAAAACTAGGTTTTTTATACAAATGAAACTAACACAGTAATCTTCGCTCATGTTTCTTCTGTCGATTAAAAAAAATTTTTTGAAAATATCTTGTTTAGTTCCGGAGATATCGCGAGGTATGTGTGAAAAAGTAATAAAACATAATTTTGACAAATTTCGCAATAAAAAGTGTTGTCCCTATTAAAAAATGTTGTAATTTTCGATTTCAGATTGCCAGGGACCTACTCTATCATTTTGTAAAGACCACATGTGGTTGTACCTTCATTTTAACCTTTTTGCTCCTTTTTCAGTCCACTATTCCATATGTTTTGAAACCTCTCTTTTATTTTCATTACTCTATGGTGAAAACCCTTTTTTATTTCTTTTTATGATTAATGTCATTTTAGACTGAATAATCTTCCTTAAATCCAACCCTTGACGATATTTATTTTATATTGTAAAATATTATTGAATTAATATATTATAAATTGCGTGCGATTTCATCCATTTAAATACGGTAGCCGAATAAACAGATTTACAAGTTACAAGTCATCTAGATACAACATGCAAAGATCTCTTATTACTAGTTCTAGGAGCGTACACCCACATTTACGAAAGTCTATAGAACAAGTCAATTCCATTAAAAGAAAAATAATTTACGATATCTAAACGTTTATTTTGAATGGAAATTATAATAATTTAACAATTATGCAAAATAGTTTTAAATTCTTTTAAACTTGTCGAACAACAAAATGTCAAAATCATGCTGCAAACGTTTTTAGTATGTAGAACAGGAAATTACAAAAAGTCTACTCTTGAATTTGAGAAAAAAATTAAAACTAAAGTTTAACTACATTTTTAACAGCCTCGGTATGATATTTTAAAATATTTTCCATTTCATGCTCATCTTATTTACATCATAAAAAAGTGGTCGTAAAAGTTTTTGACGCAATTTTTTTCCATCAAGAATGAAGAGGATCGGCAGTTTATTGTCTTCTCGAGAATATTTCTTGGGTGTATACAGGGTGGAGGAAATCACGAGGACGTAACTGACATTTCTATGTAGGTGTGTTTTTATTTGAATTTGGAGGAAATAAAATAGAAGTAAAGTAGTGTTCCCAAAAAAAAGGTAGCAACAATAATTTATCAAAAAAGGTCCCTTTTCAACAATTAATCCAATATAACTTACTATATAAATTTATTTGCTCCAGATACAGTTTAGTCACAAATCCACCTTGTATTTAAACTGAAAATTACCAACAATTTAACAACAAAGAGTGCGTTACCTTTATGAATATATATTTTTTTTAAACCAGATTTATTATCTCGCCGATGACATTTGAGTCATGGGAATGTCTTTGAATTCTTGCTTAGTATAACAATGGCGTGAGGATGAGCAGAATGACCTTAAAAAGTGGCCGAACCTATCAACATTTTCTGTAAAGTATCGCGGGGAAGATAAAAAGAACTTTCACGACTTAGAAATTGTGGTGTATATTGAATTGTCCCCTGCTAGGAAGTTGATTTTTGTTGAAAAATATATACTTTGATTACATGCTTAATTTATACATCTATTGTGTCATTTGTAAAGAAAATTTTTGATTTCAAAGGTGCAAAACCAATCAAAAGGTTTGTTTGAAATTTATTTTAATGTTATGAAATGAAACAATTTTAAATTGTTAAAATCTACATAATATTTAAACTTAAAATAGTGACTCTGACACTGTAGCTTATCAAATGAATGGAGGTATAATGATAAATTTTCAATTTATTCTGTGCCTTAATACAAAATTTTATGGATATTAACTATAAAATTATGATCTATTTACATGGAAATAAAATAAAAAGAAAAAAATGTGTCTAAATATGGGATTAACTAAAGTATTTAACAAGTTTACCTGGAAACTCATTCACAACAATCCTACAGGAACCTTTCTAGGTCAAAATGTTTAATGAGGGAGAATTGTTGATATCTATTTGGTCGTTAAGAAAATTATCTGAATATTTGTTTTTATTTATCTCAAGGGCTTCTAAAAGATTTAATTTGTTGGATTTAGGTTTTATATGCAATATTTCAAAATTTGAATCGAAAGAGTGTTGGTTTGCTAATAAAAGATTTGAGTAGTTGGAATCTGATTTTTGGTTGTCATAGCTACGTTTGTGTTCTGAAATTCTAGTTTTAAAATTTCTAAAAGTTCTACCTATATAAATTTTGTTACAGTTGTCATTACCACATTTTAATTTATAAACTCTTGATTTATTTAGTTTTGAAGATTTGGATTTGTTGTTTTTAATGAATTTGGATAAATTGTTACCAGTTTTGTAGCAAATATTCAAGTCTAAAGTTTCTAAAAATTATTTGATTTTTAAGGATGGTATATTCCAAAGTATGTTAAGCTTCTAAATTAGTTATTTTTGTTTTTATCAGAAGGAAATACTTGTTCTAGAGTATGTTTTCGTATCTTTTTATTTATGATATTGTCAATTAAATTTATTATTAACAGCTATTTGTTTTATCATATTTAGTTCTTTATTGTAATTGTCAATATTCAATGGAACTGTTAAAAGTCTATGTATCATACTATTGAAAGCTGCTAATTTATGACTGACTGGATGTACTGAACTATTATGAATTGTAAAGTCTGTATGTGATGGTTTGTGACATATAGAAAAATCATGGCTATTATATTTGAAATTGTAAGGTCTAGAAAGTTTATAGACTATTTTGTTCAATTTCTACTGTAAATTTGATATTTTTATGTATGGAGTTAATAATATAAGTAAAATGTCACCCACACATCGGTGCCAGTAAACAAATTTTTCACTAAGGGGGTGTTTATGAATTATCTTTTCTATATTATCCACGAAAATTTCTGATAATAGGGGACTAACTGTGTTAGCGAGACTCGCCACAATTTTGAATTTAAATATTAGGTAGATTTTAACAAATTAAATTCAGTATGGATCTACATCAAGTAAAAGCCTCATCTATTCGATTTTAATGTAGTTCAAACATTGACTTGTTTCAGGGTAAAATAAGACCAAAAATAATTCTGTTCCTTAAGTGTAACATCCTGTATAAACGTTACTGGTGCGCCAAATCCGAATCTAATAAAGCACGTGGTTTCTATATAAGGAAAATCTTATTGACCCAAGTTAACCTAAAGACAAGGATTTATATTTTAGAATTATGTCAATGAAATTATAATTTTAAACTATTGATGAATTGAGACGCGGTATTTTGCAATTTAATTGAGATTGTAAAGACGATTGATTTACGGATTTTATAATGCGAAATATTTACTAAATCAATAGATGATGGGTTTCTTCATGAATTTATTTATGTACTCTTTTTAGAACGTATAATTATAACTAGTTGCTTTAACGACCAATTCAATGTGAATGTTAATTAAAATTTTATTATTATGAAACAAAACCATTCCTCGCTTCTATGGACAGTAAATTTTCAATACAGTCGACTGAATAGATGCTCAATGCTCATATTATGAGGCAACGTAGATAAACAAGAACAGTTTTGGTTTCTGCGCATGACTATTGGCAAACTTCATGCTGCTTAAAATTATGTGAAACAAAGTCTATTCAATTATTTTCTAGGAGTAACCATTGTAAATTATTTAAGGAGGATCAGGAAGAGTCATCTACAAATAGTATAAGACATGTAACTATAGTTTATTTCAGAAAGGTATAGAGTAATAGAGCCTCATTAGGTATGGAAAGGGAGCACAGTGTGACTCATAGTTTGGCATTGATTTCATCCCGGGTTGGGGTCAATATATTGGTTTAGCCTATTGTTATCCATTCACAAATAATGGAAATAGTTTACCAAAGGCGTGTCGGTCGGATTCTCGTAAAAAGGAGAATAGAATAGATTTTTTTCCAGTCAATAAAAACTGCTATAATTATAAATATTTTTCTTGGAATTTCAGTTCTATTCAATTTGCTAGAACGTTGGATTGTCTCCCTATAGAAAAAAACGTATTTGATTTCTAAATACCAGCTACAAAAGCTGTAACAATTTTTTATTTAGATTAGAATAGAAAGCGTGGGTGGAAAACAAAACGTTTAAAAATAATTATTTTTGACGCGTGGGTACCGAGTGGTGGGTGGGACCAACTCCAAACGCAAACAGAAACAAAATAAGCATTTCAAAGTGACTTTTTAGGTGTTGGAGATTTATTGGCGCCTATTTTTGTGAAAAATAAAACTGCTACATCTTAATAGTTATTTGTGTACCAAGGCCGTAATGTTGATCTTTTTTGGCCGAATCTGAAATTTGCGGCCGAGGCGTAGCCGAGGCCAAGCAAATTTCAGGTGAGGCCAAAAATATCATACGGCCGAGGTGCACACAAAATTTTTTAAGCGAGTGTCTCATCAAATAGGTAACAACTTTTTTTTACAATTTTGTTTCTAAACAGAGACGAAACTGGAAGATTAGATTCAAATTTTTATTAACCAAATGAAAAGTGTATTATTAAGTAACAAAGATGTGTACAGAATTACTTACAGTAAGTATGATAAACAGAAGTTGGGTCATAACGAAGTTAATAAATTAGGGCATTATTTGCTATTAATTGTTATGTTAAATGTACATTTACTACATTTTGAAAATGTAATACCACTTTTAGACATGACATTGTTAACAAACATTTCATTTTCTTGATTTTCCGTAACAATGGTTCTTGCTGGAAAGCTGCTTACTGAAGTACCATCTAATTCAATTTCTTTGGAATTATTTTGAACAGAAGAACGCATACCTGAAGTACCTTTTCCTCCTGCAAGAATTCTATTTGAAATTTCCTTCTTTCTTGAAATGGAATCTTCAATGTAGCCTTCTGCTACAGAGTTAGACTTCCAACCTCCGTAAATTAAATGTTTCTAGTAGGTTGCCCTCATAATGACTTTGTTTGCAAAAGCGGCCGTAAAGTAAAAAAGCGGCCGTAAAGTAAAAAAGCGGCCGTAAAGTAAAAAAGCGGCCAAAAAAGATACACTTTAGGGACGTTAATAGATCCGTAAAACTTCATTTTTTGTGACACTCGCTTAAAAAAAATATTATTAATCTTTGAATGATGTTTAGTCAAATATAGTTTATGCAAAAGCTAGTATATTAACACTGATTAGTCTGTGAAAGTTTTTCACAATTTTTGTGGGCAACAATATTAAATATACAAATAATTATTGTTAAATCGAAAGCAGTGTATAGATTTTATTTATTGTAATTTTTTTCTTGAACTACAGGGTGTAACAAAAAGACAGGTCATAAATCACACCACATATTCTAGGCACAGTATACCAAAACAACCAGTAGTGCATCTCAACCTCGCGCATCGCTTGTACGCAATAATTTTATTTGGCCTTGAAACGGCCATTTGGGTTTAGATCCGAGGTCCGTATTAACTAACATTTCTACTTTTTGGTCAGGGAAGGATTAGTATAATTTGAAGTTGTTAAAATTATATTTCGAAGAAAATGTTATTAAGTAGATTAATGTTATGAATAATATAAAATACATAATTTGAACATGTTACAAGGAAAAGAATTTAAAATCGGCAAAAATAGCAAAACAAATTGTAATAAAACAGATTTTTATTGAACACAGTTAAATTTAATCCTATAATAATTAACTACAAATTAAGATTACATTACATTAAACGTGACGCCAAATAATTTATCCTTATTATCTTTTTTAAAATTTCTATTTACCTAGGTATATATGTCTTTAAGTGTATAATACAATCGTACTCTTATGTATAAATTTTTAATAAATAAAACAGGAAAATCTGGGCAAGGAGGCGTGAACAATATTTCCTTGCATCGTTGAACAAAATTGCTGACAATATTATTTTTTACACTGAAATTTTGAATGAAGAATGAATCGTCTAGTATTATAGTCGACAAAACGGGAAATAATTGAAAATTATTTTTTCGTCAATCGACGAAACAGGAACATACTGAACTAACTAATTCAATATTTCATATTTATGTAACTAAAAAAAATCACTACCGACAATCTCAACTACCGGCATTTATATAAATGTAGACCTATCGTGCCTATAATGACAATGCTATAATCTTTGGACATGCTATACTTACCTCAAAAGATCTTTGGCAAATCTAAAAAAACTTTTTTTCATATATAAATATGATTTACTTCTGCTTCGACTTCTGCAGTTCTTTGCAGCACAAATTACACCTGCTTATTTGATGACTGCCACTCAATAATTAAAAAACTATAATTCACACACACGCCACTGCTTACACGACTAAATCAAACTAAACTGTGCCTATTCCGACGCCGTCCCTGCTGAATTTGAAAGGTTTCTAAACCGAAATGGCGAACTGCGCTCAACCGATGCGCGAGGTTGAGATGCACTACTGGTTATTTTAGTATACTGTGTTCTAGGGCTAAAAATAACTCGATTCAACTCAAGTTACCCTAGTACAAAATATGCATGCGAAAAAAGTTACAACCATTCGAAGTTACCAAATGAAAATTGATTTTTTCAAATATTTCGACAGTTGTTTGACATATTATAATGAAAGTTGACAAGTGGCTTTCTTATGATGAGAGTATCTTAAAAATAAGGAATTATTGCACCACGTTAAAAATGTATGGGAGTTGAGATCCTCTAAACCCTCCCATAATTTTTGTGTACACATTATTTTTGAAACTTTTTGCCCCCTAGTACTTTTTACAATTATCAGTTTTTATCGAGATACGGCCTATTTTTCATTATGCTTCAAAAATTTCAAGTAACAAAATGAATTTTTAAGTTTTTCGAGGGTCCTAAATGCAAAATAAGTTATTTATACCTTAGAAAGTACCAAACAGCCTAAACTGGCAACACTGCATTCAAATCAGATTGGTAGCTGGAACTGAACACACGCCCAACGCTGACTTCTCTCTCTTTCACTCAGTTTTTCCTTGTCGTACTTGTGTAAATTGTATGTCTCGAATAGACTTTTCGCAATAACCTACTCTATACAAAATTGAAGACAAACTACAATTTTTTTTCCCAATAAAAACAATTACTCCAGTCCAATATTAAAAATTATACGTGTAAAAAAACAAATTTCTTAGTCTTTAAAAAAACTTTAAAAAAACCAGGGTTTTACCCAATCCACTTGCTACATATTAGCTAAATCTAATTATGATGCCTTTGCTATCAAATGTGCCTAGAGGCAGACCCATTAGGTGTAGATCGTGTTTAGAGGTGTGCCTCTGTGATAAACGTGTGAACCTGCCCGTCAGGCTGACTCTTCGACTTAGTAAAACACAAGAATCCGGATTGTATTTATTAGATATTTTATAGACTTCGTGGTTAGCTCATCGATGACAGATTCATGAAGAGAGAAAGAGGATTAATTATTTCACATCATAGACGCAGGGTCTTTTCTGGAAGAGAAAAGTTTGTGGTTTTCAGTTAGGTTTAAATTTACTGTTTTGTATGTGAAAATATCTTGAAAAGCTTAAATGAATTCCCAAATATGTTGTATGTAAACTATATCTATTCGGCTAATGGAGCTCCTCCCTAGTCACAAACAAACAAACAAAAAAAAAAACAACTATATCTATATATACAGAGTGGTCCGTAAGTAATGGTCCAAAGTGAAATGGAAGATTTTTTATCTAAAAAATATTACAATTTTATGCAACTTTCTTTGATAAAATATTTATGATAAGAAAGATACAGGGTGGCAAAGTTGAAATGTCAAAAATGTTTTTCTCAGTAAATTGGAAGATCTTGGATATACAAACGTGAAAATACCAGGATGGGGGTTTTAGGGACTGGGAAATCATAAAATGTTATTCGTTTCGATGTATTTTCTAGAGGGCGCCACAAAAGCTATGTTGTTGGTGTAACTGTTACTGGTTTCCGAGATATTCGTATTTTTAAACCCCATTTCATAATTTTCATTATTTTTCAATAAATAGAGGAGTACCGTTAACAATAAAGAAATTCATTGCTCCGTTATATCAACAACATAGCTTTTGTAGCGCCCTCTAGAAAATACATCGAAACGAATAACATATTATGATTTCTCAGGCCCTAAAACCCCTATTTTCAAAATTTTACGTTTGTATATCAAAAATCTTCCAATTTACTGAGAAAAAACATTTTTGACATTTCAACTTTGCCACCCTATATCTTTCTTATCATCAATATTTTATTACAGAAAGTTGCGTCTTATTGTAATATTTTTAGATAAAAAATCTTCCATTTCACTTTATCGATGCGCGATTGCTTTCTGTCCATCTATATGACGACTAATCATGTGCAGCGATGCTCGTCTATTTATATCGCGCGTGGGGTATGATTCTAGAAATCTCTCGTTCTGCTGAAGACGCTGGATAGACTAGAAATCTCTCGACAAGTGAGATGGCGCGGGGTAGGTAGTCTCTCGAAAGTTCTCGACTATTAGGCGGAGGAGTCATAGTCGTCTCATACGGGAATTTCACTGGAGCACTCGCGTAACAATATGATAAATGCATTTTTAATATTCAAATTTTGTGTTAACCTACAAAAAGTAGAGACGCTACGCTACTGTCAAGTTCGCGAATACGACTGAAACTTCAAGTGGGTTCTTACGTGAAACGGAGTCTATAAGCCAAACATTTTACACGCAAAAACGTTTTAAAATAAACATTTTTCGTTTTCCACTTTCAGAGCAATGTTAAAAAGAATTTATATAAATTTAATCTTCAACACTGTTCTTTTATCACTCTGTATATAAAATCTAATACAAAATAACGTATAATTTTTAATATGGGATAAACAAAATAAATAATATCAGTCTCTCGGTTGACTCGTTAGCATTTGAGCAAGATCGACTTATCTGTCTTTTTTAATGAGTGCGTGATAAACGTAGTGAACAATTTGAAGAGTCACCAGGCGGATATGTGGGTGGCAATTGAAGCGACACAGGTTTATTGTTGGTTAAAACTTCCGGTTTACGCCCTCTCACTATTCTATCGCGAACTGAGAAGGAAAATACTCGAGATACAGCGTCTGGTTTATTTGCACGCGACCATGGAGGTTTTATACAAAAAGCTTAATAGTTTCTTTTAAAGAAACTAATAATTTTTTTGGTATTCTAGTATACAGAATGTCCCGGAGCGTTGGGAAATGAAAAGCTGTATATTTGATTATTGTTAAATTTGACCCAGAATGAGTATCGATTAAAAATTTAAATAGTAGATTTTATGCATTCTTAATAAACCTGATACAATCCATTTCTATTGATTAGACTATAAAATCGTATTTTTTTTGTGTGAAAACTTGAAACTAACCTTCACAATCGTACTTTCATCACAGTAATGATCCTATAAATATAAATTGTAATGGTAACTTAACGGTTGTATTATTGTCGTTATTGTTATATACCGGGAGTTACTTTTTTGTAAAACAAACACAATACAATATGTTGGCGCCGAGTATTAAACTACAATAAGATAATATAAAATAATTACGTTAGGTGTGGTGTTTATATAGTTTGCAATAACAAAATATGACAGATGTTTTACATCGTTGCCACTTTGTAATTTTTTTCCAGTTGTTGGCATGAAATAGGGTACAGGCATAAATTTTGCTATTGATTTGAATTGACGCTTTATAAGGTCTCTTAACACCTTGCATGCTTATTTTTTCAAAAAAATATTAACATTACTTTCAAAACGACTTTAAAAATCATAAATTTGAAAGTCCTCCAAAACGCGTTTTACGTCATGAAGATGGCTGCCCCAACCGTTGACGTCACTCCTTGCTTACGTTCTTATTCGTGTATCCTGTATCACACTCTGAGTTTTTGTGACCTAATTTGTTTCTGAAAGCTTTAAAAATGGATAAAAAACTTCACATTCCAAGTATTGCATTGTTCCAGTGTGTAAATCGAACAAAATATTTCTTACTTTACCTGGTGGCGCAAGCAAAAATGCACTTGACTATGGCATTGTGATTACAAGCTATGCGTCGGAATAGAGACAATATTTCGACAAATACTATTGCTTTTGTTTGTGAAGACCATTTTAATGTAAGTGCCTAATTCTGTGTTGGTAATTTTGCTTCTTTAATAGTTGGAGGTTATGTACCTATATGTCTAGGAATAAACCATAAAAACATTTTTTTCTCACGACCACACATCAAGTTTCCACTGAAAATGTGCAGAACACTTTACGTTGACTTTTAGAAATAAAAAAGGCACACCCAAACACGTAATGGTCTCAAACAAACATATAAATGATATTTTTACATCGATGAAGCAATTAATAGTTAATTAAAATATAATATAAACACAAAACTACAGATAACCCAGTGCAATACCGGCCATATTGACAAAAGTAATAACAAGCTATGACATCAGACGTATCATCGGTAGCGCTCGGAAATCCTCGGGTGTTGGTCGTCGGGTCGGGTTGTATTTTATTTTAAAATTTGAAAGTAATTTAAAATGGAAACTGGTTTATTTCCTATTATTTGTTATTTTTGATATCAACTTTACTATTACAAATTAATATCTAAGCAAAATTTGAAATATGCGTATTGTAAATAAAAAACACTTTTTCATTCCCAACTTTAGAGCCCTATAGTTCGTTAACGAAGGGCGTAGAGAAAAAATTTTATATGAAATATCATCACTATTTTTAGTCGTTCTATCACCTTCCAAGTTTTTGGTACGACTCCTGGGACACCCTGTATAATAAAGTCGTAATTTATGAAATAAAATAAATTATTTCATAATTTTCTACAAATAATTGTAATTAATAAACGGAAATGGTGAATTTATTAATTTAACTCCTCTACAGTTAATAAATCTAGCATACCATAAAGCGTAAATAAAATAAATTCCGAAGATACATTCACTAGACAATGAGTCATTAGATTTCCCTGTAACGGCATCTCTAACAATTTTTTTTAATTTCGTCTTGTTCCATAGAAAACATAAACGAACAAAAAAAATAAACAAAAACCGAAATAAAGCCAATGAATAAGAAAATAAAGCCTGCATAATTGGACAATTACTAATGATTTACTAGCGTGCTGCAATGATGCAATTACAATGGGCTTGTATATATCTTCATCTGGACAAAAGCCTTCATCAGTATCTTCTCTTCTAATGAAGGATAGTGCCCCCTATATAGCAAATTGCGCTTTATTTGGCTTAAAACTATGGCTTTACTCTACCTAATACGGTGTACATTAGAATATATGTAGAATAGTGAGGATATATTACTTGTACAGGGTGATAAATTCTTATAGTTACATTTTTTTTTTAGAATACTTTAAATACTAAACATATTATAGTAAATAGAGTAGTAGATTGAATTTAATTGCGGAGAAAAAGTGGAGTGTTAGTGGAATAAAATTTCATACTTTTCCCCTTCTTTTTTTTTAACATAACATTTTTTCTGTAACACGGTGCCCCTCGAAGTTTCACGGGGCCCGTTGCTTGAGAGCCCTCTAGCCCCTACGTGAATCCACCACTGTTTTCACTCTAAGCTCCTCCCAGCGCAATGTCTATCTCACTCGGTTTGCGATGCTACTCTTTTTCGGGATGTTTAAGCTCTTATCAACCGATAGATTGCGAAAAAGCTTATCGAACCATGCAATTTACACAAGTACGACAAGGAAAATATGAAAAAAACAATTTGAAAGAGAAATGAAGAATAATAGTGCGTTGTCAGCGAGGGCGTATACTTATTTCCCGAGGCTGGCCGAATGTTTATCCTATGATTGTTGTCCCTATGCACAGGACCGTAACAATTTTTTTCTTTTAACTTGTAAAGTAAAATTCTCATTTTTACAAATTCTCGAAATCCAAAGACGTGTTACGCGAGTGCCCCAGCGAAATTCCCGTATGAGACGACTATGACTGTAACTAATCGAGATTGATCTAGACTGCCATCCCCTCCACCTGAGAACATTCCAGAAACAACGAACACATTCCATAGACTACCTACCGCCGGCGACAGAACACCGAGAGTTTTCTAGTAATCTACTTTGCCATATAAATACCGAGCATCGCTGCACAGGAGTCAGTCATCAGATAGTTGAGACATAGTCACATAGATAGACAGCTAGTGCTTATATTGAGGGAAAGCGATGCTCGGTATTTATATGGCAAAGTAGATTACTAGAAAACTCTCGGTGTAGGTAGTCTATGGAATGTGCTCGTAGTTTCTGGAATGTTCTCGGTAGGAGGGGATGGCAGTCTCGATCAATCTCGATTAGTTACAGTCATAGTCGTCTCATACGGGAATTTCTCTGGGGCACTCGCGTAACAGACGTTTTCCTTTAGTGCCGTCGGTGAATGAACGAATATTTAAATTAAACAAAATCTAATGAAAACACCTCGTAATAACTGAAAAAACCTAATAGAGACCTCGCAATTACCTTCATTGCAAATAGCAAAACTCTTAAACGTTGTTTATTACTTTCTCGCCATCGTTAAATTCGGTCGAATCGATCCTAAAAAGAAAACGAGCGTCGATACCGTGAGAAAATGCCAACGAGAACAGTTGACTATCGTTTCAATTTAGTAAGTACCACTCGGTACTTTTTTTTGTTCTGCGGCTCGCAACGTCCCTGGAGCTATTTTGCAATTCTCCTTTAGACGGATTTAACGTTTGTGGTTACATAATTAGGATGACGTCGTTTAAAATGTGTATAGAAAACATTAAATTACAAACCATCAGGAGGTAGTCATAATAGAGTGACCTTACCAGGTACCAGGTCGCCAAGGAAGAAAAGGCAATGAAAATGCCGATGATTTAGCCAAGCAGGGAGCAGCAGAGGTCATGATAGGACCAGAACCTTCTTGTGGAGAGCATCGACAAATGGATAAACCAAGTGTTGCGCTGGTAATATGAAACCTTAGGACAAAGGGACGCTAAATTATTCCTTAAATGCTCTTCGAGAAACGACGAAGAAATGGTGAGAATGCGACCAGAAATTGTAGGCTGAGGCAGTCTATGCAGGCTCTGCTAGGAAGACGACACTGCGGAGCACATAATCTGTGACTGCGAAGGCGAAGGCGAGGATAGGGAGTCACTCCCATCCTAATCTAATCTAATTGGAATAGCGTGCTAGGGCCCATATGCCAATATTTTTTCATTTTATTCGATCTCTTGCAATTATATTTCAGTCCTTCATTACTAACTGTTTTAAATCTTCTTCAACAGAATCAATCCATTTCTTCCTAGGTTGTCCCTAGTGCCGGACTTGTGGCCCTGCTCCAAATTAAACCGAGTGACCCCATCCCCTTAAAAGGAACTTCCTAAGTGTGATCTTCAGAGATAAGCTTTGTGAGCAAGCCAACATTATTATTACGTGTGGCTTAACCTCTTACATCATTAGATCTCTTGTAATTCTAGTCCAGTTCTCCATCCCTAACTCTTTCAAGCCTTCTTTAACAGAATTCATTCATTTCTTCCTAGGTCGTCCCCAGTGCCGGATATAGGGTACTTCCTGGAGAGATCTTCAGAGCTGAACATTGTGAGAAAGCATTATTATTATTACATGTGGTTTAACCTCTTACATCATTAGATCTCTTGTAATCCTAGTCCAGCTCTCCATCCCTAACTGTTTCAAGCCTTCTTTAACAGAATTCATCCATTTCTTCCTAGGTCGTATCCAGTGCCGGATATAGGGTACTCCTGAAGAGATCTTCAGAGCTGAACATTGTGAGAAAGCATTATTATTATTACATGTGGTTTAACCTTTTATATCATTAGATCTCTTGTAATCCTAGTCCAGCTCTCCATCCCTGTTTCAAGCCTTCTTTAACAGAATTCATCCATTTCTTCCTAGGTCGTATCCAGTGCCGGATATAGGGTACTTCCTGGAGAGATCTTCAGAGCTGAACATTGTGAGAAAGCATTATTATTATTACATGTGGTTTAACCTTTTATATCATTAGATCTCTTGTAATTCTAGTCCAGTTCTCTATCCCTAACTGTTTCAAGCCTTCGTTAACAGAATTCATCCATTTCTTCCTAGGTCGTCCCCAGTGCCGGATATAGGGTACTTCCTGGAGAGATCTTCAGAGCTGAACATTGTGAGAAAGTATTATTATTATTACATGTGGTTTAACCTCTTACATCATTAGATCTCTTGTAATCCTAGTCCAGCTCTCCATCCCTAACTGTTTCAAGCCTTCTTTAACAGAATTCATCCATTTCTTCCTAGGTCGTATCCAGTGCCGGATATAGGGTACTCCTGAAGAGATCTTCAGAGCTGAACATTGTGAGAAAGCATTATTATTATTACATGTGGTTTAACCTTTTATATCATTAGATCTCTTGTAATCCTAGTCCAGCTCTCCATCCCTGTTTCAAGCCTTCTTTAACAGAATTCATCCATTTCTTCCTAGGTCGTATCCAGTGCCGGATATAGGGTACTTCCTGGAGAGATCTTCAGAGCTGAACATTGTGAGAAAGCATTATTATTATTACATGTGGTTTAACCTTTTATATCATTAGATCTCTTGTAATTCTAGTCCAGTTCTCTATCCCTAACTGTTTCAAGCCTTCGTTAACAGAATTCATCCATTTCTTCCTAGGTCGTATCCAGTGCCGGATATAGGGTACTTCCTGGGGAGATCTTCAGAGCTGAACATTGTGAGAAAGCATTATTATTATTACATGTGGTTTAACCTCTTACATCATTAGATCTCTTGTAATCCTAGTCCAGCTCTCCATCCCTAACTGTTTCAAGCCTTCTTTAACAGAATTCATCCATTTCTTCCTAGGTCGTCCCCAGTGCCGGATATAGGGTACTTCCTGGAGAGATCTTCAGAGCTGAACATTGTGAGAAAGCATTATTATTACATATAGTTTAATCTTTTAAATTTAGATATTACAGAATATTAATTATTCTATCGCTTTATAAGTTGACCGTTCAACTGAGAAGAGACTATTACTTCCTGGGCTATAGGCCCCGACGGATATTGGATTACATTTCAAATACTCACAAGTAGCCGGCCACAAAGTGCCTCGTCCAAAAGCGCTCTTAGTCCCAAAGTTATCTATGTTATTTATATCAAACCCCTTTGATTGTGCCTTAAAAATTTCATTTGTATTGAAATTATGGGTTGTAGATCGACTACACGTTTCTCCAAATGTCGATCAGCTTTTGTAAAAATCTTTATTTAATTATATGGAACAGAGAATTAAAATTAATGGCTTAAATTTAATTATGCCTTAAAATTATGTAAATATAGAGGTATACTTTTAATTATATACAACTATTTATTTATTACTGGCTTCTTTTATGGAAGAAGATTTGACTTGGGCTACACAATATTGTAGAAAGACATTTTAACAACCTTAAATGGTCAAACTAACTATCGTAATTGAAGCAATAAATAAAATATGTACTATTTAGTTTGACCAGAACCAACACTGATTGTTTCTGTAGAATAATATGCATGTACAAGTTCAATGACATGCGAATGAAAAAAAAAAATAACCACAACGTTTGCGATTTCGGTTTTTCTTATGACCTTGGTAAAAATGTTGCTTGTTAACAATTGTTGAAATTATGACGTCAACCTGTGTGTATGTGTGTTTGTGCGTTTTAGCATTTGACCACGCCTTTTAGTGGCGCCGATTGTTATACTTTATATTAAATATAATCGTCAAAAATTTTTGAAAACAAAGCGAGAAAAATTGAGTCCGAAAAAAACGAATTGAAAATGAAAAGTGTACAAGCTTTTGAATCAGGAACATTTCATTTCATCAAGGAAATTAAATATGCAACTTTCACTACATATACGTCATAAACCTAAAGATGAAGTTAGCTATATTCTGATTATATGTTTTATGAATGAATAGTCGGTTACAAAAAGGCCATTAGAAGTTGAAGTTCTGTTGTCAGTGGTAATTAATCCTGGAATTACTTTTGGGAGCCCACCAGTCAGCTGTTTAGTGGGTTCCATTATGAACCAAAACCGAAGAAAGTGAAGAAGAATGTCATATGCCTAAAAAGCGGTTCATGTAGCAACAATTCCTCTTTAAGATTAAAGAACTATTCAATTCCTCCGGGAAATAGGACTTAAGGAGCTGCTATAGTTTTAGAGACTCTCCTCAGAAACTAAGTAGAAGTGAGGGGGCACAATAGATCTTTCAGGTCTCATTGAATGTCACCCCAAAAATACATACATACATACATGCAAGGTTCCAGAAAAAGTAGTAAAGGATTCCTTCACTATTTTTATGTAAATGCCTATTAACAAAACAAAAAAAAAACAGACGAAAAAGCGACTCAACTATAACGTAGATACCGAAGAAAACTCAAACAATAAAAAAGATGACACTGGATTGCCTTGAAAATAAATCGAGCTAAATCATTGTGGTTGAAATGTGGTATATGAGTTGAGGCCGACCATATACACACATTTTAAACGTGTTTACCATCGAATAAGGCGATGAAAAATGCACGTGGTGTATTTAATGAAGAGTTTCATCGACAGATGGGTTCACTACACACGGATCATGCCGATTGAATATTTTTATAATGACAGAACAGCTTCCTGATCGTTTAAAAAATTCTTCTTGTTTAATTGTTTTGGATTCTTTGACTGCATATGAAGATGTTGAGAAAGTCTTCCAAATAAAGCGTTGCCAAATTATTTTAAATATCCTTTTTCCTCATTAAACTAAGTACCAAGAAGTATACTTTAACCAAAGTTAGTTTGAGGACCATAAAATAAAGCAATGTTGTCAGATATATTTTCTGAAATTGTTGTGCTCATTTTACATATTATGTTTCTCATTACTTCAAAATACTGTTAGCTCATGATTTTCTTAGAAAACTAGTTTGGAAATATTTAATAAAAAATACATAATATAAATTTATTTGTAAGAATTAAAAAAAGTCGCTCGAAACTGTTATAAGAAGAGAAATTAATTAGAACAACTTCATGTATGCCCGATATATTATGAAAATCTGGCACCGCAGGTGCACCTGCCAGTTACCGAGTGAAATATTGCTCATAATATCGAAAAATTCGGGTAGCTACTGAGGTGGTCCACTATAACATAAAAAATTTAATGGGCTTAGGGTGCAGGCCTTTTGTTTAGATTCATTAGTCTCATAGGCGTGTGCAATTCTAATTGTATATTTATATGTAGACCTATTTAAAATAATATAGTAGTATCTATTTCTTGGTTGAGTGAGTTTAATGAAATAATAATACCTATATTGAGTGAATTGATATCAATATCTATAATATTTATTTGTTTGTAGACGTTAGGGTAAGTTTTGAGAATATAATTCATTTGTAATTAATTAGAATGGCATTTTGGAGACCATTTGAAACGACAGTCCAAGATGAAGCGCCGGAATCTAATAATTTGGCGCCACAAGCAAATGACTTAGCAATAAATGATGATAAGGCCGAATTTAAAAACAAAGATTTACATGTTCAGTGTCAACGCGTTGTTTTAAATATATACGCGTGTTTGAAAAAAGAAAATTCTGTAATTTATGATAATTGTATTACAAATTTGATGCAGGTTAATTTTATCCACTATATTCATTTGAATTACATTTGAAAAACATTATTTCACAATATTCGAATTTATAAAAAAAATTTATGCACGCCATTGGGCGGCTTCTTTCTTCAATGGGATTAAAAATATGGGTCATCAAATTAACATTGGTTATACTTTACATTTTGTAGTACTCTCACTATACAAGCTCATATGGTTTGGCACTATCCAATTTCAACCTATCAAAGTAAAACTAAGAGTTTTAACAGGGATCCTAACGAGACATTGTCCCTTAATGGGCACCTGAAAAAGCTCAAAATAGTGGAGGAAGAAGAAATCTCCATCCACATACTTTCCAACTGCACAGAACTCCAGAATCCTGGAGCACAGTACCTGGGAGATTACTGGATAGAAGAGGAACATTTGCCTAAGTTGAAGCCTGCAGATATCCTGAAAGTCCTCCGGGAAATAGGACTAAAGGAGCTACTAGTTTCAAAGACTCTCCTCATAAACTAAGTAGAAGTAAAGGGGTACAATAGATCTTTCAGGACTCAGTGAATGTTACCCCAAAAATACATGTATTGGCAAATATATGAAATCGCCACCACTGCCTTCAATTTCTCCGCTGAGGAAATAATGATAGATTTTTGTGCATAGCGATTTAAAACAATTGTTTCTAACTATAGCTAATAATATAGAGAAATGTTTTCTCTGACCTTACCCAGCAATACCTTCAATAATATTTTAAGAAAAAAGGTTGGGCAAGCCACAAGGCCTTTAAAGAAAACAATTCGATTTTAAACAATTGTTAATTTTTATAATTCTAATAATTATTCATAATTCCGTAAATATTATAAACTGCAGTGCTAGATTTCAACACAGTGCCGCTGTTGTATACGTTTATCTCAAATGAACTCGTCTTTTTAGATTTATTTATTCACCACCTGTTTGTAAAGGAGGAAGGACTTGTTCTTATTTTTTTCTTCTACTTCACAGATGTTGAGGAGGTCCCGGGTTCGAATCCCAAGTCCGAAAAGTTCAATGTTTACCTGCAGTAGGTTATGGTCTTGAATTAACAAGTAGAAACGACTAAATGAATTTTTAATAATTAAATTTCATAAATCTCCGTAATAAATCCTTCACAAAACGTTGAATCTTTTCTTATCTGTTGGAAAACAAGATTTTTTTCAAAACGTGTGGGTTACAGGCGACGTAATTCTCGCTCAGCGAAACGCAGAAGGCTTATCTTTATGGCTTACTAGATGTTGATAAGTATGGCACTCGCTCGTTTTCTGATTGCGATTTCGTTATTCGGAAGATAATGAAGATCTTTTGTTGCGTGTGGTTTTGCTACCAATTTTAGAGAGTGTCGTAATATTTCAGATGATTTTAAATATCTTTTAGTTTCGGGGCAAATATTTTTTTCTTTAAATGCTTCCAGGAGAGGTAAGCGGTTATTTGGATAAAGAAAGACATGCATCCATGTAAAAAATTAAAGTTTATTTCAGAAAGGTATAGAGTAATAGAACCTCATTAGGTATGGAGAGGGAGCACAGAGTGACTCATAGTTTGGCATTGATTTCATCCCGGGTTGGGGTCGATATATTGGTTTAGCCTATTGTTATCCATGCACACATTACACTATGTTTTTCTGCTATATCTTACACGGCGTATTTCATAAAAAGTAGAAAAGTAGAATTCGATAGATGTCTGGCAGCAAGTAAAACAAATCAGCTGCCGTATAAGCCCTTTGATATTTAAGTGGTATAATTTTGCTGTTTTAGTTATTTTCAGTGTGTGTTTTGTGAAATTTTTGCTTTTTCTTTGATTGTGCTTTAGTATTTTGTGTTGATAAACTAAATTTTCACTCCTAATATTTTTATTTTTCGAGTAATAGGTATGGTTGCCAAAAATAAAACAAGTTTAGGTCTGATTTCGTGTTTTTATTTTATTTTTGATATAGTCATATCTACAAAAGTTACAGAGAAGGTACGTTTGTATTGAGTAATATTTTCTCTTATTTTCTCTTTGTTTTTGTAACTATGGATTAGGTATACACTGACTATTCAAAGTTTATTTGAATTTGTAAATGCTGAGCTTCTAGCTGCATACATGAGGTACAGGCAGTTTTAAATGCTGGCTATATATTTTTGCATGGTACCTATAGAGAAAATAAGTGACACTTTCATAAAAGTGCAATGAAAACAAAAAATAGAATAACATAACCTCTTCCCTAATATATCTGAATATATAAGAATATAACCTCACAAATGATGACAGTTGAGTTGAATAGAAAAACACAGTTTTAAACTTGTCACTGACACAAAATTAAACAAATAAAGTACGAATTTACGGTAACTACGTTGATTTGCATATGATACAAAAACAGTGCAAAACGAATTGTTTTACTCATTGCGACAATTACAATTTTTTCCGCCAGAGGTCTCATTGAATTCTACTCCGCCCAATAGCTGATAGTTCTTTTTTTATCAAATTATTTTTAAATTCAATACTTTTGATACCAAAATTATTTGTTTTTGCGTTGGTTTGACACGGCAACTGTCAAAATTGCAAATACCACTAAGAAAAAAAATTCCAATAAATCAATAAATTGGAAAGTTCTCTTTCCCATCAAAATTTACGTAAGTAAGATCGATTTAGAAGAGAATTTGTTTAGAAACCCGCATTTATTGACAGCCCAAATTACCCGTGTCAGATATGATTAATTTTTTTCCAAACTCGAACTCCAAAATTAAAAAAAAGCCTACTGTTAATAAGCTGTTTAAAGTAGGATGTAGGTGAAGGATTTCAAAGGTAATATAATTCTAATTTTTAAAACAAAATCTATTGCCAGCTCGTATATAACAACAGGATCGGGCTGGCACATTTGAAATGTAGCAAATATTTATTAAGACGTTCATTTAGGTAAGATTTATTAATAATAAAAAATATTTTACCGCGTTTGAACTTGGAAATATTTATTCTGTCCATAATCGTGGAAAAACCGAAGCCGTATACAGGGTGTCTTAACTATTGGGACATAGGCTCAGGGCAGATTCTTTTGAACAAAATATGCCGATATGTCTTGATAAAATATTGCCATGGAAAAAGATAGAGGGTGTTAAAGTTGAATTTTGTTTTCTTTTTTGCTAATAATTTCATTTTTATATTCACCAATTGTTAAACAAATCGACACAGTGGCGAAATTTTATACAGGGAGTATTATTGTATGTACTTTTTTACATTTTTTACAGGGGGTGCCAAATAAAGAAAAAACAGCACAGCAAAATTGTCAATTTTTAAAAAAAAGCATAGAAAAATTGGTAATTGGTAAAAATAAATCTCATTTTTGATTTATTTAAAGATAGGGTGGGTATGATGTTGCTTGAAATTTTATTATTTCGTAATCTTAGTCCGTTCCTGTAACAAAATTCTCTAAATATTGCAACTGAACTTAAATATAAGGTAATTACGAAAGTGATCATCAATTTGGCATATAAATCAAAAGTCTGCTTTGGGTCAATAATTACGATTTACATCTAGGGGGTCGGAAAACTGTTGCTCCTAATTCAATTACGAAAATTTATGGTCGTAAATTATTTTGTCCACGACTACTATTTGATAATATTTTAAGTGTGCATCTTTAAGCCCCCTTACTTCTACTCAGTTAAACTATTTTTGTGCCTTTATTTATCTCACAAAAAAAATAAAAATATAAAAATACACCTCCAACTTTTCTACCCCCTAAATTTGGGGGGAGATACTTCTGAATAAAATTGAAATAATAGCTGGAAATTCTTGAAAAATTTCGTAACAAATTCTGTCAAGAGGCCTTTGATTTGCTTTGAGCTCTCAAGTTCAGGGTATTAAATAAAATAAAACTTTTAAAAATGAACATTTTTTGGATTTATTAATGTCAAATTTAAAAAGAGAACAGAACAGAGACATCAGCGTAAAAGACTCCAATTTCGAGTGCTCTACGTTGTTCTTGCAAGCTGCGTCGCACGCTCCATTCAAGCATTTAGGAAAATCACGTGGTTTCGATTAGGGGCCATAGTGCCTTGAACCTTGAGCCTTGAACAGACAACGTGTTATATCAGGGCTAGCACTAGAGTGCCACCAAGATTTAGCTAACACCTCACCATATAGCAATATTATCCCGAGGTGGGTTGAAGGGCACGACAGGAGTAAAAGTGATCGCATTACCGATTCTTTAGGACTAAAAATTTTAGGACCCAGTGACTCCTACGTGTCACCCTTAAGAGATGGGATGGAATCAAAGAATGTAGTTTTGGTGGGATCACCCTGGAAAGCTATGGCGCCGAAGAAATATTTGGCGATGACCAGGAAAAACCTACATTTCACAGTAGGATTTTTGACTGGCCACTGTCAACTAAGGAAACACCTCCATACTATGGGGCTAGTGGACACTCCTCTATGCAGGATGTGCGAACAGGAAGATGAAACTGTCAGGCATGTCATATGCGAGTGTCCGTAGTTATCGTCAATAAGAGAGTGTGTGTTCGGTGAGTCTTGGCCTGTCTCCTAGTGACTGAGGTGGACTTCCTGAGAAGGACAGGATAGACGATGACCTAGGAGGACAACTCCTTGCGAGGCTTTTTCCAAAATTTCTTCTGCATTGCTCCTGACTAGTATTTGAATTTCTGGGGGGATTAATTATAAGTGAAAGTATACATTTATCATGAGCGTGCGATAGTTTTTTTATACAGGGTTTATTATTTAGTTTTTTTATCTCTAATTTCTTTTTTTTTCAGTTCAAAACGTTTCAAGTTATTTCAAGAGAGTTCGTATATCTCCCGCGCATGTCATAATAATATATATTCGTCGTGCCTACTTTACTTTATGAAATTACTCCTTTAATTGCTACATTTACGTCTAGTTTGTCGACCGTGACATTATTCCATTATCATTCCTGTAATAATAATGTATTTGAAGTCTTGTTAATTTAACATAAATGTCATATAATTTATGATAATAGCAGACACATAAATTGTTGGGAAAAAAATACATTACAATTAGTAAAAAAATTACTTAAATGTCACTAGTGATCTTTAACTGATATAAAAATACTTATTTTATTTGTTGGATTGACAAGGGATAACCACTTATGTCTGGGATGTCTTAAATTTATGGGATTTTTATGTTAGCAGTCACCAAATATACTTTCTTTTCATACCGGGTTGCCAAGAGTATTCTAAAAAGTAATTATATTATATTACGGTCATTTTTGATATTTCCACCCTGTATAATATATACAGAAGATATCAATTGTTACTGTTCAAAATATTCCTCCTTTTTGCGACCCCTTCCTTCAGTTATACTCTTCACCTACCATCTAGTTATTCCCTCTCTCCAAATAATAACGCACGCCCCTGTCGAGTACCTCAAAGTTGAAATAAAAAACACTTCTTGACAATTTACAAAATAGTCAAAATATTTTTTCCAAATAATTAAGTTCATTTTACGAATTTCTTAAAAATGTATGATGTGATTTAATGTCCTTCGAGGCATGTATCCAGGGAAGTAGTTGTTGCTTCTTAGTGAACGGTCTTTGTTTTTTGATTTCCAAAAACTTTAAAAATGAAATATATACAGGATTATCGAATAAAAAGGTGTTCTTTATTTAAAAAAGACATAAAATTATTATTAATATATTTGTCCACCCGGTATCAATTTATGATTTGTTCGTTAAACTCGGATAGCGGTTAATATTAAGTTATCTTTTTTAATAAAACGTATATGGTAAGGTAAGGGAATCGGTAATAATATTGTTGAAAATGTATTTCGAGAGAAATCATTACTTTCCCTGCTTATTAAACTAATTATTTTAATATTTTTTTCATTTTACTTAACCATATTAAGTTAGTGGCCAGGATTTTTTGGACACTAAAATTGAATGAATTAGTTCAATCAGTTTATAATTATATACACTGTGGGCCAAATTTATTTGGAGCCCAATTTGTCTCTGAATAATTATTTTTAATCTGCCGAATTTTGATGAAATTTTAAGTGAATATTAGGGAAAACTTTTCTTAATTTTGGAAAAATTATCTTATCAAAATGTACAGAGAGGGTCAAATATTAAGCAATATTTTTAATCATATTCCACGTTCAAAATTTCCTGACAAACGAAACGAGAATCGAAAAAATTTAAAAATGAGAATTTAAAAAAAAAAAAATCAAAATTCTTTTTAATAACTGTAAGGCCATATAATGATGTCCTTCGTTTAAATTTTACACAAAGGCTGATAATATAATAGTCTTTCGTATTCCATATTCCAAATTTGCTGACAAACGATACGAGGGTCGAAAAAATTGAAAAATAAGAATTTTCAAAAAAAAATTCAACATTATTTTTGTTACTGCAAGGCCATATAACGATGTCCCTCATTTAAATTTCACACAAAGGTTGATAATATGATAGTCTTTCGTATTTTATATTCAAAATTCGCTGACAAACGATACGAGGGTCGAAAAAATTGAAAAATAAGAATTTTCAAAAAAAATTCAAAATTCTTTTTATTACTGTAAGGCCATATAACGATGTCCTTCATTTAAATTTCACACAAAGGTTGATAATATGATAGTCTTTCGTATTTTATATTCAAAATTCGCTGACAAACGATACGAGGGTCCAAAAAATTAAAAAATAAGAATTTTCAAAAAAAAATTCAACATTCTTTTTATTACTGTAAGGCCATATAACGATGTCCCTCATTTGAATTTCACACAAAGGTTGATAATATAATAGTCTTTCGTATTCCATATTCAAAATTCGCTGACAAACGATACGAGGGTCGAAAAAATTGAAAAATAAGAATTTTCAAAAAAAAATTCAACATTCTTTTTGTTACCGTAAGGCCATATAACGATGTCCCTCATTTAAATTTCACACAAAGGTTGATAATTTAATAGTCTTTCGTATTCCATATTCAAAATTCGCTGACAAACGATACGAGGGTCGAAAAAATTGAAAAATAAGAATTTAAAAAAAAAATTCAACATTCTTTTTGTTACTGTAAGGCCATATAACGATGTCCCTCATTCAAATTTCACAAAAAGGATGATAATATAATGGTCTTTCGTATTCCATATTCAAAATTCGCTGACAAACGATACCTATTAATTAGCAAATATTTTTCATTATCTGCCTCTTGTAACAATTTTGCAATAGTCACGAACGGTTTCAAAATCCCTAACTCCAAAAAATTATTATCAACGTATGGAAATAAATAATATAAAATAAAAAATAACGAAATACTTTTCAACGAACCTACTCGTAGTTGTAAAATGTCTAAATAAAGCGAAAGTAAAATACAACGTGTTGAGTGCCCTCCGCAACCTTCAAGTCTATATTTTTTTTTTATAAACAATATGTTTAAAGTTCATAATAATTCAACAGCTTGTCCTCTATACATACAAAATTTCTCATGATTCTTTTGTGGGAATTCGTTAAGGAGGAAGTATTAAAAATACATTTAAATTTGCTTATTATTATCACTCTCGAGGCCAGTAGATAAAACAGAAGGTGACTGACGTTAGTGTGTGATATAAATCATACACAGGACCGAACTTTATATTTTTGGCTCAAAAAAAAATAAGTTTAATATTTAAGTAGAACGTTTTATCAAACTATTATAAGGCCTTACACAAACTGTTCAGTAAGAACAACTACTTCTCGGGTTATATACCCCAACAGACAATGAATTACACTTCCAAGTTGAACGGCGTTAGGATTTCTTCGCGATATATCCAACAATTCTGGTTTGTATGATATTATTATCTTGACGTCTATTCTCAGAAACGTTTCCTCTTTTTGTTCTTGCAAGCTGCATCGCAAGCTCCATTCGAGAAAAAAATGTATTCACTTTTCACACATATTTATAATAATTGAAAGAATAGTCGTTATGGGCTGCTAAAACCGATCCTGTTGGTGGAAAAAAAATATACAAAAGCTTTTTATGAATTGCTGATTATTGAATTACTTCGGTTATCTGATTTCTTGAATAATTCAATGCTGAATTTTTATTATGACTCAATTAATCTTATTGTATAATAAGGTGAGGCAGAAATGTTAAATATATATTACATATTTACGGTAATTTTCTTACCAAAGGTGTTGATGCAACTGGTAATATGGTGCATTTTTAAATTTATCATAAATAAACACTATAATATTATGAATATTCAAATGCCTACCTTAATTCTTCGAAATTGATATGTTTTTAGTGGAAAATGTGAATTTTATATCGATAAGTCATAATATAAAAGATCCCATTTACTTATACAGGGTGTAACAAAAAGGCAGGTCATAAATTATAACACATATTCTGAGAATAATACGATGTACAACGGTACCGACTGTGAATTCAAAAAAATGGGGGCCATTTCGAACATCTAATAAAAACTACAAATTTGTAAATAAATAATATACAATAAAAAATTTGGGACCATCGGAAAAACTTGAAAATTCATTGACTTTAATTTTTGTTACTTGAAATTTTTGAAGCATAAAGAAAAATAGGCCGTATCTCATTAAAAACTTTAAAAGCACATAAGAAGACTAGTTAATGCACAATTACACTTCAAAATACTGTAGAACAAAAGATAGCTAAGAAATTGGACTATTTTCCATTCGATTTCAGTCAGATCTCTACCAAATCGCGTGAAATCGTTGAAAACAGTTTAAATGCACATGAGAAGACTAAATAATGCACAAATACACTTCAATATGCTGTAGAACAAAGGATAGCTAAGAAATTGGACTATTTTCCATTCGATTTCAGTCAGATATCAACCAAATCGCGTGAAATAGTTGAAAACAGTTTAAAAGCACATAAGAAGATTAAATAATGCACAATTACACTTCAAACTACTGTAGAACAAAAGATAGCCAATAAATTGGACTATTTTCCTTTCGATTTCAGTCAGATCTCTACCAAATCGCGAATGATAATTGTGAAAAGTACTAGGGGACAAAAAAGTTCCAAAAATAATGTGTTTGAATAATGGTGCCGCAATAAGCATTAGATTGTAACTTACACAAAAATTATGGGGGGTTTAGGGGATCTCAACTCCCATGAATTTTTAACGTTGTGCAATAATTCCTAAGTTTTTTTTTGTGAAATGCTCTTATCATAAGAAAGCCACTTGTCAACTTTCATTACAATATGTCAAACAACTGTCGAAATATTTTAAAGAATCAATTTTCATTTGGTAACTTCGAAGGGTTGTAACTTTTTTCGCATGCACATTTGTACTAGGGTAACTTGGATTGTATCGAGTTATTTTTAACCCCAGAATATGTGGTATGATTTATGACCTGCATTTTTGTTACACGCTGTATAAATTTAAAAAAAAAGGAAAAAAAAATAACTTTGTGTTTCTATTATAGAGATAGTACAGATAGAGGCAACAAGATAGCCTAAACTTCTTATTTACTAGAAAATAGATCCTACCAAATTGCAACCATTTCATATAGAATTGAGCCTTTAAAATGTTAAAATTATTGTTTTAAATGATTTTCTTTATTTTTAGGACGAATGTCGGTCGGACCTCAACAGGTACATAGGGGCTCCAAGACCGGGAGTACCTATGTCACCAACAGCTCCCGAGGTAAGCTACAATTATTATTTTTAAAATGAAAATTCAATTCAAAAATGTTTTTACGGCCCTATTGTAATTATTATTATTAATGCCCCACGTTGGGCGCCAAATTATTTTCATTTTTAGTATAACTAAATCTATCCGGATGGTTTCCCAATAAACTGGTACTAATTACCAAATAATGGGTCGAGTGTCTTGATCGGATAATTAGGAACCAAAGAAATTCGGAAAAGCAAAAAAATTGGCCATCATTTTTTAATTTTATGAGCTGAAAATTTGTACAAAAGCAGTTCTTCGTAGGCACTTCGTATGTGTAAATTGCGATTTCAAATGGTTTTAAAAAGTAAAGATGTAGAGGAGTATCAAAATGCACATTTCCAATTTGTTTTAAAATCATGAGAAATTTACTGATAATGACTCTGATGCAATTCAACCTTCCAAGTTGAGTTTTTCTTTACGACAATACCAATGAGCGCTTATTAAGACCTTACGTAAATAATATTTCGAGTTTATTGTACTTTTAATTCTGTATTCCACTAATAACTCAATCTCAAGTGAAATAATTGAAAATATTTGGTGTCGTTAAAAGATTTTATTAGATAAACAACATAGTTGTTGATGAAAATATGCTTTTGGAATAAATAAAATTATTACTCTATGGTCGTAGGTGTCACTAAAATGTTTAGTCCAGCCACTTCCCAGTGCAGACCAATAAATCAAATAACAAAAGTTTTCTCTATTGAAATAAACTGTTGAAAAATAAAAAGCTTCAGATTAATTCGCGTGGTTCAGTTACATTATTTGCTCTGGTTTCTAAACGAATAAAAAAAATGTACTTTCGGTTAAATATACTTTAACCAATTAGTAAAAAATGAACAAACATAATTAAAGTTTAACCAATTCTCGAAAGAGTTGCATACATCTAAGTAATTTCTTTAGGGATTTCTTGTTCTCAATAAGACAATTTTAATGTCTAGTTACGTCAGTTGTGTTAAACGGCCACCGATCTAATTACATAAATTTTTTTAAATAAAAAAAAAGAAAACACTCAGGAAATGCAAGCTGTTTTCTCAAGTCCCATCGGTGGCTAACCGTTTCTTACAAAATGATTATCATTCAAAATAGGATGTAGACGTACTTTTCGTAGCGACAAAGGGCACACGATGACCTAGGAGGATGTACAATCTACTTTACAGATACACAGGATATACTTTTTCCAAGATACACCTTTAATGAATCACCCTGTATAAAAAAATTAGGATTGAAAATAAAAACTAAAGCTGGCAACACTGAAATCGACCACCTCGTGCGTTGTTTTTGTAGGTAGTCCATTAATTATTGTCGTATCTCATCATTTTATGCTTCCTAGCCGTGGAACTGTTTACGATTAGAACAAGTACAGTAAGAAGAAGAAGAAGAAGAAAAGAGACGGACTCCTCGTAGATTCTTTATTAATCTTCGTGTTCTTTTTATCATCGAGCTAATTGAGTGGAAAGGATTGATGTAACAGCATTGATTTATATCATTTTTATTTTATGTAGAGATTTATATAATAAGACGTATGTTGTTAGGCGATGTTTCATATAATATTGTGTATCTTTTAAAAATGTGTTTGTTTGAAAGTCTCTCTCGACGCACAAGTGGATGTGTGAAAGTGATACGCAGGAAAAATTTCCAAAACTAACAACTTTAAATCCGAAAAGTTGTTAATATACATGGAAGTCGCTGGTGATTCAAATTTACAACTCAAAATTTTCGATTCGCTTGAAAAAATTCAACGAAACGTCACTGGAAAGTAATTATACGTCTGGACAACTTCAGCTTATAGAAAAGCATCACACCAAAGTTGAAAAACCGCAATTTTTAAAAGACTTCTCTCCACGTACCATTTACTTTTCTTGACGCTATTACAAAATAGTTATAAAAACCGATAAAAGTAAATGGAGATAGATAAAAACATCGGGAGATAGTTGGAAGTGAGTGTGAAATGCTTTTAAAATGATTCTAACTGTTGTTTGTAATGAAAACGTTAAAACCAACATAAATATTAAGTAAAATGTACATTATATCTTTCAATACTTCTGCATACAAGAATTTATGACATTTGGTATCTTAATAGATTGCATATAACCTAGACCTTTTGCCTTGTGGAAATAATCGAAGCCTATGGTCCAGAGGTTTTAAAACATATATGGTCTATCCTAAATTATGCCTAGATTCCTAAAAGAAAAATGACAGGTTCCCAGATGCCAAATAATCACTTTGTTGGAAAAGTATGTGACCTAAATTAGTTAGGTTGACAAATTAACTACTTGTCAAAAAAATCAATGACTATGGCTCATCCAAAAAAGTGTCTCTTACAAATCATTCTTACATGTAGAACTTACAATTTAATTAGTTAAATTCAATAATTCAGGATTCTCACCCAACTACACCATTGTCACGGCAAATTTATCACTTCTAGAAATATTTGAATGGTACTTTGCGTTTCTGTTTAACAGATGTAAAAGAAAAAAGATAACTAGTTTTCTTATAAAGTTTTCCCTCCTAACAACAGCGCAGAATCTCCTTGTTTGTAATTGTCTCTAGCCTACCATAGGAATTCAAATTTCAATATATATTTTTTTAATTTTATTCATAGAAATCATAGAGTGTCGTTATTAGTTGCTTAGTCAGCTTAGACCCAATATATCTTGAAATTCAAGAAACGATTCCATTCTGTTTAATTCTTTGAATAACCCTGAAGAGTTTCAGACACGTTTTTGAATTTATATTTTCAATATGATAAAAATACACTATAGTACATTTCAGTTTCTTTTTTCTACAAAATCTTCTAATCTAAATTTATTACAAATAATTGTCATTTAAATGGTACACTTCATATTACGGTACCGGCTGTAGAAGTGGAAACACGGATTAAAGTAATTTGCAGAATTGAAATAATCAAGAATTTATTTCTGATGTTGATGTAGATGTATGCGTTTGGCGTATGGCGTTCGGAACGGTGTAATAACATTGTTTATTGTGTGTGTATGGAAGAAGAAAAAAATGTATAGCCTAAGAAAACAAATCCTCGAAATATTTATTTCGGACAGCTTAGATAGTTTATCTCTTTTTACTTTGAATGCCACGATAGAGATGCACAAATTGTTATTAGTGAGGAAATTATATAAAAAAATTTCAACATATCGTGAAAAAGTTTTTCGTGAACAAAATTGCCATAATCTAAGTCAATTTTGTGAACGTTTATTTACAGTAAGAAAGCCAGAAGAAAAATAGAAAATTGTAGCAAAACGGATGTTAGAGTTAATGCATTTTTAAACATTCAAAAAAACCTTCGGAAAGAGAGAAATATTCTCTAATGACTTATAATGTAGCCGGTATTAACAAAAATTGCTTTTAAAAAGGTTATTACCATGGTACATTAGATAGAATCATATAAAAAGTCGATTGAGCTGTAGAAAACTATAAAAAAAACATACAGGATGCTTTAAAATAAGTGATATCTTTTTACAAATTTAGCGAGAGGCAGTATATACAGGGAGTTCCATAGTTAAACCACCATAGGTTAACTGCAAGTAGTAATGGTTCCAAATAGGCTTATTTAATTGGTCTAACATAATTATTACCAGAGATACAGAGAGTTTTATTTATTTAGTACAATGCTTTTGAAGGCCATAACTTTACATAAGTACCGGGCTCTAAATATACAGGGTGTTTTCAAATGACACTTACAACGTTTGCATGTAGATACCTCTCGTGAAATTGGACAAAATGATGTAAGGATTGGGGGGTCCAGATCATTTACTTTTCGAAATACGGGGTGTTGAAGTTATAAAAATTTAAATGGAGGAATAAATTGATTTGACATTTGGCAGGTTGTTTTTAAATGTAAAAGGGCACATTTTTATGTAAAAATATTTGTCAATTCCTGATCCAGTGGTGTACATTTGGAAAAATATGTCACTTTTTTCCTCCCATTTTTCAAGCCACTGGCATTTGTAGCTGTCTTTAATCAATTTTGTAATCCTTAATTCTTTTCACGTATAAAACACATAACCTCTTTTACATATCAACAAATTTGTAGTTTTCAAGATATTTAATGTTTTCATGAAGTTTGCAACATCATTTTCAAAAATAAAAGCTTGGACAAATATTTTCTCACTATGTTCAAGATGCATTGCTGCTTCACAAATTAGTTTCTGATACATATTTCAACTATTAGTAGTTTGAAGGTTATTGGAAAAAAATATTTATTTTATTTTATTATTAAAAAATTAGGTTGCAGACTTTATAAAAACATTGAATATCTTGACAACTACACATTTTTTGATATGTAAAGGTTATACGTTTTTCACGTAAAAGCCATTGAGGAATACAAAATTGAATAAAAGTTGCTTCAAAAGTCAGTGGCGTGAAAAGTGGGAGAGGAAAGGTAACATATTTTTCTAAATGTACACCACTGCATCAAGACTTGGAAAATATGTTTACATCAAAATGTGCCCTTTTACATTTCAAAACAACCTGCTAAATATCAAATCAATTTATTCATCCACATTAAAGTTATCGAATTAAAACATAAATTTTTTCTAAACTTTAACACCCTCTATTTCGAAAAGTAAATGTGCTGGACCACTTAGTCCCTATATCATTTTGTCCAATTTCACTAAATGCAAACGTTGTAACTGTCATTTAAAAACACCCTTTATAACCTTTTTCAATCTATTTATTCAATTTCAATCGTTGTTTTTCAACATTTTAACTAACAAAATATTGTTTAATTAATCTTAAACACCTGGTATACTGGTATATAATTCGCGTGTTTCCGACATGTTCGATACGAAAGATATGTCATATCGAATTACATGCGACCATTTGCATGTGTAGTCTCGCTAATAGTGACAATACTTGATGAATGATGATCAGTTGGATAGTAAGTGTTGTGAGACGAAACACTACAAGAAAAATTACGTGATTGATGGTGTGTCTAATTAGCTAGTTTTTTTTTAATATACGAACCAAGAAGAATTAATATTTTATTAGTTTTGAAGGAAATAGATATAAAAGTTTAGTAGATTTAATGTGAATTTATCATTGTTGAGAGAATTTTGTCCATTTTATTTAGAAATACAAAAAAAAAGAAACTTCTAAGCAAAATTGTGATACCGTAGACTTATCTTCAATTTTCTACCGCCAGGGGGAGTATCGTGTGTCACGATTCGCGAAGAGCTTTTGAAATATTAAAAATTGAAACATGTTTCTAAATCCCAAGTTGAAATTTAAAAAAAAAAAAATCCCTAATGGTGTTGTTTTTTTTTAGGCGTAAAAACACTGAATTGTTATTAATTGTTATTAATATTTTATTTATACTATACAACAACTCGCCTAATTACTCAAACTAACCGCTTCTGTTATCAAAAATTGATGTTAGCTTCTTTTAGATACGAAACGTCTTATCTAAGATTCATTAGTATGGTTTATTTCATTATAACATTAACCCCCCTCCCATGGTCACCCCACCCAATTTTTTATGGATAATTCCTAATTGTAGCATGAGGATTAAATCTGGTTACCTAGGTGGCCACTCAAACATTGTACCTCTTCTACTTATCCATCTAGCAGGAATTGATTCGTGCCATTTTTCGGAGAGACAATGAATCTTCCGCATTAATGTTTGGCAAGTTTATCTGAACCTACGGGGCATCGGTAAGAGGCGAGGAAACATGGCGCTTATCTGTCAAAAACGTACAAATGGCGTACTGTAAAACTGAAAAAACAAAGATAACTGACAATACAAACGCTACTGGATACATCAATATCAGTTAACTGACGAAGTGAGAGGGAAGAAAACACGCATGCGCTTGCCAATAAGAAATCAGCTGTCAATAAAAATCATCAATTATTTAACTCGGAGGATGTGGCTATTATGGTTTTCGCACAACGCTGCCAGAGCTTGAAGAAACCCAAAACAAATTAGGAAGTGTTCATATTTTAATATTCATAAGTTGAAAAAATATAGTTAATAGACAAAATCCAAGTAATCAAGAGCACATTGAAAAATTAACGTTTAATCAGATTGTCAATATTGTTGATAATAAAAAGTCTATCTTACTATTATCAATACATACTGTTACGCGAATGTCCCAGCGAAATTCCCGTATGAGACGACTATGACTGTATTGACCGTGTGAGCTCAGTGTAATCGAGAATGTTCAGATTACGCTACTAGACGACGAGAACATTCCAGAAACTACGAGCACATTTCATTCGCCGGCGACCGAACACCGAGAGTATTCTAGTAATCTACCCTTTGCCATATAAATATGAGCATCGCTGCACAGAGTCAGTCATCAGATAGTTGAGACATAGTCACATAGATGGACAGTTAGTGCTTATATTGAAAGAAAGTGTTTACCCAGTGACGTTCATATAAATTAGTGTAGTTAGTTAGTTTAGTGTATAATATAAATTAGTAAATTAAGGACAGTACATATAAATCTGTAAATATAAATATTAAGTAGTTGTAAATATAAATTAAAATAAACGTTACAATACTTAGTACTTCAGTTTTCCATAGTTAAACGTGGCAATATCGAATGTGAAATCGACTGCATTCCTTTCAGAGGTTTAGGTAAACTTGCCAAACTATACGTGTGGTTCATTTGCTTGTAGAGGGTAATACAATGTATAGGGTGTTTCATTAAGAAAGGAAGGAGGGCATCTCCTTTTATATGATTTTTAACGTGTTTGTTTTCATATTGCCCACTTCTCCCCTACAGCAATCAAATAGATTCGTTCTTTTTGGTATTTTCTCTCAGTACAAGAGATTAAGGTCAATGAATTTCATCATAAATCTTCTCTTTTAAAAATTTATACTTTTTGTTCACGATAATTCCAATGGTATTTAATAATAAACATAAAAGCCATTTCGTGGCATTGATTATCATTAGTACCTCTAATGATTTCGTATTGGTGGTTAGAGTAGCACAGTTAGAATCTCGCGGACAGATGGTAAACGAAGAATTTTTTGTTTTTTTAATTTTCTGCTACCATTAAAGCCTAATGGTTAGTTGCGTTGAGAAAAAAAAATAACTTGCAAATCATGATGGTTTCGTTAAGTGGAAGTTCAGCACTGAAAGACTGAAGTAGCAAAAAATGATAATTCCGAGGTGAACATTAGTTTAGAAAATTGTTATAAATATAAATACGTGGAAAGAAAGAGAGAAGAAAGATATCAAGATTTTTGGTTTGAGAAGTGTAAATATTACAAAAACTACTTAATTTACAAATTTAAAAAAATACAGTGTAATTTTTACAAGAGAAAAAAATCAAAAACCAAAAAAGGCTAAAAATTTTTTTTTTGAAAAATATAAAGTTATGATAAAAATATCCCTTATAAAAGTTTTTTATTTTATTATTATCTACAACTTTTATTGAAAACATTTTTTTATAAAAAATCTCGTTTCGCCAAAAATTGCCAATAACAAATTGAGTAGAAAACCTTTGAATGAATTTGTTTTCGAAAAATATTCATTTTTCTGTTTTGGGAAAAATGCTGATTTAATACAAATGAAGATACACCTAAAGAAAAATTCACGTAAACTGAATTATTTTTACAACAGAAAAAAATCAAAAATCATAAAATTAGTATTTTAATTTTTTTTGAAAAATATAAGGTTGTGGTAAAAATATCCCTTATAAAAGTTTTTTATTTTATTATTATCTACAACTTTTATTGAAAATATTTTTTTCTAAAAAATCTCGTTTCGCCAAAAATTGCCAATAACAAATTGATTAGAAAACTTTTAAATGAATTTGTTTTTGAAAAATATTTATTTTTTGTTTTGGGAAAAATGCTGATTCAATAAAAATGAAGATAAAGAAAAATTCACGTAAACTGAATTATTTTTACAACAGAAAAAATCAAAAACATTAAAATTAGTTTTTTAATTTTTTTTTTTGAAAAATATACTTAAGGTTATGGTAAAAATATCCCTTATAAAAGTTTTTTATTTTATTATTATCTACAACTTTTATTGAAAATATTTTTTTCTAAAAAATCTCGGCTCACCGAAAATTGCCAATAATAAATTGAGTAGAAAACTTTTTAATGAATTTTTTTTTGAAAAATATTCATTTTTTTGTTTTGGGAAAAATGCTGATTCAATAAAAATGAAGATAAAGAAAAATTCACGTAAACTGAATTATTTTTACAACAGAAAAAATCAAAAACATTAAAATTAGTTTTTTAATTTTTTTTTTGAAAAATATACTTAAAGTTATGGTAAAAATATCCCTTATAAAATTTTTTTATTTTATTATTATCTACAACTTTTATTGAAAACATTTTTTTCTAAAAAATCTCGTTTCCCCAAAAATTGCCAATAACAAATTGAGTAGAAAACTTTTAAATAAATTTGTTTTTGAAAAACATTAAATTTTTCTGTTTTGGGAAAAATGCTGATTCAATACAAATGAAGATACACCTAAAGAAAAATTCACGTAAACTGAATTATTTTTACAACAGAAAAAAATCAAAATTCATAAAATTAGTATTTTAATTTTTTTTTTGAAAAATATAAGGTTATGATGAAAATATCCCTCATAAAAGTTTTTCATTTTATTATCTACAACTTTTATTTAAAAAATTTTTTCCTGAACAATCCTTTTTCACCGAAAATTACAAAATAAAATTTCAACCCCTGGAAATAAAGTAAAAAAATTTTGAATAAATTATTTTTGAAAAATTTTAATCATTTGGAAACTATTTTCCATCAAAAAATATAATACTAGTTCAATACAAATCAAGCTATATAAAACCAAAAAAAAATTTTTTTGAAAAATATTAGGTTAAGACGAAAATCTCTTCTATAAAAGTTCTATATTTCAGTATTATCTACAATTTTTATTCAAAAAACTACTTCAGTCCCAAAAACATCAAACTCATATCACTTTATTTAATTTTTGATCTTCGAAATATCAAAAAAAAATTATTTCACATACTCGAAAAATATTTGTATAGTAAGAAATAGCCCGAAGAGAAGAAGAACCGAAACCAATGATCAATCAAAAGGCAGAAGGCAATAAAGTTTAGTAGAAGCGACAGAAAATCGCTTCTCAAATCAGGTTTCGCAGTTCAAACATATAATTAGACTGTTAAATTACTCACGAATCCGATTGCAAATGCGATTCATTTGTTTTCAATTATTATATTTGTCAGGGGAGTTGCATAACAAATTGAAATTTATTTAGATTAATAATATCTAAATCAGAAGATACACAGTATATATGTGTCTATTCTATTAAATAATATATTGAGTTAGTGAATTTAAGATTTATCCTAACTAAACCAAAAACTAAAGACACCAATATGAAACAAAGTATGTATCTATAATGACGTAACCTTTGACATAAAAGTCTAAGGGATGGGGGAAACTTGGGGAGAATTACTTATTTGCAAAAATTAACATATTCAATAATAAGAATTCAACTGGTTTTGTGTACTTACATTCTATCAGACGATTTTTTCTTACATGTACCAGGCATACTTTGCCTCGATTCCTGTAAAAAAATGTCATTTTAGTAAAGCGTTCCATCAATAAATATCCTAGATAATAGTTAAATACGCCTTACAGAACCGAGATGGTTTTTTGTCAATATAAAATCTGTGGTTAGATGTTAAAACGGCGAGGTTATCGCATTTTTAACATTTAATTTACTAAGAATAATGTGCGAAGTGATTTCAACCTTGTATCTAGTCCAGAACTAAGCCGCCAAACCTTCAGGACGGTCGATATCTACCTTGTACTGACGAGGCGTCACATAATAAGTCAGAGATGCGTGGGATGGGATTGCAACAGAACAGTGTACATACAATATATAAATATGCATTAAGATCAACGGTGTCAGATCCTTCTCGGATGGCGTGGCGTAGCATCACAACAATGTGTTCCCGGCTTAAGAAGAATGAAGAAATTGACAGGATGACTCACTGGATCATCATCAAATATTGCTTGTGTCATCTGATATCCAGCTGGGTTTTATAAAATGTATACCATCTTTTATAATTCCACTTAAAACTATCAAAACCAATTTGTAATGCCGTCCTTATACATAATAAATACATTATTATAAATGTTACGCACGTTTCCATCATAAATTATTATTTAGATAAAATGAAAACTAAATAAAAATGCAAATTTGTAGAGTAAGTCGAGTATATATTGTATATATATCGTACAAATGATTTATGAAGCTTGCCAACATTTGACATCAATCCAATTAAAATGTTGTATAAAATAGGGTGCAATCAAGTACTGGTACTACTTAAGGCGCTTTGTAACAATACCGGGAGAATAATAAAATGTATACAGGGTCATTAAATGAGTTGTTGAGTGGTGTGAATGTTCTTTAAATGACCAGGAACATTTTAATAACGTAGTTGAATAAATTTTTTTATAAATAACAAAAATATTTATTGAAATATGCTATTTAATTTTATTTATAGTAAAATTGGGGTACGTATAAAGCCACACCTGTTCTCTAACGAAACTCGACGAATGAGTAAAAAAAAATGTAAAAGGTATTGTCCTCGACCCACCTCAACACACAGTAGAATAAGAAGAAGAGTGCAATTGCAAAAATTCATCAACATTCCAAACTGCCGTAAACTGACCATCGGATGCCTCGTGTATATGTCAACTTTGCAGGTTCCTTATCCTACTCGTGGTACTTAGCAGCTGATGGACCGGCAATGGCACGTGACCTGATGACAATGTTGCCATTTTCTTCGTTAAATATTAGCGTTGTATGTATATTGGGGTGACATTAGCTGAGACCTAAAATGTCTATTGCGTCCCACTACTATAGTAGGGGAGCCCACGATGCTAAATGGGGATTTACTCGAGCGTCGTAGAGACCTATTGGGAAGCAAAGCTTAGATGATAAAAAGAAAAAAATTTTATATGATGTATACCTTTACATCGGTGGGGGAAGCGGCTATAGATTTTTAAATATGTAAAAAAAAACTGTTGCATGGACATCCTCGAGCGCGTCAGATATTGATAGCATCAATGCCCTACGTATTTTTGATAATGTACGTATATTAATCTGATCGTTTGCATGATGCGGGTGGTTGTATTTAAGGGTTGAAAATGAAAAAAAAAAAAAATTAATCGAGCGCGTCAGATTTTCTAAGGGAGTGTTAAGTGCACCAAAAAAAAGGTCTAATTCACTAATCTGACGATTTCGATGGGACGCAAACTCGCGGCCATTTTCATAATGTGCAAAAAAAAATCGCCATTTTGAAATACTCAAGCGCGTCAGATTAAGATATATATGGTTCATCTTTATGTTCTGAACGTACTGTCTCATAATCTGACGATTATCTAGAGGGATTCGCCTGATCTGACAAAAAAAAAATTAGAAAAACGGTTCACATTAAAGGCCATCCCTGCAACTTCCCTCTAATTCTATTCCTTGGCGCTTAAAATTGTACTTATGACATTTTTGAGCTCAAAATATAATTTATGTGATATTTTGAGCTCACTGAGTTCAAAGAAATAATATTTCCATGCATTTGAGCTCTCCCAGCTCGAAAGTCTGATAGAAGTTTCATAGAACACTATTTTTGGAATCTTCAAACCGCAATAACTTTTGAATAGATCAAGCAATTTTCACGTGGTTGGCGGCATTCGACGCAGTTTTATCATCCTCATAAGTAATTTTGCAATTTCAATTGATCGAACCACAAATTTCGGAGTAATCCCGAAAAAACACTTTTTCGGGTTTTTTTCGTTCACGATATCTCTTGAACGAATCAACCAATTTTGACCAGCTAGGTGGCGATCGACGTGGTTTTTCAAGCTCAAAGGCGGATCAGTTTTTGAAGTTAATCAATGAACCTGGTCGGAAGTTATTCCAAGAAAACCACTTAAAAAAAATATTCCTATTTTTTTTTAGATTTATCAAAAATTTTCAAATCTATCAGTCCGAATCGGTTAAAATTCACAGGAAATCTAATTTTTAGGGAAATCTTTAGAACGCCGTTTAGTAGATTGCGTTCGGTTTAGTCGTTCAAAAGTTATAAGCGAGTCACACACACAAACACCCACACATACATACACACACACCCACACATACATACAGACTTAGTGACAACATCACGGGGGTAGTCAGGGAAGCTTCCTATGACCTTAAAACGTCAAGATCTGATGAAAACTCGATTTTCGTAAAACGGGGTGAAACCAATAACTTCCCGAATTGTTTAAAATTTTTAATTTTTCTTAGCGGGAAGTAAAAAAAAATTTTATTTTTTAAATCATTGAACTTAATTAATTGAAAAGTTCAGGAAATAGCATGCAAATAAATAAGTGTATGCTTTTTTAGTAAAATACATGTATTTATAAAAAAATTACTTAAAAAAAGCTTAAACGCGGGTAAGGAAAAGTAGGCATCACGCAGCTGCACATTTGTCGATAAATTTAAATGCTTAAATTTATCGACGAATTTCTGTTATTTCGGCTTGCGGAAATCGTCAGATTATATATTTTTCATTATTCTTGAATTATTTCCTTCAAAATAAAAAAAAATTTAGCTACGCTCGAGAATGTCGAGATGGCGTTTTTTTTTTACAACTTTGTTGCCCTCCCCTTTTTTTACGTCACTCTCAAATTGTCAGATTAGTGGAATATACACTTTTTAGGATGTAATTAACTCACCCTACCTTAATCTGACGCGCTCGAGAATTTCTGATGGTCAATTTTTTTTTACTAATCTGATCCTATATCCTTCACGGGCGGCCTTATATATGGGCCTCTTGTTTTGTGGAGGTACTTAACCGGGTACAAGGTATCCCTCTGTATATTAATCTGCCGCGCTTCAGTAAATCCCGAAATCCCCGCTTGGGCTCCCCTACTACTACTACTTAGTTCCTGGAATGTCTCAGAGACTAGAACGAAGAAAGAACCGGAGAAATAAGGATGTAAAATAATGAGATGAAAGAAGAAATAAGTCATAAGAAGAATAAGGAAAAGGAAGAAACAAAAATTGGAATAATGAAAAGAGAAGGAATTAAATAAATCTGCAGAGAAAACAAAGAAATGAAATAATGCGCGAAGAAAAGGAAAAGGTGGAGAGAAGAGTAAGGAAGGGAAGAAATAGGAGAAACAAAGAAAATAAAAGGAAGAGAGAAGGAAAAACGAAACAAATGAAGTCATAAAGATAGGAAAATGAAGTAAAAAGAAAGGAAAGTAATAGTAAATGAAGGCAAAAAGAAAATAGTTAAAAATAAATAAAAAATGAGAGAGAAAGTTGTTATGAATATGGGAATGGAGTAACAAGGTGAGTAAATAAATAAGTGAGGGGAAGCTAAATAGATAAATGGGCAAAATAAAAAAAAGAGAGAAGGAAAAACGAAACAAATGAAATCATGAGAGATAGGAAAATGAAGTAAAAAGAAGGGAAAGTGATAGATGAATGAAGGAAAAAAGAAATTAGTTTTTAATAAGTGAAAAATGAGAAAGAAAGGTAATATGAATAGGGGAATAGAGTAATAAAGTGAGTAAATAAATAAGTGAGGGGAAGGTAAATAGATAAATGGGCAAAATAAAAAAAAAGAGAGAAGGAAAAACGAAACAAATGGGCAAAATAAAAAAAAGAGAGAAGGAAAAACGAAACAAATGAAATCATGAGATAGAAAATGAAGTAAAAAGAAAGGAAAAGTTATGGATAAATTAAGGAATGAAGAAAATAGTTGAGAATAAATAAAAAATGGGAAAGAAAAGAGAAATACAGAAAGGAATGATATAATGAGAGAAGGGAACAAATTAGTTAAGAGAAGAAGAAATGAGTCAAGAGAAGAAGAAATAAATAAAAAGAAGAAAAAAGATAAACAAATGTAATACGAAAAATGAAGAAATGAAAAAAGAAGGCTACTACCAAGATTTTTTTTTGTTAGGAATTCAAGTTTTGCTAGAAACTACTGGCAACGCTGTAAGTATCGGTACTATCTGTTCAGATACGCACACGAGTGATGTGTCGTTATTTTTTTGCAAACACCAAGACAGGTTTCATTCTATTTTGGTATAGTTGATAATTGCGGAAAAATCTGGTTTTGTAATGGGATTTATTAATAGAGAGGCTGGTGGTCCATCAATGTACAGTTATTTCAGCTGAAATAATTACTAATTTTATTGAGAAAATTTATCAACAAAATTATAAACTATATGAGTTTTATGGAAGTCTGGAGTAGATTGGATTTCATGAATAGTTTTGTCACTCAATAAGAATGGGCATTGATAGGAAACAATCTAAATTTTATAGTGAAAAATTTACAACATTACATCGGTATTTTATAATTGCAAGCTGTACAAAACTATAGAAAAAAGTGTGGACAGGTCAAAATCTCTTTTTTATTAAAGATTACATAGCCGTATCATAAGATTATTTTCAATAATCACCTATTTACCAATAAAGGTTTGAAATTTTGTTTTATTTTTATTATAAAAATAAAAATGCGATTCTTCTAAGACTTGTTCTTCCAACCTACTTTCAGTGAGTTACAAAGCCACCCCGCTACACCCTAACAACCCCTTGTCGTATCGAATTGAGTAGGATTTAATATAAAAAGCAAAGAGTGGTTGAAAAATTTATAAAAAATTGTTAAACATCAAAGTTAGCTAGTAACATGATAGTTTCAATCGGACTAATCAATATCTATAAAAATGTTTATGTCGCTATATAAATTCGTTCGTTTAAAGTAAACTAAAACTATATAAGTTTTATTTATGGACATCAAAGAATATTAAACTGACCGTTCTAATCAACATCGTTAAAGAAATAGTTTAGTTTCCTTAGTTGAAAAGCGGTTGAACCTTTACTAAGTATCATTATTGCAGTTAATTTCAACATCACTGCATAATATGTATAGTAAGATAAATTTTTTTCCTTCCAACTCATTGGGAATTATTTTCAATTTATTCAGATTGCGATTCTTTTATATACAGGGTGTTGCCGAAGTTATAAAAAATAAAAAATTAGTAGATTTTCTTGTTCTTCCTACAGCTCCATCTGAAGACATTCTTCAACTTTCACTTTTAATATTTTTGTTACAGGCAGAAGGGCCCCCAGTCCAAATGGAACCTGTAGATCTTAGTGTTAAGTCTCCTGTAGTACTGCAAGTTCCTAAATTTCCACAGAGGTTGAAAAATCCGGCACCCTCAATGAAAATTCAACAACCACCTGGTAAGTGAATTATTTTATCTACTTAAGGGTGAATCGTTTACAACCCTAAGTGATGACCGCGCACAATTATTCTTTCTCTTTCTTTCATATATCCTTGTCGTACTTGTGTAAACCGAGGCGAGGATTACGATGTAATTTTCGCAATCTGTATGTGTTGCAAAAGCTGTAGAGGGAGGTAACATTGAAAATGAGTTTATGCGCAAGGGGGCGGGCTCGCTATACCGTTTGGCGCTTGCTGTACTATCAACTTGGAATGGCTGTAATTCATTATCAGTTCAGAGTTTGTCAGAACAGTACTTAGCAGACCATATTATTTATATAATTTCTATATAGTATTTTAAGTACGCCACTGTCTTTAATCTCATTTTTCGATATAAAAATTTGCATACCCACTTAATTTTAAGATAACACTAATCGATATGCATTTAAACGAATTGCTTTGCTTAAATGCTTTTTATTATTTGATAACATGCAATTTGTTGAGTGTATCGATATCAATTGAAATAATAATAAAATTAAATTGGTAGGTGTGAGGTTAAATCGATAATTAAATTTGGTACATATAAGTACAGATCTGACGAGAACTGTCAGTGAGATTATCAAAAAAAGACGTAAGACAATTTGCCGCTACGAAAGCAATGTCTGCATCCTATTTTGACGAACGTAAATGAACTCTAGAGTCGCATTGGAGGGCGTTATAGACCCATAGTTATTATTGTTTATTAAAAACATACTGTATAAAGTATAAATTCTTCTATTTAATCTTCCACCCCATCAATCTCTTCGGCAATAGAATTTCCCAGCGTGAAATCTCCCACTAGATCAACCATAGATTCACGCAACGTAAAATACGAAATACGAGCAACTATTATTCATAGATTAATGACTGGCCAGTGAACATTGTTCGTTTCAATCATTACTCACGAATTCACCGGTTCTCTCTCTCTCTCACTCGCTCTTCTTTATATTTATTTCTTTTTCTTCTTCTGTCCCGTTGCTCACGTTGGTGAGATGTTAGATGGTAAGGTGCGTAACACCAGAAGTCAGCGTGCAAACATCGTAGTAGTAGTAGTAGGCGATGCTGATGGTTCCCACGATATTCAACGAAACTTTTTGTACTGCTTTGCTCTTTCGATGTGGTCGGTGTGTGTGCATTGTCTATTGAATTTTATAGATTCGGGTCGAATACGAGGTACAGTTTTTTACCAAAACTAAAATAGATTATTTTTTGAAGTTTCTGGTTTCGTTATGTTCAATAGCAAAGGGGAGGGTTTTTGGGGACTCAACAAAACTCCTGAAAAAGCCTGTCCTACCCTGTCTGAGACCTTTGAAGATCTATTTTGGTCCTTCTTATATTTAGAGCTCGATATCTAGTTCATTCCTTTTATTATCCTAGATACCGCCTCCCTTGCTAGCTCTCTACCCTCGGCTTTTCTTCTCCAAGTATGTGGAACCACTTTGCTAGGCCTTCGCACTCACAGAGTATGTGCTCCACGATGTCGTCTTGTTCCTGGTAGAATCTGCAAAGGCTGTCATCTGCTAGGCCAATTGTGCCAATTATCCGGCCAGAATTCTTATCATTATCCTTGTGTGACAGTTTGGCTAAATGGCTTTTAAGGAATAATCTAGCATGCCTTTGTCAAGGAGTTTTATACCACCAAGCGGTTTATCCATTTGTGGATGCTCTTTTTACTTAGACATTTAGCAATTCCACAGGGAGCTTCTGGCCCTATCATGGCCGTTGCTCCCTGCTTGGATAATTGATCGTCCTTTTCATTGCCTTTTATTCCATGGTCACTCTATTATGACTACCTAGATCTGTTGAAGGCGACACTCCCACGCCAGATTTGACTTACTGCGGTAAACAATGAGTGTAAACAGACTGAACGGCTGGGCTCAAACAAATACTCGATATGGGATAGAAATTGATGCGATTGAAGTAGCGGATATACTTTTATTTATGTTGTAGATCATACTCTGTCTCTCCCAGCAATTGTTATTAAAATAGAGCTACGCCTCTGCATGAGCTTTTATGCTTTTTTTGCTCTGATAGTACCATCTATGTAGCCCTTATCAGGCTTTTATAGTTAATTTTAAAGTAAAAGTATTGAAATTTATGCTTTTTTTGCTCTGATAGTACCATCTATGTAGCCCTTATCAGGCTTTTATAGTTAATTTTAAAGTAAAAGTATTGAAATTTATCGTTTTTTCTGTAATAATAGTTTATACTTCCACCTACGCAATCAATTATTAATAACCTTTGGTACTACATGGAAATAATAGCATGCTATTAGTACCACTAAAAGCATTATACAAATTATCGTGATTTTCTTCAAGACTCGGTACTTCTTATTCTTTCTATCGATTTAAAAGAAATTTCTAACACCATGAACGAACGCGTGCAACACCTCAGGTACTGAAAAATTCAAAAATATGCAGTACCTATAGAGAAAGGAGACAAACGACTCAAAACTTCCTATTGTTTGTTTTAAACATTCAACAAAAACAACACCTATTAATATCTTTCAATGTGCAAGTACCCGAGTACCATTATTTATAAAACGCTCACCTAGTATGGTACGACCAACATGGATTTTACTATATGCGGGTTTATTGTTTATTTATTGCTACAATTGTTCGCGGTACGAACTCACGTTGGTAGTACTCACTAAAATAGGAATATAACCTAGAATATAAAAAATGTTGTTTTACACAAAATGTAATGAGCACGAGGTGATGCTTCTTCGAGATTTAGAATGTCACTTCTTGGGAAAATGTTTGATTTATACAGGGTTGATAATATTCTAAATATCTACAGGGTGAAATATTCATAGAATACACAAAATTTTATTAAAAACAAATCGAGGATTCCTCTCTATAAACGCCGCAACGAAGAATTTGAAACATTTACATCCTTCAAGCAAATCAAATTGAAAGCCATTAATTTTATTAATGCATTTATTAATTAAGTTTGTTGGAAATAACGTGAGAACCGTGCTTTTACTTTGATCCACGCCTAAAATTATATTTACCAACATTTATCAATATTTTGTCGCAATACTAATAAGAAAATGAATCGATAGGTCTTGTTATACAATCGGCGAAAATGTAACTACACACCTGTCCATATAAAAATTTGAATCATTGATTATATTTTTATGTGCGACGGAATCGAGAATTTTTTTTTTTTTTTTGAAATCCGCTTCAGGATTTAATAGAGAAAGAGTGTTCTTGAAATTAGTCGGTCTAATGTACCAATTTATCTGTCAACGGCTAATGGTGTTTTGAAATTGCTCAGATTATTAACTATTCAATAAAGTCAGTGGCGGCGGGTGAAAAGGCGAGAGCAATAATTGTGGTTTTTTTGTTAATATTTTAAAAAAAGAACACATTTAATGGAAAAAGTGGTACTTTTTGCACTCATCTGTCATTTTTGTCAGTTTTGTGATGATTTATGACAAACATAAACATTTAAATAAAATTAAAATCCAGAGAAAGTGTCTGATCCTGCTTTAATACAACAATAATATATGTATATCTTACTACTTAGTCTCAACGAGCTACAATTATTGCAAAAATTTTTAATTATTTAAAAATTAAATGGTCAAAGCGAAAACTAGCTATGATTAAGTACTGACAAGGTGGAGGCCATAAAGAGACAAAATAAAAAGAAGAACGGTTTGAGTTTGAGTTCCCAACATATTATATTCAAATTTTCCAGTTTTTGCATGAATGTAGAAAAAATATTGTACGCAACTCATGCAAAACGTGTTTTTTTCACTCGACGTGTTGTCCAACTCGGCCTGAGGGCCCCGTTGGACAATTTCTCGTCGCGTGCAAAAAACACTCACTTTTTGCACTTGTTGCATAAATAACTATTGAAGCTCGTGAATATTAGGAAAAGTAGAATTCGATAGATGGTGCTCCGAAATGTCAATGTCATCCTAGCAACGCGTAAAACAAATCAGCTGTCACCTTTTTGATATTTAAGTGGTTTAATTTTGCTGTTTTAGTTATTTTCAGTGTGTGTTTTGTGAAACTTTTGCTTTTTCTTTGATTGTGCTTTAGTATTTTGTGTTGTTAAACTAAATTTTTATTTTATTTTTGATATAGTCATATCTACAAAAGTTACAGGAAAGGTACGTTTGTATTGAGTAATATTTTAAATCTTCAATACCAACTTATTTTCTCTTTGTTTTTGTAACTATGGATTAGGTATACACTGACTATTCAAAGTTTATTTGAATTTGTAAATGCTGAGCCTTCTTCTAGGTGCATAAATGAGGGACAGGCAGTTTTAAATGCTGGCCATATATTTTTGTATGGTACCTATAGATGAAATAAGTGACACTTTCATAAAAAAGCAACGAAAACAAAAAATAGAATAACATAACCTCTTCCCTAATATCTCTGATTATATAAGAATATAACCTCAGAAATGATGACAGTTGAGTTGAATAGAAAAACACAGTTTTAAGCCTGTCACTGACACAAAATTAAGGGCCGGTTTCATAATTCGACAGGTAGTTGAAGTGCCTTTAGTAAAAGTAGACTTTCTCTTAAAGTATCCTTTAAGACTTTAAAATAATTGTGTTTTATAATGAAAGTATGGTTCATACAACAGCCTTTTTGGTGTGCGTCATCGTTTGTGACGTATATTCGCGTTTTGGGTATGTCGTTTATTTTATTCGCTATTTTGACACATATCTAACCTTAAATTTGATAAATAAAATCATCAGGATCGCATTCAGCAAAATTCGAAAAGGCTATGAAGTTAATAGTTACTAGCTTCTTTTTCTAACTGAAGATATTTAAGAACTTTCAAAATGCTGATGTTTTTCCGTGTATCTGGGCATATGTTTGTATTATTTAAATGGATAAAATGCTCAATTTAATAAGATTAATAATCACTTTGAATCGATAATGATTTACCGTCAAAAATAAAGTACAGCCCTGACAAAAACTGTCAGTGAGACATCAGAAAAAGACGACAGACATATTGCCGCTACGAAAGGAACGTATCATTGTGCTTTAAGTCCCCAATTGATAGGCTGCGCTTGCGCGTAATTTAAGCATCAACCAATCAAATTTTTGTAAGTCAGTGATTAGGGTTAACGTTTGTAATACATTTGAACGGTTCATTATTGCGATATTTTGATTAGGATTAATCAAAGACCTGACTTTTTTTCCATTTCTTTCTACGTAATGTGTTAGAAAGACATTAACAAACGATGACGCACACCAAAAAGGCTGTTGTATGAACCATAGCACCTTCTTTTAATAAAAGTAGCATTTAGCTAAGTTGGCAGCCCTGAAATTTGTTTTTCGATACACTATTTAATTTAGTTATCTAACCTAAAATTATTGCTTTGGCGATCAAAAAAGTCAGGATCATCATATATTTCAAAGTGACACTTTCTCTTTGAATAATTTTTCATTCTTTTCAAATAAACCACTTCGTCATCGGATGATAAACTAGAGATGGAAGATCTATCAAGCATGTTCATCATTTTTTCGTGAAATATTCAGCCTGGTTGTCAAAAAATATGGAGAAAACTAGGTTATGTCTGCTTTAAAGCCACTTTATCTTCTGTAAAGTTTAGAAATTCGCACTTTAAGTTAAAGGAAACTTTAGGCACTACTTTATCTTAAAGTGCGATTATGGGACCACTTTTTCAACTTTAAGCCAACTTTAATATTTAAAGGCACTTTAAGTTGATTATGAAACTGGCCCTAAACAAATAAAGTACGAATTTACGGTGATTACGTTGACAAAAAACAATGCAAAACGAATTGTTTTACTCGTTGCGACAATTACAATTTTTTCCGCCAGAGGTCTCATTAGGCCCAATTACCTGCCTCGGCAAATAAACTATTCCTACTCGCTTAAAAAAATGTTACTTTCTATGTAAAACAATTTTGGTGGTGAAATTTTTGTCTCTGTGACATAAACGAGTTCTCGATATAGATTTATAACATAAATTTCCACACAGTGACATTCTTTGTTTAATCCGTTAACTTTTGAAACATAAATAAACCGTCTATACATCTAAAACTAATATTTATTGCCCGAGTAGATATACTGTTAGCGGTATTTCAAATAGCAACAAATCGGCCGCTGATATTTAATGGTTCTCCGTGATTAATTAGGTACAATTTACTAAGCAAAAAGTAATTACGATCGATTTTTCTAAGAACGCAACGAACCTTCTCGGTAAAAGTCAAGCCGACGGTCGGATTTTTTTTTTGTCCTCTACTTCCATTAAGTCTTCGCGGTTGTGTCGTTTGTCGTTCGAGATAAAAGAAAGAAAAATACGCGTATAAAAATAATTTGAATGTTCGTATGGACATACGAACACTCTAGAGAGAGACCTTGATACATATTTTCAATTCTGATTAGACTGTCGTTAGCGGAATAGTAACAGGTAGTATTAGATATTTCGTGTTTACTTATACCTACTAAGATGATTTAAGACCAAAAACTACAGCAGGGAGTCGTTAATCCACAGTTTGGATGGTAAAATAATATATAGATGGCGAAAAAGCTGATCGAACCATGAAATTTACACACGTTTTCTTAATCTGTTGTCCCAGTATCCCTACAAAAATCTCTTACTGGTAACTGCTACTCATCTTATGTCTACCAACCTCGACTAAAATTTTTAAACGACGTGCTTAAGAAACTCACTTTCTTTTAAGCCAGCTTATTCCGAGCATTCCAAATTTTTCTTTGTAAAATTTAATTCAACTCCAATCACCTCTCTTACTTTTTTTTAACGTTTTCTTGTCAAAGGGACTCTAATCACTTACTTGTCATATCTTTCCTTAAACTTTTTCTTCCTCCACTTCCTCAATTTTTCTCAAAAAATCTCTTGCCCATAACTGCCAGTCTTCTTGAGCCTTCTAACCTTGACCAAAATTTTTCTTGGTTCAGTATAAGTGACTCCAATAGCTTGTGTGATCTTTCATTAAACGTTTTCTTGGTCCACTTCCTCAATTTTTCTTGCTGACAACTGCTGCTTATCTTGGCCTACCAACCTCTAAAATTCCCAAGTTTCCTTGAACATTTTCTTTGTCCACTTCCCCAATTTTTCTTAAAAATTCCTTGTCCATAGCTGCTAGTCTTCTTGAGCTTTCTAACCTTGACCAAAATTTTTCTTGGTTCAGTATAAGTGACTCCAATAGCTTGTGTGATCTTTCATTAAACGTTTTCTTGGTCCACTTCCTCAATTTTTCTTGCTGACAACTGCTGCTTATCTTGGCCTACCAACCTCTAAAATTCCCAAGTTTCCTTGAACATTTTCTTTGTCCACTTCCCCAATTTTTCTTAAAAATCCCTTGCCCACAGCTGCTAGTCTTCTTGAGCCTTCTAACCTTGACCAAAATTTTTCTTGGTTCAGTATAAGTGACTCCAATAGCTTGTGTGATCTTTCATTAAACGATATCTTGGTCCACTTCCTCAATTTTTCTTGCTGACAACTGCTGCTTATCTTGGCCTACCAACCTCTAAAATTCCCAAGTTTCCTTGAACATTTTCTTGGTCCACTTCCCCAATTTTTCTTAAAAATCCCTTGCCCACAGCTGCTAATCTTCTTGAGCCTTCTAACCTTGACCAAAATTTTTCTTGGTTCAGTATAAGTGACTCCAATAGCTTGTGTGATCTTTCATTAAACGTTTTCTTTGTCCACTTCCTCAATTTTTCTTGCTGACAACTGCTGCTTATCTTGAGCCTACCAACCTCTAAAATTCCCAAGTTTCCTTGAACATTTTCTTGGTCCACTTCCCCAATTTTTCTTAAAAATCCCTTGCCCACAGCTGCTAGTCTTCTTGAGCCTTCTAACCTTGACCAAAATTTTTCTTGGTTCAGTATAAGTGACTCCAATAGCTTGTGTGATCTTTCATTAAACGTTTTCTTGGTCCACTTCCTCAATTTTTCTTTCTGACAACTGCTGCTTATCTTGGCCTACCAACCTCTAAAATTCCCAAGTTTCCTTGAACATTTTCTTGGTCCACTTCCCCAATTTTTCTTAAAAATCCCTTGCCCACAGCTGCTAGTCTTCTTGGCCCTTCTAACCTTGACCAAAAGTTTTCTTGGTTCAGTATAAGTGACTCCAATAGCTTGTGTGATCTCTCATTAAACGTTATCTTGGTCCACTTCCTCAATTTTTCTTGCTGACAACTGCTGCTTATCTTGAGCCTACCATCCTCTAAAATTCCCAAGTTTCCTCGAACATTTTCTTGGTCCAATTCCCCAACTTTTCTCAAAAAATCTCTTGCCCAATACTGCCAGTCTTCTTGAGCCTTCTAACCTTGACCAACATTTTTCTTGGTTGAGTATAAGAGACTCCAATAGCTTGTGACAAAGAACATATGAGAAAAACAGCTTGAAGAAGAGATAAAGAATAATTGTGGGTGGTCAGCGAGGGTATATATTTATTTCCCGAGGCTTGCCGAATGTTCAGTGCCCCCCTATTTTAACCGCTGTTGTGAGAAGCGCAGATTAATTTGTATAAATGATATTTTTGTCTTGTTATCATTGACTTTTTTTCGAGCTTATGCATTATTAGGTAAAACTAAACACTTTCATCCGGCAACAGTGTCCTTTACATGTTGGTAACATACTGAATACCACCAACTAGGGAATACTGAATTCTCTCTCGCCTCGCCCACAACAGAACTCCCCAGTTTTCAAGAATTGGGTCCTTGGGAGTATTCCAAAGATTCAAGTGATGTCCAACTACTGAAGAGTATAAATCTTAAAATTTTACTTTGAAATTTAGTGCTAGTTATTCTTCCTTTATAAGTTTTGAGATCAACACCTTGTTGTTTTGAAATTTTGGAGGTTAATCGACATTTTTTCGGTAAAATAAAAACTTTCTATAAAAAAAAAATATACAACGCGAATTGTAAAATCTCCCACACTGTCACAATCGCATCAGCAGCGTTGTAGATCTTCTTATAAATGACGATCCATGTCTTGTTGACGTTTGGAAAACACGTTGAATCGTGCTTTGCTTATCTCCTCGGTAGACGAGAAGCAACCAACTCGATTCGCTCTGTTATGTTGCGTGGACGTGTAAAGTTGGCATGTTTGTCAATGAGATCGAACCAGGCAGGCAAGCATGATCTCTCTCGTCACGTACACATAGATAACATCTCCAAAGTGTATAAAATTTACGATTTTTTAATTATTTCTTCAGGTAGACGTTTGTTATGATTAGATAGATACAGGTTGTCCCTTCTAATCGCAAACCAGGATCAATAGAAGAAAAAAAATGCATACAAATATATTTTAATTAAATTCTATCAATAGTTTCTAACGTTTTCTAGAGCTGAGAGTCAAAGGGGCTTCAATTTCTTGTCTTTGAACGTTTTCTTGGTTCACTTCCCCAATTTTTCTTGCTGACAACTGCTGCTTATCTAAACCTAAAATTCTTAAGTTTCCTTGAACATTTTCTTGGTCCACTTCCCCAACTTTTCTCAAAAAATCTCTTGCCCATAACTGCCAGTCTTCTTGAGCCTTCTAGCCTTGACCAAAAATTTTCTTGGTTGAGTATAAGAGACTCCAATAGCTTGTGTGATCTTTCCTTGAGCGTTTTCTCAACCTATTGTACCAATTTTCCTACAACCAACTCTTACTGGCAACTGCTGCTCATCTTGTGTGCCAAATTCAGCTCATTTTGAGCTTAAGTCAGCTCCAATCACCTCTCTAACAATTTTTTAACGTTTTCTTGATCAGCTTCCACAATTTACCTAAAAAAATGTCCTGCTCAAATAAGCTGATGTAGAGCCTACCATCCAGAATTTTTTAGAGTCGAATTTAAAGGATTTCAATCAATCTCGATTATTTCTGCCATGAAAGCATCAAGTAAAATCTGGCCAAAATAATATTTAATCCTGTAAAAGTTCAGCATCCACAGTTTCTTCCCGAACTCTGCCAACAAAAGGTTTTGAAACTTTTTTATTTATATTCATTTCTCATAAAATGTCATCTGTCAAAAAGTCTACCAAGAAACTATATTTATAGATTCTATTTTAAGATGATTGAACCAACATTTTAAACATGGGGTTTTCCAAACAACCTTTTCTCATTTCCTTTATCCATAATTTTATTTTTAAGTAACCAGTGATCATCCACATAGTCCTATTGTAACCTTGTCTTCTGGACAGAAACCTTAAGCATTTATTGTCACTAAATTTTCAGCAGTGCCAACGAAAAATCAACAACCATGTAGTACCTTCAAATCTAATCCGAAAAGTTCCGATACACATTATAAAACAACCTCTGTACATGAAACAATAGGCATGATGACTGATTTTGAACAACTGCTCCACGATGTTTTCACGTATATACTTTATCTACAATAAATGTTATTTTTGTAAAAAAAGATGTTTTTAAAGGAAAAATTCAACTTTTAAAAACACATTTTAAATTATGCGCCAAAACGCTATAATAGTAATGGCGTCCTTCTATGACGTCATCAATTCTTAACAGTGTCAACTGTCGATAGATTATCTATGATCTGTGTCATGTAGTAATATCGTCAAAGTCAAACTTCAAACACTTGACAGCTTGCAGGTTAAAAGTTTATTTTGATACATAAACATAATTTCAAAAACGGTTTTTTGTGGTAATAAAAACAGAGATACTTGATAGTTTATAACGAGAAAATATCACATGAACCAAGAAAAGCCAACAGCAACAAAGGAAATACAAAACCATAGATAATATAAAGACGACAAAACAGATGTTCGGATTTGGTTTGGGTCGGATAATGGATAACTGCGAAAGCATGACGTCACTCTCTTCTGATTGGCGTTTGAGATAAGATGGCGGATGGTTAAATTTTGTGCTTATATTTTTACTAAAATAAATGTAATCACACATGAAAATGAAAAATAAGTGATTTCTGTAGAATCTCTGCATCTTAAATAATTATATCAAATCAATATTTCGGTGATTCTTAGTGACAGTCATCATGCCTATTGACAATAACAAACATTCAGCGTGTCATTTACCTTTCTTTGGTTCTTAAATTGGAGGCAAAACCACAATCCGCGAGCTAGCCTTGGTCAATTTCAGGCCAGTACCTCGTCATCTAAATAAGCTGACTAGTCTTATAAATATATAAATATATTGAAGAAGATGGAAATGGGATTTAAATAAAGGAAAATTCGGAAACAGTGTTTCAATAATTCAATATTGTTACGCGAGTTCCCCAGTGAACTTCCCATATGAGACGACTATGACTCCTCCACTCACAAGTCGAGAATCATCGAGACTACCTACTCTGCGCTACCCCGCCACTAGCCGAGAACTATCGAGAAGACTACCTACCCCGCGCCCTCCCACTCGTCCATAGGGTTCTAGTCACCAGCAGAACGAGAGATTTCTAGAAATCTACCCCACGGGCGATATAAATAGACGGCATCGCTGCAGTCGTCATATCACAGAGTACACAGATGGTGTATTCTGTGGTCATAGTCGTCATATGGACAGTTAGTGTTTATTCAGTGACTTTCATATAAATTATAGTTAGTGTGTTTAGTGTATGATATAAATTATTAATTAAGGACAGTATTACATATAAATCTGTAAATATAAATTAAAATAAACGTTACAATATCTGTCGTGGCATATTGCCAGAGTAGTAGTTGTAGCTTTTTATTGAACCCTCTGTTCTTTGAAAAGTACATTTCAAATTTGTAATGTAATGCTAATGGTTAGTATTAAACTATTATCTTTTACAGGAAACTGTTTATATTTATTAACTTTTCTTTTTGAATGTGACGAATGATTTTTCAAAATAATCAAACCGCTGTTATACTGGCCTGTGAATGTTATGGTCGAGTTGCGGTAAACGACAAAAGCCCAAGCTAGTGTATCATCGTGCTTGAAAATAAATTGAAACTTCCTTTTCAATATTAATAAAACCATGGAACGTAATTGAGCTATATCAAGGAGTAGGTATAATCTTGCAAGATTAAAATTGGGGCGGTGGCTTATCCTACTTTGAAACTAAATAAAACAATTGTTATTGTTTTTATTAACAAAAGAAATGTCTGCGTTACGGAGGTTCCTACTTATCAATGTTCTGTTCGGTATTATTTACTATTTATTTAATCGCCTACATTCGGCCATCCTGCTCCGTTCCTCGTCCTCGAGGACTAACTACCTAGAGTGCTGGACCAGACGTACACCTATCTCACCTTCTCGTTCGTGAGCCTGATGCCTTGCCTGCCTACGCCTATCTCGCTCTCCGGGCGAGCCTGGCCTGCCGTCCATTCCACTCTCTACCACATCACATTTTGGCCTCATGTGGACATATCGTAGATCTAATCCCACCTACGTTTAACAGTAGTAGGATTTCTGACTGGCCACTGTCAACTGAGGAAACACCTCCATAGTATGGAGTCCATACTATGGAGCTAGTGGACACACCTGTATGCAGGATGTATGAACAGGAAGATTCGGTTAGGCCTACACCTGCCAATATAAAGGAGTTGTCTTCTAGTGACCTGTCCACCTTCCTAGGAAGGAGAGGATAGAGGATGACCTAGGATGACAACTCTTCAGGAGGATGTGCAATAGGTCACATGTGTTGTGAGCCTACAATCACCCTCGTTACTTTGCAGATACAGAACTCATCAGCTGTTAGTGCACACCCAAACAAATCAACAAAAATTGAGGTTATGCTTTGTGTTGTCAGTTGTCAGTTTTAGTTGGCAGATTCTCGAAAAATAAAATTCACCAGCTTTTACCGTATTGCCAATTGTTTTTCTCATTTAAGATATTTCAGATATTTGTATCTTGAAAACTAATGAAAACAAATAGCAACTATTAAACTAAATTTGAACAGAAGATAAATTAAGAATTATTGAAGTCATGTATCAATGAAATTATGGTTAACATGTTCAACTGATTTAAGAAACGATATATTACAATAAAAATCGCTATCTGATCAACCTTGTTGGGTTGAACGGGTCCACTGTAAATCATAGTTTATCATTTTCACCAGCGGCGTACAATAGTGACAAGGTGCAGGTAAATATTTCCCAATTACAACATGGTTAATAAAATGAAAAGAAATTTTAACATGGGACGAAAAGTAGAATCTAGAGCGTCATCGTTTGTGACGTATATCCTGTTTTTGGGTTTGTCGTTTATTTTATTTGGTATTTTGATATACAGGGTGAATCACGACTAACGGGACGGAGGTTTATGGCGAAACGGTAGAAAATTTGAAAAGTTTGTCACCTTGGTAATTTGTACATCCATATAGGCTACATAGGCATGTTTATTAGCAGTTTCACTGTTTTTTTTCACAATAGCTTTGTCAAGATAATTAGTATGAAATTTAGAGAGAATTGCAGATGTTTTAAAATCAATTTACCATACAATTTTAAGAAAATTGTAAATTGCGCAAAAAGATAGTACCTAGGTATAGGACACCCTTATATCATTCGAAAGAGGACATTTTTTTGAATATGATGAATTATTGAAATACAGGGTGTTCCATTTGAAATAAGCCCGTTATAGAACATTTAATGATCTAACAATTCAACTGATAATTCTGAACACCCTGTAAAGAGATGTTTAGTACTCAATCGTGGAATACATTCAACGAATGTCCGACTATTGAGCTGAGAGGAAATTCGCTAGAATTTATTATATCAATGAGTTATTAATTTTTTTCGAAATGTTCACATTTTTTAAAAAGTCAGCATAACTCGGAACCCTCTGTATTTAGGTATAGGGAACCATTATGAAACAGTAATTTATTTTTTGTCTGCGCAATCAGAAAATGCAATCAAATATAGGGTGTTCCATGAGAAAAAATATAACTTTGATACGCCACACTTTATTGGAACATCCTGTATATTTCAAAATAATTTTAAAATGTAGCCTATATGGATGTACAAACTACCAAGGTGACAAACTTTTCAAATTTTCTACCGTTTCGCCATAAACCTCCGTCCCGTTAGTCGTGATTCACCCTGTATAACTATGAAATTAATAATCACCAGCTTCTTGTTTTAACCGAAAATACTTGAGAACTTTCAAAATGCTGATGTTTTTTCGTGTATCTAGGTACCTATATTTTTGTATTATTTGAATAAATATAACAATAAGATAAATCCACTTTTCATAAATAATAATTTACCGTTAACAACAAAGTACAGATTGTCAGTGGGACATTAGAGAAAAACGTAAGACACATTGGCGCTACGAAAGGTACGTCTGCATCCCATTTTTTCCTTTTTCAATTTCATCTGCTTCCTCCGTCGGCCTATATAAATCAAGAAAACAAACGTAACGTTTTCAACAATAAATAAAAAGGTTCTTAATAAAGCCGACAAAGTTACTTATACCTTCCTTTTAAAATAGCCCGACCCAATAAAAAAAAATCCCTCGACAAACTCGTACGTTTCAAAATAGGTAAATGTTCTGCATCGATAACTTCGCCATATAATTTCCCAATTTGGCGGTAATTCTATTTATAGCAAGTTTAATTAATAAAAAGATACAATCGGACATGTCTATCTTTTTATAAAACTTTCAGCAGATTTAAGAGATATTAAGAGTTGTTACATTTGAATATATGTTTTCAATTCAATTATAATCGTCGGCCGTTTTTCACCAAGATATTTATTTGAATTCTACAGTATCTTTGGGGGTTATCAGGTACTCGTACACGTCGTTAAAACAATTTTAAATTCCGCTGAAAACTTATTTGATTGATATGTTGCTTTTACGCATACACGTACACTACTATTAAGAAGCTTTCTCCTCATAATTATTGCATATGCATCACCAGCATATATTCAAAATTTGGTAATAAATTTGAACTATTAATTATAACAGTGATAGCAAGTCGGTAGTCATGGATATCTGATGGTATTGTTGGTAAATATTGATTTTCAGTAGGGCTGCGTTCGAGAAGCTGGTTGTTGGTATGAAAATTATTCCAAGGAGAGGGGGTGAAAACTCACTTCGGTGTGCTAAGCTCGTTCTAGGTTTTCGAACGGTTATGGAGTGTGTTGTGTCAAACATTTTTCAAGGTTATGTTTGTTTGGTTGTTGACAAATCAAATTGGAAATTCAGTTATTCAAGTCATCAAATCTTTCTCTGAATACTTGGATTTTGAATTGATTTAAGGAATGGACGAGCAGTTTAAAAAGAAAATGCATTTTGGCTGCAGCTAGGGTTACCTCCAAAAGATTTGCAGAGAATATAATTATGAATAATAATAATAGTGATTAAAGCTTCTATAGTGAAGATAAGACAATGAGACTCCAATGTTGGAATTAATAAAAAAGAGGGTGTCTAGGTTTGTCCAAAATTAACCAATTGCCATTGGAATCCTGCTTATTTTCTACCTTTCCCCAATGTAACTTGTTGCATACTTTTCCTTTTTTATAATTCATTTAATAATTTAAAATTAATAATTGACATCTAAAAGTTCATATCGGCAGAATAAATTCAAATGCTTAAGCTGTCATATATGTGACTATGAACTTGCATATCAGCGATTCATGGATTGGTGTAAAGAAAAAAATGTGCAAAACTATGCGGAGTGTTCTTATGGTGTATTTCTCAACTTTAACGAAGACCATCAAGCCATCCACTCTTTGGTCACAGTATTCAATGCTGCGATCCACACTGGATATCAAAAATGGTGTGGATATTAGTAAATATTCAAAATTACGAGCATTGTTAAAAACTCTAGGGTTTTTACAAAGGAGGAAGTGGATCGGTACCTGGATATGGCACCTGATAATGTATATTTGATGATGAAGGTTGTTCTAGTATTAGCAAATGGAGGTGCTAAGTATGCGTTGTGACGAACTAGTTCATTTGAAGATGTAGACTCGGTCCTGGTCTTAAAAATTTTGCAGACAAAAAACAAGAAACCTCGTTCGTTTACCATTATAGGCCATTTTATTTCGAAAATATGTTGCACTACGGCCATCAAATATACAGGAACTTCGTTTATTTTTTAAGTATGTTAATTTGAAGTGTCAAAGATTGTTGGTATTCACAAAATTAGTGCCGTGTCGCAAGAAATTGCAAAATTTTGGAAGCTAGAAAATTGGAAGGAGTATACTGGATATTCGCTAAGAAGAGCATCTGCTACACTTCTTATTGATGGTGGCGATGACCTCACTTGTCTTAAAAGACATGGAGGTTGGAAATCGAGAACGGTAGCAGAAGGATATGTTGAAGAATACGTATCAAAAAAGAGAATACTGCCAGAAAAATGCAATTACTTTTAGTCCTAGGATTAAAAGTAGCGTTTTCAACCATTCAAAATTGGATGCAGACGTACCTTTTGTATCGGCAGTGTATCTTACGTCTTTTCCTATCTAATGTGAATGTCTCACTGACAGTTTTGTACTTTGTTGTTTACGGTCAATAATTATTATTTAAAAAAAGTGAATTGCTATTGTACTTTTTTCATTCTCTAGCGATACACCTTGAATATTTCCTTTCCGGTCGGTGTTTCCGCTTAAGGAACCGACTTTGCGTTGTCAACGTCGATCGTAACTCGTGTGGAATTGACTGATCCATCATAGTAGTTATGACAACCGCTGAGAAAATCTAATTAAAATAATATTTATATACGTTTGCCGCGATTGCAATTAGATCGTGTGACTGGATCCTATCAGCGAACGCTCGCATTTCATTTGTTTAATTCGATATATCGATTTATGTAATTAAAATTAAAGATAACGATATTGTTATAGTAACTGAATAATCAAAATTGTTACGGATGATCGGCAAAGGTTGCGAGAAATTATATATACACTTTCTGGTAGTAGAATTTTATAGTGTACAGAGTCCCGGTACTTTGACAGTTGACATTTTTTGTTTTATCCACTGATGCCAACTGAAATCCAAGTTAGTAAATAACGTGTACGTTAGAGGTCGTTAATGATTCCTATTTAATTTTTTTTTGAACACTCGACTCACTCATTTATAAACTAAATCTATCATTATCCAATTTAATCAACAACGGAAACACCCAGTATGTATACCTGCTAATTACTCGGTTGCATTAGACGCATGCGACCTTGCCTGAGGATGGCTTTACGTTATATTTTTATAACCAGGTAGCCTCGATACATTTCCCGCTCGGGATCGATATCAAAAGTCGGTTGTCAATTTTGTAAATTTCTTTCTTACAGTAATTTTTTTTATGATTAATTATTAGGGTATTAAGCTCAAGGTTTTTGAGTTGTAGGTATGCTTTGGGAATAATTTTTTAATTTGTTAAAATAATAAACGGAAACGAACAAAAAATTTCTTTCTGATTAGTGATGATGTCTTGTTATAATTTTAAAATTGACTTTTTTCCAACTGTCTGGAAAAATAATTGTTCCACTACAGAAAATATTGCTATACAGGCTGTCCAGAAACTGTCAAACGCAAAAAACAAACACTAGATGTTGTTTTATGTCCATTCCAGCACATAAGTGGATGGCAGGTAATAAAATGACAGACCAGTTAGGCCAATAAGGTCCTACATATCTCAAAAGATTACATAAGAGGGGAAATCGGGAACTCAAATGAAAGATAAGATTAATATGGGACTTGTGTGCTTCCGGAAGACTCTCCACTACGACCTTTTCAGAGTCTTTTAGAGCTCCTTGTCTATGACCATCCTTCTTACTAGACTTCAAATGGCAAACTTCATTTCCTCAGACCTAACACGTATCCACATCTTTTTGGTAAATTCTGCATATGGTTGTATCTGCCAATCCGATCTTGCTCATGTGTTTGCTATATATTCTGACTCCGTGAATTTTGGCGAGAGTTTCTTGATAAATTCTTTGGCTTGCCTCATTCTTGGCACCTTTTTCCACCATTCTTGAGAATGCTGTTTTGTCCAAGTACTGGTATTTGTCACAGAAAGGATCTGGGTTCTTTGAAGCACAAAACCTAACCTAACCTTACTATGGATTCCAGGAGACACTGAAATAAGGAAATGAAATAGCAGAAGATCAGTAGGGCTTATACAATCAAAGATTCTTCTGGGTGACTACAACCTGTTGAGATCAAATGAATGAATAAGTCAAAGCAAAACTGCGCTAAGAGTTTTACACTTAAAGAAAATCAAAATATTGAATGAAGAAGAATGTAGATTTTTTTGGCATGGAAGAAAAAACCTCCATTCACATACTTTACAACTGCATAGCACTCCAGAATTCTAGAGCACAATACCTGGGAGATTATTGGTTAGAAGAGAAGAGAAACATTTACCTAAGTTGAAGCCTGCAGATATCCCAAAATTTCTCCGGGAAATAGGAATAAAGGAGCTACTAGTTTCAGAGACTCTCCTCAGGAACTGAGTAGAAGTAAGGGGGCACAATAGATCTTTTAAGTCTCATACATGGGAGCACCAAGTGTCCCTTCTTGGGCTAGTGAGTCTGTCTTTTCATTACCCTTGTGATATGAGTGGTCTGGTACCCAGGCTAAGGTAAACCTATTATGAGTGCCCAGCTCTTGTAGCATCTCCAAGCAGTCCAGGCTGACACTAAATAAGGTAGACAAGCTTCTTTCTTCCATGGGATAAAACTCTGTGCCTGAGCTCTTGAGCTCAACCAAAACGTATGAATGAAAGTCCAAAGCCTAATTTAATGAAGTTCCTCATAAGGCAGGTAGTGCCTTTTGAATATAACTCAGTTTTTTAATCATCTGTTAATATTTTTTCATTACGCTGGTAGCAGATATCTATTGTGGGTGTCGTATAGTCTTTCAATAACAATCAAGAATCACGATGCATGAAATCGATTCCTTACCCACAAATATTTCTTTTTTGTTGAATGCTTAGATACTTAACAGAAATTAACACATCAACCTTCAACATTAATGAACCAGTTTTGAAAAATACTGTTTAATAGAATACGGGTGATTTTTTTCTTAATCTACCGCCCACACGACAATCGACAATCTATCAAATCACCCCACGCAGTTTCGAGATCCATAAAACACTTGTTAACACACGGAACGATGCTTTTGGTTTGAAAGACTGTAATTTGAACGCGGAAAACATTTGCAAAAGTTCAATTACATACAGCCGAAGTACTTTTACGGGTATTTTACGACATAAAAATTATAGTTTTCGATTTTTTCTTCCGTATTAACCATTGGGGGTATTAGCAAGTTGTTGTATATACAATTACTGAAGCTTATTTATGCTTAGGGACCCTATTTAATCGCTTCTAGACCATTAGTTTGTAAAATTTGTATAGCCCCAAAGAAAAACAAGTCAAATTTCGAAAAAAGATGGTCTTATTTTCATGAAAATTAACCAATGAATATAAATATGAATGAATTTTTAGGGGGAACATGGTAAAAATTTACCCCTCCCCCCCAAATTTTAGTAAAAAAATTTGGAACAAGAACAAAATTGATCGGTTTTTCATTTGTTGTTAATTTATATTAAAATTTTATGATTTATCATTGTTAAAAATTTTGTTTTTGCTATTTCGACAGATAAACAATTAATATCATATTTTTGTCCTTCACTATTATAATACAGGGTGTCCCAGCCGAGAGTGACCCATTTTAAATGCTTATAACTTTTATACCAGTTGTGTTAGCCACCTGCGGTTTACGCCATTCCTTTTCTCTTGGCCTAAAGTTTTTTTTAGTTGGTACCAAATTTTGTCCACAATTATACAGTGGGATTAAAAAAATTGCCTTTTTTCGACATTAAAATTTTCAACTATTTTTAATGGAACACCCTGTATATTGCAACGCCATAATTAGGAGTCGTGTCCAAGGTATCCATATACCAATAAACATCGGACTTGTACCTTGAAGTTTTAGCAGCAAAAAATTAAAATAGTAGTCTGGATATTTTAGCAAACGTATTTTTTATTAGCATATTTGGAACTATACATTAATAAAGAAATAAATATTAATCTAAAAAAACTGCTGTATATGTTGACCGTTCTGTTCTACGCATTTATGAAGTCGGACCATTAAATGGTTGAATGAATTGTGTAACATATAAAGGGGAATCGCTTCAATTACTGCACGAATATTCCTCTTAAGATCATCCAAATTATGTGGAAGGGGGTTATAGCACCTATGCTTGACATAACCCTAGAGAAAAAAGTCTGGAACTGTCAAATCAGGAGAGTACGGTGCCCATTATAAAAGGAACAATTTACTATGGATACCTAGTTACGTTTTTTTTATACGTTCGCTAAAATATCCAGACTTCTATTTTAATTTTTTGCTGCTAAAACCACAAGGTACAAGTCCGATGTTTATTGGTATATGGATACCTTGGACACGACTCCTAATTATGGCGTTGCAATATACAGGGTGTTCCATTAAAAATAGTTGAAAATTTTAATGTCGAAAAAAGGCAATTTTTTTACTCCCACTGTATAATTGTAGACAAAATTGGGAACCAACTAGAAAAAACTTTAGGCCAAGAGAAAAGGAATGGCGTAAACCGCAGGTGGCTAACACAACTGGTATAAAAGTTATAAGCATTTAAAATGGGTCACTCTCGGCTGGGACACCCTGTATAATAAATCACTTCTCTAATGTTTTGGGAACGTCAGCGTTAATTGCGAGACATTATAAAACATCAAAAGTTTTAATATCAAAATAATAACCTAACCGAAATACTGGGCGTGACAATATTTTTCACTTAATTCATTATTATCCGGTATTAGGTATAAGAGCAGAGGCGCAAAGCGATTATCCTTAGGCTAAAATCGACGTCCGACTATAAAATCTACCCATCTTCAGACGGAAGACAATAGGTGGCACTCCCAACTTTAAATAAAATAAAAAATTGTAAAATGGCGCCACTCCCACCCACTCGCAACGGCTGTTTTCTTTTTCAAATGAGAAGTTATTTGTTGGAATTGTTTGCATTTCGCATCATGGGAACTTGACAATTTGCTAAACTCACCTACCTATTTTAAATTATGCTGCACCGGCTAAGGAGAGACCGTCGAAACTTCCAACAATGACTTTTTTTGAATTTAACCATAGGCGCAACTAGCATATTATTTTTTTGGGAGGGGGTGAAATCCCAACTAGAAGGGAGGTCATCGCAGGTGCCCCACCGGTAACACAAAAATTTTGGTTGACCCGGCAGCTGTTCTAACCTGCAAAGAAAGAAATACTGGACCACCCCCCCTTTTCTTCAGAATTTATTTCTGCTTTGCAATTTTTTAAACTTTCGCATCATGTATTTTTAATTTATTACTTAGGACTTTTGGGTATTGGCCGGAGGAGTCTTTGTGGCTCCTTAGGGGGGCTTAGCACCCCACAAAACCCCCCTTACTTGGAATTTAACTGATTAGAGCGTTCTGTAACAGGTTTTCTGTTCATGTTGTTTCGAATTCCCGAGCATTCCCACCTTTTTGGACCAGTATACAACATTTTTACAAATCTGAAGAAACTATACTAAAATTTATACTATAATCCATGATCTGGATTGCCTAATTGTTAAAAATTTCCTATTTTTAATTAAATATTGAAATTAATTAGAAACAATTACCTAATTTCATTCATAACAGAAATAAAGATATATTACTTAGTGACACAGGCACGCACCTCCCATTTTTGTCAAAATTTAATTCTGTTTTGCCTTTGTTAATTGTAGTTTTTTAAACTTTGCATCATATAGTTTTAATTTCTTTTTAAGGTACTTTTGGGGGGCTTTGTGGTTCTTTAAGGGGGCTTAGCACCCCACAACCCCCCTTAATTTGAGTTTAACTGATTATAGCGTTGGTATTGCTTCCGTAACAATTACCTAGCTTCATTTATAACAGAAATAAAGACACTACAAAGTGACTCAACTGTTTGTTTGTAAAATTATGTTGTCACCATTCTTAATTTTTTCCTCTATCACAGGCACGTCTGGGAACATTCTGTATACGAATAATTTCCTGAAATTAATGACATATATAAATAATAAATAGCCAGTATGGAAGTGGCCAAGAAGCATATACGACAAATGATTTCTATTGTTTTCTAAACAATGTCAGTGCCTGGTGATTTAGTAATTCCCATCTGCGCATACACTTACGGGTTTATAGCAATACTTCTTGTCTGTGTTAGGATTTATTAAGCGTTTGTTTCAACACGACCTGTCATAATTTCTTTTATTAATGTTATTGATGGACTTGCAACATCTCGGAACTCCTACATTTGAAAGGGAAGGTGAGTACTGAGTACCTACTTAACGTTTTACTCAAGATTTTTTTAACGGTTAACTTGCGGCTTCGTTGAATCTGACATATTTTATTGAAAATTATTTGGAAATTAATATATTGGAAACCCCCGTTACGTTTGATACGCTGCACAGTCGTTTTGCTTCAGGACCAGATTTAAATCCATGTGATTTTTGGTAATAGAGTCAAGTCAAGTCATACCGAAAATATTTTCAGGAACAAGAGATAGTAGTTCAACAAAAACTTATGCAAGATAATTTTGTGTACCCAATATTGGTTGAAATTATAATATTAAATGAATTTATCGTCAAATAAACAAAAATTTAATATTGACTAGCCTATGAAAGTATTGATCCACAATAAGGCCAGGAGACTAGGGTGACGCCGGCGAAGGGACGGCTCTTTGGAAGAAAAAAAAAATGGTCAAACAAAAAGCCGGCAACTTTAAGCTCGCATATCTTTTATGTCAGACAGACGACCGGGTAAACGCTTCTCGTGTTGCGTTTGTGAACGCTGTGGTGTATAAGTATAGCTCTTACAAAAAATTGAATATACACCATGGTGGTGAAGACATTTATAAGCCTCGGGAAAATGACAAATATGGCTCGATTATAGTACGGTAAATAGGCCTTAAAGGTCAATTTTTTCATAGGGACGTACGGAATCTTAAAATTGTTTCTAATTTACGAACAAACTTTTTTTTTCGGCAAATCTATTCACATAAAGAACGTACGGTAAAAGCATACAAATGAAGGAACCTAAATTTCAAGTAATCACGCATAGATGATGGGATAGTGTTCGAGTAGAGCTAATCTATTCGGTGACCTTTAGATGCAGTTTTTGCATGCAGTCTGTTGGGAAAACCTTTCAGAAATCTAATCGATTTATCACGGTAGAAAAAGGATAGACGAAACTCCGCTAATCTGGTATAATCTACCGTCATCCAGTGGCGTTTCAACGGAAAATATTTTCATAAATTGGTATTTCACTACAATACATATCCTCGATTTTGTAATTATTTAAAACCAAAAACAATTTTTCTTCTTTATTATTAAACACTTTTGTCACCTTTTGCAACTATCTCCTCCATTCCCAGTACCACATTTTCAAAAAAATTTAAAATAAAAATAAAAAAGAATTTTCTAATTTTGTTACGACTCCGCCCATGGCAAATGGTAACGGATCCAGAAGAGAGGTTACGACGGGCATACACAGTCTAGTGGTTTTTGTGGAGTACCTCCTCGACGACGTCGTCGTTTTCGTGGCCTCCGACTAGCAGGTCACGATCTGAACTATCACACGCTCCGGCCGAAGCGCATCTTTACCAGTCGGCTCTCTCGACTCGCACGCTGGCGTGTGTACTCCACCCAGGGCGCACCAGGAGGTAGTCGTGTCATGGAGGAGTCGGTCATACACTCACACATTCATCTACTGAATATTTTTAATTACGCGTGCACCGGATGCCTCGTTCTTCTTTTTTTTTAGTCACTTTTACCCCACAATTAATTTTAAATTTTAAAGTAAAAATAAATCAAAGGGATTTAGATCGGGACTCGTTGGATTCTGATGATCCACAGAAAATTACATCGGTACCCTCGCCGGGGATAAGACAAGTACAACAAGGATATATATAAAAGAGAGAGAAAGAATAATTGTGCGCGGTCATCACTTAGGGGTGTAAGAATATTTCCCGAGGCTGGCGGAATTTTCATTGCCCCCCTACCCAACTAGTGAATTCTCTCTGTAAAGGACAATGTTGCCATATGAAAGTGGTTTGTTTTACCTATTGTGCATTACTTTAAAAAAAAGTCAACGAAAACGTGAGAAAAATATCATTTGTACAAACTAATCTGAGCTTCTGGCAACAGCGGTTAAAATAGGGGGGCAATGAGCATTCTGCCAATAATCTGACAGGGAGAAATTGGGATTGTAGTTCAAAAATCATGAGCTGCATGTAGAGTCCAAATTTGGAAGACGAAATCGTCTGGGAAATTGTGAAAATCGCGGGAAAACTGTATAGGATTCATGTTTTTCGCAATTATTTCAATAACCATAAACAATACTGGGAAAAATTTCAAATAAATGTAGTAGTAGATGAAATTTTACATCGGAATTTAGCCAATGGTGAGATACAGCCATTGCGTGGAGTAGTAGAGTGTAGAGTACAGTATTGATGAGAAGAAACCTCTCCAAAAATTCACAGAGCAATCAGAAATGCTGGGATATGCCACAGATAATATGAAAAAGGGACACAATAGAACGTTTTGGTCTCAATTTTTTACATGAACGTGAATTTCTTACAAACAATTATCACCAGCACAAGCTTTCTTATTTCCTGAGATTTAATAGCAAAAAAGCGAAATCTTTAGCATCTACAAAATACAAGTGGCTATCGTTAATCTAGCCATATTTCCTTCATTAATCGCTGGCGTGAAAGTTCCTAATAAGGAAAATGTCTTGGCATTATTTGTCACTTCTAATAGATGAACATTTGACTCATTATCCTTTGTAAAAGAACACAAAACTATGTTAAGAATGTATAGTTACGTTCACAAAGATACCGATATATTCAATAGATTGTTTGATATAAGAATATAAGAATCAATTGGGGTTTTTTTATGCCTATAGTGCAGTTAATCAAGAAAATTCATTGTTTCATAATGAGTTTAAGTGGTTAGGTTAGTCTCAGTAAAAATTACGGATTGCTAACCACTAGGCATGATTCGTCTCTGGATTTCATTGGATATTTGAATTTACTACTTAAGAATTGATTTTGATATTAGGTTGTTTGGGTGGTCTAAACTTGAGTGGTCTTGGACAAACAATGGCGAGTAATTAAGTGGGGTTAGATGTAACAGTTGACAGACAGATGGCAAACGACAAGTGATAGATAAATGACAGACAGATGACAGGTAACATCTACCCACGGTTTGTAGATGGACAAACAATGGCGAGTAATTAAGTGGGGTTAGATGTAACAGTTGACAGACAGATGGCAAACGACAAGTGATAGATAAATGACAGACAGGTAACATCTACCCACGGTTTGCAGATATAATACTAAAAACCGTGACGTGACATCTACCGTGAGTTCAAAATATTGTTTTATAGACATGTTCATTTACATATAGGGTTGTAAATTCTGGAGAAGCGAGTATAGTCAAAAAAGCAAATAAAATACCCAAAATCCGGATATACGTCACAAACGATGACGCACACTATGAACGGTATTGAGTGTACTATATGTTCAATACCTTATTAAATAAAAATATTAAAGTATGCATTTAGAATGCATTTTCGCACATATATCATTATTTCGAAAACTTCTGTATTGGGCTATCGATTGACAGAATACAAGGTGACTACCAATTACATATGTATGGAATTTTTTTTTTCATGTTTCGTATTCGTTTGACTGTACTATTTCGAAAGAAATATCTACACAATCAGCACTAGTTACATTACGTTATATATTGCTATCTAATTGTATCAACTATCACAATTACCGCTGTTTTGCTTTCAATGCCAATCTATTTCTTGTAGTCGTAAACTAATCACCAAGGTAGGTAGAAAGGCATTTTGAAATTAACCTATAAGGGCTGCGAGTGCCTGTGAGCTTGTGTTTCATCATGCTTATTGAAGAAAAATGGTTATTTATTTCATTAAAATCATATTGTTTACCTATAACTTACATAAATAGGTTCAAAAATTATTTACAATACTTTTAGACTTTGCATTTTAGCTACATTTGCTTTGAAAAATTGAAAATAAAATAAAAACTTTTTTGATCAATATTTATAATTTTTTTCTTTATAGATTTGTGTTATAAGAGAGTATTCTTCTGAAATGACAACTCAATATTTAAAATAAATAAACATAGATCTTTTTTTTTTTTTTCCCGGTGCCGTCCCTTCGCCGGTACCACCTCAGCCTCCTGGGCTTATTGTGGATACTCCTAGTGTTCTGACTACAACCTATTCAGCCAGTCCGTTCCCTGTATTAGCTCATACAGGTTCTTAGCTGGTTGATTGTAGAAGTCTTCTGGAGTCATTTGGGTTCTGCCATAAAGTTTCTGCCTTCTGTGGTCCAGCGACTCACAGTTGCATAGTATATGCAGAGCTGTCTCGGTATCCTTTTTGCATATTCTGCATGTAAGGTCTCCGTTGTACAGCCCTATTTTGTTTAGGTGCTCCTTTGTGGGAAAGTGTCCCGTAAGTAGCCCCGTGGTGGTGCGCAGTTTGTTCCTGCTCATTGAGAGCAGTTCTTTCGCTACTTTTTCTGATGGTTCTTTTATGAATTTCTTCCCATGTATGATCAAACCCTACAAAATACAAACAAAACCTAACATGAAGTCAGATGCTCAAGACTTCAGATCTGCAATGCTAGCAGAGAAGCTCTATTAACCTTGGACAGACAACGTGCTGCATCAGGGTTAGTGTTAGAGTGCCGTCAAGATTTAGCTAAGGCCTCAGTTAATTGCAATATTATCCTGAGGTGGGTTAAAGGGCAAGATTATTTTGCTAGGGAAGTGGAAATTTTAGGACCCAGTGACACCCGCAGTCTGAAGACTTCTACAATTGCGGAACTAGCCAAACATTACACTCATGCTCAATCCCTTGAGAGATGGGATGGAATCAAAGGATGCAGTCTTGCCAGGATCACCCTGGGAAGCTGACGTCGAAGAAATATTTGGCGATGAACAGGAAAAACCTACCTATAACAGTGGGATTTCTGGCTGGCCACTGTCAACTTAGGAAACACCTCCATACTATGGGGCTAGTGGACACACCTCTATGCAGGATGTGTGAATACTAGGAAGATGAAACTGTCAGGCATGTCCTATGCGAGTGTCCGTCAATAAGAGAGTGTGTGTTCGGTGAGTCTTGGTCTACACCTTCCTGGAAAAGACAGGAAGGAAGATGGGCTGGAAGGAAAATCTACTAAACAAGTAGTAGATCTACTGATAAGTGACATTATAATGACAACTGACAGAATGATAATACAACCATCACAACTACTGAAGATCCCTCAGAAGACATAAAGCTTCTACATCTTCTGACAAGTTACATTATAATGACAAGTGACAGAGGGATACGTCAAAAAGTCTTAAATAATTACAATTTTTCAAAGTGTCGCTAAAATCAAAATCAACTAATTTTTGTCAGGTAGAAAACAATTCCTATTCATAAAATCACCATCACTTTTTCTATTTATTTCTCGAGATGTGAAAAGACAGAAATTCCCCATCGATTAACGTATAAATTAAAATTAAATTTCCATAAAAATGGAAAGGTAAACCGCCAACACGACAATCAAAGATATAAATTAACCGATTTATACCATATCCTGTATTAGATCCGTTTATTTAAATTTCCATCGACACCTTTTACACCTCAGACAAACACATACACACATCTACAACCGTTTTGCAATAACCAATAAAAGCATTTATATATAGACAGTTTGTTAACTACAATATAATTAACGATTTACAATAACAAGCTTGCTCAAAATATAATTGCTACACTCCACTGATTTCAAACGTATATATTCAACAACTAACAAGGCTGTTCACGAATTTATGTACAGGGTGATTGTTTACGCACGTATTGTATTCAATTCAAACATAAATTTTATCAAAAATATTTTTTTTTAAACTATTTACTAGAAATATTTGAATAAGAAGGGAAAAATAAGAATTAACTCCACCAAAGAGACATTAGAGCGCTTTCAGACGATACACTTTGTGGTTGGCTACTAGTGTCTGGAAAGAATCGCGCAGCAAAAGTACATTAATGTGTCTATTTATATTAATGTATTTTCAGACACTACTAGCAAAGTCTATATATTCAAGAAGTCTGCTCACTCTTTTGATCGTCGGAAAACGCCGGCATTTTTTGCTGGGAGTCGTAAATCATGTGCGACACCTGTTTTTGGTAGTATACGAGGGGACGGATGGTGAATTCATTTGTGAAGGAATTTACCGGGTGCAATTAGAAAATATGTTGACTTTATTCTTGTTTTGAGAAATATTGGAAACTTATATAAATTATACATATTTATATATATATATATATATATATATATAAATATAAAATAGCTACTATTATTGGTAAGTAGCTTTTTAGAAATTTTGTTTTAACCGAGGAATGATTTGAAAAAAATCATCAACATAGACTTCCGAGCGTATATCTGATAATACTTAATAACTAATACAGAATGAACATAAATAACACAGTTTAGCATCTACTTGGGACAAAACGGATACAAATGAACAATTATTTAGGTCAAGTCCATTTGAAGTGTACTCTGTAGCGTTGTATTGAATAAATAAATAAAAATAACATGAACATTCTTAAAAATTAATAAATACTTCAATATTTATAAATTTTTTAAGATTTTCAATTTAGGATGTTCCTTATTCTTTCTAAATGTCCTTAGTGAGGAATTTGCAAATTTGAGTGTGTAATATATTCGCACCCTTGTATATAAGGACACTAGGTATTCCCATGGGAAGTTAGGGCAAGGATGCGAAAATTCTACAGTGGACAACTTGGTCTTCAAGAAGGCATCGCACACAATCAAAAACACAGCAGATAACGTTCGCACAAATTAAAATTCAAAATCACTTTCTTGGGCGCACCCGATACAACGCTCAGCTACACCACCGTGTAAGTTAAACAGGACTGAAAAAATCAATAAATACACAGCGGCTGTGCCTGTCGCCGCTGAGAGGGTGAGTGTCGGCAGGAGGGGGATTCTCGGGTCGTCGAGAGAGTGAGCTGACTTCTTTAATAATATATAGACTTTGCTACTAGCCGTCCACAAAGTGTCTATCAACTTTGTCTATCTAATGTTAATTTGATGACCCATATTTTTAATCCCATTGAAGAAAAAAACCGGTGAATCACGTTTTAAAAATTATTTCTAGATGTCATTCTCCCGGGTAAGAGTGTTTTTTCTTTTGGTTTAGCGAGCGCAGCGAGTGAGTTTTGGACTCATCCAAGTGAATATTAGCCATTCTACACAAGTAAAAGACTATACTTTCTCCACGACTAAAAAAAGGAAGCTTCCAGTGAGGATCGAACCCCAATCGTCCGCGCCAGAGTCAACTATTTCTACCACTAGGCTATAATAGAGCATGTTTATTTTCAAAAAGGGATACGTAACATACAGTTTTAATCGAAACCCTTACATTTATAAATGATAATTGGGAGTTATAACTAAATATAACTACTGTTGTCCATTTTTTCTCTAAATAGTACGTAAAATTATGATTCTATCATTATTTTGACGTTTCAAACGACGCGCTGTCAGAATCGATTTGCATTATTTGGTAATTGACGTTTTAAAAGACACGACTTGATTTATTCATTTTAATTCATTTAAGCGTGAATTCTGATAATAATAGAATGTGATTGGCTAACGAGAGTGAATTATTTTTCATTATTCACTGGTGTGAAGAATAGTAGCTAAATATGTAAAAATAATTTGTGCGTTATTATTTAGTCGTGGAGAAAATTTTTTATGTTATAGTGGACCGCCTTAGAAGTGACCCGAACTCTTCAACATTATAAGCAATATTTTACACGATGATTGGCGATATTGGCCACCTGCAGCTGCGTTGCCAGATATTCAAAATTTTCTGAAATATAGCAGGCATACATGAAGTTGTTCTAATTAATTTCTCTTTTTATAGCAATTTCGAGCGACTTTTTTTAATGCTTACTAATAAATTTCTATTATGTATTTTTTATTAAATATTTCCAAACTAGCTTTCTAAGAACATCTCGAACTAACAGTATACTGAAGTAATGGGAAACATATGTAAAGTGAGCCCAACAATTTCAGAAAATATATCTGACAACATTGCTTTATTTTATGATCCTCAAATTGACATTGGATAAACTCTAACTTCTTTATCCAGGATTTAAAGTTTCTGAACACTCCGTATAATTTATAGTAAATATTGAAACAGTAAAGTTTAAAAAATAAATAAATATTCTACAAAATAAAAACAAATTATGCAGTGCCTCTATCCTTAGCCAGCTTTAAGGATTCACGTATAATTACCAAAACGACGATACTCTCTCTCTCTCTCTCTTACCCAGGTGACAATTGCCACACAATAAACAACGGATAGTGACACAATCAACAAAGGAAGGGCGTTGTACGGAAATCTACTCATCGACACTTACGGATAGAATCTAGCACGCCCAAGTTGTCTTCTCGGCTATATAATTACATTTGGATGATTCAAGAGGATAATTAGATGCAATTACAGTTGAATTATTTCTTTTTTTAAATCTATATATTGAAACAATGCGTTTGGGTGGATAGATATGATTAATTTAATTATCTGCAGGCTTGAACTTACTTCTACTTAGTTTCTAAGGAGAGTCGCATAAGCTAGTAGTTCGTTTAGTCCTATTTCCCGGAGGAATTTCAGGATATATGCAGGCTTCAACTTAGGTAAATGTTCCTCTTCTATCCAGTAATCTCCCAAGTACTGTGCTCTAGGATTCTGAAGTGCTGTTCAGTTGGAAAGCCACAAAATCTACATCCTTCTTCCTCCACTATTTCAGTCCCCGTCTTTGCTAGTTTATCTGCTGAATGTATGCTTACAACTACCTTTATTAATTATATTATGTTTTTTTTGACATCATCGAGTGCGTGAAACTCCATATGCAGCATGACTTTGTTGTTTCTTTTAGTGTCTTATTCTACACTAGTCATTGTATCGTTGAAAATTTGGGTGTAGCGAGGTCTGAGAACCGATGATTTGGAATAGACGGAATTATTTCGAATAATTGTAGTCGTTGTTCGGAATTTGAATGGCGAATTACGTACGATTTATGCTTTGAAGTTTGCGCTACGAACAAATTGACCCACTTTTAACAAAGCTCCTCTCTTATTATACAGGTTCGATTTTTTTTCCATTCCATTGAATTAATATACAAATCATTATATACAGGGTGGCCCATTAGCGTAAACATCTTTATTTATGGCAAGTCTATAAGATGACTTTGTTAATGTTGTGGACATTTGTGTTATAGAATTGTAGGAAACTATACAGAAAGAACATCAACTGACAAGTGACAATACAATGACAAATGACACAACGATGCTTCACTAACTCGTAAGTGATTCCAACAGATTCAAATTTTGAATATCTGTTATGGTGAAGTGACCAAGAGCTTCAAAGAGGTAAGGTGAAGTCAACTAATGTTTCAAATTCAGAATACAACACGCTAATCGTCTAAATATAACATTTCTAGAGCCCTTCTATAATTCTTCTAGAAGGTACTCAATAGTCATTCAAATGGTAGCGTGGAGATATAATATTTTATATTCAAGAAAACATCAAAAAGTATATTATTTTTATTAGTAAGCTCTGAATGCAACGAATTACTCTTTTTTCTGAGGCATTCTAGAATACTTCTAGAAGAAAGTAAATAGTTATTTAAGTGGAAACTCCAAAAAATATGTTATTTTCATTAGTAAACTTTGTATGCAACGAGTGATTCTTTTAGTTTTTCAGAGGCATCTAGAATACTTCTAGAAGTAAGTAAATAGCTATTTAAGTGGAAACAGGAAGAGATATACTATTTTTAAACTCTAGACCACTCCAAAAAAATGTTATTTTCATTAGTAAGCTCTGAATGCAACGAACGACTCTTAGTTTTTTCAGAGGCATTCTAGAATGCTTCTAGAAGAAATTAAATGGTTATTCAAGTGGGAACGGTAGGAGATATAATATTTTTAAACTCTAGACCACTCCAAAAAAATGTTATTTTCATTAGTAAGCTCTGAATGCAACGAACGACTCTTAGTTTTTTCAGAGGCATTCTAGAATGCTTCTAGAAGAAATTAAATGGTTATTCAAGTGGGAACGGTAGGAGATATAATATTTTTAAACTCTAGACCACTCCAAAAAAATGCTATTTTCATTAGTAAGCTCTGAATGCAACGAACGACTCTTAGTTTTTTCAGAGGCATTCTAGAATGCTTCTAGAAGAAATTAAATGGTTAATCAAGTGGGAACGGTAGGAGATATATTATTTTTAAACTATAGAGCACTCCAAAAAAATTGTAATTTTCATTTGTAATCTCTGAATGCAAGGAGTTACTCATATAGTTTTTTCAGAGGTATTCTAGAATACTTCTAGAAGAAAGTAAATAGTCATTTGAGTAAAAACAAACAAATATAATGTTATCAAACTCTAAGCACTACAAAAAAATGTTATTTACATTTTTGTTGGCTCTGAATGCAACGAATGACTCTTCTAGGTTCTTTCAGGGGCATTCTAGAATACTTCTAGAAGAAAGTAAATAGTTATTTAAATGAAAACAAGCAAATATGATATTATCAAACTCTAGAACACTTCAAAAAATATGTTATTTTCATTAATAAGCTCTGAATGCAACGAGTGACTCATCGTTTTTTCCGAGGCACTCTAGAATACTTCTAGAAGAAAGTAACTAGGTATTTAAGTAGAGACAGGAAGATACAATATTTTTAAACCCCAGAACACTCAAAAAAAATGTTATTTTCATTAATAAGCTCTGAATGCAACGAGTGACTCTTTTAGTTTTTCAGAGGCATTCTAGAATACTTCTAGAAGAATGTTTAGAGTCATTTAAGTAGGAGCAAGGAGATATACCCAAGAAAACATCAAAAAGATTCTGAATGCAGTTAGGGAAACGCCTAGATTTTTCTTCGAACATTCTAGAATGTGTCTAGATGGAAGTCAATAACCATTCACAAAGAACAAGAGTATTTACGGTTTTTAAAATGAAAAAAGTTTCTTAAATCTCGCTATTTATTCACGATATTCCTGAATGAAGCAATCGGTTTTTCACAAAACCTTCTAGAATACGTCTAGAAGTAAGTAAATAACTCTTAATTAGTGAGCGAAGGTATTAAATAATTTGATTTTCCATCTACAAATACAAGATCGATCAAAATTACGTTTCTTATGAAAATTATACAAATTAAAACTCTACACAATCTACTTAAATTACCGATACCTGTGTAAATAATCGCCTCAGGTGAAATTTAATAGACGCCAATCAATTTCAACAACATCTATTTTATTCCACATGAATGGTTTGTATCTCCAACTGTATCAACAACAAAAAAAACTACGCTTCTTCCAATAAATCATGTCTTTTCTTTCTCTCTAATGATGATTGCCAATGATATTCAGAAATGGTCTTTTATTATGCAAGTAATAAAAAAATATATATAACTGTCCGAGTGTGTACTTAATCTTTATAATTCTGTTGTTTGCTGCGATTGCGCAAAAGTTTTTTCATATTAATTTTATTATTATGATATATGGCCGTAATTTGCTACCGATGAAATATACTGGTTATAAAAATCGACTGGCAGGTTGTTATTACAAGTAGATCGAAGTGGTCTTTCTCTAGACCTTTAATTTTTTTAAATACCAGTAGTTAAATATCTCTGAATGCAAAGAGTGACTCATATATTTTTTTCAGAAGCATTCTAGAATACTTCTAGAAGAAATTAAATAGTCATATGAGTGAAAACAAGCAAATATAGTATTATCAATTCTAAAGCATTCCAAAAAAATGTTATTTACATTTGTTAGCTCTGAATGCAACGAATGACTTATCTAGGTTCTTTCAAGAGTATTCTAGAATACTTCTAGAAGAAAGTAAATAGTCATTTAAATGAAAACAAGCAAATAAAATATTATCAAACTCTAAAGCACTCCAAAAATATATGTTTTTTCATTAATAAGCTCTGAATGCATTGAACGAATGACTCTTTTAGTTTTTTCAGAGGCATTCTAGAATACTTCTAGAATAAATTAAATAGTTATTCAAGTGAAAACAAGAATAGATATAATAATTTGAAACTCTAGAGCACTCAGAAAAAATGTTATTTTAGTTGTAATCTCTGAATGTAACGAGTGACTCATATAGTTTTTTCAAGGGCATTCTAGAATACTTATAGAAGAAATAAATTAGTCATTTAAGTGGAAACAGGAGGAGATACAATATTTTTATACTTTAGAGCACTTAAAAAAAAATGTTATTTTCATTAATAAGCTCTGAATGCAACGAGTGACTCATATAGTTTTTTCAAGGGCATTCTAGAATACTTATAGAAGAAAGTAAATACTTATTTAAGTGGAAAATGAGGAGGTATAATATTTTTATACTCTAGAGCACTTCAAAAAAATGTTATTTTCATAAATAAGCTCTGAATGCAACGAATGACTCTTTTCAGAGGCATTCTAGAATACTTCTAGAAGAAATTAAATAGTTATTCAAGTGAAAACGAGAGGAGATATAATATTTTTAAACTAGAGCACTCAAAAAAATGTTATTTTAGTTGTAATCTCTGAATGCAACGAGTGACTCAAATAGTTTTTTCAAGGGCATTCTAGAATACTTATAGAAGAAAGTAAATACTTATTGAAGTGGAAAAGGAGGAGGTATAATATTTTTATACTCTAGAGCACTCCAAAAAAATGTTATTTTCATTAATAAGCTCTGAATGCAACGAGTCACTCATATAGTTTTTTCAAGGGCATTCTAGAATACTTATAGAAGAAAGTAAATACTTATTTAAGTGGAAAAGGAGGAGGTATAATATTTTTATACTCTAGAGCACTCCAAAAAAATGTTATTTTCATAAATAAGCTCTGAATGCAACGAATGACTCTTTTCAGAGGCATTCTAGAATACTTCTAGAAGAAATTAAATAGTTATTCAAGTGAAAACAAGAGGAGATATAATATTTTTAAACACTAGAGCACTCAAAAAAAAATGTTATTTTAGTTGTAATCTCTGAATGCAACGAGTGACTCATATAGTTTTTTCAAGGGCATTCTAGAATACTTCTAGAAGAAAGTTGAGAGTCATTTAAGTGGGAACAAGGAGATATACTCAAGAAAACAAGTAAGGAGGGCACAATGGATCTTTTAGTTATCATTTACCCCAAAAAAATACATACATACATAGCCAATTAAGCATGGCAGAATATAATTATAAAGCTCGAATAAATGAATATAGTAGATATATACATCTATTATTCGTAATTCTGTACACTTCTAGAAACATTGTCCTCCTCCACTACTCCTTCAAAAAGTAATGAATTCAAATTCACAAACAAGAATCTTTTGTGAGCTACTTCTACCACTATTTTATGCTAGTTAACATTCTCTTAGATTATACAGGGCCATCAGCAAAAGACTGAAATTCACGTTCATTAGTTTCTCGTTTCCAAAGAAAGTATAAATAGTTGTTTATAGGTATTATAAGGGATGTGTTACTAGTCAAGAAAGATTTTCCGGGCAATAGAGTTCGAAAAACTTTAGTTTCCATCTTTATAACATAGTATACTTTTTACAATAAATTAATCAATAAAACAATGCATCATTGACAGCTGAATATGTTAATAGCCTACTTAATAGATTTTATCTATAAAAAGTTCATTGTATTACAGAAGCAAAGATTTCTATCGCGTATTGGCCCGAAGTCCTGTAGCACAATAATTATTCAATATCTAAGATTAAATTGATTTTAATAATACTACCGTGTGTAAAGCACTTTATTTTACGCACTTTACACACTTCTTACATAAATAATTATTTAGTTCACTCAATTTTTCTACAGAAAAAAAATCAAAATTTCTAATTTTTTTACACAGGGTGTAACAAAAAGGCAGGTCATAAATCATACCACATATTCCGGGGCTAAAAATAACTCGATCCAACCCAAGTTTTTCCTAATTAAAAGTGAATTAAACTTAAAATATCGAAGGTTTTTTGTCTGGAGTATTTAACCTAGTACTTTTCGTTGCGCCTGCGCCTGTGGCACTCGGGACCCCCAAAACTAAAACTCCCCCACGCCACTGTCTCGTAAACTGGTCCTTCCTTATAAAATGTCAAACGTAAATACATAAAAGCGTTTTATTGGCATTTCAAAGGAAGCAATACGCATTCTGGTGGCTCTAATTAACGCACAGCAAAATTTAAATTAAATTATCACCGCACAGTGGAACATAGGTACTTGTCTAATCGAAATGTTTTCAAAACAAACGATAAATTCCACCAATTAGCTAATTAGATGGAATTTTATTGCGTTTAAATGTTTTATTAACTATAAATTGGTACGGCAGATTTCCTGAGAGAAAAATAAATCATGGTAATGTTGTACGGTACACTCGGTAGAGGAAAAATGAAATAAACAGGGTAACCGCTAAGGATTTGCTGAAAAAAGGTTCTAAAATACTTTTTTCTACCATCGCTACCCAAAATAGGCTTTTGCACCCTCAAATCTAACCTCAAAGTTGATGTTTTCCGTGGTCTGTCATAATTTGACAGGGAGAAAAAGACGTAAGACACATTACCGCTACGAAAAGTACGTCTGCATCCTATTTTGAATGTTCTAATTTCTCCCGATTGATATGTCGCGCCTGCGCGTTACCTAAACATCAAATTTTTCAAGTCAAATTATGGGTTAACGTTTGTAATACATGAAAACGGTTCATTATTGTGATATTTTGACTAGGATTAATCACAGAGCTGCTTTTTTCCATTTCTACCAACTTAAAGTGTTAAAAAGACATTAAAAATCGATGACACACACCAGAAAGGTTATTTTATGAACTCTATCGGACCTTCCTGGTCTAATGACCATTTTTTAATAGATATTTCATATAATATACCAAAAATTTGATATGGAGCAAAGTTGGTCAAACTATAAGTAATGTAATAATTAGAATAAAAATAATAAATCAACCAATTATAACAGAAGGTGCAACCGTTAGAAACAGACTTTCCAAATCTATGACAAATTGTTTTGGATCTGACTAGCAGTCCGTCGACATCATAAAACTTCCTAGCTGAATATAAGTAATCCTGATTGCGTGAATTATGGCCGTTTGCACCAATAGCATAGAATAGTTATGGCGAGTTTAAAATTTAAGGGTCGCTTTTGTAGGATGTTTTGTCTCATCGAGTTATGATTTTTTAACAGAAATATTGATGTACATTAAAAAATTGCAATAAATAGATTATACAGGATGAATAACGAACAACAGGACAGATTTTTGTTCACTTTATGGCCGCCTGCACCAATAGAAGCATATGCTTAGAATAGCTATGGCGAGTTTAAAATTCAAGGGTCGCTTAGTTAAAGTTCAGTTGCATCAATGTTTTTGCTCTGCTTCTTAGCTAAGTGCGATTTTCTGAGCTTAGCTAGGTGCAGCTTAAAATGACAAGTTGTTCATGGTGCAAAACAAAACTTTTTTAAAGCGCCGCTTAACTTTAAGTCGACTTCAATATCAATTGGTGCAAACCGCCATTAAATATATCCCAATTTGTACTATCTCTCAGAAACAACAATACAAATTATGCAAAAAAAAATCCTAAACAAGCCAGATGTAACGAAAAGTCAAAATATTTTGAGGTTAGATAGTATTTAGTGACGTAATCATTCAAAATGGTAGACGGATGCCATTTTGTATGGGTTCTTTTGGCAATTATTACCTCATTGGACACCATCACGATCAAACTAATTCTAATTATTTATGAATTTAAACACAAAAACGCCAAATTGTTACAAGGTGTTATTTTAAATAGGCCCTTTATGAAGAACAGTCATTACAATTCTATTTTGTAAGCATCAATTGAACTACAAAGTGAAAAGTGAAAAAGTTAAAATACTATATGTGGTGTACACGTTTATCTTTGTCGATTCGGTTGATCAGTCACTACTAATTGATTTAAATTAAAATATCGTCTATCATTGAAACTCGTTTTAATATCGGTTAACGCCTATCCATAAAATATATGAACATTTCAAAAAAATATATTATTTATGTTTATAAGTGAAAGACGCTATCCAGATAATTGGGTTGTTCGAATGACAGCTGGACCAACAGAAATTTGAGATTAACCAATTAATTCACATATAAAACAGAGTGAGCAATGAAAAAACCAACCATAGCTTCTTGTATGTAATGTATTGTAACGTTTATTTTAATTTATAATTACAATTACTTAATTTATATTTACAGATTTATATGTAATACTGTCATTTAATAATTTATATCCTACCTTAAACACACTAACTATAATTTATCAGAGAGTCACTTAATAAACACTTTATGGATGCGCGATTGCTTTCCTTCAGTATAAACTGTCTATCTATATGACTATTGTTTTTCATGTGCAGCGATGCTCGTCTATTTATATCGCGCGTGGGGTATATTTCTAGAAATCTCTCGTTCTGCTGAAGGCGCTGGATAGACTAGAAATCTCTCGACAAGTGGGAGGGCGCGGGGTAGGTAGTCTTCTGGATGGTTCTCGACTAGTGAGCGGAGGAGTCATAGTCGTCTCATATGGGAATTTCACTGGGGCACTCGCGTAACAGTATGTAGACAAAAGGCGAACTTAGGTACACAGCACTTAAGCCACATGTGACAGTTTATTTATATTCTCAACTTTTTTGATAGCGTTTAATCAATTTGTTTTTGTTCCAGATATTCCTAAATGTAATGTGATACATCAACAAGACATCAGATTAAGTTTGACAGACCCACGATCTCTCACGTCAACTGCAGCGCTATTTGCCTTTCAAAGGATAAAGGATGCTTCCTTGTAAGTAAACAAATCCTTTAAAATAAACTTCTGTATCTGTAGAGTAGTGAGGTGGGTGTAAGCTCACAGCATTTAAACCACATGTGACCCATTGTACATCCTCCCGAGCAGTTGTCCTGTCCTTCCCAGGAAGGTCAGACATCTCCTTTATATCGGCAGTTGTAGGCCAAGACTCATCGAACACACATTCTATTATTGACCATAACTCCTTACACTCGCATAAGACATGCCTGACAGTTTCATGTTCCTGTTCACACATCCTGCATAAATCTGTGTCCACTACCCTATAGTATGCAGGTGTTTCCTTAGTTGACAGTGGCCAGTCAGAAATCCTACTGTTAAACGTAGGTTTTTCCTGGTTATCGCCAAATATTTCTTCGGCGCCAGCTTCCCAGGGTCGCCCAGGGTGATCCTGTCAATACAGCATCCCTTGACTCCATCCCATCTCTTGTCGAAGTCGTTAGGATGTAAGTGTCACTGGGTCTGATTGAGTACACTAACCATCAAAAAAATTTGACACATTTTCAAATATCTTGAATTTGATCATTTTTTTTCCAGATCAATTTCCAGAAGTTCACTTTTGCAATCTCCTAGCAAATCTAGTACGATACCCATCAACAATGAGTACGAAGATAGCAAGACGCCAGACGTAACGATTAGAAGAAGAAAAATACACAGATGCGACGTTGCCGGTTGTCACAAAGTGTACACGAAAAGTTCGCATCTGAAGGCACACAAAAGAACACATACAGGTAAGAAACATGTCGTGAACTATATAGAATAATGGCGGTTTGCACCATTTGATGTTTGAGTCGACTTAAAGTTAAGTGGCGCTTTAGGAAAGTTTTGTACCATGAACAGCTTCATCATTTTTTAAGCTGCACCTTGCTAAGCTTAGAAAATCGCTCGCTCATTCTCCACTTATCTTCAAAGTGGAGATTTCTAACCTAACATTCTTGTGTTTTCATTGATATATGTCAATGTTTTTCCTCTTTTTTCGGGTTTTCGTTTTCTGTCTTCCAATTTCAGGTGTGTTTCTTTTAATTTTTGAAGGAGGATGTTTATGGAGGATGATTTGGAAGTATTGGATATTCTTCAAACAATTTGTTAAATCTATCAAACCATCAGTTTAAGCAGTAATTAATTCAAAAATTCGGTTCAAGTTTCAACCGACACGAAAAGACTTTTAAGACGTTTCAATTAATTTACAAATTTTTCAGTAAATTATTCCATTACCATTTAATGTTTGCTCATTAATTCTTATGTCCAAAGGTGTTGCTTACATGCTACTTTCAAGGTAAGTAATTAAGCTATATCCTTTCTTTTATTTTTTCAAGCTGCAGGCGCACATAAAAAATATCATTTCAATCTATATATGTGTGTGTATGTATAGGTATGGATTGCGTCAGTTTTTTCCATCTAACAAACATACCAGGATAAGTTATATTGCCCTAATGTGGAGTGAGACAGCCGGAGTTTTATGAGTTAGAAATTGTTGCCCCACGTTGGGCGCCAAAATTTATTTTCCATTTTTTTCCGCTTTATACTTTTTTTTTGGTTTTCAGGCGAAAAACCGTACCAATGCTCGTGGGACGGTTGTACCTGGAAATTCGCCAGATCCGACGAACTCACCAGGCACTATAGAAAACACACCGGACAAAAACCTTTCAGCTGCAATTTGTGTCAAAGATCTTTCAGTAGGTCTGATCATCTTTCTTTACATATGAAAAGACACTAACGGAAACTTTCCTTCAATACTTTCTAGATTAATTTTTTAGCTAAATTTTTTCTGTTTATATTTATTCAAACGAATCTGTCAGCTTTGTACATCGAAAAAATAAAAAAATATATATTATTTCATTGTAAACATTGAGATATAACATTAATAACCTGCCAAAGTAATTTTCTGATCAAATTTTTATTAAATTATAAGAATTTTAACAATCTGTATCAAAAATATAGTGTTTTACTCGATGAATTCTACAGATCCACTCTTGTTTTCCTTTTTTTTTGTCCCACAGTATATGTAGAGACATCTATTGGCTCTATTTTCGATTTATTTGTCTTCCACAGTACGTAGTCACATATTTTTGCTAGTTTTCCAATAATTATATTCTGCTTTATATATAGAGACATCTATTGGCTTTTGTTTTCACTAATACATGTTCAACAGTTTATTTTTGACTAATTTGTATCCCTCTGTACATACAGAGCCATCTATTAGCTTTATTTTGAACCTCGTTATATGTAGTGACATCTTTTGACTTTCTCTTCATTAAATATTTTGTTTATCCAATGTTTACAATGAAAATTAAAATTTATTTTGATATAATTTGAACTACGTTTTATAAAAATCTAATGGAAAGATAGTAAATTTAAAAAATAAAAAGTAAATTGTCTTGAGAAAAAGCAGTAATAGAAGTACTCCTTGGAATTTGCACAGAACACAAGATTGCAGCAACAATCATTACTAGTATGGTAGAGTTCTTAATAGATTTATTATACCGCTGAGGATTATTGAAAATTAATAGGTACGTGAGGAGTGAATCTATTACTAGCTTGGAATTTTTGCTTGATAAAGACAGTGGTAGGGTGTACATTATCTGTATTTAGAACTGTCTCTTTCTATGGGATCTTTTTATGTTCCAATATCAACTTTTGTGATAATGTTTGTAAATTAAAAAAAATATATATTGATGCCCGATTGGTGCTAAAAAAAAACTGAATTCGGATATGGTGCTAAGTAAGTTTTTCGTTTTTTGTTTGTTTTTGCAGTTTTACAACATCAGATTCATTCAATTCACTCGTTGTAAAGATAATTTGAAAACTGAATAACCTTCAACCCTAATAATATTGAACTTTAACTTCCTTTAACACCAACACGATAAAATAATAAACGCAACACTCACAGATAAACGTCTTAAAATATTCAAAAATCAAAAATATTCGACAGTAAATGATTGCGACATAATCAAGACTGATTTTGGTTTCTGCGCAAGACAGTTGGCAACTTCACATGGCTTCTACTTAAGTGAAACAGAGACTACCAATTTATAACAAAGATGGACATAAAATGGACGTCCAAACGGTCGTATCCTACTGTGTGGGTAAATTATCTCTTTGGTATTTTAACTCCAACCTCTAATCTAGATACGAAATTAAGATTTTTTTGACATTCCCTTTTTTAATCAATAGATAACTAAATTCCATTGTAAATCTTAAAATTGACACTCTGTATATAGCCATGAATGTTGTGTATTATTATTTTTTATTATTTCAAAAATGTCAAGTGAAATTTCTTAACAATCTTTGTCGTTTTCAATAGTAAACAATTCACTTGCTGAAAAGCGTCAATCTTTAAATCTGATATAAGTGTCAATCAAAGATACATATCAAAATCATGTATTATTATATTCTTGCCAATGCACGTGATATTATGTATATACATATATATTACGTAAAATAAACGTTTTTGCCGAGATACAGAAATCTATTTTTTTTTTTCGTAATGTAGGTTACTGTAATCAACGTGACCTGAGAAGATGAATGTTCCTATTTTACCTAAATGTTGATATTTCAATGCAATATCTTTTTTTGTTTCAAGTCAGTATGTAGATCTTATTTGTTTTAAATTATATTATACAACTTGCAAACATTGGCTATTTTGACTGTATGAAACGGACAGAACATTAAGTTTTAGTTATCTTAAAAAAGAAGAATTTTCAAATCATCTTTTGACCTTGAATCTGGATGTGGGGAGCATAAACTGTGTATATAAAAAGTGACTGTCAAAAGGTTTTTAAATATAGGAGTGTGGCCAACAAAAAGTGGTTTTATGACAGTTAATGTCTTAGCTGTATACTCAACGCATCGAGGGCCAGTAATTCTAGGAACTTTTCGCAAGTAACCATTCCATTTCTGTTATTCTGTCACTACTTATGTCAAATATCAGTTATATTGATCATATGTTCAACCATCCTTTGCCGTTACGTCATACTTTGTTCATCTTGATATTTCATTCATGAAATGGACGAGACGAGATTACTTTTTACTGACAGCTGACCTAACTAGTGACAGATATAGAATAATCGGTCAACGATATGTTGAGTACTCAGCTAAAAAGTCATTTCAAATTTCAACATTTACTCTCCAAGAGTGTATTCATTATTTTAATTAAGCAACAACATTTATAATGTTCGTAAAACATCCAAATGTCTTATGTTTTGAATGGTAGACCTTAACTGTCATTCTTGTCAGAAAAAACCACTTTTCGTTTGCCACATTGACCTTGAGCTGAACTCCTCTATTAGGGACGACGTGGTAATTTATTTTAGGTTATGTAAATGGAGTATTTGTTTATTTGACTAGCTCCTTGTATCCAGTCTTTAGGTTTTTGACTTTTCCAGCTCCAACTTTGGTAAAATAAAATGAAAAATTTATAAAATTTGATGTCGTATAACCTATCGAACAAACACTATATTTTATAAAAGTATATTGTTACCCTTTAATTTATTATCTCTTTGTAAATATTCTTCTAGAAAATCCGAATTAAAAATTTACAAAATGTACCAAGACTTGATCTGTATAATATGAAGGTGCTAACCATAGATATACTGCAGTAATATATCTCTATGGTGCTAACGCCATATTTGTCAAGGTCAAACCGGAAGTACACGTCATTGTACATACAAAAATATCCACTTTATATATTATATTAATTATGTATATAAAAATCGTTAATGAATATTTTTTTGGAAAATTTTATTATCCAGTTTTTTGTATATAAAATTTTACTTTTTTGTAAAAATTTTTGCATTCCTATATATTTGTAGATTATTAAGGATATGTCCTTGGAACAGGTGCCAGTAAGAAAGTCAAAGCTGAATTATTTTCAATTCCAAATAAAAAAATAATGAGAAAGTGAATCGTAACAACATTCAGAACTTAACCTGTAAAAAATAGATGGCGAGACGTATGTACTTGTCTTGCAGCATTATGTCAACTGTCAACCCCTTTAAGTTGACACTTGACATATCTTTTGTTTTACATAATACCAATGGACGAGTTCTATACAAGGGAAGTTCTGCCAACATAAGGAATTAAAAATACTGAAAAAGTTCAGCATAACCAAACAAAAATGTGTTGACAGCTGTTTTTTGTCAACTGTAAGATGCAAAATACCCCAAACTAAAAAGACTTGCACACTTTTCGGGTACAACATGGGTGGTAAAGGGACTCAAAGCATCTAAGAAGAACAAAAATTCTGTTGGCAGCAATTCATTTGTATGCTGGAACATATTTTGAAAGTTCTGTGAGCTGGATACGGTTCACAATTTCTTATTTTTTATGCTAAAAACCCCTTTTATAATAAATAATAGCTTATCTTTTTTTTATCTATAGTTTTTTGTGTAATATTTTGTTAAGTTTATATAGATATATTATTTTACTAGTTTATATTACCTACAAATAAGGAAAACATAACAATATCTTGAAAAAATAATCTCGTTTTGAGTGTATCTATAAAAAGTCTAAAACTAGCCTATTAATCGGCTGCCACTGCCACTTGTTTAGCAAGAAATAAGTTGTAATAAATTACAATAAGGATTGACGACCATTTTGCGAGGCTACCAATAAGGGTCTTCGCGGGTCAAAGTTATACCAACCCAAAATTCAAAATCTAATGGAAAATGGACATACACAATTAAACGAATATCAATAAAAACGAATATAACTGACATTTGACATAACTAGCGACTGAACAACAATGATATGGTGACTTGCCAAAAGTTCCTAGACCTGACCAAGCTGAACTCTATTGAGTCATGGAGACTTAAATATTGTACCATTTATAATCACTAATTCACTATCTGTTGACATATATAATGTCCTTCAATCGCAACTCTAGAACCTTCTCGAATTTACCACCTCTGCGTATACTCTATAATTCCAGAACAGTCGGAAATAATCGCATTACTCTGTTATGGAATAGCATTTGCCAAATTGTAATCAAAAAAGGAACAAGGAAATATTTTAAAAGTTAATTAATTTAAAACACTTACATTTGAACTTCATGACGTATGCTCCATCCTAATATACCATTTGAACTGCAGCATTCTTTCCATTATCCAGCACTTAGCACTTTTTAAAAGCCCTAACCCGAAATAATCGAACCATTTCCATATACCGACCGGCGGTTGCCACCACATTTACCACAGACCTTACTAGTATACATCACATAAATTTCCCTATATATGATACAGCCTCTAAGTCCACTACGTTAGAGCAACTTCGAGCCAGTACCGGTGTTTACTTTTAATTATAGAGTGACCCAACTATCTATAAAAACCGGTTGTCTCATTTAAAATAGATTACATTTTAGAGTACTGTATAAAAATACACATCTCATGTTGTAATTTACTAAATTAAATACATACAATTCGGTCAGTATAGGGTAGATGAGCGTAACCCAACAGGATCTCGTCCAAGAAGCCCAAGAAAATCTTACCATATTACCCAAACACTCTTTTAAGTAATACAAAGTTACAAGTTTTCCTTCAAAATTCTAATTGGGAGAATAAAAAATATTTTAAACTGTTAGAATTAAGAATTTAAAAAATGTACAACCCCAATAATTACTTGAAAAGAAACGGCCGGAACTCCATTATCAAAAAAATTAGTAATTATTATGAGTGAGATTTTGAAAAAAAAAACTTGATAACCAAAGTACCACAAAAATTAGCGAGTAGTCCAAGTAATCTGGGCACAAAAAGTGTCTTTAGTTAAATATTAAACTTTTTAAGATGAGCTAAGAGATATTAAAAATATTAAAATACATTTTTATAGTGATTGGGATGAAAAAACAAAGATTTTCAAAAACTTCAAGTCCTTATTGTACTCCAAGGAAAAATATGTGATCAGATATTTTCTATTTTAAACACACACATAAATTTGAAAATTTGTGTAACCACAAAAACAATTTCAGATAAAAAAGTAAAATAATAATGTACCCAACAGTTAAAAAATTGTTTAAATTGGAAACACCCTTAATCCGGTCCTGTTCATTTCTATGCCCAAATTTTCAATTTTGAGCTGCCTGCAACATTCCATTTACCTGAAAATTTCTGTGACTGTTTTGCCATTTTAAAAACAAAATAATTTTATTTTAAAATATGTTCTCAGTTTCTTACTAATATTCAAAATAATATATAGATGATTAAAATGAATTTAAAAATAATTATTTTCAAGTTGTACCTGAAGTTGAGATAAGAATTGTCTATTTTTATTTTGTTTTGATAACTCTATTGAAATTCTACCATTTTACTACTAAATATTAACCGATTTGCTCAAAAAATACTATGCTGATAAACACTTGACCTGAAACAAAAGAAACACAAACAAAATCCACATAAAAATATCCTCTTGCTGGGGTGTTTCCAATATTGCATTTGTTTATAAAAATATCATAAAGTATACGAAAAATTGTGAATAGCAAAAACATTTCAGACATACTTTTTGAATAACAGAAATAGAAAATATAATTATTAAATCAAAAAAAATAAACTAGAAAATTTTTAAAAACGACTGTATTGAATCTCTATTAAAAATTCTATTTTTGTTATTCGTCACAACAAGCTCCTACCTTTTGGCAAACCGCATTTTAGAACCAGGACGAGCGATCTGTAAAAAAATAACAAAATGAAAGCGTTATAATTTAATATTAATTGTTTTATCGAAAAAAATTCATAATCGATATTAATTTCACCAAAATTTTTATGTCCGACATATTTTGTCCAAGCCGAAAAAACATACTGTGTCAGTGTCAGTACTTTCAGCCTAAGTAAGTTGTTTTTTGTTTCCAGACTGCTATGGCAGCACTGGATTGAGTTGTCATTCTGATTTTAATATTAATAAATGTAAAGTAGGTAAAATGAATGGGTTTTCTCGATTTCTTTTGATAAATATGAGAATACAAAATATCACAGCAGCAGAAAAATGTGTTTAGGATGACCACTATCCAAAATGGCATGCTATACTTACTTGTAAACAAGACACTATCTTGCTTACTATTTACAAAGCCACTACTTGCAAGTACTTATAAAAAACACGATTAGGTATACCATTGTCTAATATTATTAGACAATTCTGTCTACATTTTGCTATAAGCGTCTCCATGTATAAAAAATATCAAGTAACGAAAAAGCATTTTTTATAATACCTAATGTTTTTTTTTTACAATGAAAATTCCGGTATAGTTTTTTAAAAATATCGTACATCTGTACATCAACGACGTTTTTCAAATGCCTAATCACCAACTATGAATTACACTTTTATAATATAAGGTAGATGAGACAAATTCTAAATACTTATAATCCCATATATACCAATGTAAAATTATTAGTTTTTGATAATAAAGACTGCAGTACCGTATTAAAAATGGGAAATGGAATCAATCAAATATTAAGTAATTACCTGAATAACATTTCAAAAATATGCGTAATCACTGTTAAACACACCAACACAATGTATAAAATCGTGGACGTGAATGCGTTTTTTCTATGCAAAATGGCTTCTAATTATGTGACGACATAAATGGTCGTTATTCTTTTGTTTTTAAACTTGCTCGATTTTGTTATGAATACCATAGATATGAATACGAGTTTTTAACAAATAGATTTAGTTTAATAAAAAAATAGAGGATATAAATATACAGAGTGATTGTGGAACGTCTTATAGGTAATTATTATTGACTAAAACAGTCCGCGAGATTTTTTTAAGTTTGGTTTGTGATGGAATCAGATGCTCAAACAAAACTTTCAGCCTTGAGTTTTTTGTTTTTTGGGTTGGTAACTTTGATCCCCTATTCAAACGAATTGGATAAACTGCTTTTTCAATAAATTGTTTTTGTTATACAGTATGTCCCAATGTTATCAATTTTTTAAATTGTCAGATTTGATTATTTACCATAAAGATTTGTAAAGAATTTACAAATGTTTGATTGTCACTTGAGTTGTAATTTTTTTTATTGAATTTGAGGATTGTACTGAATAACTAAATATAATAAAATATATCTGTCTTGTATAATCTGTCGATTTTCTGTATTATTTATTGTAGGTATACATTTTTGCCAGTACTAGGGGCCAGTATATAGTTAATAATTCGTTTCTAAGTAGGTAGCATTTGTAATCATTGACGGATCAAGCAATATTCAGCGTGAGCTGACTTCAATTGAGTTTTTTTTTACAAAATAGCTTGGCCCGTCACTGATCTTTATTATTTTGTGGATCTCTGATTTTGTCAGTACTGTATATTATATTTTGCATTATTTTTTAGTTAAATATGGTAACTGCTGTAGATCATTTAGTTTTACAAGAATTGTGACAATAAACAAATGTTATTTTTTATGGAAAGAACATAATATATTTATTTTATGTTGATTAAGTTGTTTAAAATAAAATATTTGGAAGGGTAGGTACTGGTTTTATTTATATATTTAAATTTACGATCCCGTGAATTTGTTAAAGCTCCTAACTCCGTTAAGAATTGATGCAGTCATGTATGCAACCATACATACATAAATGCAAAGTAGATTCAGGTAATAATTGGTATTGATTCGTGAAATGATGTCTCAATAAAGCTAGATAAATCTATAAAGTGTACTTTAATATTCAATCCAAGTAAATTGAAGTTTATCACCACAAAACAATATAACATCTATGAGCTATTCAAAGACAAACTCAATGAACTGGGCGAGAACAACAATGAAATAGCAGATGAACTAGCAAAGAGGGGGACTAGAATACCTTATAAACTTTTAAGAAGAAAGAGACATCTGAAATACCTTTCTGGGGGCCAGAACCCTTTCGCGGAATCAGTCCCAATGTAATATTGGAAGAAATAGGTGAAGCCAAAAGAAAGAGAACTATTAGAAAGATCTAGTAGGGCTTAGACAATCAAAGATTCTTCTGGGTGACTACAACCTGTTGAGATCAAATGAATGCATAATTCAAAGTAAAACTGCGCTAAGAGTTTTAACAGGGATCCTAACGGGACATTGTCGCCTGAAAGGGAAGCCAAAATAGTGGAGGAAGAAGAATGCAGATATTGTGGCATGGAAGAAGAAACCTCCATCCACATACTTTCTTACTGCACAGCACTCCAGAATCCTAGAGGACAGTGCCTGGGAGATTACTGGATAGAAGAGGAACATTCACCTAAGTTGAAGCTTGCAGATATCCTGAAATTCCTCTGGGAAATAGGACTAAGGGAGCTACTAGTTTGAGACTCTCCTCAGAAACTAAGTAGAAGTAAGGGGGCACAATAGATCTTTTAGGTCTCAGGTCTCAGACTACCCCACTCCCAAAAAAGCAATGCTTTCTTACTTTAAATCTCCATAAAGAATAAAGATCACTAGTCGTTTATTTTCAGTTAGTTTATCAATTAATACACACTTCATTTTCAATTTTTATTAGAAATAAAGCACAAAATAATATTAGAAAAATATTTATTCATTAAAAATGAAACAATATGTTTAATATCAAAAATCCCCGAACAACAAATCTGTATCTACATCTTCCAACACATCTTTCCATATATCAGTGTCTTTTTCATCAGCCTCTACCGACATCTGACTAGAACTTATCACTATATTTTCAACGTTACTAGTTTTTGGCAAATCACGACTACGATCTACTTTTTTAAAGGCAAATTTTTTCATTCCCGCACCAACTGAAGTATTGTGAGAAACGTCAATGTTTTGTAACACACTAGAATTGAATGAACTGGAATTGTTTGTAGAACTGATTGTGTTAGACTTTGGTAACATAAAATTCTTACAATTGGAACTATCCTTTTTATTTGAAGTTAAAAGATTATTTTTAAAAGGCACAGTTAGAGCTGAATCAATCTTATTAAAAAATGATTGTTCATTTTCAAAGCCATTAGGTCCATCTACTCCCCTTAAAATCTCGTCCATGGTGCATTGTTGGAAAACCATCTTCTCAACATGCTCATTTTTGTTCATTTCACAACTTTTCATATCCTTTAAGTGGTAAATTACTAACAAATTATTTGCAGTTATAGTAAGACAATGCCCATAGTGATTACTTAAAACTCCAAACTGTTTTAGAATTACAACTGAGCCAACGGTTAAATGCTTTGCAATGCCCTTGTAAAAACTATACAATATTGTGCCATCTATCACACCTAAAAAAAGTATCATTTTAAACTATAGTCTACTGTATTTTATAAGAAATACCTGTTTGATCTTTTAGGGTGATATGAACAGAAGGAATTTTGGCATCAACTGTTTCTAAATTTTGTATAACGGCTGCTAAAAATGGGACTTTACACACAAAAGAAACGTTTTTCAAGCAATATTTTTTCTTTATCCAACTAATAGTAAATTTATCATATAACTGCTCTCTACCAATACTGTAATAGTCTGTCTTCATCATAGTCCAAGGTTTGTCCATAAAAGTTGATACAGTTTGTTGTGAACACAAGAGAAAATCCTTAATAAAAAAAATTATCATAAACATTTAACAATTAGAATATTTGTATCCTACCTCTGAATCGTTTGCTGTATTCTGACATATTAATTCCGAACTATTATCAAGATCAGTTAATAAACCTGCAGGACCTGGAAACATTCTTTTAGCAACTCTACCAGGAGAGAAGGATCTTTCTTTTCCATATTTTTCAAAGCTTGAAACCTTTACCTGAGGATTATTCACATTTGGCGACATATCATTTTTAAATCTTTTTGCATTTTCTTCCAAAACTAACTCATTCTTCCGTTTTTCATTCAAATTAGCATTACTTTGAGTACTAGTTATAACGGGAAAGAAGCCAGTATCCAATTCTAAATCTTCCTAAAAAAAATACAGGACACAAATGGTAGAAAATTAAAATTCATGTACATACATCCAAATTTGTGACACTTTCAAACATCTTGATACTTATATCATTTCAAATCACATTTAATAACAAACAAAATATCGAACAATCAAAACAGTCTCGTATAGGTTAAGTTCTTGACATGAAATCTTCTTTTTCTTCTTTTTGTTGCATATGACCTACGTTATGTTCGTTAGAGTACGAGCTCATTATTTGAACAGCACTGTCTTAAGGCCGGTATACATTTGTAGTTGTAGTAGTATTATGTGGACATGAAAATACTATTCCAGCTTGGTAAAGTTTCGAAAACTCCAGTATTCGTTGAAGAAATAACGTGCCAAAAGATGTACACAACTATTGCAGCCTAATGTCAACTATAATACGATAGCGGGATGCGATAAGATGTATCAAATGGATACCCGCCTTAACAGATGTATAATTATTTGAAAATTGAGCCAAAGATTCTGTAAGGAGAAAAGAAAAAAAAAAGAATTTTATGGAACTGAATTTTTTAATTATAATAAAAATAAATACAGCACAAACATTTTCCAATCAATATAAATGGATAATTAGTAACTTAATTTTAATTGCCAAGTTTTTCTATTTCATCGGAATCATCAATATTTAGGAAATGAATTTTTCTTTCGAAGTGTTTTTCTATCGTTTGACAAATACTCATAGACTCCTTGGAATCAACCAGATTAATAGCAATGCCATTTTTACCGAATCTACCAGTTCTTCCTATTCTATGTAAATAGGTTTCACAATCTGCTTTTCCACTCGTATCAACAGGAAGATCGAAATTAACAACAATCGTAACTTGTTCTACGTCTATACCCCTAGATAGAACATTTGTAGTTATCAATACTCTTTCTTTTCCTTCTCTAAACCTATCCAAGACGTTTATACGTTGCTCTACGGTTAAATCACCAGATAAAACAGCCACAGCATGTCCATCTTTCGACATCTTTTCTGATAGCCAAGCCGCAGTTTTTCTGGTATGACAGAAGATTATAGCTTGACCGACACCTACCATCGAGTAAATCGTTGTGATTGCGTTATATTTATCTTGTGCTCCATCGCATCTAAAAATAAAAACCACTTTATTACACTGAACACAATGGAAAACAAAAAATAATATACCGAGAACCCCCCTAAATAAAATACAACATTCAACGCATTATAAAACCGACTTACTTGACATAGTACTGCATAATGTTATCCAAACTTTCTTCTTCTCGCTTGAGTCTGATAATAATGGGATTCTTTACTATGTGTTCAGCGAAATCCATTACTTCGGACTCGTAAGTTGCTGAAAAGAACATCATTTGACAATTTACAGCGTCTAATATCTTGTGAATTCTAATGCATTGGTCTTGGTGCCCTTGCATGGCTATCATTACATCAGCTTCGTCCAATACAAACACGCGAATTTTTTTTAAATCGAATGTTTTGAATTTGGTACCCCAATCTAGGACTTTTCCCGGTGTACCGATTATTATATGTTCAGTTAATGTTGAGTTTCTTGGAACTTGTTCGCCGCTTACTGCATACTTCATTTCAATTTCTGGGCAGTATTTCGCCATGTGAGCTGCTACCTTTATAAAATAATTATTGGTAATTAATTAAGACAAAACGAGAAAATAATTTTTTACCTCTCCGGTCTGGATAGCCAACTCATATGTAGGTGAAAGACACAACACTTGTGGATAATTCTTGGATACATCAACTCTAGTGAGCATGGCTAGGACAAAAGCTGCAGTTTTTCCCGTTCCTGACTGAGATTGGGCGATGAGATTCTGTGGAGGATCTGCCAATAATGCAGGTAAAGCAGTTTCTTGTATCTTTGATGGAGCATTGAATCCCATTTCATAAACTCCTTTTAAAAGGTTCGGATTTAGATTTAAGGCTTCAAAAGTCTTTACGGAATATAAAGGTGATCGAGGATCTTTTCTTTGGATTTCAATATCGTTTTTATTCTCTACTAATCCTTTTCTAATAATTTTTGCCAAAAGGCTAGCTTCAGCTGGGTTAGTATCATCTTCATTTTCTTTTTGTTCATCATTTGTTTGGTTCTCATCTGTTTTTTTAAGGTTAACGCCTCCTAACTAAAATAAAGATTCTAGTGATGCTATGTAAAAACACTTAGATCCTCTCTATTTCTTTGAATTACCAGACAAATTTTCAATTGCTATTTTGGAATAAAATTACAAACTATAGAAATTCCAAGTAACATCAGAATGAAATCAGCAATAAAAAGGTTATAGGCGGTTAAACACATGTTGGGAGCTGCATTTAACCACCATTCATATAATACACTGTTTACATAAACAAACAAAAAAAACTCAACGTTCGAATAAAAAATCTAATTTTAACTTTGTATTGGCAACTTTATCATTTCAATAAAAGTACAAAGGCGATTCGTTTCCCGCAAGTAAAATTTTGTTCTAAAATAGAGAGTGAAATAGTATAAATTGAGCTATACGCTTAGTAGATGTTACCTTCTTCTCAGTTTCAGAAACGTATTTTGCCCAGTCTACCTTTTCAGACATGTTACTTTACTTTTTAATGATGATTAAAAATTAAATTAAAACACCATTTAAATAATAAATGTTGTACATGGGAAAATAGAAGAAGAAGAAGTATTGTCGTGTCAATACTGTCAATATCCACTCTGGCTATCTAGGCTATCCAGTCATCAGTAAGAAAATAGTGGATGGTAAAAAATAGTACAGGTAGAAATTGGAGCTATATTATACAATTAAATTATTACAAACGTATTTCAATAAAGATTTACAATATATTTGTGTCTATTTCAATAGGAAATATAGGAATTACTAAAAAATAAGAATATTCTGAAGTGGGGAAAAATTGCGCGATTACAAAACAAACGAGTTCTGCGCATAAAGGAAGTATCTACTAGCGGAGACAAATCGAATTAAGAAGTTCTCTAAACTTCATTTTTTGCAGTCTACCTTCACGTCGAAGTTAGATCATGTTGGGTGCTGTGGCAAGAGCAAGTTCCAGCCTTTTGGCTGGAAAGACCATCGAAAAAGTTGGTTCTGAATCCTTAAAAATTGCTTCTTTATACAATGTTCAAAGTAAGTAAATTTCCATCCAAATAGTGTATTTACCGGGTAGGTTCGCTATCTTTTTTTTGTAGTCTGCAGTATACGTTTTGCTAATATTCTTAGTAAAATAGTATTGTGTACTAATTAAAGTGGTCAGTATTATTATATTTATTGTAAAATCAGTGTTTTTTCGTCAAATAATTGTAGTTACATAACTCCCTACCTATCAAGTGATCGCCATTTTGAAACTTACGTAAACTGATTACTCTAGGTTATTTTTTTGTTTCTAGAACGTGATTTCGCTGCAAAAGCTGCCGCAGGTGGAAAAGCCCAAGGAAAAGTCGTAGCTGTTATTGGTGCCGTCGTCGACGTCCAATTTGACGACGAATTACCACCAATTCTAAATGCACTTGAAGTACAAAACCGCACTCCAAGGCTGGTCCTTGAGGCAAGAATACCCCATAAAAAAGTGAATACATAAATTAATCTGTTTTTATCTTGTAGGTTGCTCAGCATTTGGGAGAAAATACTGTACGTACCATCGCTATGGACGGTACTGAAGGTATTGTTCGTGGTCAACAAGTTAACGACAGTGGTTACCCTATCCGTATCCCTGTTGGTGATGCAACTTTGGGCCGTATTATGAATGTAATTGGTGAACCAATTGATGAAAGGGGTCCAATCGAAACCGATAAAAGAGCTTCTATTCACGCCGAAGCCCCCGAATTCGTTGATATGAGTGTCGAACAAGAAATTCTCGTAACTGGAATTAAAGTAGTAGATCTTCTGGCTCCCTACGCCAAGGGAGGTAAAATTGGATTGTTTGGCGGTGCTGGAGTAGGCAAAACTGTATTGATTATGGAACTTATCAACAACGTAGCTAAAGCTCACGGTGGTTATTCAGTATTTGCAGGAGTAGGAGAACGTACCCGTGAAGGTAAGTGGTGCAACATTTATTAATAAACATTGTATTAATTTTAATAATTCCAATTAGGTAACGATTTATACCATGAAATGATAGAATCTGGAGTAATTTCCTTGAAAGATAAAACTTCTAAAGTAGCTCTTGTCTACGGACAGATGAACGAACCTCCAGGCGCTCGTGCTCGTGTCGCTTTGACTGGATTAACTGTAGCTGAATATTTCCGTGATCAAGAAGGACAAGACGTACTTCTCTTTATCGACAACATTTTCAGATTCACCCAAGCCGGTTCCGAAGTATCTGCTTTGTTGGGTCGTATCCCTTCAGCTGTAGGTTATCAACCGACTTTGGCCACTGACATGGGTACTATGCAGGAACGAATTACCACCACCAAAAAGGGTTCAATTACTTCAGTACAGGCTATTTACGTACCTGCTGATGATTTGACAGATCCTGCACCTGCCACAACTTTCGCTCACTTGGACGCCACCACTGTATTGTCTCGTGCTATCGCTGAATTGGGTATCTACCCTGCTGTAGATCCGTTGGATTCCACGTCACGTATTATGGATCCTAATATTATCGGAGCTGAACATTACAAAGTGGCTCGTGATGTACAGAAGATCTTGCAAGATTACAAATCTTTACAGGTGAATAAAACATTTATTTTATGTCTTTTATTCTCTATTTTTGCATTTGAAGATATTTTAGCCAAAACTACTCGAATTTCTATTTATATTTCAGGATATTTTTGCCATTTTGGGTCTTTATTCTTTATTTTTGATATTTTAGCCAAAAAAAACTCAAATTTCTGTTGATATTTCAGGATATTTTTGCCATTTTGGGTCTTTATTCTCTATTTTTGATATTTTAGCCAAAAAAAACTCAAATTTCTATTTATATTCCAGGATATTTTTGCCATTTTGGGTCTTTAATCTCTATTTTTGATATTTTAGCCAGAAAAACTCAAATTTCTATTTATATTCCAGGATATTTTTGCCATTTTGGGTCTTTATTCTCTATTTTTGATATTTTAGCCAGAAAAACTCAAATTTCTATTTATATTCCAGGATATTTTTGCCATTTTGGGTCTTTATTCTCTATTTTTGATATTTTAGCCAGAAAAACTCAAATTTCTATTTATATTCCAGGATATTTTTGCCATTTTGGGTCTTTATTCTCTATTTTTGATATTTTAGCCAGAAAAACTCAAATTTCTATTTATATTCCAGGATATTTTTGCCATTTTGGGTCTTTATTCTCTATTTTTGATATTTTAGCCAATACTAGATAGACTAGGGTCGATAATTTTTGAGATTAAGAAAAATTATAGCAGGATGAAACCCATTGGAAGAGGTAGAGAATATAACAAAAACGAAAGGAAAAATAATTTACGGGCGATCTGAGGTCGGGAAGGGAGAGGGGGTGAGTTTTTTAAGGGTAAAAAACGGTTAATCTCAATTTCCGGCAAAACTGCAAGTCTTATGAAAGAAAATTGAATGGCAAAGTTGTAGGTAATAAAAAGCTCTACAACTTTTGTATTTACAATTTTTTCACATAACCTCAAAATTTATGTGAAAAATTCGAATAACTGAGTTTTTGGTTTTTTATTTTTATCTTTTGGAAAAAAATTTATTTTTTCACGAAATTTGGTGAAAACTCACCTTTGTATGTCCCAAACATACAATATTTTTTTGATTTAAAATACTAATTTTTTGACATTATTTTGACTTAATATCGTAAAAGCACCCCAATTTTCAATCGAAAATTCTCACGTCAAAATATCTGCTTTTTTATGAAAGTTGGTGTGTGCAGCAGTCACATTTTTTAGTAAAGGCCTATTTTTAATATTTATGGCAACTATTTTTGCATGTTTTTTGCAATTTTGGTGTTTCATGGATTAGCAATTTTTTTGTTTAATCAGTATAACATGGAATCTTACGTTTTTCTAGTAATTAAAGTGTTAATTTTAATAAATTGCTCAAAATTATACAAAACGATAAAAAAAAAAATTTCGGATTCGAGTTTTTTTCATTACTTGCATTTTCTGAGAACATTTACCATAGTAATGTATATTTTTTTATATCATCAGAAAGTAGAGATTTCAACGAATAAGAAACCTTTTTTAAAAAAGCAGATATTTTGACGTGAGAATTTTCGATTGAAAATTAGGGTGGTTTTTCGATATTAAGTCAAAATAATGGGAAAAAATTAATATTTTAAATCAAAAAAATTACTGTATGTTTGGGACATACAAAGGTGAGTTTTTACCAAATTTCGTAAAAAAATAATTTTTTTTGCAAAAGATGAAAATGAAAAACCAAAAACTCAGTTATACGCATTTTTCACATAAATTTTGAGGTTATGTGAAAAAATTGTAAATACAAAAGTTGTAGAGCTTTTTATTACCTACAACTTTGCCATTCAACTTTCTTTCATAAGACTTGCAGTTTTGCCGGAAATTGAGATTAACCGTTTTTTACCCTTAAAAACTCACCCTCTCCACCTTCCCGACCTCAGATCGCCCGTAATTTATTTTTCCTTTCGTTTTTGTTATATTCTCTACCTTTTCCAATGGGTATAATGCTACTTGTAATTTTTTTTTACTGTTTACCATCTTAAAAATTATCGACCCTGGTCTACAACTCAAATTTCTATTCATATTTCGGGATATTTTTGCCATTTTGGGTCTTTATTCTCTATTTTTGATATTTTATCCAAAAAAACTCAAATTTCTATTTATATTTCAGGATATTATTGCCATTTTGGGTCTTTATTCTCTATTTTTGATATTTTAGCCAAAAAAATTCAAATTTCTATTTATATTTCAGGATATTATTGCCATTTTGGGTATGGATGAATTGTCTGAAGATGACAAACTCACCGTATCCCGAGCCAGGAAGATCCAACGTTTCCTTTCTCAACCTTTCCAAGTAGCTGAAGTATTCACTGGTCATGCTGGAAAACTTGTACCACTTGAAGAAACCATCAAGGTAATTTATATTTGAATATTTTCATATTTTAGCAAAGTTTTCAATTTATAATTACGATTAAGTGACTAAATATTGTTTAACCAGTTTTTACATTAAAATGTAGTAAAGTTTTGGCTTTGGGGCGAATTTTATCGTTTAAATTATTACAGGGATTCCAAAAGATCCTTAACGGTGAATTGGATCACTTACCAGAAGTAGCCTTCTATATGGTAGGACCTATTGAAGAGGTGGTACAAAAGGCAGAAAAATTAGCTGAATCTTCTTAAATGCTATGAAATTAATCGTGTATTTATTTTACAAAGTTCCATCAAGTAATTAAGGGAAGAAATCGATTTTTTTCATTACTCAGTCAGATTTTTTTTATATTGGAGAATTTATGTTCGATTTATCCTCTTTTGTCAACCAATGAGGTATATTGTTGTATTTTTTAATTATTAAATAAATAAATGAAAAATAGTCCTGTACGTTTGTTGTTTATTTGAACCGCCGAAATCAAATAATACAAAAATTTGTCTAGAACAATTTTATTCGCTACTAGTAACTACACAATTTTTCACTTCCCTCTACTAAATCTGTTTTTCCCTGGAAGTGTTAATGCTGGAGTTTTATTCTTTTGGGAAGTTTCTCTCCACTCTTGTTCCAATCTCACCCAAATTCCACCTACGAATTTAAAAAAAATTGCTAGCAAAAAAACAACACTTTGGACTACACCAGTTGATAACTACTGAGCTGAGGGTAAGTTATTTGAACCAAAATATGTCTAGGAATAAAGAGGTTTATGCTCAAACACCATAAACTTGATATTTGTTAATTTTTTTCTTCATTTCACTCAAGAAAATTTCAGAATTGATGCAAAATGTCCTTTCCACTTCACTCTACTTACTTTAAGGCAAAAAGTAAAATAGTAGACCCAAATAATTAATGTACCTACATACCTACTGGTGTTGTACTTTTAGACACTCCTCTTCCTTTTGTAAGAGTATCTATAATTACATTTCGATTCAAAAATTCAGTTATTTCTTTTATAGTTTTTTCTTCATAAGCTCGTTGAATATCTTGATTGCTTCTGGCAGACATATTCGGTTGCCAAAGGCTCGTTTCCAATTTACGTTTAGGCTTCCTTTTGACAGGCTGTAATACAGAATGTATTTCAATCCCATCGTTTAAGAAATGTGTTAAATAAAATGGCTAAAATATAACTCTTAACTTCAAAATTCGTTAAATTAGTTGAGCTTGCATATTATAATATAGTTGTATGTTTGAAATTTTTTCGTCCTGCGTATTGTCAATGTCAACTGTCGTGGACATGCCCTAACCACAGAGTACACCAAGTACTCTGTGATAATAAGGCCAACCAACGTTCTAAACTACATCAATAGATGTCACCATCTTCGTCATTTTTAATTTTCCAAAAAAGGACTTGTGTTACATACTTACTTTTAATCTTGGTTTAGGATTGCTCTCGGCACTTCCTTCTGTATCCGATGATCCTGTCGTAGTTGATTCTTCCTCGCTACATTCCCCGGAACTTTCTTCTGCATCTTGTAAAGAATCGCAGCGATTTGCAAAATTACTCAGTAATCCAAGCTTTGGGCGAGGCGGTATTATTTCAAAACCTTCCCACCAGAAAACTTCTTTACAAACGAATTTTTTGTCCGAAACGTTTGGATCTAATACCAAACAAAATTTTAGGAGAGCACTATGAAAAGTATAACTAGAAAGGTTACCATTATTTTAAATCACCCTGTATTATTAATACATAAATAAAACAATTAACATAAAAATATTTATTATGTTATCTCAAGCTTTATAATTCTCAGTATTTATATCATTTAAACCCAACTCTTCATTCTGATCAAAGCTTCTTTCGTAATGAACTATTTTTAATCCATCATCGGGTTGGTTATCGTCTCTCATTGTTTGAATGTAACTGTTCCCTGCTGGATCATCCAATATTACTGTAACCATCAACTTTTCTTCAAAAATATCATCGAATTTTTTCAGAAAATTGTTAAAATCTTCTTTCGACTTTGGGTCTGCAGAATCTCCAAACATATGGGAACGTTTAGGATCACCTAGTTGTTCTTTCATGGCTTGTAATAAACCTTCAATTGTAGTGAATCGTCCACCTAGAGCGTGTGGTCCAACTTCTAGGTCCAGCTGGGGTATGCTTAGTGAGCAAGTTTCTGATTTTAGTACATCTCTTGAAAAGTCATCTTTACTTTTAACATCAACTTCTATTTTCAGACCTTTTGGCTCAATGCCACCACCTGATTTTACTTCATTTGTTCTATGTCCACAAATATCACAACTTGTTGCCATTATTACTACTTCTTTGAAGTGTGGAATGTTGGTCATTTTCATGTTTGTATAACAAGGGGAGTTGCAATTAGAGCAATTAGTTGGGAACTGTAAGACTTCACCTTCTAAATCTTCTAATGTAAACTCTCCTTCTTCTATAGGCTGTAAGATATTAACTTCTTTTTCCTCAGCCAATTCATTTTGAGTAAATATACCTAATTCATGGTTTTGATCATTACTTCTAGTAAAATAGCTGGTTGTACAGTTACTGTCTATCCGAGGAGTATTTGGATTTTCTATAAAACTATTTCCTGATACATCTTCTATTATTAATACAAATGGTTTTTCTACTTTCTTTAAATTGTTTAATTTATTTATGAAATCGTCAATTTGAGCAGCTGCTTCAGGATGTTGAATTCTTCTAAGTATTTGATCTTGCTCTAACCCTGTTATACTTCTGTTAATGATTCCTTCTACCGTTGTTACCTCTCCCTTCTGACTTTTTGATGGTATTTCAAAATCTAATTCTACTATTTTTATACTTGCGTAGTCACTTTTAACTACTTGTCGATTCAAATCATTTTTTGTAGTTACATTCAATGATATTCGTACACCTTTATCATCCACAGTAGCTCCCGACTGAATTTCATTGTTCTGGTATCCACAGTGTTCACAACTGAAAGACATCAACACTAATTCCTTAAAGAATGGAATTTTTGTTAACAAAAGTCTAGTCACACCATTTTCATGACAATTCATACATAGCGATTCGATTACTGTAGTTTCTGGTTCAGGATCATCTGGATTTAGGTCACGAAATATTGGTTTCACTGATCCCATTTCTTTGGGATATATATTTGTTAAAGCTACAAACTGTAGGTCATAGATAAAAAAATACTTAGGTTACGATGACTTAACCTTATTCTTCTTTTTAAAACGTGTTTCCTATTTTGATTTTCATCTAATTTTAAAGCCACTGTCTGTAAACAAGCATTAGTGTATTTTTTGACGTTTAATAAAAAAGAAGTATAAAATTAAGGTTATGTTGTTGATTTATCAATATTTTCAATTTATTTAAGAAATAATTAATATTAGTTTGTAAAAATGTGTAAATAAAATTTCAATGCTTCCATAATAAGAAAGTGCAGCTTTCTCTAAAGTTTCTATAATATTAAAAGTATGGCTCCACCCCCCATAGTAACAGGTTTGTCTCCAAATGAAGGACCACCAGGTACCAGAATTAAAATTAGGGGCGAAAATTTCGGTGGACAACCCTCCGATCTAATAGGACTTACAATTTGTGGTATAGATTGTCTTTTAACGGCCGAATGGAAGTCTCCAAATAAAATTTTAGCAATCTCAGGTAAAACAACAGATTAGCAATATAGACACGTTATCAATTGGCATGTTCTTAGGTCCGATAAAAGGCAAAGGTGACGTAATAGTGACAACGAAATATGGGGGCAGTGGAACTTGTAATGTTACATTTAAAGGATACCATTTAGCCACTATTGGTCCAATGAAAGAAAGTGCTGTCTGGGTTGAAGAGACTCCAATCTACTCTTGGGGTCGACATTCCTTAAGTCCAAGTAGTTTTCAACAGGAAGATCCCTTAGGACTTTCAGTGGAAGAGTCAGAAAATAAAATTAGTGAAGAAGACCTCCAATCTTACTTCCCAGGTATTGATTTGTAATAATTTTATGTTTTATTTTAATAATAAATAATAAATTTAGGTAAATGTGGAGACATTGGGAATCAGAATTTTTCTCCTGCATGGTTTCTTCTAGAAAATCATCAAACTACAAGCTTTAATGATTTGAAAGCAGGACTCGTATATTTAACAAGAAAAGTACAGAGCCAAAAAGAAGGTCAACTTTCATTTTTAAAAGCCAATCTGAACAGTGTAATGGATCAAATTGATACACTTGTTAACTTAAGGGAAAAATTTGAAACAGACACTTCTGTATTTGGTAGCACACCGACGATTAAATTAGAAAGAGCCATTAAAGAATCCGAAAGAGAAGCCAGAAAGCTGTTTGATGAAGTCTTAACCAGAAAAGATCGAGCTGAAAAAACTAGGAATGCACTTAACATGCTTCACAGATACAAATTCCTCTTTTGTCTTCCTTGCGTTATCGAAAGAAACATCAAAAAAAGCGATTATGACATAGTCATCAACGATTACATGAGAGTTAAGAATTTATTCGATAAAACTGAAGTGCCTATATTTAGAGAAGCCTTAAACGAAGTCGTAAAGCGTATAATCGAGCTGCAAACCAAACTTCACAAAGATTTACAAACCATGCCCATAACAGTAGAGCAGCAAAAACGCCTTATCAGACATCTAGTGAATCTGGATTGTCCTTTCGATGCTGCTTGGGATGCGATTAAAAGCAGATGGGAACACATCAATCAAAAATTCAAGGAAATATACAATTTCCACAAATCGACAGATAAACCTGATAGTGCTAAGAAACACAACTCGGCTTCCAAATACTCCAAATCACAAATAGATGTTAATATAGTGCCAGCTTGTGTCAACTTTACTGATGAAATTTGTGCGGTTACTTCGGAAATTTTCCCCGATTTCTGGAAGATCGGACTCGCTTATTTTTCCGGTGAACTACAAGTGAAAATTGAGGCAGGGCGACAGGTGAGGATTCATTTTATGGTATTAATTGAAAAATCTGTATTGTTTTGATGTGAAAACTTGATAGTTTGGGTAAGGTTGGCCTATAGTTTATCTGAGGCGAGGAAACATGGTACTTATCTGTCATAATCGTACCATAAGTACCTATTTTATGGACTAAAACTGAAAAAAACAAAGTCACTGACAATACCAACGCCACTGGATAAATCAATATCAGTCAACTGACGAAGTGAAAGGGAAAAACACACGCATGCGTTTAATTGTTAATATTGTTGATAATAAATTGTTATCAATACATACTTAGTACCGTTTTACACGTACGAGAATTATTGCGAAATTTACTCTGAAAATAATATTGATATTGTAGGGTTCCTTCTTATTTATTGGAGTGAGGGGTATGTAAATAACCGGTTGCACTTTATTTATGGAAACAAACTAAACTCTCTGATTTTTATACAAAGGTTATAACAAATAAACATAAATTTTGTTTAAGACATGACCACCTGCATACATAATAATAATAACAATGAACGACAATTGACATTGACACTTGTGACGTGACACGTGACAGTTCTTTCATTAGGGTTTTTTTAGTGAGCTGCTGGTTATAACCTATCGGTTACTTGCGGTAACAAGCGGTCATTCACTCGCTAAAATGAAGTGGTTACGATAATTGGTTATAAATGTCACAAGTCACAACATCACCTCAAGATTTTTGTTTTATTTGTGTTATTCACACAAAAAAGCCAAAAATTTGAAAAATTCAAATCAATATAACCTTACAACAACAAAGACATTTGAGACCATAGACAAATTAACATTTTCTCTGTGGTTGAGACATTCACGTTTTAAAACAAGAGAGGGGCTAGAACCACTGCCAGTTACCCACCTCTTGAATATGGTAACTGAAGCTATTACCGCGGTTATTGATTTGAAGTTTTGGTATTTACCATTCATAGCAAAAAATTGAACGGTATTAACTTTCATGACCGGTCACTCGCTAAAAAAAGCTTATTATTTGATTTGACTACTGGTTTGTTGTACATGGTATGTTACAATATGAATTTTGAAAACATCTCACTGCTTGACTGAATTCATGTCATACGCCTGCGCAGTGAGATTGTTTTTGGGATAAGTTGTCACGATCATAGATAGTCACGATTACGATTTACATATTGACATTTCTAAATAATCAGCTGTATTCGAAGCGTTTATTTGATTGATTATTTATTCTATTAATTGAGATTTGCAGTTATGCCAAGGTTTTGGCTTTCCCAAATAAAGAATTAATGGTTGAAAACGACAACAAATAATGACACATGACGCCATTATTATTTTTATCATATTTTCGGCTTCTGCGACGATTCTCGCGCACTTTCCAGTTTATTGTCATAAACATATATATTTTTCCTCCGAAAATTTTGGCAATAATTCCATGACGTGTAAAACGGTTCTTAGTACTTTACTTTTCCATAGTTAAACGTGACAATATCGACTACATTCCTTTCACAGGTTCAGATAAACTTGCCAAGCTTTTACCACTCATTGAATTCTCACTTCTGTCGACAGTACTATATTTTTAATTCCTTTTTCTTATTGCAGGTTGAATACAAACACATGGTATTGACAGCAATAGAATCCTTTTCCAAATATGTTCGAGTTAGTATCATCCCTAATACTCTAGATAAATCCGAACGCGCCCAATACGCTTCACTAAGCACCCTCGAGCGCGACGAGGTCGCTCTATATCTCCCAGAACTTCTTAGGTCAGTTCGATCGACCTACTCCACTCTAATCCAACTGGACTTACCGAACGAAGCTCTAGACATCGTCGCAGGCCTACTAATCGACCTGCGCATACATTGCATGAGCATTTTATTCCAACAAACATCCGAGCAAATAAAACAGCTTCCGGAAAATTGGAAGATAAATTTCAGCGGGAAATACACGGGAGTGACTGAACTACCGTTGAAATTCCTAATGTTAATCGAAGACGTAATACAGATCGTCAAAGAATCTGCTTTATCGGCCGAACAAAGAGAAACTTCTTTATTAGACAATGCGTCTGCGCAGAAAGAACTCGAAAAGCAAGTCGATAACATTTTATCGGCTTTTTACGAGGTTTTAAATAATTTATCATCTTCTGAAGATTACGATGATTGCGAAGACAACTCTCCAGTGGTTTCTCAGTTGATCGGTACTCCTGTAGGTCCGCATAAATCTGGCGCCGCTCATGATATCCCCACTTGGGAGAACAGATTGTTAATAACTTTGTCTAACTGTATGTTCACTAAAAATGCAATTTTAGATGACGTTTGTAGAAAGTTTAAAGAAACCGGATTTACTTCGGTTGAAAATCCCATAAAAATCAATAAAAACAATCTGGAAATGCTGGAAAAATCCATCTTGGATAATTATTTGGAGCAAAAGAGCGACCCTCTTGTAGGAACGATCGAGCCTTCGATGTATCTAGGTCGTTTCGACTGGGATATTAACGTTCCCCCTAAAGATATCCGCCCTTACGCTAAAGAATGCATAAACAACCTCATCAACGTCCATTCCGAAATAAACAACGTGTCTACGAATCTTCTAGACGTTATTTTAGTGAAAATAGTGGAAACTATCGCGGAAGAGCTCTATAGATTGATGTCTTGCGTTCAGAAGTTTAGTAAAGAGGGCGCTCAACAAGCTATGATCGATATTGAAGCGTTACAGGGGGTTTTTAAGGATTATTTGTCGGATGAAGCGAGAGGTTATTTTGAAGAAGCTGTTGCGCATGTGCCGAAGTTGGAGAAAGCTGATGAAACGGTAGTGGATGATGTTTTGAAACAATGTAGAGCTAGGATGAGAACGCAAGTTTTGTGTTTGAGAAAAAAGTAATTTAAAGTATTATTTAACTGTAATAGAAAGTATAATTATTTGTATATAGTGGAAATTATATTATTTATAAATGCTAATAAATATTGTTAAATTTTATTCGGCTTTAATTTTTCACCGACGTAGTAAGTGAGGTTAAGTTGGATTCGTCTTTTTCCTTATTGAGTAATATATTCAGTGTTGTCACAAACTCTCATCCGCCAATTAAAATGCGACATCTATGGTTTCAGATAGCGCTCTTTTTTTCTAATTTGAAATCTATGATTCTAATTCATGCAGCATGATGATGACCACTTGACGCTAGAAACTAGCGTCACTCGTATAAACTATAATTGTCAACTGTCAGTACTTTTCAACCACAGACATAGACCACAGCAGCTCTCTTGTCGTCTTCTTTTTTTTATCATAAACAGATTGGACCACGTTCTTGGTCTAGAGCCTGGATAGATTCTTTAGCTTTCTAAACTCTTTGACTATATATATATATATATGGAAAGAGCTAAATTGAACGTTTAAGTTCAAATTTGAAAGCGCCACTCTTGGCGCATTTACTAAAGTTTCAAACGCCATTGCAATTTTAAATGCGCCACACTTAGCAACACTGAATATATCAGTGGATAATGGACGAGTTCTTTACAGGGAATTGCTGCCAACATAACGAACAAAAAAATACTGAAAAAGGTTAGTCGCATAAGGAAGTGGTTATTCCGATAAATTTTTGGTCTTTCTTATATGTTTTAAGTCCCCTTACCAACCATTTTTCAACGTAGGCTAATTTATTTGCAAATATGTCCATCCACCATGGGTGTACAATAAAATTTGTAAACGGGAATTGATTTATTCACAAAAATTTCTATCTATCATTAAATGTTTATAAAAAATCAATTTATTTGTAGAACCATTTGTATCATGAGCGTACTATAAAAATTTGCAAAGGGGCTAATTTGTTTGTTAAAGTACCATTAATCATGGGCGTACATTGACATTAAAAAAGTAATAATAAATTAATATAAATAACCGGTAAACCTTACCTCTTGCGACAAGCCTAGTTAATTTCTCAGGAAATAGCAGTTGAGGAGGTTCTTCTTCGATCAAGTGTCTGTATGTTTCCAACATAGCAAACACGGCTGTATCTTTTACATCTTCAGCAAGAACCTGAAAAAAATTGTTAACCAATTCGCCCCTTTACTACAAATCTGCGACAATTGAGTGAACCGGCAACATGGTTTTGTTTTAAGGTTAGTGAATAGTTGATAGATGGCGAGTATTTTTGACATATGACATAAAACTTGACAAATATAACTCGATTTTGATGGAATTCAAAGTAACATTTCACATTTATGTCAAAAAACAATAAATTTCTAGGTTATATAAGAATTTTCCTTACCGTATGTTGTCTAAACTGACACCCGTTAAAATTTTCAAGCAGCTGAAATCTATAAGCCCTTTCACCGCAACAAGGAAACCTTCCTATCGGCAGTGGCGCCCTCTGTGCGTCCAACGTAAAAAACTGCGGCGTATCGGGATGGTAACGACACCATCCGATTTGATTCGAAGGAAAATATCGTAGACAAGTCGAACAAAAAAGAAAATGAGCATCGCCCCAAAGTCTCCAATAAACTTTTCGCCAAGATTTTAAATTCTTGAATAATTTGACGATGTAAGTATTTATGTCCCAATTTGGATCTCTGGAAAATGAAAGCGTCCCATTTTAACATCAAACCGATTCAAATATTTATTCATTACGCAACCATAACCTCAAAAACTTACAAATAAAATTACCTTAAATGTAGGCTTATTATAGTTCCGTCCGGTTGGAGTCGCATGCAGGTCGGTAAACAAGGAATTTTGGCCGCTACGTCGGGGGTTATGAGCAATTGACATTTTTCACATCGAAAAACCCGCGCCAACGAGCACCAATGACCTCTAACGCTTTCCGGTTCCGGTTCGGCTAGTGACTGAATCAGTTTCGTGAAAAGTCTTGATTGGATTTTATCTTTTTTATCTTTAATTGCCTCTACCTCTACATTAGTATACATGGCAGCTAACCTATAAAATCCGATCCAACATTGTTCGAAAGCAAGATGTGACGTCACAAACTATTTTGACAAAAACCGGGTGGTGAAACAATAAACAAAGCGTTAAGAGCACGTGGTGCTTAATAGTGAGGTTATGGTGATTTATGATGATAGACAGTGCTGTTCCTGTTATTACCTTCGTAATAGATCTATTATCTATTACCTCTTATTCATATCTATTACATTATTACGTCAAAATTGACAAAAGAGTCCAAAAGAGAAGAATACCAAATTGCTGAATAATTTTATGTTCTAAGAAATTCCTTCCCGAAGAGCATGGGACAATCCTAGTCGCACGTAACAGTGCACTCTTCGCGAAATTACATTTTAGAATGAGCCTGGCCGGATGCTGCAAAGCAAGAGGCCAAGAATCAGAAGAAGAGAAGAATGTTCTAAGAAATAATCTGTAATTATGTCAATTGGCTTGTCATTTGTATAAATAATCCCCTTTATCCTTTATATGTTTGCAAATAAAAAGAAGAAGAACAATCTATTACCTTTTTTTACAATGTATTATTTTGGGTGGTGTTCTGTTACTATAACATTTTTCCTAGGAATTGATAGATCGTGTTTGAGTTTAGTTGGTTTTGCTTTAGTGTTTTTTAAAGTTGTTTGCTTCTGTCGACTTTATGTTTATTGTTTCACTACTGGATTAGTGTCAAGTGTCAACTGTCGTGGACACACCCACCTTAATTTTCTACTTCTTTTTTATTAAACGTCAAATAAATTAATGTTTGTTTATAGTCAGTGGCTGTAAGATTAGATTTTATTATAAATATCTTACCTGGTGAGTACAGTGTCATTCAAACATGACAGATTTGTGTTTGTTTTGAGTATCTCGTTCATATGTTCATGACAAAACAGAAGACAATCTTCTAGCAACGTATCCATGTCCAAAAAAGCGGCTGAAACTAGTATGGGAATAACGTAATTCGATTCCAGCTGAGGCCATTCCGCTTCTGGTATATAATCCTTATTTATCCACTGCATTAACCACTCAAAAATCCCGATGTCACAATGTACGGATATGTCCATATCTTCTAAACGTTGACCTTGAGTCACTGTCGCGAAATAGCCCATTTTTGAGACCAGCAAATTTTGATTGCAGTAAAAAGTCTTTTTGGCGGATTTGAGTTCGTCGCAAACGTGAATCTCGACTTCGGATTCAGTTTTATTGATCAACGGTTTCAAAACGGGATCACTGGATCTTCTTCTCGCCAGAGTTTTTTCGTTTTGTGGGATGGACACTATAGAAGATTGACTAGTTGTGGGTTTTTCAGGTTTATCGATTATTTTTACAGACGCTACGCTCTTTTTTGAACTAGTTGGATGAACGAGATAAGGTAATACGGAATCTAGAAGACCTTCGGATATAACTTCGCTCAGTTTTCGTTTTAGCGGTTCACAATCTCCCGAATTTAAGGAAGATGCACTTTTTTTTCGACAAATATCTACAAAATGTTTTATTATTTAAAAATCCAAGGCAAAGACCCAAGTATCATGTGAATTGAATATGAAAATAACTTAATACAACCCTGCGCTAGTCCACGCGACGTCATATGTCACAGTCGCTCTGATGAATATGATAAATCTGCGCTCTTTGCACAAACACGCGTTCTTAATATTGATCGTGTTTCAGTTCATTTAATTCTTAATCTAACTGTTTTTAATAAAAAAGAAGTAAAAGAACATAAAACCAATACATAAACAAATTAAAACAACGTTGGCTGGATGTCCTATAGGATAGAAGACCATTGTAACTCAGAAGAAGAAACAAATTAAAAATCTAAAATATATAGGCGACTGTCAATAGTGTCAACTTGTCAGCTGCTACCGTTGGTAGACATGCTTTATAAAAGAAGTTAACCAAACCATAGATAAAGGATGCGTTCGTCCAAAGAATGGAATGCTTATGTACCACAAACTTTAGTTCGTTTTGTCAATAAATATTAGCATTTATTTCAATATCCACGGAAATGTTTTGCATTTACCTTTTTTATCTCCATCTGCATTGAGATCAATCGCAGTTTGACAACTGACGCTGTTTTGATTTAACAACAAGAGCGTTTCTTTTCTCTTTAGCCATTCTACTGCATCTGTCATACCATTAGCAGTCAAAATGTTCTCAATACTATCTTGAACCTAAATAATAATCTCATTGAAGACAAACTTATAATGATAATGGTACCTTAATTCTCATTTTAGCAATAGTAAAAGTATAAAACATCTAAAATTTGTGTCTGTTATTTCCTTCATTGATATTATTGTGTACCTTGGTATATTATACTATGGTTTTCTAAGTATACAGTTTTCTTACCTGATAAGCTGTTCTAAGAAAATTGAGAAATTCCTTTATAGAAATCTCTGAAATAGGCACCATGTCCACTTTTAACTTTGAGGTAATTGCACTTAAAGGTTTCACTTCTTCAGATTCCATTTTTATTCTTATATTGATCAAACTTTATATATGAAAATCAATTAAAACAGAAATACGTACACGATGAATTAAAATTATGAAACGTTTTACTTAAAAATTGTTGTTATATTGAATTCTGTACGAATTTATAAAATTAAAACTCAAATTTTGAAAACACCATAATGTTTACCCGCTAGTACTGTCAAACAGTTGCTTCTTCTTTTTTAATTTCAAAATGGTCTTCACCTCATTTGAACACAAACCCAGGAATTATAGTGGGGTTTAAAATATTACGAAATTTAAATAAACATTTTATTATTTTTTTTTAATTAAATGTCAGTTAATATCTAAACACATTAAGCTCACCAAATCCTAAAATATCTTATGGTGAAATACTCTAAATAATCTGATCTAAATTTCCTTAATACTATAATATGTGCACATAAGAACAATAATTAGAAACAAAAATATAATAATAACCACAGATAAAAACGTCAAAGAACCCAAAAAAAAAATTAAATAAAAACTTGAAAATTTTAATAATCACAAAATGATTTATAAATCTAATCTAATACATTAAAATCAAATTGCCGATATAAATATTCAATAGTATGTTTTTATTAGGTTACAATGAAGTCATAACTGTCTAGAAGAGTTTTTTACAGCTCACCACCATAAACATTTTCGTCAGAATAAGCGATGTACAAAAAGAAGTCTTCTTCATGATGTTCCTGCAAAAGTAATTCGATTTATAACCCACTAGAACATGACATGAGTTCAGTGTCAGTGTAACAAGTGGAAGAAGAATGAGAGTTAGTGTCTACGATTGTGGCATGGAAGAAGAAACCTCCAACTACATACTTTCCAACTGCACAGCACTCCAGTATCCTAGAGCACAGTACCTGGGAGATTACTGGATAGAAGAGGAACATTTACCTAAGTTAAGGACTGAAAATATCCTGAAATTCCTCCGGGAAATAGGACTGAAGGAGCTGCTGGTTTCATAGACTCTCCTCAGAAACTAAGTAGAGGTAAGGGGGCACAATAGATCTTTCCGGTCCCAGTGAATGTTACCCCAAAACATACATACATTGTGCCCCCTTACTTCTACTTAGTTTCCGAGGAGAGTCTCTGAAACTAGTAGCTCCTTCAGTCCTATTTCCTGGAGGAATTTCAGGACATCTGCAGGCCTCTACTTAGGTAAATGTTCCTCTTCTATCCAGTAATCTCCCAGGTACTGTGCTTTAGGATTCTGGAGTGCTGTGCAGTTGGAAAGTATGTGGATGGAGGTTTCTTCTTCTGTCTTTATGTTACTTGTACTTCCAGACGTATCATTTGTTATTTGATTAATCTCATATTAATTTATATCAATTTTACAACAAAGTGGTCCAGTTGTTGCAATTAAAATATGTTGCAGTAAAATTAATGAATTTGAATTATTTAAAAATAGATTTATTACTAATATATCCATATAATTTCCTGATTTGACCAAATTATTCACAAGTATAAACAAAGATAACAAATAATCTCAATTGCTATTTAAAAATAATCTTCTGTTTTGTCAACTTTGTCAAGTGGATTGATATCTTATGCTGGAGATTTAATTTTATATATTTAAATTTTAAGATCATTGTTCTCTCCTCAAAGCAAATATTTGCACCATAAAAGTAAACGATATTTTTTAATATATTTCAGTACAAAAATAATATGTTATGTTTCTGTAGACCCTAAAAAAGCTTCTCCTTACAACGAAACATAATTTTAAACAATGTAAATATGGATATATGAAGGAACCTGACAGGGAACAATGGACTCATCTCAAGAAGTTTATTGACAAGAGCACAGCAAAAATTAAAATATTTTCAAGTTTTATGTACATTATTTGTAGTTTTCTATGTAATTTTGTTCATGTTTGAATGTTGTAAGTTAATATAATTGAAAATAAAGTTAAAATATTCAATTTTGAAAGCATATTTACCTGATATAGAGATCCCATTGTAGCAGATGTAGGTGGAATGACGTTATTGACAAAGAAAAATAGAGCGTCTTCAGGTCTCAAGTGGATCCTTTTCCTAATGAGAAAGTAAAATTGTCCTACAGTTAAGTCAGATGGCACTAAATATTTCTTTTTATCAACATCTCCAATTCTAGCTTTTGGAGCTTTCTCAACAATCACCTGCAACAGAAGGAAATTGTTATTCTGGGAAATAATTTCAGTTCTCATTTGAAATGAAGAAAAGGTATGAGCTTAAGATTCATTGTTATTTAACAGGTATACAATTTAAGGAATGAAATATGGTAAATTTGGGATATTTTATAGCTCTAGGTATAATCGAGGTTTTATTACCTTCAAAAGCCAAAAGTACACTTTGTTAATAAAGTTGATAAAGAGGTATTTTGTTGAAAATAAATTACACAAAGAATATCAGATGACCTTGAAACGCCATACTTTTCGTAAAACGTAAATATCAAACAGATGATATTTGCCAAATAAATCGTATTTTCTACAAACTTCTTGAAATATATAATAAACGACTCTAAAATTACATATACAATCTAAAATACAGGTGATTTAAATTGAAAAGCTTTATGAAATTGCAATATTCATAATCTCCCTGACAAATGTCAAAAATAATGTTATAAGGTACTTACAGGTACTCTGTCGGGATATTTTCTTCTGATTTTTTCACCTTCGGATTTCCTCTTCTCGAAAGGATGTTCTTCCTTGTATTGGAATTTCATTGCACTTATTTAAACACCGAAATTTGAATTTTACGACTTGGGAAATTGAATATACGTCGTGCCTTACTTACTTTCTTAATTCTTGTTGTGATGTTGTGAAACAACAAAACAATCGATAAAATTGCCAACTACCTGCACTAGTCAAAACACTATCAAAACATAAACTAAATGTCCAGATTTATGGGATACAAATAAGTATGTATGTATAATTTTAAATATAACTGCGTACGTAATTCGTTGCTGTAATGTTAACCAATGCCCAATGTATAAATAAAGAAAATTATTTTTATTTTAGAAGCGATTTTGATAATTTCAATACTTGCGCTTGCGCAATAGGCATCGTCAATTTGATAAGTGATACAAAACAGAGTCTGTGATTAGTAACAGGTTAAAAATAATGTAGCGATTGATCATTGTTATGCAAATTCCCAATTCTGCGGAATTTTAGTGGTCATTTTATATCTTTGTTTCAAAAAAAGTTACATATTTGCAAAATAAAATAGCGAAATGTCAATTTACAAGCAGAGTGGCTGGTAGTCGAAATAGATATTTAATAATATTAGAAAAGAAGAAAACTTTGCAGTTTATAACCTTAAAATTCAAAATATTTTTCTTATACTTCAACTTTATTAATAATTTTATTATAAATTTTAACTGCTAGAATGACTAAAAAAGTGTTATTTGTATGTTTAGGTAATATCGTCTATAACTACTGCAAATAAACAAGTAACCCTTTATTTTTAGGTAATATCTGTCGTTCTCCTATTGCTGAAGCTGTTTTTCAAAATTTAGTTAATGAAAAAGGTATCGCAAATCAATGGGTTGTTGATAGTGCAGCTATAGGTGCATGGCATGTTGGAAAACCACCAGATGCAAGAGCTAGAGAAACTTTACACAATCATAATATCCCATATAATGGTAAAGCTCGACAGGTAAGTCTTGTGTGTAGTCGTAAACCATGATCTGAAACTTTTATTTTGAATTTTAGATAGCAAAGAATGACTTTAATGAGTTTGATTTCATTTTTGGTATGGACGATGAAAATATATCAGACTTGAAGAGTACAGCGCCTAAAAACAGCAAAGCAAATATTTTACTTCTCGGAGATTTTGATCCACAAGGAGATAGAATTATCAGAGATCCCTATTATGTAGGTAAGTAGGGTAGTTTTTGACATAAATATAATTATTTGTTCTCAGGATGATGGTTCCGAAGGATTTGAAAAATGCTTCCAACAGTGTTTAAGAGCTTCCGAAGCATTTTTAAAACAGAAAGGATTATAGACATTATCTTATTACTTATGCTATCTGACCTTAAAATTTTATCTTGCTGGCTAAAGATAACCTCTAATTATTTAATAAAAGATATAAAATTTCATGAAATGTTTTATTTTGGCAAAGGCGCTAAATGGTCTTGACTACAACTAGCCACATATATCGTAGGTTATGTGATCTCATTCAGAAATAGAAGACGCACGATCAAATGTCAGTAATGTCACTTACACGTGGCCCTGGTTAAGTTGTGGTTAGTTTATTATTTAGAAATTATCATAATGGCATTTCCAAGTATAAAGAAGAGAAAAGTTTCGAAAAAGTTGAAAAAGTCTTGGAGGAAACATGTCAATATTAATGATGTCGAGGAATTCTTGGAAGAAAAAAGGTTGGAGGAAAGATTGGGACCTGCCTTAGAAACTGTACCCGATGAAGCCCTTTTTAAAGTTGATGTCGCACCATCAGAAGAGCTACTGTCATATAGCGATAGACGAAAACTTAGAGCTGCTAAACCATTGAAATGTTTTTCGGCCTTACAGTCCTACACCAACGTTCCAGATCCTATAGCAAAGAGAAATCGTGTACGAACAAAAGAAGAACGAAGGAATACGTTGGTAAAGCAGAAGGAAAGATTAAATGCAGTTAAAGGAATAATTAAACGTAAAACAATAGAAGCAGATATAAATCGAAAATTAGATGACCTTAAAAGGAAAAGTAGGCCTAAAAGGGGAGAATTTGGTATAGATTTATGGGAAGGAAACGAAAAAAAAGAAGGTAAAGAGGAATGGGTAGAAAAAAATACAAAAAATCATAATTTAAGAGGTGTAGGTATACCTGTGAAGAAAGGTACTGGTAAAATAACCAAAGATGTTCCAGCAATTGAATTGCCACATCCTGGCATGTCTTATAATCCCAGTTATCAAGATCATCAAAATTTGTTGAGCCAGGTATGTTTAGATTTTGCATACAAAGATAAACTTAGTTATAAGTATGTTTTATTTTTAGGTTGCAGAAAAAGAATCAAAATTAATGAAAGTAGAAGAGCATCTGAGAAGAGTTACTAGTGGTATGTTTAGTAAAGTAACAGAAACTAAACGAGACCAGGACTGGTTAATAGATATGTCTCAAGGTTTACCCAGTAAAAGCAATGCACAGTCGGAAAATGAAGACAGTGATACCGAGTTTAAATCAGTTAATCCTGCTGTTAAAAATACCAAGAAAACACTTAAACAAAGAAGAAAGCAAAAAGAACAGATGAAGCTGGAAAAGGCACGTAAAGCACTTAAGAGAGAAAAGAAAAAACTGACAGACCTTCATAATTTACCAGGCTTAGTGAAACAAATTCACACTGTAAGTGAAAAGGAGACAAAAATGAGAGAAATCCGTAAAAGAAATCAACAACTAAATAAAAAACCAACAGTTTTAAACGCAAATAAATTCGAGGAACCAGATTTGGAATTCAACATGGGTCAGGAAATTAGTGGAAACTTGAAAGATTTAAAAACCGAAGGAAGCTTATTGATGGACAGATTCAAAAGCATGCAAAAGAGAAACATTTTAGCTCCTACAAAGAGACACACGCATAAGAAAGGAAAGGTTAAGAAATACACTAAACCAGGGCATAAAGATACCGATTGGAAGAAAACTGTTGCTCGGTCAATAAAGTGATGAAGTAATCAGGTTTTTATATCCTGTATGGATATTTTTAATAAATATGACGTAACAATGTTGTTTTATTTATTCATTTATGTCAAGGTTGATATTTTGGTAGTGAAAAGCTATTGCGGGATATAGTTGGTCCATTAACAGCTTGGAACATACATAACATCGTAAACCTTTTAACCGAAATTCCAGAAGCTAAGGATCTCTACAGGTTGATAACAATATTGTTCAGGGGACTAAATAAAAATAAATTTTATATCCAAATAAATTTTTATTTCCTTAAAATTAACAATACTATGTCTAAGTTCCTATTTCTCTTAGAGCTTTTCTTTCGAAGTATCTTTTCACTGCTTCATCGAACATTTCACCAACTGTTCTCTTTTTCCAGATATCAATTCTTGGTTTCTTCGGTTTTATCGGTACTTCTTTTTCTACTTCAATTTTTTTTTCTGGTACATCTTCCTTTGTTTCAGGTTTTTCTGTTGGTTGAGGGATTTCTGGTTTTTGAACGATTTCCTCTTTTGTTTTTTTCTCTGTTTCTTTTTCATCTTCACTGTCTGAAGAGTTAATACTGAAATCAGAATCGGCATCGATGTTGGATGGAAGATGTTCTTTTTTGACTTCTGATTCATTTTCACTGTTACTGTCTTCTTTGGAGTCCTTTCTAGATCGATATTTCCTTTTCCTTGCCCGATTTTTTGGCTCATTGTTACCATCTACACTTTTATCTTTATCTTCGTTTACTTCAAGTGTTTCTTCAGCAGTTTTCGGTTCTTCTTCATCACTTTTTTGCTCTTCTTTAATTTCATTTTTGCTTTGTTTTTCTTTAGCTTCCTTTTCTTCATAATTCACTTTTTGTTCATATAAATGCCTATAAAATCCATCTAAATTCCCTTGTTTTTTAACATCACCAATGCTTTCTAAATATTCCTCCCTTTTTTCTTGTTCTTCAAGCTCCTTCATCTCTTCTAGCTTCTTTTTATAGGAAGGGGTTATAAAAGATTCTTTATCCAGGAATTTATCACCTGAAAAAAAACATTTTTATTTCTTATTTCACTAAAACTTGCTACATTTCATACCTTCTTCCTCTCTTTCTTTTTGTACTTGTCTTTCTATCCTTCTTTCATTTTCTCTTTTTCGCTTTTCTGCTGCTATTAATAATTTACTAATATATTTCGGCTTTTTTTCCAAATCTATTCTAGCTAATTTGGATTCATTACGTTTCTTCTCTATATCATCATAAACTTCGTCATACTGATAAACAGTAGGATCATCTGCAACTGCTTTCTCTTGACTAATTTTATCTTGTTTTTTTAATCCTTTGGAAATTCCTGTGGGTCGTTTCAACTGTTCTTCATTGTCAGAGTCATCATTAAATACTGAGGGTTTGTTAAATGATACTTGGCCAAGCTGGTGGCCCATATCTTTCTTTGGGAAACTTAATCCGTACCTAAGAAACCAATTTGTGAATGTATTATTCAAACAATCTCATTTTACTTACTGTTTAGACATTTTAAATGTTTGTTTTAACACAAATAACACAAATTAAACTATTTTCATTTTCATGTAATTTTTAAGTTAAGACTAATACTTCTTCTAGTTCTTCTTCTTTCTATTTTGGGCTATATCCTGAGGGATAATCGGGATAATCTACCCAGTTTTATATGTGTGAGGAGGAAATTCTTGCTCTTGGACATATTTCTCGATTTCTCTCCCTTCATGATAGATTAAAATGATTAAATACTTGAATATTATCATTGTCTAATAATTAGACGATGATATTATTTATCTATCGTTTGTACGTATGGATGGAAAAATAATCAAAATATGGCTGAAAATAAGAAGTAGAGGATAAAATAGAAGAATACCCTTCGATAAAGAAATCTGTAATACTATAGGTCCCTACAATTTTAGATGGATACTCCTTAGGTAGATGACACTATATGCACAATAAAACGAATTATTTATAAATAAAAAAGGAAAATTAACTACATTTGTTAGTTCATGAGTATCCGATGTTAAACGATATTTTTTAACTTTGAAATATAGGATTCGACGTATTGGTGGGTTTTCTTGAGTAAAATCATAAAGAAACAATTTTTACTTCACAATTGATATGCAAAGTGATCATTTCCAAAAAAATACAATAATTACTGAAACCTTGAAATTAAAATTGTGCCTAAAGATGATAAAACGTATATTTTAGAATGTAACTGTCAGTGTACATTAAAATATTTTAGTTCGGCACTGTATATACGACCCTTAATACTGTCATTACCATTTGCCCTTAATCCTACATCCCCTTGTTCGAAATTCTTTTCTAAAACATTAAACAAGTATTTCATTTGGACACCGAATTTGATAAATGGCCCGGACCGAGATTCGAAATAACTAGTTAACAAATATATTGGTTAGATATTTGGGTGAGTGAACATTTTGACTTGAGCTGGTGTGCAGGAACATAAAAATAATGTAAGGGGGAAACCAGAAGGACAATTAAAAGGGAGAAAATTACAACTTCTTCTCCATTTGCTATAAGGGGTAGAAAGAATATGTCAGGTAATAAAAGTAACTCGCCACTAGAGCACCAACAGTGTACTCCATTGCCATTGTTTTCCCAATTCAAATGACAACTTTGACACATGGGCACAACAGCGCCAGCTATCGGAATTTCTTTTAATGTTAATTTAAAAGAACAACATTATAATTCTTTAAATTATTATATCTACCTATATATATAGGTATTAAAATTAAGAACAAATAATATACCTGACTGAGTTTATTTTTTTCGTGTTCCCCTTATTGCTACATCCTAATACCAATCAAAAACCAAACATTATTATCCAAAGACCTAAATCTAATAACAAAATTGCCAATTACTTGTCAAAATAAACGTCACAGAGCAGCCCTCACGCGTCGAGAGGTCGCGGTGGCGTTTGAGGCACATTCTGAGCACCCTCCCTTGTTTTTTTACACACGTCCATAAGCGTTCGTCAAGGGAATTGTAGGTAATGGGTTTCCCCAAAATCTTTTATTAACCACAACTTAAGCTAAATTATAATATAAACATTTTTTAATGATGACATATTTTTGAAAAACTGCTTTACGATGTTTGCATGCATATAATGTATCCAAAATAAATGATTTTTCTGAAAAACATGAAGGTTTTAAAAGAAAATTCACCTTTTTTAAAATAAATTTTAAATTTTGCGCCAAAAGGGAAAAATAGTAATGACGTATATCTATGATCTCATGATTTGGTAAACACTTTAAATACTTGACAGATTTTGTTATGAAACCCTTAAAGAAAGTGTTTCGTCTCCGTCTTTGGTCAAGGTTAACTTGATTAGTAGGCAGAAGTCATGAAAGTACGATTTTCCCTCTTGAAAATTGAGAATTAGTGGTGGAATCACAGCCAGTCATTATTTTGTTGGGGTTTATTAGTAAATTTGTCAAGGGAGTGTGCTATTACTTTAGATCTGCAAATGAGACAGAATATCGGAATGTTTTTTAAGATGAAAAAGAGGGGAACGGGAGACTATATAAGGGGAGGCGTTTTACTTTGGTAATTGGTTCCTGTATTTTCAATTTTCATTGATTTGAACATTTTTTTATTGTGTTGATGAAATAAATAGTGGATTCACTCTAAGCACGTCCCAGAGCAATGTATGCTACTTTTTGTCGGGATTTTGAAGTTCCATTCGAGCACTATACCGAGAGTCTTGGTACATTATACAGGCTGGACATTTATCACAAAATTTATAATTATCTCTATATGTTTCGCTCGCTAATTTTTGTTAAGGAGTCAATTTTTTCGCAAAAAGTAATTATTAATTATTGTTTTTATGTGTAAAATGAATTCTAAAGCACATCGTAGCGGCAATTTGGTCTAATTTTGAACGATTTTCAATAGTTTTTCATTCATTCATACGTTTGTGTTGGGCTCAGCAACCCAGGCACTGGATTAAGTGAAAAACAATTTTTCATTCCCAACTTTAGAGCCCTATAGTTCGTTAACGAAGGGCGTGAAGAAAAAATTTTATATGAAATACCATCATTATTTTCAATCTTTCTATCACCTCCCAAGTTTTTGTTACGAACTCCTGGGACACCCTGTATATTTTAATATTCTTATCTTATTTATCACCCCCCTTATCACACACACTTCTAGTAGCCTCATTTCACAATAATTACACAAAAAACATTATTTTTCCTTGGCGATAGAATAGAAGACTTTAAAATAACTCTAGATCTTATTTTATAATAGTTATTTATGCAACAAGTGCAAAAAGTGAGTGATTTTTGCACTCGACGTGAAATTGTCCAACGAGGCCTTTAGGAACGAGTTGCATACAATATTTTTTCTACATTCATGCAAAAACTGGAAAATTAGAATATAATATGCTGGGAATCTAACATAACCTAATATATCAAACTCAAACCGTTCTTCTTTTTTGAATCTTTATGGCCTCCACCTTGTCAGTACCTACTCAATCATTGCTGGTTTTCGCCTTGATCATTGGAATTTTAAATAATTAAAGATTTTTGCAATAATTGTAACTCGTTGAGACTAAGTAGTAAGATATATTCATATAATTGTTGTATTAGAGCAGGATCAGACACTTGCTCTGGATTTTTATTTTATTTAAATGTTCATGTTTGTCATAAATCATCATAAAACTGACACAAGAATGACAGATGAGTGCAACAAAAATTTTATTGCACTAGTTCAATAAAGTACCACTTTTTCCATTAAATGTGGTTCACAAAAGTGTTGTTTTTTGCATGAATGTAGAAAAAATATCTATCATATTTCTCTTTATTTCATATATACACGTCAATCTAAATAAGATACCCTAAAAGCACGAATATATCCACATACGCAAGGCAGACAGCAACAATATAAATCAAATCGGCATTAGAGCGGTATCAGAATCGTCGATCGGCCGTTAACACAGATGGTATCGGGCCCCAACGAATAGGGGGTACGAAGACCAGCCCTGGCGCATCCCGATATGCAGCTCAGAGTACACATGAGGAAATCCAGAGACTCCTCTGGGAGTAAAGATAAGCGCCTGCTTCGTCTAGAGGCCGACGTATTGTGTCCTTTAAACAGTGGCGTGTACGATAGATTTTTTATATTTGAAATCATAAAATTATTGTGGATCAAATATTTTCATTTGTGTGCATTTGTGGAATCTGGAAACATTTTTTTAAATATAAAACTGGATCTAACCATATCTCCATCTTTGGTTTTCTTGATAGGACCGTATACAAGCATTTTAAAGCTCCTGTTGTTTCTCCTTCACTGTGTTGAAGTGGAGGGTGAGCCAGGGATAGGGATGTATACGATTTAGGGAGGAGGTACATACCTAAAATATAGTTCCCTTGTATGTGCAATGGTGTAGATAAATATTTCTATGGTATCTTGGAATCTAAATGGTGTTTCAGGAAAACGTACCAAAAATATACTGAAAATATTCATAGTACTTCAAATACTTGCTTTATTAACATAATTAATACACCCCCGAAGCGTATATCTTGAAATTTAAAATGACCTTTTAGCTGAATACTCAACATATCAGTGGCCACAAATTCTAGAAACTCTTGGCATGTCACCATTTCATTGCTGTTACTCAGTCACTAGTTCTGTCAAATGTCAGTTATATTATTGATTAGATTTTTGTAACATTTCTAATTAGCCGCATCTCTTTTCTTCTTATTACTTTTTTCACTGACATTTGACAGAGCTAGTGACTGAATAACAGAAATGAAATGGTGACTTTCCAAAAGTTCCTATAGAATTATTGGCCACCGATATGTTGAGTATTCAGCTAAAAAGTCATTTTAAAATTCAAGATATACGCTTCGGGGGAGTATTCATTATTTTAATAAAGCAACTGTCATTCTTGTCAGAAAAAAAAACAGTTTTTGTTGGTCATACTGACCTTAGACTGAACTATATTTATTTACTATGAATACTATCAAAACTTATGAGTGACGGAAAATGGTGTCATCCGTAAAAAAGGTTAAAATGCCTAAGAAGTAGATTTTTTGTATCAAGTAATGCTGGCAACAGCGCGATAACTTTTCTTCTGATTCTTGGCTTCTTGCTTTGGTATTTTCCTATGAATAATCAGTTAAAGCTTTCTCTAGCTCTATTCTAGTTAAAACTGGTCTTCCATTTCCTATTTTTCCTACAACAGTTTGATCCTTGTCTTACCTACCTTTTTTTTTACCCAAAGAAAACTTATTTAAAGGGTCTTCAATGAATAAATACCCCGTATAAATAATATATTCAAAGGATACACAGCAGAACAGTGATTGGGCATTAAAGTAAGTAAAATCTGGTGCACGAATTCATTAAATAGACAACCGGCCGGCCAGCAATAATAACATTTGTGGCGCCGTGACGCCGACAGGGCAAATCGTGACTTGTTAACGAAACGAAAAGTTTGATGGGCATGTGTCAAGAGATATCATGTTTTATTCAAGTCTCGCGGAATACGCACCACTTTATATCACTCGCCTGCATCTATTTAAAGACTTTACAGGATTTTGCACAATCCAAAAATGATAAATGAAAAACGATTTTTATCAATTTTGAATACAGAGTTTTACGAGAGCAATTTGATATTTATTTTCTCGCTAAATATCCTTTTACACAAAGACTCTTTGTACCTAAGTTTCAAATTAATTGGTCCAGAGTAAATAGATCTTCGAATTCGAATATTACCCGTTCGTCTCTGGGGGGTTTTACCCCTAAAAACCCTCCCTCGCTGCGCCAGTGCTTCTCGGTGAACATTTATAAAACAATTAAGTATAATTTTTTTGTTTTAATATACAATCCTGTACATAATAAACAATTCTTATCCTATTTCTTCTATTATATAGCCAATATTTGTAGTACCCGTCTAATCTTCATTTAAAAAACTTTCCTCGTAATATAAACAATTTTAAACTGCGATTTCGCTCACCTAAACCGTTCCCATACAAATTTCCAACTGTTTTCAACTCCATTTGAGTTAATTGTAGTCCTCTTTGGTTATATTGGACAAAGAACGGTAGAGAAATGTGCCCAATTTCTGCGATTTTGGCCGTAATCTCTGTAATAACCACAAACTTGCCGGTGTGTTATCAAAATGTCGGACGGATTGTCGTTTGTTGCGACCACAGTAACCGCTGATGAAGTTGGGTCTTGGTTCTGTCGTTCCGATCTTTGTTTTGTGCCGATATTTTATATGGGTACAGTTGGATTTATAAATCTCTTTTGTTACCGACAGGAAAATTTACAGATGACAGATTATCCACGTTTAGTTATTGTTTTTCGTTTTTGATTTTACGGAAAAATGCCTAAAAAGTAGATCTTTTGTATCAAGTAATGCTGGCAACAGCGCGATAACCCAGAACGTTCTTCTTTTTCTTCTGATTCTTGAACTCTTGCTTTGTAGTATCCGGCCACCTCTTAGAACGTTCACATTCAAGAATTAGTCGAGAAGAAAAGAGAAGAAGATAATTCAGTACTAGATCACCTATGTAGTACAAATAAAGATAATAATAGTCTGATCTGATATACACTTCGTGATATATTAACGTTTATTGAACTAGATACAATATCGAAAGACAATAATAGACGATTCTGTCAGCACAGCGTACATAAATCATGGAAGTAGAACGGGGTACGGTATATATACATTTTTCGAAAATCCCCAAAGGCCCAGTTGACCGAATGTTCATGTAGTCTGACGTTGAGCGATCATATAAGAGTGCCCCTCGATTCTGATAGCACCCTTAAGGGTCATCCGTAGCCCTTGGTATAAGCACACATGGAATCTACTCACCCTATACCAAAGAAATAAGAATAAAAGGAATGATACCAATAAAAATTTGTATATTTTGCAGATTTTTTAAGATTTGAATATTTTGAAAAAGAAAAAGTAGGAAACTTTCTATAACATCACCAGACTTGGGAAAAATGCCAATCAATGGTACACAAACGAATCAAAAGTGATAGAAAGAACTGAGATTTTTGGATGAACTGAAGCCCCTAGAAGGGAGGCCATTGCAGGTGCCATGCTGAAGGTGCAGCGCCGGTAACAGAAAAGCTTTTGGTTGCCCCTGCAGGCTGCTGCTCTAACCTGCGAAAAAAGAACTTCTGTACCACTCCCAGCTTTTGACAACATTTAATTTGTCTTTATTAATTGAAAGTTCTAAAACTTTTGCATCACTACTACTACTACTAAATGTACAGGCGAGCCTTCTTCTGGACAAACTCAAGCCAAGGTTCTGGCACTGAGGCCACTGGTGGGCCCATTGTGCCATTCCTGCTACCTAGACATCCATGAAGCCGAGCCTCGAGACTCCTAAGTTGTGGAGGAGTTTCCTCATACAGCAGTGCCCTGTTAGGAGTCCTGCTATCTTCCTTATCCTACTCCTTGGTAGTTCCCTAGCGTGTCCTTCAGTCCATACCTTCAGTAGAAGAGCATTCCAATGAGCGAGGTGCTGATTCCTGCATCATGTTAATTCCTTATTAAGGTATTTTAGGAGGGGCTTAGCACTCCTCGACCCCCGCCCTAGTTGCGCCTATGGATATGAGTGTACAAACCTAACCTCACCAAACACTCTGAAACCTTGGGAAAAAGAGAGTGTGCCCAGTTCATTAGTGATAAAGCACTGAGTTTTCGTGTAATCTTTTTTAAGAAGCTTTGAAGTTTATAGGTTAAGCCAGCCATCTTGGATATTAATATGGGGACTCCTTTTTTTGACAATCACTTGGCGAATACCACTAAATACAGTCCTAAAGGACAAAACTTGTTTCATATAGGACTTGTGCTTAAAGACAAATAATAAGATCTTGCAATATTTCTTATTCAAGTGACAATTCAACTCATGTATAAAAAATCGCATATGCCACAGTGCAATTGTCACTTTGACAGCGGCAAAAGTTAGCTGAAACTTTTACAGCGATAAATGCACTTGTGGTTTTTTCACTTATTCATTTGTTTATCAATTATCGCAGTGCTGGTTACCATAATAAATAGTTTGACATGTTTGTCAACAACTTATTGAATTTCTAAACACTAACAATGAGCCGATTCATTGAATTGTCCTGCCGAATTACACTCGATGATTGCATTGATATCGGGTAAATTTGTGTTGTTCAATTACTAAACTGTTTCCTTTAGCAATTTGACTCGAAAAGCTGTCAACCGTTTTTAATAGTTGACAGTTGTTCTCGTCTAATTGCTAGGCAATAGTTTCTCATTAAACAATCCAAATTTACCCGATAAAATACAAACCTCTCGTGCAATTATTATAAGTGAGAAAATTGTGTCATTATTTTTTTGGTAACTGTACTAAATACGACCCTGGAAGCTAAGTCATTGATCTTAGAGGATGGTGCCCATAGGAACAATTTGAACAGATCAAAATATCATTAAAAAAAAGTTTAATAACAAGATTTTTTTACCAAAATCAAAAATTCACCTAGTTCCTCCCTTTATTCTTACTTCTTTTCATTGTTGCCGCTATGAAATCCGACATATTTCGCAATAGGCTAACATCGGCAGCATCCCATATGGCAATCATCGGAAAGAAAAAAAAGCAGTCATCATACTTGTAATTCGTGTTTGTACACTAAATGTCTATTCAGTTGCTTATGGTTGCGGTTGTAGTCCTCCGGGATATTTGTGTTGGATTGTTAAATCAGGGATGAAATCGAATCGGATGACAGGTACTTTGGGAAAGGATGAAATGTATGTTTTTACGATACCCTCTCTAGTGTTTAATAATCAAAAATGTTTGATTTATACATGTGGGTTTTTTCGATGCAGTTTTCGATAAATTTAAAATATTTTCGAGACGCTTTTGTACCTTTTATAACTTTAAAATTAACTTTTTATATTTTACAAACTATAATAACATCACATAGTCGATTACGTACTCAGAAATGGGACTCTCCACTACTAAATAATAACGCACACATTATTTTTACATATTTATCTACATAATGATATATTATATTCTTCAAACCAGTGAATAATGAAAAATAATTCACTCTCGTTAGCCAATCACATTCTATTATTATCAGAATTCACGCCTAAATGAATTAAAATGAATAAATCAAATCGTCTCTTTTAAAACGTCAAAAACCAAATAATGCAAATCGATTCTGACAGCGCGTCGTTTGAAACGTCAAAATAATGATAGAATCATAATTTTACGTATTATTTAGAGAAAAAATGGACAACAGTAGTTATATTTAGTTATAACTCCCAATTATCATTTATAAATGTAAGGGTTTCGATTAAAACTGTATGTTACGTATCCTTTTTGAAAATAAACATGCTCTATAGCCTAGTGGTAGAAATAGTTGACTCTGGCGCGGACGATTGGGGTTCGATCCTCACTGGAAGCTTTCTTTTTTTAGTCGTGGAGAAAGTATAGTCTTTTACTTGCGTAGAATGGCTAATATTCACTTGGATGATTCCAAAACTCACTCGCCCGTTTTGGAAACTTCATCCGCGTGAATAATACCCATTATTCTGCACTAGTTGAAGAATATACTATTCAAACTAATGTTAATAAGTCAAAAATAAAGGAAGAGTTTTCGACAGTATGAGACAAAGTGAGACTTTCGATTGGTGTTGGCTAGGTGGGTGGGTTGAAGGCTTTATTTGATTAAGAAATATAAAAATTATTATGTTTTGGAGGAGTTACCCCCATCACCCTCCCTTTGGTTTCCATATATTTAATTTTAAAGATTTTTTAATACAAGAAGCACCCGATTAAGGTAAATCTTTTTGATTAACAGTAAAACCAAGGAAACCTGCGAAATTAATATCGGTAATTTTTTTACTTTCGTTTCACCCTCTGTGAAACAATAGGGGAGCAAATCTGCAGTCGTTATATTTATCGCATTTCTGATGATGTAACTCGATAGTTTTTTATTTATGAATCGGTGGCTGGGTCGTGTCGTTTTGTATTATCGTCGTATCGAGTGAGATTTTTGACACGTGTTAGAAATGTTAGATCTTGACACTTTCCGTTGATAATAAATGTATTGTGTTCTTCGAATGACGTATTTAGACGGAATGAAGTGTTCAGGGTGAAGATATTTTATATAATGGTTTATTTTTATACAGAGTATTTCAGTGAGAACTGTTCAGCATACATTTTTATAAAAAAAAAATGAAAAAACACGTCAAAAATCATATAAAAGAAGATTCTTATCTACAAGAGTTAACTGTAAAGTTAATCAGTTGGGAGTTAGTAACATTTTAATAGGAGAGTTCAGTCTTAGGTCAGTGTGGCCAACAAAAAGTGGTTTTTATGACAAGAATGACAGTTAATGTCTAAGCTGGAATCTCAACGCATCGAAGGCCAATAATTTTAGGAACTTTTGGTAAGTCACCATTTCATTTCTGTTATTCTGTCTCTATAGTTATGTCAAATGTCAGTTATATTTATTTTTGTTGATATTCGTTTAATTGTGTATGTCAATTTTCAATTAGATATTTGTAACAGTTCTATTTAGTTGTATCTCTATTCTTCTAATTACTTTTTCCACTGACATTTGACATAAATAATGACAGCTAATATAAATGGTGACATGTAAAGAGTTCCTAGAATTATCGGCCTCCGATATGTTGAGTATTCAGCTAAAAAGACATTTTAAATTTCAAGATTTAAAAAAATACTTTTAAACGTAACTCCTTCGTGCAAAATTTAAAAAATAAAATCACGATATTAGCTGTGCACGAACCATTATAGTCAAGTAGCTACAGAAATGCCCAATAATGAAACTCATTATCATTACTATTACCATATCCCATACCTATTACGATAACTGGTGCATGAATAGCGTCTCAACTGAACTGAATTATTTATGGAAATGATAGTTTTTTTCAAAATTGCTCTTCCGTACTTTAATTCCATATATTAGAGTACATTTTTAAATGCTTTAAGACATTCGATAAGAGGAAAGAATGAAAAATTATAATAGATGAATTCGTTTTAAAAAATATTGCAATGTACAGGATGATTCTAGTGGGCGGAGTAGAATTCAATGAGACCTCTGGCGGAAAAAATTGTAATTGTCGCAACGAGTAAAACAATTCGCTTTGCATTGTTTTTGTATTATATGCAAGTCAATGTAATTACCGTAAATTCGTACTTTATTTGTTTAATTTTGTGTCAGTGACAAGCTTAAAAATGTGTTTTTCCATTCAACTCAACTGTCATCATTTCTGAGGTTATATTCTTATATAATCAGAGATATTATGGAAGAGGTTATGTTATTCTATTTTTTGTTTTCATTGCACTTTTATTAAAGTGTCACTTATTTCCTTTATAGGTACCATGCAAAAATATAGGGCCAGCATTTAAAACTGCCTGTCCCTCATTTATACACTTTAGAAGAAGGCTCAGCATTTACAAATTCAAATAAACTTTGAATAGTCGGTGTATACCTAATCCATAGTACCTTTTTCCTGTAACTTTTGTAGATATGACTATATCAAAAATAAAATAAAAACACGAAATCAGACCTAAACCTGTTTTATTTTTAACAAATATCAACCATACCTATTACTCCAAAAATAAAAATATTAGGAGTCAAAATTTAGTTCAACAACACAAAATACTAAAACACAATCAAAGAAAAAGCAAAATTTTCACAAAACACACACTAAAAATAACTAAAACAGCAAAATAAAACCACTTAAATATCAAAGGGTTTATACTGCAGCTGATTTGTTTTACTCGTTGCTAAGATGACATTGACATTTCGGAGCGCCATCTATCGAATTCTACTTTTCCCAATAAAATTATGATTTGTCTTACCCGTGAAATTTTCTCAGATCACCTCTTTCCTAGATACAGGGTGTCCCGTAAACAAGTACCGTAAATAAGTGTGTGAGATACAGACTGATAGTGCAGAAGAAATACACATTTTATTTGAAGAGAAATTCTTGTAAATTTTAAGAAGATTATCAAGATATAATCAATGGACGAACCAGTTAAGCATCAAAGTACTCAATCTAAATTGCCGGAGAGCAATTAGTAACTGACCTAGACGGAAAACTCGGGAAACTACCACGACCGTAGTAAAAATTGGAATTTTTCCTCTACTTCAGTAGCCATAAAATTTTCTCTCGCCAGATAGAAATTCGAGAGAGAACATCCAGATCACAGGTGGCTGTTGGGCGTTAATGAGGCAATTTAAATGCATAGCACAAGGGTCGAGTGCTCGATCACGGCCGAACACTCCCGAGGGAATGCGATCATCCCTACAGGGACGTAGATGAATTGGGGAAGATGAATCCCTTTTTAATACTGTCGAGTACCTAAGAAATATGTACCAATATTTTTGTATCGTTTTTTAATGACACTTTTTATATTAAGAAAGATAAAAATAATAATATTTGTTACTATTTGAAAGTTTTGGCAACACTGCGGAGAACTAGTACATGAAAAACAAGTCATTAATCACCAGTACAACGCGCCTGTCCGTATGGGACTGTTTGTGAACCGTTATTTATCCCCTAGAGCACTAAATTGTACTGATTTAGTACCCTATGACTTTTTCCCTTTTCCGGTACCTACCGATTGAAAGGATAATGGGAAAATCGGCAGAGCTCCCAAATGCTCTGGCAAAACCAGACTAGCAGAATAATAAGTATTCCAATCACCGTTAAAGTAAGACGCAACAACTACTTCCCAGGCTATAGGTCCCGACGGATATTGAAATACACTTCAAAGTCTTCTAATTGCAAACCAGAATGGTTGATGTTAAATATCTTGTAGATTTACCAACTCCATTTGACTTTGAATTGTGAATATCCGTCGGAGCCTTCGGCCTTGGAAGTAGTTGTTTCTTCTTAGCTGAATTGTCACTGTTTTTGAATAGTAATAATACTTTTTTGCTAATTTATTAAGTATCTTTTGGTTCAAGAACAAATATTTTGAAGCTTCCTCTTCCAAAAAAAGATTTCCCTACGTCTATGTTTTCATAGCGGTATCATCGGCTTCTAGATGATGATGATGGGCCGGCTATTTAGGGTGCAACTAGAGTTAGAATGAGATGAGTTGGCAATACACTGGGATATGCTGGATAATACGAATCTCAGGATGATCGGTTTGATGAAAAAATGTGGCTGAAACGGTTCTCTATTTTTAAGTAAGAAGAAAATTATTTGACACCATTCGAAAATGTGACAGTGACAGTAATGAAATTTCAAATCATCAAGGAGGTTAAATATCTCGGTTAAATCCTATAATAAGTCAAATATTACCATTAATTTTATCAATAATATATTATAAGTTATTTAAATGTTGTTGTTAATTAATTGCCCTGTTGTTTCTATATAAGAATATGTTTAATAAAATATATTACTTAAATAAATATTTTGCTTTATTGAACGAGTGAGGGAAATCAGTGAGGGAAATGGAAGAGGGAAGTAGACGTAGGTAATGTGACACTTTCAAACCTTCAATGACATCAGTAATGTCAAAATTACAGGTATGGTTGTAAATAAAAATAGATATCATATCATATAGATATGTTCAGAAGTGTCTACACGTGACTAACCTCAAATTATATTGACAATTTTCGGGTGGTTAGAGGCGGGGTTTGTTAGTTCAGCTAGTCGCTGTGATGCGCCATACTCAACTGGCTGCGCACAAACTTTGTGCCTGTTTCTTCCAAATATATCTGTGACATTTTCATTGAAATTCCTAATACGAGCCCATATTACAAGCGTATCTTTTAGTTTCGTTTATCATCTAGTGGTTAGATCGATCTAATCATTAGTCACTACCACTTTTGGGTAAAAAATAATTCGGTAACCAAACCCGGCGTGAAATTCGTGAACGATAGCGACGCTTCCACACGTGGCCGTTTGTAAACAGTAGCGCCTCGTCGTTTATCACACAACAATACCATCTGAGTAATTGGAGAAACCCAATAAATATTTAAACAAAGATTCCCAAAGGGCGCAGAAACCTTTCACCGGCACCGAATGTTCAAAAGATTCGAAATAAATCAACAGGGTGTTTTTTATTATTTCTAATTACAAATATTTTAATAAATAAAATCTGCTCCTCGTATAATCGGGTATAAAGAAGCAAAATGGTAATTTCGATATGCCCTGTAGGTATTTTGAGGCAGTAAAATATCTAACTCACGGTAGCCGGGTCAGTTTCAGTACCTAGTCCTTGCAGGTTTGCCACTATATAATAATATAGTTCTACGTTACCGACCTGAACGCTTCGTGTCCTTTCCCGCCTACTTTGTAATTATATTTTTTAGAAAAAAATACCACAGCAGCCTACTATATTCTTACTGGTTCTTACGTCCTGAATTTCTTCGGGGTAAAATTTAAATTTATTAGAAAAATAATTATTTCCTGTATTTAGTTATTAATATGCAGTTTTGGCAACGTTGTTGCAGCATCAAAACAAAAATTTGTTAATTTTTTGATTTTTTATAAACTTTACGTATATTCGGAGTAGTAGTCACTCTCGATTTTTAATTTTTGCTTTACCAAATTGGGTCGACGATTGTTGACGACATCAAAAACGAGAGTAAATGGCTTTAAGTGTGATCAAACACGTTCGTGATCTGCCTGGCATAACCAATTTATACACCCCCAATATTTGATTAATGTTGATTTGGGAAATGGGCACTAAGCAGCACACAAGTTTTACTGATTGGGATATATTTACAGATGCCATATTTTAATATTTGTTGTAGATGTATAGATATCCAGATTAAAAAAAATATTTGCATGGGAAATGGAAATCTTGAATTGATGTTCATATAAAAATATTTGTTCCCATGCATTTTTGCATTCCATATTAACCAATTTCAAAGCAACACTGAAATTATCACTAACAATTTTCGAACAACTCAAAATATTCTCCGTAACTGTTGATGAAACATTCGAGTAACTATCTTAACAGGTACTTGCACCTTCTTTGTCAGGCTGCAATATTTTTCTGGCAGTATTCTCTTTTTTGATACGTGATTCTTCAATATATCCTTCTGCTACCGTATTCGATTTTCAACCTCCATGTCTTTTAAGACAAGTGAGGTCATCGCCACCATCAATACGAAGTGTAGCAGATGCTCTTCTTAGCGAATGTCCAGTATACTCCTTCCAATTTTCTAACTTTAAAAATTCTGCAATTTCTTGCGACACGGTACTAATTTTGTGAATACCAACAATCTTTGACACTTCAAATTAACATACTTAAAAAATAAACGAGGTTCCTGTATATTTGGTGGCCGTAGTGCAACATATTTTCGAAATAAACGAAATAATTATCGCCTATAAAGATAAACAAACGAGGTTTCTTGTTTTTTGTCTGCAAAATTTTTACGACCAGTACCGAGTCCATATCTTCAATGTCATTAATTTTCAAATGAACTGGTTCGTCACAACGCATAGCACCTCCAATTTCTAATACTAGAACAACCTTTATCATCAAATATACATTATCAAGTGCCATATCCAGGAGCCGATCCACTTGTAAAAACCCTAGACTTTTTAGGTATATATCCATCACTTTACCTTTTTAACAATGCTCGTAATTTTTAATATTTACTAATATCCACACCATTTTTGATATCCAGTGTGGATCACAACTTAGCGTAAAAACTACTACAAAAATTATATGATTAGTAAAATCAAATGTGATCAAAATTAGGTTAACCAGTGGTCACAGTCTTAACAAGAACTCAAAGTGCCTGTTACTTTATCCTTTGGTCACAGAACTTTAACCTATGGTTACCTAACGAAGAAAGTGGTCATAGAACAGCAAAACTCTTGTCAGATCTTATTAATCATAACTAGAAGTCTTAACCAGAGGTGATAGAGCCGGCACTTGGTCATAAATTTAAGATAATTTTCTTGTAAATTATATTCAAACATCACATTTTTTCCAAAGAAAGTATAAAGGGTAGGGTGGGTCGTTTATAATGTTAAATTAAGATAAAATCCAGTATAGTTATTATTTTAATACACACAGGTTTATATATAAGGGTGACATTAGGAAGTCGAAAGTAGATAATCAAAAACCCCAACACCCCATCATACAAAATATCCATTTCACGGTTACCTAATTCCATCTTTTTATTCAGTTTTTACACCACCCCAGAGCTTAGATGGAAAATTAGAGATGGGATCATTTTCAATAAGATGCGAGGCTTATAAATGTCTTCACCACCATTGTTTATGTACATTTTTTTCCACTACTAGCCAAATTTGAGTCAAAAATTGAAAATAAGTGTAAGAGCTATACTTATACACCACAGTAATCACAAACGCAACACTAGAAGGGCTTACCTCTTCGTCTAACTGACAAGTACACTGTCTGTTCTCGCTCGTTAGTTCATGAACGCACTCCTTCTGTCATCTGTCGCTTTTGGTTGGGCGCCAATTTCAAACTAATGACATTTAAATTCAAATAATTCCATCTTAATACGTAATTTCAAGCAGCAATTACGTTAAAGACAATCTCCAATATAAACTTAATACAATATATGCAATTTCTGGAAGATTTTTCTTGAAAACGTTTTCGCAAAATCGTTTCCATCTCTATACACGTCTACCTTCACTCCAGGACTCGCTATGATACGCCCTTAATCCGTATTTCTGGGACAGGTGGCGGTTAGATATCGGCGCGTAGTAGGCTAGTCCTTCTTAATCCCTGTTGTCATCCGGGTAGGCAATGACGGGCAGAGCCGACCGAGACCTTAAGCCGAATCAGCGATCATCTGAGTGTAAAGATTTGTTTGACACTTCGGAACAATACGAGTCGCAAAGACCACCACGAATTTTATCTTTGTTTTGTTCTGCACATTTTCCAAGTATTTTTTTTCCGTTTTTGGGATAAGCTTGTGGCTTTTGTAATACAGTTAGATGATTTTGAGGAACCCTTTTTTGGGAGAAGATTTTTTAGAAACACTGAATACGCTGTATACAAAGCGTCTTCGTAGACAACTTCACGTTGTAGTGTCAGCTGACAAAAAGAATGTTAGGTTAGAAATCTCCACTTAGGTGCAGCTTGAAATGACAAGCTGTTCATGGTGCAAAACAAAACTTTCTTAAAGCGCCACTTAAATTTAAGTCGACTTTAATATCAATTGGTGCAAACGGCCATAACAATTTTCCAGACTCTCTCTTTTATAGTTTATATGCAATTTTGTTTTCTTCTGTGCCACAGTGAGATGTGAAGGCTGTTCTTGAATCCTTATCTGCTTGGCTATCAGACTCCGCTTTCTATAACTGATGCCGCTACGAAAGATACGCCTGCATCCTATTTTAAACGACATAATTCCAACGTAATGTATTAGAGGGACATTGAAAATCGATGACGCACACCAAGAAACGTTTTGTATGAACTCTAAGCAAAAGAAACGAAAGAAAAATTGATGCTACAACATAATTATAAACGACTATAAATAAATACTGTTTAAAGTACTTTCTATGAAAATAACAAACAGACCCAGTCGGTGATAGAATTTATTTTGGCCGTTAATACAGTGTTAACTCATTCAGCGACAAGAGGACAATCTGTTTAACTCGATATAATGGTCAACACATGTATTTTTAATGACCGACTGTATTTATTGGGCAGTTTAAATAATCTGAGGTATTTGTTGGGTCGCATTAGCGGGATAGCTACCTAAATCAAGTCCGTTTCAACGGGTATTAACAGGGTTTAAACAAGAAAAACGTTATGGCTTTTCGGTGACGCACGTTTTTGAAATACACTCTGGACACTGACAGGTGCAGTTGTAGTTAGGTGTAATTTATACCAAAAAAAATCTGAATTTATTAATAGTTTTGCCAAATATCAAACTAAATATTATTATTTTTCTTAAGGAACCATCACTTCCTCGGCACCACCTCAGTCTCTTGGGATTATGGAACCTCATGTGTTCTGAATACAGCCTATTTAACCAGTCCATTCCCTGTATTTGCTCATAAAGGTTCTTAGCTGGTTAGTTATACAGTTTCTGCTTCCTCTGGCCCAGCGTCTCACAGTTGCAGAGTATATGCAGTGCTGGACTCATCCCTACCCATGCCTACCAACCAACTGACCTCAAACTCGCCGTTCCTCCTGTCTTGGAATCACTACCCCATCATACTTCAAGAAAAGCTCACCCCCCTTTTAATCTTGAAACTAATTATCGATTAACGAACGAATTAAAGAAAAAATAATTCCTTTTTAATCATATTATCATCCTGCTTTGTCTCCTTTTGTAGGGACAATATAAAACGTTAGGAATATCCCGAATTTCCACTATTCGGTACAGTGCACCTTTTAGATTCCCATCTGGGCCCGAAACCCATTTTCTATAGAGGATTACAAAGGCATTTCTCACCTCTAGAACCGGGGATTAAAATGAGCAACTTGCATTTCGAAAACCAAAACATTTCACGGGCCGATGCACGCTAAACAAAGCCAGGACTATACTCGGCGAACAATATTTGAAATCTAATACGACCACATCTCTTTAGAATGGGTATTATGGTATGGGGATGGTATTAAAGATATGTTTTGAATGTTTTGGTTTACTCGCCATGGTGTTTTTGCACTCATGGGGAATGAACCGATGTGATATAGCTGAAGGATAATTGTGAGAACGGTGAGGATGTTAAATATACACCGAAAATGATGTACGGGATCCGTAAATTGATACTGATAGGATGTTTTTAGCATGGAAACTAAATAAAGAAGCAGGAGCAGTGTCTAAGTTCAGTCTAAGATCAGAGTGGCGAATAGAAAGTGGTTTTTTCTGACAAGAATGACAGTTACGGTTTACTATTCAAAACATAAGATTTTTGCATGTTTTTTATCATTGCGAACATATATATTTTAGCTGAATACTCAATATATCGTGGCCAATAATCCTAGGAACTTCTGGCAAGTCACCATTTCCTTTCTGTTATTCAGTCACTAGTTATGTCAAATGTCAGTTATATTTATTTTTGTTGATATTCGTTTAATCGTGTATGTCCATTTTCCATTAGATTTTTGTAAAATTTCTAGTTAGTTGTATCTCTATTCTTCTAATTACTTTTTCCACTGACATCTGACATAGGTAGTGACAGATAACAAAAATGAAATGGTGAAATGCCAAGAGTTCCTAGAATTCTTGGCCACCGATATGTTGAGTATTCAGCTAAAAAGTCATTTTAAATTGCAAGATATACGCTTTGGTGGTGTATATGAAGTATGTTTTCAAGTCATCTTGACCAAAAATTTACGTTTATTTCAACAAAAAATTTGTAAATATTTTCTTTGAAATAATTCTCCATGTACTTTTTCTTACAAAAAAAAGTACCTCATTCATTTTCACTTTTATTAGCGATTTATTTGGTATACAAAAGAATTTTTATCAAACTAAAAACCGACCCCATACGTCAAAACACAAAAGCTCCCAACTCGCATGTATTTTTTATCAATCGAGAGGCGAACGGGCGGTATAAGGGGATGAGGCGGTATAAATCGCCTGGGGGCGGCAAACTGTGCGTCGGGTGGTAGACAATAACCTCGCGGGGGCGCCTTGTATTGTGTAAATAATTGGAAACAGTGGTCATGAACGAGGCACCTGATAACAACTTGTAGGGAGAGGATTCAACCCTCACTACCCTCTTTATAAATACCCATTTACTTGACTAATGTACCCTAAGAATTCCAACGTGGTTGTTCATTGTGATTTAATCGGGGTTGGAATGGGAATTATTGTTGTTTTATTTAAGATATGTAACAGTTTTATTACAATTTTTCCCTCATCTATAATAATTGTAAATTTACCAATATTGTATTTTTTAGCGCTTCTGCCTAGTAACTACTTCAATGGGGTGTTAAAACCGAAAATTGGAAATTGAGACTTCCTAAATGTTTGCAACTTTCAATACAGATACGTCACATACCTAAATATGAAGTTAGCCCCTTTCTAATTAAATGTTTTATGAAGTACTGGTAATTACAAAAAGGCTATTCGAAAGAATTGTAGTCCTAAGTCAACTCTTATGTTGGCTAACTTATCTTTTAGAGAATGTACGACATTTTTTCTTAGTTTTAACTCTTCATTGAGCCATAATAAGCTACTGATATGACTTACTTCTTTGGCCATATTCCATATTACTCCCAATTGCTTCAAGATTTGTTGACAGATCTTCGATAATCTTGACAACAAGTTGAGTTCTCGATCCACCTTAACCATAGATAAGAAGAATGTCAATTTGTGTTTCCAGAAGCATTTACAAACATACTTTCAATCGGGTTGATATGGCAGAGTCCCCAAAACTGATTAGTTATTTTTAACTACCATTTTGTCTATCTTTTAAGTGTCATATCGTGGCTTGTAAATTTTGATGTAACCATTTTCTTGTTTCGTAAATTGTTTCGTAAATATGGAGCGTTATTAATAACAAGAACGCTATTTGGTTGTGTTCAATTGGCTGGTCATATTTGGTCGTACACTTTCCAATATTTATAGATAACTAGCCAACTGGAATTTGTAAAAACTTTGCAATTAACAGCATTTTCTTTGTGTCGATATCCACCCACTTCTTTATTCACGTTTTTCTCTCCATCAAAACGATTTGCATGAAATTTCCACCGAAAATATACACTTAGATATCCAAGCAAAACCCTCTATTCCTCCCAGCTCATTTCCTCTTCTTCTTTTTTACTAATCTCTTATCAGGCCATATACACACCCACGACAGACTCTCAGCTTTCTTTGACATATTTATATGATAATTCAGTATCTCGACCGGCCGGGATCGGCGTCCCGACGACATCGGGCGTCGTTCGTGACGAGAGTGTGTTCGAGATTATCCGCAACAATGGATAGAGGCTTATCTCTTGATCATAGAGGGCGATAGGATGTGTGTTGGTGCGAGTGGAGTTGGCAGGGATGCTTGACGTTAACTGTACGTGACTAGCTGATGCAGTTTTTTTTAAATAATTGTACATTACGTTATTATTGAAAGAATTGAGGTTATGTCATCCAGTATTGACAGCAAATATATTAAATAATGACAGATAGTCAAGCAGATATTAAAGCACTGAGGTCTTCTCCAAAATGGTGTGGGAATGCCTAGACAAACTAAATGAACTAGGCGAGAACAATATAGTTACCTTATTATGGATTCCAGGACACACTGGAATAGAAGGATATGAAATAGCAGATAAACTAGCGAAGAGGGGGACTGAAATACCTTTCTGGGGGTCTGAACCCTTTTGCGGAATCAGCCCCAATGTAATATTGGGAGAAATATGTGAAGCCGAAAGAAAGAGAAGATCTGACCATTGGAAAGATCCAGTAGGGCTTAGACAATCAAAGATTCTTCTGGATGACTATAACTTGACTGAGTCAAAGTAAAACTGCGGGATCCTAACTGGACATTGTCGCCTGAATGAGCACCTGAAAAAGCTCAAAGTAGTGGAGGAAGAAGAATGCAGATATTGTGGCATGGAAGAAGAAATCTCCATCCACATCTTTCAGGTCTCGGTGAATATTACATACATACATAACTGGGATCCTAATGGGACATTCCGGCCTAAATGGTCCTCTGAAAAAGCACAAATTATTATTGGAGGAAGAAGAATGTGGGCAGATATAAATTCCATATAACAGAAACAGAAATGGCCCTAGAGCAGATCCCTGTGGAACTCTATACTATACTAAGTGATATAATTAATCAAAACAGTGAAGTAACCTTGTGAACAATTGAAAACATGGAATAAATAGAAGCAAATTTCCTTTAATAGTGTCGGAATATTGTATATAAGCAAATATATTTCTCTTATTTATAAATAAGGAAAAATAAGTTATACAACTCTCAATATTCCACCCCCATTACTCAAGAAAATCATCAGAAGCATGTAATCAACCTAATCCAATCCCTTTCTAACGAAAAAGAACAACCATGTAATGCGCACGTTACACACATGACGTCATGCTGGGAGAACTTATGTTAACCTTTTTCCCTAACACAAAATTTTACGTCCGGAAACAAAAAAAAAATGCCTCGATCGGCCCCTTTCTATCTAAACCGAGCATATCCTTGTTATAGCACTTTGACACATCCTGAATGCATCCTGATTTTAACATGCAGGATCGCGTGCGTCTGACTGGCCGACACGTGTGTGCCTTAAAAAGGATACGAAGTTGGGATGATTACAGGAGTAGAGGAGATATGGGTGTGGGATGGTCTAATTTTGTTGGTGCACATGATACACGTCTATGTTTTATATTTTTTTAAAGGATTTTGCAAAGAAATTTAGATTTTTTTTGTAATCAGATCAGAAACTACTGCTAGTTAACAAATCTTTAGATCCTTGCTAATATTACCCCATTCTTACAAAACAATAAGTGATGATGAATTTCTTATTTCTGGGTCTACGCCAGAGCTTATTGTGGCAGTAAATACTGCTTCATTAGAATTATTGCCAAAGAAATGAAGAGAAAAGTACTAATATGCATATATGCAACTGGTAAAGGAAATATAAATGTTTTTTCCATTTCAATAATAGACTAATTCAAATATTTTGGGATAGTAGTTAAACAAAAACTTGTGCAACTGTTGGGGGGTATCGATTGTCGAACGGTTTAAATAATGCATTGATTTGTTCTCCACAAAATTATACTTTTAACGGGATTCATAGATAAAATATTTAAAACAAAACTACAGCTTACAGCATAACATAACCTAGCATAACGTGATCTTACTTCCTACTGCCCTGATCTAATACTGAAAAAGGCGAACGAATGTTCTAGAAAGTGTCCGTCACTTGTCAACTGTCGAGCGGCCGACCACAGACAACACGACGAAAAGTAGAACTCAAAAGAGCACTCTTAACAATATAGCCTAACACAACACAACTTTGTCTTAATTTGTGTGAAATAAGAACATTTTATTTGGTCCCCTCTTTGTACTCACCATCATTCTTCTCTTTTATAAAACCAAATAATAAAAAGTCGTATAGGTAGAAAAATATTTAGCCTTTTGCAATTATAAATAAGGAAATTTAAATTTATTTTGTAGTTTGTAATCTTGAAAACGTGTGTGATTCAGTCGATAGAAAGTAGAATGGGGTTTGAAATAGGGTTTCGTTTAGTATTAAAGTGCCTGGAAGGGTATGTCAATAGCACTATCTGCCCATGACACGCATTGACACGTATCGCGGTACCAGGTTTCAAAAACGTCATTCACTTCCTGCTTTACTTCATACACTCGTGTTTGTTTCCATGCAGTTTGTAATTTTATTTCAAATTTAATACCAGCATTTGTTTGTACCTCAATTTAATTTAGTTTTGATATACATAGATTATAATACATATATATATTATTATCAGAAAAGAATTCATCTGCTAACCAATGAAACCCAACCTAATTTCTAGTTGTCAACTGTCAAATATTATTATTCATAACAATCTTGATATTACTTGGAGTTTTTGTCGTAAGTAATATTTATTGCTGTTAAAAAAAGACACTTTTCCCGTACTAGAAGTTCGTCCTCCTTATCTATTCTTCAATATTGGTAAAACTGTACAAAATAACCTCCAAAAGTCTTCTTTTTCCTTTCATTTGACATAGAACACCATACTATCTATGGTTTTCATACCAACGCAACAAAAGTTAATACAATTTCATAAGTTATCCGACTATTAGTTGAATAATTATTGTTAAACTATTGGTTAGTATCTCGGTTTAGGTTACTTAACCTTAACTTAACCCTAGGAACTTAGCACCGATTGTGAAAATGGCTGTAAAGTCGGATTATTTAAAATAATATCAAACTTGAAGTTTTGTAGACTTTAGGAACTAATTGACCCACTGTGTGAACGGACAGGTACCAATACAAACATCCAAAAATAAAAGAACGAAAAACAAAACTAACCACCCCACCGTAACTCGCGTATTTCCCAAAAGCTCTTTCCACAGAGTGTACTATGATTGAATCCCACTTCTGAACGGAACTGTACAAAATAGACATCGGGCGTACGGCCGCGGTAATCTGCGTTGCCATGGTAACGGGGGATAGCTATCAACAATACCGTCCCCGAGCGGGGTGGCGGCGTCCTCGTCTCCCCCACCCGGCGCGATTCGAGTGAGCGACGTCCTCAAGACGACATCGACACCGCTACGAGTAGAAGGATTAGAGGAGTATTGTCCTGTCGAAGCAGGTGTCGATTGCAGGATGTAGGATGTCCCGCTGATAGTCCTGCTAACGTCGAGTGATTGTTGCTTTCGGCTACGTCTCGGATAACAACTTTTGAAACGGAGGATGTCGTCGCATGCTGCGCTGTTGATAAGACTCTAGCGTGCAGGTATGGGTCAGTGTCAAACGGGAGACATCAAAAGTCACTTTACAAATTTGAAAAAATGGAAATATTGAGCTGAAGTTTCTGCAGGACCATCTTGAAGGATCAGTTTATTTGGGAAAAATAAATATTAGCAGAAGCAATTTATTTTATAAGTGAAAATAGCATTGACCAACTTTAGCATGCTGTATTTCGAGGAAAAGTTGGCAAAAATTGATGAAATTTTTATTAATTATGATAAATTGTATCCTGAATCGATGAAAACAGAGTACAAGTCCTTGTAGTTAACTGTTGCTGTGTTATAGACAAAAATATGGGACAGTGTCATACAAAATAAATCAAAAGACACTTTTCAACTTAAAAATTGTACAAACTACAAAAATAGAGGAATTGAGCCGAAATTTTAGCAGGACTATCTCAAAGGATCAGTTTATTGATGGAGAAAAATGGATATTAGCAGAAGCAATTATTTTAGAAGTGAATATAGAAATGTCCAGCTTTAGCACTCTGTATTTCGACAAAAAGTTTACAAAAATTGATGAAATTTTTGATTAATTATGATAAATTGTATGCTGGATCGATTGAAACAGAATACAAGTCCTTGTGGTAAACTGTTGCAGTGTTATAGACAAAAATATGGGACAGTGTCATACAAAAGAAATCAAAAGTAACTTTTCAACTTAAAAATTTGTACAAATTACAAAAATAGAGTTATTGAGCTCAAGTTTTAGCAGGACACTCTTAAAGGATAAGTTTATTGGGGAAAAATAAATATATTAGCAGAAACAATTATTTTAGAAGTGAAAATAGCAATGACCAACTTTAGCACTCTGTATTTCGACAAAAAGTTGGCAAAAATTGATGAAATTTTTAATTAATTATGATAAATTCTATGCTGGATCGATTGAAACAGAATACAAGTCCTTGTGATAAACTGTTGCAGTGTTATAGACAAAAATATGGGACAGTGTCATACAAAAGAAATCAAAAGTAACTTTTCAACTTAAAAATTTGTACAAATTACAAAAATAGAGTTATTGAGCTCAAGTTTTAGCAGGACACTCTTAAAGGATAAGTTTATTGGGGAAAAATAAATATATTAGCAGAAACAATTATTTTAGAAGTGAAAATAGCAATGACCAACTTTAGCACTCTGTATTTCGACAAAAAGTTGGCAAAAATTGATGAAATTTTTAATTAATTATGATAAATTCTATGCTGGATCGATTGAAACAGAATACAAGTCCTTGTGATAAACTGTTGCAGTGTTATAGACAAAAATATGGGACAGTGTCATACAAAATAAACCAAAAGACACTTTTCAACTTAAAAATTTGTACAAACTACAAAAATAGAGGAATTGAGCCGAAATTTTAGCAGGACTATCTCAAAGGATCAGTTTATTGATATAGAAAAATGGATATTAGCAGAAGCAATTATTTTAGAAGTGAATATAGAAATGTCCAGCTTTAGCACTCTGTATTTCGACAAAAAGTTTACAAAAATTGATGAAATTTTTAATTAATTATGATAAATTGTATGCTGAATCGATTAAACCAGAGTACAAGTCCATGTGGTAAACTGTTGCAGTGTTATAGAAAAAATATTGGACAGTGTCATACAAAATAAATCAAAAGACACTTTTCAACTTAAAAATTTGTACAAATTACAAAAATAGAGTTATTGAGCTCAAGTGTTAGCAGGACACTCTTAAAGGATCAGTTTATTGGGGAAAAATAAATCAATTAGCAAAAACAATTATTTTAGAAGTGAAAGTAGCAATGACCAACTTTAACATGCTGTATTTCGACAAAAAGTTTACAAAAATTGATGAAATTTTTAATTAATTATGATAAATTGTATGCTGGATCGATTGAAACAGAGTACAAGTCGTTGTGATGAGCAGTTGCAGTGTTATAGACAAAAATATGGGACATTGTCATACAAAATAAATCAAAAGACACTTTTCAACTTAAAAATTTGTACAAATTACAAAAATAGAGTTATTGAGCTCAAGTTTTAGCAGGACACTCTTAAAGGATAAGTTTATTGGGGAAAAATAAATATATTAGCAGAAACAATTATTTTAGAAGTGAAAATAGCAATGACCAACTTTAGCACTCTGTATTTCGACAAAAAGTTTACAAAAATTGATGAAATTTTTAATTAATTATGATAAATTGTATGCTGGATCGATTGAAACAGAATACAAGTCCTTGAAGAATTAGAAATTAGAAGACACTTAGCAGACCCACAATATGAAGTCCTCAATGAACAGCTGAATCTAGGAAGTTCTCCATTATTAAACTGTCTTCTTAAGTAATAATTGTAAAGATCAGCAGATATAGTTTTCCTGGTTTCCTATATCATTGCACAGTTATACTGATCTTAAATGGGACAAAGATATCCAGAATATCCCCATAGGGCTAATAATATCAAAGCTACTATTTGAAAATTCTTCTTTTTTCTATTCATATATATTAAGTCAATCACCAGATAGGCACTATTTGGACTAGCCAAATATATATCAAGTATACATCATGTCAAAAGTAACTTCTGTCATTCTGACGATGATATACCTATTTATCGAAACAATTGTCAATTTACTTTCAATTTACACATTTTTTTTTTTTTTTTTCAAATATATTGTGGAGTCATTTAGAAACAGTTAGTTTCATTTAAACCATACAAGTCCTTGTGATAAACTGTTGCAGTGTTATAGACAAAAATATGGGACATTGTCATACAAAATAAATCAAAAGACACTTTTCAACTTAAAAATTGTACAAACTACAAAAATAGAGGAATTGAGCCGAAATTTTAGCAGGACTATCTCAAAGGATCAGTTTATTGATGGAGAAAAATGGATATTAGCAGAAGCAATTATTTTAGAAGTGAAAATAGAAATGTCCAGCTTTAGCACTCTGTATTTCGACAAAAAGTTTACAAAAATTGATGAAATTTTTAATTAATTATGATAAATTGTATGCTGAACCGATTAAACCAGAGTACAAGTCCTTGTGGTAAACTGTTGCAGTGTTATAGACAAAAATATGGGACAGTGTCATACAAAATAAATCAAAACACTTTTCAACTTTTCAAAAATTTGTACAAATTACAAAAAGAGAGGTATTGAGCCGAAATTTTAGCAGGACACTCTTAAAGGATCAGTCTAGTGGGAAAAAAATAAATATATTAGCAGAAACAATTATTTTAGAAACAGAAACAATGATTTTAGAAGTGACCAGCTTTAGCACTCTGTATTTCGATAAAAAGTTGGAAAAAACTGATGAAATTTTTATTAATTATGCTAAATTGTATGCTGAATCGATTAAAACAGAGTACTTGTGGTGAACGGTTGTAGTGTTTTGGGCAAAAATATAGGAACATGTCAGGCAGAACTGATGAAAACCACTAAATTTTAGACAAAACATGTGGTTCAGGCTATAGCTCCAGTACATTTTAGTCAAATTTCTAGACAATACTATATAAGATGCAGCTTTTCAAGAGCTCCGTTACACTGTCCTCCTCGATCTCCAGAATTGAATCCATCAGATTCCTGGTTATGTTGTTTACTTAATTCATCAGCTTACAGAACACTTATTCGAAAGAAATAAGAAATATACTTGAATGTAGTTTGCCAAGAGTTATTTTCAACGTTTATAACGAATATTATTTTATTTTTTGAATTTTTCTTATAAAATTTATCCGAATAAGTAAATAAAAATGTTGTTTATAAATTTTATAACCAGCAATAAAAATTCTGCTTTTATAATATATCGTAAATTTTAAGTAGAACATCTCAAAGAATTCCACTATAGTTTTATTTTTCCAAACTACGTATTCAGACACAGAGAACATTTTATAAAATGACCCACATTCGTATCTTGTCTTCCTCCTAATCCCGTGTAAGAGCACTATTTTTACACACACATATTCCCATCCCGAACTGGGAAAACAGTTAATCTATATTCATAGAGTGATATGCTCCTTTTCCCCCCATACGCGAAGCTGCCCTTTGACTGTTCTATCTCAGCGGCCACCTAGCGGTGGCTTTCGGAAGCTCCGAAAAACTTCCGAGTGGGATAAATTGCCAACAGGAGAGAAAAATAACTAGAAAATTCAGGAGAAGTGGTACATACGCTGAAATTGGGGTCACTAGACAGGTTCATAATTGAAATGTTTTTGTGACATATTATAATATCGTTTATTTTAATTGTTTAAATATATTTTTTGGGAAAAATGAATTAAATTTTTCTTTTTTTAATAATGGAGTGCATGTATATTTTAAAAATTATTGGACAGAAGTCATAGCTACACTGGCAGGAGCGCCTAATATTGTAAATCATTTAAACGACATAGAAGGTCGCGTATTTGGATAACTAGATTAGATAGTTCTTTTTTTAGTTTTAGCTCCTCTTAATTAGATGCAAGAACGAGTGAAACGAAGCAGGGGCAGTTGATGGTTAGAGTAGAAATGGGTGCTAAAGCGTTTTCTGCATGAGTGACACACAACAGGATTTAGCCTACCGAAAAAATAAAAAAATAGGAAAATTTATCAAAAAACTTGATAGATTAAAACAGTTGTGAGCATGAAGCTGTTTATCTGTCAAATTATGCAGTACCTAAACAGTAAAATATCAAATAAAAGTTTAGTGTATTGCATCAGATACATTATGGAGTAGGTCATTTAGAAAATGATGTTTTTATTGGAATATATTTTCGAGATTTTCATATTGAGAAAAATAAGTCAGCAAAGCTGGTTCTGTAGTACCTTAAAGTACCCTAATTCATATAATTTTTGACAAATCCAATATATTTTTCAAAATCTAACAGTTTCTATGGTAGAAGTACTCAATTATAATTTATAACCTTGAATATAATGTCAATATCCTTCAACTACAGCATCTATCAAAATAAGTAGTACCAGATTTGTTAATTATCAAACAAAAAAAGCACTGTCTCTGAATGTGGTAGTACCTTAAATAACTCAATTTCAATTTAGAAGCTAATATATTTTATAAAATCCGATCAACTTCTATGAATTTCATTAATTTAAATAAAAAAAGTCTTTTAACACCTCTATATAAAAAAAATATTTCTTACGGTACCATCTAAAGACCTTCGCGTTTCTTGTCTGATAACATCTAAAACGTGGGCTAACCTGCCTGTAAATATTTATGGGTACCACTTGATTGTCCACCGGCGTATTGCAGTTGATTGGTCGGAATGAAGAGGTGGTACTTGTGGGTACCACCTTCAAAAGAGCTTCTGCAAAATGCACACTCATGTCTTCTTCGGTACCATGGGCATTAGATATGAAATTTGAATATATTTTTTTGTATTTTTTATAAAGTTGTGTATTTGTTTGATTTTTGGATAATATAAATTTTCTTGTCGTAAATAATTTTTAATATAATTAGATTTATTTGCTAATGTAGGATGGGAGTTGGACTATCGGTAAAATTTCGATTTCTGTGGAAAAATAAAAAAATCCGGCTCGAAAGTGCTGGTGCGAATACTGAAGTTGATGTTTTAGCTGTCAAGCAGCTTCGCGGAAGGAAATTTGTAAAGTTATGTAGCGGAGAGCGTGGCCAATGAAAAAGAAGTTGCAAAGAGCTTTATGCAATTTAATAGTGCTTCAAGAGAAACAGAAAACTTGGTTAGAGACGGAGAAATTATGTAGTGAGAACATTTTACACAAATTGAACATAAACAAGGAAACATTTATCTAAATTTTGTAAGAAATGTACAAAATTTTCATCACGATTTATACTGCATGAATTATTACTGCCCTTGGTTGACTTAAAGCCCGTCGTCAAGGGTAATCGATATCCTTTTGGTAATTGTTCCTTACGTTTTTGTAAAAATTTATAAAAACAACTTTTTCGTGATCGAATAAAATTTTTTTCCTTCGCACGCCTCACGTCAATCTCCGACGAGACCGTGTGCGACGCCGTCACTTGTTTTTGACACGCTTCCCGGTTTAGTACGATTAGAAAACAACGGGGACTCCCCGATAGGAGTTGCTCCAAGTTGTCGGCTGGCTCTGACGTGATATGCATGGGCGGATAATGGAAAACTAACCGAAGGATGTCCAAGTATATAGGTAGTGAAGAGAAAAGGTGATTCAAAATAATAAACACAAAAATAAATACATATTGTCGACGTTTGTATCAAATTTTCAAAGCAGAACTTAACAAAATGTTTCTGGTTTGGATACCTGGTGAAACTGGTATGGACTGACGGAAGATCCAAAGAGCTGTCTTTGTCTGTGAGATAATGAAGCAGCAGATAATATATTTTGAGTCAATCTCATCTCAGCCACCAGTTACCTGGTGGCCAGAATTCATTCCAATCCTAACTTAAGTAGAAATGATTCTTTAGCAGCGGGTTGAATGACGAAAGTCTGTCAAAAACATACAAAAAGTGTAAATGATATATTAGTTTTGGGCAAAAATTTAAGAATCCAAACTATTTAAAGGGCAAATTACACAAAGGCAAAATGTTTTGGCCTGGAAAGAAATTCTCTTTTGGAGACAGAAAAAAAAATTCAAAATTATTTAAAAAGTGTATTCGAGAAAATCCGAATTTTTAAATATCCGCGTCATGCGTCATTGAATAATTGAAGAATGTCACAAAATTGACGGGCAAAACGTTGGGGAGGCAACCAAAGCTTGCGATACTTTTTGTTAGTATTAACAAAGAAGGTGATGGAAGAGTTGGTGTGTTATTTTTGACGTAGAATGTGTAGATTTAAATAAAACGTTTCTTCTTTGTTTGGAGCTTAGCAATTTAAAGGGGGGGCTGGTTAAGCTTTTTATTCTCACTGTATAATATAACACAGATACCAATATCTGAGTACTTACAATTTAATTTTCTTTGAAACATAAAAAAATTGAGTTGTAAATATTTTTCTTTATAAATTGTACATTTTTTTAAAATTTTGTTTTTTGATCTCCCAAATATTTATTTTAAAAAGTCTTTTAAACCTTCTGTCCCTTTTAATGACATGCCCCAGGTTTTCCTGGCATGTCGTTTTTTGTGATTAAATGTAGACAAAACGAAAATTGAATACGGATTCAGTAGTTTGCATGACTCGATCTTTGACGGTATATCGTCAAAATTATCTGGAAAAATTGTGGAAGAACAACGGTGTCGGCGAGTTGAAGGTATGGCGTGCGGTTTTTCTAGAAAATTGCTTTTCCTTTTTATTCAACTATTGCGTAATTGCAGGAACCAGAAACAAGTTAATGTATGGTTGCGATGTTGTTTTTAATAGAAAAAAAGAATGGTTTATTTAAAAACAAAATGATCACAGGATTTCTTTAACTTCGTAAATTGCGAATTTTACTTTATTTCTTTTTCCGTATGAATATTATAAATATAGGGTGAGTCTTTATTATTTTCTATGTGAAATAAAATTATAAAATTGATACTTTTTGCCCTTAAGGTCATGTACGTGACAGTGAGATATCACGTAAGAGGATAGTTAACCTAGGGAAGTACGTATTTATGCTAATGAAGTATACAAGAGTATTTTATTTATATTATATGACAGACTTAAGAACAGCCCTGGAAAGAATGCCATTCAATGGTACACAGATGGCTCAAAAGTAATAGGAGGAACTGGGATAGGAGTGTTCCGGCCAGGAACCAATCACTCCGAAAGCTTGGGAAAAACCCCAAGTATCTTTCAAGCGGAAATCCACGCCATAAAAAAGTGCTCTCTGTTCAATATTGATAGAGGATACAGAGGACAAATGATTATCATAATGACAGATAGTCAAGCAGCCATTAAAGCGTAATCAGTTCCAAAATTGTGTGGGAATGCCTAGACAAACTAAATGAACTAGGCGAGAACAATATAGTTACCTTACTATGGAATAGGGAATAGAAGGAAATGAAATAGCAGATGAACTAGCAAACAGGGGTGTGAAATACCTTTCTGGGAGCCTGAACCTTTTTGCGGAATCAGCTCCAATGTAATATTGGAAGAAATAGATAAAGTCGAGAAAAAGACAAGATGATCATCAGATGACCATTGGGAAGATCTAGTAGGGCTTAGACAATCAAAGATTCTTCTGGGCGACTACAACTTGTTGAGATCAAATGTCAAAGTAAAACTGCGCTAAGAGTTTTAACAGGAATCCTAACGGGACATTGTCGCCTGAATGGGCTCTAAATAGTGGAGGAAATAGAATGCAGATATTGTGGCATGGAAGAAGGAACCTCCATCCACATACTTTACAGCTGCACAGCACTCCAGAAACCTAGAGCGCAGTACCTGGGAGATTACTGGATAGAGAAGGAGCATTTACCTAAGTAGAGTCCGAGAATGTCCGAAATTCCTCCGGGAAATAGGACTAAAGGAGCTGCTGGTTTCAGAGGCTTTCCTTGACCTTGACCTTGACCAAGTAGAAGTAAGGGGGCACAATAGATCTTTCAGGTCTCAGTGAATGCTACCCCAAGAAAATACATATATTCATACATACATAAGTACAGCCCTTGTCAGAAATAGTGTAATTAGTTAAATTATATCATAAACATCATCCCAGTTAATCATGTAGTTTTCAAAGGACTATTTGAGCCGCTTCCAGAGGACCCAGACTTCCACCAGCTCATGGTGAACCTGTTTTCAACTAGCAAATGCTGCTCACTAAATTCTTATAAAAATTTTAATTAATTTTTTTTTGTTAATAACTTGAAAGTAGATGGTGCAGTTCGTTTTCTACTAAGATTTTTGCCAAAAACCCTAGATATTATATTGCGAGTAATGAGTGGTGAAACAAATTTCTACAACTACTAATTCGGTTATACCTTCTAATATTACATAAGAGTATTATTGCATAAAATCCTCTATCATTAGACCTATTAATATCCAACCAACATTATATTTCTTTAAAAAAAAAATGTTAATACGCTTACAGCTGCTAGCGTACAAGGTTCTGCCGACTTTAGAGCAGTAGGGCGCAACTCATCTTGGCACTTGTGACGTGTAACAAATAGACAAACATCACTCATCGGTCGGTGAAAAATGACTTAAAGCCACAACTATAGGAGAAACTTTCGAATTCCTGGCGATATATTGATGAGAAGTTTTTAATGGGGACAAAATAATTTAGTTATTGAAAAAATGTTTATTTTTCAATATAAAATAAGGGAATAAAGGGAAAAATGAATAGTTTATACAGTGAATTCACGGATAGGGTGCCGAAGAGAAGATACATTTTGCTTTATCTGTATCTGTAGGGTAGAGAGGGTGAGTGTAGGCTTAAGCCACATGTGACCCATTGTAAATCCTCCTGAAGAGTTGTCATCCTAGGTCCTCTATCTTCTCCTTCCAAGGAAAGTGGACAGGTCACTAGGAGACATCTCCTTTATATCGGCAGGTTTGGGCCAAGACTTACCGAACACACACTCTATTATTGATGATAACTCTGGACACTTTCATGAGACATGCCTGACAGTTTCATCTTCTTGCTCACACATCCTGCATAGAGGTGTGTCCACTAGCCCTATGGAGGAGTTTCCTCAGTTGACAGTGGCCAGTCAGAAATCCTACTATTAAATACAGGTTCTTCCTGGTCATCGCCAGATATTCCTTCTGCGCCAGCTTTCCAGGATCGCCCAGGGTGACCTAGCAAGACTGCTTCCTTTGATTCCATACCATCTCTTAAGATATTGAGCATGGGTATGGCGTTAATAATGGACTAATTCAAATATTTTGAGAAAGTAGTTCAACAAAAACTTGTGCAACATAGTTTTGTATACCCAGGAGAATGTCTATAACGTATTTGCTACTTGAAATTACCTTTCAAGATGAATTTAAATGCGATTTAAAATTCGCGCTCAACCAAAAGTAGAACAAAAAGTAACTCTCAATCAGACGACGAAGTAGACGCTTCTCGTGCTGCGTTTGTGAGTGCTGTGGTGTATAAGTATAGCTCTTACTCTCATTGTGTTGTGTTGTGTACAATTTTGATACTTTAAAATGTTAGTATCGGTGAACAACGAAAACAAATATTCAAACGTGCTTTTAAGGCAGTAATTCAAGTTCTTTTAAAAAAGACACTTTGTATATAAATGTTTTTATTTCACGAACTGTTATTTTTAATACATCAACACTATTGTATTATAATTTATTTTCTATATTTGTACATCACAACATAATACTTGTTCTATTTAGTTTTCAAATAGGATATATTCTCTCTGGTATTTTGCCAAAACAAACATTTATTTAAAGTTTCTATTAATTTTATTTAAATAATAAAACAATTTTAGTCCGTTTCAAAACAAACCTTTTGTTTGTTAATCATTTGGAATTGTTGATTGTATTTATCGCGTCGTATTTGTACAACATACAATTTTAAAAATTCATAGAATGTATTTATTTTTCTGAATTGCGTTTTAACGTATTTTAAAACCAACTGAAATTGTCCTTTTTACAACAGATCTGTTGCGCATAGTATTTTCGACTACTCTTCGAACAAATCTATTAAAATTAAAGTATTTTGAAGACATGTATGTTAAAATTGCGCAGTTTTGGAACAGCTCCAATCACCGTGACGTTTCTTAATTAATTTTGTCGATACTTTCGAATATAATATTTATAATGATGATTTAATTGAGCTACTGTAAGTTACAAGCTATGGGAAAACGATTTTATAATCGCAATAGAAGATTGGTGTAAGATGATTTGCATATTTGAGTCAACGGTTCTGTAAGATTGGATCGGCTTTTTTCAAACGATATCTTTACTTTCTTGCAAAATATTTTGTGGCGTATTGTGAGTAATGGTTTTGTTCGATGATTGACAGTCGCTGATATTTCCTAATTATTAATTTTTCGATACGTTTAACCGATAAACAATTATTATTATAAATTTTTTTTCAGTAAATTCAACAAGGCAGAAATGTTGTTAAATAGATTAAGCTGTTAATGAAGAAATTAACAAAATCAACAATTATATTGAAGATCATTAATTACACTCGAACTTGAGGATGGGAAGAAGTTTCTGAAGAGCTAGGAAAAGCATTCAATCTTCTAGAGCTCCTGGTAGACAAGTGAAGAAGTATACAAATGATGGGGATCTTTTTGAAAAGGAGCACAGGAGGAGAAGCTGCTTAACTTCTAGAAAAGGTTGGCTCACATTTGAGCTTTTAAAACTACTTGTTGTTAAGTGAAGAAGCTGTAAAAGGCGAAGGAATGAGAAGGAAACAAACTATAAAGCAAAATGAAGAAGCTGTCTAACTACTAGACAAGTATGGATCAATATTGAGCTGGTTGTAGACAAGTGAAGTAAATGCAAATTGCAAAGGACTAATAAGGAAAGAAACTACTGAAATTATGTGGATTTTTTGAAGATGGAGTAAAGAGAAGGAACTGTTCGACTACTAGGAAAGATTGGATCCTTCTTGAGCTTTTAAAACTGCTTGTAGGTAATTGAAGCAGCTGTTGAAGGCGAAGGATTAAGAAGGAAACAAACTATAAAGAAAAATGAAGAAACTGTCTAAATACTAGACAAGGATGGATCAAAATTGAACTGGTTGTGGACAAATGAAGAAAATGCAAATTGCAAATGACCAACAAGGAAAGAAACTACTGAAACTATGTGGATTTTTTGAAGATGGAGTGAAGAGAAGGAACTGTTTGACTGTTAGGAAAGATTGGATCCTTCTTGAGCTTTTAAAACTGCTTGTGGGTAATTGAAGCAGCTGTTGAGTGCGAAGGATTAAGAAGGAAGCAAACTATAAAGAAAAATGAAGAAACTGTCTAACTACTAGACAAGGATGGATCAAATTTGAACTGGTTGTGGACAAATGAAGAAAATGCAAATTGAAAAGGACTAGACAAGGATGGACCAGAATTGAACTGGTTGTAGACAAGTGAAGAAAATTCAAATTACAAAGAACTAACAAGAAAAGATACAACAGAAAAGAATAAGGATTTCTCAGAAAAGGAAAGGGATAAATGTATTTGAGTGATAGGAAAGATTGGATCCTTTTTCTTTCTCAATTATTACTTGAAAGATAAGGATTAGTAAAGTTTGAGATGCGCATTGCAGAAATAAATAGAAAACATATTTAAAAAACAGTTTATTTTTGATACGGTCCTGTTTGTGGTAATACCGTATGTGTATTCATACTGTGAACTTCTTGATTTTAACTAATTACGTGTTAATAACGAGCTAAAGGAAGTTTTAATGATCCTTTCATAACAGTCAAAGAGACTATACCATTAATGATATTTTTACATGACTCTTAACATACAAGACGTTTGTTTAATTTTGATATCTTCATATTTTATTTTCTTTAACTGCATTAACCGTGGTTTGAAAATAAAATAGTTTGATTGTATGTTGGTACGCAAAAAAAATTCATAAACAAAACTACAGAGTATCAAGTTTTGTGTATTTTTAAATTGGGTCAGCCTTATTAAATGGAATTTGCAGTATTATTGGGATTTCAAATTGCAGCGCTAACGACGGAGGAAAAATTAAACATTTTATCCACGACTAAATAATAACGCACAAATTATTTTTAGATATTTAGCTACATAATGATAATATATTCTTCATACCAGTGAATAATGAAAAAGAATTCACTCTCGTTAGCCAATCACATTCTATTATTATCAGAATTCACGCTTAAATTAATTAAAATGAATAAATCTAATCGACAAAAACCAAATAATGCAAATCGATTCTGACAGCGCGTTGTTTGAAACGTCAAAATAATGATAGAATCATAATTTTACGTATTATTTAGAGAAAAAATGGACAACAGTAGTTATATTTAGTTATAACTCCCAATTATCATTTATAAATGTAAGGGTTTCGATTAAAACTGTATGTTACGTATCCCTTTTTGAAAATAAACATGCTATACCTAGTGGTAGAAATAGTTGACTCTGGCGCGGACGATTGGGGTTCGATCCTCACTGGAAGCTTTCTTTTGTTAGTCGTGGAGAAAGTATAGTTTTTTGAAGAATATACTATTCTACCACGTTAATTAATAACCATACTTTTTCTCTTAAATCGATTTCATTGTTTACTTTGTTTATTTCGTGGTTTGGACCCTTTAAACAATATTAAAACTGTCATTTCCATTGAAAATACAATACAAAACTGACCCTTGACAGCCATATTGGATCATGTGATTTGATTCTCAATTATTTTATTGAAGTTCAACATAATAGGAAGTATAACTAATTCATATTATCTTCAGAATCTTTGACTATATGGTCCAAATACATGATCAATCTTGTTTACTTAATTCACTTGAAATTTATATAAAAGAAAGGGAAATGGTATTACCATATTGGCACTATGGGAATATCCTGGAAATCCTTTTTCCCTTTTAAGAAATTCAGACACAATAACACAGTACCCACATAAAAATGGAATATAATCCCTCAACCTATGCTTAAACCAACCAAATATAGATTCTTAGACTTAGTTTCATATAAAAAGAAGCCACGTGAAGTTGGCAAGCTGTCTTGCGCAGAAACCAAAATCGATCTCGTCTGGTAACAATGTTATTGGTGTTACAAACGATCTATGATTTGTACCACATTGTATACTTATTAGTAATAATGTGAAAAATATCATTTTCCATCACTTACCACGATTTTCAAATTATTTTTCACTATTTAACCTGTTAATAATAAAACATATTTCTCTCTACATCTACCTTCCAAAGTAATTTGTTTCGGTACCGCATTCTAATGAAATTTAGAACAATAACTTTAACACACAGTCATCTTCCACACTCCAGTTACCATTTTTTTTTCTTGGTACCTGTACGAAAATGATTAACGAGCCCACAATGACCCAGCAGCCCAACTCAATCTACAAAACTTTTGTTATTTTTCTTAGTCTTCGTCGTCTTGAACTTCCATTTTTTTTTAATTACGAACGGTGGGCTGCTTCTATATGTGTCTTCGAACCAATTTCCGAAATTTCACATAGTCATTCATTTAATTCCCGTGAATATATATTTTTAGGTTAGAATCTTCCGCTTACTCAGTACTTAGCAGTAAAATTTTATGTGCAATATTGTTTTAAATAAGGAACAAGTGGAGAATCATAACATCTAACGCTCGGTCTACTTGCATCTTCCCAGCTTGACGCTTGTAGTTGATACAGCGCCCGCTGCGATTGCCTGTCTGCACTTTGTTTTTGGTTGTCGAGTAGCACGAAGCAGATGTCAAAACCAAGCGCGGTACTGAATTTTTCTTTTATTGTCTATTTATTTTTACAATGTCGACGTTACCTGCGGAGTTTGTTTCGCGAAAGGAAATTAGATTTGAGAAAATTATATCGATTAACTATCGAGAAAAGATGTTTAAATTTAGATTTATTTATTCACGGATACATCCATTTTTGAGTTTAACCTCTCTGGAATATTTTCTATACGCTCGATAAGGTTCATATAATAACCTTTTTGGTGTGCGTCAATGAAAAAAATGCAGATCTGTGACCTAATCATGAATTACGAACGTTAACCCTAATATTTGACCTAAAAAATTTGATTAGTTGATGTCTAGATTACGCGCAAGCGCGTCCCGTCAATCGGGAGAAACTACAACATTCAAAATAAGATGCAGACGTACCTCTCGTAGCGGCAAGGTGTCTTACGTCTTTTTTCTAATGTCACACTGACAGTTCTCGTCAGATCTGTACTATGCAATATTTATCTTATTAGCTATTTTCGCGGAGCAGATCCTGAACACATCCAGAGCACAAACCGAGTACATACTGGATTTCTTTAATGCGCAAGCGTGCCTACAGACTCAATCCGAATTTTAAAGGTAGCGCGAACGCGAATTTGAAGTGACATGAAGTTGAGTTCAGAGTTAACACAAAATGTGCAAAAAAGAAGCAAAACCTTTTATTGGAGGCTAATTATGAATAAAAACTTACCTTTTAGCAAATTTGTTTATAAAATAAAACTTAAAAACGAAGTCTATAATAAAGCAAAAATAAAAAAAAACAAACAACTCAACAAACACTGTTTATCATTAAAATATATATAATCCAAAAGTTTTTTAAAGTTTCAAACGCAAATTAAAAAGTAATTAAACCACTATAAAGTCATACAACCGCATACAACCAAAATTTTGAGGTTATAATCTGTTCGGAACAAAAAATCCCAGCTATCATCCTAGGATTCATCGAGCACGTTCCGAGCATGCTCGAAATTGAATCTAAGTCCTCCTCGAACACGGGATTTTTTATCCTGAACACATTCTGAAGCACTCCACGAACACTCAAATTTTAATTGCGCATGCGTAGTCCCTACGAATACGTTCAGGATGTGCTCCGCGAAAACAGCTATTGATATATTTATGTAAATAATAAAAAAAATATCCCCAGATAAACAGAAAACATCAGTATTTTGAAAGTTATCAAGTATTTTGACTGAATACGATCCTGATGCTTTTATTTGTCAAATTTAAGGTTAGATATATGTCAAAACAGCAAATAAAATAAACGACACACCCAAAACCCGGATATACGTCACAAACGATGACGCAGACTGAGAAGATACTATACTACTTCATCACCAGCAAATATTAGCAATTGACAGCTGGAAATTATGTCTAAAATGTCATTAACAATAATGTTAAACAGTATTGGGCCAATATTTGATCCTTGAGGAACACAAGAAACACGAAATGTTCACTGAAATGTACAGTTTTTGCAAGATTTAGCATGTTTTAAGGAGAAACCTTCCTTTATTGCTTACTTTTTGCCAAACAGTGTGTCAATAGCATCACAGAAAATTTTAAGTACAGCCCTGTAATACTCGATAAAGTATTATTGCATTTCAATACTCTATGTACTACAGATTCTGTTTTATTTCTCAACTTCTCAAAGTGAACTTTTCAATGACAGAATTTAAAATAACAGTTGCCAACTGTTAGAAAAAAAGCACGTTTTTCGTTTAAATACTAAATGAAGTTCCTTAGAAGCCATTAATAGTAAGTTTTAATTAACTGAAATATTTTTCGATATACACACATGTCAATTTGGCGTATTATCGGGAAAAAAATGAGTCTGCGGTACCTTTTGAAATTAAAAAGTCGCCTGATAAAACTATTAAGTTTTATTACTGTGGAATAAACTTAGCGTCATTACTTTGGTAATATGTGGAAAAGAGGTGAGTATGGAGACACTCAAAGGTTTTACGATTATTTATCGGCAGTTCCTTTGAATTTTCTTTTGAAAAATGTTGATTTTTATTAACAGAAAGTAATACTTTAGTTTATTAAGAAATTCTTCGTTTTTTCGCTATAAGGTAGGTTCACAACATCCAAAGTTTATTCAGGCAACCAAACATACAAAAATATTTTAAGAAAGCCGTAAAACTGACTTGTAGTGCCCAAAAATAGTAAGAAATATTTTGTCACGGTGATTCACACTCTGGAACAATGCAATATTTGGAATGTGAAGTTTTATTTTGTCTTTATCCATTTTAAAGCTTTCAGAAACAAATTAGGTCACGAAAACTCAGAGCGCGATACACGATACACGAATAAGAACGTAAACAAGGAGTGACGTCAACAGTTGGGGCAGCCATCTTTAAAGTCGTTTTAAAAGTAAAGTTATTATTTTTTTGAAAAAATAAGCATGCAAGGTGTTAGGAGACCTGATAAAGCGTCAATTTCCACCAATAACAAAATTTATGCCTGTACCCAATTCTGTACCTTAAGTTGGGTTCAAAATAATCGACAGTTTTGCTGGTCCCAAATTGGATATTCGTAATTTGTTGTGAACTCACTAAAAGTTAAGCATCATCGTGAACTTTCACCCTATAAAAATAGATTAACAAGTACTTACAACAAAAACGATCCAAATAGGTTTTCCGTAGTTAAAAATAATCTCATCGCTAAAAACGCCCTTATTAAACACAATTAACCATATGCTGACCCTAAACTGGAGTTTGCCAACAATCCATAGAATCTGCGCGAGTAAATCTTATTACAGCGCTAAAATGTATCGGTTAGTGTCGCTAATAGGGCCCCCTCTGGTCTCCCTGCGGGACACCATTGGCCACCCCCTTGTCGCCAACTGTTACTTCTCAAAAACCGGATCCCCCGAGGCTAGCGACAATATTTCACGCTATAAACATATCAACTGAAGAGGTTTTTGATGGATATTTGGTTAAGTTCAAAGGGGGAGGGCTTAAGAAGGGTTAGTTTTTGTATTTGGGACATGTCGAACATGCAGAAATAGTTGTCCAAGTATAAATTGATATGAATTAATTCTTGTGACATGTGAAGATTGTCTTTATAATAGGTGTAATAAATCAAGATTACATTATTTCCCATGTCCATAACAAAAGTTTATTGCGGTTTTCAAGGTCAAATTTATAAATTTCTCAATAAATCTTTTAATGACCACAATTTAGTTGCACATTAAATGGAAATGATTTCTAGTTTGATTGACGAATGAGATTTTGTGAAATGCGTTGAAAAAAATGTCATTTGAAATGAAAAAACAATTTCAAATCTTCATTTTTAATACTTCATTCAAAATGAACAATTGCTCCATAGATTTTGAAGATATTACATTGACAGATGACAGATTTGACTTAATAATTGTAATTTTAGGTTCATAACCTAGGTTAAATCAAGTAATTTGACATCTGTCACTGTCATTTTCTATTAAACCCGTTCGTTCTATGATGAAATTTCTGATTTAATTCCAGCATAATTTTTCAAGGAAAGTTATTAATCCAACTCTTAACCAAACCATCTTTCCCTTACCCGTGAATGTCTTTAGGGGTGGAAATAATAAGAAAAAAAAAATAAACACTCTTCTTCAATTTGAGCAAATACTAGAGACACGATCTAAAATTACCAAATGTCAATAAGAGGAGTCGGGACTCGACAAACTCTCGAGAAACACTCGTAGATGTCAACAATGAAAAAAGAGAAACGTAGACGGGGGAAATTTGGAGAAAAATTTGCAGGAGAGCAAATAGGAAGAACTTGAAAAGTAATCGTATCTTAATTTCGGTGGATATTCAATAAATTATTGAATTCACTACATTTTCTCCCACTAAATACGGTGTAAATGTCAAATTTTGAGATAAGCCCACTAGCAAGATTGAATGTATTGATATATTCTCAATGAAGCTATTCCTGAACAAATTCCTGGTACAAAAAATCGAAAAAATTTAAGACATTCACTTAAAATTTGATGAAACCTGTGAGATAGTGTTAGTGTACTGAAAAGGAAGCGCTGAAAGTAATTGCTAGTCCATATCTGCCAAGTATGACCATTTTGTATGCAACCACTTTGGCATCTACGATATTTTGATAGCCCATACTGGGCAACTATTTCCCCTACTTGTCAGCCCATACCCATTCGACAAACGGAAAACACTTAAGCGCACTCGCCCCATCGGGATGACTGCTCGTTTTGCAAGCGAGGCTTACCGACAACCTAAGAACGAGCACTTTCCCACAGCGTGGTACTACGTGCATCCGTGCAGGAAATAGTCAATCGTATGTAACAAAGTTTGTATACATGTGGCGTACTTAACAGGTAAAATAAAAACCTTACCAATGTCTGTTGAAGAGAGAACTAGCTTATTGAAGAAAGGGAGGACAATATTTGGAAAAATGAGGAGCGACATAGCTTACCTATGTCTTTTGAAAAAATTGGAAACTTGTTAAAGAAGAGGAGGATAATTATCAGAATGATTAAGAAGGAGATTGCTTACCTATGTCTTTCATAGAATGGCCAACCCGTGAAAGAAATGGAAGACATTACTCTAAAAATGAGATACGACATAGCTTACCTATGTCTTTTGAAAAAAATAGCAAACTTCTAGAAAAAGGGGAGGATGGTATTTAAAATAATGTGGAAGGACATAGCCTACCTATGGCTTTAAACCCATACCCTTCAACAAACGGAAATCACTTAGGCGCACTAGCCCCATCGGGATGACTGCTCGTTTTGTAAGCGAGGCTTACCGACAACCTAGGAGCAAGTACTTTGCCATAGTGTTGTAATAGGTGCTTCCGTGGAGGCAGTCAATAGCAACCAAGCAGGTGCATGTAAGGGTAAAATAGAAAAGATAACCAATGTTTGCTGAAGCAAGAGCTGGCTTGTGGAAAAAAGGGAGGACAATATTTAAAAAAATAAGTAACGACATAACTCACCTATGTCTTTTGAAAAAAATAACCAGCTCGTAAAAGAGAGGAGCATTTGGAGGAATAAAGAACCGTTTTCTTTGAAAAAGTCAAGTAATATTAACATCTACCTATATTGATTACAATATTGAAAAAAAATATTAAACACGAATTACACAGCTTATACATATGAGTCAAAAGATCTGTATAAGTACATTTTTATTTCCATTGAGAATTTGGTACGCAACCAGACAAAAGGTACAAGACAAAGGTACTTACAGACAAATTGTAATTGGTCTAATCATTATACAAAAAAAAAATGTGGATAGACGCAATAAAACTAAATCGCTTTTCGAGTACCAAGTTTTTTTTTTTGTGCGCTAGTGAGTTTATCGGTGACTCCGTAACCGTATGTAGTTCGACATATAAACAGAAATTAAAAATTTACGACATATGGCGAAACGATCGTCATTTCAAAAAAGACATAAATCAATCAATAAAGGCGTAAATTCATGGTCTATTGCTACAAGTAATTTTCGGTTGAATGATGTTTCCTTTTTCTACAAACGCGTGAAATTCGGTATTCGATTTTATTATTGTTTATTCGTACACACACACACATACTCGTACCCAACGAGAAGGATATTTTAATGTGTGAAAACATTTTTGTTTATGTACGTCGTAAAATGGTTATAGATTACGTAACAAATTATTCTAAATCACATAGAATTATTTCCTTTAAAATTAATACCGATTAATGTACATATATACACCAAGGTGGAATCATGCTTTCAAATTCAAATAATTTCATCTTGATAAGTAATTTCAAGCAGCAAATAAGTTAAAGACGATCTATTTGGGTGTACAAAATTATGTTGCACAAGTTTTTGTTGAACAACTATCTCTGGATTCTCAATATGTATATTTTAATTAGTCCATTATCACCCACCTTTTTCTAAATTTTCTTTCATTTTTGTTGATATTTGTTTAATTGTGTATGTCCATTTTTGATTAGATTTTTGTAGCATTTATATTTAGCAATTGGGCGGAGTAGAATTCAATGAGACCTCTGACGGAAAAAATTGTAATTGTCGCAACGAGTAAGTCGGCTCGCATACCGAAGCAATAGCAATGAGCAACTAGCAATAGACAATAAGCAACACATAATATATGTTACGTTGATCTCGCATACCAAATCAATAATATTCCTTATTTGCTTATTCTAGAATTTCGTTGTTAGCGCAGACGAAATTGATAAATAATAATAAAATTACTAGTCTCAAATGTCGTCGTCTGATGAGGATGAAGTAGTAATAATTTGACAGTATAGGCGAAGGAGAAATAGGAAACGAAGACGATATTGGATTCATCCTTCCTTTCAAGTACTCAAGAATCATGGAGCAAGTTTATGGGCCAATGAATTGAAGGTTCATCCCACCAAAGTAATTAACTATATAAAAAAGCACACCAAAAATAAAAACAAACCAACCTATATTTTGTAAATGTTGACAACAAATAGGCAATTATATTGTATTTCAACACGCACGCCGTGTCGCTAGCAACATAGATTGGCCTGGACAGGCGATAACGATATCACGTTGTGTCGGTGTACGAACCCCGATATGTGAATATGTGAAATACGTATCGACAATATTATCCCTTATTGCTTGTTGCCTGTTGCTAGTTGCGTATTGCTTTGGTATGCGAGCCGCCTAAAGCAATTCGTATTGCATTGTTTTTGTATTATATGCAAGTCAACGTAATTAATGTAAATTCGTACTTTATTTGTTTAATTTTGTGTCAGTGACAAGCTTAAAACTTTTTATATTCAACTCAACTGTCATATTTTCTAAGGTTATATTCTTATATAATCAAGGATAGGTATTATGGAAGAGGTTATGTTATTCTATTTTTTGTTTTGTTTCCATTGCACTTTTATGAAAGTATCACTTCTTTCCTCTATAGGTACCATGCAAAAATATATGGCCAGCATTTAAAACTGCCTCTCCCTCATTTATGCACCTAGAAGAAGGCTCAGCATTAACAAATTCAAATAAACTTGGAATAGTCAGTGTATACCTAATCCATAGTTACAAAAACAAAGAGAAAATAAGTCGGTATTGAAGATTTAAAATATTACTCAAAACAAACGTACCTTCCCTGTAACTTTTGTAGATATAACTATATCAAAAATAAAATACAAACACGAAATCAGACCTAAACCTGTTTTATTTTTGACAAATATCAATCATACCTATTACTCTAAAAATAAAAATATTAGGAGTAAAAATTTAGTTCAACAACACAAAATACTAAAGCAAAATCAAAGAAAAAGCAAAAGTTGCACAAAACACACACTGGAAATAACTAAAACAGCAAAATAAAACCACTTAAATATAATCAAAGGGCTTATACGACGGCTGATTGTTTTACTCGTTGCTAGGATGACATTGACATTTCGGAGCGCCATCTAGGTATCTTTTCCCAATATAGATGATAAAAAATATGCAAAATATTACGTTTTGAACGGTAGACCTTAACTGTCATTCTTGTAAGACAAAACCACTTTTTGTTGGCCATACTGACCTTAGACTAAACTCCTCTATTCACAAAGAAAAAAAATGACTTATGATGTCCGAATACAACTAAAATCCACTTGAGGGTTCCACGCACCCCGAAAAAGGTTCAAAGGAAAAGTTAGTAATAAAATAAAAAACAAATCAATCTTTCACCGACTCCACAGGGGTCTTTTTCCAACAGCAAACGCCGTACCGACAAAAGCCGTGCTATTTCGTATTTAGTGTGCAAAGGACAAGCAGGTAATATTTACGTGTTTTGAGGTTTGTAACGCCATGTTAGAACAATGCCCATTAGGCTAATTTATGTTCAGTTCAATACGTGAAATAAAATCTTCCGAAGAATCTGTTAAGAATATCCACAAAAATATAACAAAAGAAAGAAATTAAAATAGGTACTATAGATATGTTTAAAAAAGTCGAACTCTATTTTCACACCACTTTCGAATTCTTTTAAACCAGACAGGTGAAAGCACCGGATATTCGAAAGTTAAATCTGAACCATAGAGTAATAAATAAAGGAGAGATTTTAAAACATATGGAAGAACAAAGTTTGTGCGCAGCCAGTTGAGTATGGCGCATATCACAACGACTAACTGAACTAACAAAACCCGCCTCTAACCTCACGAAAATGGTCAATATTATTTTAATTTGAGGTTAGTCACTTTTGAACATATTTATATGATATCTATTTTCATAATTCTTATTGGTTTTTCTCTATTTAAATTGATTATCTACATTGGCACCTATTTTTCTTATAGAATTTATTATAACTTATCATAGGTAAGTTAAAAAAGTAAAATAATGGAAACAATATTTTTCATTTTATCGATTTTTTTTGCAGACAATAAGGAAGATTTGCCAAAAGTTCTAGTTATGTGAAAAAGTGGTATTTCGAACATTGTTCGTGTGATATTGTGTGCTTCAAGATGCCTCCAATGCCTCCATGGTAGATTGGTGTATAAGTGTGGATTATTTGTGTGTCTGTTCTTATTTTATTTTTATTGACTGTTTTTGTGTTATTTTCGATATTTTATTACATGAAAAATATTGTTTTAATAGTAATTTCTCACTAGCAGAGTTTTTTTTCTCCTACTCCTACTAATACAATAATACACGTATGCTGAAAGCTTCCAAATTCAAAAAGCGCGCGTCTTGTATGCTAGTTCATACCAGTAACCAAGGTAGGCGCTAGTGGTAACTTTGTGCCACAAAACACTACACGTTCAACATCTCTCTTTTATTTATTACTTTATGACCTGAACTTTTATGAAATTTTTGTTTTTTTTTCCACAACTTTTGTCTGTTGAAATTCCTGTAGCATCTACTCATACTCCTTTTCATTATTTTTGATCCCTAACCTAAACTTACAACACGATTTTTTTCGATTTAAGTTCAATTTCAAAATATTTCTATCCAAACAATGATCACGTATAAAAATAAATACAATATTAGCGAAAGTGAACTGGGGAAAAATCAAAATCGAGTACAATATATATGGTAAGTAATGTGCTGTCTAAAGAAAAATTAATGGTGTGCAGTAAAATTAGTTACGTCATTCTAAACTCATAAATTCTTCCAGTTATGACACGGCCATATGCTCCAATTAAAAACCACTGAGAAAAATACATACTTCAAAAATACTTATCTTGATTCCACAGTATCGGATCCGCTCGATAAGTTGGGAAGAATTTTCACGACACAAAAAATATTAGAAAAACTACTAGAAAGAGAGAAGAATAATTATTCGCAGTCTGCGTTGGGCGTGTGTTCAGTTCCAATATGATATGAAAGCAGCGTTGCCAGTTTAGCATTTGACTGGTTTTTCATGGCAAGAGAAATAGTCGTATATAGAGTAGGAGGATGTGTGACAGTAACATTAAAGGAAAGCTGACAGGAACCACTTTTCAATCTCCTGTCCCTGCAAATCTCATATCCTGTTACCATTCAGGAGCTTCGGCGTTGAAAAATTCTCTCCGCTACGGATAAAATCGATTTTCATTCTATCGAATTAGAAGCTCGAAATGGCATTTAAAAGTTAAATGTTCCATCTATACTATACATGAAGAATATTATGTTCAACACTAGCAGCCCCCCTGGCTTCGAAAGGCATTTGTTTATTTAGTTGAAAGCTTCCAGAACGTTAAGTTTTTCCGCTTCAACAAATATTGTTATATTTTAGCCAATGTATACAAAAACTTGACAAACTAAAGGAGTCAAATAAAATTCAAGTTTTCCAAAAGCTGCTTCATTTTTTGGTAAAGATGGTACGTTAAGGTCTCTAAATAAAAAGAAGAAGAGAAGACACCCATCTGGAATCATCTAGAACTGTCATTGATAAATCTAGAAGTGTAATCGAGAACAGTCTAGAACATGTGGGAAGTTTTATAAATGGGATAGTTGACGATAGTTAGTTATACCTCATTTAAAAACCAGGAGGAGTAATTTGAATTTAAGTTGGCAATTCTGTAGACCTTTGATTGGTCAGATTCCGTCCAGTTTCACACAACACTTTCTAGTATTGACATCAGCTGATAATTTCCATTTTTGATAGTTTTGACAGATAAATATAAATAATTTTGTCATCGCATCTTTTATTATTTTCACAGAGGTCATTTTAGGGCCTTCAAAAATCAAATAATTTCATCCTATATCTACAATAAACATCTAAATAATCTACTGAACAGACGAGAAATCGACTTGTGGCTATGGGTGGCTGATTTGTTCATCAATCAAGGCATATTTAACAGATTTAGAACACGATTATTGACTACTATTTTGGAACACACCCTTTAGTAACTAATCTGGTAACTTTTAGTGATGTGAGTAAGGCTTTTCAAATTACTCCTCCTGGCTATTAAATGGACTATAGTTTCTGAAATATTTGAGGTTTGCTAGGTTATGTATTTATTGTGGAGAGATGTTTTGAAGTGGCCACCACTCACTAGATTAATCTATAATAATTAATAATAAATAATCTCTTGACAAACAAAATGAAAGATACGATAGCTTTTAGAGTAACTTCCAAGACAAACAATCGACTGCAAAGGCTGGCCATTAAGTTCGAAAAATTTACGTTCTTATAATTTCACGGCAGACTGTAAAAAAAACTAACGTCGAAATTAGCTGTCCATCTTGTTGAAATGCCGCGTTCTTTCTTTTGACTTTGCACATGCATCTATTTTGGTTATAAGGTTCGGGAATTTGAGATTTTTTTATATTGTTTAAAATATTCCTAAGTAATTTCTAAACTGAAAATTGGATATTGACCAAATAAAAAAAATGTAAGTGTATAAAGGAAACCTTGTAAATAAAATGAGAGGAAAAGGATAATTAGCATCCTTGTAATTAGGGTCATATCCTGCTAAATCCTTCTAACGTTCTTATGGATTCTGGTGACTTATAAGTGAAATTCTTTACTAGGTTAGATTCTCTTCAGTAGTTTTATTTGTGGTAATATCACAAAAGAGTGAAGATAAATTGAAACTAATTTGACAGATCTTAGAAAACTTGTTGGCAGGTGAAAGGAGAGCTCGAAAGGTTCGAGTGACTTTTGCCAAATGATACTTTTTTTATTTTTTATGGTTTTTAGAAAACTAGAGCTAACTGGGGTGTTTATATTGAATAGTTCCATATACCTACTTACACATTGCTTCAAAAATTTTGACAAAAAAAATGTTTTCGACATAAAAAGGGCTTTTTGGTACGAGAACTGACTGCTACAGTCTGTTTTTATATAAATTCATTTAATCTCTTCCAAATGGAGTCATGAAATTTTCGAAAATCTACTTTTCAAAACTAAAGATGCTCATAACTCGACTAATATAATAGATAGAACGTTCTAGTCTTCGGTAATAGATTCAGGGGAAAATTTTACATATGCCAGTGATTTTTCGGTCCATAATTCCCAACCAGGAAGTGAGTTAACATAAACTATTTCCACTCCTACCCCTTGCTTCAAAATTTTCTACAAAAATCGCCTGGCACAGTTTGTTTTTGCATAAACTCATTTTTTCTCCTCCAAATGAAGTCATGAAATGTTTGAAAATTTCAAAACTAAATATGCTCATAACTCGACTAATACGATAGATAGAACGTTCTAGTCTTCGGCAATCGATTCAGCGGAAAATTTCACATACTCCATTGTATTTTGAGTACATAATTCCGACCTGGAAAAAAGTTAGCACAAAGTAGTTAACATATTTCCATACCTACCTTTCATCTCAAAATATTCTACAAAAAAAAACGTTTTTAACATAAAATTTGCTCAAAATGCGTCCCCAGAGGTTTTTTGGGGCGAAAAATCGAGTGGAACAGTCTGTTTTTGTATAAAATCATTTTTTCTCCTCCAAATGAAGTCATGACATTTTCGAAAATCCACTTTTGAAAACTAGAGATGCTCATAACACCACTATTATGGTACATATATTTACCACTAATAGAAGAACAATCCTTTTAAAAAGTATAACCCCTAGAGGAAGTTTTACCGCCCTTGAAATTTTTTTATATCCAGAAGATCATTAAACCCAGCAAACATATTTCATAAAAAAAATATATAATGATCTTTTCGAGATTTTCTTAAATAAAAAAGTGCCGCTCGTCCTCAAAACTACCTGTAGACTAAGAAAAACGCCATTATTATTATTACCATACTAATTAACTTCTTCTCCAAACCACCATAAGAACACTAACGTTCGACTACCGCTTCATTAATACACGATAGAATGTGAGCGTGTTCGAAATTCAAAATACGCTCGGTCACAGTCTGTATGACGAAGCGACGGTTTCGCAGTATTTCATTTTTCACTGTCCAAGCCTCCTATGATATATTATGAGTGATGGAACAATGGTTCTTCTTTTATTTTTGCTTCGTCAGTTTTAAAACTGGTGCCCGAACGATATGGGATTCGGGGAACAAATATAGAGGTTTGTTTTTAGTTATCTCTTTTTTTATTCAACAGTTGAATATATCTCTTGTTTTTACCGTAATTTGGAAAAAATTTGCAGAAGTAATATCGTCGAACATTACGAGGGATGTATATGAAAAATTTTCCCCTGCATCGACTGGTGAAGACTACAACGTTCTATCTATCATATTGGTCGAGTTATGAGCACATTTAGTTTTAAAAAGTGGATTTTCGAAAATTTCATGATTTCATTTGAAGGAGAAAAAATGATTTTGGACAAAAACAGACTGTGGCAGTCGATTTTTCGCATCAAAAACCCCTCCAGACGAATTTTGAGCAATTTTTATTCCAAAAACGTATTTTTTGTCAGAAATTTTGAAGCAAGGGGTAGGTATGGAAACATTTAATGTAAACTGCTTTGTGCTAACTTTGTTCCTGGTCGTAATTATGGACTCAAAATACACTGGATTATGTAAAATTTTCCGCCGAATCGATTGCCAAATACTAGAACGTTCTATCTATCATATTAGTCGAGTTATGATTATATTTAGTTTTGAAAAGTGGATTTTCGAAAATTTCAAGACTCCATTTGGAGGAGAAAAAATGATTTTATACAAAAACAGACTGTTCCAGTCGATTTTTTGCACTAAAAAGCCCCTCCAGACAAATTTTGAGCAATTTTTATGTCAAAAACGTATTTTTTGCCGAAAATTTTGAAGCAAGGGGGACTTCTTTCCTAGCCGGATTTATGAATTCAAAATACATTAGTATATGTAAAATTTTGCGCAAAATCGATTGCCGTAGACTAGAACGTTCTATCTATCATATTAGTCGAGTTATGAGCACTTTTAGTTTTGTAAAGTGGATTTTCGAAAATTTCATGACTTCATTTGAAGGAGAAAAAATGATTTTAGACAAAAACAGATTGTGGCAGTCGATTTTTCGCATTAAAAAACCCCTCCAGACGAATTTTGAGCAATTTTTATTCCAAAAACGTATTTTTGGACTCAAAATACACTGGATTATGTAAAATTTTCCGCCGAATCGATTGCCAAAGACTAGAACGTTCTATCTATCATATTAGTCGAGTTATGAGCACTTTTAGTTTTGTAAAGTGGATTTTCGAAAATTTCATGACTTCATTTGAAGGAGAAAAAATGATTTTAGACAAAAACAGACTGTGGCAGTCGATTTTTCGCATCAAAAACCCCCTCCAGACGTATTTTGAGCAATTTTTATCCCAAAAACGTATTTTTTGTCGAAAATTTTGAAGCAAGGGGTGGAAACATTTAATGTAAACTGCTTTGTGCTAACTTCTTTCCTGGTCCGAATTATGGACTCAAAATACACTGGATTCTGTAAAATTTTTCGATGAATCGATTGCCGAAGACTAGAACGTTCTATCTATCATATTAGTCGAGTTATGAGCATATTTAGTAATGAAAAGTGGATTTCATGACTTCATTTGGACGAGAAAAAATGATTTCATGCAAAACAAACTGTTCCAGTCGATTTCTCGTCCTAAGATACCCCTCGAGAAAAATTTTGAGCCCTTTCTATGACAAAAACATGTTTTTTGGCGAAAAATTTTGAAACAACAAAAACATATTCGCTAAGAATCTTTAAGTCAGTACAAAATCATACAAACAATTCAAATTTCAACACCAACCAATACTATTTCAAAAAATAAATGATTATAAATATTTCTCTGCCTATAATCTAAATTTATTTATTAAAACCTCACTCTTTCTCCCAATAAAAAAAAGATTAATAACCAGCGTGCACAGAAAAGAGACTTTACTCCCTCCCAGCATAAATCTGCATAATTATGACAGGCCAACAATGTAGCTTACACCCTTAACAAATAGGCCCAATTTCTAATCATCAAATAGCAATTTGATAGAGCGTTCGCGCGAATTCGACACACCAGAACTTTGGAAGCTGTGGGATAAATTTCCCTCGCTACAATTTTATTTACCCTGCTAGTTTAATATTCAATATAAAAACTCACTAAAAGATTATGTAACTTGACTATTTACAATGTTTCTGACAAGGTCTGTACCTTTTCAAGCATGTCATGTTAGGTTAGGTCAAGTAATATAGCTCATCAGCATATATACGTATTATCCTAGGTCAACTATCCCTATTACGTGACAACCTGGTGTGAACCAAATTACCAACACTCGAAATGTTCATGAAATGTTTCAAAGAATTTAGAGATATAATTAGTATTTTTTTTATTAAAATTTTTCCAAATTAATATAAATATATTAAACGGCATCTCGATATTTTTGGCCAAAGCGATATTTTCTCAACTTCGTCTTCTTCTTTTTTATTTAGTTGGTGTATGAAGTATGAAATACGACGGGCTTAGAGGTCGACTGGAAAGAGCTTAAATTCCCCGCCCAATGCCGAGAATGAGTTATTTGAGAACGTTCGTTTTATACCGGGAGTCAGAGATCGAAAGGTCACGTGTACCATTGCATTCGAACTACCGAACATATTTCAAGTTCATGAGGTATGGAGATTGAACTACGGTCGGCCAATGAGTATAAATCAACTGTGCGGTCTCGATGTCAAAACCGATGGAAAAATGGAATGAAAGAATGCGAAAACAAAGAAACTACGACAAGTCCAAACATTTTCATAAGTAAAAAAAGTAAATTACGGCCCTGTGATCACGTTTTTTTAGTGTTTTAAATATAAAAACTTAAATTTCTAGAATGCTTCTCGAAATAAATTACCTAGATTTTATTTCAAGCTAAGAAATTTGAAAAACATGTTCGGTAGGTACCATAACCTCAAAATTTTTATAAATTACAACTTTGACGGTAAAATTTTAATAGTACCTATAACTGCCCGCTAAGAAATAAATAGAAAATAAATGTTTACATGTAATGAAAATGCTGAGGACACTAAATTGATAAAATACCCTGTATCTCAATTATAAAGACAGATTTAATATAGATTTTCTTGGGTTTTAAGTCCTTTTCAAATGAAGCACACTGTATAATAAAATCACGAACTCATGAAAACCCTGTACAACAATTTATTGAAATATTATGTCACCAGATTTGTTCGTATTTATAGGGACGAATAAATATTCCCACACGTATTCTATTTTTAATTTATTTGCAATATCATCATCATCCACCTACTCACCCGCCCCCTGTTCGATGTCTCAGAAGGGATGTCATAACAGCCGGAACGAATACGTTCCAGTATTCTCGTGTCTGGAATCCAATTTGATAATTTTATTTGCTCGGAAATGGGATCATAATGAAGTTTCGATGACTACATCACACACCCCGATGCTGTCGAACAGATCAAAAGGGGATCGAGATCCATAAATCGGATTATTCGGTTTCCAAAATTGAAAATTATAGTTTGTAATATGTTCAGAAATTACAATAAATATGTGTGTTATTCTTCAAAGAGGAAAATATTTTTTCTACGACCACCATCCCAAACAAACTTAATGAAGAACTAGGCGAGAGCCTTACTATGGATTCCAGGTCACACTGGAATAGAAGGAAATGAAACACCAAGCTAGAGGCAGGTGGCGGTAGCAGCGCTGTCATTCCACTGCCTGTTCTGATCATTCGCGTTCTATGAATTTCGTGTATCGTGTATCGCCTATTTGCTGACATCTGACATTTGCTGTATTTGATTTATGTTTGTGTTGCTCTCATTATTGGCTTATTGAAGTTATATTTAACTTAATTATGGTTCGCGCTCTTTTTTAAACAGCTCCAAGATTTAATAACCATCTCTACTTCTGTACCAAAAATATTTTGCATGCGCTTGTGCGTCTCAGGATTGTCTCTGCTGTCTACTCGTTCCGAAAATCTGCTGAACTAACTCTATTTCGCGGTTCAATGGTCACCCTTCATCCTAGTCGGTCGCGAACGGTCGTCGTTCGGTGTTGACGTCATCCCAAAATCTGAATCGCAGGTTTTTCCTTTTCATTTGGGTCAGATTAGCGGTGGATGCACACGCTACTAAGGCGCAGACCAAGGGTGGCAAGGGCGAATGAGCGATAAGGTTATGCCGTGGGGAATAAGTCACTAAATCAGAATTTGGATGGCTGGTGCCAGAAACATTGAAGAAATAATAAATTGTATTCGGCTGTAACTTTGCTCTGAAATGTTTTTTTTTGGTGTACGTAATCGATTTTTAATGTCCTTACACTTAAAGTTGAAAGAAATGGAAATAAAGGCAGATCTGTGATTAATCCTAATCAAAATATCACAATAATTAACCGTTTGAATGTATTACAAACGTTTACCCCAATTTTTGACTTCAAAATAGGATGCAGACGTACCTTTTGTATTGGTAATGTGTCTTACGTCTTTTCCTACTGTCCCACTGACAGGTCTTTACTTTGTTGTTAACGGTCAATTATTATTTATGAAAAGTGAATATTAATCTTATTGTTTTATATATTTACAAGGATAAAATTCATCACACACGTTTAATAGGAAGTTTTCATCCTAATTTGGTTATTATTTAATAAATTTCTCTGGTATTAAAAATAATTCTAGTAAATATAAGAACCGTTATATCAATTTTTTTTATTTCGCAAGTTACGTAAACAAAATATTTCTTATGTTAATAAATATAGGCATAGTCATTGATAAAATGGAGCTTCTTCCGCACCCACGTGCATCTAACCGTCGAAAAGTTTTCAAGATTTCGTCACACGCCTCGTCAACTCCGGACCTAATTACATTTTGAAAAATAGGCGCTAATCTGTTTACTGCCACAACATATACAAACGCCGACTAAAAACGAGTGGGGGGTGTCGAAGCATAGGCCAGTCATCAAAAATAATATTTTTTTCCATAAAAGAAAACCATGAAGACTAGATAAGTGCTAGAAATAGGAAGGTGGTTGTGTTCCATGTGTACCAAATAATGTTTCATTGTTTGGAGTGCTCTTCTGACATTTCAAGGTTCACGTTTTTTCTTCTCCTTCTCCTCTTCCCCTTCCCTTCCCCTTCTCCTCCTTCTCCTCCTTCTCCTCCTTCTTCTCCTTCTCCTCTTTCTCCTCTTTCTCCTTTTTCTCCTCATCCTTCTCCTTCTCCTTCTCCTTCTCCTTTCCCTTTCCCTTCTCCTTCTCCTTCTCCTTCTCCTTCTCCTTCTCCTTCTCCTTCTCCTTCTCCTTCTCCTTCTCCTTCTCCTTCTCCTTCTCCTTCTCCTTCTCCTTCTCCTTCTCCTTCTCCTTCTCCTTCTCCTTCTCCTTCTCCTTCTCCTTCTCCTTCTCCTTCTTTTTCTCCTTCTCCTTCTCCTTCTCCTTCTCCTTCTCCTTCTCCTTCTCCTCCCCCCTCCTCCTTCTCCTCCTTCTCCTTCCCCTTCTCCTTTTCATGCACCTTCTCCTTCTCTTTCTCCTTTTCATGCACCTTCTCCTTCTTCTCCTTCTCCTTCTTCTTCTCCTTCCTCCCTTTCCTCCTTCTCCTCCTTCTCCGCCTTCTCCTCCTTCTCCTCCTTCACCTTCTCTTTTTCCTCCTTCACCTTCTTCTTTTCCTATCCCTTTTCCGTTTTCTTTTTATTCAGCCTCAGTTCAAAGAAAATTCTTTTTCATTATTTTGTATATATATTTTTTTTAGACTGGCCTAAAGCATCCGCAATTTATAACACAGGGTGTTGACAAATGCCCTGTTTGCTTCACTTCCGTACCTCTGTCGGTATTTACGACATCTTTAATTAACGAATTGTTAGGGATTTTTTCGAAATATAAATATATATACATGTGTTAATGTGCAACGGACTGTTGAAAGTCTGATTTATTTGTAGAGAAGCGACTATGTGTGTCATTCGTTCAACAATTTTGGTTATTAAGAGGTTTGGAATAGTTTTAGAATTAACGCTCTAATGAGATACGATCTTATAAAAGTGTTTCCTGTTACTTTCTTTCATCGGGTTCCATCTTTTGACGACTTTGGCATTAGAAAATGTTCAACGTAAAGATATTTGGTTGCGAAAAGGATTAAAAATCAAGACTCAAGTTATAAAGTTGATTGAAAACGTCAACTGTCAACTGTCTACTATATGTTTTCGTCGTAAATAAAACGGAAATTCATTTTGAAACTTTTTTTTCTGTAATAAAATAATTCAATTCTTTCCACTGACGTTGATTATTACCTTTAGTGCATCGCGTGTAGTAATATTATGTTATTATAGCTTTTGAACTGCAGTAGGAAGGAGTATTTCAAGTAGGGCTGTTTGCTGTCTGATTAATTAGAGGTTAGTTGATTTGATGATTGTTTTGAAACACACCCTAATCGGCCTTAATCTCTATTATTTCATGATAAACACGTTCCATTTTTTAAAACATTTTATTTTTATTTTTGAGTAATGCAAAGTAGATAATAATTTGTTAGAAAATGAATAAGATATCGAAAGATTTAGTAAGGCTTCCACTTTTTTTGATTTGCTCTCTTAATTCCGACGTTGAATGTATGTATTTTTGGGGTGACATTAACTGAAATCCTATTGTGCCTCCTTACTTCTACTTCTACTTATTTCTAGTAGCTCCTTCAATCCTATTTCCCGGAGGAATTTTAGGATATCTACAGGCTTCAACTTAGTTAAATGTTCTTCCTCCTCCACTATTTTCAGACAATGTCCCGTTAGAATCCCTGTTAAAACTCTTAGCGCAGTTTTACTTTGACTTATGCATTCATTTGATCTGAACGTTGAACAGGTTGTAGTCATCCAGAAGAATCTTTGATTGTATAAGCCCTACTGATTCCGCCAAATTGTTCAGGCGTTCAGAAAGGTATTCCGGTCCCCCTCTTTGCTAGATCATCTGCTATTTCATTTCCTTTTATTCCAATGTGTCATGGAATCCAAAGTATTGTTCTAGCCTAGCCTCCAAAACTGTCAAGCCAAATCTATTATATTTATTAGCTATTATATAAAACCAAACTTTCTTAAAAAGTGTTTTAAAACAACTTAATGTTATAAACAATAATAATTTTATTGCCAAAATGTTTTTGTGATAAATTTATAAGACAATTTGGCTACAAAAAGCCAAACTTGCTCTTATGGAACCTTTATATAACCTTGAACCATGAAAGCAGTAAAGATACATAACAGACTCTAATTCAATAATTATATAATGATTTTATAATTGTCTTGTAACTTTTTCATTGGCTATAAAATTGCTACATCTGCTGCTTCAATAAAACTATTTCATAAGCTGCTAAAAGTGTTTATAACAATAGTTTTATAATGTATCTATACCTCATTTATAACCAATCTTTATTGAAAAACGTTTTTGTGATGAATTTATAATACAATTTGGTTACGAAAAGTCAAATTTGCTCTTATGGAACCTTTATATAACCTTGAACCATGAAAGCAGCAAAGATACCTAACAGACTCCAATTCAATAACTTTATAATGATTTTATAATTGTTTTGTAACTTTTTCATTGGCTTTAAAATTGCTACATCTTCTGCTTTAATAAAACTATTTTATAACCTGCTAAAAGTATTTATAACAATAGTTTTATAATGTATCTATACCTGATTTATAACCAATCTATCTTGAAAAACGTTTTTGAGATGAATTTGGTTACGAAAAGTCAAACTTGCCCTTATAGAGCCTTTATATAACCTTAAACCTTGAAATAAACAATAAAACAACATTAAAATTGTTATATAAGTCAAAAATTATAAATCAACTTTGCTAGTTGGGTCAATCGATCTATAAAGTCATTGGAGGAAGAAAGGAAGTGAGAAAAGGGGATTGATTAACTCCAAGTTTTTTTAAGCGACCTTCATCCACTCTCCGAATTCTTCTTAGGCGGTGGTGCTGGTTGTATAATTGCTCTGAAGTGATGAATGGAGTAATATTTGAGCTTTTTCACTATATAAAGTTGTGGTAAGGTTTTTGTTGATCATAAAAATGATTAAATCAATTGAAATTGTTGTTATTAAGTCGAATCAAGGTGGAACAGCAAAAGAATTTTTCAATAAACATTCGTGCAAACCTCAAAATATATTAAATTGCTTTTTAAATCCAAAAATGAGATTTGTTTTTCTCGCACGACGTAAATAACGAAGATATATACAACAAATCATAAATCACAATCAATTCGTTTTCAATTTCAGAGTACTTAACAATAATTTTTGAACGTAACCACATCATCAAACACTCTTATTTGCTCGTCTTCACCCTTTTACAGTTACTTTAATACTCATCTACCGGCCGTAACATTACCAGGTAATTTTTCATTTTATACAAAAAGGCGTATCGGGAATATTCTGAAAGTCATCGCTTTTTTTGGAGTCGTACAATGGTTGGTTGGGAAAAAAAATCCTCCAACTAGATCCTTGTCCATTTCACACTTATAATGTACACACAAGATTTTCGTAATTAAATGTCGATCATAGTTTGGTTTCCCATAGAAAGCAATTTTGGACGATAATTGGAATCAAACTATAATATGGATGCGGAATTTTGGATATTTCAATGGTCTATTATTTAAAAATAATTGAAAATGCATTCTTATAAATATTTCTTTTTTTTTTTCGTATTGATGATGTGTTTTATATTTTATTTATATTGGTGTGTTTTTTTGGGTTCGATTATATGAGGATACTGAAATGGAATCAAAAACTGTGGCGGAATGTTGATTAGATTTTATTATTGTACTTTTTATTCTTATTAACAACTAACAACTGCGGCTGTTACACTTGAAATGGCTGTAACAATCAGTTAGTTAAAAAAATTATACACGTTCGTTATATTTCATTATTGATAGATACTTCAGAACTGTCAAGAATGAACTAGGAATGGAGTTGATGCCAACATAATGAACAAAAAAATACTCCAAAGGGTTAGTCGCATGAAGAAATGGTTTTTCTTATATATATTTTGAGTCCCTTTACCAACCATTTTGTACCCGAAGAGTTTGTTTACTGTTCTAAGACTGTCCGGAGTCTGCGCAGTCATTATGATACTACTATACAGGCGGAAGAAAAGTCAATTGTCAAATTAGTTAGGTTAGGTTAAGAATGTTCGAGTTTTTTCAAACTCTGTCCAATTTCAAACGGTTCGAGAATTGTTCTTAGGACTGAATAAAGTACGTAAAGGGTTCTGTGCACTTCCAGATTGGTTTAAAGGACTGTCCAGAAACAAAAACCCGAATAAAGCTATAGCTTGTGCCATAGAGTAATAAATAAAAGAGATATGTTGAATGAGTAGCGTTTTGTTACCACTAGCGCCTACCTTGGCTACTGGTATGAACTAGCATTCAAGACGCGCGCTTTTTGAATTTGGAAGTTTTCAGCATATGCGTAATATTGTATTAGTAGGAGTGGGAGAACGATGAAATAAAAAATATTGTTTACACTAGTAAGTAAGTAGTAGTAAGTTAAAGATAATAGAGAAAGGCCAATAACAATAAAACAAAAATAGATATTATATAGATATGTTCAGAAATGACTACAAGTAACTAACCTCAAATTAAATTGATATTGACAATTCTCGTGTGGTAAGAGGCGGGGTTTGTTAGTTCAGTTAGTCGCCATGATGCGCCATGCTCAACTGGCTGCGCACAAACTTTGTGCCAGTTTCTTCCATATGTTTCAAAACCTCTCTTTTATTTATCACTTTATGACTTGTGCTTATTTTGAACCGTTGAAAGTTGGACGCTCGTTCAACGGTTCAAACTAATGTGAATGCGGTCAAAATATACCTCAAATTTATTTGTAGTTAATAAAAATGATGAACAAATTCGAATGTGATATTTACTCTCTAGGAAACAAAAAAAATTTCGGTGTTATTAAAAAAAATCATGATAATATAAACATAAAACCCACAGCGAATTCATCATCCCCAAAAAGAGAGATGAAAAATAGCACATAGAACGGCGGTGAATGAGAGGCATGCATGACGGGACGTTTTAGATGCATAGGAGTGACAGAATCAGTAGCTCGTGAAATTACTTTTACTACAGGGTTGCACGTCCCTCTCCCCCCGGGAACGGTTGCTGCATGAATCTTATTTTTACAACGTTGCAATTTTAGCATATTTCGTGGTTTGCTGAATACGAGTTTTGTTAAATAAAAAAATTATTTGGATCCGAATGTTTCAAGATTATAAACAGGTGGCACCGTTACTTACTGGTGGAATAATCTCTAACTATATTTATATACATATAAAAAGGGCACAATCTAATGTATGCATGTAGGTATAACATGAGAGCCTACAACAACAGGCAGATCAGGATCTTTGGGCTACAATCTGCACCTCTAGAGCCATTTTTGCTTTGTAGATAACCGTTTTTTTCGTGCTAGTTCCACCGGAGTTTACTGTCTAGACGTCTAGGGCTAAGTTTTAGACCCCCTTCTTTTTTTTTTATTTGTTAATGATGTAAAAACTTCATTTCACCGTAACCGGTTTTAAAATGTTTATAAATAAAAATTGTTTATGTATTTTATACTCAAAAAGAGTCATCGTGTATCTCAAGGAGTCTTCCTTTTAACAACTTAATATTGTTATGTATTCCTTTCTTTTTCTTTGTCGAAAATTCGAAAGCCAAAATTCATATTCAAAGCTCGAGGTAAAATTCACTTAAGAAAGCGTGAGCACAGAAGAGATGAACCCCAAACCACCAAAAATTGTAAACTTTAAAGCCACAGAGGGTGGTTGTTTTAGGTGGGAGCATCATATAATGCCACAAAGAGATACGTACAGAGCCGGACTATACACAACTCGGAAATATAAAATAAGACAAAAGTATAATAAAAAAGAAATAAATTGTTCACTATAATCCTGCCTATAAAAATCTAGTATCTCAAATTTTCGTTTTCTGAAGATTTTTTGAAAAATTTTCAAACAAATCTGGACTAATCTATCAATTTGACATTTAGCCTGCTATTTAAATCGATACATTGAAATTCATGAGCTGTGATAGTTGAAATTTATTCAGCAAAGACTGTTGATTGTCTCAATCGAAGAGTTTGTTTAACTATTGGGCTTGTTCCGTATCTGTTGTAGCTTATAAGGGTGCAAGTTTCCGACCCAGATTAAGCTTAAATCTGGCACCACGGGAAGCATAACAAATATACGCTGACAGTACAGAATCTATTGAAATGTATACTACCAGATTATGGGTCTTATATTCAGATTTGTCGATCTTTTTCGTAGGCGTATGACTACTGACTAGCAAAACGTGGAAAAAATTCTTTATATTGAAAATTACTAATTTATGAGGACTTTTTTTTGGTCCACACTTTTTTTTGGTGTTTTTTCTAGTCAAAGGCTTTCTAAGTCCTTAACCTTTCTTCAAATGAAAAGCTTGAGTCAGGCTGGAGAATGTAATCTATAGTTTAGAGCAACAACACCCCATAAGTCTTTTTTTACCTACATTAAAATAAAAAAAACGGACGAGGACCTTCGTATCCTTCTAAATCTTATTGGCCCTCTTGCCCTTCCAGATTTTACAGTTTGGCCTGTTGGTAAAAAAGTTTGGAGACCTCTGGTTTAGAGGACCACAATTGATCTGAAAAGTTCGCAATGGAATAGGCCAAGAGCCACCCACCTTTGCTGAAGATCTTCAGTTCCTGTACTACCAACATGTTGTACAAAGATTAAAAGAGATCCAAACTACATAATGTGTAGTGTTTTATTGAAAGCATTTATTCCCAAACATAGGCGTGCGCAGACTTTCTTATTAGGGGGGGGGGCCAAATATCAAATCGAAATCTTTTGATGAAAAAACAAAGATCCATGTCCGCCGAAACATTGCTTTTGCATATTTCCGCCCTACAATTTCTGTTTTCTCGGAATTGGGATGAACCATTAGGGTGGGCAATGGACCACCCTGCCCCCCCTGTAGGCACGCCTATGCTCCCAAATCCTGTTTTTCCAAATTTCCTTTGCTCTTAAAACAGTGAATACAATCACTAGCTCATGTATCCATGCATCACAACTTAATTTCCACCAAAATGTTAGACACGGCCATAAACTTGCACGTTTTCTAAAATATTAATACATAAATTTCACGACTTTGCTAGGACATCGTAAAACCGCTTGAAAAAAATAAATGTTAATAGCGATTATTGAAGACGTTTGTAGGTATACGTTTGTTTTTTTCTTACAAATTAGTAAAACAAAAGAAGAAGACATGACAAGCAGTGAAACACAAGAAAATTAAACTTGTAATTTATCGGTGGAACTACAAAAGAACCTGCGGATCATTTAGTCGATGATAGAAAGGTTTAAAATTATGGTCGTAAAGGTTTTATGTTCAATAATATTATGCAACTTATGAATATTTTTGTATTTCTTTGTCGTTCTGAATCGATTGGTCTACATTTAATTTTTAGATGCTGTTTTTCCAAATAATTTTGACACTTGACAACTATTAAACATGGAAAATTAATATGCTAGAAACAGTTCTGTATTTTACGTCGTTTATTTGAAATTTGATACACAATTTCCTGCTAAATTCAAATCTTATGAGAAGTTTTTGAATTGCAAGTCATGGAATCAATCTGTCAAATTTGTTGAATACTTGTTCATTTTTTTGTTTATAACTAAATACGGGCTAATAACCACAGAAGATTTGACCATTGGAAAGATCTAGTAGGGCTTAGACAATCAAAGATTCTTCTGGGTGACTACAACCTGTTGAGATCAAATGAATGCGTAAGTCAAAGTAAAACTGCGCTAAGAGTTTTAACAGGGATCCTAACGGGACATTGTCGCTTGAAGAATGTAGATTTTGTGGCATGGAAGAAGGAACCTCCATCCATATACTTTCCAGCTGCACAAGTAATCCAGAATCCTAGAGCACAGTACCTGGGAGATTGCTGGATAGAAGAGGAATATTTACCTAAGCTGAAGCCTGCTGATTTCCTAAGCTTCCTCCAGGAAATAGGAATAAAGCAGCTAGTAGTTTCAGAGACTCTCCTCAGAAACTAAGTAGAAGTAAGGGGGCACAATAGATTTTTCAGATCTCAGTGAATGTTACCCCAAATATACATACATACTTACACACAATTATCACACAACCACACGTGCATTATCGAGCAATCAACAGCATTCTCAACAAATTACAGAAAGTTTTAAGTCGACATTTTCGAATTATTTTTCGATATCATGAAAATTTTTTTACTTCAATGATTAGCTAACTAACAAAATTTATGAGATAAATATATCGACAACGACATTCTGTGAATTCGTGTTTCCTTCGCAAATGGCTGTTTTAAGCATATCGCAACGCTTCGAATGCAGATCGACGCCTGGCGTCGTTGTTGGTTTTGCTATTTTATAGCTTGACTGTAACCAGGCAACGCGAATGCGTTTCGGTTGTAGCCATGACGACAAACCAAGCAGTCTACCACTGAAAAAGTGGATTTGGCACATATCGGGACACATTTTTTAGTTTCCAAAGGCACAGGAACACACTAACTACACTCGTTGCGGACATTTTAATATTCTAAACCTCAATTTATGAATATAATTAAAATATTATGACATAATTATGTTCTCCTGTGGGCGTAGAAAAATATAGTAAGCAGCTGGTGCCAAAAATATGTTTTTTCTTAGGAAGACTCGAAATGCTTATACTTAATTGATTAAAACTCGAAATGCTTTTGACACTCGTGACTTAATTGATTGAAAATTGTATTTAATAATTAAGAATCCTTTGAATATGTTTCAAGAAATCCGTACCTACGTCACTGGAAACCACCAACGAAAAAAACCTCTCGGCATATATGTAATACAACCCTTTTAATTTGTGAAGTAAAAATACAAAAAACGGCCTCATAAATTATCAAAGCACTTATACGATCTTGATACAAGAAACTGATTGTAAATCAAACTGGCAGATATTTATTTTATTTTGTTGGCTACCCCGACAGGTCTGCTTCGGCAGCCCCGCTTCATATTCAAAGATAAAATGGCGAACTTAAGACCTGCCGCAGCTATTTCTTACATTCGATTACTCAAAATAGATTGGATCGACGTAGAAAATAAAAATTTTAATTATATTGTTCATATCTTCGGTGTTTCGTAGTTCTCTTTATATCTCACTAGGTTGCGGAATATAAAAATCGAATGTTAAATTTTATTTTCTTATTGTTAGCAGTAGCTGAGTATGTTTCTGACACAAGGCGGTGGAATGAATTGACAGATTTTGTCAATACGGATATTAACAAGTAGTATTAGCAAGCAATCTACAGGAGCGTCTAAATGTATAAAAGTATAAACTGTACATTTTTTTATAATCATTACCTTATTTTGGTTAATTTTCCAAGAAGGGGAGGGAAAAATAACCACACAGTATATCTACAAACTGAAAGTTGTCAATAACCTTTACAGGTTATTTATTTGGTTCTAGATTTGTTGTTTTGTATTGATTTAATGATTTTTGGTGTGCGTCCTCGATTGTTAAATTCCTTCTAGCACATTACGTTTGAAGAAATGGAAAAATTGCAGCTCTGTGATTAAACCTAATCAAAAAATCACAATAATGAACGTTTAAGACGTATTACAAACGATCTTTGATTGGAAAAATTTGATTAATTGATGTTAAGATCACGCGCAAGCGCGACCTATCATTACGACATTAAAAATAGGATGCAGACGTACCTTTCGTAGCGCCAATGTGTCTTATGCCTCTCTCAAATATCCTACTGATAATCTGTACTGTATTATTTATGAAATATTAATAAATCTTATTAATATATTGATTCAAATAATACAAAAATATGCCTAGAAACACATAAAAACATCAGCATTTTAAAAGTTCTCAAGTGTCTTCAGATAGAAAAAGAAGCTGGTAATTTTTAATTTCATAGCCCTTTCTAATTTGGCTAAATACGATCCTGATGATTTTATTCATTAAATTTAAGGTTAGCTATATGTCAAACTGTCAAATAAAATAAACGACAAACCTAACAATTTTTCTCAGTGTACCAAAGTATAAATTTTTGTTGTGGTTATCATCGAACAATCTGCTTGTTTGTTTTCTTTTGATTTACATTACCTTTCTGAGATAACGTGTAATAATAATTAATATAAATACTTTTTATTAGATGAATCTAAATATTCTTTATACTACCGGTTATATTATTATTGATTTTAATTATGATAACACTTAGTGTTAAGTTTTTTTTTGATTCCATAATACGATTATACATTTCTATCCCTTTTTGCAGGTTTAAACTAGAAAAACAACAATTTTATTAAAAATTTACGTACATAGTACGTTCATATGACGAGTAAAGTATCTTTTAATATCAATTACAGTCAAACAACGCCTTTACAGATCCTCCAATTCTCTTTGTACTGTAGCTGAACTCAAGCAGTCCAGACAGAACCTGTTTCCAAACATTTTTTGACAACTTGAACACATATTTTTCTGAGCGTCTTCTTTATTTCGTTTCTAATCAATATCGACGATTTACCAACAAAGACCACAAAACTAAATCATGTTATTATTGCAAATAGACGTTGTTTCCCATAATAAGAAGCCAAGTGAAGTTGCAGTAGTATGAAATTAACATTCGACTTGTTTGTATCTATTGCGAATCTGACGTTTATGACATTAACGCTAAAAACTGTCTCCATCAAGTTAAAATATTGATTAGTGGACAAGATAGAGCACAAAAAGTGTGTTTATTAACATCTAAGAAGATGAAAATTTAGAAAAAGACGTTTCAAACTTGTCTAAACAATACCAAAGAGTACAAAAATTGCTATGACCTTCAATTATTCATAAAAGATTAGTAAATTCTTTAAAATAAATCTCATCTATACAGTGTATTTATTTTCGCGTATACACAAGACCATTTCTTCTATTTTTACCCCTCATACTAGACACTTTAAGCCTTAACCACGTGCTCAAACAAATTATATGATAAAATTGTTCTGTTCTTGTCCCATAGGAACATACAAGAATGGCTGTCAGAACTCTGCGATCGAAATCCCGCAGGACTGCTGCGTCTTTAATTGTACGTACACGCGACAAAGGACAAAAAGGGCTTAGCCTGCCCTTCTTTTTTTGTATATACCAACGTGCAGGATTAAGGGGATCTTAGCTGAAGCTCGGAAGATCTGTTAGGGAGATTTCCAGATTGTGATATAGGTTTTGGGTTTTAGTTTTTTTTTGTTATTTCCATCTTCACGAAAGTATAAAGAAAAACTAATTAATTTTTTATATACAGAGTGGCTCAAAAGCAAAATATCTCTTAAACTGCTAGTCCCAATTGTACAAAATTTGGGTACATATTTGATCTTTGCAATCATGAATTTTTATTAAAAGTAAAATGAAAGAAAAAAACAACATAGTTGACGGCATAAACAAAAACTATGTAGAAGAGGGTCCCTAGACGGGGCGTGGTGGAGCACAAAGTTTGTGAGCCCCCCGTGGAGGTGATGTTACCCCTCAGGCATCGACGTTCGCCGAAACACACTTGCTCAGCAGGGAGGCTGCGGCCTAGACCTGCGACCTCAAGTTCTTTTCATTGCCGCGTTTAGATAAACATATTGATGGATATTATTATTTGACAAAATAAATATATACTTTATCCTGAATATTTCAGTTAGCAGTACTAGTTAGTACTCTGGAATAAACCCCACATCTATTTAATAATGTAAGGGTACCCAATCGAGTACTCCCACATTTGGTAGTGCTCTTGTGGGGTAAGTTTTTAATTCCTAATATTCCTGAATTCTTCTTGACCCTATTAAAACAAGCGTTTAACAAAAAAATAGAAATATTTTTGACGTAAGTAAAAAAATTTTTTTTCCATCTCTCGTATCTTCCTTCAAATATGATGTAAATCAAACAAGTGTCTTATTATTGAACCATCTTGTAGCATCTCTTTAACAACCCCGTTAACCCCTTGTTGTTCTGTTCCCTTATCTCATCGCATTCATCAATTAATGACGAGAGGGCAGCAAATTCGACCCATCAATAATTTGTAGGTCGATATAAATGATGGATAGGTGTTTATCTCCCTTGTGGAGAGTTTCTATCTCCCGAAGGAGCAGCCACACGATATCCTGCTGTTTCAACCGGAGATGGACAACATGAACTTTTAGTTGGGTCCATATTTTTTATAAAATTGTGATAATTATTTCCAAAAATATCATAAGTTACAAAAAGGAATATCACAGTGAACTTTTTCGATGACCTCGAGTAAAAATAAAATTTGTACGTGGAAAAAAAGGAGTATTAAAATAAAAATAAAAGAATCCAACCATGAAACTACGGACTGTTATTTCTAGTTTCGGGCTACTGAGTTCGCCCGAGGGATTTTTCTAGGAGCAAGTAAAATGGATCGTAAAAGAGACGTTGAAATAGGAAATGTTTGTGTAAAAATTTGATGGGTTCCTCATGACGTTGAAGGATTTAACTATCAATAATTTTTATTAAATGTACTTTTTGGGGAAAGAATTTATAATTTATGATAAAATATAGTATATTTTTATCATATTGGTAGCACACTCGTGGCTGAAAAATATTCGCGATTGGACCAAGATGAACACAATGTATTCCAATATTGTTACCAGCCTTTGCTAATGAAGACGGTACTAGAAAAAGAAGTCCTCGCTACCTGCAGCTCACTATACAGGAATAATCTAGCAAAAGCTGTTAACTAAACACTTATATTTACATGAAGAAGCGCTTACAATTCTGTTTAATTCTTTGAATCACCCTGCAGTGTTTCAGACACGTTTTTAAATTTATAATGAGATCTTCCGCTATCAATATGATAAAAATACACTATATTCTGGAAGAAGAATTTAGTTTTTCACGTTTTCGTTTTATATTTTAACATCTGGAAGATTCTATGAACCATTTAAGTCTGGAAGGGGATGAAATAGATTGTGACTTAGATGTATGGCATTGTTTTCCCAATTTTCCTTCAAAATTGATAAATGTCGTTGTCAAATGTATAAAAAAAGCTGTGTGAAACGGGCGGCAATCTCACCAATCATTTGGCAGCAGAAATGCAAACTTAAATTCATCTTGGTTTAAAAAAAATGTATAGAAAGAAAAAGTATCCCATGCTAAAGATGGGAATGAACAAATTGTATTATAGATAAAACAGATTAAAAAGAAAGTAGGTTGTGGTAGTTAAATTTTAGTGAAATCTAAATAAATATATAACAGGAAACAAACACAATGGCACGGGAAGAGAGATAACAACCCACGTCGAATACGACTTGAACCTCGTCGAAATCATATCAAAAATCAAGTAAAGAGTGTCCTTTTCAACGGAATATTCGAACAGCGGGTAGCGTCTAAAGTACCCATTGTGCTGGTTACTATTGATGGTACTGATACGGTGACATCATGTGTCACGTGTGATTCACTTGACTAATGCCTTACGTGACGGTTATTAATATGTCTTTGGTGTAGCTCGTCCGATTGACGGATAGATATATACAGGAAGGACGATAAAAAAAAAGTTTCTAGAAAGGACCATCTAGGACTTCCAGCAGCGCGAAGTACCTTCCCATTTTCAGTACCATCTCGAGATTAGTTGGTAATAAACATATAAATAAATAGCTTGGGAGGAGAGGTCTAGTTGAGTGGCCACGTAAGTCACCAGACTTACCTGCACCTGATTTTCTTCTGTGGGGTTGCTTCTTTATGGAGCTCAATTATAAAGAATAAAATTATTTTTCACGAACTTTCTTTCATAAGAAGGTTGTCATCAACATTTGTACGTAGTGGGGGTGGAATGTTTCAAAACAAGAATCCTCAAGGCTCTACCTCAGCTGACCAGTTGTGCAACTTTCAATACAGATGCGTCAGAAACCTAAAGATGAAGTTAGCCACTTTTTAATTCCAACATTACAGTGGGGCTGATTCCTTAAAAGGGTTCAGGCCCTCAGAAAGGTGTTTCAGTCCCCCCTAGTTATCTGCTATTCCATTTCCTTCTATTTCAGTGTGTCTTGGAATCCATAGTAAGGTAACTATATTGTTCTCGCCTAGTTCATTGAGTTTGTCTAGGCATTCCCACGCCATTTTGGAACTGATTGCACAAGAGCTCAGTGCTTTAATGGCTGCTTGACTATCTGTCATTATGATAATCCTTTGTCCCCTGTTTCCTTTCTCAAGATTGAACTTGGCGCACTTTCTTATGGTGTGGATTTCCGCTTGAGAGATACTTGGGGTTTTCACCAACCTCTCAGATCCTGGCCCGAACTAATAGCCAGTTTCAAAAGAGCCATTAGAATTTGAGATTTAAGGAACTGTCAAACTCCATAACAGACTACTATACTAATAGTTTTATTACTGTGTTGATTTTTTTTTATGTAAGTAACTACATAACCTACATTTGACTAATTTAACAAAGAAGATGACTTAATTATGGTTCTATGTCTACCTAGCCGTACCTAATTTCCCTTTTAGGGTTTTAAGGCGACATAAAAACCTTGTGATAATATAAATGTAAGAAATAATTGATTCTGTAACATGTTTTTGTTCAAAACTAAGTATCAACATCGAGAAAACATATTTTTGTCAAGCTTTACACACAAATTTTTAAAATAAAATCACTTTTTCTGCACCGCTATAATTTAATGTGCCTCTCTGTAAATCTGTACGAAAGAATTAGGATTTTTAACCTGCTGGTCACTCGATCCTTTCAATGTTTGATTCAAAGATAAGCGCTTTCCAGACCATTTTATTTTTGACAATTCCCGTATAGAATCGTGTCGTTCTGTCGATCTGGTCGACTGTCGTATCACACGAAAAGTTACAGTAGCAAATCGCTTTATTTTTTTTAGGATTATATTTTTTTTTGTCTCTGACATCGAACACGTGTACATTTCGAGACAGATTCTATATATATTTTTTTTGTCGAATAGTCGTGGGTAGGTGGAAATGAAGAGATTTAAGTTCCAGGATGATGTAGATGTTAAAGAAATATGGAAATTCTTGTTTTAACTTTTAAATTCGAATTGGGCAGGTATTTAAGTGGAAATTTATTCTTTTATTTACAAGGCTCCACTTATGATGAAATTGCGAAGTATTTCAATAACACTGTCCAGTCCATCCCAAACTTGTGCACGATTGCACCACCTTGGCTTAAAATGTGAGCCAGGCTTGAAAAATGATTCTTGCTGCGCTGTTTTAAGAACATTTTAATATAATAATTTTTAGTATTTCACTGGAACTTTTAATATAAAAATTAAGCATCAATTTGTATGTAAACGTGAAAAGTAAGAAATAACATAGAAAAATTGTGCCTTCTAAGAAATAAAATATCTGTTATGGATACCCAGAAACGTTAAATCCATTGACTTATCTTACCCATGGTTATTTTACCACTTTGTTGTCAGCATCCCTTAAAGAGATCATCCCCTTCTTACAACAGGTAAAGTCATTAGCATTTTTGAGAATTAGGCGTGTAATTTTACATGGCATTATATTGTGGTTAGACACTCTTGTGGGTCCGTATTGTTGCAGTTTTTGCGGCTTTTGTATACTCCAGTCAGTCCTGTCAACTGTTGTCAGTATATTTTCAACTTGCTTCGATTTTCAAAAGCAGTTAAGGTTCATTTAACCTAAAAAGAATCGTATTTACCTATTGATGTTTTTTTGAATGTTTTTGACATTAGATTTATAACGATAATAAATCTCTCCAAATATTTAGTAGATGATCAGATAGCATAACAAGAAAAGAAGAGTTTTCGCCAAGTATAAGTTTAGCTATCAATTCAAGATGTCTGCCAATAATATGTTATTTGGTTCCCAGCCCAAAAAAGGTCATTGGTTATTTGAATCCTGATTTCTGCAAGAGATGAGATAAGACTTCTCATTGTAGGCATATTTGAGTCGATTTACTCTAATTTCATCTCTTTTTATCCAGATTTTGAGATGATTTGTAAGCTGTAGAACACTTTAAAGACGGTTCCACGAGCATTGCTGCAGGATATGTAATGAGACTCGTCCTAGAAGTCCATAAACTTAAATTTCACCTCATGTTATCCCTATTTTGAGATGATTTAGAAGCTGTAGGAACATTTAAAGACTTTCCACTTGTTTCCTTCAAACTTTACAGTTTCTTGAAGAGCTTCTTCTAAAGTTATAGGAAAATATGAATAAACATTAAAATTATATTGAGAGACACTAAAAAATAATTTATTTATATTTTTATTTTCTTTGCGAAGGTTTGCACCTTAACGAAAATGTTAGTGTTCTTTATATGCGCCATCCGACCGTCCAACCCTTGTGATGTTTACGAGGCAACCGAATTTTATATTCATAGCCGAAACCGAAAAAAAAGTTAATAACTTTTAAGATCATCATTCATAGTTGAGCCACGCCACGCCCACGTTATGTTTCACCGTTCATCGGTTTTTTTTTTGTGTAATGCTGGACTCGCCCAAAAGGATCTTTTCGAAAACATCCTTTTTTTCGATTATTAATACCTACCTACAGTGGTTTAGAGGAAAAGATCTGGAATCCTCCTAAGCACAGGATAGTAAAGAACCTAAACATACCTTCAAAACTGCAATAGTTTGAACTGGGTGATAGATCTGACAAAAACGATCGCTTTTCCAAATAAGCTTGACAATAATTCATTCGAATTCCTATTGTTATTATACCAAAGGATACAGTCTTGCTAGGACCACCCTGGGCAGCCCTGGGAAGCTGGTGTCGAAGAAATATTTGGAGATAACCAGATAAAAGTAGGATTTCTGACAGGCCACTGTCAACCAAGCGAACACCTTCATACTATGGAGCTAGCCGCTAGTGGATACACCTCTATACTGGATGTGTGACCAGGAAGATGGCATGTCTTATGCGTGTGTCCGGAGTTATCGTCAATAAGAGAGTGTGTGTTCGGTGAGTCTTGGCCTACACCAGCTGTCGATATAAAGGAGATGTCTCCTAGTGACCTGTCCACCTTTCCTGAGAAGGACAGGATTGACAATGACCTATAGGAGAACAATTCCTCGGGAGGATGTACAATGGGTTACATGTGGCCTAAGTGCTGTGAGTCTGTGAGAAAATCTTTTACTCTACGATCTTCACTAGTCACTATACAACTAAGAACTGCTGCTGGTCATTTTGCACTAGGATGTTGCAGTCCCCCTCTTTGCTAGTTCATTTCCTTCCATTCCAGTGTATCCTGGAATCCACAGTAACTATAATGTCCTCGTCTAGTCCATTTGAGTTTTCCTGGAAAAACTTACCTTGTCATTTCACTTTGGGCTCCAGGACACACTGGAATAGAATGCATTGAAATGGCAGAAAAATTAGCAAAGATAGGAACTGCAATACACTTTTGGGGGCATTCTTTTGCAGTATAACTTCTGCGTTTTCATGATTGAACCGCTTTTCACCTGTTTCTAGGCTTGTTCTAAGGTAAATATATTATCAAATCCAACTCTGTTCTTAGTGTAGCATTCATCTGTTTCGGTCCAAAGGTACGTATATATCTATACCTTGATTAGTTATTCAGTCCGAGGAAGGTTAGTAAAAAATTAATTAATTTTTGGAACATAATCTATTTTTAGGAAATGGCAGATCACACTCTCGTAATTAGTATACATATTTTATTTCATCTTAACGTTAACAATGTATAAAATATGATAGTAAGTGAGCGATTCATATTTAGAAAAAAAGTGTGAAGCAGTCGTCTTTAAAATTGAAGATTGGTGATAGTGATTTCGATTAATAGGGTTTGTTGATAATAACAACACAATTTTCTGTAGTGTAGATTGTAGTAATGGAATAATACAGCATTGCATTACACTTTTTTTATAGAAAAATGAAGGAAATATATTTTAAACATTCTTCAAACCGTTTTAGTGATTAATCATTAAAAAAAAACGATTCAAATATAAAGAAAGATGTTCTTACGCACCTTCCTTCCAGCTTGCCGCGATCTTCTTTGAATTTTCATCCACTTTCCGAGAATAAGAATCTTTATTTTGTTGCCAATAATTAACAGGTTACGCAAATGCAAACATTCAAACCAATACATTTGTTATAAACAAATTTATAATATTTAGGACTGATCCTACTGCTTAGAGATCGCTCCAAATTCATTCCTACAACCTCTTGGTAAATTCTGCTTCCAGTTGAAGCACCTCCAATGCTTATACTTTGTTTCTGAGGAGAGTCTCAGAAACTATTAGCTTTTTTAGTCCTATTTCCCGTAGGAATTTTAGGATATCTGCAGGCTTCAAATTAGGTAAATCTTCCTCTTCTATCCAGCAATCTCCCAGGTACTCTGGGATTCTGGAATGCCATGCAGCTGGAAAGTATGTGGATGGAGGTTTTTTCTTCCATGCCACAAAATCTACATTCTTTTTCCTGCACTATTTTGAGATTTTGCAATGTTCCGTTAGGATCCCTGGTTAAACTCTTAGCGCAGTGTTACTTTCACTTATGCATTAAAACCTACAGGTAGCTAAAATTTTTAGTAAAAAGTGCGCTACCTTTTTTTATGAGAAAAAATATCTGGTGGTCAGGAACCTATTGGGTTAGTTGAAGGTAAAGAGCGCTGAGGGCTCTCGAGCTTTTCCTTATTTTGAGTTTTACTCGGAAAATAATACAAGCACTGCCGCCATAGCCTGCGGAGTTTTTCTTTTGGGGTGCATCTGATTGGTGGAGGACGAGTGGGAAATCCTGGGAAATTGATTTTCACTGTGGGTGACGTCACGATAGAAATGCGTGGTTTGGTGGAAAGGTGAGAAAAATGCCGCGGCGAAGAAAAAATGTTTTCACGGTAACTGATTTTCCGCAAAAGTGTTCATGTGACAGATAGTGAAAAATATAAATATAAATTAATTTTCCGCTCTATTTTTGACGAGGTGTGAACCACTGAAGAAAATAGTGTACAAATTTAGGAAAAAATTGAAAATACATGGAAAATGGAGTGGAAAATACAGAAATCTTCTGTTGAAACATTTCTTAATCATATAAAAATGGAAATAAAGATTTTCGTGGAGAAAATACATGGAAAATACAGAAAATAGTGTACAGATTTTTCTTCAGTAGCTTACTTCTCAATTATTGATGTTCATGTGATTGGTTTTCCTATAAAGTAACTGAAAAATCTTTATTTATCTTTTACTATCGGTATTAATAAAAAAATAATAATTCTTCATTTCTTCATTCGATTAAGTTCCCATCGACGAAGTTAATTCCGTAAATACCTTGCGCCCCGATTTTCTCATTTCCATAATTGAAATAACAATTAATTTTTTTCGGTAAACCTTCACCGAACCAAACCGGACAACATATATATATAAAAAATATATGAATGAGAAGTTCCATTTTACCTTAGCATAAATATTTACCCTCATAAATATTCCTAATCTAATTTCTGCTCACTTAAATCTTCTCTTTCAACCAACAACGCATCCGATGGGCCCCAATTTAAATGGAAAAATTAGAAGCCCGCCCCAATGGACCTCATTCCTCATTATCGGAATTCGCCCACGCGAAATTTTACAGCGTGAACGTCGGCAGAGGCACAGGTGCACGTAAAAATTTAGGGGGGTCAATACCAAAATAAATTATCACACAAATACCTACATAATTAGGCTTTGTACCTGTTAAATAAACTGCTTACCTCAAACGGCAGTACTGCACCCAATATTCTCTGTTTTTATTTAAGTCGATGCAAGACAAACAACAATATCATTTCCTACATGTCCTGGTATCCATAGAAAAGTTACTTGGTTGTGTCTAGCAAGCTAACCAAACTTGTGGACTTCAAAGGCTTGATATAGGAAGAAATAGGTGACCATTGGAAAGATCTAGTAGGGTTGGACAATCAAAAATTCTTCTGGGTGACTACAACCTGTTGAGGAGATCAAATGAATGCATAAGTCAAAGTAAAACTGCGCTAAGAGTTTTAACAGGGAACCTAGCGGGACATTATCGCCTGAATGGGCACCTGAAAAAGCTCAAAATAGTGGAGGAAAAAGAATGCAATTCATCCACATACTTTCCAGCTGCACAGCACTCCAGAATCCTAGAGCACAGTACCTGGGAGATTACTGGAAAGAAGAGGAACATTTGCCTGAGTTGAAGTCTGCAGATGTCCTAAAATTCCTTCGGGAAATATTACTGAAGAAGCTACTAGTTTCAGAGGCTTTCCTCAGAAACTAAGTAGAAGTAAGGGGGCACAATAGATCTTTTAGGTCTCAGTGAATCTTACCCCAAACATACAAGGCTTGAATGCACCAGGAGTTGAGGCGAGTTCCAGAGCTCTCTTGAGAACACAGATCTATTACTGATAATTTATCTTAAAAAATTATTGGAGTGCGTCCCAGTTCTATTTTGGACCATCACCTCGAAAAGGGAGTTCGAAATTTGGATACACAGACAAAAACTTCGCGTGAATCTTTATGGATTCTACTGTTCTATCTCTTAAAGTTGATTTAATGTGGATAATTGGCCTTTTCAGATCTATGACTGTCCTCTGAATCTATCTTAAGATGTCCTGTTTCATAGATTTAGTCTAAATATGTTTGCAGGAATTTCCAGAGTGATCTTGTTTAGATGTTGAGAAGGAAGATCTTTATAGCTCATTGGAGGTGATTCCCATGCAGGCGAAGCATTATACTTTCTATGCTCCTGGTTGTTACTGTATTGTACGTGTCCCGCTGAATGTGGTCCTCTTTTAGAAGATGTATTTATATACTTTTTCTTTCCTGGGTTCAATAATTTTCATTTGAAATAAATTCATTTTTAATGTGATGAAATCGAATCTTTTTACCACCCTGTATTGAGTAGGTGAAGAGTGCATCAAATTTTATTTTGTTTAGAAACATCTCTTTTCCTTTTTGGTGGAAAAAAATCAATCTTTACCGCTTACAACTTTTTTTAGGTTATAATTCCGTTCTCCACCATCATTTCTTGTATTATCAACCAATCAACAACAAATTCACAATTTTTGGAAAGTTAAATATGCTAATGGGAAAATTTAAAATTCAAAAGTTAAATGGAAAGAGAATGCCTCCAAGTAAATAGTCTAATCCCGACCGACAAAGTTCAACTCCCAACTTCAACTTCCAACTTTGTAGTTATCTTTGGGATCTGCATACAGAAATTCGATATATTCATAGGCGCACAAAACTTAGTTTATGAGAAACTTTCCAATACCGGATTCAATTTTATATTAACTTATAAATTAGGAGTTTTGTCTTTGCGGAAGAAGCCGAAACGACTCAACTGAGCGGTAAATTGAAAACTGCTTTAAAAATCTTTGCGTGGGTATGACTAAAAGCTGTGCCTATGAGGAACAAAAACGATCCAAGTGGTTACAGTAACCACTATTTTGGAAAAATTCCAATATCTACCTTATTTTCTGTAGTAGTGGCAACGCAGCTTTCTTGTCGACTTCAAAATACATATCCTCAATACTTTTATATGCGATGACTTATATAAATATATATTTTGTGGAAATTAGTTAAAAAATATGAAAATAATAGAGAATTTAAATAAGTCGAGCCTTCCTATGGTTATTATAAAATATAATTTGGTTTTAAAATATGTACTAATGAAAACGTATATGTGTTTTATGGAGAACCAAAAACAAAGAAAAAACATAAAAAATACAGAGGTTAACTTGTTTGGGACACTGAGAGCCATTAAACTAAGAAACAATGACAAAAATGCATGTCCACGACAGTTGACACTTGACAATACCCTTGTGCTAAAACAATAGACTTAAAAAAGAAGATGTCGGTCGAGAAAAAGATGGTTAGACATTTTGTGGCATATGGTACATGTGTCAATGATGTGAATTTATAAAAATGTGGTTGTTATTCCCACATAAAGTCAATAAAAAAATAAAAAAAGAAGATTTTTAACGGTTCTAACCTTACTTTTTCAAGTGTTCATGTTGCTATTTCAGTTACTATACACTTGTTTAGAATATATTTACTTCACTGATTTTAAGGTATTGGCACGTATTGGTATGATTTAAGCGTTGTCTCCAGTCCAAGATTGTGCTTTCTAAATTTCAAATTTAACCTCACTTTATTCCTTTATCATTAAAAATACGATTTTTCATTTAGCTCTAATCAAAAACCCAATAAAAATTATCATAATCCAATTTTCTACAATAAACAAAAGATAAAAATGATAAAACCCACTCATCTAGAACAATTTAACATCAAACAAAAACAACCAAATGGTAAATGGTACAATCTTGAGAACCACCTCGAGAATATTCATGGGTAGGTAATTACAAGGTGCCATCGAACCGTCTATTATAAAGAAGCAGGGGCGGGGATGCCCACAAGAAAAGTTACTATATATCGGTGGACTCCAGGCATTTGTTTTGGAGTTGGGCATTATGAACATGGGCGTGCAGAGTTTAAAATTAATTAGAAAATTGTAAGGTTGCAGAAATTAGATGGGCATAACTTATACGGTAGACCTTTTGTCATCTTTTACATAAAGGCATTTATTTTGTTTATTGTTAATATAACAATCTGCACTGATAGTAGACAAGCCCTATTAGCCTTGAACAGACAACGTGTTATATCGGGGCTAGTACAAGAGTCCCACAAAGATTTAGCTAACGCCTCGACAGATAACAATATTATCCTGAGGTGGGTTAAAGGACACGACAGGAGTAAAGGTAAACGCTTTGCCGATTCTTTAGCCAGGGAAGCCTCTGGACTAAAAATTCTACGACTACGGCCTAACAGCTTCGGAACTAGCTCAATCCCTTAAGAGATGGGATGGAATCAATGGATGCAGTCTTGCAAGGATCACCCTGGGTGATCCTGGGAAGCTGGCACCGAGGAAATATCTGGCGATGACCTGGAAAATCTACGTTTAACAGTAGGATTGCTGTCAACTAAGGAAGCACCTCCTTACTATGGGGCTAGTGCAGATTGTGTGAACAGGAAGATGAAACTGGCAGGCATGTCTTATGCGAGTGTCTGGAGTTACCGTCAATAAGAGAGTGTGTGTTTGGTGAGTCTTGGATTACACCTGCTGATATAAAGGAGATGTCTCCTTCCTGGGAAGGACAGGATGGACTAGGAGGACAAATCTTCGGGAGGATGTACAATGGGTCACATGTGGCCTAAGTGCTGTGAGCCTACACTCACCCTCCCGACTTTACAGATACAGATACAGATGAGATGACAGTAGGAGAATGTCATATTTCAATCAAATATGGAGAATTCCAGCTTAGTAAATTAAAATTTAGCATGGAAACGTCGTGAAAAAATATGATTCGTGAAATTATTTACAACTTTCGAAAAATATAAAACATGGGAGAGAAAAATTAAAAATTAGTATGAAATATTCATCGACATTTAAGAATTCCTTATAAAACATCCAAGAATTCATCCAAAATTCATATTAGCGCATCCCCTATTTGCAGGCACTAAACATTACGCACCCTCTGGGATACTGTTTCATTTAACTTTTGAATTTTAAATTATCATATTTATAATTCCGAGAATTATATATGCCTGGTGATTTTTTTTTATTTATTTATTTCGTTTTTAATAATTCACGGTCTAAAAAGTGTATTTATTTTATTATTACTCGATATATTGATTTTAACATAAATTTGCTGATTTATTTGATGTAATTAGATTAGAATGTTACTCAAAACTTCATTAAAGAAACTGATAAAAATCAACGTAAGTTATTTACTTTGAAAGTGTTGATATTTTACATTTTTATTGAATAAATTATTGATAACAGCTGGTAAAACAATAATTACCTATTGAAAGTATTATTTATACAGCGTGTCTCGTTTTGGGTGAGACTGCAAAGTTTATGGAACAATAATAAATATTGAACGTGTTGCGGTCTTCCTAAAGTACTGTTACTTTTTTTTACTCTGTCAAAAGATTTCTTGAGATCGAAGATACAGGGTGATCGTGAAAATCTGCACTTTTTGGGGATGTTATATTATCCCTGATATTACAAAAGTTGTCATGTTGAATTGAATATAACTTAAGTGATAATGAATTATTTTGAAAATGCTGATTTGAAGAAATATCGTAGACCCCCTTTTGCTGGTAAAATTACAGAGTGTGTATGAAATAGCATTTAACCGATAGGAAGAATATTACCCATGAAAAAGTGTGATTAGCTTACTTTGGAAGAAAGAACTTATAAGGAAAGAAAACCATATCTTCTCTCTGATGGAATTATTCGATTATAAAAATTATTTTAATAAGAAGAAAAAACATGGATACCACACTATACTACTCTACTGGCCGACACCTTGGCAAAAAAAGGATCAGATACTGTATTTATCGGACCTGAACAATTTTTTGGCATTGCGGAAAGCACTGCTAGATCAGCCATAGCTACCTATGTGGAGGGGAAAGCCTAAACGTACTAGGCAGACATACCAGGGCTATCTAACTACCCTACAAAAAATAAGCAGATCCTGGAATGAAGTAGAACAAACCTACGCATTCTGTCGGGATTGCTTACAGGACATTGTTGACTAAAATACCACCTAAAGAAGATGAGCTTGGTTCAGAGCTCGGACTGTCGGTTCTGTAACTTGGAGAAAACTATGCTCATGCCCAGCCTTGGGCATGGTAAGGTGTAGTACTTCAAAAAAGTATCACCAAATACTACCATGGAGGTGGAGGGAAGGCCCCACTCACATAGAACCTAACCTAACCTACTCAGACGTAAATAAGGAGGTTACGGAGCAAAAAAATACAAAATTTTTACCAAACAAGATGTCACAAGCAACAGATGATACATACAAAAGTTATTGCCATTTTTTTGAATGCATCTCACCATGAAGAGTATATCTACCGGGCATTGTTTTTGGCGATCGTCTTCTTCACTTTTAACAGATCCTGATACTGATCTCTGTACCATGAAACGCCATGGCGGATGGAAAAGCTATACTGTTACTGAAGGTTACATCGAAAATTCTAAAAAGCAAAAGAAACAAAATTTAAGAAGCAATTGCCAACAGCCAAGCAGAAGTACAAGTTTACCGAATAGCATCAACTAGGGGAAATGTCGATATGGTGGTATCCCAGGTAAAGAGGAAACCTTCCCCTAGAGGTGCTAGGGACCACCACAAACCTAACTAGCTGTGGTGTGGAGTGGAGATTTGAGGGTGGATGGAACCATTGGCACCATCAGGCATGCTGCTGTTATACAGTGGTCTAGATTAGATCTAGATGCATAGGCTCATTATAACAATCTATTCAATACAGAAAATCGCGTCATCGAAATGTGCACATCTTAGACTGTGGTGAGACTTAACATAAAAAAAATGCAAAACAGTAGTCTGTCGGTGAGATGGCACCAAGCGACTTTGATCTCTTCCAGCAGGGAACATAAGAGACATCTCAGCTATATCGTAGCGATAAAGATCACAATTGATGGCTACCAGGTAAAGGAGGGACTTAACCGAAGGCGTGGTGTCTCGTTCCATTGGCTTATTGTAGAAAATTCCAGTGGTGGGGAGTGAAAAATCGATGGAAAGTAGGGGAGACTCGATTTACAACAACAGGAGAACAGTCTTTGCCAACAACTGACAACGTTGACACCGCAACTACACAACAGAACGTTTGGAAAATTTTGTTTTCAAACGTTGTCGGTACGGATAAATCGTCGTGTGTCGGGGACGGTTTTCGCAAGGGACTGAATCGGGTGACTTGAGTGTACGTCTCGCTCTCTAAGTGCTTTTGTGTGTGGAAGTGAAAATTTAGCCAATCTGGCGGCGTACCTTGAAGGAGGTCCCGCAATTGCCCCTGTGGGGACCCTCACGTTAAGGGCCGGATTGGCCCATGTGCCTATCGGGCCCAACTCTGGTTATTTACACTCAACCCACAATATAGGTCAGTTCCTTTTATATATATGTATATATAATCAGTTAGCACCTTTACCATTTGATAGTGTATGGTTTAGTGCAATTACTTATGTGCGAATTTCCCCAATTTTCTTCTATTTTTTGCAAACTCCGCTGCCTGCTACCAGCATATATCTGTTTTATCCTGTTATACGTTTTTCTTGTTCTGCCACCTTTCTTGTCATTTTGTATTTTTGCTTTGTATTCGCCGCAAATACCCCAACGAATCTAGCTGTCTTCCTAAATAGATGTAGATGTACCATATTTTCTTCTATGTATATACGAATCTAGCTGTCTTCCTAAATAGATGTAGATGTACCATATTTTCTTCTATGTATATTCCTCAGCCTCTCTCTCTTGTGGTGACTTCCATATAGCTCTTCTAGGATGTTATTTATGTTGCGTGTATCTTACTTTACTCACTTTTTTGTATTAATTGCTTAGTAATAAGTTTATTCGTGTTTTGAATTATATTGTTAATATCGTCATCTTGTGTATCTCTTTCATCCACTGTTACCTCTAAATATTGGAAATCATCCTCTTGTTCTATTGTTTCTCTTCATCTTTGTCGTAGTCCGGAGTATTTGTATTGAATGTTTGTGATATCATATTGTTTTTCACAATTGCGTTTTCATTGTTCTTATAAAAACTTTCTGCGCTTTTTTTATATTTTTACCATCTATTCCTCTATCTGTGAAATTTCGAAAGATAAAATTGAATACAGTATGATCAAAAGACATAGTATACCTATCCAAGTGATCTATTTTATATCAAATTCATTAACAATGCCACATACTTTATTTTCCAATGATAGTGCGTCACCTAGAGTAGTTCAGATATACCAACATTAAATTCTACCAATTGCAATGATCTTATTACTATCAAATCCTGGTCCGAACCGAACTGAGCAGAGTTTTTTCCCACAGAGGAGTTTCACAGCCTAACAAACTTAGCAATGACTTAAAAATATATCTTCAAATTTGATTGATTCTTGGTTTCCGTATGAGCGGGCCTTTAAATGTTCGATACATGTAGATACTAGCGAAAAATATATCTTTTGTCTCTTTGCCATTCAATCAAAATTTCAATGATTCTCACTGTTTTTATTTTCAAAACACTTTACCTAATACGAAAGTAGTGACCCTACTTTTTTCTTACACTTCACTAAATTTTATTCCTAGTACACTATAATTACAATCAGATTGTTATTTTGATAAAAAGAATTGCTCCAATTGAAAAAATTTTAATTTTCTAAAATATTTCCATTGATTATTGTCAGTTATATAGGGAAAACCGAAGGGAAAACCCGAGTGGTAAATCACTAAAGAAAATGGTGTACAAATTAGAGAAAATACATTGAAAGTACAGAAAATACTATTATTAGAAAATACTTCTGAATTTACATGCAAAATGTAGTGGAAAATGCTGAAAATTCCTGTTAAAACATTTCTTAATCGCATATATTTTTAAGAAAATCTTGGATAATACCTGGAAAATACAGAAAATAGTGTACAGATTCTTCTTCAGTGGTTTCCAAATCGGGAAAACCTTTTAAAATACAAAAATTCTTGATATACTTATCTATGTTGATGGATTAATACCAAAATATTGAAAATAAAAATATTAAAAAACGATTGTGGATAGAGTGCCATTTAAAACTTACCAAATATAAAGTTATTTTCTTTGTCTACTTTTACACTATTTACTGTTTCCGCAAAGCTTCTGAAACTTTATTAGTGGAATCAGAGACAAAATTCCTCAACTGTAGAAAAGAGCTGCATCGAGTAGTCATTTTCCAAAAAAAAACCTGCTCAAATTATAGAACTCTAGAACCGAACACTTTACATCCAAAAAAAAAGAGCTGACTTAAGTCAGGAACCTGATGAAACATCCACAAGTAGAAATTATACCAAAATTTAAAAAAATCAGTGAAAATAAAGTTTGTTCATTACTAACAATAATTGTAAATTGCTCTCTAACAGCGATATTTAAATCGAAATAAAATCAAAAAAGTAAAATTAGTAGCCAATTTTTGAATTTTTAAATACCCTAATAAAATTTTATATAAAAATGTATCGTTGATAAAATGATGTGTGCAGAAATAAGCACTTTTAGTTTTTGGTTACCCAAATAACTATTTCGTGACAGGAACTTTATTTCGAATGTATTCTCTATTTTCAAGAGTTTTAAGTAAAATGTAAATATTTCAAATAAATTAAATGGATGAATATTAAAACTAGACTTTACAAAAAAAAATTTTAATATTTCTGGTATAACATTAATAATAAGAAATAAATTATAAACTTTGCTGGTTTGGTTTTAAAACTTAAATACTGTTTGGATCTTTACTTGGTGGAATCTACTACCTAGCATTACTTTTATGAAACTTTCAATTTTAATGTTCAAAATACATAAAAACCTCGAAATATTTGTATTAAGTATGTCCCAGAAGAACTTTTATATTGTAGTAAAGAAAATTGTCATTTTAAAAGCTATTTCTATACCAATTCTATGCGTCGGAAATCATAATCCAAAATTCTATCGACATCATTGCAATTTTTCTTACATTTTCCGCTTAAATGTAATTTTTTGGCCAACAGTATAGAGTGCGACCAAAAAGTAAAACAGTTTTATCTGTAGTTTTAGTGATAAATGTCAATCTTGATAAAAAATTGTTCTGAAACTCCATAATATGGAATAAAATTTTCATAACCTGCTTCATTTTATGGGAATAGTAGTAAGTGAGGTTCACTACAAGAATCTAGTGAGTGACGTTGATGATAGGTATACCTGAAGAACTGTCAAATTCTGTAAATAATTTTCAAATTTATTCTTATTTAAACTTTCTTCTAAAATTATTCAAGGCTATTCTCGTCGTTGGTTTTGTTGAAAATAATTTACTTAAACCCTGATAATTCTTCATATATCCAACAATAATAAATATATATATTTTATCTTTAATACCTATTATTTTTTTTACTACACTAAACCTTATGTTTTTTTTATTACAAAACGTAAAATTTTAATGCACGCAAAACTCATAAAACCGCGAGTATTACTCGTTGTTGAATACATATTTAGGATTCTGCTATATAAATAATTTCTGGCACAAATATTTTTAACAATATTATTCACGTTTTGATAACCAAATTGTCTTCTTCAAAGAGAATTTATAATAAATAACGTGATATAGTCTGAAGTGCTTTTGTAAAAATAATAAGGCATAAAGTTCCTACCTTTGCTTACAGATAAAAACTATGCACTTCTGTTTTTACTGTCATCCGCCTATTTTTTTGCTCCAAATTTTTCTTAGATACCCTTTATATATCCACGTTAATGATGAAGAAAAAACATACGATAAGTACTACTATAATGATGATAGTACTTACTTTACTGCTTTTAAATAAAGTATCAATACTAGACAAAATGTTATAGATTTGGTCAGAACTGTTTTTATTATTATTTTGGAGAAAGTTTTTGGTCTGGACTAAAAATGGTGTCTAGTTGGCTCGAACTTATTTTCAAAATTGTAAAATTGACATTCGACATTAAATCAGTAACATAGCAGTCTCACATTTTGTGGGTTAACACAAAATTAGAATCTATTGGATAATTTTCCTTCTACATAACACAAGAAGCATGGCTTTAGATCAAATAAAACGCAACATTCACAGATAAACTCGCTAAAAGTCTCAAAATATTCGACTGTGAATAATTACTTCAAATTGTAACGACACGAAGCGATATAGATAGACAGAACCAATTTTGGTTTCTGCGCAAGATAGTTGGCAAACTTCACACGGCTTCTTCTTATGTGAAACAGAGTCTAGCATCAGCTGTAACCTACCTGAATATGGTATTCTATGGATGACATTTGACTTATTAAAAAGTTAATTTTCCAATTATACGCTTCAGATAAACGTCAAATATTTTCCTACGTTCAGGATACTTCAAAAAGGTTTCCCTAAAAAGTTTTGTCGATTTCAAAATTTCACTCGCTACTCTGAAAATATGGAAGTTGATATTTTTGAAAACAATTATCAATATTCATTTTCAATAACTGAAATCGTAATATACGAATAGTTATAGACAATAAACGTACGTAGTTATGTACTGACAACATTAAAAAAGCTGTAGGCTATTCCCCATCATCGTTTAATACTATATACGAGCCGCCAGATGGCGTTGTGATTTTATGTTATCGTTATTTAGCTGTATAGAATCGTTAGAGTGGATTATTTATATAATTATTATGATATTTTATGGTTGCAGACGTTTTATTCCTTTTTTCTAATTCCTTATTCACACAATTCTGTAAAATGATATTCTAAGATAAATTTTTGACAATCAGAAGATCAGCATTAGTTAGAAAAACTTTGTATCTACCACTGGGAGAACTAAATGTTAGTTGCAGATTTTTCTAGTCACATCATCAGAACTAGTATCATCTTCATTCATCTTGATGGAGTACAAAGTTTTTCCCTCGTGCATGTAGGGAGAGTGAATGCAGGGTGAGAACATTTTCTGGTAATACTGAATAGCTGCTTTACAGGACTGTTATGTAAGAAGAAGCTTGTCTTGGTATTACTGGAACAATGAACAGGATGTGGACTGCATCAAGGAAGGTCCTCCCAATAGCATTACTTCATTTTTTCTTCCAAAACAATAGTGTCATCATAGTTGCAAATGCTTGGTATGACAATTTCTAAATTTAAGGTATAGGAGAGAATGTAGTATCATATATTGATAGTTAATGATGATTATCCTGGATAATATTTAAGCCAATGCATCAAATTTTTGTATTTTCATCTGTTCTTGATAATTGTGGAAAGTCTTAATAAATTCTGACGTTTTAAAACCAATGGGATAAACATTTGAAGATAACGTACCAAAATTTTTCATATTACTACCTAATCATTTTTTAAATTTCAATTTCAATGATGATTAACTCAATTTTCTGGCTGAGACGTGTTGTATAAATATATATAGGTATATTTACTGTTGTGGTTTTCAATATCATATTTTCATCGCCTTCCTACCTTTATCAAGATGTAACTAGACGACTTGATGTTTTATTTAAATTAAATCTTTTGTAAATATTCGTTTCAAATTGTATGATTCATTATATTATGTATGTAGGTTAGGCAATAATGTTTGTATAACGCGCGTAGGATTTGACAAGCCGCGCTACAGACGTTATTTTTCTTCTTCTTTTTTACAAAAAAAAAACTAACATTGCATTCGATGTTTGTGCTGGTTTTAAAATCTACTCGATTGAAATTTATTCTTGTCGTAGAACATTAGATAATGTCTTACGTAGGTAATTGTCAGTTCGATCGATTGACAGCACTCAATGGTTATGTCATTCTATATATTTACTTGAATCAGATTTAGAGGAAGCGGTAAAGAAAATCTTCTACCATGTCAAATAAGGCACCTCGAAATGTTGAGATGTAAGGGTTAATGTTGAAATGACCACCTAGGTCACCAGATTTAACCCCAGCCCAAACTTTTTGTTATGATTGACTTTTCACTCAAAGTGGCTGTCATTAGTGTCAACTTGTCAGTTAGTAGATGTGCTTTATGGTTATTGGATAATTTTTGCTATAAACCTCTTACAAACCACGTTATTTTGCTTCTTTTCCGTGAAATTAAAGTAAATACACCAATTGGACTCAAAGAGGTCACTTTGTGAAACGTGTTTTCGACTATTCTAATATTTTTATTGGTCGTTATTCGAACACAGTGAAACACTTTTACAAGTTTTACTACATTTCAAATAGTTGCAAGCCTTTACGGCGTTAATAAAATCTAATTTATCGACCGAAATATTTATAATCAATGTCATTGTGATTTACGACTCGCTACACAAATCTAAAGCACGTTGGAAAGTATTTAAATTTTGTAGGATGTTTTTATTGCCTTAGTAGAGACCGTTTCATTAGAAAACGGACCATTGACGCCTCAAAAAACAGAAATAATTCACAAAAACAACGCCAAACTAAAGTGACAACCCAAACAAAACACACGACGCCACTGAATGAGGTGAAAATTGACTCTATGCAGTCGTATAAAGAAACAAGACTGATTTTGGTTTCTGCGCAAGACGTTTGACAAACTTTACGTCGCTGACTTTTAAACTGTCAGAAAATTAGTAAAAAAATATATAGTTTGATGTGGTTTGATAAAATAACCGTATAAAATGTTGGGTTTGACATATTTTATGAATCTTCCCGATATTAAACTAAATATTTACTTGTTGGTAACAATATTTATCGAACGCGAAGGAAAATCCACGCATCATTGAGACCGATCTTCGGATTTTTTTCAAGGCGGTAAAGCTACAATGATACTGGATATTTGTGTCAATAGCATGAAAATCCTTCTTTAATTTTTTTATTTATTTACAATTTGTCATACTTTTAATGGTGAGATCAACCAACCGACGAAACAGTGACGGTTCAAAAGATTCTAACCTAAAAAAATGTTCAGATGACGCTTGCGGGCGAATACCGTTCGAAAAATATCGAGAAAAAACCCAAAAGACATTTATTTAAGTGTGGAATTTTAGTTAGTTACAGAGAAATAAGATTAAATGTGACTAAACGATTTGATCGGAAGGTGTTTTTCGGATTATATATCGCGGAGACTTTGATCGACAGACGTGGTTTGGATTCGCCGTATTTGTTTTCGTTTAATTTGTTTAAATAATATTCTTTTCTATAAATAGTAACTTGAATTTAAATAAGCTTTATCAGTTATAAAAATAACACTTGCTACTCTTAATACAGCAAAATCACCTGCTTTGTGGCTTCCTGGTTGTCCTAAGCTGGATGCAGACGTACCTTTCGTATTGGCAATGTGTTTTTGTATATAAAACCTTGAATCTCCCTCAACCTAAAACCTTCTTTTAACAATCTAGCGACTAACCAATTATTTTTATTTTGTTTTTAGGTAGGTTTGAGCCAGCAGCAGGGATGCTGATTGCCTGCGCAGGCTGCGAGAAGCCTATCCTGGATAAGTTTCTGCTAAACGTCCTAGAAAGGACCTGGCATGCTGATTGCGTCCGGTGCCACGAGTGCCACGTCCCTTTGACTGATAAGTGTTTTTCCAGAGAAGGCAAATTGTTCTGTAGGAGTGATTTTTACAAGTGAGTATCAAAATTATTTGACAGGTTCTTCGCGAGCGGTCTCTGCTCCACCTTAACTTTGACTATTAGCAGATTGGTAACGTAACTTTTAAATATACATTAGGTAGTACTAGGGAGAGTGTTCAACTCTGCGTTGAGTGGTAGTACCCCATTTTTTATGTTTTATCTTAGAAATTTAAAATTTACGAGATGAATAATCTGATAAGAGGATTGGGAGGTAACAATTTATTTAAAATGTTGATGGAAGTGGAAAAGGAAAGTGGGATACCAAAAAAAGCAAATACATGTGTCCATACAAAGATATAAAAACATGAAGAAGATTTATGGCACCAAAAGATGATAATAATTAGTCATTTTCTAACAATAATTTATGCAAAATACTTGTCAATTAAACAATCAATCAACGTCTTCAAAAAAAATTAATAATAGACATAGACGTATTACGGCATAACATGGAATTATCGGTTAATAAAATTTTATCAAAATGTTGTGTTTAACTTTTTTTTTAAGTAGACGGATTTCCAATCTACATGTAGTTAATGTAAATTGATCCTTAAGCGGTAATAAATATGGTAAATAGAAACAACATTATGTTGATAAGATATCATTTTTTTTATCTTTATTAATAGGTAATTATTAATGTGTGATATTTTATAGGAAAAAAATGTGTAATTTATAGCACACTTTCAATATATTATTTATTTCTAATGTAGGTTCGAGTGATTTTGATGAAAAATGAATTTAATTTGAGATATATTATTTTATAATTAATAGTGTCATATATGTATAGAGACCAAACATATTAAAAATCATCAATCTCGGCTTCTTACAATACTCTAATCGACCCACAGAAGGGTCATAAGTTCCAAAATGGTGTGGGAATGCCTAGACAAACCTTACTATGGATTCCAGGACACACTGGAATAGAAGGAAATGAAATAGCAGATGAACTAGCAAAGATGAGAGGGACTGGAATACCTTTCAGGGGGCCTGAAACCCTTTTGCGGAATCAGCCACAATGTAATATTGGAAGAAATAGGTGAAGCCAGAAGAAAGAGGAGATCTGACCAAAGCAGAGCTGCGTTAAGAGTCTTAAAAGGGATCCTAATGGGACATTGTCGCCTGAATGGGCACCTGAATAGTGGAGGAAGAATGTACATACTTTCCAACTGCACAGCACTCCAGAATCCTAGAGCACACAGTACCTGGGAGATTACTGGATAGAAGAGGAGCATTTACACAAGTTGAAGCCTGCAGATATCCTGAAATTCCTCCGGGAAATAGGACTACAGGAGCCTTAGAAACTAAGTAGAAGTAAGGGGGTACATTAGATCTTTTAGGTCTCAGTGTGTCACCCCAAAATACATATATACATACATGCAAGAGTCATATCCTCAAGATTTACCATCAAAAATCTTTATAGCTACTAATAAATCACAACTGAAGTCCTAGATCGTTGTTCGCCATCCATTTCTAACTGATATGATTACAAAACTGATATATTTGTTAATTTTTCACAAACCAAACCTACCAATACTCAATAGTATACAAAAGAACGCGAGTAAAAATGAGAGTAATGAAGAAACATGTCAAAGTGAGGTTAGACGTTTCAGAATATAATAGATACATTAGCCTTCTTGGTAAGCGTCATCGTTTGTGACGTATATCCGGGCTTTGGGTATGTCGTTTATTTTATTCGCTATTTTGACATAAAGCTAACCTCAAATTTAATAAATAAAATCATTTGGATCGAATTCAGACAAATTCGAAAAAGTTATGGAATTAATAATTGCCAGCTTCTTTTTCTAAATGAAAATACTCGAGAACTTTCAAAATGCTGATGTTTTTTCGTGTATCTAGGTATATTTTAGTACTATTTCAATAAATAATAATTGACCGTAAACAACAAAGTACAAATCAGACAAGAACTGTCAGTGAGACAGAAAAAGACCCATTGCCGCTACGAAATTTACGTCTGCATCCAATTTTGAAGAATGTAATCGTATGCTTTTGAATTAATGTGAAGGAATTTGAAAAAAAAAACCAAATTTCCTTGAAACAATACCAAAAATGAACAGCGAAAACTCAATTATTTCCCCAGCAAACAATAAAACTTCGAGCAAGAGTCAAGATAATTGTGGCGATATGACTGACGATATGGGGGACGAATGATAGTGCAGCCCTTCAAAATTCATATCACAGGGAGACTTAAACGGAGGGCAATTACCATAAATAAATGAAAGTGCTCTTTATAAACTCACCCTTATCGGGGCACTTTTAGGCCTTTGCCTTCTCGATCCGACGATTAAAAAGAGGAAAGAGTCGCCAAAATGAAAGAAAATAACTCTCTAGTGTCGTTAGCGAGATCATTTAATAAAAATGAACCGCCATAACAAACGTTGTTTTTACACGATTAGGTTATATAAAGTATTTTTATAATTTAATGCGGTTAATGGACGAAAAAGTTCATTTTTTTCACTCGAATTTCAATCGAAGTCTACTCTAGTGTCGAAAATGTGGAATTTTCATAAATTTGGCGTTTTGGTCGCTCTATCTACTAATCTACCTTGTACTGATGAAGCGTAAATACGCCGAAACCAGTCTAACAATTACAAAAACCAATAACGTTGGATATATCTTGCAGATATACCAACCCCGTTTTTCTTTGAAGTGCAATGTCCTTCGTGGCATATAGCCAGGAAAGTAGTTGTTTCTTTATGGTTAACCGTCTGCTCATTTCAAAAGTAATTTTCAAATGACATTGCTGTGAAGTGACTAGGTTAGGTTAGGTTAAGTTCTATGTGAGTGGGGCCTTTTTGCCTATGCTTCTGGTGAAATCCATGCCAAGAAATGGTCAGGTCCGATAAATGAAGTCTCTGATCCCTCCTCATTGCCGATGCACCTGCACCAGGTCAAAGTGACTCTGTTTTCCTTGCCTAGTATTTCAAGGGATTGTATAGACAGTTATAAACCATCTAAGATGATCTTCCTTGTGGTACTCCAGAACAAATTATGGATCAATTTGACATAGCTTGAGTTACTTTTATTAAAAATAAAAAATAATTATCAAAACATATGGAATAAAGTAAATAAACATATAGTTTTGATTCGTCGACGGATATGATCAAGTTTTGATCAATATCCATTCTTGGTTCGTTCCAAATCAAACTATAAAAGTCTTATTTCGAATAAAATTATCAAAAAAATTATTTTTAGAAACAATATGCATTGTTATTTTTAAATTTTATAGTCCAATCGTGTTGTAAATACTATTTGATAGCGTCAGAAAAATGATTTACAATATTCTATCCAGCAATATAGAAGTTTTTGATTTTTGCACTTGGATATTATAAAAAAAATCCCTCGATCTTAAGATTTACTAGTCTTTTTGCTACAATCTCAATGTACGCGTTCATCCCCATGAGGCGCTACTGGAGCGATCAGATGTGAGCGTTGTGCTAGCTGTCATAGTGACTACTAGCTATGAATTTGACAATTATTGCTTCTTATAGCCAACTGGGAGGCTGGATTTGTCTATTATCAACCAATAATGGATTAATGTGAATATTTTGAGAATTCAGAGATAGTAGTTCAACAAAAACTTGTGCAACATAATTTTGTATACCCAGGAAATTGTCTTTGAAGTATTTGCTGCTTGAAATTATCAATCAACATAAAATATTTCAATTTAAAGGCCATTATTTTGAAATTCGCGCTCAACTATAATGGCTGGAGGAGTACGTTCGTCAGACGACAAAGAAAACGCTTCTCGTGTTGCGTTTGTGAGTGATGTGGTGTCTAAGCATAGCTCTACACTCAAGGTGTAATATTTCAGCTTTGAAATAGTGTATAATTTTTATTATTTTAATATTTTGTCTCAAATTTGGCTAGTAGTTGAAAAAAAATGTATATACACCACCGTGGTGAAGACAATTGCACATTATTCCACTCGTGGCAAAGTCACTCGCGAAATAATTTTGGTACTCTGTCTTTACCACCTTGGTGATACAGAACCTATTTAGGCTCTTGCTCAACTGCTCCTGGCATCAAGATTTCAATAAATAATGATCTTGTCGTCATAGAAAACTCATTATTTTATTTCCACAATCAATGTGCTCCACATAAGTCTTCATGCTCAGACCTATAAAAAAAAACTAAAAGGTTTTTATTGTCCTACATAATAGTTTTGTTGGTACGAAATCGTAAAAGTTCTGACACAACCTTTTCTTCGAGTTATTTCCACGGTGTTTCTCTTCTTTTGTTGTTAGTTTATCGATATATAAACTCTTTATGGGGAACGAAGTGCCAATATATTATTAAAATCCGTCCCAGCAAACGCTTTATCGACTTAACAAGCTTCAAACCTAAATAACAAGGTACTTTAAACCAAATGCGAAACTCTACTAAACAGCGTTGCCATTTTTAAACTATACGTTTTACTGTCAATATCACTATAGCAAACGTTTTTACAAGAGATTGTTTAAAATACGACTCTGAAAAACACTCATGAATATATATAGCTCTTGAAGAGCTTGAACTAGTCGATCTGTAAACCGCTCTACAAAAATTAAGGTAGGTGCTCGAGGAGTGTGTGTTTTCGCCTATTGCAGCTAGAAGAACTCTCAGGATGTCTATCGCTATGAGCTCTCGCTTCTTAGAGAATAGACACCCTGAAGAAACTCAAGACTTGACAGCCAAGCTGCCCTCAAAGCACTTCAGAGCTCTAAAGTATCATCTCGGCTGGTATGGAAATGCGGCGAAGAGCTCAGAAGACTGGCAATCGGAACAAAGTATCACTGTAGTGGGTCCCAGGTGACAAAGGAATCGCTGGCAATGAAAAAGCTGACGAACTCGCTGTTGAACAGACCAGGGCATTCGCAGGTGCTCAGCTAGGTCATGGATAAAGCGATACAATCTCTGAATCTCCCAAGAAGTGGAAGGCAACGAGCACAGAGGTCCTAGTGATTCGCGAGAATAGCAAAAAACTATTTGGGAACGTCAACGAGGAGACAGGAGCATCAATACAAATCTTCTAAGAGTTTCAAAATACTTTCAAGTGCATCTCCTTCGTGAACCAAGCTGCTGTTTGCTAATGAATGCAGACCTTTTGTGGGCAGAAGAAGGTGAAGCTTTGAATAGTCAGAGCTTTATTGATAACTGCGTTTCAAAAATCACCAGGCTTTGGCCAGACCTAGCATCAGGTCATTACTCAGATGCCAAAAATTGCCTTCGACAACACCGCAGAGTCGCCCAATACAGGATGTTTGTGCTCTATTGTCTAGGAAGGTTTAGCATGTAGGATGGGAAGGCCAAGAGGAGAATTTTGGAGAATTTGTGAAAAATAGGAAACTTAATCTGAATTTCGCCCAGGATCTCATGAGTGACTTTCGAATAAATTTGCGTCTGGTAGAGCAGAATGGGGCACTTTATATAATGCTTTAGTTAAGTATTGAGATGTAGTTTCATTGAAAGAAAATCTGGTGAACTTTTTGGGCCAAAACAAAATACGTTGTTTGTGGAATTGTTCAACTTTTCTAGAGCAGCTTATTTCAACTTCAACTTCCAGGGGGGTTCAGCTAATCCTTATAGAACTAGAGTAAACGGTGGCTTTAAATCAAAAGTTTATTTAAATTTCTGTACAATTGATAGATTTTCGTTTATGTTTTTGTATAAGTAAACTCGACAACAATGCAAAAACTTTTTAAATCGTAAATAATATCAAAGGCGTCCGTGAAATCGTCATCGTAAAAGTAATGACAAACTAGACAATGATCGTGAGAAATTTTACTAAAATTGTTCAAGAAAATTGTAAAAAAATGTTTGTAATGGAATATTCTTCAAGGAGCGCAATAAATTCTACTAAAAAGATAGCTTCCAAGTATTTTAAAGGTAAATTGTTGATAAGTTATTATTTAAACAATAGCTTGTTACTTTGTTTTGAGGTGTAAAGTTGTACGATCTTGTTATCAAGAAATGTCAAGGGTAATAGAATATTACTATCTATTGTAAGACCTTACAGAGTCTTTGAAGACATTCACCCAAAAGCAGCAACTAGTTCCCTGGTCATATATGAAGGACATTCAATTATACACTTCAAAGTTAATTGTCATTTTGAATTGCAGACTATAACTCAGTCGGTAAGCTAGAGCGCATAGTTTCCATACCAGGCTACCAGGCATTGGGTGATACAAGTTAAAAGATGTAGGATGCATCGGTGTATTTATAAAAAAAACTCAGTAACTGGAGTAGTTGAGGATTTCGTTTACATTTAATGTTCAAACAGGCGTAAACTGTGCGGAAACCTCTCGTACTATAAAAAAATTCATAAATTAATTAATTGTCATGTATCTAATCAAACAACTGTTGAAAAAGCAATACGAATTGTTAATTTAATTCCTAACTATCCCGATTAATTAAAATTTGTATACGCCAATGAAAGAATTGTAACAGGAATCTTTTGAAAAAGTTTATTTAGCATCCAGTGTGACGAATTCGGCATTCTTTAGATTAGAACGAGCAGAACATGAACTTGATACCACTTTTTTACGGCATTAAACCCAGATGTGAAATGGTTACGAGATTTTCAACAGTCTACGAACGCGTTATTATTATTATTAATATTATACGGGGCATGACGTTATAATTAATGAATTTGCAATTGAATCTCATTTCCATATTCCGTCACGTATAAATTACAAGTTATAAATAGAATAAAAGGATTTAAAGAATTTGTTGGAAATTTCTTAAAATAACTTTTTTGTGTCAATTTTTCTTTTTTACTTTCTATGAGTTATACTACCCACACTACACCAGCGCTTTATACTATCTAAGTTTTGAGAACTTGACCAGTGCACCCTGGACGACCCTGAGAAGCTGGCGTCGAAGAAATATTTGGCGATGATCAGGAAAAAACTACGTTTAACAATAGGATTTCTGACTGGCCACTGTCCACTAAGGAAGTACCTCCATATATGGGGTTAGTGGACATACCTTTATGCAGGATGAGTAAACTGGAAGAAGGCATGTCTTATGCGAGTGTACGGAGTTCTGTATCTGTATCTGTAGAGTAGGGAGGGTGAGTGTAGGCTCACAGCACTTAGGTCACATGTGACCCATTGTACATCCTCCCGAGTTGTCCTCCTAGGTCATCGCCCATCCTGTCCTTCTCAGGAAAGTGGACAAATCACTAGGAGACATCTCCTTTATATCGGCAGGTGCCAAGACTTACCGAACACACACTCTCTTATTGACAATAACTCCAGACACTAGCATAGGACATGCCTGACAGTTTCATCTTCCTGTTCACACATCCTGCATAAAGGTGTGTCCACTAGCCCCATAGTATGGAGGTGTTTCCTTAGTTGACAGTGGCCACTGTTATACGTAGGTTTTTCATGGTCATCGCCAAGTATTTCTTCGGCGCCATCTTCCCATACTTCAATTCCCTCCCATCTCTCAAGGGATTGAGCATGCATGGGTGTATCGTTCCGCAATCGAAGTCGTCAGGCCGTCACTGGGTCCAAGAATTTTTAGTCCAGCGGCTTCCTTGGAAAAGAATCGGTAATGCGATTTCCTTCACTCCTGTCGTGCCCTTCAACCCATCTCAGGATAATATTGTTATCTGCTGAAGCGTTAGCTAAATCTTGGTGGCACTCTAGTACTAGCCCCGATATAACAGAGTGTCCGAAGTTATCGTCAATAAGACTGTGTGTGTTCGGTGATTCTTGGCCTACACCTGTCGATATGAAGAAGATGTCTCCTAGTGACCTGTCCACCTTCTTGAGAAGGACAGGAAGGACGATGACATAGGAAGGACTCCTCGGGAGGAATAAGATTATTTTTGGGAATGGCTTTTATTTTTCAGATGGATGACCGGATTGTATAACTGTTTGGTTGAAGTAAATATGGCCCAAGTACTTCTTCTTTTTGTATCTTATATAAAATTAGAATAATTCCTAACCTATTCTATATATTATTTACCTAACCTAACCTAACCTAACTACTCGTGTTTCTCTGGATTTCCACAATGTTTTGATTAAAATTTATATTAATTTCATAATATGTGACTGTAGATAGTGCTTCTAATGCTTTTTAGACTCATTTATTTTTTTAAATTAGAGGCTCAACACTTTCCGCAATCAAGATACATTCTCTATAAGCGCATACATGAAATTCCCAACAAAAAGCTATCAAATGCCATATTAGTACTGTTACAAATATTATAACAAACAGAAATCGTACTACTTCTTTATTTCACCGATACCAGTAAATTTTTCAACATCCGACTTGACTGCAACCGCAAACTATACTCGGGCTGTCACACTTCATTTAAAAATTATCTGTTGACTCTTCATAATCTTCTACTATTTTTTTTCCAGGAGGTTCGGTACTAAATGCGGTGGCTGCGGTCAGGGCATTTCGCCGAGTGACTTAGTGAGAAAAGCTCGAGATAAAGTGTTCCACTTGAATTGTTTCACCTGTCTTGTGTGCAGGAAACAGCTTTCCACCGGTGAAGAACTCTACGTTCTCGACGACAACAAATTCATCTGCAAAGAAGACTATCTGAGCGGAAACAAGGCAGCTGTGATTACTTCGCATCATCAGGGTGAGTACCGTCATTATTATATCTATAAATAATTAATTCTAGAACATCTATATCTATGATATAACTTGAATAAATTGATTTTCCAAGTCTTTGGTACATACTTTAGTGTCTATTCATCTCTCATTCAAAGATTGGGGAAGGGACGTCGAAGATGACCCAGCGCTTAAGATGACGCACCGAAGTTTCTTAGCCACTACTGCATAAATATACCTACTGCGACCTCTTGCGTCAAGTAATATAGTTAAATTTGACATTATTAGACGTATTCATCTATTAAAATTACACTACCACTTCTCAGACAGTTTCAAATAAAATATTCTTAAAACCCCACGAATATTAAGTACAAGTACTTATTTAAAAACTAACTTTTCAGGAGTTTGTTATACTTCGGTTCCAGTATAGTATTTGCAATGTCAACTTCATAGATCCGCAATATTGCCAACTCCGTTTATATCAGCTGACATGCGCGTCAACAGTCAGACAACATAAATCGAGTCGACAGAGGGGTGACGACAGCTGACTAGTAGCTATTGGTCGACTATTCATTGTGGGTGGAGCTTACCACCTTCCCGCTTTTATCACATGTCACGGAACGCTCCCTACCTTAGAACGCGATTCCCCGACGTCGTGATCTAGCGACTGCTGGTCTTTTCATGACCGTCTTTGTTGTTCTATGATGTTTGGTTGATTGTATATAAATAGGGGAAATATTTTATGTGAAGAATATAGTGCGAAAGTAAAATACAAATAACATAGCATGCGTTTTTGATACACTGGTTGATCATTAGTTATTGTAATTTACAAAAAATACCGTCTTGGTCACAAAAACTTTCGATTCTAGCTTCTGCCCTCCACTTTGATTATTATTACTGTATTTAATCGTACTTTGACGCATGACTTTGACGTTGGCAAGGTCAATTTTGACGTTTAAAACTATTTAACAAGTCCAGTTCACTTCACATACGTTGCCACATTTATAAATGTTATGAACTGTCAATTTATTGGGAATCATAACCTTATTTTTTGAAAAGGGGAGTGATCAATTTGGCGAAATAAACATTTCTTTAAATGTTATAAATCAAAACAAATATTTAGACCTCAAAATTAGTGCAAAAATTATAGACTTCAATAAAGTAGGTCGTCCAATTTTTTTCCTATAAAATCTATCAACCACTGCAAACGATTTTACACCGTTTTCGGAAAAAAAAGTCAAATTAAAAAGTACGTATTTTTATTTCGTTTACCACTGGAACCCTCGCGACAGCTAACCGCAAATTCACAGGCTGGTTAAATTTAGACCGGAACTGCTTATTGAAATTTACCATGAAATTTTTTTAACCAAAAAAAACTCCGATAAGCTCGTCAAGCAGAACATCTTTTTTCTTTTAATTCCACTGTAAAGGTACTTTCCCGCAAAACCAGTATTGTTTAAACAAGTAATCAAAGAAAAAAAACAGGAACTGTTTTTAAACTAACAGGGTAAGCTCATAAAATACAGATATTGTAAAAAAAATCCACAAGAGCAATGACTTTCTGAATTTACAATCACCCTACCACAATTTTCATCCACATTTCTTTTTCCTAAAACCTCACAGCCAGTTAGCCAACTACCGGTCGCTTTTTGAAGTATTATTATTACTATTATTCCAGACCCAAGTCTCACTCTATACACTGTCGACAAGTCTTCTTTCTCCCTGACTTATTAATATGAAATATCTCCAAGTTATTGTCGTTAGTAGAATTCTACACTGTGCAAAGTCCCATTACTGTATCAGACTTCACATTAGAAGAAGCCACTTGAAGTTTGCCAACTGTCTTGCGCAGAAATCATAATCTATGTCGCAGTGTCTTGCCATTGGCAAATGAAGTAGAACGTCAATTTTACATTATTGAGAACCGCTATTATTTGTAGGTCCTCGAGCTCGGGAAATATCAGAAGTCACCTAACATTCTTGAATCTAAATCGAGTTGAATTGCGTTCGAAGAATGGCGAGACAAAAAGTGGAGTCGACAGTATTCTTTTCATACAAATTTTTACAACACTCTATCTCCAACTAAAAGCTCGTAAAATTTTTTTATTTCATTGCAACGAATAAATCAAAAGTTTATGTACCAACAAATGAGTGGATTAATTTATTACAAAAAAACTTATCAACACTTTGATGGACTACCCAATATGTCACGTTGGATAACGAGAGAAAATGCGACAAAACAAATTAAATGTACTTACGTAAAGAAAAGATATAAAATGACCTTTTTGGTGTGCGTCATCTATTTTTAATGTCTTTTTCTTGTGTAGAATGGCTAATATTCACTTGGATGACTTCATCCGCGTGAATAATAGCCAACATTCTGCACTCGTTGAAGAATATACTATTTTAACACATTACCTCGGAAGAAATGGAAGAAAGGAAGGTTTTTATTTAACTCTAATCCAAATATCACCGATTAAATGTATTACAAACGTTAACCCTTATCTTTGATTAGTTGATGTTTTGATTATTTGCAAGCGCGAACTTTCAATCGGGGGAGAAATTACATATTCAAAATATGATGCAGACGTACCTTCCGCTTATTAAATAGTTTTCAACAAGCTTAAATATCGTGCAGATTTTTATAATTATGGTAGGAATTATAGAAATCTGTTATGTTTACAAACTATCTTTCATTTTAGGTCATCGTTAGTTACTTTTGATTTTAATCCTGTTAACCTCTGGCTCCGATTATTTTAAAATATAATAAAGCTTTCTACTTTTTTATATACAAGAGTGGAATCGAATCCGATCGCTATCGTAAACTGCCTTCCACGGAGTGTTTTAACGATAAGGTTCAAAGATTAAACAAAAATTACGAAAGCAGAAGCAGAGATGGGCTGTTATTTAATAAGTGTAACTTTTACACGTTTTGTAGTTGGTTGAAAACTGATTATTGGTGATATTTTTTAAAGATCACAAATGTTTTTTTTCCACTACTAGCTGTGAAGTTGACAATTATTGCTTTTTCTAGCCAACTGAGAAGTTGAATTTGTCCATTATTGACCTAGGTTGATAATAAAAAATTGTTAAACACTTCCATCTCTAACCATTTCATATTCACATTTACTTATCTGCCTACTATATCTAGCCCGTCGACATTATATCATCATCTGATTCTAATTGGCATCGAAGAATATCGGCACAGATGTAGGTAACAATTATAAAAATCGTCTATATTTGATATTCCTTTCACTCACAATTACTACTTGTAGATCTACGGTAACGGCAAATAATAATGATGATGCCATTCTGTTTATATTATAGGGTTCAATAGACAAAACAGAAGTGAACTCACCCGATTTAAAAGAATTTTCTTATTTTTAAACAAATTCTGGGCTGCGTTCGAGAAGCTGGAAAACTCACTAAACTCGCTCTAAGTTTTCGAACGGTGATGGAGTGTGTTGTTTCAAGGTTATGTTTGTTTGGTTGTTGACAAATCGAATTGGAAATTCAGTAATTCAAATCTTTGCCTGAATATTTTCTTGTATTTTGAAAAAGAAAAAGCATTTTGGCTGCAGTTATGGTTACCTCTAAAAGATTTGTAGAAACTATAATAATAAATAATAATAATAGTGAGTCAAGCTACGATAGTGAAGATAAGACAATGAGACTCAAATGTTGGAATTAATAAAAAAGAAGGTGTCCAGGTTTGTCCAAAATTAACCATCCTGCTCATACACCGACTTTTTGGACGACTACTGTGTGATTTTTATACGACACATCAAGTTTTCGAGCTCACCCTGGTTTTTCTCTGGACTTGTGCTCAAAATATTTCCAAAGCAACATTATTTATGTACATTGGTATATTTGAATGACATTCACTGAGACCTGAATGTTTTTTTGTCCTTCTCACTTCTACTTAGCTCCTTAGAAGAGTCTCAGCTAGAGGAGTAAGAGAAATCTAGCAGGATTCTATAAAAAATAGTACCCTAGGTGTTGTTTTTTAGAATTCTGAATTGCTGTACAAGTGCAATTTGCTAGTATAAGCGCGCAGGATAGATATATTTTCTTTCCTGCCACAGAATCTACATTCATCTTCCTCCACCATCTTGAGCTTTTTCAGGCTCTTTCTAGCAGCAATCTTACTTCATTCATTTGATCTAACCGGGCTACACTACCCTTTTTTCGCCTTTGCCTATTTCTTTCAGCATTATATTATACCCAAAAGTCCCTCTCTTTGCTAGTTCTACTGATATTTCATTTCTTTCCATTCCAGTGTGTCCTGGAATCCACAGTTAGGTGACTATACTGTTCTCTCCAAGTTCCTTGAATTTTCTTGCACCTCATTTTGGAACTGACCCATGAGCGCGAAGCTTTAAAGGCTGCTTGACTATCAGATCATTCCTTGTCTTCTATATCCTTTGTCAAAAAGGGACTTATGGCGTGAAATTCTGGTCCAGTTCCTTTTTTTGCTTTTAAGCAGTATATGTACCATTTTTTCCAGGTCTGGTTATGGTTTTTGGATCCCATTTCTTCTTGCTACGAATTTCTTTGAAAAATTATCCTTTTTCATCATACTAGCTTGTGGAATGTCCCATTATTCCCTCTCTTCAAGTATTCTTAACAGCATTTCCTATTTTATTTCAGTGTTTTGTGAATTAATGAAGTTTAAAATGTCAAATAGCGTTAAAAATGGTAAAATCAATAAAAAATATAAGAAATATATGAAAATACGTCCCTGTAGTACCGTTTCACTCGATCGAAGACCGACAGTACTCTTTAACCAAGTCGATGATGCGGTACGTAAGTGGGCTCCTATTTTTATTTTATTTTTATTTTTTCAAATACGATGGCTACAGCAACGTGTATAGAATGAAACAAAAAAAAAATAAGAAACAGTTTGGGGAATACACGGTACTTGTTTTCTCTTCGGCTTTTTTTTGTTCGACCTTCATGTTGTTTTTAAAGCGTGCAATTTGACAGTCATCGTTTTGAGCGAGCGCCGGTTTCTATCTCTCTCTATCTCTCTCTCTCTTGGTTGGTCAATATAAGCAGAGGTTCTCAAACAGATATCGAGAAAAATATTAAGTAAGATGTGTTTTGTAAAAGGGTGGCCGGAGAGCTATACACTGATTCTACACAAAATTATTTAATAGTTCATAAAAATCATAATTCTTACATACCAGTTACATCTATCGCCATCTTGACGCGAGCATAATGACAAATGACACAACGATTGACGGATGACAAGTAACTGTCGTTATAAAGGTGCGTTCAGCTATCATATATCTGTCAATCAATATCACCTAACCTAACCTATCAATATCAATAAGTCACGTAGATCCGACCATAAAGTGTTGTAAATAATTTTCTAAAAACAGTGGCGGGTATAGGGTATCTGGAACAACAGAATTTTTGAAATGGAAACGTATATAATGTCATATATCTACAGGGGTTAGCTTAAAAATACTTTACAAATATTAAAAATTGTCTCCACTTAAGAAAACTGAATGAGCTAGATAAAAAAAGACATTGTAATTTTATTATGTGCTAAAGGACACACTAGAACAGAGGGAAATGGAAAATCAGATGATTTAGCAAAGAAGGGGACTGGAAAATCCTTTTTGGAAGCCGGAATTCTTTGTATTTTTGGAAAATAATAGATCTGGACATCCGAAAGATGAAGAAGATCTTGGACAATCAAAAATACTTCTGGGTAAATACATACCTCGCAATATACTGGATAGATTTAACTAAGTTAAGTTATCTTGAAAGTCCTTCCTATATAAACTGAAGTACTACCTTAATACAAATATTATTAAACAAAAAAAAATCTATTTTCAACTCATCTTTTTTGCTTCCATCTTAGAATCACTGTTGTTAAGTTCTCACAGTGCCCCCTTGCTAGGTGTGAATCTGCCTCACGAAACCCTCGATTTTTCGACTCATCATTAACCCCGATCCCAGTACCTCGGTACCACCTATAGCGTAGATAATATCCATTCGAAAACTATCAGAAACCATCAACAGACCATGTTAATTAGCTTGTTTTTGTTCTGAAAGTATATATCTGGGTAGGCGAACGGTCTTCCAAGGCCTACCTACCTACAAACAAACTAAACAATAAAGGTACTTGACAATAGGGCTTCGTGGGGCAAATTGAGTTCCTACTGATCGACTTAATGATTTTACTGGAGATGAATTCAATCAGTGGCACTAAATAGAAGTGAAATAAATTTTATAATTTTTATTATTTAACATTTGGATGTAAAATTTCAGTTCATAGATCTTAACATTTATTTTTGTCTACTTGTCACTTTAGTTCTTCTTTTGTCTTAGCAGTTCACTGAAGTTAGGTTAGAGCTTCATACGAGACGAAAATAGACGGGAGTATAAAAAATCTCGTCTCGATCACGTCTATTCCGAAGAAATTGTGCCTCGTTCAAGTTTAGTTACAGTTTCAACCGCAGCAATATGAAACTCTTGCGCTGTTAACTAAATATGACAGTTAATATTAACATTTGACACATCAAGAAAGTTACTTCTTGTATTGGATAATCTTCTTCTTCTGTCTCTTTAAGTATTTCCGTTAAATGTCATACAATTCTATCAACTGGAAGGTGTTGACGTCAAAATTAATTTCAATCGGCAATAGACCATCCCTTTTTTTACGTCAATTCTGACGCCTTCAGAATATTTGTCGGTAGATATCTTTGTTTATTCAAGACACTTTCGCCATCCTACGAAAACATTTTGAAAATCAAAGATCAATACCTCTGGAATCGCTTACATGTCGCCGCCCTTAGGGCACAAGTTAAAACCCTGGAAGCCTGCAAAAACACACCCTTTTGTTCCGAGTTGTTACCCGTATACGTATAAGCGCAAATATTATTTTAAAGGGGAATTTTTTTTTAACGATACCGAAAAGGTTTTGTTTCAATTAAAAAGTTCTCTGTGAGTTTATCTGGTAATGCAGCGGTGATCGATGTTTGATGAAAAAAAAATGGTTTTGATTTGGAAGATTTTCGACTTCAGGGTGTGTTCTTAGGACATGCTATGATGTTTTTTAATGATTTAATCATCACAGATATATTTTTTGCTTTGGATTAATAAAAATAAAGAAAAATCAACATAATTCAAAATAGGATGCAAACGTACCTTTCGTAGCAGCAAGGTGTCTAACGTCTTTTTCTAAAGTCCCACATACAGTTCTCGTCAGATCTGTACTTTGTTACTTACGGTCAATTATTATTTATTATATTTGCTTAAATCATTCAAAATATGCCTAGATACACGGAAAATCATCAATATTTTGAAAGTTCTCAAGTATTTTCAGTTAGAATAAGAAGCTGGTAATTATTAATTCCATAGTCTCTTAGAATTTGTCTGAATACGATCCTGATGATTTTATGGTTTGAAACGTAGACCTTAACTGTCATTCTTTTCAGAAAAAACCACTTTATCTTGGCCACACTGACCTTAGACTGAACTCCTTTATTAAATTCACTGTCAAATGTCTTGAGTGACAGTTGATGTACATTTTGTTTGTTTATCTTTTGTGCATTTTAAACCATTTGTGTATATAAATCTGGGGGGATATGAGTCCTTAATCGTCCATTTTTAGGTCTTCCTATCACGTTTCCAGTCACTTGGTATCTATGAAGAGACCGCGAAATGATAGTTTCACATCTGCAACTTCTCTATAAAGACGCTCCAATCAAACTATGTATTTTTGTAGTAACATTTATTGAGACCTAAAAGATCTATTGTACCTCCTTACTTCTACTTAGTTTCTGAGGAAAGTCTCTGAAACTAGTAGTTCCTTTAGTCCTATTTCCCGAAGGAATTTCAGGACATCTGCAGGCTTCAATTCAGGCAAATGTTTCTCTTCTGTCCAGTAATCTCCCAGATAGTATGCTCTAGGATTCTGTAGTGCTGTGCAGTTGGAAAGTATGTGGATGGAGGCCTCTTTTTCCATACCACAATATCTGCACTCTTCTTCCTCCACTATTTTGAGCTTTTTCAGGTGCCCATTCAGGCGGCAATGTCTCGTTAGGATCCCTGTTAAAACTCTTAGCGCAGTTTTACTTTGACTTATGCATTCATTTGATCTCAACAGGTTGTAGTCACCCAGAAGATTCTTTGATTGTCTAAGTCCTACTAGATTTTTCCAATGGTCAGATCTTCTCTTTCTTCCGGCTTCACCTATTTCTCCCAATATTACATTGGAGCTGATTCCGCAGAAGGTTTCAGACCCCCAAAAAGGTATTTCAGACCCCCTCTTTGTCAGTTCATCTGCTATTTCATTTCCTTCTATTCCAGTGTGTCCTGGAGTCCATAGTAGGTATATTTTCTCGCCTAGTTCGTTTAGTCTGTCTAGTACTGATTACACAAAACCCCAAGCATATTAACAGTCCTATCAAATTCAAAATTGTAAATATTTCTATCTGATTATAGTGTGTGAAAAAAATTATGAAATTTTTTGAAAAAAAAAGCTAAATACGTGGGTGAGACTTTCGGAAAGCTAAAATAAGATAGAGAGAATTTAAAAAGAAGTCAGGCCATTTGTCAAGATGACCGTGTGGCAAGAACCACGAATTATTCTTTTTAACTTGTCAAATATATTTGCTAAGAGCGCAGGTTTCACAACATATACGAAAACCTGTTTGTCATAAATGTAATGCCAATTTGTATATCTTATGACTTACGATTTGGTAAATTATTATAGCAAGGTGGAAGTGATATACCGGGTGGTGACTCGACCTTAGGACCATAGGATTTTAACATGGGAACTCAGAAAATCCTAAATATTTGCTGACCAGCAAAAGATAACCCAACGAAATTTTGTGTGGGCGTAAAGTACATTATTTCTGACAATATTGTCATAAAATAATCACTGTTTAATAGCAAATGAGTTTATTAATTGGGATAATAAATTTAAAAACACAACTTGTCATTCAAGTATTTGAATTTGACAATAGGGTATTTTCCTATGAGCGGAAAAAATTTAAAAAGAGTCGGAGCAGGTACTTTGAGGTACTATTATGCCAGAAATCAATATTTCACACAAATAAATTAAACCAGTGATTTTTTATTAATTTAACAAAAAGACTAATTTTCAAATATTTACTCAGCGCGGGAAAATATGTGAGTTTATTGTGACGTCAGAGGTCTCGTTGCTGGCTTGTTTCTTATAGGCCAGCTCAGGTGGGCGACTGCAGATCAGCTATTTTTGCATAGTCGCTCGGGATGCGATAGGCGGAGCGACAAGACCACTGACGTCATAAAAAATCAGCTCGTTTTGGCGCGCTATTCAAATAGAAAATTTTCAAAGTTGGTTTTGGCAACTTTCCCGCTTAGTAAAAAATTTGAAAAAAATTTGGAGTACTTAACTGAGGTCAGACAATCTTCTGATGGTATTTAAAAAAAATTGTCAAATACCCTATTAGTGCCGGAGTCGGTTATAGCGCAGAGATGGGAGTGGTTGGTTTATACGCGGATGGCCAGGGTTCGAAACCAGCTGGTCAGCAAATATTTAGGATTTTCTGATTTCCCATGTTAAAATCCTATGGTCCTAAGGTCGAGTCACCACCCGGTATACGAGGATATTAGAACCACAAAAAAATAAAAAAAATAAGATTTGTTCGAATTCAATTCTAAGTTATCTCTACCTCTTATTTAAGTCATCCCTGAAAACGCGACCCCTATTCGAGGAGGGGCACATGAAAGGACTATCATATCTGTTTCAATTCAACTACTACAAACAAAACTAGGGGGGTTTTATCTAAAGCTGCCGGCTTAAGAAAACAGATGACTGTCGAATGCATGCTGAATTTGCGATACGCTGCGTTATTTACATACGGTTACCCCGACAAAGAATATTTTAAGCGAAATAGTTATAAACCACCAATGTCTAGAAAAAGCAATAATTTTTATTGTCAACTTTAAAGAGCTAGTAGTGGAAAAAACATTTCTCCACGACTAAATAATAACGCACAAATTATTTTTACATATTTAGATATATAATGATATATTATATTCTTCACACCAGTGAATAATGAAAAAGAATCCACTCTCGTTAGAGAGAATTCACGCTTAAATGAATTAAAATGAATAAATGAAATCGTCTCTTTTAAAACTCTAAATACCAAATAATGCAAATCGATTCTGACAGCGCGTCGTTTGAAACGTCAAAATAACGATAGAATCATAATTTTACGTATTATTTAAAGAAAAAATGAGCAACAGTAGTTATATTTAGTTATAACTCCCAATTCTCTTTTATAAATGTAAGGGTTTCGATTAAAACTGTATGTTACGTTTCCCTTTTTGAAAATAAACATGCTCTATAGCCTAGTAGTAGAAATAGTTGACTCTGGCGCGAACGATTGGGGTTCGATCCTCACTGGAAACTTTCTTTTTTTACTCGCTGAGAAAGTATAGTCTCTTACTTGTGTAGAATGGCTAATATTCGCTTGGATGATTCCAAAACTCACTCGCTGCGCTCGCTCGTTTTGGAAACTTCATCCGCGTGAATAATAGCCATCATTCTGCACTCGTTGAATAATATACTATTCTCTGTGGCTTACTATATCAATTAATAATATATATACGATGTTTTTTTTATAAAATCGACCTTCTAAAACTAACGTTACTGGTACACACTGAGAAAACGTGGTTAATAAATTTAAATCTTTCACGATTTCACACACCATTCTTATTATTTCACGGTATTGAATAAACAATTAAATTGAACACAAGCACGTTTAAATTTGTATTAAATAATCGTGTTTTTTGTTTATAACAATTTGATTTAATTTGAAAACATGCTGGATAATATATTAATTGTAATACCTATATTGTTTAATTCTTAAAAATTCATCTAGAAATAAAAGTTTTAATTAGAAATAAAGTAAGGGTTGCTAATTTCACCCCCGTATAATGTAACAGGAATGTTGAAAAAACTCCCGTTGTTAGTCCTTTGCGAGTGCACGAAAATTACAGAATTCAAAGTTTCTAGCTTCACTGGAATTTTAGAAAAATAAATAAAAACTCAATTTTAGACACCACCTTTTAAGGGTGATATCTCGGAAAGGGGTGGGCTGAGGAAATTCTGTTATAGGTAGCTATAACCTCCTTAATTTTGTCGCATCAATTTAGTAACACCCTGTATATTTGTTCCACCGAATAATCGAATATATATCACCCTGTAAAAACAATTTTAATTCATTAAAGTTTAATTGTTATATCAATTTTATTTCTTTTTCTCATTCTAATTATCAACAACATACAATTATTTATAAATTTTATTATTTTCTGATATGCAAATCATAGAAAATGTTTATCATTGAAGAAAATTGATCGACATTAAGTAATAATAATGCTGCATGTTTCTTGGGAAATTAGAGTGTATAATTGTCCAATTAAATATAATAAAAGCAACACCTTTTTTAATTATATGTCGATGTAATTAAATTAAATTTGTTCGTCAACAATAAATCAATTTCTTACAGGATATAAAAGGATTAAACAAAAAATAATACAATAGGACCACCTCGAACCATAACCTCACTAAAACTAATAAATTTAAAAATATCTGTCTACATTAAAAAACGGTTCTTGTTCATAACTCGTTAGAAAGCGAGTGTTTCGATGGTAAAAAGAAATAAATAAACGAATATTCTTTAAATAAATCAAAATCGAATGTCCAATGAGCAGAAACACATCTTTCAAAACGTCCATCGTTATTGTAGGTATATATCGCGTTGCTTTGCTGAACCCAATCCTTCCTCGAGGCCAAAACTTTGTTTCCCACTATTTCATATATATTCACGTCAAACGCAGTCAAAATAGGGGAAAGCAGCGAAGATATAAAACATTCTGTGTAGTTGGCAACGAAAGATTTTAGTAAAATGTATTAAAATAACAATAAACTAGTTCTATACAGAGGAATTTTTAATTTATCTTATGTTTTCTGTCCCTTTATTACCCAAGTAGTACTCGAAAAGTTTGGAGGTCCTTTTAGGGGTTTTTTGCATCTTACAGTTGTCGAAAAACTGTCAGCTGTCAACACATATTTGTTTGTGTTTGTTATACTTATAGCGAATACTAATTTTTATTCTACCTTCATTTGTGATTTGTGAAACTCTGATCTACTTGTATTATTGCAAATACCATCGAGAAGAAACAAATATGTGTTGACAGCTGTCATTAATTTTTCGTCAACTGTTAGATGTAAAATACCCCAAACTAAATAGACCTGAGAAGTTTTCGGATACAACATGCGTGGTAAATAGACGCAAACCATAAGAAAAACTAAAAATCACTTCCTTATGAGACTAACATTTTTCAGTATCTTTTTGTTCGTTCTGTTGGCAGCAATTCCCTTGTATAGAACTCTTCCATTCAGTATAGCTGGTAAATAAGTATTCGGCAATTACTTAGATGTACTAGACAAGTCGAGCAAACTTCCAACCAGTGTAAAACACCCAGTAGTGTGCAGGATGTATCAGTTTACTTAAAAAATTTCTGTATAAAGCAATCAGCAAGCCAGTCTCACTAGGTAGCACTTGACTGAGGAAAAACTGTGGAGAATCCCCCAAGAGACTGGCGAGAGACAATACAGTATTTCTGCGGGAAATTCAAATGCAGGGAATTGCAGGTGATGAATGTATACAATAACAATTATCAGAAGAAGGCTTTAAAAAGGAGACTTCATAGCTCAGTGACTGGTAAGTGAACCAGTCCTTATCTACTGAGGTTCAGTAATTCATTAGTCAGCTTCTGCGAGGGTTTTTTGACCAGGAGTTTGCTTTGGTCCTGTTTTTGCTCGTGTCTCCAGTACGACTGATGTTTAGTTTGAGTCCACCGAGAGTCCTCATCTCTTAACTCTAAAATAACAGCCTAACAACCTAAATCAACCGAAATTCTAGGGATCTATTTTTTACTTTACAATTTAAAATTACACCAACACAAAATCAAAATTAGTTATTTATTATTTATTTAATAATTAGTTTTGAGAAATGTTTCTCCGCTCGCTCCGCCGCCTTCAAAGACACATCTAGCATGCCCGGGGCCGTCTGTTTGTAGCGTGTTTTGTTTTTGGCGTGCCGTCCACGTAACGGACTGGATGGACGTCCTAGTAGTGCCCCGAGGAGGCCTTGGTTGTCGACCACTAGACAGCACATATCCAACAAACTGACACCCGGACGGAAAACAATGCTAAAGATAAAGGGTCAAGAGTCACGAGTGCCCCACGGGGACCTGGTGGCCGACGGACACGGCGTCCGACACCGTTCTTAGATACTCAAATCTACGTGAAAGTTGACGTGAGAGATTTTGATAGTGTTACGCAGAAATTTAAAATATTTTTTTAAAAAGGAAATGCTTTTAGTGTTTAAAATATTTGTACGGACTTTAAAGATCAAGTTGACTGATTTTATATAGTCTATTATCCACCCCAAAAAAAGCAATGTAACTTTTGACTACACATAATAAAAGAAAAAATAAATAAAACAATTTCGAATAGACCCGTCAACAATTCCACCCTCTTTTCTGTTTCATAATCGAAAAATTAGTCATCCACCCACATGAATAAAGGCTTAATCGTGGTCAATTTTCACATCAAGTGATCCGTGTCCGAAACAGACGACGTGTCAAAAACAAGCGAGCAGTACGACGCCACCATTGATCTTTCGCGCAGTCAAAATCTTACACACATGTTTTACTTGCGCACTTAACACGAGCCTTCATGTAACAACAAATTGTTTAATTGAGGACTTGGTAGAGGAAAAATAGGACAGTTATTTCATATAATGGATTATTAAACAATTACTCAACTCATTACAGTCCCTGATAAGAAGTTGGGTTCAAATGAAGAGAAAAGATCCAGGGAATAACAGAAACATAAATTTAATCTAGTCTTGCCAAGAAACAAGAAACAAAACAACGTTAATTCTGCCTCAACACAGCTGAAACAGTCCAAATTTGACATTAACAAGTTATATAATGACCACAAGATGTCTATTTAGCAATAGAAGATATGAGGTTGAAAATTTCTGTTTTTTAATAAGCTAGCAGCTGGATCGAGAAGTAGAAAGTCTTCAAATTTTGGAGAAGCCTTGATTATCCATGCCAAGATCCCAATTTTTCAACAAGTTATCCTGTTAGGACAATTTGCAGCATCCTTATTGAAGATGAACTATTGAAAAATGAGGATGTGATTTGACTGTACTAAATCCTAAACAACAAATACTCAAACTCAGGCGTTGAGTGTTTCCGAACTTGTGTAGGGAGAAGGGGCGCGAGGTCAGGGGAGAATGGGAAACGGAAAAGGGGGAAAGTCAATCGATAGCTTAGTGTTTAGGTAAACGAGAACTTATTTGTGTTTTGGAATTGGGGATGGTTTTTTTGTAAAGCGTTCTGCTTTTGCGAATACGTAATATTTTAAGGGGTTGGAAAAGATGAAAGACGTGAAGTATGTTTAATAAATATCTATTTTTGAGGTGGTTGTGTCTATTTTTGAGGTGGTTGTGTCTATTTTTGGGGAGGTTGTGTCTATTTTCGGGGTGGTTGTGTCTATTTTCGGGGTGGTTGTGTCTATTTTTAGGGAGGCTGTGTCTGTTTTTGAGAAGGATGTGTCTATTTTTGACGAGTGGTGTCTATTTTTCATGAGGTTGTGTCTATTTTTGATAAGGTTTTGTCTGTTTTGTGGAGGCTGTGTCTATTTTTGGGGTGTTGTGTCTAGTTTTGAGGAGGTTGTTTCTATTTTTTAAAAGTTTGTGTCTATTTTTGGGTGGTTGTGTCTATTTTTGGGGTGGTTGTGTCTATTTTTAGGGAGGATGTGTCTATTTTTAGGGAAGCTGTGTCTATTTTTTAGGAGTTGTGTCTTTTTTTTGGGTGGTTGTGTCTATTTTTGGAGAGTTGTGTATATTTTTGATGAGATTGCGTCTGTTTTTGTGGACGTGTCTATTTTTGATGAGGTTGTGCCCATTTTGATGAGATTGTGTCTGTTTTTATGGAGGTGTCTATTTTTGAGAAGGCTGTGTCTATTTTTGAGGAAGCTGTGTCTATTCTTGGGGTGGCGTGTCTATTTTTGAGGAGGTTGTGTTTGTTTTTGTGCAGGCTGTGTCTATGTTTGGAAAGGTGCCTATTTTTGAGGAGGCTGTGTTTATTTTTGGAATGGTGTGTCTATTTTTCAGGAGGCTGTGTGTATTTTTTAGGAGTTTGTGTCTATTTTTGAGGAGTGGTGTCTATTTTTTAGGAGGTTAATCTATTTTTTGAGGAGTGGTGTCTATTTTTGAGGAGGCGGTGTCTATTTTTGAGGAGGTTGTGTCTATTTTTCAGAAGTTTGTGGTTCATTTTTGGGGGTTTGTGTCTATGTTTGAGGAGGCTGTGTCTATTTTTGAGGTGGTTGTGTCTATTTTTGGGAAGGTGTCTATTTTTAGGGAGGCTGTGTCTATTTTTCAAAGGATGTGTCTATTTTTGACGAGTGGTGTCTATTTTTCATGAGGTTGTGCCTATTTTGATGAGGTTTTGTCTGTTTTTGTGGAGGCTGTGTCTATTTTTTAGAAGTTCGTGTCTATTTTTGGGTGGTTGTGTATATTTTTGGTGTGGTTGTGTCTATTTTTGGGGAGGTGTCTATTTCTAGGGAGGCTGTGTCTATTTTTTAGGAGTTGTGTCTATTTTTGAGGAGGCTGCGTCTATTTTTCAGAAGTTTGTGGTTCATTTTTGAGGGTTTGTGTCTATGTTTGAGGAGGCTATGTCTATTTTTGGGGTGGTGTGTCTATTTTTGAGTAGGTTGTGTCTATTTTTCAGGATTTTCAGAAGGCTGTGACTATTTTGGGGGTGCTATGTCTATTTTTGGGGGTAGCGTCTATTTTTAGGGGGTTATCTTTCTTAATTTCGCACAAAATTACTGATAAAAAATATGTCATAAAAATTAGGCACCATTTTTCGCAAAAGTCGCGTTTGTAAATATTCACCAAAGGAATTTCTCTTGTCCTTTCAAGACATCTTCATTGTTCGGCGACTAACCATATGAAATAATGTATGTGCATATTTTCTCAAAACCATCGGTACCATTGGTACTCCATTCGGGTAACCATCTCGGTAAACCGCGGAAATCGTAAAAGAATATATGCGGCCATTAACTTCATTTGTCGATAATACACAGGGCGATGGAAAAGCTAAAAGTAAAATAAATAAAATTTAATATTTAAGACAGTTACAGTTACAGACTTATTTCGTTAAAACTGATTTCTCGATTACGAAACATATTCAAATATTATATTATGAAACCATAACCTTTTTTTTTCAATCCTGTATATCGAAAAATACCGAAAACATGATCAATTATATATTTCTCTCGTATGTGAGTCCGCATGGGGTCTAGCAATGCCCAATTAGTATTGGGCCTGCTGGGAAACAAGGCATTAAATACCCCCGGGCCAGCCAACCCATCATGGTACTGAATCTCACTTCTTCGCACCTTGCGTGGATCCTGCTATAGAACGTATGATGGGCATAAGGTTAATCGAATTCGAAACTTTCATTGGATTTTTTTGGAAATCTGATAAACTGAAATTATACAAATTTTGGATATTTTTAAAATTCCCAATTAGCAAAAAAATATCAGTTTGTACAACTAGTGCGCAAAGCGTCACTTTTCCTTTTAGCGCTGAAGTTTGAAAGTAATTTGCTCACAAGCTGTACACAATATTTTTTGTACAACCCCTCAAACTGTCACTGGTTATGAAATAGTCTATTACATCATGGTTCATTTGTTATTAAAAATTAAATAAATTAACTCACTTTTTTTTATTACAGTATTCCAACAACGTATTATTATTATTATTACAATTATAAAAAAAATGAATTACAATACCACAATCAACAATCAAAGATAACGAAGAAGAAGAAAAAAAAAGAAGAAATTATGCATTTATTCAAAACAAACAATCATTAATCTCCAGTTTCTGACCACTAGATCAAAGTTTACGTTGAAACTTAAGGTCCTTGGCTTACTATTAATGCATTTCATCAACACAAACAAATGAACTACGAATCATAAATAATATAATAATTTTTCATCAAACTTGGCGTTTTTGATATTGGATCTCATAAATATTCAATAAGACAGAGAGAGACGGAAAGCGCCGGTGTTCGGGTCTTCTATGCTAATTTTATCGTTAACTATGATTAACAAATTTAACGTAATTATTATTGTGATAGAATAAATGATACAACAAAATTATTTGTATGCAATTGCAATTATGAAAAATATTCAACTGAACAGTTCTTATTTATATGTAACTTTCAAGGGGTTAGCTGAAGACCTCCTGTATAAGTAGAACTTCATCATTGCCTTCAATTATAGGTTTTTTCCAACAAGCATTGCGTAAACTCCATTTAGGGATGGACACTCCTTCCAGAAGGTAGTTTTTGTACCCTCCCGATAATATACTTCTCGACTATGGATTTGTTCTCGTTTTCAATACGGCGCTGATTTTGACAAGTTCGCGCATATGACTGCAACTTCACGTGGCTTCATATTATGTGAAACCATCTCAGCTCTCAGGATTCTTTTGTTTACAAACTAACTCAATTATTGAGCTAAGAATCGAGGATCATTTTTCTTGGCATTCAAATATTTCTAAACTGCACTGTATTGAAAAAAAACACAAAATATTATATTTTTTTGCAGAATATCTTACTATAAAGTGGCATAAAAATCTATATATAAAAATGACTATAAAACTGGAAACACTCGGTAATAAAACATTCGACGTTGTGTATTTTATAGACAATTTACTGCATATGGTTTCCAAAGATTTAAAAATTTATTATTGCTCTTACCATTTCTATTATAACAAATGTTATAGTTAATTTTTTTTATATAAACACATATAGGTATAAGGAAATAAGTTTCAACAGCTCATGGATATTTTTAATTAAAAGAGGCTTTTTCAAATTAACTAATAACCATTCTATAAATATTTTTTCATAAAAGTAACAGTACATGAATTGACAATTTTCACCCGAACATAGAAAAGAAAATTTATTGAACTCGCTGTGTAATTATGGTTTTCCAGAACCTTCAGTACGATATTATGACTGTGTTTGAATTCCTTCACACTACACAAATTATAACATTCTCTTTACGATTGAAAGAACTTTATGAATACCTCGGAATTGAAACCTTGAAATTGTAGTCTAAATTTATCAACTTTTCTTAAAAATTAAGAGAAGAGGTGACAGCAAAAAAATCGACTATAATTATTAAAAAGATCTAGAGAAGAGAAGAGAAGAGAAGAGAAGAGAAGAGAAGAGAAGAGAAGAGAAGAGAAGAGAAGAGAAGAGAAGAGAAGAGAAGAGAAGAGAAAGAGAAGAGAAGAGAAGAGAAGAGAAGAGAAGAGAAGAGAAGAGAAGAGAAGAGAAGAGAAGAGAAGAGAAGAGAAGAGAAGAGAAGAGAAGAGAAGAGAAGAGAAGAGAAGAGAAGAGAAGAGAAGAGAAGAGAAGAGAAGAGAAGAGAAGAGAAGAGAAGAGAAGAGAAGAGAAGAGAAGAGAAGAGAAGAGAAGAGAAGAGAAGAGAAGAGAAGAGAAGAGAAGAGAAGAGAAGAGAGAAGAGAAGAGAAGAGAAGAGAAGAGAAGAGAAGAGAAGAGAAGAGAATATAAAAAAAATTCAATACCTATGGATAGAGTTAAAGCTGTGGGAATTGAATATTTGGTTTAAGAATTTACTAAAAAATATAATATGAAAATTTTCATTGTTACAGAATCTCTTATGGGTTCAGCATCCGAAGAAGAAGAAGATGACGAAAATAGTAGGGCATCGACGGTAGTAGTAAAACACCATTCGATACATGGTACGCTCCCCACCGCCCCCGGAGAAACAAATAACAATTCCCTACCCCCCGACATCAGTAGTTCACTAGGACAGGTAAGATACGCAACATTTTTCATAAAATTTACCATTTTTTTTTTAACTTAATTATTCCACAGGATTCTAAAACGGGTCAGGACGATTCGGAAGATCAAAATTCTCTCGATGGTGATCCAGAAACGAGAGATTCCCAAACGGAAAATAAAAGTCCGGATGATAGTAGCGCGGGTTCGAAACGTAGAGGACCTAGGACGACGATAAAAGCGAAACAACTAGAAATATTGAAGACGGCCTTCTCGCAAACGCCGAAACCTACTAGGCATATACGAGAACAATTAGCGAAAGAGACTGGGTTACCGATGAGAGTGATACAAGTAAGTGTTTACGTTATTTTTAACTCCTTGTATAATATATTTCCATCAACCCAAGTGCACGGTAAAAGAGTCTTTTTTTTTCAAACATCCAGTATAACTTTTTCAATTAAAACGAACTGCAAACATACATATTCAAAATATCTCATTACAACCTCAATTAGCTACGTTGAAAAACATGCCGAATGGGAATTTAGTCACAAAGTTTACATCTTGTTCGTCTGATGCGACTGGTGTCGTCATCTGGTGCGTATTTCGGTCACAGAACATTCGATTTTGATTTGGAAAACGACTCAAGCGCGACCTGGCGCGCGGTTACTAAATTACCTTTGACGGCGAGGTGTGGTCTTATGTACGATTTTTTTTTCAAGCTTCTTGTGAAGTCGCTGGCGTCGCAATTACAATTTTAATTGAGACATTCGTCAGATTCTTTTTCTATTCACTAAATTTATTATACAACGAAAATTTTTGGATGTGTTGGAAGGCTTTAAAGTATTTATAAAGCTGTCCAATTCGGTACTGGTCAAAAAAATACTTCTCAGATTAAAATCTTTTTATATTTTAAACCCAAATCATCTATTTTTATAAAGGGTGAGTCATTAGTAAAGCGCGGATTTTTATGCAAAAACACTTTTTGAATATTTCAACAATTTCTGTTATTTTTAATGTTTTTAAATACATTCAGAAGTACAGGAGATTCAAAACTGTTCAGAACTGTTCTTTCTGCATGTTCCTTTCGTTAAATAAAAAATTTTTCCTTCAAGCGTATAATAATAACTATATTACTTTTTGCAACACAGACCGTAGAAATATCCCATTATTTTACTAGTACAAAAATTAATTTTCATTATTGTACTAATAAAATAATGGGGCGTTGTAATCAAGTAGGTAGGAACTGTCATTTTTAAACTTATTTAATTTGACGTTTGTCTGTTTTGAAAATTTTGTGAAAAATGTCTCAAGAATTGCAATGTACGCCTCCGGAATTAGTTGAAATAGCTAATTCCAGTATTGAAACTCTAATTCCAACGAAGTCGCGTAAACTGTATGATTTAGCATACGAAAAATTTCTAAAATGGTGCAATGAATATAATGTACAGCAATACACGGAAAACGTTATGCTTGCATACTTCACGAATTTGTCCAGAAAGTTTAAAAGTTCTACTCTATGGGCACAGTATTCAATGATTAAAAGTCAATTAAACATTAAACATAATGTTAAAATAGAAAAATATAGCAAATTAATTGCATTTATAAAGCGCCAAGGGGAAAATTATACACCGAAAAAATCAAAAGTATTAACACAAGATCAATTTGATAAATTTCTCAAGGATGCACCAAATAATGTTTATTTAGCAACAAAGGTAGGTACTTTCTTATTTCTTTTTAATCATTATTACGTTTATTAAACCGTTGACAGTGATATCTACTAGCAGATCAATATTTAACTTGACAGCAAATATTACCTCATTTCCTACTTATAACATTTAATGACGGTAGCTCAGTGGCAGAGCTTTTGTCTTCGGTCGCAAAGGTCAGCGGTTCTAATCCCGGTGCTACCAGCTTTTTTTTTTATTTATTTCAACGTTTGTTTTAGGTTATATTAATATTTGGAGTCACAGGAGCCCTTAGATGCGATGAACTTGTTAATTTAAAGTCTAGCGAAATCCAAGATTTGGGAAATTTAATTTTGGTTAAAATCATAAACACAAAAAACAAAAAACAACGGTCGTTTACTATAATTGGCGATTTTTATTTGAATTTGGTAAGACAGTATACGGCTCTTCGTCCGGATGATATTGGCCTGCAGCGATTTTTTATTAAATACCAGAATGGTAAATGTCACCGTGTGGTAATGGGTATCCACAAAATATCAAACGTACCAAAAGACGTTGCTACGTTTTTGAAATTAACAAATCCTCATGAATATACAGGACATTGCCTTCGGAGGACTTCCGCAACTATTTTAGTTGACAACGGAGGTGATATTACCGCTTTAAAGCGGCATGGTGGATGGAAATCCACCAGTGTTGCTGAAGGGTACTTAGAGGATTCCATTTCCAGTAAAACACAAACTGCACAAAAAATACTTAATTGGCAAGAACAACCAAGTAATAGTTCTGGAATCGCTGACATAATAATCGACAATCAACTTACTAATAATATGATGTATACCAATGACAAAATTGTAAATGTCGAAGCTGAAAGCGGTGGCAGTGGCTTAAATTTAAACAACTGCAGTATACAAAACTGCACATTTAATATTACTGTTAATAAATAGGTAACACTTTATGTAATTTTTCGTTTGTATTAATTAAATAGTTGAGATATAAACAAAGCCTTCTATATTTTTTATAAAATGCATATTATTATTACGCTTGAAGAAAAAATAGTATATGTTACTCGGAGCAGAAGGCCCATTATATGTTTCGCCCAGTTTGCACAGCCTCGGCTAGCGCCTCGGCAGTGCAAGAATCTGGGCTCAACAATAATGTTGGCCTTCTACTCCTAGTAACATAATATACTATATTATCATTTCACGTAATATATAAATAATTAAGGAGGTGTATAATTAATTAATTACTTTGAATGATCACAAAATTAACTATAATTTATTATAAAAACACATGCTTGTTTTTTTTTCTATTAGATACGTATTTATATGCCATTTCCGATAATAATTTTTAATGGGCTCTTGCGGTTTTATATATGGTTGGTTTTGACCATCTGTATGGTTGTAAATAATATAACTTTTTTGATATTTTTCCCCCGGGGGTGATTTTTAATAGAAAAATGGATACATCTGTCGTCATATACCAGGGTGGGTATTTTTTTAAACAAAAATACATCATTGATAATTAACTCTGTGCCAAATCAAGAGATTTTCCATCGTAAAAAAGTTCAATTTGAATGATTTTTGAACAGTAATAGTGTATTTTTATCATATTGATAGATTATAAGAATGATTTGTAGCCCTAAAAAGGGGTGATTTGTTAAAAACTTGCAGGTAATGTATTCCATTCCATCAAAATCTGACGAATCTTGAAGTCTCTTACTCGGAAATATACTATCAATAAGATAAAAATATACTATAATTTAATTGTTTTTCATTGTAGTAGACCAATAATTTTTTGTTGTACTGTGTTGGATAGTTGCAAGTTGAATCACTGTCAAAAGTTAAAATAAGTTATGTGTTCGTGTTGGAGTGGGAACCCTGAGGAGCACCACACTCTTCGGCGGCACTAGAAAAGAACCCCTAGGAGTTGTCGTAGCCGCGGGGGTGCACAAAGCGGTTCGGTCGTAACATTAGTCATGCTAATATTTTTCAAACTGCGATTCAATATTTTGTGATTTATTATTAAGGACGATTTGGTTGTGCCAATTTGTTGTGATAATTAATAATGGAGAAGAAACAATTATAGGAAGATTGAATTTTATATATTGATTGAATTTTATATATTGAGAAAAATAGCATTTTGTGTTTCACATGTTGTGATGTTAACTGACGCACTGTGTACTAAGTGTTTATTTTTAACTCGAAATTGTAAAAATGATTGGAAACAAGAAAAATCGAAGTGAATCCACAGCGCACTGGGTTTAATACAGAAGGGAATTCATAGCCAACTTACTTTTGAGGCGGTCGTCGTAAACAACTCACTGCAGCTATAAAACGCCAAAGCGGCCTTTTTCAGATATATAAATATTATTTTTAATATGTGTTTTACGGTCTTATAGATATTTTATATTTTTATATATTCAGGTGTTAAGATTTTTGTACTTTATAGGCCGGATCGTTTCAAAGCGGTCTACAACATAAAAACGTCAAAATTTTATTTGAGTGATATTCCAAGTTTTTCTCTTCTTCGCTTTTTCATTTTTTATTTTCGGTTTCGGTGAAGTGGCTCTTACGCCTTTTTATTACAAAATTTGTGTTCGATAAATCATTCTAACTAACCGTTCGGGTATACTAGGAAACTCAACGGGACTTCTTTTGTGGAACGAGGATGTAATGTTTCGGTGCAGAGACATAAATGTACGAAATAAATATTTGGGGAACCAAAAGGATTTTTTTAAGAGGTGTGCCACTCTCAAGATGAATTATTGGTACTAAATTTCTCAGTTTTCTTTAAAATAAGACTAAAGACAACTCACTGGTTTGTTTTTAACTTTATTCATGATGGTTAACTCATTGTTTAACAAAATCTCTTAAGGGCCAACCATTTATGTGGTTATACTGTAAATATAGGCTACTTCTAGGAGGGAAAATAAGAATATCTGTATCTTAAAGAACTGAGAACAGTGAAAGAGACAAATTACTTAAGGTTGGAGTAGCATAAGACCGTGAATAAACCGTTGAAATCATATTAGGACTCGTAATCCTGGATTTATGGGAGTAGAACTTCCCTGGGATGTGTGCATACATCACCTCAATGCGATTCCTTGTACTAAAATTGACTGACTGACAAAAAAATATAAAATAACAGTTATTTTTACAGTTTTCTAACCTCAAAATTTTATTTTTTGCGTGTTAACTAATGTCATTTGATTATTTCTCATTAAAATGGATGTGAAATATTCAAGATAATATGGAAGATGCTGCAGAAGCTATAGAGATGAAATTCACTTCATTCTTCCTTACAATAAGTTTGTGGAACATTTTCTCGTCTTCGAAGAATGATGCAAAAAATGGTGTACAAGGTCACTTCATTTAAATTCAAATTACCCGCACAAAACTGGAATGTGTGGTTAAATTTTTAATGATTACGTCTTCTTCTTTCTTTTATTTCGTTAATTGACACTTGAATACGCGGCAATACTGTGTTTTCAATCAAAAACTCTCCAATTTTCAAATTTTCAAAAGTAAGGACTTTATAGGAAGCTTAGGAATCCTTGCATCTTCTTAATTATGGTCTTTAATCATTTATTTTTATGATACTTTAATTTCAACAAGATAATTATATATCTAGTGTTAATACTTACTTTAATGAAGACACATATAAATTAAAAAAAAATTCCCCTAAGGACGAAAACATTCCAAACATAAATATTTCATAAATTACCACCCTTAAAAATAATTAGCACGCCCCCTAGAATAATTATAAAGTCTAAATCAAATACGTCGTAATTTATCACACAAAAAAAATGGGGAAAAAAAAAGACAGAACCCGTGACCTAACCTATAATTATCACAAAATTTTTTAAAATAATTAATAAAATCAGTTGAAGGCCGTTGCTAACTTTGAAAAACGACTGACGGTCTACGTCGGCTCGAAATACTAAGAAGGATCGTATGTTTTTGTGAAAATGACCTTTTCGAAAGGTTGGTCAGACGCAACAGGGTGCTTTTGGTATATCACGATTATTTTATACAGCGTGTTTGATAACTTGATGACTTGAAGACGTGCTGGTATACGTGAACAGAGATAAGTTATAAACAAGATGTGCACGTCAATGGGAAATAATATATTGATCATGGTTTTGATATCTACCAGTAGATGGAACAAGTGCCATTGATTCCATAGATACATTATAGCTTTATTGCCAGAGATGTTACAATTGCACCAGATCTATGTATGTTTAAAAGACCACTTTACTTCCACTTAGTTTCTGAGGAGAGTCTCTGAAACTAGTAGCTCCTTTAGTTCTATTTCCCGGAGGAATTTTAGGATATCTGCAGGCTCCAGCTTAGGTAATGTTCCTCTTCTATCCAGTAATCTCCCAGGTTCTGTGCTCTAGGATTCTGCAGTGCTGTTCAGTTGGAAATTATGTATGTGGATTCAGGTTTCTTCTTCCATGCCACAAATGCTTTATCCATTCCGTGTCTTCCAAAGGTGCCCAATATCTAGGATCAGAGCTGGTTACTTAACTTCTTGCCTTCATCAAACTTTTCTTTGATCTGGTTGAGGTAGAGTTTGCTTTTGTTGGTGAGTTTAGTCTTGGTGGGGGTTGTATCAGACTCCATAGGTATTAGCTTCTCATTGTGGAGTGTGGACATTCTCTGGTTGTGCAAACGTCTTAAGACATCCTCATGATGCTATTTTAGCAGTTAGCAGCTCTACATCCATCTGGATTTCAGTCGTTCTCTTTTGTCTATTCCAGTGTGACCTGGACACAAGTTGGAATTGTTTAATTGCTCTTGTGAGGCATATTTTTTCAAAAAAACATTCTTAAAATCATCAAAAAATTCACCCACGTATAAAAATCTAACAATTTTTTATGAAACGCGTACAGTTTTTGTATTATTTTTTTTTCATTGGCTCGTATACACCAAGACCCATATCAAAGCAATTCGTTCCGCCAATATTTCAAAAAAATACAAATTTTATAGACGCCGTCGGCAGTCTGGGTAAAAGAAAGAAGTTAAAATGCCGACAGAACTCGGAAAGATCTACTTTATTGGCGTTCTCAGGGGTACCAACTTAATAATCACCGGCATGTGGATAATAATGACAATAATAACAGTATTTTATTTGTACATTATTTGTCATGGGCACTTTTGATTTGATGTTGTTGTTGCCTTTGAGAGATCTGAATTTTTGGTATCGCACAGGACCGGATCTACAAAACATTCACGAATTTATCTTTTATCTTCACAGAATTACTTATTCGAAATAATCTTAATCGATATCTTTTGTTTACTGTACGAAATTAATCTTATATATGAAATTATAGATGACAAGGGTGACTAAAACACCCCCTTCGTATGTAATGTTTGCTATGACAAGTGTTTGACTTTCAATATAGCTACTCTAGTCATTTTCCAATTTTCTGCCACCACATGTCACAAAGAATAATAATTTGCGAATAATAAGCCCGATTTGAGTCCCCCGACTTACTTGTTATTCTTATTTTATAACCTGCATAAGCACCAGTGGCGTTACAAACACAAAATTGCTCAATAATGAGTTGTAATATTAACAAAGTTATCTGGAACCAAATGTTTTTTGTGACAAAATTTTACGATAATATTCTACTTTTCAAGCTTGTAATTCTCAAAAAATTCTTAAATATCGTTTCAATTGGGCGGAGTAGAATTCAATGAGACCTCTGGCGGAAAAATTGTAATTGTCGCAACGAGTAAAACAATTCGCTTTGCATTGTTTTTGTATTATATGCAAGTCAATGTAATTACCGTAAATTCGTACTTTATTTGTTTAATTTTGTGTCAGTGACAAGCTTAAAACTGTGTTTTTCTATTCAACTCAACTGTCATCATTTCTGAGGTTATATTCTTATATAATCAGAGATATTAGGGAAGAGGTTATGTTATTCTATGTTTTGTTTTCATTGCACTTTTATGAAAGTGTCACTTATTTCCTCTATAGGTACCATGCAAAAATATATGGCCAGCATTTAAAACTGCCTGTCCCTCATTTATGCACCTAGAAGAAGGCTCAGCATTTACAAATTCAAATAAACTTTGAATAGTCAGTGTATACCTAATCCATAGTTACAAAAACAAGGAGAAAATAAGTTGGTATTAAAGATTTAAAATATTATCAATACAAACGTACCTTCCCTGTAACTTTTGTAGATATGACTATATCAAAAATAAAATAAAAACACGAAATCAGACCTAAACTTGTTTTATTTTTGACAAATATCAACCATACCTATTACTCTAAAAATAAAAATATTATGAGTTAAAATTTAGTTTAACAACACAAAATACTAAAGCACAATCAAAGAAAAAGCAAAATTTTCACAAAACACACACTAAAAATAACTAAAACAGCAAAATAAACCCGCTTAAATATCAAAGGGCTTATACGGCAGCTGATTTGTTTTACTCGTTGCTAAGATTACATTGACATTTCGCAGCGCCATCTATCGAATTCTACTTTTCCCAATTTCAACTCAAGGCGGTTTTAAAATAACATTTCGAAATTCCAAAATTACCAACACAATTTCCACACACAATATACTATTAAAAATTTGGCAAGTTTTACACATACTATATCATTTTAAAGAACGTTCGTGATCTAATTTTACCATACAGGTAATAAAATCCGACAAAAAATGTGAAAAAAAACATTATTACAAAAAAAAACTGTTACAAGGTTATTATTTATTATTTAAAGGTTCTGCGGGGTTTACGGGGTTCCTTTTTTCTATCTCTTTACATTCACTTTGTTATTTTGTGGGATTGGAATGAGTCGATACCAGCTCAAGCATGAAATTCTTATTGACCTAGTGAAAAATCTATACAATTACAGGCTCTGACTAACCCATTAAGGTTAAGGTGTTAAAGTAAAATTGAAAAATTGTAACCTAACTTTTCACTTTGCTTTTGATACTTCAAAAATGTCTTAGTAAGCTCAAACTATAGTTTATAGGCAACCCAACTACTTAGGAACCTTGAGTTTTGTCTGTATTTGAGTTAAATATGATCCAATTGCATGCTAATTATTGGTTTTAGGTATATTTGAGTTAATTAGTGTATTATCGAGACATTTCGTGTACTTTTAAGTAAAATTGAAAGCTTGAGTGATATCGTGTTGTATTCAATGTATTATTGAATGAAATAAAGTAGCATTGTGATTTTCGATCGTTTCTATCTGTATTCATACAATTCTTAACCTCAATTTCAAATAAATTACTATATTAGTGAATAAATTCCACTTCTAAATGTTTATAATTTTTCTACGTACGACACTGTAATGTTTGAAATATAGCCGCCTACTCTGAATAGATGGCTACAATAGAGAGACATAAAAGAATATGTCTAACCCCAACCCCCGGTTTATGTACTCGTCGATGGAATAGAATAGAACACGGGGCGGTCTTGCAACATGTTCGTTTTGTAAAAGAGAAAAAGAAACATAAAGGGCACCACAAGTCGATTGCTTGTGGTTACAAATTATACTGATGACATAAATTACTTCAAAATTCATCAGCTTTGGGGATAGTTTTTTTTATTAGATCGGTAAATTGGGGCGTAGAAAATGTTTTTGTAATAGCGGAAAGTTGGCATTGTTTAGTTTTTTTTTACATTAATCGTTCAAAATAGGATGCAGACTTAGGTACCTTACGCAGCAACAGTCTGTCTTACCTCTTCTTCTAATGTCTTACTGCACAAGTAGCAAACAGGGGGATTGAAATACCTTTCTGGGGGCCTGAAACCTTTTGCGGAATCAGCCCAATGTAGTATTGGAAAAAATAAGTGAAGCCGACAGAAAGAGAAGATCTGACCATTAGCAAATAAAATAATTGACATACCGAAAACCCGGATATACGTCACAAAATATGACGCACATCAAGATAGCTATTGTATTTACTATAATATTTATTAAAAAATTAAGGAAATTGGTATGTTTAAAATAAGTATCCTTTGTACATCATCAAACAAAAATAAATTAAGAAAAATGTCACTTAAATCGCTCCATTAACTCAAACATTAGTCAATATATACTTGAATGAAGTAGGGGTTATGAAGCGTGATAGGTAAAATAAAAACATTTGTAGCGAGTATGTGCCGCTGATAATTTTAGTTTAGAGACAGCTCCTATACAATGTTGCCAAATCACGTATCTTCCAAGAAAACTTGTTTTACCAGTAGGTGCAGCTGGTAAGAAATTGAAAAACTTTAGGATTCGAAGAGGAAGAGTATCTCTTCTTTTACTGTTGCTTTGCTTTATCCAATGAAAAGGATAATTAAAATTTCAAATCCTCAATTAAGATCATACTTTTATACAAAAAAATTCTTCTACAGTCCAGGATTACACTCTCAGAGCTCTCAAACTGAGAATATCTACATTAAAGTGAAGAGTTGATGTTGCAATATGGGTAATGTTTGTCAAAAATTAATTGAAAATGTGTTCGACACCTTTGCCAACTATTTCCTCTCAATAATCATGTTCATAATCAGACTCTACACGTGTCGTGTGCTACAAGGATACTCTTTTTAAAAATATGGAACGTTTTGACAATATTTCTTTTGCTGTTTAAGTGGTTTGGGTGATTTAGATTCACAATTGGTCCCAGCAGGTGGCGCTGCAATAAAAGTAGCACTCAAATGCTTCAAAATTGTTGTACCGTGTAGCAGGCAACTCAAAGTTTGATATGGAAACCGTATTTATGTTTTAAAAATAAATTTTTCTTATTTCAAGGTATGGTTTCAAAACAAACGGTCGAAAGAAAGGCGATTGAAGCAGCTCACATCAATGGGACGAGGTCCGTTTTTTGGTGGATCTCGAAAAATGAGAGGTTTTCCGATGAACCTATCACCAGGTGGTCTCGAAGACGGTCCAGCAGGGTTTCCTTACTTCGCAGATGGAAAATTCGACTTCGGTTATGGAGGTCCACCTTTCCATCCGCACGACGGACCCTTCTTCGCAGGACATCATCCTGGAGGAGGACCTGGTGGGCCTGGAATGACGTTTGCTCAGGCTGGTAAGTAACAATGAAATTCTTAATTTTTTAGGTTGATTTTATTGTTTTTTTTTCAAACTCAATTGATTTTTCATTTGTTTCAGGTGGACCAATGGATCATGGTCCCATGCCGATGAGTGCCGGTGACTTTAGTGCAATGGCCAACGAACAGGGTCAGTTCATGGGCCAACCGGGACCAGGACCTGATATGATGCAGGGTAATAATGGCGGCGGTAGAGGGGGTAGTCCTGAATTTATGTCCTCGGGAAATTTTTCTGATAACCCGCAACAATTAAATGAAGGACTCGTCTGGTAGCTGGCAAAGGCTCTGGCCAAAAGAGCCAGAGAATAATGTTAGCTTTTTTTTTTGTAAATAGATATTTGTAAATTTGTTTTCAATCAAAAATAGAATTTATTTATAATGAATTTTTAATTGCTATTTCATGATATTATGATTCGATTGACTGGAGGCCACCTTGTATATTCACTATTTAAAAGCACTGTCTTGATTTTGGAACTTTATTTTAGTATCTCATTAACCAAAAATTTTTTTTTTAATTTCTCTACACTATAAATGAAAAGCGTCTTTTTGAAAATTTTTGAGTGGAATGGCAATTAAAAAATTCCGGAAACAGAAGTATTATATATTTACGTATAGTAATTTGGTATTATCATGAGATATTTTATACAGAACGTCCAATTTTTCGAAATATCTCAAAATTTAATATCGATGACTAGTTAAAAAACTACCTACAACGATAGTTAACTCAAATCACGTCCAAATTATTTATTTCAATTCGGAGCTTATTAAATAAAGAAAATATTGTACAACAAATCCAGCCTTTTCAAAATTAATGCAAATCGACATACCACGACGTTTTGACAGTCGATTATATCAAAAACTGTTCACGTGACAACTATGACCTTGAATTTAAAAAAATTAGGTTACGATCCCATCTACTTGAAGCGCTAGCTGCAATTGAGTTGTCGAAACAGGTCTAAAAGAATAAAAAAATTGTAATTTTTTAATGGTCAATATACAGGGTTTAACAAAAAGGCAAGTCATAAATCATACCACATATTCTGGGGCTAAAAATTACTCGATTCAACCCAAGTTACCCTAGTACAAATGTGCATGCGAAAAAAATTACAGCCTGGCTGCAATTAGATATCGTCAGAGGCCATTGCTTTTCTAGAATATTCGGTTTTCGTTAGTAAAACGGTGTCGACTGTGTATTCAAGAAAATGAGGGCCATTTCGAACATCTAATAAAAACTACACATTTGTAAATAAATAAGATTCAATCAAAAATTTGGGACCCTCGAAAAACTTGAAAATTCATTGAATATGTGGTATGATTTATGACCTCTCTTTTTGTTACACCCTGTATTAAATCACCAACCATCTTAGACCTTCGTACTTTTCGAATACAGCATGGGTAATAAATGCATCTTTGTACGGTAACCTATTTGAAACATCCTGTAGATATTGTAAAGTGTGAAATTTTTCTAAAATAATATTTTCTTTATTAGAGCTCATCGAATCCTGCTTGAAACATCGACATTTCGTATATATCTGTACTTAAAATTATTTTCTATTCAACTAGTAAATCGATATGCCAAATTTCTTCAAAATAAATTTTGGTAAAGAGGATATGTACGCCCTAGAGACTTTATATATTTAAAATAAATACATATCTGCTCTATGCCAAATGTCGGTTGTGAAATAAATATTTTTTAAATGTAAAAAACGCACTGCATTAGGGATTTTTTTCAACCCGACTCACCCCCCAATCATTTGTTCCTTAGCCTCGTTGCAATTGTTTGTAATTAATTTTAAATTACACTTTGTATGTGTAGAAATTAGTGAGGCAATATTAATTGTAAATATCTTTTTTTTTGTAAATATTTTTTTGGTTTATTATAGTGTATTTCAAAAATTTAAAAAAAAATGGGTTGTTTTTTTTAATAAAAACTTTGCTCCTTTATTTTAAGAAATTAAAAGTATTTTTATATTAAATCTAACTATACTTTTGGAATACACTGTATGTACCGTTTAATTTTTTTAAACCACGCTCCTGACCATGTACTATTCTGTAAATTCAAAATTAGCTTGTGTCCTTTTTTACTCTTCCATTTTTGGAAAATCAGTCACCAATTTCAAGAATCCAGATTACTATTTGTCAATTTTTATTCATTCAATAATATGTCAAATATTAGACAAATATATAAGTTATTTTTTTCGAAAAATTACTTGTAGAAAAAATATAGTGTGAGATAAGAAGGGACATGAACGTAATTAAAATTTTAACTAAGTGCCAAGCAACTTGCAGGTTGATATCGTGCGTGCTTTAATTCTGTCCAATGTTGAAACAGTATTCAACAGGGATCCAATTCGAGACCCTCCCTAATTTCCATTTATAAAAGAATTAACGCCAACTTTATCAATCTGGTTGAATAATATTAATATTTATATAAATGATGTAATATTTATAAAATAAATGTATAAAGTAGTATAAATGCTTGTAAATATTGAAATATTTCATAAAAAAAATTATTATTACATGTTATGTTGACACCGATCGAATCTATCCTCGAAAAACGTCCGTTCTTTTGGACGTTTTTCTAGGAAGTCCGCGCAGAAAGTTGCCTAGAGGTGGTACAAATCAATTTGTACCAAAAACAAACTTAATCTGCTGTATAAAGCCCTCCTGGTATATTAGTGTAAATTGTTAATAATAGGTGTCTCAATAATAAACACTTCTTTAAAATTTGTCGTTTTTTATTTGCCACTACTAACTGCTGCAGAAAGAATATTGTACGTAACGCTACCTGAAAGTGATTTTACGAGACTCGCCTACGACTCGCCCTGTCTAAACTGCCTACTCATCAAGTAAAATATCACTCTCGTAACTTGTTATGTAAACTATTTTTCTTTCTCGATTATTTACAGAAAGTCCATTATAATAATTTTTCCTGTATAAAACCCTCATTTTATATCGAACATTTAATAACTCTGGCTTCAACTGATGTCTTCATATAACAACATCTGATAAGAAAATTACCTAAAATTCTTGTATCCATCAAATACATTTTCTATTATTTGAAATTGGATCACGAACATCGTCATCGAGGGTAAAACAAATGGTCGAAATAAATACAAATGTGGTCTGGGCACGTCAACTGTCTTGATATGTTGCGTGGGAATTTCAAAGCTGGTCGTGACATACTTCAAAGTACCGCCGAATCAACTGACGGAATAACAATCTATAGGGGAACATTAGAAATTCGGTTAAGGCTGCACTAATGAGGAAATTGATTGATCCATGGCTCATTTGGTGAAGATGATGTCACTTGGTAACATTGCAAATTTAAGGAGAAAATTCGATCACTAAGAAAAATAAAATATTCTTGACAAAACTAGTGTTTGTGTGATGGCGCTTCTAGAATTCTTGTTAAAACTTAGCATGCTCTACTGCTTTGCCTACAAAGGTATATTGGCACAGGAGCCATCCAAAGGTTTCTGATACTTTATTTGAAAAATTTGGTGTGAAAAGTACACAAAACTTACATCAACCATTCGAGGATTATGAAAGTTTCAATTTCTTTTGTAAGAATATGTCTAGTTGGATGAATTATGTATTTAGCTTTCAACAAACTAGACGTAGAAAAAAAATAGTAATGACTCAATGATTTACCAGGAAGAACGTGTATCGTACACCCTCACAAACGTAAGCAGTCATAAACGTACTGAAATATATTTACAAAAGGGTTCGCTGATATTCGTGACCACTTTAAACATCATATTGTTTTCGTAAATAATCTTCCTTTCGTGTTTGTTCCTCAGGGGTTACTATCTCCCCAGACTGTTCACCTCTTGTTTGCATTAAGTTTGTTTCTATCAAGTTCAACGAGTTTGAGATTGTTTTTAGATCAAAAAACACAAATATATATAGCTTTTCAAAGTAATATCTGAATATATCATTACAAAGTTTTTATTATTTTACAAAAGGAACGCCAATGCATTGGATGTGTCGAATCCACAAGCTGACTACGACCATCGATCGTCCACATGCCAAAAATTGACAGGTGTGTTTGTTAACGATACATCTCGCAATCCACAGTAGTTTGTTACACGCAAAGGTCACTACGATCACGCGAATGTTTAGAATATACAATGGTAGAGAAGAACCAAGTTACCAACACTCATGCTACAATGGATGATAGTTCAAAATATTGTCGTTCAATGCTTAATTTAAGACTGGTAAGGCCACTTGAAATCTGACGTTTTTATAATGAAGTTGAAGTTTGACACATAAGGTATAAACGTACTTGAAGTTTTTTTGACGTAATAAACAAATACTTTACAGTTATAAGATTCATGACATATTTTTGAGTATCTTTTGCGCTGTCTTGTAGACTCTCCGTTTCACGTGGAAAAAACCCACTTGAAGTTGCAGTAGTATGCGCGAAGTTTTTGTTAAAACCAGCGCCATATTGTAAAACTGTCATTCGACCAGTGGCGTAACGTTTTCATATTTTGTAGGTTTACACAAAATAAAAAACATTTTTGGGAATTCTTTGTTCTGTGGTACTTAATTCCACTAAAATTCGATTTCTTTTCCCCCTTTTGACATATGTCTTGTTCGTGATCTATTCTTAATTGTTTTAATTGACCGAAGTGGAACGTATCCTACAGTTGGGAATATATTCGTTTGTTTTACTAATTACTCCATTATAAGTTGGGGTAATTACATTGTTTTATGTAATTTTGTTTGTGCGGGATGGGAACGATAACAATCAGATAGTGTCACGAAATGTTAGGTTAATAACAACTAAATTTCGATTGAATTATTGAAGATTTGATAAGAAAAAAGTGTTATTATCATAATAGATCTAGAAAAAGAAAAATAATAATTGTTCGTTATTGATTGATTCAAAGATATATAAATTAAAAGCTCTAACAAAAGTTGTAGTGTTGAATTTGGTCGACACTTTAAAGAAAACTTTTGTAATTTTCTTTCAGTTCATCTTACAGAGTGGCAAGGTCTAGCATTATCTCTCTACGTTCCTATTTTTCTTCCCATTCCTCTGATATTTTCCACAGTTTTTCTCTAGTTACTCTATAAAAAGATTTTCCTATATCCAGAAAAGCCACAAACTGTCGTTTTTCTTGTACTGCTCTTGCTGTCAACTGCTTAATACAAAATCCTTTTCCACTTGGACTTGATTATTTTTTCTTGACTTTACAAACTGTTAAAATTTTATATTGTTTTATTTTTTTTTATAGAATTCAATCCTAAAGCACTTACCCGTAATATATTTCGTAGAATCTACCCAAAAACTTTCCCAAAGTAATTTTGTAATCTTCCGGCAGTAATACTTTGACATAATAACACCCAGAAGACCAAAAAACCGTCTGAATTTTCATCCCATCAAAATCACTTAATAGCCTCAATTAAACATTTAACTTAATGCCTATAAAAATTTAAGAAATTGCCCTTTAGTTTCTGCTAAATCCATTGTCTAGATCGAAGGCGTAACAACTAACATTTTATACAGTGGGTAGAAAAATAGATCCACCAATATTCATTCGAAACCATTCGTCACCTTTTTTATTAACAATATGAGACACTAAGTAAAGTTATGGTTATTTTTACAAAGAGACCGAAAAATTCAAGACGAACAGACAAAGACATACAATGTCCAGAATATAGGACATCAATTGCCTTAGTGACAACTATTCAAACTAAAATAATGTACTCTTGAATCCTTTAAAAAGAATTTAAAGCACCAACAAATCAATATAATCACTTGCCAAGAGACACAGAAGACAAGAGGTCTGAAAATTACACTGTGACACCAGGTCTCCTGTTCTTGATCTAGATTTTGGTAATGGTCTAAGCTGGAAAGTAATCTACAAGGCAAGACTAAGGTTTTGAGACCTTAGACACGGTCTCTCCTACCATAAAACCTGAAATAGAGTAGTGATCCTTATCTAGCCCCTAAGAGGTTTAGCTTCTCCGAAGGTTTTTTGACCAGGAGTTTGCTGTTTTCCTGCTTTTGCACGTGTCTCCAGTACGACTGATGTGAGTCCACCGAATTATACAACCACGTGCAGCAGCTGGAAAGCTGGGAGCTGTATCTGTAGAGTAAGGAGGGTGAGTGAGGGTCGCTTAGGCTTGGGCTTAGTGCTCTGGAGTAAACTCCTCATCCTGAGGAAGCTGGGAGTTATCTTCTCCTCAAAGTTTATCTTTGCTTGGTGTACAAGCAGCTCATGGATTCTCTAATGTTTCTGTTGTTGCACTTCAAGGTACAGGTTAAATTTTTCTTCTTACCAATCAGATCGGAATTATATATTCATCCTTCAAGAAAAAAGTTCCAGTTACGCCAATGTTTGATAGTTCCTATCAAATCATCGATCAAGTGGACCAATTATCGTAATGTTTGAATTTCGTCGGTATAGACATAAAGAGAGAACTAAGTAGACAGTGGTAGTCGCCAAATTGGAGGTTAGAATTTAGATTCTATACTTATTTTTTTCGACAACGGTTTTGCGGTTTAATAGCAGTAATTTTTGAACATAAAATCCCAAATTGTCAGCGGTTTACTAAACTATATAAATGTTATTTTCGATATTGTGGTTATATTTTAATATTATATTTGATTCAAGGAAATCTAAAAATTACATTACAAAATTTTATCAAGATTACACTTGATTATATTTAAAGAAACTAATTTCAATATTAAAACGTATCAAGGTAAGCTTATTATAATAGAAAATTGATAGAAAAAACTTATAATCGAGATTTAAGGTTGCGTTATAAATGGATCACCCTGTACTTTATTAGTGTGCTGCACTACTTAACAATTGTGCAAAAACAAATGTTGAATCAATCTGAGCGTTTCAGTTTCGAGTTTAAAGGTTGCTTTATAGATGTAGCACCCTATATTTCACTATTATATTATATTGTCAATGGTCCTTCCATTGACAAGTATGGGTAAAAAATTATGAATTAAATCTGAGCGGTTGGAGTGTGTACAAATCGAGGATAAAGGTTGCGTTAATAGTGAAACACCCTATATTCTACTATTATGTTGTATAATCATCATTTTTTTGTTTCATAATTGTGCAAAAACAAATTTTGAATAATTCTAGACGCTTAAAATGGGTACAAATTGAGTATAAAGGTTGTGTTAATAGTGGAACACCCTATATTACAACTATTATGTTGTATTATCATCGTTTTTTTCTTAAAAATTGAGCAAAAACAAATTTTGAATTAGTCTGAGCGCTTAAAATGGGAACAAATCAAGTATAAAGGTTGTATTAATAGTGGAACACCCTATGTTCTACTATAATGTTGTATTATCATCGTTTTTTTGCTTAATAAATGTGCAAAAACAAATTTTGAGTTAATCTGAGCGCTTAAAATGGGTACAAATCAAGTATAAAGGTTGTATTAATAGTGGAACACCCTATATTACAACTATTATGTTGTATTATCATCGTTTTTTTCTTAACAATTGAGCAAAAACAAATTTTGAGTTAATCTGAGCGCTTAAAATGGGTACAAATCGAGTATAAAGGTTGTGTTAATAGTGGAACACCCTACATTCTACTATAATGTTGTTATATCATCGTTTTTTTGCTTAACAATTGTGTAAAAACAAATTTGGAGTTAATTTGAGCTTTTACAGTGGGTACAAATCGAGTATAAAGGTCTCGTTAATAGTAGAACACCCTATATCCTACTATTATGTTGTATTATCATCGGTTTTTTGCTTAACAATTGTGCAAAAACAAATTTGGAGTTGATCTGAGCTTTTACAGTGGGTAAAAATCGAGTATAAAGGTTGCGTTAATAGTGAAACACTCTATATTATGATATCATGTTGTATTATCATCGTTTTTCTGCTTAACAATTGTAAAAAAACAAATTTGGAGTTAATATGAGCGCTTAAAATGGGTACAAATCGAGTATAAAGGTTGTGTTAATAGTGGAACACCCCACATTCTACTATAATGTTGTAATATCATCGTTTTTTTGCTTAACAATTGTGCAAAAACAAATTTGGAGTTCATCTGAGCTTTTACAGTGGGTACAAATCGAGTATAAAGCTTGCGTTAATAGTGAAACACTATATATTATGATATTATGTTGTATTATCATCGTTTTTTCGCTTAATAATTGTGCAAAAACAAATTTGGAGCTTTTACAGTGGGTACAAATCGAGTATAAAGGTTGCGTTAATACTGGAACACCCCATATGCTAATATAAAGCGTCCAAAAAACTCATTAAATGGGGTGGACTTTTTAACGTTCGTTATTATTTGTCTACGTATTAAAATCCAAACTAAAATATTCCTATTAAGGCACTAATCGCCGAACAACGTCTTCCTTTCCCAACAGCCTAAGGTATAATCGGAAGCTGCTCGCTCTTGACGGACTTGCCTATAATTATCTTTGACAAGTCGGAGATATATTGGTTTGGAGGACTGTTATTAGCGTTTATTATAGCAAACCCATAGAAATATATACTGAAATTATCGAACGGGTCTTCGAATAAGAAAAAAAATGATTGTCGATTGTTAGGTACTACAAAGATCGACTCCGTTATAAGAATAGAAAATTGTTTGGATATTTTAATGAAAGAAATTTAAAATATGTATCTATAGGGATAATTTTTTTAAAAGAAAGATATCTTGTAGTGTTTTTCTTGATAAGTTTTGTGGCTTATTATTTAATCGCGTTTGATAACTTCTTACAAAACGGATAAAAGTAGAGACAAAAGCTGCAAGCAAAGAAAATATAAAGCAGATTTTAGTGAAGGAAACCTCTTTTTCTCTCGCAGTAGCGCACTGCGCAAGCTCAGCTGTTGTTTGGACAGTCACGGGCAGTTTTCAGGCTGCTTCGTAAACGGTACGAAAACTCTCTAATCTTGAATGAATTTTCACGTATAATAAGGTCTAAAATTTCACGCTCTACAACATTTATTTGAAGCTTTTCCTGGTATTGTTTATAGTTATTGAAATAATTGCAACAAAACATGAATTTTGAACAGCTTTTCCGTGATTTATAAACAAAAATATGTCAAAAACCAATTCTACTAAAGTTAATCTGTATTTTTTCCGCTAAGAGATATTATCCATTTAAATTTCTTCGTCTAGAAATTACTCGTTTTATATAAATTTGAAAAAAAAATCGCATGAAAAGCTACTAGTCGTCAGTACCGAGCACCAGAAGTGCCCGTGAGGTAAACCTGTGGTACCGCGAGAGCGGTAGCCGACACCGTATCATTAGACACTCTCGATGGCCAATCTCGACTTTGAAGACGTGAAGATATTTCTTGAATTACAAACCACACTTTAAATTACGTATGAGTACGTTTTCTAATAATCAAGCCCTCGGGTATATTTTATTATAATGTTTGTGGGATGTTGGTCGTACTTCAGTACCACTTTCCAACGACCATAATTGTGGAATCTTTCTTGCGGTCATGTAGCAAGGTTGGATTCATTATGGTTCATTTGATAGGTACCGCTAAAATTATGATGTAGTCGTACCTACCTGCAGCTTACACGTAAAAAACTGGTACCAAGTTCACTCAATATTTATGTGGTATATTGCAATAATAGGAAATTGTGGAGTATCTAATAAATTTTCATCAACTTCCTTATCAAATTTATACTCATATACAGATTTCGAAAATCCTTTTGGAAAAAAGCTTGAAAGAGAGATAAAGAATAATTGTGCGCTGTCATCAAGGCGTGTACTTAATTCCATATGCCCTCTAATTTAACCGCTGTTGCCAGAAGCGCATATTAATTGGTACAAATTATATTTTTGACTCGTTTTCGTTGACTTTTTTTCGAAATCATGCATAGTAGGTAAAACTAAACACTTCTCTCTGTAAAGTACACGGTTGCCAGATGAAAGTGTTTAGTTTTACCAATTATGAATGACTTCGAAAAAAAGTCAACGAAAACGAGTAAAAAATATCATTTGTACAATTTAATATGCGCTTCTAGCAGCAGCGGTTAAATTAGGAGGCGTCTGGAATTAAGTACACGCATTGATGAACGCGCACAATTATTCTTTCTCTCTCTTTCAAGTTTTTTTTCACACTTGTGTACATAGAGGGTTCCGAAAGGATTTTCGAAATCTGTATGTGTGTATATTGGTGAAAATGTGATTTTAGTACTATACCCCCGAATGATCCATCCTTGGAAAACACTTACCCTTCGATGAAATGAAGTAAAAACGTCAAATTTGACATTAATGATAGTATATTATCAAACGAGCAGTTTATGATAGCCATTATTCACGATAATGAGTGAGTATTGGCCATAAATTGCGAGTAGAATACTATACTCTGTCCACGACCCTTAATTTCTTTATTAAATAAAAGTCAGTAACGATTTGGTATTACTAACCTCAAAATGTTGTGGTAGATACGTAAAATAATGTTCATCTTTTACCTAGTAATCTCCCAGGTACTGTGCTCTAGGATACGACGAAATAAGCGCTTCTGGTGTTGCGTTTGTAAGTGCTGTGGTGTAAAAGCATAGTTGTTACACTAAAAATAAAGTGTTGTGGACGCAATAGGAACCGCTGTAATATTTTAGTATTGAAATATTGTATAATGTCAATTATTTTCAATTTCTGTCTCAAATTTGGCTAGTAATGGAAAAAAATTTATAAACACAACGATGGTGAAGACATTTATAAGCATCGCACCTCATGGAGTCGATCAATAATGAAAACATTAACAAGAAAAACAAATCGAAAATTCATCACATCACACCATGCGTGCCATTCTTTGGTTTCGTAATGCCGTTATGGGTAACACGCACTAATTTGGACGAGTATATAGATCAAGTTGGCATGACAAACACGCCAAACATATGTTTGTGTTTATATAGAGTGTTAGTGTGTGAAAAAGCCTTATGCTGTTATTTATTGTGTGTGCTGGACCACATGACACGGCGACTTTCAGAGTCGTTTGTCACATACGACGGTCGTAATTGAGACGGTTTCAATTCATTTTCTGGAAATTAAATTGTAATATTTTATTTTCGTTAAAATAAAGTTTGATATTTTCGACATTAAATGACATAGATAGACAAGACCGATTTTGGCTTCTGCGCAAGACAGTTGGCAAACTTCAAGTTGGTTCTTCTTATATATAATCCCACCAACGATTCCAGATGTCAATCTTATCTAGTTTGTAATATTGAACGGCCACTCAGTATAGTAATATCTGCTAGGCAGGTGTGGTCATCATTCTTTATTAAAATCTAGTATCGAAGTTAATACAGGTAGGTGGAATAAAAAGTGACAGCATGGAAGAGTATGTAAATCTATTGGATTTAGCATAATGAAATCAATTTTCACTGGCTTGTGATGGTGGCTAAGATAAATATTCCAGAGGTGAACAGCTTTTTATGAAATTAAAGTTATCTTTTGAATTCATGCAGACGTAATAGTTATGGTAATAATTATTACATGCTAATTTGTTTCTATTTATTCTGTTTTGAACAAAGAGAGCGTACAAACTGGATTGGAAAACAAGTTGGATGAACTCAATATATTTTTTTAACTTCACAGTTCAACTGATGATTATTTTTACCTAGGTTGGAGTGGAAAACACATGGAATTTCCTGGAATTATCTTTCCAATCAGTCGAGTTATCTACACGAAATATGTGAAATTTCCTCCTAAATTTCATGACTTCATTTGGAGGAGAAAAAATAATTTTATACTGAGACAGACGCACCGAAAAACCTCTACAGACAAATTTTGAGCAATTTTTATGTCGAAAACGTATTTTTTGTCGAAAATTTTGAAGCAAGGGGTAGGTATGGAAATATTTAATGTAAACTGCTTCCTGCTAACTTCTTTCCTAGTCAGATTTTTGAACTTAAAATACACTGGAATATGTAAAATTTTCCGCTGAATCGATTGCCGGAGACTAGAACGTTCTATCTATCATATTAGTTGAGTTATGAGAATATATAGTTTTAAAAAGTGGATTTTCGAAAATTTCATGACTCCATTTGGAGGAGAAAACATGATTTTATACAAAAACAGACTGTTCCAGTCGATTTTTCGCACTAAAAAACCCCTCCAGACAAATTTTTAGCAATTTTTATGTCAAAAACGTATTTTTTGTCGAAAATTTTGAAGCAAGGGGTAGGTATGGAAATATTTAATGTAAACTGCTTCCTCCTAACTTCTTTCCTAGTCGGATTTATGAACTCAAAATACACTGGAATGTGTAAAATTTTCCACTGAATCAATTGCCGGAGACTAGAACGTTCGATATATCATATTAGTCGAGTTATGAGCACATTTAGTTTTGAAAAGTGGGTTTTCGAAAATTTCATGAGTCCATTTGGAGGAGAAAAAATGTTTTTATACAAAAACAGACTGATCCAGTCGATTTTTCGCACTAAAAAACCAATCCAGACAATATTTCATTGCACAGTTATACTGATCTTAAATGGGACAAAGATATCCAGAATATCCCCATAGGGCTAATAATATCAAAGCTACTATTTGAAAATTCTTCTTTTTTCTATTCATATATATTAAGTCAATCACCAGATAGGCACTATTTGGACTAGCCAAATATATATCAAGTATACATCATGTCAAAAGTAACTTCTGTCATTCTGACGATGATATACCTATTTATCGAAACAATTGTCAATTTACTTTCAATTTACACATTTTTTTCAAATATATTGTGGAGTCATTTAGAAACAGTTAGTTTCATTTAAACCATAAAATAAAGTATTTTTATATTTCAATGAAGTCGTTCCAGAAGCGTTGAATTAAATAATGAGACGGCCGGTATAGGTATATTAATCATAGATACGATAAACTCTTCTTATACAACAGGTGACTAACAAGTACATTTGACTAATAGATAAATTTTGTAGATCGGATTATTCAGTAGTAATTTTCGATTTGGTCGGGTCGGAGTGTAATTGTGTAAGTGTAATTTTTTGAGTTCGTGTATAGTGAACTATAGTGAAGTGTATGTGAATTGTGTACACACATGGAAGGCGTGGATTAGAGCTTCAAACATTCTCCTAATGGGGTAATTATTTATTATTCCCTCCTTTTTTTATTCTTTGGAACGCATCAATTTTTCAAAATAAATTTCTTGAATTTGCAATAAAAATTTCAATTGTATATTTTATTTTAAAATAGTTTTAGTTTTTCAAATTAATTTGGTTATTGGTATCGATATTTTGTTCATTTATAATGCCCGAATACCCGAAGTGAATCTTATATTGAAGCTGCTATGGGAAATATTACTTGTATCTGGATGGTGTTTGAAATTTGTTTCATTTTTTGTTTCAGGGAATCTGGAGTGTACATGAATGGTGTGCCTGTATGGAATCAATGGAATCCAGGGATTAGAGCTTGATACAATCTTCTAGAGGGGTAGGTTACTATTTTACTCACTGGTTATCATTAGTATTGAATAAATACAACATTTTTGTATCATTTTATTGTTTTTTTTATACCCAAATACTCGAAAATGACAAATAAGGGTTCTTATATAAGAAATGAATCATGAGTCATTTTTTTGCAAATTACTTATCACCTCTACATTAACATTTTAATAATAATTCTATTTTTTGTTTCAGGTAACATAAAGTTATGTCTACCTCAACGTGAGTACATTTAATGTCTAGCATGCAACATATATAATTTATGTTTGTATAATGTATATACACCTGTGAAATCCGTGCCTATGAACGCTTATATAATATTTCATGTACAAAATGTACAGTTACCTATTCGAACCAACATATTGGACTTTTCCTGTATATAAATAAATAAGTTTTCATATTTTCCCAATATTATTCAGCATTTTTTTACAAGTATAGGAAAACACTGGTAAGTAATGTAATTTCAAATATTATTTGTATATTATCCTCCTTTTCTTTTTAGGTACTTTTTTCAAAAGACATAGGTAGATATGCTGCTGCTCCCATTTACTCAATAATATCCTAGCGTAGGTAAGCTATGTTGTTCCTGTTTCCTAATCCTGATTTTTGTTGTATTTTTTAATTTTGTTTGATTTTCTGTTGCAGAAATTGTCTATTTTTACAGATCTCATAGTATTCATCAAATTTTTGTTGAATTTTTTAATTTTGTTTCATTTTCTGTTCCAGAAATTGTCGCCCAGTAGATCTGTCAAAATATCGTGAATGCCAACATTGTTATGTGCAAGTTTTCAGTGATTTTTTTTTAATTTTGTTTGATTTTCTGTTCCAGATTTTTTATTTCCGACTTTTTTGAAGCAACAGAACTTTTCTTCAGCCCTAATCATTTTTAATTTCCACAGTATTATGTTGTTGAGTCTTTGCATGTTTTTCTAACTTGGTATTAAAATGTAGATGACCAAGCTTGGTGGTTGTAGGGGTAGGTGAAGTAGTGGTGATTTCAAATAATTGATATTTTGAATCTGAAATTTTGTATGCTGTAATTTGTGTAAGAAACTTTGTTTCATTTACAATATAATGTTTTTGTCGTTGTTTTTTGTTGTTTTTATAATTGCTAACTTTGTAAATTTTTATAACTGTACTTTGCTAGTAAATACAAACTTCTAGCAGTGTGCAGCCGGTAGAAGACTTTTAGGGAAATTTTGTCCCGTTTGTGATGTCTTCCCCCGGTGGAGAATATTTTCGATCGGTTGTGAACATATTTCAACCGTTGATTATATTTTCTGCTGGCTGTGACATCTTCCAAACATGAGGGGAATCCCTCCATCTACAAGGAACAACTTCCATTACCGCTTTTTAAAACTAAAGATGCTCATAACTCGAAAAATATTCTAAATATTATACTGTTCCAGTCGATTTCTCGTTCCAAAAAACTAGTAGAGACAAATTTTGAGCACATACATGATGATTGAGGAAAGATGTAACTTCATCAGAAAAAATAACTTTTTCATAAACTCGGTTTGTATAAGGAATAGAATAACTACATACGTCCTTGAAATGTTTTGTTCGACTGACCTTTAAAAAAAAATTTCCAAGGAACCCACATTTATCATTTTAATTTTCCATATTTAATGAGCGATTTACATAGTTTAAACAACTCATCCAATTTTCTCGATTAGTCTATAAATCACCCCCGATGTGCCCTCTAGCGAAAACTACAAGAAACGCAACGGTAGCTTCTGCTTAATAATACCTTGTTCAAGATTTTAATAATTCATGATTGTAGCTGCACACACTCTATCCTTCAATTCACATATATATGTGGGTTAGTTTACTGATGCCCTTAAATCACTTCATACTTCTCTAAACTTTACTGTTTTCCCGTGTATCTAGGATATTTTTGTATTATTAAATTAAAAAAAAGCTATAATTTCACCCTATTGGGAAAGGTAAAATTCGATAGATGGCGCTCCGAAATGTCAATGTCATCTTAGCAACGAGTAAAACAAATCAGCTGCCGTATAAGCCCTTTGATATTTAAGTGGTTTTATTTTGCTGTTTTAGTTATTTCCAGTGTGTGTTTTGTGAAACTTTTGCTTTTTCTTTGATTGTGCTTTAGTATTTTGTGTTGTTAAACTAAATTTTGACTCCTAATATTTTTATTTTTGGAGTAATAGGTATGGTTGATATTTGTCAAAAATAAAACAAGTTTAGGTCTGATTTCGTGTTTTTATTTTATTTTTGATATAGTCATATCTACAAAAATTACAGGGAAGGTACGTTTGTATTGAGTAATATTTTCAATCTTTAATACCGACTTATTTTCTCTTGGTTTTTGTAACTATGGATTAGGTATACACTGACTATTTAAAGTTTATTTGAATTTGTAAATGCTGAGCCTTCTTCTTAGTGCATAAATAAGGAACAGGTAGTTTTGAAAGCTGGCCATATATTTTTGCATGGTACCTATAAAGGAAATAAGTGTCACTTTCATAAAATGAAAACAAAAAATAGAATAACATAACCTCTTCCCTAATATCTCTGATTATATAAGAACATAACCTCAGAAATGATGACAGTAAAAACACAGTTTTAAGCTTGTCACTGACACAAAATTAAACAAATAAAGTACGAATTTACGGTAATTACGTTGACTTGCATATAATACAAAAACAATGCAAAGCGAATTGTTTTACTCGACAATTACAATTTTTTTCGCCAGATGTCTCATTGAATTCTACTCTTCCCAATTAAACAGTTGACAGCAAGAGCAGTTCAAGAAAAACGACAGTTTGTGGCTTATTCGGATATAGGAAAATATTTTTATGGAGTACCTAGAGAAAACCTGTTGAAAATATGAGCAGAAAAAAAGGGATGGGAAGAAAAATAAGAACGTAGAGAGATAATGCTAGATTCTACTCCGCCCAATTGCATACGAATGTCATTCTAAATAGTATTTTTCCACACAATTTGTATATAAAAATACAACTTTAATAACTAGTATCGTGAATATAGAAGGCAACTCTTAAAAAGGAAAGTAACAATAGACAAGAAGTTGGCAAAATCCAAAACACCATAATCCATCGTTGAGCGACGAGAACAAAATCACGGTTTTTATCTACCGAGGGTTATTATTACCGTGTTCTAGAAGCTCGCTCACTAATTATAGACCATTTTCAGGTTTCTTTAGCATTATCCAGCAGGCCGAGAAGAGACGTGGCCTGGCGACGTGACCGACGCCGTTAAGTGTAGGTGGTTGCCGCGTTGTTTTTAAACAGGACCGGACTCGAAAATTGATTGATCAACGCGTTGAGCTTTTTACCTTGTTTTTTGACATTTGACGATGTTATTTCAAACCCATGGACATCCTATAGCTATTCGATTTACAAGGAAATCATTATTTTATCCCCAGCAGGCGTAGTGGCAATAGTTTGCAAATTTTTCTTAAACCAGACCTGTATTATTATAATTTTTATTACACATCTTCTTGTGTTATCAATTTCAATATCCTTACCAAAAATGAAAGAAATATATAGGGTGGTTCAAAAGTTATGGCCTTCCAAAGCATTGGACTAAATGAATGAATAAAACACCCTGTATCTTTGAAAATAGTTATATTAGACTAATTAATCAAGTGTATTTGGAACCACCAACGTGCCATCTACTTGCAGTTAACCTATGGAGGTTTAACTATGAAACACCCTGTAGAGAGAAAGTAGTTTTTATAGATCGAAATATATACAAAATTTTAACTAACCAAACGTTTGACTGCTGTTTTATTTTTTGGGAGGTACAGACTCCACCCCCTTAGCTGTTCTACCTATTTTTGATGATAATCCTCCCCTTGCCGGAAACACTTATAACCCCAAATTTACCGTTTAACTGCGTTTATAGCAATTTCCGAAATAAACAATAAATAATCTTTAAACCTATCATTATAGAGTTTTAAAATAACAGCTGAAGTGGATAATGGATTCATATGGCGGCGATCATCGAAATTATTGAAGAATAATTTACCTTGGAGGAGTAGGTATCGCAGAATAATAATTATTCTAACGCTTTATAATTTTTGAAAAAAAATGTTTCAAAGACAGCGATCTGTAACTTGAACATCTACAGATTTGCGAAATTTGCTATTCTTGAACCAAATCTACAAGAGTCATAGTCATGGTGGGTTTATACACTTTACTTAATTTTAGTTTAGACGTAAATTTAGTGTTAAATTTAGACTTAATTTTAAAAACCATATACTTCAATGGGATGGTTTAGTCATAATTTGTGTTTGTGTTAAATGTAAGGGTTGACCTTGAAAGTGCTCAATAATTGAAACCATCACACTAAATTTAAAGATAAAACTAAATTTTGTTGATATACACATGCGCTGATTGACAGAGTGCCACACCAGGCAAACCATCGCTCTCTTGTTCTTGCGTATCATTATAATTTTGATAAAAAATAGCCTTTGCCAATAATAACATGTACTCTGTGATAATAATAAACACATAAAACGAAACAAGTTAGAATTAGTGTCAAATGTCAAATGCTAAGTATAAAAATCCCCAAATCCCATTTTATACGCATGCGTAGCATTAAATTAAAATATGAATTAAAATTCTGTATAAACACTTTAACCTTTAATAAGATTAAGTCTAAATTTAACACTAAATTTACGTCTAAACTAAAATTAAGTAAAGTGTATAAACCCACCATTACAGATCTTAATGTAAACTGCTTTGTGCTAACTTCTTTCCTGGTCGGAATTATGGACTCAAAATACACTATAATATGTAAAATTTTCCGCTGAATCGATTGCCGAAGACTAGAACGTTCTATCTATCATATTAGTCGAGTTATGAGCATATTTAGTTTTGAAAAGTGGATTTTCGAAAATTTCATGACTTAATTTGGAGGAGAAAAACTGATTTTATACAAAAACAGACTGTGCCAGTCGATTTTTCGCACCAAAAAACCCCTCCAGACAAATTTTGAGCAATTTTTATGTCAAAAAACGTATTTTTTGTCGAAAATTTTGAAGCAAGGGGTAGGTATGGAAATATTTAATGTAAACTGCTCTGTGCTAACTTCTTTCTTGGTCGGAATTATGGACTCAAAATACACTATAATATGTAAAATTTTCCGCTGAATCGATTGCCGGAGACTAGAACGTTTTATCTATCATATTAGTCGAGTTATGAGCATATTTAGTTTTGAAAAGTGGATTTTCGAAAATTTCATGACTTCATTTGGAGGAGAAAAAATGATTTTATACAAAAACAGACTGTTCCAGTCGATTTTTCGCACCAAAAAACTCTTCCAGACAAGTTTTGAGCAGTTTTTATGTCAAAAAACGTATTTTTTGTCGAAAATTTTGAAGCAAGGGGTAGGTATGGAAATATTTAATGTAAACTGCTTTGTGCTAACTTCTTTTCTGGTCGGAATTATGGACTCAAAATACACTGAAATATGTAAATTTTCCGCTGAATCGATTGCCGAAGACTAGAACGTTTTATCTACCATATTAGTCGAGTTATGAGGATATTTAGTTTTGAACCTCTACAGATTTGTAAAATTTGCTATTTTGTAACCAAATCCATGAGTCATAGTTACAGATCTTTATCTTATAGGTTTCAACTTCACTTCTGTTTTTAATGTCAAAATTCTAATCGCAGCTCGCCTAACCTTCGTTTTTTATTATTATTTTCATAGTTTTTTTTATAAAAATTTTATGTCAAGGCTATAAAATAATGTAGAAAGAAATAGTTCGTGTTCTGCCACTAGATAGAGTCTCGCTTATATTGAATTCAGTAAAAATAAACCAGAAAAATGATCTTTGCTTTTATGAATGAACCATATATAGCCCGAGGGAAGGAACAAGCCCCGGCAGCTCGAAAGGGGTACAATTCCCATGACCCATACACTCTATTTTATTTTTATTTTTTGTAATAAAATCGAGAGAGATTGTTAAGATGGGGCAGTACCTACGTGGGCAGTACCTTTGGTCGAGTGCTGCCGTAGCCCTCTCGTAATGTAATAAATGACTGTTGGTCCGCCCGGTCGAGGAGATAGTAAAAGTTAATTTCCGGCGGATTATCGATGGTAAAGGAGTGTAGGTTTTAGGGATCGAGCTTGTTTATTCTGCTTTTCGACAGCTTTTCAAGGTAGCGATAAAGAAAAATGACTTCAGGTACTTTTAAAAATGTTTTAAGATACTTTTACATTGAAAAAGTTCAATGAAAGATGATATTCGGCAATATTTGCGTGTTAGATAGTGCCGTGAGGCAAACGCAGAGGCGTGCACTTTTGGATTTCCCATATTATAATTTTCCAGATATATTTTCTGTGAAACGCTAACCCCTTTGCACCTTTGCAACGAAAAACTAATTTCCACCATAGTCCATTTAATAACCAGGAGGAGTAATTTGAAAAGCCCTACTCACACCACTAAAAGTTACCAGATTAGTTACTAAACGGTGTGTACCAAAAAAGTAGTCAACAGTCGTATTCCAAAGGGGGGGGGGGTAATAGGGTAATTACCCCCCCCCCCCCCCCGAGTGATTAAAGATTTGTTCGTCCAAATGTGATTTGTGATTTTTAAGTTTATTTTTTTTTTCTTATCTTTATGTTTTAAGAGTTTTTTGTTATTTTTTTTATAAACGAATGATCCAGGATTCAGTGATAAAATTATTTACCCCCCCCCGAAAAATCTTCCCAGATCCGCGCCTGTTGCTTACTGACGTTTTTAAAGGAACAGTTTCATCGAAACTAAGTGAAAATAATAAAATAACAAGAGCGGATGTCAATACTAGAGAGTGTTGTGTGAAACTGAGCGGAATCTGACTAATCAAAGGCCTACAGAATTGCCAACTTAATTTCAAATTACCTACTCCTCTTGGTTTTTAAATGAGGTTATAACATGTTTAAATTCTCCATCTGTATCTGTAGAGTAGGGAGGGTGAGTGTTGGCTCACAGCTTACAGCATTTAGGCCACATGTGAACCATATTGTACATCCTCCCGAGGAGCTGTTCTCCTAGGTCATCGTCCTTCCTGACCTTCCCAGGAAAGTGGAGGGTCGCCCGAGGTGACTGCATCCTTTGATTCCATCCCATCTCTCAAGGGATTGAGATGGTTTAAATTCTCCATACCAACACTCATATATCTAGAAAGTTTCAACTTTTATTTTCAAAATATTCTTTCTAGCATCCCACGATCGCCTCCGTTTTATTTGTACGCCTTGTCGGAGGATCTGACTAGAATCCTAGTGGCAGTGAATGAGCTCCAGCTGGTAAAGAAGTTCTCCCAACAACCGGTCATTATCTGCGATCGGTGTTTAGGTACCGATATATAACTTATAATCGTTATTGCTTTTCTGTATTTAATAACATGTCAGGTGATGTGAAATTTGACTTATTTATAGCTCCTTAGAAGGATGGTATATATCAGACAGTTGGTCAACTAAACACTTTTTTTTTACCTTTAAAACGCGTAAGCGTAAGAAAATTATCATTAAATTGGAATAATTGAGATGGGGAATTCGATTTGTTGTAATTTGCTTGGCATGAGACTAAAATTATTATAAAAACAATGCCACACGCACAAACAATTTACGTTTATTACTGAAAATTAAGCCTTGACTTCACTTGAATACGTTTTTTTTTTCTTTTAATCTGTTTTATTTTTAATAAAGATAATTTTAATGCGAATTAAACGCTAACAAAATAATCAAATTGGTCTCAGGTACCAGTCAACACCCTCTTCATCAATCTGTATAGTCTATTTTGATGTAAGAGATAGTAATAAAGCCTAATTTTTAAAGCAAAATTTAACCTAAAAAAAAAGATCTATTGTGTTCCCTTACTTCTATTTAATATTTGATATACATTTCTTATAATATTTTATATTTTCTATCTTAATTTCATATGTAATTGCTCATACAGTACTTTTTATGCTTTTTATATTTTGTTTTGTGCATGTTTTAATTCATAGTTTACTAGTATTATACTTTAAATTATTTTAGGGTTACTTTATAGATATCTCTGTTTATTTATGGTAGTTTGTTTGTTTATTTGTTCATACTATTTTATTAAAATTACTTATTTCTATTTCTATTTATATGTTATGTTTACATCTTATATATTTATATAGGTACTTATATTTTATGATCCACAATTCACTTTTTGCATTGTTTTTTGTTTTATCAAATTATTTTTTGATCATCTGTTTATTGAATATGTATTTTTTTTATGTTAACATTATCTCTATGATTATTATTATTTAGTTTCTGAGGAGAGTCTCTGAGGAGAGTCTCTGAAACTAGTAGTTCCTTTGGTCCTATTTCCCGGAGGAATTTTAGGTCATCTGCAGAGTTCAACTTAGATAAATGTCCCTCTTCTATCCAGTAATCTCCCAGGTACTGTGTTCTAGAATTCTGGAGTGCTGTGCTGTTGAAAAGTATGTGGATGATTTCTTCACTATTTATCACCAATGGATACTAAAGTATGATTAATTCTACCAAAGATTAAATAAAACAAGTAAATATTTTGATAAAAATATATTATTTATCAATAATACCATGTATTCTTCTATAATCTACAATATCTATGTTATCTTGTAAAGAAAATATTTACTCTGAAATATCCATCACCATTTGCTTTTAACCGTGCTTTTTCACAATACATTTTGTGCAAATACAGTCTTCGTAACGTTTCATTTCAATTTGAAATATTCAATTTACATAATCGCTAAAGACTAAATACAATTTTAAGTGTGAATTGGTTGAACGTCAATTTTTTAACGTTAAATCAACTCATTGTATAAGTGCTTATTACCAGCGTTCAGAATAATCCAGAAATTTAATGCTTTTGTGTCTATAAGGAGGAAAAGTTCCCATAAGTATGTGTGATAAGTTATGTCGTTAATGAGATACAGGGTGATAATGTGAAAGAACATGATTAGTATCAGTGGCATTTGAAATTTTGAAAATAAAAAGCAAAAACAAAAATTTTTTGTACTCATTACAGTTTGTGGTTTTCTTTTTTGGGTTATTCTGATTATCACGTCTACGAAATTTGCTAAATAGGAATGTAACTTGTTTTTATATAGTAAGTACTTTATTTAAATTTTATTGGCACACGTTCAGAATCTCTACTTAAAAAAAATAGCTAATTTAAATTGTAATACTTTATTTGAAACAACAAAAATATTTTGTGTGAAAAGAAGAAACTGTTTTAATAGTGAAACACTGAACTCTAAGAAAATTGCATTATTATTTATATACATAACCTAAAAACCAAACATTTACTAATACTTTCACAGCCTTTCGACCCTAACTCTTTATACCATGGCTGTTATATAAAACAATCATAGCTGCTCCATTGCTTGGCCTATTAAGAAATACATCCACTATTGTTACTTCAAATTAAAATCGCGCCGCGTGGGCAACAACCTAACTACTTCGCTGTACATTGCTTCATAACCTCACTTTCTTCTCCATGAGATTTTTATTACAAGAAAAATCATTCACTTTTTCCGTTATATAATATTACAAAGTGAAAAACAATAGTTTGTCCCCCCCAAAATTTGATCCTGGGTACGCCCTTGATTTCCCTAGTACTTCGGAAATCTCAGACGCTTGAAGATGTTGTAGGGGAGGAATACAATTTTGGCGTGCAATCAACTGCGAATGTCCGAGATTCTAGTTTGGCTTTGGATAGTTTTCACAGAAAGTGACAGAAGTTGCATTCCTCTAGACACTTTGAAGATAGGTGTATTAAATGTGATCCAATAATTTTCATTTCCCTATAGTTGATTCTTAATGTACCTGTTCAGTGTTCAGTGGGATATCCATTCCTTGCTAATGTGTTCCCGCGCTTATCAAGTGTCAAAAACTCCCTTCGCCATTTTGATTCAATTAAAATGTAGCTATCAGTCGTCCCTTCAAGGACCTGTCCACTTTCAATAAGTAAATATTCCAAACAATTAATGGAGTTGAAGATGGTGCTTTCAGGTGTGCCGCAATTCTCATTTAACCGTCTAAATTTTAGAGGCAGGGTAGGCTATTACATGATGGTTTTTGAAGATGCCTTTTTTACTACTTTCAACACTCGTTACTAGATAGCGCCACGATATGCTCCTCCGAAAAATGGCCACCTTTAAAAGTATTCTATGTAGACAGTTGACATTTATAGGAAATGTCATAGCTCACTAATACTCTAGGCTGTATATATAGATAGTAACGGCAAAAAACAAGTTTAATTAGCATTAATTTGAGAATTTATTCAAAAAAATCTATTAAATACATTTTATATCACAAAAAGGGCATTATACCTTGAAAATAAATGATTGGACAATAAATTTAGTTGCGTTAACAACGCCGACGTACGTCATTTGTAAAACACAGTAAATTCTACGTTTATTATTTCAATATTATTGTGTTATTCAAGTGGTAACTATATTATTATTATGATAATCAATGGAATATGAAGCATTCACCTGTCAAATGTCACATAATTGTGTTGAAATAAAATTGAAATGTTTCCAAAACAAACAGTGTTTTTTTCTGACAAGAATGACAGTTGAGGTCAACTGTTCAAAGCATAAGATTTTTATTATTGCGAACATCTATTTTGCTTTATTAAAATATTGAATATACCCCCGAAGCGTATATCTTGGAATTTAAAATTACTTTTTAGCTGAACACTCAACATATAAGTGGCCAATAATAAAGGAACTCGTGGCATGTCACCATTTCATTTCTGTTATTCAGTCACTAGTTATGTCAAATGTCAGTTATATTCATTTGTGTTGATATTCGTTTAATTGTGTACATCCATTTTCGATTAGATTTTTGTAGCATTTCTAATTAGCCGTATCTCTATTCGTCCAATTACTTTTTCCACTGACATTTGACAGAGCTAGTGAAAGGATAATAGATATGAAATGGTGACACGCCGAGAGTTCCTAGAATTATTGGCCACCGATATGTTGAGTATTCAGCTAAAAGACATTTTAAATTTCAAGATTTACGCTTCGGGGGTGTATTCATTATTTTAATAAAGCAATATAGATGTAGATGTAGACCTTAACTGTCATTCTTGTCAGAAAAAACCACTTTTTTTGGCCACACTGACCTTAGACTGAACTCCTTCTATTAAGTAGATTGACATTTGACGTGCGATTATTTTGATAGAACAGTTTATTTGTCTTAAAAGATGAGTATTACTATTTTTATTTTATTAAAAAAATCTTTTCTGGGCCAATAGAATCTATATTCTATTAAAAGTAGGTTAAAATTTAATCTCTCCAAGTTTTTTTTACAATAAAAGTAGTTAACGAAGTAAAAAATATATAATCTATGTTAAAAAAGTAAATAATATTTTCCTACATTAAACAGTGTACAGGGCTAGTCGTTAGTTATCGATTTTTAACGATATATTGGAATGTCGTTTAAGTTTTTAAGAAATTTTAAGTATCAAATGAACACCCTGTACTAAATTAATATTAGGCACCTCTCTCTTCCACCAACATTTTCCTTCTCTTTTTGTTTGAAATTAATATTTTATTATTTGAGACCAAAAATATATATACCGATGAGCATGGTTTGAAAAAAATGAACCAAATGACAAATAGTACCGATATTTTCACGAATATAAATCAACACCCTTTGAAAAATGATATTGTACGCCATTGATAAATAAATTTTTGCAAATAAATGGCTATTTTTGCAATAAAACTTACCCCCTTTGAGCATTTTCACATCACAAGCGGGCGTAAAAGTTTTCAGAGAGTGTATTTATTTCCAAAAATAGTTCTTTTCCCAAAAAACCTTAAATTTTGTGTGTCTTTATCATGGCAGTACGATAGAATATTCAAAAGGGGTTCCTATATTCATTTTTTCACTTTTGTCGATGGTGATTTAACCCACACTTGATTGTTATTAAGGAAATGGCAAAACTAGCAGAAAAGTTCGTTCTTTTTTTTAATAAAAATGTGCCAAAATACATTAATGTCGCTAGATCTAACAATAATAAATTATTTATTAAAAAATGTATCTACGTTAAGTATCTTTTTTTATATATATATGTATATATACGCCCGTACTAGCTCCATTTTATCTACCTTAACTTCACCTAAAAAATATACGATTAATAATTCTAACTTATCACAATTTTTTTTATGTACGGAATATATACCAGAAAGAGAACTCTCCAATAACTAATAATTTGGTATTTGATTTAAATGCTTGTTTTTTATTTGCATCAAAGAGACATTTACAATATTCATTCGAGATATAATAAGTGAGTTTGAAAGAAAATTGAATCTGAACGCGTCAAAGCTCCTCAATATTGACATATACACACACAAACGTATCTAATGACAGATGAAATTTCCATTCCGCGTACCCAATAACGCGGTGTATTATCAGTGACGACACAAACAAATAAATAAACATCGTTATCACAACCAATTGATAGTTGACGTACAATAACCAATGACAGAGTCGGCCATTTTGAATTTACATTACTCCATTAACGTAAAACAACTATAATCAAAAGTTATCCTATGTCAAAATGGAGACTATATCTGTCAACTGTCATAGACAGACAGTCTCTATTTTGACAGCATTTGATAACTTTTAACTGCAGCCGGTTATACGCACCTGTACCATTTTTTTTAATACGACTGTATGAAAAAATTTGTAATTGAGGAGCTTTTACGATTGGTGGAATTTGAAAATTTTCTTTGAAACAACAGACTTTTTAAACGAGGTAACGAGGACTTGTAACGCAGTATATTTAGTATCTACACATTAAGCGTTCCCTCTTGAGTTCCGTTTGTGTCATTTTTAATAATAGTTGGTCTCTTCTCCGGCGATTTTCCGTTCATTAGCTCTTCTTGTTCCGGTGTTGTTATCTGGAGACCGTCATAGTTCCAAGATTGTACCTGAAAACAATAAACAACGTCCAATATATTATCCAAAATTATCACTTTGTGATTTATGAGGTAAAACATTTATACTTTGAAGTTGTCAAGGTTGTTCTTGTTAGGACCACAGAGATAAACAATAGTTCTATGGTCCAGACTATTTTGTAACGAAATTGGAACACAATTTTTCGTATTTAAATAGATATAGACATTTTTCATACAGTTCTGTGGTACAGAATCAACGAAATGGATAAATAGGAGCTGTCATTTGTCATCATTAATTCTTAGAACCACAGAACTCAACCGTGGTATGGGATTTGACATAAAACTACACATAACCAGGAGTAGGTTTCAAGATACTTACGTCTCCAGTGCCGAATATTTGGTAAGCCGCATACGTAACCACAGATATGAAGCAAGATACGTAAAAAACGTTTCTCCAAGCCGAAATATTTTGTTCTTGACCTTCCAGCATGTGGAACGCCACTAAGGGACTAATAAAACTGGCGCTCATGTGAATTGTTTGAGCAAATGCCAATACCGGACCAGCGAAATTTGGTGCTGAAAAATAATTAAAAATTTAGTACTAATTAGTAAATAAGATGTAGAATCTTACCTATATCTACCACGTTAGCCATTGCTCCGGCGTAAGAAGCTGTAATTAGTGTTACTGCAATGAACCACACAACCAGAATCAGGTTAATGTCACAACCTAAATAGCTGAGGAAGAGTACCAAAACGCCAGGTACGACTTGTGCTAAAATAATGATTAAATCAGTTAAAAATGGTGAATTAATTGTTTTTGCTGGTTCGATATGTTAGAAAAGTAATTTCTATGTTCAATAGTTTTAAAAAAATTACTTTCCAAGCATCAATATTTCATCTAAATAGAGTTACCTAAGAAATGTTTGTTAAATATTGGTTAGAAATGTACCAATTTCTCGAACTTTAAAGATGACTAATGTTTTTGGTGAGGATCTGTAACTTGTAAGACTTAAGGTGATTCAACTTACACAAGGCCGTCATCAATTTGCGTACGTTCGTTAAGGACATGTAGTTTCTGGTGATTAATTTGTCTGCTATATAACAGAAGAATACCGATGCTACATAACTACAAATAAATGGTGCTCCTGACAGTAGCCCGTTCTAAAAAACAAAAAAAGTTATCAAGGTTAATAAATAACTTGATATATTAACTATAAAAATTAAATTATAGTAACAGTGGCTCTATCTATGAGACCGTAACTCAGTTACTTCCAAGTACTATAACGCTCTGTTAGAGGAATCGTTACTTGTTTCATAACTAATAACATAGATGGCAGAAGCGTTTATATTCATTGAAATTCAGGATAATTTTAACATTTATTTAATATTTAGTAAGTTTTTAAACAGTATTTATATTTTTAAATCGACATAAACTATTTTTAATCACCACAAAACAAAAAGAAACTTCGTCCAGATTAATAAAAGGTAGTACTTTAATTAATAAATTTACCTTTTCAATACTAAACCCGAGAATGCTCTTCATATAAGTCGGTCCAGATACGATAAAAATATAATGTACCCAAATCCTGCCGAAAGTAGTGATGCCTATAGACCAAGCAGGAAGCGACGTAAATATTTTCTTCCACGGTACTACCTGCGTCCTGGAATTTTCATAGGTGTTGTTGGTATTTTCTTTAATGTACTGTTGCTCTCTTAAACTAATACGAGGGTGAGTTTCTGGACTATCGAAGGCCAGTAAGTACCAAATGAGACACCATATGATGCCTATTGAGCCTGTTGTATAGAATACTGAGCGCCAACCTAGGTGGGCGATGAGGAAGCCGCATAGTGGGTAGGTGATTCCTATACCAATACTGAAGCCTATGAAAGAGGAGAATATATACAGATTGCGAAAAATCTTACGGAACCATGCAGATTACACAAGTACGACAAGGAAATATGAGAAAAATAGCTGAAAAAGAGAGAAAGAATAATTGTGGGCAGTCAGTGAGGGTGTATATTATTTCCCGAGGCTGGTGGGATGTTCGTTGCCTCTCTATTTTAACCGAAGTGCAGATTAATTTGTACATATGATTTTTATCTCGTTATAGTTGACTTTTTTCGAGATCATGGCAACAGTGTCCTTTACAGAGAGAATTCACTAGTTGAACTCGCTGACCGCACAATTATTCTTTCTCTCTCTCTCTTTCAAGATGTTTTTTCCATATTTTCCTTGTCGTACTTGTGTAAATTGCATGGTTCGAAAAGCTTTTTCGCATTATATGTATAACAGATTATTTTTTTCAGCTTATATAGTTTGTACTGTACGCTACGCCACTGGCTGCATCTCTCGGCTGTAACTATTCTTAACGGACAGTATTTTAACATCGTAAATTTACTTGTTTGACTCTGATAATTCCATAACATCCAATTAAATGTTTTGTGTAGACTTTGAAAAACCCAAACAATTAGTTATAATTTTTTAAAAGGTGATACGAAAACGTGTCTAAATATTTTACAGTTTCAAGAATTCAGTTTAAAACAACTATTTTTTAATTCCGAGATATTTTTAATATTAGAATGCCAGAGAAAAATATTTTGCATATTTTCCAACGCTTACCTTGAAAACTAGACATAAATCTACTTCTTTCTGGTACCGGTATCCAATGCCCTACTAGGGCGTACATTGCAGGCCATGTTAAACCCTACAGAAACAAAATTTTGTTAATTTTTTTTCATTTTCATTTTCCACTTAAGGTGTATCATAGTAATGACGTGGAAAAATCGATTTCCGACACTCCAGATTGATATCAGATATGTAGTATTATTAGAATATAAAAAAAGGATGCTATTTTTACGGTGCGCATGAAATTTATTTTGCACATGTAACTATTGAGGATACAAAAAGTATTTTTTCTACACCCACATGTATATTATCCATTTTTTGCACAGTTTACAGAATGGAAATGTAGGCCATACCAGTTAACTGAACGTATATATTCATATACATCCTAGAACGTATATGAAATCCACCAATCAGCATTCACGATTAGTATTTGTCAACTCCCCTTCTTTGAATTTCAAAGAAACGTCAAAATAACTTATCTAAAAAAAGGCTTCCCTAGAAGCACTGGATCAAGAATATTTATTAACAATAATAAACATAAATAAAATAATCCATATAAATTAACGACAAATACTGAAAACAGAATAAAATGGGTATTTAAGAGGACTTTTGATAGACGTCAGCTTTTATAAAATTTTGTAATTCATGTGACGTTATAGATATCAACATAAACATTCCTAGGTGGTCGAGTTGTTAGCATATTAGGTTTTTGCGCGCTAGGTACAGGGTTCGATTCTCAAAGTAGAAATTTTTTTTTTTTAATTTTATTTTTAAATAATTATTCCGCTTGATATTGATTGGTAAAATTATGAAAATTGTTAAAAATTTTGAGATTGAAGTTGTATTACAGTAGAGATTACAGTTTATTAAAATTTTTATTTTCTAGATTTTTCAAGTGGGTCGTAGAAAAAATATACTGTTCGACTCGTGTGGATTGTCCATATCGCACTCGAACGATTGAGCACTCCGCCTACGGCGTCGTGCTCAAACTTCGTCCTCGTGCGATATGGCCATCATATCCACACTAGTTGCACAAACTACTATTGGTAATTTTAAAATATACTGCTCCTAAAAATATCTGTCGCATTAGATTTTGAATGATGTATTAAATAAATTTCAATAAAAAAGTAAAAATATCAACAGTCTAACTATTAGGGTTCATGAGTTACAGATACGAACCAATAAAAATCTTACCGATGCGAATCCTTGTATAAACCGCAATCCTATCACTAATCCGAAATGGGTTTCACTGGCCCATGGAATACAAATACTGCAAAAAGCTGTCGCCAGTTGGGCATAGCCGAACACGCGTTTCGTACCCAATTTTTGAGTAGCTAAACCTCCTACTATTTGGGATATAATATAGGCCCAATAAAAAGAGGCTAAAATATAACTTTGTACTTTACTAGACCATTGGAGTGTGCCACTATACTCCTAAAAATAAAATAAAACTTTATAATGGTCCTTCGAGCCGGATACATGAAAAAAAAAGTGAGTTTAAGGGAAAATTAGGTAAGTTGAACAAAAAATTACTTCTGTATACACTTACCAATGGTGCAATATTGTCACTGGATTCTTCTACTGCATAACAATATTCATTCGATGAGGTTGTATTGGTCCTCACTGGTTCTTTCACCATAGCTACTATCGCTATGTTTATGTCGTTCCTCATCATAAATGAGACCAAAAACCCGGACCATGATAGTAGATACAATACCAATCGGGCTGGAACCTGACCTGTAACATATAAAATTAACAACCGGTATCAGTTGTTTATTCAATGATGAATTGGCATTTCTATATTGATATATTGTAAAGATGTTATATAATATTTGCACAAACAAAAAAAAACAATCTTAATCAAGAAAAAAATAAAATAAAATGGACTGGTCTTGTACGGCCAGTTTTTTGACCTGGATAATAAAAAGTGACGTCGTTAAATTATGTAATTTTGAAGCAAATTTATTAGTTTAAAGCCTCTCGACACCACTTTTCTTTTTATTTCAGGGAAAAAATAAAAGCCGAGTGTTACAAAGGAAATAATTATTTACCGTTTAGCAGTCGAAAATTTCGAAGCAAAACAGTGAGAAGTGTAAATTAGGCCAATGAACTGTGTCATTATGAAATCTATTTTTTTAACCATGGATCTCACGTTGAGACATAGAGGAGTTCCGTCAGTGTGGTCAACAAGAATGACAGTTAACCATTCAGTCACTAGTTATGACAAATGTCAATAGAAAAAGTAATTAGAAGAACAAATAACTAGAAATCTAAGAGTATTCAGCTGAAAAGTCATTTTAAATTTCAATATATACGCTTCGGGGGTGTATTCATTATTTGAATAAAGCAAAATAGATGTTCGCAATGATAAAAAACATGCATAAATCTTATATTTTGGATGGTAGACCTTGACTGTCATTCTTGTCAGAAAAAACAACTTTTTGTTGGCCACACTGACTTTAGACTGAATTCATCCATAACTATTTGTTTTTCGATAGAAATATCACATATTTATTTTTAATTAGTCAATATAAAAGATAAGCAAGGTTAACCATATAGAGTGTCCCAAAATGGTTGGACATAAATTAAATCATATATTCTGTGGTCAAAAATAGGATATATGGTATATATAATTTATGACCAGCCTTTTTTTGGCACACATTGTACTATGTCTTACAAATATTTTCTGATTCATTCCAATTTCCAAAAACCACAGACTTACGATCTATTATTTTTAGAAAAAGTCCACGATTAAAAATAATTTTACGACAAATTAAATTCTAGCGAGTAAAAATTTTTGAAATAAATAATAATTTGAATAAATAAGAAATTATTTAGCAACAAGATATCACCGAACAAATATTTGTTATTGATACTTTAATTATTTTTAATTGTACTGGGTAATATTAAAAATTAGCACATTACAAATAAAGTAATTGAGAGTATGTAGAAGTCAAAGATTATTATTTTTATTTAACAATTTGAAATAAACATTTATTTATCATTATATGATTCCAGAACACGTCTGGTATACAGGGTGTGTTTCTAAATTCATGTCAATTCAACCTTGTAGTAATAAAAATCTAGGTATTCAATTTTATAATCATTTTACAATTCTGTAGCACACAGAACTTATAATTTTAGGTGAATTTGTATTATTTTAATACATTGCTGCTTTGGGATAGAGTTTGTTATTCTCATGTCGGAAAGTGCTAGGTAAGTAATAGCTACATATTTTAATGTTTTCAAATATAATTATTTTCAAAACAAATATGTAAGTCACGTAAATATTTATATAAAATATTGATATCAATAATATACAAAACTGGAATTCAACTATCTTTAGCAACGTATTAATAGTTATTTATGCAACAAGTGCAAAAAGTGAGTGTTGGACAACACGTCAAGTGCAAAAAACACGTTTTACAAGAGTTGCATACAATATTTTTTCTAAATTCATGCAAAAACTGGAAAATTAGAATATAAATATGTTAAGAGCCTAACCTAACCTATTAAAGTCAACCCGTTCTTCTTTTTTTGTATCTTCATGGCCTCCACCTTGTCAGTACTCAATCATAGCTGGTTTTCGCCTTGACCATTTAAATTTTAAATAATTAAAGATTTTTGCAATAATTCTAACTCGTTGAGACTAAGTAGTAAGATATACATATATTATTGTTGTATTAAAGCAGGATCAGATACTTGCTATGGATTTTTATTTAATTTAAATGTTTATGTTTGTCATTAGTCATCACAAAACTGACACAAGAATGACAGATGAGTGCAATAAAATATTTTATCTACAACTGTCATGTAACGAGTACGATTTGACACTATTTTTAGTGTCATAATGACGTATATTACCGCACTAGTGCGTTTTTGATTACATTATGGTCACCGGTGGCGTCACCAGCGTTTGGTGGCTGAAGGAGGGTAATTCAGACGAGACGCCACTGCTGTAGTTATTCATTTTCAGGATTTAAATTTTATTTGTTTGAGATAGACCATCGACGTCACTAGTTAATAACTATTTTAAATAACGATGTGAAAATCAGTGTTATTAGTTTATAATTATTGTTTTAAAATCAGGAAACCAATAATTAATATTACTAATGACATCGTTAAAACAAGTTTCAACGTCATTACTGATGACTATTGTTTGTCAGATTCAACGCATTCTATTAGTTTTTTACTTTTTGATTTATATACGTATTAAGGTTATTTTTATAATTGTAGACATATCAATTACACAAGTAAGACAAGGAAAATATGATAATAACTACTTGAAAGAGATTAAAGATTGATTGTGTGCAATCAGCGATGGGCGTGTGCTCAGTTCCAGCTACCAATCTGATATGAAAACAGCGTTGTCAGTTTAGAATGTTTGGATCTTTCCACAGCGGTTAAAATAGGGGGCACTAAACACACGCTCATCGCTGACTGCGCACAATTATTCTTCTCTCTGTTTCAAGTAGTTTTCCTAATATTTTCATTGTCGTATGTCGCGAATAGAATTTTCGCAATCTGTATATAAACTCATTTTCAATTCCCAATTTTAGAGTCCTATATCTCGTTAACGAGTATTGTGACAAACAGTATATTAATATAAAGGCATTTTTGCTCCTTTGACTTTCAAGCATCTATTATTTAAGTCAAAAATGACAATTACGTGGCAGTCCTACGTTTCAATATTAATTATTCAAGCCAACATTAAGTCTGGATTTATACAGTATGTAAAATTCAACATAATTATTGATTTAATAGTATATTAATTATTTAAATAATTCAATGTATTTGTTCGTATAAACTGAACATGTCTTTGGCGAAATAATCAGGTCAAGTTTAAATAAATATTGGCATTGAAGTATACCAATGGGAGTAATTTTAAAAATATTTATTTATTACTAGGAATTTAATTTATGCTTGAATGTTGGATTGATTGGAATTTTATACGATTTGTGACATTTTCAGAAGTGATATTTTATACAATTATGATAATAGATGGTTAAAATGCTAACAAGACAGAGATAAAGTTAACTTTTGCAAAAATTAATGAATTCAAAAATACAGAAATCGAGGATACTAGTGTCTGAAAAGAATGGCGCGGCTAAAAATACATTAAACACCACTTATTCCTCATCTGTGTCGCGAGTGAATGGGTCTATTCATATTAATGTATTTTTAGACTCACGATTCTTTTCAGACACTTTGTGACCAGCTACTAGTGTCTGAAAAGAATCGCATGTCTAATACATTAATATGAATAGACGGATTCACACGAGACACAGATAAGGAATACGTAGTGTTTAATGTATTTTTAGACTCACGATTCTTTTCAGACACTTTGTGACCAGCTACTAGTGTCTGAAAAGAATAGCGCGGCTAAAAATACATTAAATACCACGTATTCCTAATATGTGTCTCGTGTGAATGCGTCTATTAATGTATTTTTAGACTAACGATTCTTTTCAGACACTTTGTGACCAGCTACAAGTGTCTGAAAAGAATAGCGCGGCTAAAAATACATTAAATACCACGTATTCCTAATATGTGTCTCGTGTGAATGCGTTTATTAATGTATTTTTAGACTTACGATTCTTTTCAGACACTTTGTGATCAGCTACTTGTGTCTGAAAAGAATCGCGTGTCTAAAAATACATTAATATGAATAGACGCATTCACACGAGACACAGATAAGGAAAACGTAGTGTTTAATGTATTTTTAGACTCACGATTCTTTTCAGACACTTTGTGACCAGCTACTAGTGTCTGAAAAGAATGGCGCGGCTAAAAATACATTAAATACCACGTATTCCTAATATGTGTCTCGTGTGAATGCGTCTATTCATATTAATGTATTTTTAGATTCAGGATTCTTTTCAGACACTTTGTGGCCGGCTACTAGTGTCTGAAAAGTATTGCACTGGATATGGTATGTGGGAGGTAGGAGTGATAGAAGGAAGATGATGGAGATTGTATGAAATACTGTCTGATTACTGGTTAGAACCCATCATTTGAACTTGAGTTTCCTATCTCGGCCCGAAAAAAAATGGGGGGCTAGCGTCAGACGTATGGAATTTAGAAATTAATTTTGAAATAAATTTTTTATACAGTCAATGACCCTATAGCAATAACTTTATTCGATTATATTTTTTATAGCTAGACCAGTATGTTTTCAATTGTAGTTGTCTTTTTAGAAATGATATCATTTGTTATATTTCCACATGTTTATTAAGACCAATCAAAAGGTCAAATTAATTTAGTGTTTACATCTCGAAATAATTAAAAAATCAAATAAAAATTGGCTATCGCTATGGAAACAAAGAAAATTAACAAAATTAGTCAAAGAAAAGCGGGAAAAATTTGGATTTAAAACGAAATTTTTTTGACATCCAAAAAAGAATTTAAGAAAAACGAAAACAGTGACAGTTGAACCAGCGACCATCTCTATGACATTTCAATGTCATTATTTATTTTTGACAGGGCAATTAATAATCTCAAACATTATCCCGATTGTTAATGGCCCTCATTAATACACTTGTTGGTTAAATAACTAGTATTTCAATCGGTGCTACTCCGGTCTTATAGCTAACAAACTTAGTCAACTGTTGTTTTTTTTATGAAATAACTTGATAAACTTTTTGAACAGATTATACTTCTCTCAGTAATCAGGCTTCAGCAAATATTACACAATTATCAACTAAAATATAGTGACAAGAAGTTTTATTACTTTTAAAAATACATATTTACTCTCGAGTTGTATCAAATACAAGTAGATTGAATGGGAGTTATGATGTAATTCACACAAATTATAAGATTCAAATGAATTTCCATACATAGATGTTTCTATTAAATTTAAAGATACTTTACCCTTGAGTAAAGTTCATATTTTTTGAGATACCTCGTATAATATTAAGAAAAATTGATATCTGATATTTGTATTTTAGATTTTAGAGCATGCAGAACTTTTTATTAAGAATAAGTTTTTCTCCTAAAATTGATAATAAAAAAGTTTCACGTATGGTGCGAACTTAGTGGACACATTGTATATAGGAAAGCTGACCAAAAGGTTTTAAGGATGTTCTGTTTATGCAATTTTTGTAATTTTTTGATAATATTTGTTGTTATTCTGGGACTCTTCCTTAACCTTGCATAATTTTGCTTTTGAATCAAAAACAATTATTAAAAACAAAATGTATATAAAAAAAATAATAAACAAAAAATTATGTCTAGTATATCGATAACATAGAAATACAGACGAATACAAATAAACGGTTTGAAATATTTCCATCACGTGAATAAATGCACAGTAATTAATTTATCAACTATGGAATAGTTGAAATTGGAGAGTTAATGAATTTGGTCACTTCTCACTAAAAAGAAATAATGGGAATATGAGCAGATGGTCAGTTATTGCTTGCTTATAGTATAAGAAAATATTCAATTTTAAATGAAATAGTTATTTATACTATAAGGGATGTTGGATTTTGCGCCCGAGCGATAGCGAAGACTGGTCGCAAAACTTATTGTCGAGCTATCTAATCGTATATCCCCTTTAAGTTAAGTTGCGAAGCTAAATTCTGAGAGGTATTAATATTATTTTTGTCTACTTACCAAACATAATTCTATATTTTATTTCATGTAATACCAGACGTGAACTGAACCCTTTTTGTATTTCATTCGATTTTTTATTGAAAATGAAATTTCAAAGCAAAAACTATAAACAAAATTAAATTTTATTAAAAAATAACAGAAAAACACTACACTCTTTTTTGATGAGACCACCGACTAAAGCGTCAACAGGTGGTCAACTTTTCGTAAAATAACCCTCTCTGAAAGATAGTTATAGTTCAGTAAAAGATGTGAGAAATAATAAAATAACTAAAATTGATATTTCTATTTAATCTTAATAAAACGATATACAAGGTGGTGTTAATCGTCTGGTATTATGTTCAAGATGTTTTCAATTATGAAAATAGATTAATATTGTTTAAAGCTAAATGTTTTATATTCTAGTTTTTAATGGCAGAGGAAAGAACAAATATATTTTAAATTGAAAGAAACCATGAATTCATGAAATGAAAGCCCGAGTCGTGGATCAGGTAAATATTTATTAAAAAATATATTTTGTTCTATACATCAACGCTAAGTAACTTAAAAAGTAAGATAGCCCTCCATAACTGTGGGTTAAAAATAATCGTTAGACAGTCAATACAGTTATTAAATAATTAAAAATTATTAAGAACATTTTAACCATTATTGGTTAAAATTATAATATTAAAGGAGTTTATCGTCAAATAAACAGAAATTAAAATTTTGACTGGACTATGACAGTATTGATCCACAATAAGCACAGGATTCTGGGGTGATGCCGGCGAAGGGACGGCTCTTTGGAAAAAAAAATAATAGGTAATAAAAAAAAATGGTCAAACAAAAACTTCTTCTTCTTTTACAAGTATACATAAATGTAACACAGATCGAGGCGTTTGCTCCCGAAACTTGTCAACGCGGAAATGTGTTAATTGTGGTCTAAACAAAAAAATACAAAAATAGCACGTTTATATTTTAAAACAAACTTTGAGTAAATAGGATGGAACGAGAATGTTTCTATTCGCATTTAACCATCCTCCTTACAGTGGCATAACACAGGGCCCGCGGGGGGGGCGTAGTTTTGAAGACCCCAGGCGCCAACGCAATGAAAAAGTACTAAATTAGGGGATTGGGTAATCTGTGACTAAATATTTTATTACAGACCAAACCCTCACTATTTTAAACTGGTACTTTAAATTTTATTGCATCTCAAGCCTAAGTCAAGTCAAGTCAGTTTTTTAGATCGTGAAAAGATCTAGATCGTTTTGAAACAAAATAATAACTTTTCAAATCCTCAAATTAAAATGAAAAGAAAATTATTATATTAGAAATAACTATAAATAATTTTTTTCCAATACTTCTCATTGTACTCCCCCCCCAAAAGCCAAATCCTGTCTGTTTACTGTATGTGCATTTCCCAATCAACTACCAGGTAGAAAAGAAGAAATCACGATGTCAAAAAATAACTTGTTAAAATTCATACTCACATTTAAATTGATCACAGATGTTTTTCGAGCAGCACATAATTTGAAAAATAACAAATATCTTTTATCAAAAAAGTATATATAAAACGTTAAAATAATTATAAAGAAAGTTTAACCTAATTTTTAGCACACGCGGAATACCTACAATGAAATAAAGAAACAATCCGCACCGACCCCGAGGTCATTGTTAGGGAAAAATGACTTTTCTAGTTCTAGACACAGGAAACGTCACAGATTAACCGGCATATCACGAATACGTTCTGTGATTAAAAATTCGCATTTCGTTATGAAAAATTTGAATATTCAAACAAAGCAGTTGAACAAATTAAAACAGTTGCCACGGTTGAACAATAACATAAAATTTAAGGATACTTTTGTGGTCAGTTGTGTGAAAATTGAAAGTAAATAAAAGTATTGAGGAAACTCTTTAGTGTAAACGATTTTTTATCGACAACTATTATAATTTTATAATTAAAGTTTGATACATTTGATAGCTGGGAGATTAAGGATAAATTATTTATTAAATCTCATGTGTTTTAATAAAATTAAAACAGTTCCGATTCGGTTATACATATTATAATGAAAGATTCTGCTTATCTTCCGTAACTTCCTAAAATGATAAATTACAAGGATTTTTTGATTAACTTTACACGCAGGAAAACAATATTTTACTATAATATTTACTTTACTATACAAATTTAAGATGTCAACTGAATATGGGGTAGGTTGTCTCCGTTTCAAATAAAAAGAAACCACGTGAAGTTTGCGCGACTGTCTTGCGCAGCACCTAAAATCTGTGCCGCCTAGTAGCAGCCATTTCATGTATTGGCGTTACATTTGAGGTTATGTTTGAGGCAATCATTTGCTGTCGAATATTTTTAATTATTTAAAGACGTTTGTATGAGTGTTTTGTTTGGTCTAAATACTATAAGCCTCATAATTTGATAACTCAAACAAATATGGGTGCTAAGTTATCTACACTGTTAAAACATTTTCTTAAAGTTGCCGGCTTTTTGTTTGACCATTTTTCTATATTTTTCTTTAATTACCTATTATTTTTTTTTTCAAAGAGCCGTCCCTTCACCGGCATCACCCCATACTCCTGGGCTTATTGTGTATCAATACTGTCATAGTCTAGTCAATATTTTAATTTCTGTTTATTTGACGATAAATTCCTTTAATATTATAATTTCAACCAATAATGGTTAAAATGTTCTTATTAATGATTAAATAACTGTATTGACTGTCTAATGATTATTTTTAACCCGCAGTCATCACTATTCTACTTTTTAAGATACTTAGCGTTGATTTATAGAACAAAATAAATTTTTTAATAAATCTTTACCTGATTGACGACTTGGGCTTAAATTTCATGGAATCATGTTTTTTTCAATCTAAAATATATTTTTTCTTTCCTCTGCTATGCAAAACTCGAATACAAAACATTTAGCTTCAAACAATATTAATCTATTTTCATAATTGAAAACATCTTGAACATAACACCACCCTATATATCGTTTTATTAAGAAGAAATAGTAATATCAATTTTAAATATTTTATTATTTTTCAAATCTTTGACTGAACTATAACTATCTTTCAGAGAGTTGACCACCTGTTGACGCTTTAGTCGGTGGTCTCATCAAGAAAGAGTGTAGTTATTTTTTAATAAAATTTTTTTTATGGCTTTTGCTTTGAAATTTCGTTTTCAATAAAAAATTGAATGGAATACAAAAAGGATTCAGTTCACGCCTGGTATTACATGAAATAAAATATAGAATTATGTTAGGTAAGTAGACAAAAATAATATTAATACCTCTCAGAGTTCAGCTCCGCAACTTAAATTAAAGGGGATATATTATACGATTATATATAGCTACACAATAAGTTTTTCGACTACTATAACGACGATTGTTTCGGATGCCAGTTGGAAAACCTTTTACTGCTTATTAAAAATGGCAAAAAAAATATACAAAAAGTCAGCATCCAGTAATTATAGTAACAATTTGATACATAATATTCAATCCTAAATGGTAGTTAATTGGATAATAATTTACATTTTAATAACAAGAATTTAAAGTAATTATATTTAATTTCCATAAAACCACCTTGGAAAGGTCACATTTATTGCATAAATAATGTAAGTATAACAATAAACAAAAAGTTTTAAAACAAAGTTTTTATACGCAGTATTTTTTATACACAAATCCATGCCCGCAGGGCTCGAGTGGGTTTTTCCAAATGGCAACAAGATTGAACAAAATCTGTCAAATTATTTTCTAATTTATGGAACTTAAATTGTCTCCATATAGACTGATTACTTGGTAGAGAATTTTTCAAAGTAGTTTCTAAAATCTTTTTTGTTATTTCTGCACCAGAAAAGGTACAAATTAGGTAATTATTTTGACAACTATCTGACACTTGCTAGGCAAATAAAATCCACGGTGATATTCCCGAGAATAATCACAAAAGATTTATTCCCACTATAATAATGACATAATTGGTTGAAACTTACCCTTGTGACAAATAAAGAAGCATTTCATTGGTCTTCAAAAAATAATCACTTATAATTGCACAAGAGGTTTGTATTTTATCGGGTAAATTTGGATTGTTTAATGAGAAACTGTTTCCTAGCAATTAGACGAGAACAACTGTCAACTATTAAAAACGCGACACCGAAGGTGGAGCGTTTTTAGGTTGACAGTTTTTCGAGTCTAATTGCTAAAGGAAACAGTTTAGAAGTTGAACAACACAAATTTACCCGATATCAATACAAACATCGAGTGTAATTCGGCAGGACAATTCAATGAATCGGCTCATTGTTAGTGTTTAGAAATTCAATAAGTTGTTGACAAACATGTCAAACTATTTATTATGGTAACAAATGAATAAGTGAAAAAACCACAAGTGCATTTATCAAAGGTAATACCACGAGTGCTTCAAATTTTATCGATAATTTTTTCTTTTCCACGAAAACTTGTTTATTTGGCAAAAATATGAAAACAAACCGATTTGATAAAATCACGACTCCGTTAGGAGGAGTGATTTTATCTAAATTCGGTTTGTTTGAATGTTTTTGCCTCAAATAAACAAGTTTGAGTGATGAAAATAAAAAATTATGTGATAAAATTTGAAGAGCGAGTTGTATTTGGGAAGATTATTTTTTTCAACAATTTAAAAGGATTTTTGAAAGCGCTTTTAGTTGTCAATAATGACAAATTCAAAGTAAAATTTTGACGTTTCGATGTAAACAAGGTTTTATCGATGAGGAAGCATAATTATCAGTATAATACCGAATGATTGGCTAGAATAATGTATTGCTATTGGTTAAAACCACCAAAATGTCAGATTTTGACAAGTGAAAAAAATAATCGCTGAAAAAGTTAAAGCTAACTTTTGCCGGTGTCAAAGTGACAATTACACTGAGGCATATGCGATTTTTTATACATGAGTTGAATTGTCATAATAAAATATAGGATTCAAAATATTTCAACAGAAATTTTCTGTATTTTCCACTGCATTTTCCGTATTTTTTAGAGTATTTTCTCTATTTTGTACACAATTTTCTCTCGTTTCTGAACGTTAATAGTTAGTTACAATTTGGCCCATTATTTATTAATCATCCTGTACAAAACTGAACTAAATCAAATTCCATTTCAATAATTAAAATGTAGGCAAATTATGCACATGCAACGGACTTTATCTTTAAGGAGTTTAGGTTGTCACTTCATTATAAGTATGAACATACTATACAAGTTCATGGTAATTATTAACTTCTGTTTTATACATTTTGGATTGTTACTTTTTTATTTTTAGATAACTCGTTTACGTTCAATATTCAGCTATCTACTGTTTTAAATTTTAAATACAGATTAACAAAATGTTGCAACATAAATTGTCATATTTTTTTAAAGTAATTTTGGTTATTTAAATTGTGAAAATATTTTTTTTAGTCATAAAATAAGGCTATAAAAAGAATTACACAAAAACTGGTAGACCTTAATCAACTCAATTAAATTTTTTTAAACTTACCGAAAATTCTGTAGATTAGGCACTTCTTTTTTTCCATTGGGTATGACAGGTCACTGATGTAAACTTTTTCTTCGGCCATATTATTATCGAACTAGGTACCGAAAACTTAAAATAACGACAAAACAAAAATAATCCGAAAAAAATTCAATATTGTTTCATTTCCTCCTAAACTCCGATCCGAAAACTTTGTAGGTCTCCCTGACCACCAACTTCTAGACACAAAATAAAAACACAATGCTTATCAGTATGAATAAATTTTCGAAGGCACAATTGATAAATATTTCTACCTATGTTGCTGGCTCCGTTTCGTTAAAACTATTAATTAATAAAAACTAACGAAGTTGAAACATAGTCGACAGACGCACGTGTGGAATTATAGTAACAAAATACAACTGGATAAGCTGGGGAAAAAAAATTGTTAAGAGCAGACCGGTGTGATGGTAGATCACACCGCTCACGCAAGAAAATATTGGTTTTTGCGTTAGGTCAAGGCAAGATATTTACAACTAATAGCCTAAAATATGCAAACTTACATTCTTACAATTATATTAGAAACGATAAGGGATATCTTATTCATTAAATTGATTTTTTAAGATGAAATTTAAAATATTAATTCAAAGACATAACCAAAATGCTAGAACACTAACCTTGTGGGTCACTAATACACTTGGCATTAAAAAGTTTAGAAAATGTTTAAATTCCATTTTTAATTAGCACTATAGTTGTTTTATATTTAGGGGTAATAATTCCCTTTTCTATCTCAACTTCTTATCTTGATTTTGACTCACAATACAATGCTTCAATGTAGTTTTTATTCTTCTATTGATTATTTTCCTCTCAAGGTCGTTTAACCACATTCTATAAAATTAGAGCTACCAGATGGCGCTTACTTTTAAAGTTTCCTATAATATTTTACAGGATCCTTTGATCAAATGTTTTAGGAATGCTAAGCTAGATGTCATTCTATTTATTTTAGGCGATTTTAGGCGAACACACTGTTTAAAATGGTCAAAAATCGCCAAAAATATATCTGGTTAAGCGTCTCAGAGATGCATATGCAACCAGATGTGTTTTATAAACCCAGGACTTCCAATTCTTGTGCCATCCACTCGTAATTAAAATAAAACTAACATTTGCTTTAAAAATTTTTATTGCTTCACTTATTTTACATTTTTATTGGCACAATAAACTAATAAAAAAATCACATTTTACATAATCTGACCAGATATTTTTCGAAACCTATAACCTAGCAAAAAGAATATATTTATAAACAAAACCAAAGCGTAGATTTTCAAAAAAGTTCCAGAATAATTATTTTATAATAAATCTCTTGCACCCCCTGTATTATAAAACAACACATTATGCCGCGTTACAAAGGAAATGATTATTTACAATTTAGCAACCGAAAATTTTAATGAAAAACCGTAAAAAGTGTAATGACATTCCAATGACATTTGAGATAAGTAGTGATAGATAACAAAAATGAAAAGGTGACATGCCAAGAGTTTCTAAAATTCTTGGCCTCCAATATAATGAGTATTCAGCAAAAAAGTCATTTAAAATTTCAATATTTATATTCATTATTTTATTTAAGCAATGATTAAAAAAAACATTCAAAAATCTTGTTCTGAATGGTAGACCCTAACTGTCATTCTTGTCAGAAAATACCAATTTTTGTTGGCCACACTGATCTTGGACTGAACTGACGGTTGACGGATGTCAGATTAGCCAATATGTTAAATACATGTTTGAAGCTCGATACAAAAGAGTCTAAAATTGTAATTAGTTCTTACACAAGCGTTTGAAAGACAAGAATGAGGAATGGATTAAGTGAATATATCAAAGTTTCACGAAAAAAATGTAAATAGAATTGAAGTTAGCAACAGAAGAAAATATATACGAGGTGTAAGAGATTTATTAAGATCAATATAAACTATTTACCTACAAAACAAGCTCAAGCCTTATAAAATATATAAAAAGTCTTGTAAAATGGAATAAATTCATTAAAATGACGATCTAATTGAACCTATATAACCAATTATAAAACGGAATGTCAAACAAAAGATATAAAATATACTATAAATATATAAATAACTTTTACCAAAAATCACATTTTTATCTACAACTTTTAGTTTTATTCGAAACTTATATACCCTCAAAACCATTTAAATGCAGTTTTTAAAACCAAATTTTATAGTTCTTTGAGCTGAATTTGTGACATACCGAAAAAAACGTTAAATAAATAAAATGAAACCGAATTTACAACCAAGAACTTTGTTCTTATTAATACCTAAAGATATAAAGTAATACTAGAAAGAAATAAAACACTTTTATAACACTTTGCTACATAGGAAACGTTAAAATCAGTAAAAAATTTCATCAGATAAAACATTGACTCACTTTTTGCGCTTTTACTTAAAGCTCCGTCGTCATGTGGCTCGTCAAAGCTTGGACTCGTTTAGCGTTACAACTTTTACATAAAACATGACCGTCCAATGGATAACATCCTCTACCTTCTGCTTCTGATGACAGGACCAAACCACAATCCTAAAAAAAATATACAATCAAACAGATCAAAGAGAAGAAGGGCAAATAATGATAACTAACCTCGCACTTGTAGCATTGAATGTGGAAACTATGGTCAAGAGCTACGACTCGCACTGTTTCTTCTTCGCCAGGTTCAGGCATTATTGGTTGTTTACATACCCAGCATCTTGGCGCAAATATTCTAGAATTAATAAAAAATATACTTAGAGTACATGTAAATAATAAATATTAGCAACAATCGAAACCAAGACAAAAGGATTGATAGAAATGAGATAAACAACAAAAAATATTTACTTGTGGAAATCTTCGATGCAATGAACTCTGTTGGTAGCGTCGACTGTGAAAGGTATACCGTCCAGACTTTTACCGCAAACCACGCAACAAAAGCATACTGGATGGTAGGGTTTACCAGTCGCTCTTAAAATTCTATCCAAAATCGGTTTTTGACACACACAGCATTTTTCCAAAGTATTCTATGACCAAAAGAGAACAAGTTACAGACATTTAACTTGCTTATTTAATGTATAATCGTACGAAAACAAACGTTAAAGTCTCAAACACAATTAAAAATAAAAACACAACCAAAGTGACGTTTATGCGATCTTCGTTTTTATTTAAAGATAGTGGCCTACGTTCATATCATGACCAGTGAACAAATATGATATGAACAAAAGAGAACAAATTATAAAAAATTAACTTGCTTATTCAAGAAATAATATATATAATCGTACTAAAACAAAGGTTAAAGTCACAAACACAATTAAAAATGAAAACACTACCAAACAAAGTGACGTTTATGCGATCTTCGTTTTTATTTAGAAAAAGTGGCCTACGTTCATATAATGTTACAGCCAGTGAACAAATATGATGTAATGCACTACAAGTTGCATATATGCAGTGATTTTTTAATATCGATATTAAATTTCAACTTGAACTCTTCAATAAGAAATAATACTTACCAAATAATCTTCTTCGCAGTACGGTTTACCGTCGAGAGCGTAAAACGGTTTTCCTTGTAAGTTTATGGCACAATGATGACAGGTAAAACATTTTGTATGGTACAACTGATCCATCGCCGTACATCCGCTATTTTCTCCAACAATCTATAAAGAAAAACCATTAGAAAACTTGTTAATAAAAACTATATCATTATTATACCTTTTCTCCGCATTTAATGCACAATCCGAATACATCTTCTTGATCCACATCGCTTTCTTCCACATTTCTCATGCCTTGAACCAAAAGATCTGTCAAACTGTCAACTTCTTGTTCTTTGTTGTGTCCTATACGACTCACTGATTGGCTAGGACCTGTCGCTGTACTACTGTTCCCACTGACGTATGGAGCGTACAGTGAATAGTTGGAACGAGATGACATTTGGCTTGGAGGGCGTGGATTGATTGGTTCGTAAATTGATTCATAGGTGGAGGAAGCCTGCGGTGAAACAAATTATATTTGATGAATAGAGGAGTTCAGTTTAAGGCCAGTGTGGCCAACAAAAAGTGTTTTTTTCTGACAAGAATGACAGTTAAGGTCTTTTGTTTAATACCTAAGATTTTGCATGTTTTTTATTATTGCGAACATTTATATTGCTTTATTAAAATAATGAATACACCCCCGAAGCGTATATCTTAGAATTTAAAATGACTTTTTAGCTGAATACTCAACATATTGGAGGCCAATAATTCTAGGAACTTTTGGTTTGTTACCATTTCATTTCTGTTATTCAGTCACTAGTTCTGTCAAATGTCAGTTATATTTATTTTTGTTGATGTTGATATTCGCTTCGGGGTGTATTCATTATTTTAATAAAGCAATATAGATGTTCGCAATGATAAAAAACATGCAAAATCTTATGTTTCAAAAAATAGACCTCAACTGTCATTCTTGTCAGAAAAAAACACTTTATGTTGGCCACACTAACCTTAGACTGAAATGAGTTTAATGAGTAAATGTTAGGTTATGTTATATAAATACATGCGTTAAATTTATACATATTTAATTAGCAAAAATGCACCGAAATACACCAAAATATTTACCTGAGACATGTTCCCATATCCATACAAAGAATCGCCGTCACCATACTAGTTAGCAAAAAATAAAAAGCATGTTTTAGACAAGACACTAAAGCACATTTAGAATCTAAAATTATTAATGTTATTTTGAGCAGAAAAATATTAATTATTATTATACTTACTCCTGTGTTAATGAAAAAAAAAAATTCAAAGATAATGTTTTCTTAAATTGATAGTGATTTAGGTTTTTAGGTTAACATCTCAAGACTTCCTTTTATCACATAAAAATGGTGTGGAGGTAAGTGAAACAGCAACCAAAAAATTACATTAAGAGAATTTTGAAAGGTTACCAAAAAGTTAACAACAATTTTTGGACAGTGGACAACATGCAAGAAGACTAACCTTCTTAAATGATAACTCTGAAGTGTAAGTACAATCTTTGAATCACAACTGGCAAAAAGTAAATGAATTCCTGATTAATTTCAATTGTATTTGAATACTTTTCAAGAGGAAGCGAGATATAAGCAATATAAGCAATCTTAGGCCTTGAAAATTATAGTTAGAGGTAACAATGTAGATGGAGACATTTCACCAATCAAAATGAAGGTATGAACAAAAAATTCAGCTTATTTCAAATAAAAAATCAATAATCATAAAATTTAAATCGTTTTGGTGTAAAAAAGCTTCTGCATTCAACATTATTTGTACATTATTATCGATAATTACCTGAGAACCTATACTGTAGTTATAAAAGTCTTGTTCGGGTTGGGTATAATTATACTTACTCCTGTTAATGAAAACAAATTCAAAGATAATGTTTTCTTAAATTGATAGTGATTTAGGTTCAAATCTCAAGACTTCCTTTTTATCACATAAAAATGGTGTGGAGGTAAGTGAAACGGTAACCAAATTACTTTAAAAGAGAATTTCGAAAGGTTACCAAAAAGTTAAGAACACTTTTTGGACAGTGGACAACATGCAAGAAGAAACTTATAAAAACCCTAATCGATAACTCTGAAGTGTAAGTACAATCTTTGAATTTAGTACAACTGGCGAAAAGCAATTGAATATAGATGGAAACATTTCACCAATAAAAATGAAGGTAAGAAACAAAAAATTCAGCTTATTTTAAATAAAAAATCAATAATCATAAAATTTAAATAGTTTTGCTGTAAAAAAAGCTTCTTTATTCAACATAATTAACAATAATTACCTGAGAACCAATACTGTAGTTATGAAAGTCTTGCTCGGGTTGGGTAGCTCTCCTAAGTTCACTATAACTGGAACTAACTGGTGAAGGAGGTGGTAATAACTCCTTCGGAGGAGGAGGTAAGTTGGTATTAACAGAACAAGGAGCGTAATCAGATAACCCCGCTGTTATATCTAAAGGAGGCGGTGGAGGAGGCAAGTCATCTAAAAAAATTTAAACAAAATTACAAACAATACACAGATTTTATTAAAAAAAACTTACCACCGTTAGCATATGTTATGTTATTAGAAGGTAAATTGCTATAAACGTTAGTCCCATCTCTAGGTGGATGTACAAGATTGCTGTAAATTAAACCGTCTTGATTTCTGGATGGTGGTATCTAAAAATAAAAGATCATTTAGAGACTACTAGTTTTAAATATCGAAATAAAATCACCTGTATATTACTGTAAGCTACGTTATCACTTTTTGAATAACCTTTCGGACCTATATTGGCTCTAGTTTGTTTGTGAACGTAATCATTGGGTTGTTGAATAGTCGAACCGTAATTTCCTTAAAAAAAAACATCAATAAAAGCAACATAACCTACAAAAAACTGTTTTAAAACATACCTTGCCTCGAAAGTGACGAAGTACTACTCATAGCTGAAGCGCTTCTTGGAAGATTAGCATACTGACTAGTCTGATCCATATATTTTGGTAGATTTACATAGTTGTTATCCATAGATCTTTGTTCTACGTATTTGCTGTTTAATGGCAATGTTGGTGTGTTTGAATAATGGGATTGTAGATTTTCAGGTGGTAGATTAGAATAAAGTTGTGTTCCTGATTGTAATCGAGATGAATAGCTTGGTTCTATTGTTTGTTTTAAAGGATACGATTGAGGAATCTAAAATTCATGTTTATTTACCAATAAAACTATAAGGTATGATAAATAATTACCTGTGGTTGGGTTTTCTTCGGTTTTGGAGGAACTGCGGGTCCGATTTTCTTTCCAGGAGTACCCAAAGGAGTTCCTCGAAGATCTACTTGGTTCATAAGCGCTAATTCCGCTAGCTGCCTATCTAAATCGTCCATTTTGAAGAGAACTGCAACAAATAATGAAGATCATTGTGTTGCAATAAAATAGCTGTAAATAAAGTCGTTAAATGGATTTTTATTTTAGAGAATGTAACCTTGTACTCTTGTTTTACAAACAATTTGATCATAAATGCTATTAACCTTTTATTTTAAAAGTTGTTTTGTTCATTAAATGAGACGTATGTTTGCATCTACGAGGAAGCAGTGAATATTGAACGAATAATCTTTTATTAATACACAAATGATTGGTTATTTAGTACATTAAATATTAAAAAAAAGTTTATGAGAGGTTAAGGTTTTGGTGCGTATTTGTATTGGTGTCTTTAAGCAACTAAAAAATTACCTTTTCACAAAAACTGGAATTAAGAACGTCTGTTTAATTGCAGTTCAACTAAAAACTCCACCCAAGCAAAAAGAACATTACTGGTTTCTTAAAAATTCGTGCAGTAGAAGTGGTAAATACACCTCCCATGACAAATACTAAATTAGACCAATAAATTAATATTCTCTGTTTCTTCTTCTTATTTGTGGAAGAAGTGAGGAAAACTTGTTTGGTCTACTGTAGTTTAATCTTGGTGACATATACTTTCCTAAAATTAAAATATAGGTATTACCTATCACAGTGTCAGGATTTCTTATCATTTTATCTAAATTGTTTTGTAATTTGGCTGTGAATCATTACCGTTTCGAGAAATTGGTTCTTTGTTTAGTTATCACTCACTTCTGCGACAATATACAAGGTATTTTTAGACAGTTTTAAAATGGTAGAAATAGGGAAGTATAAGGAATATTTAAACCTCTCCATGATTTAAACCATGGACACTTTTAAACAAAACAAAATTAATATAATTATTATTAATAAATAATGTGTTATAAAAATTATGTATTTTTTTTATTATCAAGTAGCTGAATTGTTCAACGAATTCGAATTAATATATTTATAAATCGAAATATGTAGTACCCAAAGCAGCAAAAGTAATATCATAAACGAAAAATGAATATTTAATGTTCGCGAATCTGTACTGTTTTTTTTTGCATAGCACAAGACAATGCTCCACTTGTATCAGAAGAAGTTGACACTAGAGACATCTTGACATGGAATGGATCCATTCAAACATATGACATATGTCTATGTATTTATTTAATATAGTTTTGAATACAGCGATTTTACATATAAATTAAATAACCATATCAAATTAAAAAGCAAACAGCATGGAAGAGCAAATTGCCGAAGAAGGGCAGGTAGATAACAATGAGAGAAATGGTGAAGTAAGAAAATTATATAATGTCTTCTATTTCAGAAGGATTTGCCAATCAGATACGACTGGTATCAAACTGATGCAGCTGTTATAATAACCGTTTTAGTAAAAAACATAAAAGAAGACTATTTACAACTAATAATTGATACTAACCAAGTTTCTATAATAATATCTCATCCTGAATATAACGCCTGTAATCTGTGTTTAAATTTGTCAAACTCAATAATACCTGAACAAAGTTCTTACAAGTTAACACTTTATAAGGTATGTGTTGGTTTTCATATGAATTCAATTCATAACAAGGTTAATTGTAGATAGAAATCAAGTTGAAAAAGTGTGAAGGTATAAAATGGGACAAATTAGAAGGAGCTCCAAAAGATAAAGAAATAAAAGTCATACCCAAGGGTAAAAATAATTAGTTATTGTATGTAAGTAAGACTATTTTGAATGTTTTTTAGAACCAGAACCAGTTACTAGTGGTCCACCATCTTACCCAACTTCAAAGAAAGGAACAGACTGGAATAAACTTGAAAAGGAAATAAAAGAGCAAGAAGCAAATGAAAAACCTGATGGAGAAGAAGGCGTTAACAAATTATTTCAAGAAATTTATTGTAAAGGAGGTGATGAAGTGAAGCGTGCTATGAATAAGAGTTTTGTAAGTATCCGACTTTGTCCTTAATCTGAAAATGTACCTGAAACAATTTTATTATAGATGGAAAGCAATGGTACTGTACTTAGTACAAACTGGAATGAAATCTGCAAGCAAAAGGTGGAAGTGAAACCTCCAGATGGAATGGAGTGGAAAAAATATTAAAAGCAACCCTCTCATAATGTTCTCCAATTTGTTTATTAATTCATTTCTTAGATGCATGCGTGTTAATTACTTTTTCAAAAAAATACATAATACTTCCTTGTTTGTAGTTTCAATGCTCCCTCAACAGTAATTAAACTATTTAATATAAAGGAAGGTACGCAAAGTTGTTACAACAACAAAAAATTTGAAATTACCGCTTTCACTGGCAGTACGATGAAGTTAGGTACCTACCAAAGAGTAATAATAATTACTCTATGGTACCTACTAAGAAAAGAAGCGGAATTCTAACCAAACATTTTTGTTTTGAATTTAAAAAATAATGTTACGGCACATTTTTCGTTACTACAAACCTCAACATACAAAATATACCTTTAAGAATAAAACATGTACAGTTAATATTTTAAATGTGAACCAAAACAATACTTTCAATTTTAACTTGAAAGTAGATCTTCACACTTCAACGTTCAATAGAAGTAATGGACATTTTTTCATCGACCACGAAAACAGTTATGCTTACAAAGTTATGTGCAAAAATTCTTCTGGGAGTTTACTAAAAATATCACCGACTGAAGACGTGACTTCCATAGAAGAATTTAATGATTTATTAGACCACAACTGGAGGGACTCTACTGTTAGTGATATTGTCAATACTTTTTTAAAAGTGAAAAACTTTTGTAAATGTAATAACATCAATGTATCTGATACCAGATTCGATAAACTTGTAGATGGGCTGGTAGATAATTGTGAACATATCACTGACAATGAATTAATTAGTTTACTACAATGTCTTTCAGAATTTCCTTTTGTTGAATCATATTCAGCTCACAACTTTCATGATATTTGGAGCTGTTTAGATGATATTTGTTGTTGGAAAATAGTTGACTGGGATATTGAAAAATGTTTCATGGTTGCTAACATTTGGTATCAGCTACACTTAGGTAAGTATTTACCAAAAAAAAACCATCATTTTACTACTAACTATACTATTTTAGGGAAACTTTGTGACTACCTTTACATTTTAATAGATAGAACTGTCAAAAAAGCATCTATTATCACAAAAAATCAACTTGTAAACATATTTTTTTACTTCAACATTTGTCGTAAAAGACCTGTCGATTTTGAATATGAGTTTGCATTGGAACAACTAATTAATGACATGGATATTGATGAAATGGCAGTTATTGCCTTGGGTTATTTTAAAACGAGAACAAAAATTAAATTAATACCAATCCAGGAAGCTTTAATCAAAAGAGTAACACATCATGCAAAGGACATTCAGGATATATCTTTAACTGCGATACTGAAGGTTTTACGTTATTCAAAACCATTTAAAGTGAAAGACAAAGTGGAAGAAATGACTGAAAAGCTTCACCCAGAAATAGACCGTCTATCTGATCTGACCTGCACTCATTTAGCCTTACTAAGCACTGGTATACAAACGTATAATGACAAAGTATTTCAAAAAATATCAGAAAAATTTGTTAAACACATCACGGATCCTCAAAGAATACGAGTTAAGGATATTGAACGGCTGTTAAATGTTTTAACGATGTTCAATTTCACTCCAAAAACAGATCCAGATGTTTTCAAAGCGTGTTTTGAGGAAATTCACAAAAATGAAAGGTTAGCAGAAACTTTAAAATATGCCAGATGTTTAGTTTGTTCTCTAAATTATCTAAGTCTAAGAAATATGTACTCCTACAAATTACTTGATAAACTATTAGACTTGGAATACATAACTAGTGTGTATGGAAAAGGGGCAAGAGCAATATCTAGAGAAATATTTTCTTTAGACTGTTGTGTAGATATCGAATGTCCTGATTATAAAGGAAATAGATTACCTCCAGATTTAAAATATAAAGCTGCTAAATGGTTGACTGAATTCACTCCAGCTTACGATCAATGGAAGAAACTGACTGCAGCGGATAAACTTGTTCTGGATACTATTGATACTGTTAGGAGTATAGTTGGAGAGGACAGATTCATGTATATACATCATGTTTTACCTCATTTTTCAAGAGCAGGTACGTTTTCTTCTATTGAATATGAAAAAACCCGTCTATTTTATATATTTCAGATATTATTGTGTGTAAAAATAGGAAAACAGGTCAGTTCGTAGAACCATTGGGATTTCAAAACTATATTCTTGGTGATATAATGTTTCCTTTCAATGATGGCTCCTTACAATGGTTTGCTATTGTAGTATTGGGCTGGAATAACACAATTAGAGACACAAGTAATCCTTTGGGACACTCTGTTATGAAGGAGAGACAATTACGGAAAATCGGTTATAATCCAATTTTTGTAAGTTTAGGTCGTTAAAAATTTCAAATAACTGTAAGTGTCAGTCGTGTGTCAGTCTAAACATTGGTTCATAGACAGTTGAACCATAGAAATACATTTTTTTCGTGATAAACCAGAGAAATATACGAAATTCATTTCTATGAGAAGTTTTAATTTGACAGTATTTTGAAAATAAGTTTTGAATAAGTATTGATTGAATTTTTGAATTTTAGGTGATTTGGAACGAATTTCAAAGATTGCAATCTCAAGAACAAAGAATGCAATATATTTCTAATAAATTAAAATAGAGAATAAATACAGTTTATTTAATTTTTGTTGTTATTTATTTTCATTTACCCGTTTAAAGCTTATTGCTTTATTCAATTTTTTTAATCAATATTAATTAATAACTCTGCATCTTCCAGTTTGAAGCTCTTCTAATATAAATAATCCCACTATTTGTAAATAAATCACAATCATTTTTTCATTTTTGCCGTCTATTTTTTGTTCAAATCAAAACCCTTTTTCGCCTTCCATGTCATAATATAAATGCGATTGACGTTTAGTTATTTTTCCGTGTTTATCTAGTAGGTACACTGTGAGTGACACTTTGTTTATTGTAAACAGTTCTTTCAGTTTTAGCGTTTTTTCCCAAAAAAAATCTTTTAAAATGGATAAACCACGTGATAAAGTGTTTCGCCGTAAAGGTAAGAATGTAAAATTTCATTTCAAATCTTCAGAATAAAAAAAAACAGGCAATTTTGAAATTGACATAAGAAGGGTAATTTAATTTGACTTTTCTATTAGGTGAATGTGTCTAATAACACCAATTTTCAAAATATATTTTTATTAAGATAATTTGTACAATATTTTCAAACGATTTAATAGTAATAACGATTTCTCTGGCCGGATATAGTGGTCAAAATTTGACATATCACTTTTCTCGGTTTACAGACAAAATTTTACATTTGGTAAAGTAACTTTTTCAGATAGTATAACGAGAATACCCAAAGTGTACGAAAACGGACGCAAGGATGCACCCCGTCCTAGAAGTAGAAGTGTTTTTACCAGTTCCCACGCTAGCGACGACCTTCAAACAAGGGACATAGTGAGATATGAGGGTCAAAACCCCCGACCCCCGTACGTCCCCAAACCAATCACAGTCAAAAATTATTTTTCTGAAGATTATAATGTAGGTTATAATCATTTACATCCATTTTAACCGTTAACTAGGAATATTATTCGCAGGATATTTACGCAGACGACGGTTACACTGGCGGCACAACAATTTCACCTCATGGTATAATAACGATGCGCCTGCGCGAGTACATTCGCGTCGATCTATCTCTAGACCGCGCCATCCGTATTTCGAACGCGAAAAATGGTATAGTTTTAGCCTTGAGCGCGAGCGGAAGTTCATCCGGATTGATTCATCCGAACGGAAGAGTGTACCAATACGGATCGAGGGTGGAAATAATGGCTAACGACGGTCAAGGCAATGACAAGTAGGTAAAAATTGAATTACCGTTATGAATATTTATAATTTTCTTATATTAGGTTCGCCAAGATGTGGTATAAAGGTGTAAGTTTCACGAGCGTTCAATGCGCTCTTGTTTATTTGGTCGACTCGGCCGGTACTCGAACTACCACCGACACTTTCAACGATCTAACTCACGATTTTACTCTTAATATATTTTACGAAGATTCGCCGTATTCGTATCTCGATAATCCCAGTACTACGCACACCACGCATTTGGTAAACGAAGCCATGACTATTTTACAAGGTACCAACTGTTGGATGACAGAAGACGGAACTACGAATTGGATCATCAATAACGTTCGGATCTCTCAAACGGCCGATGGATTAGTGAGGTTAGTTTCGGGGAAAAAATATAATGAGTCGGACCATCCTGTATAATTTTTCTTTCAGAGTTGGCAGAAATAGCAACAAATTTTCTTTGCGCACTTCCCCGACGAACGGTTCAGCTTCGGTGTCGTCTCCGTACATGCACTGCACTGGTTCGATGGGACAGACGCGCCATCTGTTTGTGAGACGTGGCGAGCGTCGAATGCATTACGACGGCTCGACGTTTATTGTACGAAACGCCGGCCATTCGGCCGGATTCGATGAAAAACATCAATTGAAAGTTTACTAATAGTTTACGCAGTTCTTTTTTTTTTAAACGACTGGTTGGTGATTTTTTTTTCTATTTGATAATTTTTATGGGGAAATCCAGTCATTTGTTATTAATGTTGAGTTTAATTTTGCTATTCGCGTACAGAAATTTAGGTGATTGGCGTGTCAACGTGTCAAATGTTGTTTGGTTCAAAGGTTTTTATGTAACAAAAGTTTGTTATGCAAATAATATGAAAAAACTGTATAAGAATAATTGAAATTCACTAAAATCCATCAAAATTCAGTTGAATTATTCAAATGTCATAGAAATCCATAGACATTTGTTCAAATTTAATAATAAATATTATCTGTGGATACGGACGTCTAATTTGATTTAACGAACACCTTTGAGCCAAGCTTGAAACGTCGCTAGCGCTAGCACATGTGTTTTTGACAAATGACATTTGAAGTATTCTTTTTTCTTCTCTAAAGTGATAACAAAAAGCAAAATGTATGTGTGTGTGAAGTGTCTAAACACAGCGATAATTTTACATTTACAAAAAGTGTATGGTGTAACATCGAATTGGTAGCAAAATTACGTAAGGTGTCAGCATTGTATTCGGTTTGCTGTTTTTGACTGTGATAGCGCAATTTCATAACGAGGCAAAAACGTTTGAAATCTGTGAATAAATAATTGTGGAAATGATTAAAATGTGTTTTATTCAACCTACTATTCGTCTACGAACCTACTGCAAGCGGTAAACGTGATGAGCACCTTTTCATATCTGTTATTCAGTCACTAGTTATGTCAATTGTCAGTGGAAAAAGTAATTAAAAGAATAGATACAGATAATTAGAAATGCTACAAAAATCTAATCGGATATGGACATAAACAATTGAACGAATATCAACTGAAATAAATATAACTGACATTTGACATAACTAGTGATTGAATCAGATTGAATAACAGAAATGAAATGGTGACATGCCAAGAGTTTCTAGAATCATTGGCCATCGACATGTAGGTATTCAGCTAATAAGTCATTTTAAATTTCAAGATATACGCTTCGGTGGTGTAATAATTATTTCAATAAGGCAATATGGATGCTCGCAATGATAAAAACATGCAAAATCTTAAAACAGCAGACAACTGTCATTCTTGTCAGAAAAATCAACTTTTTGTTGGCCACACTGACCTTTGACTGAACTACTCTATTATGTAGATTGACATTTGACGTACGATTATTTTGACAGAATAGGTTATTTGTCTTATGCCCGGTTTTATAAAGTAGAGTTAAATATCTCGAGTTACCTCGAGGATTAACTCTCAGGTTAAAATCCATAGATCACTGTGAAAATATATAAAAGAAGAAAACTTCGGTCCATAAAACAGAGTCCACAGTGTCTTCTATGATTCGAGTGCAGCCTATAACTTCACATTTTTTGTTGGAAGTGGCATGGAAAATGTTGTAAATATATGAGAAATGCCGTGATCTAGTTTGACACTTATTTGAAATATATTCTGACAGTAGTATTAACATATATCAACCATTTGAATAATGTCTTGCTCATCATCTGTTAGGAAGTCATCAAAAATTTCAAATATATCTCTCACTTCATCCATGTCCACATTGAAAATATATATCATAAAACAATATACATATCGGATATGATATATTATCTTCACATTTTAGTATATTGCGCATGACAACCGCTAACTTGAGAGTTAACCCGAGCCAAATGGCGGGGCAGGGTTAACTCTAACCCCGCTTTATAAAACGCTGTATCACCCACCGGTCAAAGGGTTAACTCTCGGGGCAGGGGTAACCCGAGCTTATAAAACCGGGCATTAAAAGATGAGTATTACAAAAACTCTCACTTTTAAAGGAATTTAATAAAACTGTACAAAAATACATATTATTCATAAGAGTATATAATCTCAAGTTTTTGTCTATGGTCCGTGTAGTTCAGGAACAACGAAGTTCTTGTCTTGAATTTGACATTCCGCTTCCCAGTTTTCAGGAATGATATTTTTAGTCAGTTCTTTGAGCTTAGTCAATGGACAGTGGCTGGAACAACCAGGAATGGTCAATTGGAAAGGTGGCGCTTCTGTGGAATTTCTTAAATAAATCTGAAAATAAAAAAAGTTTGTAAAATATTGATTGATAACAATTTTTATTTATTTTCAACTCACTTCAACTCCATATTCGTTGGTAACGGTATCTTTATACAGTTCGAAGAATGTTGCTATGGCGTAGTCGGGAAATTGTTCGTCCCAAACTTTCAAGGTACTGAGTAAATTGACGATAGTGTGGTCATGTCCTCCGTAAAGGAAGGCTTTGAAAGTTTTTTTATCTTCCACTTTGGCTGTCCAATCTCCAATCAGTTTTTTAACTAGAACACCTAGAACAAGAAGAAGACATTATACCATAGATCTCAATAAAATTGTGTTCTGTGCATCGGTAGACTGCGCTTCACGTAACAAGCCACTTGAAGTTGCAGTCGTATGCGATTTGACATTCGACTTCAATCAGTAGCGTAGCTTAATTAAAACATATGGGAATTATTTGAATCGTAAAAATTTATACTTCCAATTAACGTTAACATTAATTACATTCACAGGCACTCTCTCTTGACGTTCTTTGTTCTTACCTCCTATCAATCTATTAATACCATCATTGAATGCATCAATGACGAAACTTTTAATTGTAGGGTAGTACATTTTTGTTGGATAGTAGTTAGTTGTCCAGTTTGGTAATTTTAAACCAAATTTTTCCTGAAAGGAATAATTAATTAGAATTTATAACGGGTGGTATAATTATAATAAAACAAATACCTCTGCTTGAAGTGTTGTATAAATATCTTGAACGCCTTCGAAGTCATGAACGTCTTGTCCTGTAATTTCGGTTAATTCTTTGAACAATTGTTCATGTTCCTTGAACAAATCCTGAACTTCTTTAGATTTTTTTGCTTCATTTTTTTCAACGTGATATTTAGGACATGGCTTTCTTACAAGAAGTAACTACAAAAAATAAATTTCAAGGTTATATGAGGTCCCTTTCTAAGCCCCTGGATCAGTACTTACAGTACGTTTCACATGAGAAGCAACTACCTGAAGTTGCAGTCGTATGCGCGAGCCTATTGCCAGCACCATATTGTTAAATTGACATTTGAATATAATTTTAAATGTTCATAAATACTTACGCTGTCTTGTTCCAATGGTTCGGCATGAATGGGAATAGGCTGCCAATCCAGTGGTCCCCAAACTTGATCTCCCTTTGGTGGCCAAAAACCCGCATTCACCAATTGCATACTAGCTTTAGCTCTATCTACATCTGTGGATTGAGTGTAGTAATCATCAGGGGAGTATGTTTCACCAACAAATTTACCATAGCGTTCTCTGTAGTATTTACCAATTTCATATAACGCCAATTTTCCTTTCTAAAATTTAATTATTAGGTGTGTAAGTTAATCTCAGCTCTCATCAGTAATGTGATCATTCTTCTTCATTCACTCACTTCGAAGTGAGCTGTGATTCACGCGTTGCAGTTGAGTGTGTCGTTCTTTTTGGTGCTCCTTTTATCTCAGATCACATTAGAAATGAGCTGAGATCCTATTTTGTCAAAGAACCTGTAAACCACAGAGGTCGATTGTGTATAGATTTCTCTGGTTCTAATAGAAACGTTGACATTGACAGTAGCAGTGCGTAGATTTTAGGCCGATTTTAGGCGAGCAGCCATAAATAACCAAATGCATTTAGTCGATGTGGTTATTATGGTTATAAGGGATAACGTTTTTATTGAGCCCTTAAAAGACATTGCCTTTGTCATTTTTAACAGCGGTAATTACTCTGCCTCCAAGCTGTGTATATGCCGCGGTTTTACTTGTCAATTCGTTTTTGTAAATGCTGTATGACCTGGCTATATTAGGCACTAGTCCATAAAAACTTTACTTACATTTGTTAATTGACCCCAACCTACTGGATAGAGGGGGTCGTCTTTGTAAGGATCATTGGGGTAAGTGCTAGCGGGTGTTCTCGCTCCATGTCGCATAATCTGAAATTTTTAGTGATATATAAATTTAATTTTATCTCATATTAAATTGATACTCACAATGTGAACCATTTCCAGTCGCTTATTACTATCGTTAACACTAATTTGAATGGCTTTGATTCCCACTACCAGAAATACTATAACGGCAGACATGGCCGTTATAGAGCCGAAAACCACGTTCCAGCGAGTCATCTGTAATCAAAAAAAAGTAGAAGAGTTTAACCGTATATAATAGTTCTATGGTTATAATAGTTCGACGACTTCAGCGATAGAACCGTTATTCTAGGTAGCGTTTACGCATGTGTTGTATTTCTTTCGATTGATAAAGTTCAATTGTTATCATGTTATATATGAAACTATTCGTCAGAACTCAAAAGCAGCCTGCAGCACTAATATTATATTAGACAATGGATGTAGTGATCTTGAAAGCAGCTGTAAAGATTTAGTGCTCCAAGAAATAAAAGGAAATGTAAAGAAATTGTTTATAAATATAGGTACTATTGTTGTTATAACAGCTTAATGTACAAAAATAAAACATAATTTATAATACCTCTCGTATATAAAGTTACAATGTACCATTGTTTGCACTGGAGACAATTTTATAATACTAAATAAATTTTACAATACAATACATGTTTTGACTCACCTTATTTGTTCACAACAATTTTAGGTTAAAACGTTTGTGCTGTGAAAACCAGTAGAACTTTGCATTGGAAAGATTTTCTCTCAGGTTTTTAACAATTCAGATATGGTTGTTTTGAAACTATTATTATTAAACATAGATATAGAAGTGTATCATTAATAATATGAAACTTATATAAGGAGTGTGACCTTTACAAAAGTTATCAGAGTATGGACCACAAAATGTAATAAACATAAATATATACAGGGTGATCATGTGGAACATATATTGAAATGAGGGAAGGGTGGATAAAACTAAATTTTGAATTATTCATATACAGAATATGAAAAACATTTACTAGCTCAATTTATTATTTATTTTCAGAGGGGGTTAGCAGCTTTTTGACTTTTTTTAAGGGTTGCATATATTTAATAAATTGTGTGAAATAACTCTAGAACAATAAGTACTGTATCAAAATCAAAACATCTTTACTGAATACGAATTATTACATTCTCTTTATATATTGGATAGCACAAACTCAAAGGTAATAAATTTACCAATATTTTCAGGACACCCTGTATATTGAATGTACTTTTAATTTACTTACCCTGTCACATTCCTCTTCATCCATACGCCGTTTAAATTAATATACATTAGGTACTGCCAATATTTAATTTAATCATAATATAGTTTTTTAATCGAGTCTGGTTTTTTCACTATTGAAATACCGGTTTTTTTGTCATATCGTTTTACCATGACATTATATTATATAACTATACAATTTTCAAGTTATCAAATAAAAGTATTTTTAGGTGAACTGATAAACTAAAAGCTGAAAGGAAGTTGTTGTTGCTAAAATATTGTTAATATGTTTAAGGAAATTGTTCACAATAAATAAAGGTACTACCTAGATAGTGATATTTTCAGTTTATAAAAGAATTTGTTAGCTACAAACAATCACAGTCTTTGAATTTTATAAATGTTTACACAGAGAACTTGTGAAAATAAAGTTTCAGTTGAATAAGATATAAGAATTGTACCTACTCCCTACCATTATAATTAGGCAGGCGACCTTGATGGAATTTTAATCAAGATTCGTAATATTTATGAGATTCGACTAGTTATTTGAATAAAAAAACCTTGGTAAATAGTTATGAGCAAATTTTTAAATACAATATGTTTATGTTTGTTTTATCTTTAAATGTGTTGGTTTTGGAAATAATTTAAAAAACATATGTTTTTCCAAATTAAGCTGTAGGTATAGAAGAATGTAAAATAACCTTTTGGAATGGACCGGTTCTATACAATGGAATTGCTGTCAACATAACAAACGAAAAAATACTGAAAAAGGTTAGTCGCATATGGAAGTGGTTTTTCTAATCTATTTTTAGTTTTTCTCATATATTTTGAGTCCCTTTACCACCCATGTTGTACCCGAAAAGTTTGGAGGTATTTTTAGTTTGGGGTATTTTGCATCTTACTGTTGACGAAACACAAACAAACCTGTATTGACAGCTGTCATTAGTTGTTCGCCAACTGTAAGATGTAAAATACCTCAAACTAAATAGACCTGCAAACTTCTCGGGTACAGCATGGGAGGTAAAGGGGCTCGAAACATGAGAAAAACTAATAATAGATTGGAGAAACCAGTTCCTTATGCGACTAAACTTTTTTCAGTATTCTTTTGTTTGTTATGTTGGCAGCAATTCCCTGTATAGAACTCGTCCATTGTTTGGGTTGTGTCGAGTTTGACAGTTGAATTTTTCATAACTTTTTACGATCCCAGTAGGTATACAATAAAGCAATAAAGTTCTGGTGAGCAGGTAGATTAAGACAATGGACGAATTTGATGTTCTTTATTAATCAATTATAGCTCTGATGTGTGCTTTCTTGTCCCGGTGTCATACCTTTAATTGGATGATGGATGACAAGTGACGCGAGGCATTTTTTCGCGATGTATCACTTACCAAACATGGGAAGATTTTTCAAAAAGTTTATATTTTCTTCGATATTTTTCAGGTTCTGGACTTTTACAGGACTTTGTATAAACTGTGAACCTGACAAACCCTTTAATTAAAAAATTGCAGAATACCGTAATATTTATACCACTAGCCACCACTGCGTAATAGGATCTTATTGAATAAAACCAAAAAAAATTAGTATGATGTTTTTTATTTCAAAATGTGCACATAAAATGATACAACTGATATTTTTTTACCTAAATTTAAATTAATAAGTTAAAAATCATATCACAATTCAGTGAAAACGTTACAAGGAAAACCTATAGGTACGTTGATGTACCAAGTTAAAAGCGACACCACTTTCTTTCGAAAATTTTATTTCACTTCCAAAATTATTATCAACAGTCAGTTGTTGGTTGGGCTACAGCTGTTGTTTGGAAAATAATTTGAGATCTCATTTTGACGAAATACGTGAAAATCAGCGAAAATACCAACGTTATACACCCCAATGCTAGTGTCATATGTTCTTGACTAGGGGAAGGCTTAAGGAACATTCTAGCTGATAATTCCGCCCAAGTTGATTCAGTCCATGTACTGTATTCACCAGACGACCAATCGTAATCTAAAAAAATTTAAATTTCAAGTAAACCCCCGCAGATATCGTCAACTAGGAGCGCATGCGTACGATAGAAGCTTTTTTCTCATATATTTGTGGTTAAAACACTTACTTGTAATATTGAACGCTGGACTAATAGCTTTGGTTGTATTCATCGTTATTTTATAACAATTTGTAACGTTCAAATCGTATATACTGGCTGACATATTATAATATTTGAATGCCTAGATGATAAATAAAATAAAATAAAAATTAGAATCCCGTAAACACCACAACCATTCGAGTTTATTTAAAAGAATATTCAAAATTCTTACATAATTTCTAGGTTTATTTGTACAATTGACATCTCCAATTCCAGCGTATTTTCCAGTAAACCATCCTAATGTTAAAGCCGCAACGGTAGTCGCATGATTTTCTACACGTTCTACACCAACGTACAAACTTAAAGGAATTGGCGCAAATTTCTGTTGAGAAAGTGTAAGTTGAGTAAAGTCTGTGGTCTGACACGGAAAACGGTGACAAGATGTCAAATGTCAGTTGTCACTGTCAAAGATCATATGCTTGACAGCGAAATAAACTTTTTATTTATTAAAAGAAAACATAAATTTTGATTGAAATTTCAACGTAATTTATTAAAAGTGAAAGTGAAATTATGAAAAAACTTTACAGGGAAATACTCACCAGATTTTTATGAATTGCTTGATGCACTTTACAATGGGGATCTTCCAAATAACAATGTAACAGCTCATTAACCAAAACGACATCAAACTTATAATTTCCAGTGTAGGTGGATCCGGTGATGGCTGTAAAAATACTTTTACCAACAATTTCTGTAACGTTAACAATAAAATATTGTATACTATCAATGGGAATGGAATTCGTGTTATTATAGTATTTGAAACCAATGTTTTGTGAGTCGTCGTAATAGGAGCTATAAAAATTGTTCGAATATTTAGCTTTGTGGTCGGTTATTACTAGACCTGGGAATTTTGGAACGGCTTTTATAAAAGTGTGTAAAGACGATGGTGGTAAACTTTTCGGAACAGTTTCGAATAGCACCTCTTCTGTGGCATGATTTTTAAGAGTTTTTGTAAAGTTGGTAACCTAAAACAATTTTAAACAACTGATTTAAAATTTTTTATAGTAAATTCAACACTTACAGCTTCTTCTTCATTTAGATAATGAACGTACAGTGTACCATTTGAATTTCCTAGTTGGGATAATTCTATATAAAGTTCAATATTCTTCGGACTAATGGACGGAAGTATATCTGAACCATCGACATTGTCTACAGGAAAATTTCCATTGTTCATATCGTATAACATCTTTTGAGAACCTATATAATCATATGTTTCTCCGTTAAAGAGAAAAAATAAGACATTTTTCTTGGCTGAAAGAGTGAAAATTAATATTGAGTTATAATATAGCACAAAATTTACCTTTCTCTACATGTTCGGATGTTACGGTATCGTTTAAAAACTTTGCTATGCTGAGTAAAGTTACAATACCACTTACAGGACTATTTGCGCCAGCTGTTTTTTCAAAAAATGATGTAGTATCTAATTTAGCTGCGACAACAATGTAAGTTTGGTCTGTTAGGGCTTTAGTTGCTGTCCTATTAGGTCCTTCAGCTAAAGGATGCAAACTAGCCCATACATTGTTATCCCCTAATGGGTCACAAAACTTTGTAGGATTCAAAGAATTAATCAAATCAGATCTCCTTTTACAAACATCAGTATTTGTACTTGCATACATAAAAGACTTCAATTCCAAAGAGCATAGAGGTCTATTTATTTGTTCACTTAATGAAAAGTTATTAAATTTATTAAAGCAATCATTAATACTTTGTATATTATCACTATATTCCACATGAAATATAGGAAAGGGTATGTCCATATACAGCATACCAGTTCCCCAAGGATTCCAAGTTGAATCCTTTGAACAAGTGCCATTTAAGCTAGAGTCAGGGTTTGGACATTGGTAATCATGGGAAAAGTTGTTTATAGTATCATTATTCCTATGAATAATGAGTCCTTCTACTTTTTTACTCTCAATCATTATTTGTAGGGTTACTGGGGTGAATAATCTAGAAGGTATAATTGGAATGTATGGAGGAGAAGTTCCTTCAGCAATAATATCTTCTAAATCCTTCTGTGTGTAACAGAAGTGGATCACCCCTGTGGAACCACCCCATTTTGCTGAAATAAAATACAATGAACATTTTATAAATAATTCAAATAATTAACTTACAAGTGCACCCTACTTGATGAGTGCCATTTAGTCTTCTGTAACAGGCATTTGTACTTGTTATTCTTTCATACATTTTATCTTTAGTTCTAATGCCATAGCCTAGTAACAAAAAATTAATAAATAAAACTATGAGGAAAGACTATATTGCTTGTCCTTACCTTTCCTAATACACTGTAATAAAATCAAACATTCAAAAACTAAAATACAAATTCTTTTATTCATGATTAGATTTATTTACATTTCTCTTTACACCATTACAGCTGTCAAACATTAGTCATAAGTAGCCATAGAAGTGTGCTGCGATCATAGAGAAATCTTCCACTCCACTGCTCTCCGTGACTACACTCATTTGTAATGACAAATGACAATGTTGACCTTGACATTTGACAACTGTTGCAAAAGATGGCTGCTTAATGTTAATGTGCTTGTGTTTGTAGTGTTTAATTTGTGGATCATATTTAATATTCGGGCATTAATTAGTATTAATAAATACTACTCAATAAGGTCATTGTTTTTAAAGTATCTGCAACTTCATTATGGCAGAAACAGACGAACGCTTTCATATTGTGAGTAGCTACCAGCAGCATTTTTTGTTCAAATAATTTTATATTTTGAATATTTTTTGTAGGATTGGGGTAATGAAAAATTGCACAGGACTCAGAAACAAGTAGAAAGAAATCCCTATGATCTTGAAGCATGGTCTATACTTCTTAGAGAAGCTCAATCAAAACACATTTCTGAAGTTAGGTCCTTGTATGAGCATGTAATAGGAATCTTTCCAAGTGCTTCGAGATATTGGAGAATATACATAGAACATGAGGTAAATAGCTATTATATACCACTAACAGCAGTTATTCATTTGTATTTTAAAGTTGTTCCTTGAAGCTTTGAAATTGTTTCTTATTTCAGATGAAAGCCAGGAACTTTGAAAGGGTGGAAAAGGTATGGGTAGATTTAATTGGAATATATTTTGTTTTTTTAAAACGTCAAACAATATCAAATAAAGCTAAAATGTTTGAAAATAATATTTATTTTTTCTATAGACTCTTACACTGTGTTCAGAAATCAGGAGGCAACTTTTCATTTTATTGTTCAATCTTAAAACGTAAAATTGCTGCTAAAAATGTACTGAAATTTTTTAATATTATCAAATTTTTTTACAATATAAGTACATTCTGATAAAATGGAAGATTTCTTTCTGATTTATCTCCTTAGCTTTTTAATATTGAAAATACTGAAACATTTGCTAAAGACCATGTGAACATTGTGTTTTTATTTTCTCCTTAATCCCTCCTAGATAAGGTAATACTATGCAATAAAGAATTCTAAAGTTATGTTGTTTTAATAATGTGTAATATGTTCTGTGGTCTTTATCCAATGTTAGATTGTAGTAAATTGCTTACAAAAGAGTTTAGTACTTCATGGAAGAACAAATTATTGGATTGAGCAGGAATTTTAATTCCTTATACTAAGATATTTGCTAAAAATTTAATAATTTTCAGTTCCACCAAATGAGAGTCTGTAAAGTTGTATGAAACCACAAATTTTTGACAGTAAATTCAAAATTTCTTTGAAAAAATCATTTTTTGTCTCTTGTATATCAAAAATGTATACTGTTTAAAACAATAGGGAAAAAGAAAAAGCCTTTTCTTTAATACAGAGTGACGAAATTGTTGCTAATGATTTTTCTTTGGAAAATTTGAATATACCACCCATTTTCAGGCGGATAATCCTTGAAATAGGTGAGTACTATAGATTTTTTGTGGTTCAATATAGATCACCAGACCCTCAAATTTGAAAACTTTATGATAATCCGCAAGTTGATCCTTTTTTATATGTTGGAAATTTTACTAAATATGTTTTGACAGCTTTTTCAAAGGTGTTTGATGAAGATTCTAAATATTGAATTATGGAAATTGTATCTCAACTACGTAAAAGAAACTAAAGCCTCTCTACCAACTTATAAGTAAGAAAAAGCTTAGTTTTTCTAAACTTAGCAATTACTTCTTACAAACAAATCAATAAATGTACCATGTTTTAGAGAAAAAATGGCTCAAGCTTACGATTTCGCCCTCGATAGAATAGGAATGGACATACATTCGTATTCAATATGGAACGACTATGTAAACTTTTTAAAAGGTGTAGAAGCAGTGGGTTCTTATGCAGAAAATCAAAAAATATCTGCCATCAGAAAAGTGTATCAAAGAGGAATCATAACTCCCATGACGGGCATGGAGACCTTCTGGAAAGACTACATATCTTTTGAACAGGTAAAATTTGTAATTAAAAAAGATTTATTGGAATTATGTATTTTTTTGTAGAATATAAATGCTATTATCGCTGAAAAAATGAGTATTGAAAGAAGCAGGGATTATATGAACGCTAGGCGTGTGGCTAAAGAATTAGAAGTTCAAATTAGGGGTATTAACAGAAACGCACCCAGTATTCCACCTGGTGGGACACCAGAAGAAAGAAAGCAGGTAAGTTGAGGTTAAGATTTTACCACACAATAACCCACTCACACACACAGTAGCGTCACATTCGTTCTTATTAAAAACAGCCTCAACTAGTGTCTATGTCTTTATTTTTAGGTCGAATTATGGCAAAAATACATAGCTTGGGAAAAGAGCAATCCTTTAAGAACCGAAGATACAGCTTTGTTAACAAAAAGAGTAGTTTTTGCTCTTGAACAATGCTTACTTTGCTTGGGTCATCATCCTGATATTTGGTATCAAGCTGCACAATTTTTGGAGTACAGTTGTAAAATTCTTGCAGAAAAAGGGGTAAGTAAACAAAGTCTTGGTGAACAAACTGGACAAAAGTAACAAAAAATCAATAAACAAAGCGTTTGGTACTTAATAAAGTGAGGTTATGCTATTTTATAATGATAGATCGTGTTTGAGATAAGTTGGTTCTTACCTAAGTGTTTTTTAAACTTATTTTATTTTTTCAGCCTGCAAATTTAATAATATATAATATAGATTAATAATTGTTTGTTTGATTATTATTTATCGTGTTTATGTTTATTGTTTTACAACCAGATCATTGTCAAGTGTCAACTGTCGTTCTACTTAACCTCTTCTGAAAAATAGAAGAAGCGACCGTTGGCAGATGACAATTGACTTATGGTCAGGGTTATAGAGCTAGAAGTGTCCACTGAGAATGATTCCTGATATAAATTTTTGATGTTTCGATACAGGTTGATAGGCGTGTTACATATTATATTTTATATACGGCAACAGTGGCTTCAGCTCTTGAAGTAATAATTTTTTTCAGGACGTAAATGCTTCCAAGTTGTTCAGCGAAGAAGCAGCCAACATGTTCGAACGAGCTACCGGTAGTCTGTTGAATAAAAATATGCTTTTATATTTCGCCTACGCCGACTACGAAGAAGGTAGATTAAAATATGAAAAAGTACATCAAATTTATAATAAATATTTGGAAATCACCGACGTAGATCCAACGTTGGTACGTTAAATGAAAGCGATTTGGTATCGAGTAGTTTGATAAGTAATTTTTTCAGGCCTACATCCAATACATGAAATTCGCGCGACGCGCCGAAGGTATAAAATCCGCTAGAGCGGTTTTTAAAAAAGCCCGCGAAGACCCGCGTTCCAAATATCATCTTTTCGTTTGCGCCGCTTTGATGGAATATTATTGCAGCAAAGATAAGAATATCGCTTTCAGGATTTTCGAATTGGGTTTGAAGAAATTCGGTGCCATACCGGAATACATCACTTGTTATATTGATTATCTTTCTCATTTGAACGAAGATAACAATACGAGAGTGTTGTTTGAAAGAGTTTTGTCTTCCGGTAGTCTGGAACCTGAAAAATCTGTGTAAGTATACGTTCCATGAATATATTAAATGCTCATTTACGATAAGTTTGCAATTTTGACATTTCTAGTAAAAAAATTCTTACCACTGAACTAAATCTAAATACCCAAAGTGTAAATGTTACGTTTCAAAAGTTGGCTGCCATGCCCGGGGTTGACAGTTATCTATGGTTGACAGACTTATGTTGTCAAAATCAGACAATTTTATCAGAATCTTGTGTTGGTTTGTCGTTTTATAGTATGTTATTTACTGTGTGAGATATAATCTGTTATTTTCATAACTATTTAAAATAAAGTATCGAACACTGCTTCGCAATGCCTAAGTCTTTATCAAGTGATTGCAAGGAGATGGTATATTTTGTTCAACCATATTTGCCGTTACGTCAAAAGTCAGTAATGTCACTGTTCTTCTTCTTTTTCTTGGCCTTTGTATATAGGCGCGCTACAATTCATTATTACCTCATTATATTATTTTATCTAGCGACTGAATACTAAAAGAACTTATACAAAATTTCAGGTTATATTTTTTATTATTTAATTAAGGAGAGTGGTCGAGACCCTGATAATCCGAATAGTCAAAATTTTATAATTTCTGCTCTTATTTTTGAGTTGAATGTAATCTTATACAATAAAAAACTTGTCAACTTAATATCTTTTTCAACTGGAAAAAATTATTACATGGCAACGATGTAAAACATCTGTCAAGTCTCAGAATACTATAACAATCGGAAGGGTCTCTTGCCATAGAACAATAATTACGCGCAGCCTTTGTGCGCAGTGACAGTCTATCGAAAATAGGATCACATTTCGACGTTGCTAGATCACTCCTAGATTGTTGTGCCTGTTATGTCGTTAGGAAGCTGTTGCCAGCTCTTATTTTATGATCAAAACTTCAACTGTCATTTAAATTCTGTCTGACATAAATCAAAAGAGCCGACGGAGAGACCCTTCCGATTGTTATAGTATTCCGTGGTAATGTTTTGTTATTACAAACTTACCGTAAATGAACTTTTTTATGCGATTAAATTATAACCCGGGAAGTAGTTGTTACTTATTAGTTAAACGGTCACATTTTCCTGAATGTTATTATCGATTTTAGGGATATTTGGAATAGGTTTTTAGAATTCGAAAGTAACATCGGCGACTTGCAATCCATAGTTAAAGTGGAAAAAAGAAGATCCGAAGTTTTGTCTAAAATCAAAGAATTCGAAGGTAAAGAAACGGCTCAGTTGGTGGATAGGTACAGATTTTTGGATTTGTTTCCATGTTCGCCGCAGGAATTGAAAAGTATAGGGTGAGTTTTTAAAATTTAAATGGTCAAAGCGAAGACCAGCTATATGATTAAGTACTGACAAGGTGGAGGCCATAAAAATACAAAAAAGAAGAGCAGATTTTATAAAATGTTCCCTTTTAGATATACAGAGGTTATTAATATCACGGGAGCTGTCAATAAGAATCATATTTTACAATCAATCATCGAGTTTGAACCGGATACGCCTCTACCAGTTCCCGATTTTTCACAAATGATTCCATATAAACCGAAATCTAATCCTTTACCGGGGGAACATCCGATACCGGGTGAGTTTTTGCGCCCTCTTTCTCGAAATTTGATTTAAATATTTTAATTTGTTCACAGGTGGTTCTTTTCCTCAGCCTCCGGCTGCCGCACAATTATGTACGCTCTTACCGCCCCCGAGCTGTTTCAGAGGTCCATTCGTTCACGTCGATATACTTATGGACATCTACAATCGAATATATTTACCAGAAAATTGTAAGTATACGGAATTAATCGTGGAAATGTCTATAAAAATAAGATTTGTTTCAGTTCCAAGTCCTTCGGAAAACGTCGGGGATGTTCGTTTGTTCGATCTGGCGAAATCTGTACATTGGATAGTGGAAGAAGGCGGCGGTATTGGACTGAAAAAGCGGAAAAAGTTTGGTTTGGGATTAGACGGATCGGACGATGAAGACTCACCGCTGCCACCTATGAATGATCTTTATAGGCAGAGGCAACAAAAGAGAGTGAAGTAGTGTCTATAATTTCAATAATCTATCAAATTACTGAGTAAATTTTGTCTTTTTTCCTCGATGAGCGGTGTATGGAAAACGAATCGCGCATTACTTTCCGGCGAACGCCGCCCCTTTCGTTCTCGGTTGAAATATTTTTAATATGTTTCAAGTACTCCTGATTATTTGTATTCGTTTTTGTACAATATCTTTAAATAAATATATTTATAGTACAAAATTTGTGTTTCATTGAAAAAAGTAAAGTAAAAACATAAATGACTGAGTCCCTTCACTGCTGGCTGTAGTCTAGCATAAATCATTGCTGAACCTCTTCTTCTTCTGTCAATATATTCTAACCTCCATGACTTCTTCTTTTTCTTTCCTTTTTTGGGCTATATCCTCAGGGATAATTTACCCAATAACCTCCATGACTTTAATCAACGCACAAAGTTCTTCTTTTTCTTTTATTGGGTAATATCTTAGAGGATAAATTTCCCAGATTATCTAGGGACAAAATTCTAGTTAATCGAATAATGCAAATGGGATTACTTGAACTTAAACTGGGTTAGTAAAATCAACAGTCTTAAAGAGTAAACTGGTTTCTGGGAGATAATAGGTCTGTTCGTATAGTTTGGTTCACAAGTGGACTCTACACGGATGCGGGATGAGTCGTCCAGTTTTCAATAGTTCTATTTGTCTTGTACAGACAATGTGTTATATCGAGGCTAGTACTAGAGTGTCACCAAGATTTAGCTAACGCGTCGGCAGATAACAATATTATCATGAGGTAAGTTAAAGGACAACACAGGTAATCACATTGCCGATTCTTCAGCCAGGGAAGCGGCTGGACGGAAAGTGTCACCTACGGCTTCAACAAATGCGGAAATAGCCAAATGTTAAACCTATGTTCAATCACTTAGGAGATGGGATGGAATCAAAAGATACAGTCGACAGAGTCACCCTGGCGACCCTGGGAAGTTGGCGCCGAAGAAATATTTGGTGATAACCACGAAAAACCTACGATTAACAGTCGGGTTTCTAACTGGCCACTGTCCACTAAGGAAATACCTCCATACTATGGGGCTAGTGCACACACCTCTATGCAGGATGTGTGAACAGGAAGATGAAACTGTCAGGCATGTCTTATGAGAGTGTACAGAGTTATTATCAATAAGAGTGGGTGTTCGGCGAGTCTTGGCCTACATCTACCGATATAAAGATGTCTCCTAGTGACCTGTCTACCTTCTGCGGAGTCGACCAATACGCAGTCGATTTAGAATAGATAATTCGTGGTATTTGTTTACATGTGGTTTTGTTGGGACAATCTAGACTATATCTTTTATGCAAAATATAAATGCAACCATTCGGAAACCATCAGTTTCTTTTTAATAATCTTCATATTTAGAAAAACTCGTAAAGTTGATAAAATCAAACAAACTTTACGAGCATTTTAAATCCATTTTGTTCGAAATATCATTATTTCAACCATCAAATCGTTTTTTCATAACTTGTAGTAAAATTATTCACTGAATGGCGTTTATGAAAACATATCCTCGGAGTTTAACATCATCCCTTCATCCGAATTTAATATTACCAACGTTGTTGTTAAAAGCATGCTCGAGGCAAGACACACCGGTTCATTTCAATAATAGCTTTGTCGGATATCGCTTATTGGTATTCTATTTTCATGAAAAAACTGCAACAACATTTTGTGAGGTTAGGAAATCCATTAATCTTCTTTAATACCGTATTTTACGGCTAATTAATTTTAAAAATACAGTTAGGGCATCTGTCTTTTATTTTGCGGTGTTCCCTCTAATCTTCTCCTAGTGCAACGTCGACTTCATTCGGTCTCGTAAGTTACTCTTTTTCGGAATTTCAAAATACATATACCAAGCGACTTTTCTAGTGGGCAGATTTGTTGGTATACAGGTCTGAATTACCTTTTGCAGTTCTAGGAGTAGAGATGGGGCACAAATATATTCTGGAAATTCTACAAATCGAGAATCCATATCATCTCCACCATGTCAACACACAGAATGAAAGACTTGTATGCCACTGTCATCTGTCATTGCTCATAAGCCACATAAATGCTCTTCTCTTTTTGATATACTTTGTAGGTTAGAGTTTTAATAATGGTTCAACTACAGAGATATGTGTTAATGATGTTTCAATTTCAGCTTCACGAATTTTCACTTGAAATTTCGGCTTAAAATGAGTATTATCTAGCGTCTCATAGTCCTAACCACTGCATTTAATATCAAGTTTTGTAAGTTTCGCGTTAGAAACTTTGTGGTTAATATATGATTTTCTAGTTCAAACATATAAAACATATTAGTGAAACATCCATTTCCACATCCTCGGATTTAGAACTGCCAAACTTGACTGTAACATTTTCATATACACCAAAGCCCTTAAAGGGTTATTGCGTGATTGAAAAGCTGTTCATTTATTTAGTAAAATCATCCCTCTTATTTCCAAACAACAGTCTTTTCTTATAATAAATAAAAATCAGTTTACATTAAAATTTATTTATCACAAAACAATTGTTGAAAGAGAATATTATAAACACGTCAAAAATGTCATTTAGACAATTTCAAATACATCATAGTCTTTTGGCTAGACCAATATTCTTCTCCACCATCCATTCCCGACCTAAGTCGTAAGGACTTTTCAATTTTTCCACAAATTATCAAAAATGTACCTACTACATTATTTTTCTGAGACCGTCCCTGTCTTGTGAAGCAATACCTACCTGTAAAATTTCTACCTAAGCAGGTACCACTACAAACCAAACACAATGGTACCTATCCAATATGCAATTTAACAGGTAAAATCCCACTCAAAAGTTTATCTAAACTTATCTGTATTTTATATTTTAAACAGAATTGCAGTTATTGATTATCCATCTTTACACCTGATACCTAAAAATAATTAAAGGATATCAGTCAAATAAACAATTAGAACAAAATAGCTGATAAACAATCGTCATTTCACGAGTTCAACCGACGTACCCATCTATGATGCCACGTTTTGTTCAACAGGAGAAATTAACCGAAACTTTTAAAATTAGAAAATAAAAATAATAACTTTTTATTGCTTTTTTTAAATATTATTAATTGTTATTTATATTTTCTTTTTCTGTTAAACAAGTATTTACATTAAAAACTTATAAATTTTAAGATTGGTACTAAAAAAAAATGTTAGTACTAGTAAAAATATTGAAATACGACAACGCTGCGTATTCAAGTCCTTTCCCGCGAGTCGCGAGTTTAGAATTTCACTAACTCAGTTCAAATCGTACGCTTTTGGAGTGAAGAAGTCCTTACTTGTCGAACAACGCGCAGCCACCTGTTTTTTCCGAGTGACGCGTTTTCAAATTTTCAATAAATTGTTGGAATCAAGTTGACTAAAGTGAGAACAGTGCTAGATTAGTGATCGCAGTTTTCTTTTAAGTGGAAAAATTGAATTTTGTGCTAGTACAAAGTGACTTAATACTTTCACCTTAGTTTATACATGCACCTTCAAAAACAGGTTTTCAAGATGAAGACAGGGCTTGTTATAATCTTTGTCTTCGGTTTAATGCAAGGTAGGTGAATGTATATTATAAATTTATAAAAGTTTTTTTTAAAGAATTATTTTTAAAAACAATACTTTTTAATAATTTATTTATTTACGCGTAGGTAGGTAATTAAAAATAACTATTGAGTAATACAAATATATATTTAATAATAAAAGTGTATAGGAGATAAAAACATTTATATTTATTTTACAAGGTGAATCATTAAAACTCATTTTTTTGTAAAAATTATTCCAAGTTAAGTCGTGTATACGAAGATATCTAGACCGGCTTTTTATAGGCAATAAGTAACATTAATTTTATATTTACAATTTTATAACGTACCGTTTGGGGGTATACAAGGGGTATAAACATTATAGAATATTTTTATTTCCATTTTAAGTGACTTTTTAATATCTGCTGTATAACTAAAGGGTTTTTTTTAATTTGGCAATTTTGTAAGAAAAGACAATACCACGCTTAACATTGTCAGATTTAAACAAATATGTTTTTATTTTTCGTTTATAATCTACAATAGTCTTTCTTGTCTCCCTGTATATATCTGTATTCTTGTGTAATGTCGTTTCATATTATAATCTTTGGTACAAGTTCTTAGAGTGTCAGTGGGGTTGGTTCATGAGCATCCAAGGCTCTTTGTAGCTGGTCTTGATTATCAGCACCAATAGAGGAGTTCAGTTTAAGGTCAGTGTGGCCAACAAAAAGTGTTTTTTTCTGACAAGAATGACAGTTAAGGTCTACCGTTCAAAACATAAGATTTTGCATGTTTTTATCTATATTGCTTTATTAAAATAATGAATACATCCCCGAAGCGTAAATCTTGAAATTTAACATTACTTTTTAGCTGAATACTCAACATATCAGTGGCCAATAATTCTAGGAACTATTGGCATGTCACCATTTCATTTCTTTAGATTTTTGTAGCATATCTAATTAGCTGTATCTCTATTCTCCCAATTACTTTTTTCACTGACATTTGACAGAGCTAGTGACTGAATAACAGAAATGAAATAGTGACATGCCAAGAGTTTCTAGAATTATTGGCCACTGATATGTTGAGTATTCAGCTAAAAAGTCATTTTAAATTTCAAGATATACGCTTCGGGGGTGTATTCATTATTTTAATAAAGCAATATAGATGTTCTCAATGATAAAAAACATGCAAAATCTTATGTTTTGAATAGTAGACCTTAACTGTCATTCTTGTCAGAAAAAAACCACTTTTTGTTGGCCATACTGACCTTAGACTGAACTCCTCTATTCAAAACAGAAAAGGTTAAACTCAACAAAAAAAATGTTTTCTCTCAATGACAATCACTGGAGGTGGACAAAATAATCTTCATGCAGAACCGATTTTTTTTGTCAATTTGACAATTCAACTTTTGGATTATTTACTCTGTGATGTACATTACCTAAAAAAGAAGTTTTGGGTTGACCTAGGAAAACAAATCTGTCGTCTTCTTTTTTTTAAATCATGATGAATGGGTTATGCCTATGTTATATTGGTTTTATAGTGTATTGCCAACCCCCGCTATCGACTTTTTTCTATCTAAAGGATAATAAATTTCCCCAGATTCGAAAACAATCATGGATATAATAAATCCCGTATCATTTATATCTTTGGAATTATAAAATAAAAGCGTTGCATCTTGTAACAGTAGTATCGTGAAAGTAGGCATTTTTCAATGCTACCAACGTAAGAATCGTTATACTGGTCAGTGAGAAATTATGTTCTTACTTTGAATACTAGTCATTATTATGCATTCTATTACTAAATAGATTGTAATTTATTTATAATTAAATTAAAATTACAATTTGATGGTTTTCTCTTCCGTACAAAAATTAAATAACATTAGGTGATGTAAATACAGGGTGGTTCATTATTTAGAAACAATTGTATCGATTATTTCAAGTCAAGCTTAAGGTGAAGAGATGCTTGAAGTTTTTTTGTTGTACAAACTCAATTTAAACCTTCCTTAACTTAAACCATCAATAAAAGAATTCAGTTTAAGGTCAGTGTAGCTAATAAAAAGTGTTTTTTTTTCCAAAACTCACAGTTAATGTCTACCATTTAAATCATAAGATTTTTGTGTTTTTTATTATTATTGTGAACATCTACATTGATTCATTGAAACATAGTACACTCCCCAGAGTATCCTTGAAAATTGAAATAATGTTTCATTTGAATTCTCAATGCATTTGTGGTCAATAATTCTAAAAACTTTTGGCAAGTCATCATTTCTTTTCAGTTATTTGTCTTTTAAAGTTGGTTTGTTGCCAAAGTATTTATTAAGTACATCATTTCCAGATCCATTAGTTTTAATAATTTCTTAATAGTAGATTCTTTTACTTTCTTACCAAATCATTCAGTGTCTCTGTACTGGCAATGATAAGGAGGTGGGGGTAAGACTTAATGACCCATTGACCAATATCTGTCCCAATTAACTACCCTCTCCTCTTGCATGTGCAATTATATATCTTAAACCCTCATGCACCTGTCTCTTTCCACTAAGTTACTTCAGAAATATCTTGCCATATGTTTCTCATCTGAACTTTGATGAAAATCCACATCTCATCCAAAACCTTTGGTCTATATAAGTGGGTACTCATCTCTTCAGAATATTTGGTGAGAATCTGTAGCCTCTTGGATCATACTACAGAAATCTCCATTTAAATTTTTCTATTGTTAGTTTGCCTAAACTTAAAACCAATTTTTTGTATTCAGTTGATACTTAATGGTTCTTTAGCAATTTAGATAAATAAAAATTGCATGAATCCTGTAGTCCTGCTTGGAAATTCAGCATTCACTCACAATTTGTTTATCGAATTGATTGGAAAACTGTTGAATAATTTTTCCAAAACCTAAATCTAAGTGGACTTATAAAATTGATGTTTTATTTCTAAAAGGTTTCTCCCCAAAGTGGAAATGCTGTTTTAAGTGAAGACATTAATTTCAAGGTTGAAAAGAGAAGGTAGGAAAATTAATATGAGTTAGGCACGTATAACAGAAAGAATTATTGTATTGTTGACACAGTGAATAATTGTAAAATGCATTGTTTCCATTTTTCTAGATAAGATTGTGGGAAAAGTGTCACAAACTTCAATATTATATTATTTGATAGTATAAATTTATGCCTTAAATTGGTTTGTTGAAAATGTTGTAACTTCTATTTTAACAAATAAAAACTAATTATACAGTCTTCAGGAAAGGGAAAATATTATTTTTCTTAAATTTAATGGAAAATCCAAAAAAAAACTGTTCAACTTGAAATGAGCTGAAAATTTAAACCTAAAATAATCTAATTTTCTTTTTGATGCATAGGTGAGTTTACTGAATCATTCATTCATTATTATCTGATAAGATTTAGATTTAAGATGTTTATATTGTTATCCATGAAAATGTTTATTTAAATGTTTATCAGCTTTATGCTTGGCACAGGTCCGTTTTTAGATGGGAACTTAAACTGAATAGTGACTATTTTAGAATTTTCTATGCTTTACCAAAAAAGTTGTCTCAAACTTCGATACTATCATTTTTAATCTAAATAAATATCTATAGAAAAGAAATTCAGGGTTTCAATAATGTATCATCAAAATGTTATTATAGGTACTGTGTTTTTGTACTTCCTTTTTAAACAATGCTTAGCTACAAGTGGAGAATATATACAGCTTAAAGAAGTCACAATATAAGTTAATATTAATTCAAGATTAAAATGCAAAATACCTATATTTGTGTTAAGTCAACAGACATCCTATCATGTTTTAAAAAATAACTTGAGTATTCTAATTAACAAATGTGTGGGAATTAATGTAAATCCACTCCAAACAAATTTTGCAACAAGGCGATAATTAAAATAAGGATAAGTATAGATTGTATTAGTTCGAATAAAGAAAGGACAAAGGTTTATGTTAATAAAAAAAGCATGTAGAAATTTTTTGACAGTATCCTTAAAGCCCTTAAGTCATGAAGCGGAGACCATTTATTTTTGTTGATTAGAAGATTTGTTATTTTATTTTACTGTCATATATAACTTGACAGAAAGTGAGTTTGAAAGTAATAAGTCTGTAATAATGAAAAAATCGTGTGAATAATAAAGTGATGTGAATACTTACAAGTGAACAGTCATTACATACTTTTTCTGAAACGAATTGGTGTATAGCTGGCATGTGCAAGCAGAGCGTCAGCTCTTTCCAGTCCAGATAGTATCTGACGGAAAAGAAAAATTAGCAGAGAATAGAAGTTACAGTATCTAGAGGCACGTTTCCACTTTCGATTAAAGGTAAACTAATCTAAAAACTGTTTCTTATTAATTCCCTCACATAAACTTAAGAAACCGTTAACTTATAACATAACCCTTAAAATAGTTTCTCGTCTTCTTTTTCGTTCATGATGGCCAACATAGAACTCTATACTTATGCTGGCCAAGGGATGGTAGCTTGTATAACCTTAGCTGTACAGCGAGGTTGATATTTTGTTCAATTTCAATTACTCAAATAGTTTTTTATTGGACGTTTCTCTTTAAGGTGAAATTGTCAAGAAACCAAAATAATACTCAAATGTGGTCCTGTATTTCTCTGGATTGAATTTGTGTAAAATTAATCTCCCTTGTAATGAATCATCGGATTTTCTGTTTCATCGTTAATTGAATTGGAAATGATGACCACAAATAATTCAACCTAGTGATTCAATAGTTTGTTTGGATTTATTCAATTTGTAATTGAATATAGATGTAATGAATGTGAAATTCTAGAGCGGATAACCATAACCTCAACTATATTATTAAAATAATAATATTTTATGGAAACCCGTAGAAACATCAAAGCCAACTTCTTTTTCTGTAGCTATAAACCAATTATTTTACACTTTATACTCTCAATGCACAGATGTGTCAATTCGTATTGCATTAGACACGTGAGCGCAAACATTAAACGTCAACGACAAGCTGGAGAAACTGTGATATATGTGCATTTAACGAGTTCGTTTCGGTAGCGTATGTTCGAGAATAAATAAAAACAGTGTACGAAAAGGTGACTTTCAATTAAAGTGTGTCAAGTGTCAGTTTTATGTCAAATCTTCCATATTTATGTAGTTCGTTGATTCGAACCATAGAACTAATTTCACTAAAAATCGACTAAAAATTAACCTAATCTTCAAATTATTTCTCGCTAAATTTGTAGATTTCAGTTAAAAATCGTTTATATGCAAATATATGTATGTAAGAAACATTTTAAAATGTAAAGTTTGCCATTAAAGGAATTTTAAATTCCACATGAGTTTATGTAACTGTCGATAATAGAATACACAAACTTAGTAGACATGCAAATGTAATATTTTATCGACTCAAGTCTGATGCTAAAGCGTTAAGTAACTCTCCACAAACAAAATGAAATAAAGTCAGTAGCGTACGCACGGAGAGGGATATTGAAAATTTAGTTTTGCTACTTTTCGATACAGTTTTTAAAAATTAAACTGGTCCAGCAGAATTTTGGTCAACAACTAGTTTTCGCAGTTGATGTAGTTGAAAATAAAAACAGTTATATTGTTTTTCTCACACCGGTTCATTATTACAGGCTCGAATAACTTCGACATCATCACATTAATATGTTAATTTTTTCAGTTGTTCTCGAACAATACTCTGAAAAAGGTCAACGTTCTTTCTGTATTTCGCAAGCACGATTGTATTAATATTATTTTTCATTTCTATGTCGATTCTCTCTTGATTTTTATGTGGAAATTTCGTGTATGCGAAATTTTTATGCGTGATAACTTTCTCTTTTACTTAAATTGGATGAAATTGAACATAACTATCTATTTATATCATTATTATTAACAAATTTTCCGGTTTTTAACTTTTATTAAAAGCAAAATGTTATAAGAATAAATGATTATTAAAAAATATGCATGTTCCGGAAGACGACAATAGAGGAGTTCAGTCTAAGGTCAGTGTGGCCAACAAAAAGTGTTTTTTTCTGACAAGAATGACAGTTGTTAAGGTCTACTGTTAAAAACATAATATTTTGCATGTTTTCAATCATTGCGAACAACTATATTACTTTAATAAAATAATGAATACAACCCCGAAGCGTATATTTAAAATTTTTAGCTGAATACTCAACATATCGGTGGCCAATTATTCTAGAACCACTTTTTGTTGGCCACACTGTCCTTGGACTGAACTCCTATCCCCTCTTTTAGCAAACGTATGATTTTATGTACATCTAACTAAATGTATAGGAAAGAGATAGCAAGGTTTCGTATTGTGTTGAGTGATATTTATAGACCACAGAACTCACAGACACGAGAAGCGCTTTCTTCTTCGTTTGACTGACAAGTACACTGTCTGTTTCTGCTCCATAGATCATGAACGTACTTCTTATGTCATCAGTCATTTTTGGTTAAGCGCGAACTTTAAATTAATGGCATTTAAATTCAAATAATTTTACCCTGATGAGTAATTTCAAGCAGCAAATACGTGAAAGACAATATCCTAGGTATATAAAATGATGTTGTACAAGTTTTTGTTGAACTACTATCCATGGATTCTCAAAATATTTGAATTATTTGTCAACTTCACAGCTAGTGGTTTTAAATAACAGTTTTTTGTAGTCTTCTCGTATATTAAATTATTGAAATTTTGATAAAAAGTTGTTTTGAGATTGTACTTAAAACATTCTTTAGTGAATAAACATCTCGTTCTTTAGAAAGTAGAAGCAAAAAATCGTATTAACCAGAGTGCCAAAGTCTAACATTTAACAAACAATACAGAGTGTATTAAAAATATAATTTGATAAAAATTGATTCTATTTTTATTTATTTTTATTACTAAAAATACATACCATGTAAATAACTTTCGCAGGAGTAATGTACAATACTTTTTCTATTACTACCCTATAATTTCACCAATTCTTTGCTAGTTATTATCATCTTTTTACTTTTGAAAGGTGACAGGCGAATGGTTCTTTTTCTGCGATGTAAAACAATGTCCTATACCTGCATAAACGTTTCAACGTGTGCCACTGTCTTATTTGTCACCAAGTTAACCACGGTTGAGCGCGAATTCTTGAAAAATAACGGCTCATTTTTTTTCTTAGTACTGTTACTAGGTACTACTTTCAGATTCTGAATTTGTACTATTTATTTACGTTTCTGGGAAATAAATCAAACTTAACGGAACTCTTAAGAATCGATAGCATTTGACCGTAGACAACGTATACATTACAAATTTTTATAAGCGTTGTTATTATCCAAATGACGGGCTATTACCTTTGCGGTGTATTAATTATTAGTAGAAATTGAAAATGGGCGGTTTCCAGCACAAAAACACACATTTATAGGTCTGTTTTAACCGCAGTTAAAAACTATCAAAGAATAACCGGTCATAGCAAATAACAAGTTAACTTTTGCGTAAATCTTATCACTGATTGCAATGGTCGACTATTCATGATCGTTTCTGATTGCGGTTGGCACCAGTGGTGGTCGTAAGGGTGGAAAAGGGGTCATGACCTTCCTCTATAGCATTTTCTTACAAATCAAAAAGTTTCCTTTAAAATATTCGCAATGTTGTTGTTGTTGTCAAATATTTGTAGCTCTTAAACATTGATAATTTTGTCAGCGCATCCTAGATGGACCCAGTGTATATTTTTATTTGTGAAATGATGGTACCTACATTGTTGCCAAACTACATATACATTTTTCCTCGTTTTATTTTTGGCTTTTACCATTCTTCAGCGAAAGAGGGTCTGATGGAGTGACTAACGGAAATTCGGAAAGTTTTTCGGATGTAGTAAAATAGTTGTTTCATTTTGAAATTTTTCTAATACAAGGTATTAATAAAAATGTAAATTAGGTACAGCACATTTCATGCTATATACTTACTACTATAAAATAGAGCTGGTAAAATATATTCAGACACGAACTAGTTATTTATTTTTATGGATATCCATTTATTTTGTCAGATTAACTGAGAATAACTAAATAAAAAAATTGGGGGGGTCAATAGAGTATTTACTCTTATTACACGTAATAAAAATTGACTACTTCAAGTTTTTTGGCCATCGTATATTATATACAATTTGATAAATTTTTCAAATGGACCCCCCTTGTTTTGATTTCCACAAATGTATGCTGCTTCCAACGAGTACAGGGTGGACAAAATACAAAAAAATATAAAAATAGCCTGCCAGCTTTTTGGTTATCGTATACTAGTATATTTATACATTTTGATAAATTTTTCAAATGGGCCCCCCCATATTTTTGATTTCCAAAAATGTATAATACGTTGCTTCCAAATGGTACAGGGTGGACAAAATACAAAAAAATTGAAAGTTTATAGAAAGTTTACGTTGCTGAAGTAATAAACGAATAAAATAAAATTACTTTATGGACGCACTGTATATGTTAATGGGATTCAATGAACTTATTTTTGACAAATATTAAACCGCAAAAAAATAATAATAATTTACAGTTGCCAAACTCAAAAATAACCATCTAGTAGGCAAAATCAACCAGTCGGTAAATAATATGAACCAAAACAAGTGCAACAAACTGAAATTGGCATTGTTCAAGTTCATGTCTATTGTCGCGTACGGTTCTTTACAAACTTCCGTTGACCTTAAAACTTAATAGCTTCCATCATTTTTAGTTCTTTTATGGTAATAGACTGTTAAAATGGATGTCGTTGTTATACTTTCTACCACTTTGATGGTTCGCGAAAGAAATTTTATACGTTCTTTGTCTCAGTTTTTTTTTTGTGTTACCGATGGAATTTTCATGGTCGTGGGTGGGTAGTTCCGTATTAAAATCATTATAGTTACTTTTGTAGGTCACTTGACTACTGTACACCTAGATCGAGACTAACTATGTTGGTTAGAAATGGATCATTTCAAAATAAATAATTTCAATCTATTTTGGGTCTGTGAAGACCAGAATACCATAGGAAAAAGGCCAACTTTTGATCGTATGACATATGACAACCATAGGTGCAGCTAGGAGGAACTGGGGAGCTAAGCCACTCTAACGATCCATAAAGCTCCCCAACCGATGACTCCCTTCTAGTTGTGGTTTAAGACCCCCCCAAATTTTGACAAAATTTGGGAGTGGTCCAGAATGTCTTTCTTTGCAAGGCAGATCAGCTGCCCTCAGGGGGAACCAAAAGTTTTTTGTTAACCTAGATAGAGCAGGGAACCTGCAATGACCTACTTTCTAATTGGTGCTTAAGCTCTCCCAAAAATCTTACGACTTGTCCAAAATATGGCTTCCTCAGACTAGTTTTTGTCTGTCGCTGTATTATTTGGCAGATAAAACTATAATTAAAGTGGGGCCTATGATTCAGGAACATGGATATTCCCCCCTTTCAGCTACACTTTAGTGGTGAACGGGAATTCAAAGTGGGGACTATATAACGTTGTCTATCAGCACCCAAAGCCTTGACAAAAAACCCTTTAAGTTGTCCACCAGATTAGAATTTTTCCCTTTCAAAATATTAGTAAGACAAGCTACATGTTCCACTGTAAGTGAAAATTTCCCAATATAGAGATCTGCTACAACTTTATTCAATAAAATTTTAATTTAAACGTGTCAGTTAACTTTCCAATCGAATCCGTAATACTTTTAATTGATAAAAGAAGGTGAATTCATTTTACTTTTAATTGAAATGAATTTGGAATTTATAGCAACAGACAAACAAGCTTCATAGGCGCAACTAGCATGAGATTTTTTGGGGGGAGGGGGGCTTGAGCCACAACCAGAAGGGTGGTCATCGGTTGGGGAGCTTCACGGATCTGCGACTTGTGACCTATTGTACGTCCTCCTAGCTCATTGTCTATTCTGTCAAATCCAGGATGGTCTTTAGGAGACATCTTTTTTACATCGGCAGGTGTAGACCAAAAGTCTCTAATGTGTCTTATTAACCTGCATGGATGTGTGTCCACTAGCCCCACTGTATGAAGGTGTGTCCGCTAGCCCCAACGTATGGAGGTGTTTCCACTAGCCCTATCGTATGGAGGTATGTCCACTAGTCCCATCGTATAGAGATGTGTTCACTAGCCCCAACATATGGAGGTGTGTCCACTGGCCTCATCGCATGGAGGAGTGTCCACTAACCCCTAAAGTATGGAGGTGTGTCCACTAACCCCAACGTATGGAGGTGAGCCCACTAGTCCCAACATATGGAGGTGAGCCCACTAGCCCCAACATATGGAGGTGTGTCCACTAGCCCCAACATATGGAGGTGTGTCCACTAGCCTCATCGCATGGAGGTGTGTCCACTAACCCCCAAAGTATGAAGGTGTGTCCACTAAACCCAACGTATGGAGTTGAGCATACTAGCCCCAACATATGGAGGTGAGCCCACTAGCCCCAACATATGGAAGTGAGTCCACTAGCCTCATCGCATGGAGGTGTGTCCACTAACCTCCAAAGTATGGAGGTGTGTCCACTAAACCCAACGTATGGAGTTGAGCCCATTAGCCCCAACATATGGAGGTGAGCCCACTAGCCCCAACATATGGAGGTGAGCCCACTAGCCCCAACATATGGAGGTGTGTCCACTAACCCCACTGTATGGTGGTGTGTCCACTAGCCCCACTGTATGGTGGTGTGCCCACTAGCCCCAACGTATAGAGGTGTGCCCACTAGCCCCAACGTATGGAGGTGTGCTAACTAACCTCATCGTTTGGAGGTGTGTCCACTAGCCCCATCGTATGGAGGTATTTACTTAGTTGACAGTCAGAAATCCTACAGTTGAACGAAGATTTTTCCTGTTCAACTCCAAGAATTTCTTCCATCCCTGAATCTTCAAAGGTAATCCTGGGGAAACTGCATCCCATTATTTTATCTCAATCTCTTTGGATAATGAGCATGGAAAACTATGAAATTCTGTACCGATTATCTCAAATAATAAGAGAATTATTATATCCAAATTTGAAAGGAGTAAAAGAAACTCCACAAGAAGTCGTTTGTGACATAATTATTACCCCCAGCATAAAAGTATATACTGACTTTATTTATATTCATTCTTTGGGGTTCCCGGCTCTCAACAATTTGCCAGACTCAAAAGGCCTTTCGTACTCCCGGCTATCAAGCTGATTATTAGGCTCGTTTTATGTTTGGACCCCTCGTAGGTAGTTATCCGTTTCGGCTTGAGAGAATTTTCAAAATATTCATTACCTCCAAAAATCTTTCCGGTCACCGATCCAAGTACCAAAAAGGAGTGTTGGTAGTAACAATTAAATGATATAAACATAAAAATAAAGTGATGTCGCAATGAAATTAGGGCCCGCTCGTAATTCGAGCGGCCTTTATTGGCGCATAAATCCATAGAAGTAGAAACAAAAGGGAGGAACTAATTTGCAAAGTAACTTGATTTTTTTTTTTTTTGGGAGATTCGCGTAGAGTTTCTATATAAAAATATGTATGATAAGTCTTAATGATAAAAGTAGCACATTTCAGCTGATACAGGGTGTCTCATTATATTTTGACTGTTTTCGTTAGAAAAGGTAGCGTATTTTCAGAATGCGGTGGATGTAATTTTTTAAATGGAACACCCTGTATATTTAGCAATTTCTTAAAAGACGCATATTCCTACTTTATAACGGTACCTTGAAGTTTAAAATCGGTGAACAGATAGCAAAGATGCAAATCGATTCTGACAGCGCGTCGTTTGAAACGTCAAAATAATGATAGAATCATAATTTTACGTATTATTTAGAAAAAAAATGGACAACAGTAGTTATATTTAGTTATAACTCCCAATTATCATTTATAAATGTAAGGGTTTCGATTAAAGCTGATCATCATCAGAATCAGATGATAAGCGATTAAAACTGATGATTGGAAACTTCATCCAGGTGAATAATAGCCATCATTCTGCACTCGTTGAAGAATATACTATTAAATCTGTGTTCCACGACCAATATTTCGTTTTCGACACTGAATGTAACATCGTCTATTCGTGTTAAAAGGCAGTGAAAGCGAAGTATTATTCTTTATAATCAAAGGTTACATCTTCCTTTGCTTCTTACTTCTTTGCTGAAATCCCAGAAGGCAAATTGTGGGACAAAAGTAGTTTTTTACGATCGCCTTTCATAAAAGCTAAAAGTAGAGATCTTCTTTATCCAATAAAAACGTTAACAGTGAGATTTACAAAAACAACAAGGCCTATTATTTATAAGAAAAAAATATTTTGAAACGAGATGAGCAACACAAATCACGTTCGTCTAGTGAATCAAAAGAAAACGATGAGAAATACCACCTTGTATATATATTTATTCGGCTTATTTCTTCATCTTTCTCATATTTTCAAACCCGCGAACGCTTCTAGAATGTTAAGCGAGAGATTTTTATTTATCTCGCAACTATTTCTTTCTTTTCGAGATAAGGCGAGAATTATTACTTTAGTTGGATTTTTAATGGATATTTGCCACTGGTGACACGTCTAGAATGAACGCAGGATTGCGAATATTATAAAAAATAGAAGAAATCTTTGGTTATATGGTGAATTTTTAAATCTGGCAACGTTGAAATGTTTAGTTCATGCAGTAAAGTCTGTTCATACTAATAATGAAGTGACTAGCTAAACATGAATTCACGTTGAAATAGGAAAACAGAGGTATGGGATAACAGCGTTGCCAATACTGTTCAAAACAAACATATACGAATATAAAAATACTTAAAACTGAATAATTTCTTGAAAAAGAAAGTGCCAGCTGCTTAAATTGAATTTCGCGTGTGTGTGTGTTTTGTTTTTCTTTTGCAAACTTTATTTTGTTCAGCAATTAACGTAATTTCACTTAGATTTTTGTTGCTTTTTAGTTTACAGAACATTTGATACTGCGGAAACCTTGTCACATGAGAGAAAAATCTCAAAACTCGAGTGTTTCACAGAAATATTTTATGTTTGTGGAAACACATCTAAGATAAATTGCTTATTGCAGACACTTTCAGAGTTTTCGACTGATCACTTTTCATTGTACATTTATTTCGTTTTGTTTTATTTGATTTTTTCAAAATTCTCGGTAAATTTTCTATTCTTTATAGGTCCTTGGCATCTGCTCGCTTAAACTTTTATAATAATAATAATAGTAGTTTGTAACAATTTTTTTTTCTACGTTCTTGCAAAAAACAACACTTTTGTGAAACACATTTAATGGAAAAAGTGGTTCTTTTTTGCACTAGTGCAACAAAATATTTGTTGCACTCATCTGTCATTCTTGTGTCAGTTTTGTGATGATTTATGACAAACATAAACATTTAAATAAAATAAAAATCCAGAGCAAGTATCTGAATTCTGCTTTAATACAACAATAATATATGTATATCTTACTACTTAGTCTCAACGAGCTACAATTATTGCAAAAATCTTTAATTATTTAAAATTTAAAAGCTATGATTGAGTACTGACAAGGTGGAGGCCATAAAGATACAAAAAAGAAGAACGGTTTGAGTTTGATTAGGTTAGGTTAGGTTCCCAATATATTATATTCTAATTTTCCAGTTTTTGCATAAATGTAGAAAAAATATTGTATGCAACTCTTGCAAAACGTGTTTTTTGCACTCGATGTGCTGTCCAGCTCGGCCTAAAGACCTCGTTGGACAATTTCACGTCGTGTGCAAAAAACAATCACTTTTTGCACTTGTTGCATAAATATTTGGCAATTAATTTCCGTCTAGAGTCGAATCTAGAGTTATCATGAAAAAAAAATTTAGTCATTTCCAGTGGAAGGACGTCCGGTATATATACCATTTAATTAAATCCGAAAACCGACCGGTATATGTAAAATTTTTTGTTGCAATTAAATAAAGTTTGCCACTGAACAACCGGAATAAGAAGTAGAAATTGATACATTAATTAGAAAGATTTATAGGTTCGGTACCGGATATTTCAGAGAAAATCCTCTCTTGATTTTGTATCTTATATTTAAAAAAGAAGCGATATACACAGCTTGATAAGAAAAGGTGAAATATTTTAAAATAATCTGTACATTAGAAATTTTATTAGGCTGATTAGGGTGGGCCGTGGCCTCCTCTGCCCCCCCTGTAGACACGTCTATGATTATAAATATGAACAGACTATCAAAATGCAGAATTTTTTTTTCTATGTGAAATAATTGAAATACATTTGAGTGTAATACTTTTTTTTAATGTCTACTCTTTTTTTCCAGGTAAGTTAATTGTCCTCACGAGGTCACAACTGTAAGATATGTATATGTAAGTACCGTAAATAACCAGTTTAGATGTAGGAATAGATTCTATTATTCGATTTAATACTATAGTGAATTATTGTAACAGTATTAACGACAGGAGTTAAAAAAAAGTCCAAATAATCAACTTTAACAATTCAGAGCCTTCAGATCTGACATTTTTGTTATTTTAGTGTAGTTTTTGCATATAAAAAACACTTTAAAAATGTAATTTCTCATATTCTGCTAAATTATATAACTTATTATCAAAAATTTTTCATATGTCTCTGAAAAATAATATTTTTTGTGTTATCAATCACTTTCAAATAAAATATAACGTAATTTTTCCACCAAAATGTGAAATGAAAAACCCTTCAGGTAATAATATTACACCTGACAGTCTGAGTCATCTACAATGGGCAGTTAACCCCAAGAATTACAGGTAGATGTACCCGAGTGGTAATACACACAGACAGAAAGCCAGTCGAACCAAGACCCCACATCTATTCAAAGGCAATGACCACCTGTTTCGACAAGTTACCCACCCAACAAAATGGTCAAAAATGGTTGTCAATCAATTCGTCTAAGTTATATTAAAAAAATTAATAATTGAAGAATGTTCTGAGAGGAATGGAAATAGGTATTGTAAAATACGTAAAATAGTAAGTATATTCTTCAACGAGTGCAGAATGATGGCTATTATTCACGCGGATGAAGTGAATATTAGCCTTTCTACACAAGTAAAAGACTATACTTTCTCTACAACTAAAAAAGTCCCTACGGACATTAAATACTTTGTGGTTTGTCTTTGAGTTTCATTGAACCCTTTGTTTGGATTCTAACCACATTTGAGATATGGATGAACTCTTAGAGTTAAAAAAGAAAGCTTCCAGTGAGGATCGAACCCCAATCGTCCGCGCCAGAGTCAACTATTTCTACCACTAGGCTATATAGCATGTCTATCTTCAAAAAGGGATACGTAACATACAGTTTTAATCGAAACCTCTACATTTATAAATGATAATTGGGAGTTATAACTTAATATAACTACTGTTGTCCATTTTTTCTCTAAATAATACGTAAAATTATGATTCTATCATTATTTTGACGTTTCAAACGACGCGCTGTCAGAATCGATTTGCATTATTTGGTATTTGACGTTTTAAAAGAGACGATTTGATTTATTCATTTTAATTCATTTAAGCGTGAATTCTGATAATAATAGTATGTGATTGGCTAACGATAGTGAATTCTTTTTCATTATTCACTGGTGTGAAGTATATATATCATTATGTAGCTAAATATATAAAAAGTCGTGGAGAAAAGTCTTTATGATTTGAGTCGGAAATATATGAAGAATTCAATGTTTTCTCGCTTTAAGAACTCAATTGTTTTTCGAGCATAGTTTGTAAAACATTCAAATGAACCGGTCTGAAACTTTTTCGTTAAGTATGACAGTTAATTTTGACGTTTTGACAAGCACCAGTTATGTTTTTATAAACAAAATTCACAAAACAAAAACTTTTAAATAAAATATTTCCATATTAGCTATTCACTAAATTTAATGTCAAACTTTGTGTAACCAAGATAGGGGGAGTTGATAAGCGTCCTTCTTTAGAAAAGGGTCAATTTTATATCAGGTCCTTCAACCGTAGACACTAGAACTTCTTTTTCTACCCAACCAGAACCAGTATGTGAACAAAAGCCACAAAAATGAAAAAAAAAATAATAAAAAAGGGAAAGAGGAAATACCAAAATACCTACCGAATGACGCCTGCCGTGACAGGTCAACGAAGTGAAGTCACAATGGGTGTTTGCCCCCTCTAAGGGTTGGTTTATCCATTTTACTAATCAGCTTTATTAAAACAAGGGGGGAATATGTTTTATAAAGACACATCCTTATAAGGGCGTTAACAAAAAATATGGAAATTTATTTAAGGGTGAAAATTTTAAGGTTCAGTAACTACTGTTAATTAATTAGAGCAGCCAGTGGCGTGGTACGAGAGGTTCGTAATCTTTTATTGTACCATATTTTTGAAACACCTTGTATTTAGACCTAGAAACTTTTGTATGCAATTCTTTATTAAAGTTCTTACAAAAAAGGTACTCTTTGTTGAATTCGATAGAACACTGCATTTTCAAGATTTTTCACTTTTTCTTAAAGTAAGCCTTACAATAAAAGTTTACGAACCTCTCGTACCACGCCACTGGCTAATTAGAATTTGACATAATTGATACTGTCGATGTGTCTTGAAGGGATAATAACCTACAAAAAATTTTAAATTTGTACTTCCATCTTCCAACAAGATATTAAATAAAATGTATATTTCTTCTGCACCTTTAAACAGCCTGTATCTCACAAACTCAGAAGGCTGGAGAAAAATTGCATTTGGGTATTTTGAATATTTCCTAACGATCTATCATGCCTTTGATTTACAGGACACCCTGTATAACGTGTCCGTCTAAAGTCTTTCATGTATTATGTTAAAATGTGTAATGTTTTTCTTCCTATGTCGCTGACTACCATATTTACTCAATTTTGTATCTTTTGACAATAGAAACTCGCCTTATTATAAAAAATATCCTCTTTCTACGCCACTGTTCCATTATGTTTATTACACTAGTGTGTGTACAATTCCTATAAACACACATGAAAAATTTGACACGCAATCACGGGTAGGTTCAACAGATACGATATCGCATTCAGACGTATATAAATATTAAGTTACCTTGGCACTTTTTTTCCGCTAAAGATGAGACTGTGACAGACGAAGGAGGTTACGAAGACGAATGACGCAGTCACACATTGTTATCGAGAAGTGAGAAAGGTATCTTTGAAGGTGCGATCTCAGGAATTTTATATACAATAGATGAACTTTTGAATCGTATTGTTAAGGATGCATAATAATTAATAGATTGTATAGGATGTCCAGAAATTCTTATTGTAGAAACTAGATGTGATTTTATGTATCTTTGAACACTTTAACTCCCCTCGTCGAAAAACATTGAGGAAAATTAATTAAAAATAACTACAAATGCCTGTGGCGTGGAAAATGGGAGGAGAAAAGTGACATATTTTTCGAAATGTACACCACTGGATCAAGAATAGGCATGATGACTGATTTTGAAAAACTGCTCCATGGTGTTTTCACGTATATACTTTATCTACTTACAATAAATGTTATTTCTGTAAGAAAAAATGTTTTTAAAGGAAAAATTCAACTTTTAAAAACACATTTTAAATTATGCGCCAAAACGCTAGAATAGTAATGGCGTCCGTCTATGACATCATCAATTCGTAACAGTGTCAACTGTCGATAGGTTATCTATGATCTGTGTCATGTAGTAAAATCGTCAAAGTCAAACTTCAAACACTTGACAGCTTGCAGGTTAAAAGTTTATTTTGATACATGAACATAATTTCAAAAACGGTTTTTTGTGGTAATAAAAAACAGAGATACTCAATAGTTTATAACGAGAAAATATCACATGAACCAAGCAAAGCCAACAGCAACAAAGGAAATACAAAACCATAGATAATATAAAGACGACAAAACAGATGTTCGGATTTGGTTCGGGTCGGATCATGGATATTTGCGAAAATATGACGTCTCTCTCTTCTGATTGGTGTTTGAGATAAGATGGCGGATGGTGAAAATGAAAAATGAGTGATTTCTGTAGAATCTCTGTATCTTAAATATAATTATATCAAATCAATATTTTAGTGATTCTTAGTGACTGTCATTATGCTTATTGACAAATGTTTTTTACCAAAATATGCCTTTTTACATTTAAAAACAACCTGCCAAATATCAAATCAATTTATTCATCCATTTTAAAATTATCAAATAAAAACATTTGAATTGTTATAACTTCAACACCCCGTATTTCGAAAAGTAAATGAGCTGTACCTCAATCCTTAAATCATTTTGTCCAAAAACTAAATTTCTATTCCAATGAAAAAATTCTGAATCAAAATTTATAAGTCACTCTACTAAAAGATGAACAGACTTTACCCGACTCAAAGATTATTACAACCTATCGATCTTACAAAAATAAAGTCGAAAAATAATTTGAGGTAGATCGTCGAGTTCATTGGAGAATGATACGAAAATTAACGGCATCTAATTGTCTTGCTAACGGATATCGAAACTCTCGAATAAATACCGAAAAGGTATTCTCTGACCGTAAATTGTGGTTCCCGAGCTTATTAACATCTTAAATTCGGTGGTTTCATTCAAATATAAAAACGAAAAAATCGTATGCAAGGTTAAATCGAAAGAATTTCATCAGAGGCTCCCAAACTTTTTTGTCTAGAGGGCAATTAATGTAATATTAATAAAAAAACATACATCTTTTCCCATTTTCGTTTTTACAGGGTGGTCCTTGAGTAATTGTATCCTCAAGTATTAAAATTTCATGTTTAACACCCTGTATCTCTTTTAATATCAACCTTTTATCAAAGCTTGTTGGTTTAAATCGCAATATTTCCAAGTGAATATTGTACTGTACTTCTATGGACCTAATTTACAATGATTTGCTTGATTAAAGTTTTCCACCCTTTATAAAAAAAAAGTATGATCAAAAGAAATGCTTTCCTTTTGATTTTTATTTCTCTTTAAAAAAAAATCGTGTCGGTACGCCACTGTATATAATGATAAGAAGACGCGGACGAGATGAAACTCTTCTTCCATCATTTAATCTCGTAGCTAACTACCACCCATTCGACTTTAATAATCATAAGATGCCTCTGACATTATCAAATATATGAACCATTTTGTGAAACAGGGTTAAAAGTTATTGCCCATTTCAGAGGTGGTGATG